>OY804586.1:101954200-103260203 GCA_963680875.1 Bathymodiolus brooksi
CTAGAAAATATACAACTAAGCTATATAAAAACAAAACTAAGAGTTTAAAAGTAATCAGTAACCATCTACCTAGAAAATATAATAAGTAAAAACAAAACTAAGAGTAAAAAGTAATCAGGTAACATCTACCTAGGGAAAAAATACTACTAGAAGCTAAAAAAAACTAAGAGTAAAAAGTAAAAATCAGTAACTTACTGAGTATCTAGAAAATATAATAAGTAAAAACAAAACTAAGAGTAAAAAGTAATCAGGTAACATCTACCTAGAAAATATAATAAGTAAAAACAAAACTAAGAGTAAAAAGTAATCAGGTAACATCTACCAGAAAATATAATAAGTAAAAACAAAACTAAGAGTAAAAAGTAATCAGGTAACATCTACCTAGAAAATATAATAAGTAAAACAAAACTAAGAGTAAAAAGTAATGAGGTAACATCTACCTAGAAAATATAATAAGTAAAAACAAAACTAAGAGTAAAAAGTAATCAGGTAACATCTACCTAGAAAATATAATAAGTAAAAACAAACTAAGAGTAAAAAGTAATGAGGTAACATCTACCTAGAAAATATAATAAGTAAAACAAAACTAAGAGTAAAAAGTAATGAGGTAACATCTACCTAGAAAATATAATAAGTAAAAACAAAACTAAGAGTAAAAGTAATCAGGTAACATCTACCTAGAAAATATAATAAGTAAAACAAAACTAAGAGTAAAAAGTAATGAGGTAACATCTACCTAGAAAATATAATAAGTAAAACAAAACTAAGAGTAAAAAGTAATGAGGTAACATCTACCTAGAAAATATAATAAGTAAAACAAAACTAAGAGTAAAAAGTAATGAGGTAACATCTACCTAGAAAATATAATAAGTAAAACAAAACTAAGAGTAAAAAGTAATGAGGTAACATCTACCTAGAAAATATAATAAGTAAAAACAAAACTAAGAGTAAAAAGTAATGAGGTAACATCTACCTAGAAAATATAATAAGTAAAACAAAACTAAGAGTAAAAAGTAATGAGGTAACATCTACCTAGAAAATATAATAAGTAAAACAAAACTAAGAGTAAAAGTAATGAGGTAACATCTACCTAGAAAATATAATAAGTAAAAACAAAACTAAGAGTAAAAAGTAATGCAGGTAACATCTACCTAGAAAATATAATAAGTAAAACAAAACTAAGAGTAAAAAGTAATGAGGTAACATCTACCTAGAAAATATAATAAGTAAAACAAAACTAAGAGTAAAAAGTAATGAGGTAACATCTACCTAGAAAATAGAATAAGTAAAACAAAACTAAGAGTAAAAAGTAATCGAGGTAACATCTACCTAGAAAATATAATAAGTAAAACAAAACTAAGAGTAAAAAGTAATGAGGTAACATCTACCTAGAAATATAATAAGTAAAACAAAACTAAGAGTAAAAAGTAATGAGGTAACATCTACCTAGAAAATATAATAAGTAAAACAAAACTAAGAGTAAAAAGTAATCAGGTAACATCTACCTAGAAAATATAATAAGTAAAACAAAACTAAGAGTAAAAAGTAATGAGGTAACATCTACCTAGAAAATATAATAAGTAAAAACAAAACTAAGAGTAAAAAGTAATGAGGTAACATCTACCTAGAAATATAATAAGTAAAACAAAACTAAGAGTAAAAAGTAATGAGGTAACATCTACCTAGAAAATATAATAAGTAAAACAAAACTAAGAGTAAAAAGTAATGAAGGTAACATCTACCTAGAAAATATAATAAGTAAAACAAAACTAAGAGTAAAAAGTAATGAGGTAACATCTACCTAGAAAATATAATAAGTAAAACAAAACTAAGAGTAAAAAGTAATGAGGTAACATCTACCTAGAAAATATAATAAGTAAAACAAAACTAAGAGTAAAAAGTAATGAGGTAACATCTACCTAGAAAATATAATAAGTAAAACAAAACTAAGAGTAAAAAGTAATGCAGGTAACATCTACCTAGAAAATATAATAAGTAAAACAAAACTAAGAGTAAAAAGTAATGAGGTAACATCTACCTAGAAAATATAATAAGTAAAACAAAACTAAGAGTAAAAAGTAATCAGGTAACATCTACCTAGAAAATATAATAAGTAAAACAAAACTAAGAGTAAAAAGTAATGAGGTAACATCTACCTAGAAAATATAATAAGTAAAACAAAACTAAGAGTAAAAAAGTAATCAGGTAACATCTACCTAGAAAATATAATAAGTAAAAACAAAACTAAGAGTAAAAAGTAATCAGGTAACATCTACCTAGAAAATATAATAAGTAAAAACAAAACTAAGAGTAAAAAGTAATGAGGTAACATCTACCTAGAAAATATAATAAGTAAAACAAAACTAAGAGTAAAAAGTAATCAGGTAACATCTACCTAGAAAATATAATAAGTAAAAACAAAACTAAGAGTAAAAAAGTAATGAGGTAACATCTACCTAGAAAATATAATAAGTAAAACAAAACTAAGAGTAAAAAGTAATGAGGTAACATCTACCTAGAAAATATAATAAGTAAAAACAAAACTAAGAGTAAAAAGTAATGAGGTAACATCTACCTAGAAAATATAATAAGTAAAAACAAAACTAAGAGTAAAAAGTAATGAGGTAACATCTACCTAGAAAATATAATAAGTAAAACAAAACTAAGAGTAAAAAGTAATGAGGTAACATCTACCTAGAAAATATAATAAGTAAAACAAAACTAAGAGTAAAAAGTAATGAGGTAACATCTACCTAGAAAATATAATAAGTAAAAACAAAACTAAGAGTAAAAAGTAATGAGGTAACATCTACCTAGAAAATATAATAAGTAAAACAAAACTAAGAGTAAAAAGTAATGAGGTAACATCTACCTAGAAAATATAATAAGTAAAACAAAACTAAGAGTAAAAAGTAATGAGGTAACATCTACCTAGAAAATATAATAAGTAAAACAAAACTAAGAGTAAAAAGTAATGAGGTAACATCTACCTAGAAAATATAATAAGTAAAAACAAAACTAAGAGTAAAAAGTAATGCAGGTAACATCTACCTAGAAAATATAATAAGTAAAACAAAACTAAGAGTAAAAAGTAATCAGGTAACATCTACCTAGAAAATATAATAAGTAAAAACAAAACTAAGAGTAAAAAGTAATGAGGTAACATCTACTAGAAAATATAATAAGTAAAACAAAACTAAGAGTAAAAAGTAATGAGGTAACATCTACCTAGAAAATATAATAAGTAAAAACAAAACTAAGAGTAAAAAGTAATGAGGTAACATCTACCTAGAAAATATAATAAGTAAAACAAAACTAAGAGTAAAAAGTAATCAGGTAACATCTACCTAGAAAATATAATAAGTAAAAACAAAACTAAGAGTAAAAAGTAATGAGGTAACATCTACCTAGAAAATATAATAAGTAAAACAAAACTAAGAGTAAAAAGTAATGAGGTAACATCTACCTAGAAAATATAATAAGTAAAACAAAACTAAGAGTAAAAAGTAATCAGGTAACATCTACCTAGAAAATATAATAAGTAAAAACAAAACTAAGAGTAAAAAGTAATGAGGTAACATCTACCTAGAAAATATAATAAGTAAAACAAAACTAAGAGTAAAAAGTAATGAGGTAACATCTACCTAGAAAATATAATAAGTAAAACAAAACTAAGAGTAAAAAGTAATGAGGTAACATCTACCTAGAAAATATAATAAGTAAAACAAAACTAAGAGTAAAAAGTAATGAGGTAACATCTACCTAGAAAATATAATAAGTAAAAACAAAACTAAGAGTAAAAAGTAATGAGGTAACATCTACCTAGAAAATATAATAAGTAAAAACAAAACTAAGAGTAAAAAGTAATGAGGTAACATCTACCTAGAAAATATAATAAGTAAAACAAAACTAAGAGTAAAAAGTAATGAGGTAACATCTACCTAGAAAATATAATAAGTAAAACAAAACTAAGAGTAAAAAGTAATGAGGTAACAGCTACCTAGAAAATATAATAAGTAAAACAAAACTAAGAGTAAAAAGTAATGAGGTAACATCTACCTAGAAAATATAATAAGTAAAAACAAAACTAAGAGTAAAAAGTAATGAGGTAACATCTACCTAGAAAATATAATAAGTAAAACAAAACTAAGAGTAAAAAGTAATGAGGTAACATCTACCTAGAAAATATAATAAGTAAAACAAAACTAAGAGTAAAAAGTAATGAGGTAACATCTACCTAGAAAATATAATAAGTAAAAACAAAACTAAGAGTAAAAAGTAATCAGGTAACATCTACCTAGAAAATATAATAAGTAAAAACAAAACTAAGAGTAAAAAGTAATCAGGTAACATCTACCTAGAAAATATAATAAGTAAAACAAAACTAAGAGTAAAAAGTAATCAGGTAACATCTACCTAGAAAATATAATAAGTAAAACAAAACTAAGAGTAAAAAGTAATCAGGTAACATCTACCTAGAAAATATAATAAGTAAAACAAAACTAAGAGTAAAAAGTAATGAGGTAACATCTACCTAGAAAATATAATAAGTAAAACAAAACTAAGAGTAAAAAGTAATGAGGTAACATCTACCTAGAAAATATAATAAGTAAAACAAAACTAAGAGTAAAAAGTAATGAGGTAACATCTACCTAGAAAATATAATAAGTAAAACAAAACTAAGAGTAAAAAGTAATCAGGTAACATCTACCTAGAAAATATAATAAGTAAAAACAAAACTAAGAGTAAAAAGTAATGAGGTAACATCTACCTAGAAAATATAATAAGTAAAACAAAACTAAGAGTAAAAAGTAATCAGGTAACATCTACCTAGAAAATATAATAAGTAAAACAAAACTAAGAGTAAAAAGTAATCAGGTAACATCTACCTAGAAAATATAATAAGTAAAAACAAAACTAAGAGTAAAAAGTAATGAGGTAACATCTACCTAGAAAATATAATAAGTAAAACAAAACTAAGAGTAAAAAGTAATGAGGTAACATCTACCTAGAAAATATAATAAGTAAAACAAAACTAAGAGTAAAAAGTAATGAGGTAACATCTACCTAGAAAATATAATAAGTAAAAACAAAACTAAGAGTAAAAAGTAATGAGGTAACATCTACCTAGAAAATATAATAAGTAAAACAAAACTAAGAGTAAAAAGTAATGAGGTAACATCTACCTAGAAAATATAATAAGTAAAACAAAACTAAGAGTAAAAAGTAATGAGGTAACATCTACCTAGAAAATATAATAAGTAAAAACAAAACTAAGAGTAAAAAGTAATGAGGTAACATCTACCTAGAAAATATAATAAGTAAAACAAAACTAAGAGTAAAAAGTAATGAGGTAACATCTACCTAGAAAATATAATAAGTAAAAACAAAACTAAGAGTAAAAAGTAATCAGGTAACATCTACCTAGAAAATATAATAAGTAAAAACAAAACTAAGAGTAAAAAGTAATGAGGTAACATCTACCTAGAAAATATAATAAGTAAAAACAAAACTAAGAGTAAAAAGTAATCAGGTAACATCTACCTAGAAAATATAATAAGTAAAACAAAACTAAGAGTAAAAAGTAATGAGGTAACATCTACCTAGAAAATATAATAAGTAAAACAAAACTAAGAGTAAAAAGTAATCAGGTAACATCTACCTAGAAAATATAATAAGTAAAACAAAACTAAGAGTAAAAAGTAATCAGGTAACATCTACCTAGAAAATATAATAAGTAAAACAAAACTAAGAGTAAAAAGTAATCAGGTAACATCTACCTAGAAAATATAATAAGTAAAACAAAACTAAGAGTAAAAAGTAATGAGGTAACATCTACCTAGAAAATATAATAAGTAAAAACAAAACTAAGAGTAAAAAGTAATGAGGTAACATCTACCTAGAAAATATAATAAGTAAAACAAAACTAAGAGTAAAAAGTAATCAGGTAACATCTACCTAGAAAATATAATAAGTAAAAACAAAACTAAGAGTAAAAAGTAATCAGGTAACATCTACCTAGAAAATATAATAAGTAAAACAAAACTAAGAGTAAAAAGTAATGAGGTAACATCTACCTAGAAAATATAATAAGTAAAAACAAAACTAAGAGTAAAAAGTAATGAGGTAACATCTACCTAGAAAATATAATAAGTAAAACAAAACTAAGAGTAAAAAGTAATGAGGTAACATCTACCTAGAAAATATAATAAGTAAAACAAAACTAAGAGTAAAAAGTAATCAGGTAACATCTACCTAGAAAATATAATAAGTAAAAACAAAACTAAGAGTAAAAAGTAATCAGGTAACATCTACCTAGAAAATATAATAAGTAAAAACAAAACTAAGAGTAAAAAGTAATGAGGTAACATCTACCTAGAAAATATAATAAGTAAAACAAAACTAAGAGTAAAAAGTAATGAGGTAACATCTACCTAGAAAATATAATAAGTAAAACAAAACTAAGAGTAAAAACTAATGAGGTAACATCTACCTAGAAAATATAATAAGTAAAACAAAACTAAGAGTAAAAAGTAATGAGGTAACATCTACCTAGAAAATATAATAAGTAAAAACAAAACTAAGAGTAAAAAGTAATGAGGTAACATCTACCTAGAAAATATAATAAGTAAAACAAAACTAAGAGTAAAAAGTAATGAGGTAACATCTACCTACAAAATATAATAAGTAAAAACAAAACTAAGAGTAAAAAGTAATGAGGTAACATCTACCTAGAAAATATAATAAGTAAAAACAAAACTAAGAGTAAAAAGTAATCAGGTAACATCTACCTAGAAAATATAATAAGTAAAACAAAACTAAGAGTAAAAAGTAATGAGGTAACATCTACCTAGAAAATATAATAAGTAAAAACAAAACTAAGAGTAAAAAGTAATCAGGTAACATCTACCTAGAAAATATAATAAGTAAAACAAAACTAAGAGTAAAAAGTAATGAGGTAACATCTACCTACAAAATATAATAAGTAAAAACAAAACTAAGAGTAAAAAGTAATGAGGTAACATCTACCTAGAAAATATAATAAGTAAAAACAAAACTAAGAGTAAAAAGTAATCAGGTAACATCTACCTAGAAAATATAATAAGTAAAAACAAAACTAAGAGTAAAAACTAATGAGGTAACATCTACCTAGAAAATATAATAAGTAAAACAAAACTAAGAGTAAAAAGTAATCAGGTAACATCTACCTAGAAAATATAATAAGTAAAAACAAAACTAAGAGTAAAAAGTAATCAGGTAACATCTACCTAGAAAATATAATAAGTAAAAACAAAACTAAGAGTAAAAACTAATGAGGTAACATCTACCTAGAAAATATAATAAGTAAAACAAAACTAAGAGTAAAAAGTAATGAGGTAACATCTACCTAGAAAATATAATAAGTAAAAACAAAACTAAGAGTAAAAAGTAATGAGGTAACATCTACCTAGAAAATATAATAAGTAAAAACAAAACTAAGAGTAAAAAGTAATCAGGTAACATCTACCTAGAAAATATAATAAGTAAAACAAAACTAAGAGTAAAAAGTAATGAGGTAACATCTACCTACAAAATATAATAAGTAAAAACAAAACTAAGAGTAAAAAGTAATCAGGTAACATCTACCTAGAAAATATAATAAGTAAAAACAAAACTAAGAGTAAAAAGTAATGAGGTAACATCTACCTAGAAAATATAATAAGTAAAACAAAACTAAGAGTAAAAAGTAATGAGGTAACATCTACCTAGAAAATATAATAAGTAAAAACAAAACTAAGAGTAAAAAGTAATCAGGTAACATCTACCTAGAAAATATAATAAGTAAAAACAAAACTAAGAGTAAAAAGTAATGAGGTAACATCTACCTAGAAAATATAATAAGTAAAAACAAAACTAAGAGTAAAAAGTAATGAGGTAACATCTACCTAGAAAATATAATAAGTAAAAACAAAACTAAGAGTAAAAAGTAATCAGGTAACATCTACCTAGAAAATATAATAAGTAAAAACAAAACTAAGAGTAAAAACTAATGAGGTAACATCTACCTAGAAAATATAATAAGTAAAAACAAAACTAAGAGTAAAAAGTAATCAGGTAACATCTACCTAGAAAATATAATAAGTAAAAACAAAACTAAGAGTAAAAACTAATGAGGTAACATCTACCTAGAAAATATAATAAGTAAAACAAAACTAAGAGTAAAAAGTAATGAGGTAACATCTACCTAGAAAATATAATAAGTAAAAACAAAACTAAGAGTAAAAAGTAATGAGGTAACATCTACCTAGAAAATATAATAAGTAAAAACAAAACTAAGAGTAAAAAGTAATCAGGTAACATCTACCTAGAAAATATAATAAGTAAAAACAAAACTAAGAGTAAAAAGTAATCAGGTAACATCTACCTAGAAAATATAATAAGTAAAAACAAAACAAATGAACAAATAGTAAAAACTAATGAGGTAACCTTTGTATAAATATCATTGTACAGTAAAAGCTGTCTTAAGAGGCCATTAACCTCTATTGCAGTCCTCTGGCCCAACACCAACATTAACCTCTATTGCAGTCCTCTGGCCCAACACCAGTAAAACTTTGTTCGGATCAGTAAATTTTTCAGTTTTTATTTAGAACTATATAAAAATAAATTTGATTTGGACCAGTAAATTCAAATGTTTATTTCGACCAATTCATAACTCTTCATTATTTATATATCATATACATCTTCTGAGAGATCACTTTTATCAATTTTTATTTACATTTGGGGAGGGTGTCATAAGAGGGTGGTCTTTGAAGAAAGGTTTCATTGCACTGAGCCAATTTATAGGTGAAATAATAAACTTAGTACATCTTTTATTTAAACCCAGCCATACTTTCATTAAAAAATATTATAAGCGTTTTGACATTCCTCTGCAACTTTCAACAACATTTCATTTAGTTAATTAACTTTTCAAGCTATATGAAAAATATTTTAACATCTTAACTTCTGGAACTTCATAGCTTTGTGTTAGTGGTGGTAGGCTTATAGTGAGAACTCAATGATCTTAACAACTCCCAAGGGACCCCTTGTCAAAAAGGATGAATTATTGGTGTTTATCGATAATTTGTAGATTTTTTTACACGAGATAATATCTAACATCCAGCAACTAGCGTAATACTGACATAATATGTGACATTATAATAATACCACCTTATCAAATCCATGATAAACAAACTATCATTGATATGACTTCTCATGGCAACTAACATCTTGGGATTCGCTTTTGATGTGATATTGCTCTGAAAAATTAATTCTTGCAAAACAAATCAGCTCTATCATGAAGACTTATTCAGGGAGAATTATTTAATAGAGACGATGTTTCCTCAGATACAAGAATAAAAAAAAAAAATACAATTTAAAGCAAGCATAAATAACCAAACAAAATCATAGGTGCTTGTAGCATGGAATTACCCCTCCCCTTTTTTAACTTTCTGTTTACATATTTATTGTCAATAAAATTTCTTTTGTTATTTCATCTCTTTTTCCTTTATTTATGGTGTTCGTGTCCATACAATGTCATGGAAACAACTTTATTTATCGTGTTCGTGTCCATATATCTATACAATGTCATGGAAACAACAACATGCATATGTCTGCCCTATATTATTATTATCACCATTGAATATAAATAAAGACATTTGATTGAAAATAAGTATGTAAACAGAGAGTTGAAAAAAGAGAGGGAGGGAGTTGTTTCCATGCCACGAGTGCCTGTAAACAAAATGAAAATAGTTTTTTTTTCTCAAGGATAAAAATAGACTGTAGAAGTCATATTAATTAAATCATGGATGGGTGAACAAATGAAAAAAGAATTAAAAAAACAAAAAAACAAACCAGATTAAAAATGAGAAAAGACTGAATATTTATCTTCTGGATCGTCACATTGAAAACTAAGATGCTGGGTAAGTATAATTTAACACATGTGATTGTTATCAAGATCACCACACTGTTTTAAATAGCCTTCATATGTATGACCTGTATACAATAAACTTAAATACAGTGGAATTTGTCAGTCACAAAAATGTTAAAAATTCATCCATCTAACATTTCTACCAAGTTTTAGTTCCATTTCTCCAATAATTTCTGAGAAAAAAAGATTAAAATATGAGGCAGAGTGATGGCATTATCTGCCCAAGACCATTTGTTCAAAAAACAATTAATAAAATTAACTAAAAATTAATGCATTTTCATTTTATGGCCACCAGCCATACAACGAAAAAATTAACAGACAGACGACGGATATCAAGTGATGGCAATAGCTCACATGGCCTTTGGCTAGGTGAGCTAAAAAGGTTATAGAAATTATAATATGTTGAAAGAGTAAACACAGTACAGCAGCCTCCCTTTATTGGCATTAAAGAAGTGGCATATGACAGGGAAGGTGCTGTTTGGTGCTATTTGTAATGTGGCATTATAAATGGGTGGCTTTTGATAGGTTTTTTTTAGGTGGCATGTTATTATCATCAATGTGAACAAGGAATGTGACATTTTAAATGTGTGGTCTCAGATGACTTTAAGGTGGCATGTTACATAATATACTACCATTGTAAACAATGCATGTGGCATTTTAAATGTGTGGCCTCAGATGGCTTTAAGGTGGCATGTTACATAATATACTAGCATTGTAAACAATGAATGTGGCATTATAAATGGATGGCCTCAGATGGCATGTTACATAATATATTACTGTTGTAAACAATGAATGTGGCATTATAAATGGATGGCCTCAGATGGCTTTAAGGTGGTATGTTACATAATATACTACTGCTGTAAACAATGAATGTGGCATTATAAATGGATGGCTTCAGATGGCTTTAAGGTGGCATGCTACATAATATACTACTGTTGTAAACAATGAATGTGGCATTATATATGGATGGCCTCAGATGGCTTTAAGGTGGGATGTTACATAATATACTACCATTGTAAACAATGAATGTGGCATTATAAATGGATGGCCTCAGATGGCTTTAAGGTGGCATGTTACATAATATACTACTGTTGTAAACAATGAATGTGGCATTATAAATAGATGGCCTCAGATGGCATGTTACATAATATACTACTGTTGTAAACAATGCATGTGGCATTATAAATGGATGGCCTCAGATGGCTTTAAGGTGGCATGTTACATAATATACTACCATTGTAAACAATGAATGTGGCATTATAAATGGATGGCCTCAGATAGCTTTAAGGTGACCTGTTACATAATATACTACCATTGTAAACAATGAATGTGGCATTATAAATGGATGGCCTCAGATAGCTTTAAGGTGGCATGTTACATAATATACTACTGTTGTAAACAATGAATGTGGCAATATAAATGGATGGCCTCAGATAGCTTTAAGGTGACCTGTTACATAATATACTACTGTTGTAAACAATGAATGTGGCATTATAAATGGATGGCCTCAGATGGCTTTAAGGTGGCATGTTACATAATATACTATGTTGTAAACAATGAATGTGGCATTATAAATGTGTGGCCTCACATGGCTTTAAGGTGGCATGTTACATAATATAATACTGTTGTAAACAATGAATGTAGCATTATAAATGTGTGGCCTCAGATGGCTTTAAGGTGGCATGTTACATAATATACTACTGTTGTAAACAATGAATGTGGCATTATAAATGTGTGGCCTCACATGGCTTTAAGGTGGCATGTTACATAATATACTACTGTTGTAAACAATGAATGTAGCATTATAAATGTGTGGCCTCACATGGCTTTAAGGTGGCATGTTACATAATATACTACTGTTGTAAACAATGAATGTGGCATTATAAATGGATGGCCTCAGATGGCTTTAAGGTGACCTGTTACATAATATACTACTGTTGTAAACAATGAATGTGGCATTATAAATGGATGGCCTCAGATGGCTTTAAGGTGGCATGTTACATAATATACTATGTTGTAAACAATGAATGTGGCATTATAAATGGATGGCCTCAGATGGCTTTAAGGTGGCATGTTACATAATATACTACTGTTGTAAACAATGAATGTGGCATTATAAATGTGTGGCCTCACATGGCTTTAAGGTGGCATGTTACATAATATACTACTGTTGTAAACAATGAATGTGGCATTATAAATGGATGGCCTCACATGGCTTTAAGGTGGCATGTTACATAATATACTACTGTTGTAAACAATGAATGTGGCATTATAAAAGTGTGGCCTCAGATAGCTTTAAGGTGGCATGTTACATAATATACTATGTTGTAAACAATGAATGTGGCATTATAAATGGATGGCCTCACATGGCTTTAAGGTGGCATGTTACATAATATACTACTGTTGTAAACAATGAATGTAGCATTATAAATGTGTGGCCTCACATGGCTTTAAGGTGGCATGTTACATAATATACTACTGTTGTAAACAATGAATGTGGCATTATAAATGGATGGCCTCAGATGGCTTTAAGGTGACCTGTTACATAATATACTACTGTTGTAAACAATGAATGTGGCATTATAAATGGATGGCCTCAGATGGCTTTAAGGTGGCATGTTACATAATATACTATGTTGTAAACAATGAATGTGGCATTATAAATGGATGGCCTCAGATGGCTTTAAGGTGGCATGTTACATAATATACTACTGTTGTAAACAATGAATGTAGCATTATAAATGTGTGGCCTCACATGGCTTTAAGGTGGCATGTTACATAATATACTACTGTTGTAAACAATGAATGTGGCATTATAAATGGATGGCCTCAGATGGCTTTAAGGTGACCTGTTACATAATATACTACTGTTGTAAACAATGAATGTGGCATTATAAATGGATGGCCTCAGATGGCTTTAAGGTGGCATGTTACATAATATACTATGTTGTAAACAATGAATGTGGCATTATAAATGGATGGCCTCAGATGGCTTTAAGGTGGCATGTTACATAATATACTACTGTTGTAAACAATGCATGTGGCATTATAAATGTGTGGCCTCACATGGCTTTAAGGTGGCATGTTACATAATATACTACTGTTGTAAACAATGAATGTGGCATTATAAATGGATGGCCTCACATGGCTTTAAGGTGGCATGTTACATAATATACTACTGTTGTAAACAATGAATGTGGTATTATAAATGTGTGGCCTCAGATAGCTTTAAGGTGGCATGTTACATAATACACTACTGTTGTAAACAATGAATGTGGCATTATAAATGGATGGCCTCACATGGCTTTAAGGTGGCATGTTACATAATATACTACTGTTGTAAACAATGAATGTGGCATTATAAATGTGTGGCCTCAGATAGCTTTAAGGTGGCATGTTACATAATATACTAGCATTGTAAACAATGAATGTGGCATTATAAATGGATGGCCTCAGATAGCTTTAAGGTGACCTGTTACATAATATACTACTGTTGTAAACAATGAATGTGGCATTATAAATGGATGGCCTCACATGGCTTTAAGGTGGCATGTTACATAATATACTACTGTTGTAAACAATGAATGTGGCATTATAAATGTGTGGCCTCAGATAGCTTTAAGGTGGCATGTTACATAATATACTACTGTTGTAAACAATGAATGTGGCATTATAAATGGATGGCCTCACATAGCTTTAAGGTGGCATGTTACATAATATACTACTGTTGTAAACAATGAATGTGGCATTATAAATGTGTGGCCTCACATGGCATGTTACATAATATACTACCATTGTAAACAATGAATGTGGCATTATAAATGGATGGCTTTTGATTATTTGCATAGGTGGCATGTTTTTACCAATATGACTAAATAATGTGGACTCAGATGCTTTTTAGGTGGCATGTTACTATGATTGTGAACAAAGAATTTGGCATTATAAATGGGAAAGTCAAATAAGAGAGAGAGAATATTCTTTAGTTCATTATAAATGGGAAAGTCAGATAAGAGAGAGAGAATATTCTTTAGTTCATTATAAATGGGAAAGTCAGATAAGAGAGAGAGAATATTCTTTAGTTCATTATAAATGGGAAAGTCAGATAAGAGAGAGAGAATATTCTTTAGTTCATTATAAATGGGAAAGTCAGATAAGAGAGAGAGAATATTCTTTAGTTCATTATAAATGGGAAAGTCAGATAAGAGAGAGAGAATATTCTTTAGTTCATTATAAATGGGAAAGTCAGATAAGAGAGAGAGAATATTCTTTAGTTCATTATAAATGGGAAAGTCAGATAAGAGAGAGAGAATATTCTATTATAAAGAGTCATTATCAAGGATCAAAATAAACAATATATAACATCTGGATATAGATATGAAAAATATTTGGTTCTAGCTGAAATAAAATACAATAGACCATTTGCACATTTCCTACTTTAATTCTAAAATTATATCTTTTACAGGAATTGTTTTCTTTTCTGGTGGACAAATGGTCCACTTTCATGAAAAGTTCAACGAAAACATATTTTCCCCATAATCTGTTCAAAATGTTAATGTTGTAAGATCTTGTGAATTTTCTACTTGTCAATCTAGAAATAATCAGAAAATTATACTCAATTCGTTGTCGTTTCTATTACTCTTAATAGACCAGATACCGTTTTTCCCGTTGTAAGTGAAATAACTCACTTAAATAAGGTATAAAAGTATATAATTTTATAATCAAATCAGTAATGTGCAAAAGGTCAATTAAATATCGATGTCTTTTTGCTGAAACTCCAGTAAAATGTGCATAATATATGATGCTTGTAAAAATAGTTTCAATAACTTGTAGAAAACGAAGAAATAAACTCAGAGTTTTTTAAATTCGTCGGACCTATCGGACGTAGGGGGCAGAAAATCATGAGGTCCGCCAATAACGTCGGTATTGCCGGTCCCCATCTCCGCCAAACATTTTTGAATGATGTGTTTACTTTTTTAACAGAAGTCGGAAACGCAGGTCATGTTGTAAATACCGGAACAAGTTCGGTCAACTCGGAATTCGTAACCGCATTGAATACGTGATATTCTATCTGTTTTTGGTAAATATTATTGGTAACTGTCATGAAAATAAATATATTTGAATATATTGTGATGCGTAAGATGATCTTTTCGAGTGAAAATCCCCCAAAAAATTAATAAAATAAAAAAACACGACATCCCTGATTTGTATCGTTCCCTTCACCGAATCCGTTTCTATTTAGAATTTTGTTTACAGTTCCGGCAACATGTCGATCATAAAAATGTGGTCGTTCCTGAAGCATTATGACGGAGCTCAGCCGGGCAAACTGGAGATTGAGAGAGTCTAATGACTTTTAGAATATTGTTATTGTAATCTCAATAAAAAAAATTAAAATTATGTTTTAAATCTGGTAAATTTTTCAAAGTTTGAGGGTATCCTTAGCTGGATTTGGCTACTCTTTTTTTGGTGCATGGTTTCAACTTTTTGGTTTATTCTGGATGATGACTGGTCTTCCTATTTTTAGGCCTCTACCAGTACTAATGAAGTTAAATACAGAAAGCGCTCTGCTAGACTAAAATAATAACGGTATGACATTGCTTGGCTTTAAAACAATTTTACATAAAAAATGTAGGTCCGGCAAAAATTCAGAGGGTCCAGCAGAAAATTCCTGGGTGCTGGACCTATGTCCAGCAAAATGAAAACAAATTTCAAAAAGTCTGTAAACTACAAATCAAATAATTTTAACCAACACAAAACATGCAACATAAAAATATGAAAACAAATATACATCATTACATGTACAAACATTCAATTTAAATAATCTCTCATTAAAAATTAAACTTCGTTCAATGGGTACCAATATATGCATTTGTTAATTCTTAATGCAATTTTTTTATTTTTGTGATTTCATTAATATTCTTTTTTTTTTAAACTATGGCAGGTCAAGACAGACATGATCGCTTGTATCCCAATGAGAACTTATTAATTCTTATAATAAATACAACATCTGGAGCCATTATTGGTCAGAAAAATAATTGGCTATGTAATATTTCGTTTCTGTAATTTTGTTAATATTTACTTTTTTTTAGAGATCCATATAGGATAATGGCAGTTCTTGGGGTCTGCAAAATCTTAACAGCAAATTTTGTGGTTTTTTATTATCACATAACACATGTATTTTTAGCTCTCCGATTGGTGGATTTAAAATAAAAGTTTTCATATACACAATGATTCTAGTTATAAAATAATTTAACTGAAAATCAATGAAAAATAGTTGAAACCATCTACACCCTCTTTCAAATGGTCTATTTTTTACCTGTTCTGACTGTGTCCAGAAACTTTCGACAATTTCTCTCTGTGCAAAATAGATGAAATCAGTTAAATAACTGACAAAAATCAACCATGTATACAAAAGTTCACCTGAATATGACCTCTAATCAGGTTCAGTCAGATGTTTGGGGAAGCGTAGCACATATTTACAGCTGATTTTAATAAAATTGCTCAACTAGACAAAGTTTGAAAAGTCATCAAACAATGTCAGTTCTTAATGGGTCAAAACAATTTGAAAAGAATTTCTGAAAAATCAGACAAACCAACAAAATATCTGTACCATCACATTCGACATCTTGGGAAAAAGTTTCTTAGAACATATCGTAGTATAAAATCTGCACCTACATACCTGAAAATCCCTTAAAGGGTAAATTTCTGCAGATAATACAGTAGATACAAAGAAATAAAATACATTTCTTAATGTATATGTTGGCACCCATTGATTCTAACAATAAGTTGAAGAAAAAATAATATCTACAGTAAGCGTGCCTCATAGTAGCTTACCCATTGTAGGAGTTGCTTCCCTTACTTTGTCCTCTTTAAAAATGTTAAATAGTTGTTATATACATGTATATGCATTGAAATAACATAATTTTATTTATTTTTTCCATCAAGAATAAAACTGTCATCCAATACCTACTAGATGCCATATTGGAGTCTTCAAAAATATGACATAGGCCAGTAAGATTTTATACAAGGTAAACCATCTATTTCAATTCCACAAAATATTTATGAGGATTTGTGGACATAAAATAAACATATGGGAGGATTTTATGTGCTCAATATGCTATTTCTTTTAAGAAAATGGGGTGCATTTTCAAATTAAAGGGCATTTTGACAATGCCCCCTCCAATAGATGCAATCCTAGGGAAGTATGTATAAATACAAGCTTCAATTTATTTTCGACACAGTTAAACAAGAGAATAACTGGCATATTTTCTGCAAGTTACCTATTTATAAGACCAACACCACAATATAGCTGAAATACTGCTAAAATTGGCATTAAACACAAATCAATCAATCAATTATAAGACCATCCTGTACTGCAATGAAAAAGTGTCCTTGTGAGAGTGGTGCCCTCTCTTGAGGGAGAACATTTAACAGTAGTATTGTTCTATCTCAGAGGAGCAACCTTTAGCCTTTGAGGGGCCTTATCAGAGGGGGACTATTGGATATCAAATAAAAGCAAGTCATATCATCTATCACCTGTCAAAAATTTGCATGACAATTTCTATGTGATAAATAGTATGATTGACGTGTGTTGTCTAGGTTTGGTACAAGATAAGATCACCAATAGTCAACACAGACTTCTTTACCTGTCAACACTGTAGAACACCTTTACATTTATTAGAGGTTATGTTCATTGGCATCTACATGTATCATTTAGAGATAATTACCTAGAAGGGACCGGGAATCAATGCTGGTCATAGTTGACTGGATGGCAATAGGTTCTGATACACACTTAGGAGTATCTGTGTGGTTAGACTCAACTTCCTGGAAACATAACAGAAACACAGTTTAAAATGGAGTGAGTGATTGGTGTTGAACCCCAAATCAGCAATTTCTTAGCTATATCATGGTGATAACAAGTTAATTTTCAATCAGATGATGATGATGAGGACCACTTTGTACAACACCAACAGGCTTAGTTTGATTTTTATAGTGCTAACTCACTGAAACAATAGTCTGCGGATAGACACATGACACATTATCCTGATTCCGAGCCAACCAATCTGTGCTCTTTCTTCTAAATGGTGCGTGCTTAGCGGAGAAGCAAGAAACACCAATTTCATAGTCTTTGGTTTGACTGCACTTGAGGCGAGCACGTCAACCATTACACCACTGATGCAGTTGAGTTTAAAATGGAATAAAAAAGGACAATTAGAGGCTCACATGTGACTACCAAGCAGAAAAGTAGATTTAGCCTCTGTTTTTACATTTTATTGATTTGATTTTGACAGTGTGATATTTTTTCTTGTTCATTTTATTATAGACACAGATTCAGAGATTTAGAGATTTTAAATTTGAGAATTTATGTAAAAAAAAAAAAATTCCAGAACATCAAAACCTCTCACTTGCACCCCTTACTGTCGTGAAGTGAGAGATCTGAGGAAACCTTATGTTGAGTCACATGCAACATCACATGTCGTGAAGAGAGAGATCTGAGGAAACCTATCTTGAGTCACATGCAACATCACGTGTTGTGTGGCATTTTTGTTCAGCGAGTTGAGAGATGATTGTTCGCTTTGTTGATATTGGTGAAATTGTTGACCATCACTGTTTAAACTTTCTTTTCTTATGTTTGATTATGATACACAAGTTCAACTTTGTTGTAAATATACTGTATAAGTGATTACTTTCGCGATGGTTTTATTTTCGTAATCTTCGCGAGTACAATAAATTCGCTAAAATAAAAACCGACGGAAATACCTTCATTTTAAATGTCCATTTTTTTTTACATGAACACAATAGCAAAAACAAAAACTGGTGAATATCTTTGATCTTCATATTAGCTAATTTTACCACCTATGCAGTATATAATAAAAAAAACTTTGTTTATTCATGTTCCTACCTTTTCTGGCGATTCACTACTTTTCTTGGAGTCTGTACCGTCTCCCCAGTCCCATTCTGGTATAGTGAGATCAGGAGACTTAGGTTCTATCGTGGCAGATTTCTGTAAATATAGGGGTTAGAGTTAGGGTTAGTGTTTAATGTCACTTTCAACAATATTTAAGTTATATCGTGGCAGTCAGTTTTATTGGTGGAGGAAACCAGTCGCTCACCTTTCATTCTGCTTTGAGGAAACTTAATACACACCCTTCCATACATGTAGATGTTTCCTACCAATTGCTAGGCAGTTTCAGAGGAGAAGATTTTTTAGATATCGACCAATCAGAAACAAGAATTGCCTGTGGTGGCCATGTTTGTTAACGGATCAGGATGAAATGAGCAATCTTTATAGAGGACCTTCCATAGATGCTTCATACCAAGTTTCGGTTCATTTGGCCAAGCGGTTTCAGAGAAGAATTTTTTTTTAAAATCAGCCAATCAGAAACAAGAATTGCCTGTGGCGGCCATGTTTGTAAATAGATCAGGACACAATGAACAATCATTAGAGAGAACCTTCCATAGATGCTTCCTACCAAGTTTCAGTTCATTTGGCTGAGAGGTTTCAGAGGAGAAGATTAAAATGCGAAATGTTAACGAACGACAGACGACGGATGCCAAGTGATGGCAAAAGCTCACATTTGGCAAGGTGAGCTGAAAACCACCAACCTGTCGCAAGTCACTGACAAACTTTATCACATAATGTTGTATCAAGTATACTCCGCCATGAACAGGATTCGAACTCACAACATTAGTGGTGATAGGCACTGATTGCATAGATAGTTGTAAATCCAACTACCATACCATCATGACCATAACGGCCCCTTCTGTAAATATAACATACACAATAACTACAACAGAACAAAAGACTTTGCTTACACATTTTTGACAATAGATGTATCCGTGGAAACAGTTTATATATTTGTACTGTCTGAGATCTAATTATCAGAGGGGAAGTGTTGGGATACCATGAACCGATTTATTTGTGCTATATTTGTTAACGGCAATACTTCACCTACTGGTTAATGTTTTTGTTCAACCAAGTTTCTGAGACTTCACATACATCATGTGTACTATGTAAAATATAACTTGACCCTATAGTTTCTCAAATGATATTCTAATGTTTCAGACTAACAGAAAATAGCAGCTATAATTTTTTTACTGGACCAAAAAAATATGAGAATCTTTGAAAAGACCTCACGTTCATTTGTACTAAATCAAGAAATGTAGTTTTTGAGGAGATTTTTAGCCAATCAGCAACAGGAATTGCCAAATTGTTGATCAGTTAAAATGAGGAATCTCAGTAGATGTCCTCACAAACATCATTTGTACTACATTACAAATCATTTGGTGGAGCAGATTCAGAATAGAATAATTTTTTCAATTTCTGACAATTTAAAACGTTATTTGCCCATGGCGTCATGTTTTTTGCAAGATCCATACAAAATGAGGAATTTATGTGAAGGATCTAACTTACATTATTTGTACCTACTAACAAATCATTTGGACTTGTAGCTTCAGCCAATCAGAACCAAGAATTCCTCATGGCAGTCATGTTTTTTTTACCGTATAAATATGAAATGAGGAATTTTTGCACAGGAGCACACAAACATCAATTCTTGCAAAGTTGGTTTTATGAGAGTTTTTGAATTTTAAAAAGCTGAAACAAAAAATATCCATGGTAAACCTATTTTTTTGATAGAATGATGAATGTTTTTAGATGACTCCACAAACATTACTCCTGCAAAATTTGTGCCCACCATGGTCGTGCACATTTCCCTGGTCCCTTGGTGTGACGGATTTGACAGGCTTCTACTACATCTACGCTTTCATTAGTAGAAGTGGTTACATAAGTCATGGAGTGGGTACACAGACACCACATAAGCCATCTATCCACCTGAATTGTAGTCAAGTATGTCCACAGATGCCTACTTACTCTTTCAAGTATGTCCACAGATGCCTACTTACTCTTTCAAGTATGTCCACAGATGCCTACTTACTCTTTCAAGTATGTCCACAGATGCCTACTTACTCTTTCAAGTATGTCCACAGATGCCTACTTACTCTTTCAAGTATGTCCACAGATGCCTACTTACTCTTTCAAGTATGTCCACAGATGCCTACTTACTCTTTCAAGTATGTCCACAGATGCCTACTTACTCTTTCAAGTATGTCCACAGATGCCTACTTACTCTTTCAAGTATGTCCACAGATGCCTACTTACTCTTTCAAGTATGTCCACAGATGCCTACTTACTCTTTCAAGTATGTCCACAGATGCCTACTTACTCTTTCAAGTATGTCCACAGATGCCTACTTACTCTTTCAAGTATGTCCACAGATGCCTACTTACTCTTTCAAGTATGTCCACAGATGCCTACTTACTCTTTCAAGTATGTCCACAGATGCCTACTTACTCTTTCAAGTATGTCCACAGATGCCTACTTACTCTTTCAAGTATGTCCACAGATGCCTACTTACTCTTTCTTTATGGTTAGAATCAAACATTTCAGATTCTTCAAACTCTTCACTTGTCTCTGGTATCACCATGGGTGCTAAGTGTGCTCTACTTTCTTGCTCTGGTATAACCATGGGTGCCGAGTGTGCTCTACTTTCTTGTGACTTTGTTGATATAACAAGTGTGTCAGTCGTCACAGTTAAATCTGGAGACCTTAATTTGGTCTACAAAATATAATTAATAAATTGTTAAAAACACAATAATTTAAGCTCTTGGAATTTTGTGTTCAATTGCAGATAAGAGGCCATTTGATACTCACTTACATGTGAAGATATGGTCAGTGACGTAGGGTTAGGTTTATGATGTTTAATGCCACTTTCAACAATTTTTCAGTTATCGTGGCAGTCAGTTTTATTGGTAGAGGAAACCGGAGAACCAAAGAAAACTGTGGTCCTGCCGCAAGTCACTGAAAATTTTATCACATAATGTTGTATCGAGTACGTCAGTGGTGATAGGCACTGATTGCATACATAGTTGTAAATTCAACTACCATATGATCACGCCCATGATGGTCCCTGACAGTGACTGTGAGACATATCAACATTTTAGTAGAAACACGATATTTACTCATTTTCATTTATATCAATATTTCCTCTTGTAACATGGATGCATTCTTTTCCTTTGATCATTTCATGGTTTATATACCAGAATGTATGCAACAGCTAGGAACCATGAAATAATACACGCAGATAAAAGATATTGCACACTTTAAATCAGGGTTGTAATTTTATTAACCTCATAGAGCCGTGCAATAATAAACATTTTCATCAAAAGAATTTAAAGCGGCATTTGCGGTAGTGCCTACCGACAAATTTGTGGGCGGAGCTTATCATAAAAAATCCCCATTGCATACCTGTTAACCTCTGGGAACTGCTAGAGGGGAGATCTCCCCCCTACCAACTCTTCTAAGGGGGAGATTTTGTGCGTCACCTTTAAACGCACAAAATTGTACCTTGTAGTTGCATACATTTGATAGAGTTGCTATGCTACAACTGAAGATTTGTAAATTTTTGGCTGGAGATTTGGTCTCATAACTGGAGATTTTTTATCGACGTATTTGATGCATGTTTTTATTGTTAATTGATGTTTTCTTTTTGTTTGTTTCAGTATTGAACCAACTGCATCCCATTTCAATATATATTGTTAACATTTCTGTCTTATTAGTAGTGTTTCATATGATGAATGAAAAAATAAAAACTGTATTTATAATTTATTGATAATCATTCATAATCATAAGGTTATAACAATGAAGACAGAATGCTCTGAACAATAAAGTCATAGAGCACTAAAATTAAAAAGTCACTTTGTTGCTGGTGCGTTGGGTGATAGCATATGTTTTGTCATTTTTGTGGTTTATCAATTCCATCCTGGAACTTAATCCTTAAATAATACTTTGATCGGCTTTGGTCCCAAACAAGCCATAACAACTCAATCCGAGATGAATTCATTGCACGTTTGATCGAAATAAGAAGTTTTCCTCGGCATCAAAGGTTGTCCGACTCCTGTTTGCACAACGGTTTATAACTATTTTTAATTGCCGCTATCACACTTCTAATCATCTAAGCGTGTGCCACAAACCCACTTCCTTATCCCCAATTAACTGTCAATCAGTGGATAATTGTTGTATAATCATCAACACCTTAATTAATCACCATGACCCAATTTACCTGTAAAGGTGTCAAACAGATCAATAACCGGATATCATTTAAACACCTTTACCATTCGTATCTCTCGGCGTTTTTCATCAGTGCGGAAGTTCCAAATGGGGAATTTCCAGAAATATTGATCGCAAAATGTAGGTCAAGATTTTATTGCACTTGATTTTTTTTATTGGGGGGAGGAAAAGGTGTGTGCAGGAGATTAATGTCTCCCGCGCGTGAGACCCAGTCCACGCGGGAGATAAGGCTCTTACGCGGGAGACTCCCGCGAAAAGGGGGAGGGTTAACAGGTATGCCATTGATATGAACAGCATATTTATGAAACTGTGTATGTCACATGACAAACAATACCTCAACAATTTGAATTTTTGAAGTGATTTTTGTAGTTTTTAGACTGATGAGGAATATTATTTTTAAAAAGACTGAAAGTTGTGTAGGGAGGAACACTAGTGACCATGCCTGTCAAATATTTTGTTCCAAAAGTAACTGTGAAACTATGTATCATTGATTTTTCCTTCTCGAGATAACCGTGGTAAAAAAAATGAAGAATCTGAATGTTTGCCCCGCCCACAGCTATTTATACTGACGGTCCACGGTTTGCTCCGCCCACAGCTATTTATACCCACGGTCCACGGTTTTAGTGAATATTAAGAAGACATACCATTAGATGAGAAAACGAACCATTCTTACTTAAAATTGTGGAAAATTATAATAAACAAAAATATAAATCAATTTTCACAATCTTTTCCTAAATAATTTCCAAAAGATGAAACTAAACAAATATTAAATAAAGCAAGGTCAAGTACCACTACATATTTTGTTTTCTACAGATTTATTATTGTCTCCCCTGTCCAATGCAGGGGCAGCTATTCCTATAATACCTACCTTCGATGTAAGTGTCTCTACAGATTTACTGTCGTCTCCCCAGTCCCATTCTGGGATATCAGAATCAGGGTATTTTGGCTCCGGCACTGTAGTTTTCTGTGATGAGATAGAAAAAGGTCTTAATTAAGATATAAATGAGGCTGTCATGGTCGTGATCGTACGGTTGTTGGATTTACAACTTTACAACTACCTGTGCAATCAGTGCCTATCACCACTAAAGTTGTGAGTTCGAACCCCGTTCATGGCGAGGTGTACTGGACACAAAATTATGAGATAAAGTTTGTCATTGACTTGCGGCAGATCGGTAGTTTTCTCCGCCACGATATAACTGAAATATTGTTGAAAGTGGTGTTAAACGCTATAAACCTAAACCCAAACCGTAATTAAGATATAAAAATGTATTAAAATTTGTAAATATTGTTATCAGACATTTCATGTAATTAACGCAATAGCTAATTAACTGCTACAAAAATGATAAAAAATATTGCACACAAATTCACATGCTATGGTTGTACAACAAAGTTAGATTTGACAGCGTTTAGACAGACACATGTCACTGTTCTCACATGGATGTAGTCAACAGAATCTTACTATAGAAATTATTTTCTACCAATTTTACTCCTTAAATTGTTCTTTTCATAGTTTGTGGCTGATTGTGCTTGTTGTAATAAGTCAACCATGATGGTTTAACTTACTTGCCTCTTTTTGATATAATGGGATAACATATATATATATACTTGATAATAACTCAGATATATGAGAGTGAAAAATATGCTTCCAAGAGAGAGGGTTCCGACTTATACGTGCGATCAAACCATGACATTAAAGAAATTCCTCCTGTTATGCTAACTAGAGAATATTCTATGGCCCTTTACTATTGAAGTATAGCATAGGTAGCTGTTCTTATTATCATTAACAATTATATTAACCTACAGTATTTGTTTGCTCGTTCAACCATGACACTTTTTTTTAATAACATAATACTTTATTTTTGAACTCAAAACACCTTAAGCAAAAAATTAAATCTAAGGTTCTGTGTTTTACAACAGATCCCTTACCCCAGGGTTAGTAATAGATTGATTAAAGTCCACATGTCAGGGCTCACCACATAGTAAAAACAGGGCGACTTGACTTCTCTCTCTCTTGACTTAAGGGCAAAGTGAAGGAAAATCTGGGAGACTTCCGAAAATCGATCCAAATATTAACGTTTCTTTCCCCGCTACCGCATGTTCCCCTACCTTTCACAATAACGAACAATGCTCTTAAAAGCATGCAATTAACGAGTTTGGAATTAAATATTGAACATCAAACCCTGTATGGGTCACATTTCAGGAACATGAGAGCTCCTTTTATGTGAATATTTAAGAAAAAGTATGATTATTGGTGAAAAAAATACGGACTTGAAAAGACTGATAGGGCGACTAAAACTTCGCTTTTTGACAGAAATTGGGCGACTTCATTGAAACCAAGGCGAAGAAGTCGCCCACTTCGCCTGGTTTGGTGAGCCCTGCATGTTCCTATTTAAAAAATACAACTAAATTTATCAATTTCAAAACCAGCATGTAAGTCAATCTATAAGACTTTTATGATAATTTCAACATATAACATTTGTATACATTACATGTATATAACTAATAACTAACAAAGGATAGAATTGTCAAGCTTTTAGTTTTATCTATTGTATAACCATGACTGTTTAACTTACTTGCCTCTCTTTGATATATTTAGGTACTTACAGTTTTAGTTGGTTTGGTCAACCATGACTGTTTAACTTACTTGCCTCTCTTTGATATATTTGGGTACTTACAGTTTTAGTTGGTTTGGTCAACCATGACTGTTTAACTTACTTGCCTCTCTTTGATATATTTGGGTACTTACAGTTTTAGTTGGTTTGGTCAACCATGACTGTTTAACTTACTTGCCTCTCTTTGATATATTTAGGTACTTACAGTTTTAGTTGGTTTGGTCAACCATGACTGTTTAACTTACTTGCCTCTCTTTGATATATTTGGGTACTTACAGTTTTAGTTGGTTTGGTCAACCATGACTGTTTAACTTACTTGCCTCTCTTTGATATATTTAGGTACTTACAGTTTTAGTTGGTTTGGTCAACCATGACTGTTTAACTTACTTGCCTCTCTTTGATATATTTAGGTACTTACAGTTTTAGTTGGTTTGGTCAACCATGACTGTTTAACTTACTTGCCTCTCTTTGATATATTTGGGTACTTACAGTTTTAGTTGGTTTGGTCAACCATGACTGTTTAACTTACTTGCCTCTCTTTGATATATTTGGGTACTTACAGTTTTAGTTGGTTTGGTCAACCATGACTGTTTAACTTACTTGCCTCTCTTTGATATATTTAGGTACTTACAGTTTTAGTTGGTTTGGTCAACCATGACTGTTTAACTTACTTGCCTCTCTTTGATATATTTGGGTACTTACAGTTTTAGTTGGTTTGGTCAACCATGACTGTTTAACTTACTTGCCTCTCTTTGATATATTTAGGTACTTACAGTTTTAGTTGGTTTGGTCAACCATGACTGTTTAACTTACTTGCCTCTCTTTGATATATTTAGGTACTTACAGTTTTAGTTGGTTTGGTCAACCATGACTGTTTAACTTACTTGCCTCTCTTTGATATATTTAGGTACTTACAGTTTTAGTTGGTTTGGTCAACCATGACTGTTTAACTTACTTGCCTCTCTTTGATATATTTGGGTACTTACAGTTTGAGTTGGTTTGGTCAACCATGACTGTTTAACTTACTTGCCTCTCTTCGATATATTTAGGTACTTACAGTTTTAGTTGGTTTGGTCAACCATGACTGTTTATCTTACTTGCCTCTCTTCGATATATTTAGGTACTTACAGTTTTAGTTGGTTTGGTCAACCATGACTGTTTAACTTACTTGCCTCTCTTCGATATATTTGGGTACTTACAGTTTTAGTTGGTTTGGTCAACCATGACTGTTTAACTTACTTGCCTCTCTTTGATATATTTAGGTACTTACAGTTTTAGTTGGTTTGGTCAACCATGACTGTTTAACTTACTTGCCTCTCTTTGATATATTTAGGTACTTACAGTTTTAGTTGGTTTGGTCAACCATGACTGTTTAACTTACTTGCCTCTCTTTGATATATTTAGGTACTTACAGTTTTAGTTGGTTTGGTCAACCATGACTGTTTAACTTACTTGCCTCTCTTTGATATATTTAGGTACTTACAGTTTGAGTTGGTTTGGTCAACCATGACTGTTTAACTTACTTGCCTCTCTTTGATATATTTAGGTACTTACAGTTTTAGTTGGTTTGGTCAACCATGACTGTTTAACTTACTTGCCTCTCTTTGATATATTTGGGTACTTACAGTTTTAGTTGGTTTGGTCAACCATGACTGTTTAACTTACTTGCCTCTCTTCGATATATTTGGGTACTTACAGTTTTAGTTGGTTTGGTCAACCATGACTGTTTAACTTACTTGCCTCTCTTTGATATATTTTGGTACTTACAGTTTTAGTTGGTTTGGTCAACCATGACTGTTTAACTTACTTGCCTCTCTTTGATATATTTAGGTACTTACAGTTTTAGTTGGTTTGGTCAACCATGACTGTTTAACTTACTTGCCTCTCTTTGATATATTTAGGTACTTACAGTTTTAGTTGGTTTGGTCAACCATGACTGTTTAACTTACTTGCCTCTCTTTGATATATTTAGGTACTTACAGTTTTAGTTGGTTTGGTCAACCATGACTGTTTAACTTACTTGCCTCTCTTTGATATATTTAGGTACTTACAGTTTTAGTTGGTTTTGTCAACCATGACTGTTTAACTTACTTGCCTCTCTTTGATATATTTGGGTACTTACAGTTTTAGTTGGTTTTGTCAACCATGACTGTTTAACTTACTTGCCTCTCTTTGATATATTTGGGTACTTACAGTTTGAGTTGGTTTGGTCAACCATGACTGTTTAACTTACTTGCCTCTCTTTGATATATTTGGGTACTTACAGTTTTAGTTGGTTTTGTCAACCATGACTGTTTAACTTACTTGCCTCTCTTTGATATATTTGGGTACTTACAGTTTTAGTTGGTTTGGTCAACCATGACTGTTTAACTTACTTGCCTCTCTTTGATATATTTAGGTACTTACAGTTTTAGTTGGTTTTGTCAACCATGACTGTTTAACTTACTTGCCTCTCTTTGATATATTTAGGTACTTACAGTTTTAGTTGGTTTGGTCAACCATGACTGTTTAACTTACTTGCCTCTCTTTGATATATTTAGGTACTTACAGTTTTAGTTGGTTTGGTCAACCATGACTGTTTAACTTACTTGCCTCTCTTTGATATATTTAGATACTTACAGTTTTAGTTGGTTTGGTCAACCATGACTGTTTAACTTACTTGCCTCTCTTTGATATATTTAGGTACTTACAGTTTTAGTTGGTTTTGTCAACCATGACTGTTTAACTTACTTGCCTCTCTTTGATATATTTGGGTACTTACAGTTTGAGTTGGTTTTGTCAACCATGACTGTTTAACTTACTTGCCTCTCTTTGATATATTTAGGTACTTACAGTTTGAGTTGGTTTGGT
The DNA here is from genome assembly GCA_963680875.1 of Bathymodiolus brooksi. Taxonomy (NCBI): domain Eukaryota; kingdom Metazoa; phylum Mollusca; class Bivalvia; order Mytilida; family Modiolidae; genus Bathymodiolus; species Bathymodiolus brooksi. The sequence continues at coordinate 101,982,735 of OY804586.1, forward strand.
CAACCATGACTGTTTAACTTACTTGCCTCTCTTTGATATATTTGGGTACTTACAGTTTTAGTTGGTTTTGTCAACCATGACTGTTTATCTTACTTGCCTCTCTTTGATATATTTGGGTACTTACAGTTTTAGTTGGTTTGGTCAACCATGACTGTTTAACTTACTTGCCTCTCTTTGATATATTTAGGTACTTACAGTTTTAGTTGGTTTGGTCAACCATGACTGTTTAACTTACTTGCCTCTCTTTGATATATTTGGGTACTTACAGTTTTAGTTGGTTTGGTCAACCATGACTGTTTAACTTACTTGCCTCTCTTCGATATATTTGGGTACTTACAGTTTTAGTTGGTTTGGTCAACCATGACTGTTTAACTTACTTGCCTCTCTTTGATATATTTGGGTACTTACAGTTTTAGTTGGTTTGGTCAACCATGACTGTTTAACTTACTTGCCTCTCTTTGATATATTTAGGTACTTACAGTTTTAGTTGGTTTGGTCAACCATGACTGTTTAACTTACTTGCCTCTCTTTGATATATTTGGGTACTTACAGTTTTAGTTGGTTTGGTCAACCATGACTGTTTAACTTACTTGCCTCTCTTTGATATATTTGGGTACTTACAGTTTTAGTTGGTTTGGTCAACCATGACTGTTTAACTTACTTGCCTCTCTTTGATATATTTGGGTACTTACAGTTTTAGTTGGTTTGGTCAACCATGACTGTTTAACTTACTTGCCTCTCTTTGATATATTTGGGTACTTACAGTTTTAGTTGGTTTGGTCAACCATGACTGTTTAACTTACTTGCCTCTCTTTGATATATTTGGGTACTTACAGTTTTAGTTGGTTTGGTCAACCATGACTGTTTAACTTACTTGCCTCTCTTTGATATATTTGGGTACTTACAGTTTTAGTTGGTTTTGTCAACCATGACTGTTTAACTTACTTGCCTCTCTTTGATATATTTAGGTACTTACAGTTTTAGTTGGTTTGGTCAACCATGACTGTTTAACTTACTTGCCTCTCTTTGATATATTTAGGTACTTACAGTTTTAGTTGGTTTGGTCAACCATGACTGTTTAACTTACTTGCCTCTCTTTGATATATTTAGGTACTTACAGTTTTAGTTGGTTTGGTCAACCATGACTGTTTAACTTACTTGCCTCTCTTTGATATATTTAGGTACTTACAGTTTTAGTTGGTTTGGTCAACCATGACTGTTTAACTTACTTGCCTCTCTTTGATATATTTAGGTACTTAGTTTTAGTTGGTTTGGTCAACCATGACTGTTTAACTTACTTGCCTCTCTTTGATATATTTAGGTACTTACAGTTTTAGTTGGTTTGGTCAACCATGACTGTTTAACTTACTTGCCTCTCTTTGATATATTTAGGTACTTACAGTTTTAGTTGGTTTGGTCAACCATGACTGTTTAACTTACTTGCCTCTCTTTGATATATTTAGGTACTTACAGTTTTAGTTGGTTTGGTCAACCATGACTGTTTAACTTACTTGCCTCTCTTTGATATATTTAGGTACTTACAGTTTTAGTTGGTTTGGTCAACCATGACTGTTTAACTTACTTGCCTCTCTTTGATATATTTAGGTACTTACAGTTTTAGTTGGTTTGGTCAACCATGACTGTTTAACTTACTTGCCTCTCTTTGATATATTTAGGTACTTACAGTTTTAGTTGGTTTGGTCAACCATGACTGTTTAACTTACTTGCCTCTCTTTGATATATTTAGGTACTTACAGTTTTAGTTGGTTTGGTCAACCATGACTGTTTAACTTACTTGCCTCTCTTTGATATATTTAGGTACTTACAGTTTTAGTTGGTTTGGTCAACCATGACTGTTTAACTTACTTGCCTCTCTTTGATATATTTAGGTACTTACAGTTTTAGTTGGTTTGGTCAACCATGACTGTTTAACTTACTTGCCTCTCTTTGATATATTTAGGTACTTACAGTTTTAGTTGGTTTGGTCAACCATGACTGTTTAACTTACTTGCCTCTCTTTGATATATTTAGGTACTTACAGTTTTAGTTGGTTTGGTCAACCATGACTGTTTAACTTACTTGCCTCTCTTTGATATATTTAGGTACTTACAGTTTTAGTTGGTTTGGTCAACCATGACTGTTTAACTTACTTGCCTCTCTTTGATATATTTAGGTACTTACAGTTTGAGTTGGTTTGGTCAACCATGACTGTTTAACTTACTTGCCTCTCTTTGATATATTTAGGTACTTACAGTTTGAGTTGGTTTGGTCAACCATGACTGTTTAACTTACTTGCCTCTCTTTGATATATTTAGGTACTTACAGTTTGAGTTGGTTTGGTCAACCATGACTGTTTAACTTACTTGCCTCTCTTTGATATATTTAGGTACTTACAGTTTGAGTTGGTTTGGTCAACCATGACTGTTTAACTTACTTGCCTCTCTTTGATATATTTAGGTACTTACAGTTTGAGTTGGTTTGGTCAACCATGACTGTTTAACTTACTTGCCTCTCTTTGATATATTTGGGTACTTACAGTTTTAGTTGGTTTGGTCAACCATGACTGTTTAACTTACTTGCCTCTCTTTGATATATTTAGGTACTTACAGTTTTAGTTGGTTTGGTCAACCATGACTGTTTAACTTACTTGCCTCTCTTTGATATATTTAGGTACTTACAGTTTTAGTTGGTTTGGTCAACCATGACTGTTTAACTTACTTGCCTCTCTTTGATATATTTGGGTACTTACAGTTTGAGTTGGTTTGGTCAACCATGACTGTTTAACTTACTTGCCTCTCTTTGATATATTTAGGTACTTACAGTTTTAGTTGGTTTGGTCAACCATGACTGTTTAACTTACTTGCCTCTCTTTGATATATTTAGGTACTTACAGTTTTAGTTGGTTTGGTCAACCATGACTGTTTAACTTACTTGCCTCTCTTTGATATATTTAGGTACTTACAGTTTGAGTTGGTTTGGTCAACCATGACTGTTTAACTTACTTGCCTCTCTTTGATATATTTAGGTATTTACAGTTTGAGTTGGTTTGGTCAACCATGACTGTTTAACTTACTTGCCTCTCTTTGATATATTTGGGTACTTACAGTTTTAGTTGGTTTGGTCAACCATGACTGTTTAACTTACTTGCCTCTCTTTGATATATTTAGGTACTTACAGTTTTAGTTGGTTTTGTCAACCATGACTGTTTAACTTACTTGCCTCTCTTTGATATATTTAGGTACTTACAGTTTGAGTTGGTTTGGTCAACCATGACTGTTTAACTTACTTGCCTCTCTTTGATATATTTAGGTACTTACAGTTTGAGTTGGTTTGGTCAACCATGACTGTTTAACTTACTTGCCTCTCTTTGATATATTTAGGTACTTACAGTTTTAGTTGGTTTGGTTTTTGGTTCAAACATTTCAGCTTCTTCTAATTCTTCGGTCTCCTGTATAACCATTGGAGCAGATACTGGTCGATCAAAATGTTTGTTCTTCACAAACTCCTGTCGCTTATCATCAATAGTCATTACTGACTCCCCAGACTTCTTTCCCTGTATTATTATGAAAACACAGTACATATATATCAGTTGATAAGAGTACCTATGACTGACTGTGACTAGAATAGTATTAAGAGTTAGGTAGGGACAAACCTATGATTGACTGTGACTGTAATAGTATTAAGAGTTAGGTAAGGAATAATTTTTTTTTTTTAAAGTGGCTACGATGTGCCTACTACTTCTCAAAATCTACGAAAGAGGTCTATAACCTGCGGGAAGCATGGCACTCTTCAAACACGTTACCCACTATGGTCCACAGTCAGGCTTTCCGTACCCACCATCAAGAGGGCAACCCCTATCCTACACCTGGGGGAGGGCAACCCCTATCCTACACCTGGGCAACCCCTTTCCTACACCTGGTTGTCCATGTTTGTACAGGACAATTGTGTGTTTCTCCTCTGAATGGTACAACCTCTTTGAAATGGTTGTCCATGTTTGTACACGACAATTGTGTGTTTCTCCTCTGAATGGTACAACCTCTTTGAAATGGTTGTCCATGTTTGTACAGGACAATTGTGTGTTTCTCCTCTGAATGGTACAACCTCTTTGAAATGGTTGTCCATGTTTGTACACGACAATTGTGTGTTTCTCCTCTGAATGGTACAACCTCTTTGAAATGGTTGTCCATGTTTGTACAGGACAATTGTGTGTTTCTCCTCTGAATGGTACAACCTCTTTGAAATGGTTGTCCATGTTTGTACAGGACAATTGTGTGTTTCTCCTCTGAATGGTACAACCTCTTTGAAATGGTTGTCCATGTTTGTACAGGACAATTCAAAGCCCCGAACTCCATACCCTTAGGATGAGTTCCATTGCTTTGATTTGTGACTAAGTGAGTGAGTGATGGTTGTTTAATGCCCAATGGACTATTTTTCAGCGAGAACAATCTACATTCAATGAGATGATGATGCTGTCTGCTTTATACTAGACCAACAAACTTAACTGGATCTTTTAGTGCTAGCCCACTGAAACAACAGTCACCGGGTAAACATGTCGTTCCACTCGGACACGTTATCCTGATTCTGATCCAAACAGACTTTGCTTACAGAACATGCAACAAATACCAATTTGATAGTCTTTGGTTTGACTAGACCGGTGCTCGAACTCAAGATCTATAGAAACTTGAGGCAAACACCCTAACGATGTGGTTATGTCTAAGTGAAGATTTGGATATTCTCTCATGTACATTTACATCCACATCCTTTCTTACTTATCAATCAATTAATGTAATCTACATACAAATCCTTTGTTGTTGTTTGATATCGTCCTACATCCTGACCCCAGCGGGAACGAAAATGCTTTGTCAGTACAAGTGTAGGCTCCAGGGCTAAAATGTAGCTCTATGTGAAACCTCTCATCAGAGGATGGATCCTGCAATGGAAAACAAAAATAACTCGTTTATTTTTTTTATTTTGAATTCCTGACTTTAAACACATAAATCGAAGGGTCCTATTTTGAAATTAAAATGATTTAACATGTAAAGTGTAGACACAAATTTACAAATGATTTAACATGTAAAGTGTAAACACAAATTTACAAATGATTTAACATGTAAAGTGTAAACACAAATTTACAAATGATTTAACATGTAAAGTGTAAACACAAATTTACAAATGATTTAACATGTAAAGTGTAAACACAAATTTACAAATGATTTAACATATAAAGTGTAAACACAAATTTACAAATGATTTAACATGTAAAGTGTAAACACAAATTTACAAATGATTTAACATGTAAAGTGTAAACACAAATTTACAAATGATTTAACATGTAAAGTGTAAACACAAATTTACAAATGATTTAACATGTAAAGTGTAAACACAAATTTACAAATGATTTAACATGTAAAGTGTAAACACAAATTTACAAATGATTTAACATGTAAAGTGTAAACACAAATTTACAAATGATTTAACATGTAAAGTGTAAACACAAATTTACAAATGATTTAACATGTAAAGTGTAAACACAAATTTACAAATGATTTAACATGTAAAGTGTAAACACAAATTTACAAATGATTTAACATATAAAGTGTAAACACAAATTTACAAATGATTTAACATGTAAAGTGTAAACACAAATTTACAAATGATTTAACATGTAAAGTGTAAACACAAATTTACAAATGATTTAACATGTAAAGTGTAAACACAAATTTACAAATGATTTAACATGTAAAGTGTAAACACAAATTTACAAATGATTTAACATGTAAAGTGTAAACACAAATTTACAAATGATTTAACATGTAAAGTGTAAACACAAATTTACAAATGATTTAACATGTAAAGTGTAAACACAAATTTACAAATGATTTAACATGTAAAGTGTAAACACAAATTTACAAATGATTTAACATGTAAAGTGTAAACACAAATTTACAAATGATTTAACATGTAAAGTGTAAACACAAATAAATTTACAAATGAATTAACATGTAAAGTGTAAACACAAATTTACAAATGCATGTAAATGTAATGTTCCTTTATTTTAATTTAATTTGTGTCTAAGTGTAAAAGTGGATAGTCTCTCTGGTTCATCAAGATATTGACAGAAGTAAAGACTAGGGGTTTTTACACACTCATTTTGATCTTAGCTGATGTTGGCTATCCTGCAGTTTGTTTTCTTGCTCCCAAAGACTTTTAAATTATTTGGTTTCCAATCTTTAGATTATGAGTGTACCTGATGAAGGTTATTCCAGAAATGTGTCATGCACACTAAATTGGGTATCTATATTTTTATTAGGGTATGTGTTATGCTCATTATTGAAGGAGTGTGTGATTATTGTTTAACACCAAATGACTTATTATTGAAGATCCTACTGTGACTGTGAAATGTAGAACAACAATGAAAGTGTTGTTTATTTACCTTAAGATGTGTCTTTGTCCATTTTCTTTAATTTGTAAGTGTAAAATTGGATAGTCTGTCATGTTTATTTACCTCCATATGATTTCTTGCTAACATAACATTACATGTTCAATATCAGAAAACCTAATGGCAACTAAATTTTTGGTAGCGTCATTTCAAAACATTAAATGCCAGGTCATAATTTGCAGTCGCCGTTCTCAACAAAAGATTATTTTCATCATTGTTTTTGATTTTTACAAATCTTAATCTTCTTCTCTCTAATATTTATGCAATGATCTGAAGGATGGTGTCATATAGTATCTTATGTATTAAAAAAACTCTCATTAAAAGAAGGACACAGATGCCCCAGCTTCCTGCTGAAAGTTAAAGGGTTAGGGTTATGGTGTTTAATGCCACTTTCAACAATATTTCAGTTATATCATGGCAGTCAGTTTTATAGGTGGAGGAAACCGGAGTACCAGAGAAAACCACTGACCTGTAGCAAGTCATTGACAAACTTTATCACATAATGTTGCATCGAGTACATCTCGCCTGAGTGGGATTCGAACTCACAACTTTGAACCTCACCTTAGTAGGATCTTCAAACATCATAATAACAATCTGAGTCATATAATTCAACTCTGCTGTGGCACTTAGAAACTGCATAGCTTTCTCCCACTGCTCATCACAGTTCTCCTGGAATAGAAACCAGTCAATAAAAACATACAAAAACTCTGATCTGGTGTTTTAAATATTTCCATGGAAACAATGACTTTCCATGATTGATCATGGCAGTTCTCTATGATAGAATATGATTTATCATTTGTTATGAAGTTATGAGGTTTTCTATCCATGGTGGGGGTATTCAAGGGTCAAAGTTTTCTGCCCAAATTAAGTCTGCTAGTTTGACCCCACTACTTTTTATATTAGTGCTTGTATCAAGACAGGGGAGTGAGCGGTCATGTATATTGGATATGTCAACCCAAGCAAAAAAAGGTATGGGTATGGTATACATTGTGGGGTCACAAAGTAAACTTCTATGGGGTTGGGGAGAGAAGTTGAATCCTCCAATGTTATATTACATCTTATGATGTATTTATAACTGAATTAAAAAAGATTTTTATTTTAGATGCATTAATTTTTTACATATAATTTCATGTCAATTTTATTATTATTTTGTTTGTTTGTTAATTTTATTCTACCAACCCTGCACATCTTATATCATGATCCCCATGGAAATGTTGTTTTTTTTTAACAACGTAATATCTTTTATTCAAATGCTTGCTACAATTAACACGCCAAAAGTCCAAGCTCCTTTTGGTGTTTCCCTGTTACATCTTGTTCTGATTATGCAGGGCTATAATCAGAATTACATCAAATATATATACAACCTAAATACAATTTCTATTTAATACCTTTTGGAAACATTTATTTATTTTGCATTTATTATATAATTTTTTACTTTCATTAAAAATATACACTTTTGAAGTGTTTTATTTTCATTTATTCTTTTAATATATTCATTGGCAAATATTCTATAAACATCAATATACTTTTGTTTTCTGTTCAGATATATAGTATGATTTGTAGATGGAAAACCCTACAACTGTTATCAAAAAATTTAATGCAAGATAGTTTTTATCATCTATCTTATATCCAAGTACTATATGTTTCAAAGTAATTTTGTTTTCGATACCCAAACCCTTCATTAAATTCTGACATTTTGTCCAAAACTCTTTTAGAAAGGTACAAGTAATAAAATAATGAGAGTAATTTTTATCTAATTTACAGAAATTACATAAACTATTCCCAACAATTTTCCACATGGAAATGTTGCTTTCAACTATCAATTTCCAAAATACCTGTGTTTTAACAGTGTAAAGATCCTTTACTTAAATTATAGTGTTTGGTATTTTTGAGTTTAGTTTTATTTGCCAAATCAACATGCATTTTCGTATGATGGTCTTCACAAGTTTAGCCAGAACTCCTTCGCCACAATGTCACATGCTGATGTTGATGTTACTAATAGCCCATTTTGCATTCCTTTCTCCAGATTCTGACATGACAAAAGATGGAAATAATTTTGTGTCTCTTCAGGAACATTGGAGAATGGACAATATGCCTATTTAAGCTGTGGAAAATTATCTGCCATGATGTTAACTTTATTTTCATACTTGTAAGTATAAAAAAATGAAACACAATGCCTGTCTGGAGGATTTTAAATTGGCTATTTAATGTGATTGTAAAGGCAAGTTTGACTGTACATAGTATGTATTTCTGTCTTGACACATGACTTACATTACATAAACCTCCAAATCTCAGCATATTTAGCAATGAATGTATGTGACTCTCACTGGTGAAATAAAGACGTGTTCTTACAAATCTCTCAGGGGAGGCAACTCCTTTAGAGTACCTGAAAAAAAAAGTAAATAAATTATAATGAAAACCAGACCAATATCGTGTCTGGACCTGCGTCGCTGCAAAACATTCCAGTATTATATGCATTTTTGACACCTGTTTTAAATGTTTAAGAAGTTCAACGGAAAGGACCAAATGACTAAACTACAATTATATTTTTCATATGGACAAAATCATAATTTAAAGGAAATAAATCTTTAGAGTCTACAGACGAATTTCCCATTACCTTTAATGAATGAATTCCTCCGATTGACTCGAAGCCAATCAGTGTTTAAATCAAGTCATTGAACATTGTGATGTCAAAATTTTAAATGACTAAGTTCAACATATGGAAAATGTACAAACAAATTTGTCAAATCAGCCCATAATAGGAGGTGCACATCTTCAATATGTACACAAACACTGTGCAAAGTTTAAATACTATTGATTGAACATGGTTAGAGTTTTAGATTACACCAACTAGGTACCGTCAATGTCATATAGTAATAAAAAATTACTAAGTTCAACATACAGGAAATTAAAGAAAAAAATTGTCAAATCAGCCCATAATAGGTTGATTGATTGGTGTTTAACGTCCAGCAAGCAATTTTTCAGTTATATTCAGGACGAGAACATTTAAAAATTTAAATGCCACAGGACTCGAAACAAGGAAAGGTGATGGGTAGGGACGGATAATTTTGCCAGTGCAACAGGTCTCTTATGGACCACTCATCATGAGCTGTTACACTGGGTTCTTTAACGTGCGGAGAGGGTGGCAATCTCTCAACACGGGACCTTGGTTTTATTTACGTCTCATCCACAGGACGGGTTGGTTGTGAATTTTTACATCCCGCACAACCGACGGATGCCCCTTCAAGCCGAAAAAGCTCTCTGTCCCATTTCTATCCCACGGGGTTGACCCCTTTTAGAGGACTAGTGCCTCTAGGGTGGTGAAACCTGGTGCCTATTCTACCCCCGGCACACCCTCTATGAGGGGGGTTGTACAAATAAAAGAAACATTAAAAAGATAAAAACCATACATCTAGAACATATGTTATATAACTATATTTTTATATATAAATCAATTTTAAAAATTGCAAAATTGTGTCGCCTGCGACATTTGTAAATAAATTAGATAAACATCGGCAACATCCACACAATCAATCAAGACATGTTTTAATGAAAAATTTGAATTACACGGAATACATTCCGGTCGTTCCTCATTATAGTGCACATCTTCAATATGTATATAAACACTGTGCATAGTCTGAATAATATTGATTGAACACTGTTGGAGTTTTAGATTACACCAACTAGGTACCGTCAATGTCATATAGTGATAAAAAATGACTAAGTTCAACATACAGGAAATTAAAGAAAAAAATTGTCAAATCAGCCCATAATAGGAGGTGCACATCTTCAATATGTATACAAACACTGTGCAAAGTTTGAATAATATTGATTGAAAACTGTTTGAGTTACAGATTACACCAAGTAAGTACTGCCTTGCTGGGACGGATGTACGGACGGACAGGCGGAGAAAGCGATTCCTAGACCTGCTTCCGCCTTTGGCGACACAGGTAAAAAAGGTTATTTAAACAGTGATGGTCAACAATTCCACCACTATCAACAAAATGAACAACCACCTCTCACCTACTATCATTGAACACACAAAAAATATCACTACAATAAATAAATTCATTGAACAAACACACAAAATCATTAAATATGTCTATGGAAATCTGACCCTCCTCTTCTTGGTAATCTCTATTAAGGTAATACCTTTTAGTTTCTCTGTCAAAGTTCATATTTATAATACCTTTTAGTTTCTCTGTCAAAGCTCATACTTATAATACCTTTTAGTTTCTCTGTCAAAGTTCATACTTATAATACCTTTTAGCAAGTTTCTCTGTCAAAGTTCATACTTATAATACCTTTTAGCAAGTTTCTCTGTCAAAGTTCATACTTATAATACCTTTTAGCAAGTTTCTCTGTCAAAGTTCATACTTATAATACCTTTTAGCAAGTTTCTCTGTCAAAGTTCATATTTATAATACCTTTTAGCAAGTTTCTCTGTCAAAGTTCATATTTATAATGCAAGTCCTGTTACTGATTAATGCTCTTTGTTCTGATTTGTTTAGATATTTTTTGGTTGGTTTATGGTGCTTAACACTGCTTTCAACAATATTTCAGTTATATCATGGTGGTCAGCTTTATTGGTAGAGGAAACTGGAGTACCCAGAGAAAAACACTGACTTATCGTATGTCACTGACAGATGTTATCATATATTATCGCTATTTTGTTTACTTTCCCTTTGAAGTTTAAAACCAATATGTTTCATATCACGTAAGCGCTGAGAAGATTCAAATTATCGCTAATCGTTAAGCGTTGTCAAGGATGCGATTACGTCACACGATAAAATAATTAAAGATGTTTTTTAAAACTCGAGGATGTTTCTCAGTCATCTCTCATCTCAGGGGTTTCGTCCTTCGATGAGAGATGTCTGAGAAACGTCCTCTCGTCTTAAAAAACATCGTTAATCACTTAATATTGTATTGACATCTCACCATGAGCGGAATTCGAACTCACAACGTTAGTGATCACTGATGATATGCACTGATTGCATAGGTGGTTGTAAATCCAACTACAATAAGATCACGATCACGACCACGACGGTCCATAATGTGCTTACATATACATTAGATATACTGATTAATGTTCTTTGTTTTGCTTTGTTTTTTTTTGGGTGAGAAATCAATGTAATCCATTAAAACTTACTGAGAATTAAGTCTTGTGCTTTCATCGTCGGGATCAGGAATAACACATTGTTCTATATCACTCTTGATCTTCCTCATTAGTGGTGTACATAAATTCTGAGATATGTGTAACTTCTCTTCTACAGTTATACCATATTCCTGTAAAAAACAACAATATTTCAGCTATATCGTGGCGGTCAGTTTTATTGGTTGAGGAAACCGTAGTTTCTGGAGAAAACCACCGACCTGTCGCGAGTCACTGACAAACTTTATCACATAATGTTATTTATACACATCGCCCTGATCGAATTTCGAACTCACAACATATCAGTGGTGATAGGCACTGATGGCATAGGTAGGTGTAAATCCAACTACCATAAAATCACGGCCAGGGCGGACCCTCATAAATTCTGAGATATGTGTAACTTCTCTTCGGGTGTATTTCTTTGGACTGTTCCGAACATTCCATGTGCCCTAGAACTTTTTGGACAAACAATATGTTGGATAAGTTAACTCTGTTATTTCTGTCAGCAGAACTCGAAATGGACGACGACGATGATGAGATGAATTTGGAAGAATCAGTAGTTACTGTAGCCATAGTCGCTGCTTCCAAGTAATTTAACTTTAATTATAATATTACTGAATCCTAAAAATATGCAAACTGAACAATAAATGACGGATACGTGTAATCTTTATATAAAATAATTTTATAGAGTGTTTTAACGTATAGAGAGGTTAGGTAGGAGATAAAGCAGATCTTAAAAAGGGCAGATCTGAGATTTGAATTGAGGGGCGCGAGTCAAAAGATTATTACGGAGCGTAGCGATGAAAAAAATTGTTTGCATAAGTTTACATCTATCAGGCATATTTTGTATGTTTTTAAAAATAATTTGAAACAAATAAATCCATCATGGACAGTGGTGCTACAAACCAAATAATTTTTTCTTAAAAAATTAATTGAATAAAGAGGGAGGGAAAGGGAACTTCACGTTAAAAAGCTCCTGTGTTCTCCCAGGAATCAAATTTGCACCAAAATGATTGATTTATAAAACTATAGAGGACTGTATTCACAATTTACAAAGTCCCTTAAAAAATCCACGTATTTCTTTTGTATTTCGTAATTTTAGGAAAATGATTAAGGTGTAAAAAAATTCTATGTAAAAAAAACTGTAAAGCATGACCATAATTGTCATGAAGATAGTCGGTTCCTCCATCTTGATTCCTTCTGCACCACCTCAAAACGTGGTACACCCCACAGACTGTTCTGTTTGTTCGTGCAGAGTGTTCCGTACCACTTCATTCGCTAGAACATGTTCGGCACATCCCAAACATACGAAAGAAATACACCCTTCTACAGTTATACCATATTCCTGAGAAAAAAACAGGATAATCTTAAACTTCTTCCAGATGTTGTTTTAAAAAAAATTGTTGAGATGGTAATGAAATGAAGACAGATCTCTATTCTCAGACAGCACCTGACTTAAATAACAAGGAAACGAAAGGATGGTCTTATTCTCAAAGGCAAATTTCATTGAATAGCAAGAAAATTCAGATTTAATTTACATAATAACAATATTGATTGGAGCTATACTTTACTAAACTTACATCCTACTATTTACAAAATATAATACAGTGGAAACTGTCTAGACTAAATATTCTTAGGACCAACTTGTGTGTTGAGGATAGATAGGTGCATGGTGTAAACAGGTTAAATAAACAAAGATGTCCTACATTGGGACTTTAATTAAATGAAAGTCTGCTTTATTCAGCAGAGTTCACATAATTGCATATGGGTTTGTTGGTCCTAGTGAAAAAAAAACAACAGTTCTCATTAATTTTCTATTGCACAATACCAATCTTGTGTCAGTCCTTCGCAACATTTGCCAAAATTTTGCTGGTCATGTCTGACGAATTTCACAAACTCTGATTATTGAGGATTAGACAGGTTTTACTGTAATACTTTTTAAACAGAATATTTTTACATTTATATTCAATATATTACCTGTGGTATAACAATATCTGCCAAGGCTTTAGAACATCTAAACAGTTCAGATGCTCGTTCATACTGTAATGTTTTCTGGTTGTGTTGTAAGTCATACTTAATACAATCGTAAATGTCGGGAATTTTACTGATCTCAAATCGACCATCTTTCATCCGGAAATCTTTTTCTAATTTCGCCCAGCGTCGTATCAAAAGTTCCCACGACTCTCCGTTATATAACTTTAGATCTAAAAATAAATATTCATAACTGTATAATCGGCATCTAGTCAACTCTAGTATTTTTAGACTGAGTAAGAATATGGTCTGTTAGCAGTACCAAACTCTCAACAATATATAGAATTAACAAATACATAAGTTAAAACAATTTATAATAAAAATAAAAACATCATCCTATTATGAAAAAAAAAGAGTTTAAACAGTGAAGGGTAAGGTTCATGGTGTTTAACACCACTTTCAACAATATTTCAGCTATATCGTGGAGGTAAGTTTTATTGGTGGAGAAAACCACTGACCTGCCGCAAGTCATTGACAAACTTTATCACATAATGTTGTATTTGAGTACACCTAGCCATGAAAAGGATTCAAACTCAAAAATTTTGTGGTGATCGGCACTGATTGCACAGGTAGTGGTGAGTGTGTTTGATATAGTCATGGACTGCATAAAAGATGTCGACAATTTGCACTTCGCTTAAATTGTCTTTACCATATAAAATAACTTCTAATGAAATGTCTTCATAAATTATGTCTAATTTATCCTTCCTTTCAGTTCTATATTTAGATCTCTAAATAATATTGTTAGTTTTTGTCAAATGTGTATTCTTATGCTTGAGTTCAAGATCTCTAATTTAATTTGCTATATTTTGTATCAATGGCATCCTTGCCAAGAGTTCTATGTTTCAGTTTAAAATCTCTATCTAATATATTTCTTTGTCCAAAAAGGATTCTTATGCATTAATTAGTAAGAAAGGATATGTCTGTTGGCCATGGGTCCCCCAGACACCAAGGTCACTTTGAAAGGATATGTCTGTTGGCCATGGGTCCCCCCGACACCAAGGTCACTTTGAAAGGATATGTCTGTTGGCCATGGGTCCCCCCGACACCAAGGTCACTTTGAAAGTTCAAATATTGTATTATTCTGTAATAACTTCAGTAAGAAGTGTCGAAAAGGCATACCACACATCTGACTTTTCACTCACAAGTTAGCTAATTTGAAGTACAAAAAAAGGGTATAACTCTGGTAAAATTGTACAAAATCGTCATTATCAAACTTGACCTAGATATTCATAATATACACTTACATACCACACCTAGCTTCAATCTGACTTTTTGCTCACAGGTTATCATCCGGAAATAAAAAAACTTAGCAAATTCAAATTACAAAAAGGAGCATAACTCTAATAAGAATAGTCGGAAAATCTTCATTATCAAACTTGACCTAGATATTTATAAGATACACATACATACCACATCTAGCTACCATCCGACTTTTTGTTCGCAAGTTATCATCCGGAAACCAATTCGGGAAAGACACACAGATGATACCTATTACTATAGTCCCCCGTCGACGAAGTGTCGGAGGACAATAAACATGAGAAACTATCCAACATTAACTAAGACACAAATTAAAACAAAGTCACAACCTTTTTATTGCCGTTCTTCATTTCACAGTCACAGTAGGGTCTTCAACAATTAGAATAACTCATACCCTACAAAGAGTGTGAAACAGTCCCTAGCCTGCAGTAGAACGGTACTCTTCACTTTTGCCTGATAAACACTACATCTCTGTTGTTTTGATTAGTTCTCACTCTATGTTTGAATTCAGAATTTCTAAATCATGTGGTCGTGATCGTATGATAGCTTGGATTTACAACTACCTGTGGAATCAGTGACAATCACCACTAAAGTTGTGAGTTCTTACCTGTGGAATCAGTGACAATCACCACTAAAGTTGTGAGTTCTTACCTGTGTAATCAGTGACAATCACCACTAAAGTTGTGAGTTCTTACCTGTGTAATCAGTGACAATCACCACTAAAGTTGTGAGTTCTTACCTGTGGAATCAGTGACAATCACCACTAAAGTTGTGAGTTCTAATCCTGCTCAGGCTGGGTGTACATTATTTGATAAAGTTTCTCATGTTTCCTCCACCAATAAAACAGACCGCCACGATATAACAGAAATATTGTTAAAAGTGGCGTTAAGAGCACCATAAACCTAAACCAAACCAACCAGAATCTCTAAATTATGTTGTTATATTTTGTATCAATGATATTCTTACCTCTAGTTCTATGTTCTAGTTTCAGATTTCTAACTTTAGCCGTCAGTTCTTGTACCATGGAGTAAACATATTCACAGAACCTCCAAGGATTTTTGATATACTCTATAGCTGATACTAATGATGAGTTCTTTGTTGGTGCAAGCTAGAATACACAATAAAGTGTCAAGAAGAGTTTGAAGATGAATACAAAATAAAGTTACATGTCAAGAAGAGTTTGAAGATACCAAAGGGAGGTAATCAGAATTTGTAAATCTAAGATGGACAGAAAACACAATGGTCAAAAGAAAAAGGGCAAAAGGACAAACAATGATCTATTAAACACTACACATAAAACTAAAAATCCAGTTACACAAATCCCACTAAATTGGGAGGTGAACTCATGTGCTCTGAAGGGTAGACAATTCCTGCTCCTCTAGTTTATGTAAATAGTCTGAAGGGTAGACAATTCCTGCTCCTCTAGTTTATGTAAATAGTCTGAAGGGTAGACAATTCCTGCTCCTCTAGTTTATGTAAATAGTCTGAAGGGTAGACAATTCCTGCTCCTCTAGTTTATGTAAATAGTCTGAAGGGTAGACAATTCCTGCTCCTCTAGTTTATGTAAATAGTCTGAAGGGTAGACAATTCCTGCTCCTCTAGTTTATGTAAATAGTCTGAAGGGTAGACAATTCCTGCTCCTCTAGTTTATGTAAATAGTCTGAAGGGTAGACAATTCCTGCTCCTCTAGTTTATGTAAATAGTCTGAAGGGTAGACAATTCCTGCTCCTCTAGTTTATGTATATAAAGGGCACTCGAGGGAAATGTGCCCTCTATGAGCAGCTCCATTTATATATAGGTCAAAATTATATGCAATGAATGGGGAACATGAGGCTGTCCTTCATAGACAGTAATTTGTTATAGAGGCACCCTGTAAGGCTGGTTGGACAGTACACATTTTGTTCTGTGTATAAATGGTAACTTTCCTGATGAAAATATGTCTCACTGTATCCCAGTCCTCACAATGAGCACTGACCCTCCTGCCCAAGACCAGTAATTTTTTCAGTTTTTATTTAGAACTATATAAAAATAAATTCAAGAATTTGAATAGGACCAGTAATATGAAATTTTAATTTCGAGGACGGGTATCCTGTATAGGAGGAAAAGGGAACTTCAAAATAATTATAGTTCTGTTTAAACCGGAATCAGTTATTTCAACATCTTGTGACAGGTAAACAAATATTTAATCAAGTTGTCAGATCAATTCCATTATTATTTCTGCCTCTGTCTATCCAAAACTTCTGCTCATTGAACAATTCAGGTGCCATCTTTTTATCCAAAGTTTGTAACCATATGTACATCATGAATATAACTGAAATATTGCTCACTTGACGTAAAAACATCAACAAATCTTTTAACTGATATAAACTATTATCAGTAATTTTGACATTTTCCCTTTGAACTCACAGAATGATATTGAAGGTGAAGCTCCAGATGTGAGATATGATGAGAAGTCCATGTGAGATATGATGAGAAGTTCATGTGAGATATGATGAGAAGTTCATGTGAGATATGATGAGAAGTCCATGTGAGATATGATGAGAAGTTCATGTGAGATATGATGAGAAGTTCATGTGAGATATGATGAGAAATCCATGTGAGATATGATGAGAAGTCCACGTGAGATATGATGAGAAGTCCACGTGAGATATGATGAGAAGTCCATGTGAGATATGATGAGAAGTCCACGTGAGATGTGATGAGAAGTCCACGTGAGATATGATGAGAAGTCCATGTGAGATATGATGAGAAGTCCATGTGAGATATGATGAGAAATCCATGTGAGATATGATAAGTCCATGTGAGATATGATGAGAAGTTCATGTGAGATATGATGAGAAGTCCATGTGAGATATGATGGGAAGTCCATGTGAGATATGATGAGAAGTCCATGTGAGATATGATGAGAAGTCCATGTGAGATATGATGAGAAGTTCATGTGAGATATGATGAGAAGTCCAAGTGAGATATGATGAGAAGTTCATGTGAGATATGATGAGAAGTTCATGTGAGATATGATGAGAAGTCCATGTGAGATATGATGAGAAGTCAATGTGAGATATGATGAGAAGTTCATGTGAGATATGATGAGAAGTCCATGTGAGATACGATGAGAAGTCCATGTGAGATACGATGAGAAGTCCATGTGAGATATGATGAGAAGTCCATGTGAGATAGGATGAGAAGTCCATGTGAGATATGATGAGAAATGCATGTGAGATATGATGAGAAGTCCATGTGAGATATGATGAGAAGTCCATGTGAGATATGATGAGAAGTCCATGTGAGATATGATGAGAAGTTCATGTGAGATATGATGAGAAGTCCAGGTGAGATATGATGAGAAGTCCAGGTGAGATGTGATGAGAAGTCCACGTGAGATATGATGAGAAGTCCATGTGATATATGATGAGAAGTCCATGTGAGATATGATGAGAAATCCATGTGAGATATGATAAGTCCATGTGAGATATGATGAGAAGTTCATGTGAGATATGATGAGAAGTCCATGTGAGATATGATGGGAAGTCCATGTGAGATATGATGAGAAGTCCATGTGAGATATGATGAGAAGTCCATGTGAGATATGATGAGAAGTTCATGTGAGATATGATGAGAAGTCCAAGTGAGATATGATGAGAAGTTCATGTGAGATATGATGAGAAGTTCATGTGAGATATGATGAGAAGTCCATGTGAGATATGATGAGAAGTCAATGTGAGATATGATGAGAAGTTCATGTGAGATATGATGAGAAGTCCATGTGAGATACGATGAGAAGTCCATGTGAGATACGATGAGAAGTCCATGTGAGATATGATGAGAAGTCCATGTGAGATAGGATGAGAAGTCCATGTGAGATATGATGAGAAATGCATGTGAGATATGATGAGAAGTCCATGTGAGATATGATGAGAAGTCCATGTGAGATATGATGAGAAGTCCATGTGAGATATGATGAGAAGTTCATGTGAGATATGATGAGAAGTCCAGGTGAGATATGATGAGAAGTCCAGGTGAGATATGATGAGAAGTCCATGTGAGATATGATGAGAAGTTCATGTGAGATATGATGAGAAGTCCATGTGAGATATGATGAGAAGTCCATGTGAGATATGATGAGAAGTTCATGTGAGATATGATGAGAAGTCCATGTGAAATATGATGAGAAATCCATGTGAGATATGATGAGAAATCCATGTGAGATATGATGAGAATTCCATGTGAGATATGATGAGAAATCCATGTGAGATATGATGAGAAGTCCGTGTGAGATATGATGAGAAGTCCATGTGAGATATGATGAGAAGTCCACGTGAGATATGATGAGAAGTCCACGTGAGATATGATGAGAAGTCCATGTGAGATATGATGAGAAGTCCACGTGAGATGTGATGAGAAGTCCACGTGAGATATGATGAGAAGTCCATGTGAGATATGATGAGAAGTCCATGTGAGATATGATGAGAAATCCATGTGAGATATGATGAGAAGTCCATGTGAGATATGATGAGAAGTTCATGTGAGATATGATGAGAAGTCCATGTGAGATATGATGAGAAGTCCATGTGAGATATGATGAGAAGTCCATGTGAGATATGATGAGAAGTCCATGTGAGATATGATGAGAAGTTCATGTGAGATATGATGAGAAGTCCAAGTGAGATATGATGAGAAGTTCATGTGAGATATGATGAGAAATCCATGTGAGATATGATGGGAAGTCCATGTGAGATATGATGAGAAGTCAATGTGAGATATGATGAGAAGTCTATGTGAGAAATGATGAGAAATCCATGTGAGATATGATGAGAAGTCCATGTGAGATATGATGAGAAGTCCATGTGAAATATGATGAGAAGTCCATGTGAGATATGATGAGAAGTCTGTGTGAGATATGATGAGAAGTCCGTGTGAGATATGATGAGAAGTCCGTGTGAGATATGATAAGAAGTTCATGTGAGATATGATGAGAAGTCCATGTGAGATATGATGAGAAATGCATGTGAGATATGATGAGAAGTCCATGTGAAATATGATGAGAAGTTCATGTGAGATATGATGAGAAGTCCATGTGAGATATGATGAGAAGTCCATGTGAGATATGATGAGAAGTCCATGTGAGATATGATGAGAAGTCCATGTGAGATATGATGAGAAGTCCATGTGAGATATGATGAGAAGTCCATGTGAGATATGATGAGAAGTCCACATGAGATATGATGAGAAGTCCATGTGAGATATGATGAGAAGTCCATGTGAGATATGATGAGAAGTCCATGTGAGATATGATGAGAAGTCCATGTGAGATATGATGAGAAGTCCATGTGAGATATGATGAGAAGTCCATGTGAGATATGATGAGAAGTCCACGTGAGATATGATGAGAAGTCCATGTGAGATATGATGAGAAGTCCACGTGAGATATGATGAGAAGTCCATTTAGGGCAGAAGACATCGAGGATACTGGTAGTATGTTTATCGAGGAATAGGTAATATAACATCACATTAGAAAACAGCGTTATTATCTTATTATCGCTATTTTGTGGCATTTTCCTTTGATCTTGCTATCTGAGTGAGATGGAAAATTATCGCTAATAGCTAAGCGTTGTCAAGGACGCACGTAGTATTATCACTGTTTTCTAATATGACGTTATAATGACATCACATTACCAAATCCTTTATAATAAGTGATTTACGATATAAAATATTAATTGTGTTTAAAAAAATGTCAGTATCTCAACAAAAATTATTTAATTATGAATACAAAATAGCGATAAAATAATTAAAGATGTTTTTTAAAACTCAAGGACGTTTCTCAGTCATCTCGCTTTAAAAAACATCGTTAATCACTTAATATCACGCAAGTTGCTTGATAATATATATTATCATGTGTAAAAATCAAAGGGAAAATACACAAATCATTGATAAAAACAATAACATCAGATAAGAAAGTTATGACACACATTATTACTAATATCACAGCTCATTTTATCTAACTCACCGAGATACTAGTGATATTGACTGTCTCCAATGTCTATATCTAACTCACCGAGATACTAGTGATATTGACTATCTCCAATGTCTATATCTAACTCACCGAGATACTAGTGATATTGACTGTCTTCAATGTCTATATCTAACTCACAGAGATACTAGTGATATTGACTGTCTCCAGTGATATTGACTGTCTCCACTGTCTATATTGTTGGTACTCTATATTTACTTACCTTTAGAACATCTTCTTCTTGAAAATCTTTATCTTCATTTAGTAACTGTGTCAATCTGGCCTTCACACTGAAAATCAACGAAAGATAATAAACAAACCACAAGTTACTTCAGGAATATGTTCAATTTGTTGACAGGTTATACGATATAACGTGGTTTGGGGCAGTTTACCCTTAATAAACCACGAAGCAACAAAATTTACTGATTCCTTAATTTTAATTACGATTATTTCATGGGAATATTTGAATTTATCGTTGGCAATGTCACAATACCAACCAAGGTTATCAAGTTAAGTAGAACCAATGTTGCTCCAGGTGGATCAGCCAATTAGATTGCAGTATTCAAATCAAATTAAATTAGTACTTATGAATATAAAAATACCCAGTGTATAAACAAAATACTCCATTACTGTGTTAAAAAAATAGGGCAATCACAGACCAGAGGCTCTCAAGAGCCTGTATCGTTCACCTGGTTACAAAAAGAACCAATTGGTCCTATGTAAAAACTATGTCCTGCAGTGGTAGTCATCTTGGAATTACGATCAACATAAAAAACACAAAGTTTGTAAAGGACCTTCCAATGATTGATGCACAGTTTAGGTTCAATCAGTGCAATAGCTTCAGAGAAGAATATATTTCTGTATTTTCCACATATGGTCCTGTGTTAATACTACATAGATGCCAACCCCTTTTTGGTGCAATCAGTAACAAAAAGTTGAGATGTCAGTAATTTGTGATTTTTTTCAGTAATCATAATTTTTCATAAAATTTTACCATAATCGTACTACAGACTAGGCACAAAGTGATGAGCAAATGATTTCCTTTATTTGTGACAACTAGATGCAAAATTGATGAGCAACAAAAAGAAATAACCAGAGGCTCTCAAGAGCCTGTATCGTTCACCTGGTAATAAAAAAAACCAATTGGTCCTATGTAAAAACTATGTCCTGCGTCATCTTGGAATTACGATCAACATAAAAAACACAAAGTTTGTAAAGGACCTTCCAATGATTGATGCACAGTTTAGGTTCAATCAGTGCAATAGCTTCAGAGAAGAATATATTTCTGTATTTTCCCCATATGGTTCTGTGTTAATACTATGACCTGTGGTGGCAGCCATCTTGGATTTCCGATCGGCATAAAAAACAGGACCTTCCAATGATCATTCCTGGGCAGTTTGGTTTCAACTGTCCAAGTGGTTTCAGAGAAGAAGCATTTTGAAACATTTTTCCCATAGGGTCCAATGTTAAACTAAGTCCTGCCGTAGCCGCCATTTTGAATTTCATATCAGAATAAAAAACGTATATTTTGTAGAGGACCATTCAATGAACATTCATGTACAGTTTGGCTTTAATCATATATGTAGTTTCTGAGAAGAAGGCATTTGAACATTTTCCCATAGGGTCCAATGTTAATCTATGTCCTGCGGTGGTGGCCATCTTGGATTTCCGATCGGCATAAAAAAAACACCTTGTAGAGGACCTTCCAATGATCATTCCTGGGCAGTTTGGTTTCAATTATCCAAGTGGTTTCAGAGAAGAAGCGTTTTGAAACATTTTTCCCATAGGGTTCAATGTTAAACTAAGTCCTGCCGTAGCCGCCATTTTGAATTTCATATCGGAACAAAAAACGTAAAGTTTGTAGAGGACCATCATATGTACACACATATGGACAGTTTGGCTTTAATCATATTTGTAGTTTCTGAGAAGAAGGCATTTGAACATTTTCCCATAGGGTCCAATGTTAATCTATGTCCTGCGGTGGTGGCCATCTTGAATTTTCGATCGGCATAAAAAAACAGAAACTTTGTAGAGGACCTTCCAATGATCATTCCTGGGCAGTTTGGATTCAATTGTCCAAGTGGTTTCAGAGAAGAAGCGTTTTGAAACATTTTTCCCATAGGGTCCAATGTTAAACTAAGTCCTGCCGTAGCCGCCATTTTGAATTTCATATCGGAACAAAAAACCTAACGTTTGTAGAGGACCATCCAATGAACATTCATGTACAGTTTGGCTTTAATAATATTTGTAGTTTCTGAGAAGAAGGCATTTGAACATTTTCCCATAGGGTCCAATGTTAATCTATGTATTGTGGTGGCGGCCATCTTGGATTTCCGATCGGCATAAAAAACAAAAAATTTGTAGAGGACCTTCCAATGATCATTCCTGGGCAGTTTGGTTTCAACTGTTCTAGTGGTTTCAGAGAAGAAGCGTTTTCAAACATTTCCCCCATAGGGTCCAATGTTAAACTAAGTCCTGCCGTAGCCGCCATTTTGAATTTCATATCGGAACAAAAAACTTAATTTTGTAGAGGACCATCCAATGAACATTCTTGTACAGTTTGGCTTTAATCATATTTGTAGTTTCTGAGAAGAAGGCATTTGAACATTTTCCCATAGGGTCCAATGTTAATCTATGTCCTGCAGTGGTGGCCATCTTGGATTTCCGATCGGCATAAAAAACACACACCTTGTAGAGGACCTTCCAATGATCATTCCTGGGCAGTTTGGTTTCAATTATCCAAGTGGTTTCAGAGAAGAAGCGTTTTGAAACATTTTTCCCATAGGGTCCAATGTTAAACTAAGTCCTGCCGTAGCCGCCATTTTGAATTTTATATCGGAACAAAAAACGCAAAGTGTGTAGAGGACCATCCAATGAACATTCATGTACAGTTTGGCTTTAATCATATTTGTAGTTTCTGAGAAGAAGGCATTTGAACATTTTCCCATAGGGTCCAATGTTAATCTATGTCCTGCGGTGGTGGCCATCTTGGATTTCCGACCAGCATAAAAAACAGAAACTTTGTAGAGGACCTTCCAATGATCATTCCTGGGCAGTTTGGTTTCAACTGTCCAAGTGGTTTCAGAGAAGAAGCATTTTGAAACATTTTTCCCATAGGGTCCAATGTTAAACTAAGTCCTGCCGTAGCCGCCATTTTGAATTTCATATCGGAACAAAAAACGTAAAGTTTGTAGAGGACCATCCAATGAACATTCTTGTACAGTTTGGCTTTAATCATATTTGTAGTTTCTGAGAAGAAGGCATTTGAACATTTTCCCATAGGGTCCAATGTTAATCTATGTCCTGCGGTGGTGGCCATCTTGGATTTCCGATCGGCATAAAAAACCTTAAATTTGTAGAGGACCTTCCAATGATCATTCCTGGGCAGTTTGGTTTCAACTGTCCAAGTGGTTTCAGAGAAGAAGCATTTTGAAACATTTTTCCCATAGGGTCCAATGTTAAACTAAGTCCTGCCGTAGCCGCCATTTTGAATTTCATATCGGAACAAAAAACGTATTGTTTGTAGAGAATCATCCAATGAACATTCATGTACAGTTTGGCTTTAATCATATTTGTAGTTTCTGAGAAGAAGGCATTTGAATATTTTCCCATAGGGTCCAATGTTAATCTATGTCCTGCGGTGGCGGCCATCTTGAATTTCCGATCGGCATAAAAAAACAAAAACTTTGTAGAGGACCTTCCAATGATCATTCCTGGGCAGTTTGGTTTCAATTATCAAAGTGGTTTCAGAGAAGAAGCGTTTTGAAACATTTTTCCCATAGGGTCCAATGTTAAACTAAGTCCTGCCGTAGCCGCCATTTTGAATTTCATACCAGAACAAAAAACGTAAAGTTTGTAGAGGACCATCTAATGAACATTCATGTACAGTTTGGCTTTAATCATATTTGTAGTTTCTGAGTAGAAGGCATTTGAACATTTTCCCATAGGGTCCAATGTTAATCTATGTATTGCGGTGGTGGCCATCTTGGATTTCCGATCGGCATAAAAAACATAAAATTTGTAGAGGACCTTCCAATGATCATTCCTAGGCAGTTTGGTTTCAATTATCCAAGTGGTTTCAGAGAAGAAGCGTTTTGAAACATTTTTCCCATAGGGTCCAATGTTAAACTAAGTCCTGCCGTAGCCGCCATTTTGAATTTCATACCAGAACAAAAAACGTAAAGTTTGTAGAGGACCATCTAATGAACATTCATGTACAGTTTGGCTTTAATCATATTTGTAGTTTCTGAGTAGAAGGCATTTGAACATTTTCCCATAGGGTCCAATGTTAATCTATGTATTGCGGTGGTGGCCATCTTGGATTTCCGATTGGCATAAAAAACATAAAATTTGTAGAGGACCTTCCAATGATCATTCCTAGGCAGTTTGGTTTCAATTATCCAAGTGGTTTCAGAGAAGAAGCGTTTTGAAACATTTTTCCCATAGGGTCCAATGTTAAACTAAGTCCTGCCGTAGCCGCCATTTTGAATTTCATAACAGAACAAAAAACGTAAAGTTTGTAGAGGACCATCCAATGAACATTCATGTACAGTTTGGCTTTAATAATATTTGTAGTTTCTGAGAAGAAGGCATTTGAATATTTTCCCATAGGGTCCAATGTTAATCTATGTCCTGCGGTGGCGGCCATCTTGGATTTCCGACCGGCATAAAAAACCTTAAATTTGTAGAGGACCTTCCAATGATCATTCCTGGGCAGTTTGGTTTCAACTGTCCAGGTGGTTTCAGAGAAGAAGCATTTTGAAACATTTTTCCCATAGGGTCCAATGTTAAACTAAGTCCTGCCGTAGCCGCCATTTTGAATTTCATACCAGAACAAAAAACGTAAAGTTTGTAGAGGACCATCTAATGAACATTCATGTACAGTTTGGCTTTAATAATATTTGTAGTTTCTGAGTAGAAGGCATTTGAATATTTTCCCATAGGGTCCAATGTTAATCTATGTCCTGCGGTGGTGGCCATCTTGGATTTCCGACCGGCATAAAAAACCTTAAATTTGTAGAGGACCTTCCAATGATCATTCCTGGGCAGTTTGGTTTCAACTGTCCAAGTGGTTTCAGAGAAGAAGCATTTTGAAACATTTTTCCCATAGGGTCCAATGTTAAACTAAGTCCTGCCGTAGCCGCCATTTTGAATTTCATATCGGAACAAAAAACGTAAAGTTTGTAGAGGACCATCCAATGAACATTCTTGTACAGTTTGGCTTTAATCATATTTGTAGTTTCTGAGAAGAAGGCATTTGAACATTTTCCCATAGGGTCCAATGTTAATCTATGTCCTGCGGTGGTGGCCATCTTGGATTTCCGATCGGCATAAAAAACACACACCTTGTAGAGGACCTTCCAATGATCATTCCTGGGCAGTTTGGTTTCAACTGTCCAAGTGGTTTCAGAGAAGAAGCATTTTGAAACATTTTTCCCATAGGGTCCAATGTTAAACTAAGTCCTGCCGTAGCCGCCATTTTGAATTTCATACCGGAACAAAAAACGTAAAGTTTGTAGAGGACCATCTAATGAACATTCATGTACAGTTCGGCTTTAATCATATTTGTAGTTTCTGAGTAGAAGGCATTTGAATATTTTCCCATAGGGTCCAATGTTAATCTATGTCCTGCGGTGGCGGCCATCTTGGATTTCTGACCGGCATAAAAAACGGAAAATTTGTAGAGGACCTTCCAATGATCATTCCTGGGCAGTTTGGTTTCAACTGTCCAAGTGGTTTCAGAGAAGAAGCATTTTGAAACATTTTTCCTATAGGGTCCAATGTTAAACTAAGTTCTGCCGTAGCCGCCATTTTGAATTTCATATCGGAACAAAAAACCTTAAGATTGTAGAGGACCATCCAATGAACATTCATGTACAGTTTGGCTTTAATAATATTTGTAGTTTCTGAGAAGAAGGCATTTGAACATTTTCCCATAGGGTCCAATGTTAATCTATGTATTGCGGTGGCGGCCATCTTGGATTTCCGATCGGCATAAAAAACAAAAAATTTCTAGAGGACCTTCCAATCATCATTCCTAGGCAGTTTGGTTTCAATTATCCAAGTGGTTTCAGAGAAGAAGCGATTTGAAACATTTTTCCCATAGGGTTCAATGTTAAACTAAGTCCTGCCGTAGCCGCCATTTTGAATTTCATACCGGAACAAAAACGTAAAGTTTGTAGAGGACCATCTAATGAACATTCATGTACAGTTTGGCTTTAATCATATTTGTAGTTTCTGAGTAGAAGGCATTTGAATATTTTCCCATAGGGTCCAATGTTAATCTATGTCCTGCGGTGGCGGCCATCTTGGATTTCCGACCGGCATAAAAAACACAAAATTTGTAGAGGACCTTCCAATGATCATTCCTGGGCAGTTTGGTTTCAACTGTCCAAGTGGTTTCAGAGAAGAAGCGTTTTGAAACATTTTTCCCATAGGGTCCAATGTTAAACTAAGTCCTGCCGTAGCCGCCATTTTGAATTTCATATCGGAACAAAAAACCTTAAGATTGTAGAGGACCATCCAATGAACATTCATGTACAGTTTGGCTTTAATAATATTTGTAGTTTCTGAGAAGAAGGCATTTGAACATTTTCCCATAGGGTCCAATGTTAATCTATGTCCTGTGGTGGTGGCCATCTTGGATTTCCGACCGGCATAAAAAACACAAAATTTGTAGAGGACCTTCCAATGATCATTCCTGGGCAGTTTGGTTTCAACTGTCCAAGTGGTTTCAGAGAAGAAGCATTTTGAAACATTTTTCCCATAGGGTCCAATGTTAAACTAAGTCCTGCTGTAGCCGCCATTTTGAATTTCATATCGGAACAAAAAACCTTAAGATTGTAGAGGACCATCCAATGAACATTCATGTACAGTTTGGCTTTAATAATATTTGTAGTTTCTGAGAAGAAGGCATTTGAACATTTTCCCATAGGGTCCAATGTTAATCTATGTCCTGCGGTGGCGGCCATCTTGGATTTCCGACCGGCATAAAAAACAGAAAATTTGTAGAGGACCTTCCAATGATCATTCCTGGGCAGTTTGGTTTCAACTGTCCAAGTGGTTTCAGAGAAGAAGCATTTTGAAACATTTTTCCCATAGGGTCCAATGTTAAACTAAGTCCTGCCGTAGCCGCCATTTTGAATTTCATATCGGAACAAAAAACGTAAAGTTTGTAGAGGACCATCCAATGAACATTCATGTACAGTTTGGCTTTCATCATATTTGTAGTTTCTGAGAAGAAGGCATTTGAACATTTTCCCATAGGGTCCAATGTTAATCTATGTCCTGCGGTGGTGGCCATCTTGAATTTCCGATCGGCATAAAAAAACAGAAACTTTATAGAGGACCTCCCAATGATCATTCCTGGGCAGTTTGGTTTCAATTGTCCAAGTGGTTTCAGAGAAGAAGCGTTTTGAAACATTTTTCCCATAGGGTCCAATGTTAAACTAAGTCCTGCCGTAGCCGCCATTTTGAATTTCATACCGGAACAAAAAACCTAAAGCTTGTAGAGGACCATCTACTGAGCATTCATGTACAGTTTGGCTTTAATCATATTTGTAGTTTCTGAGAAGAAGGCATTTGAATATTTTCCCATAGGGTCCAATGTTAATCTATGTCCTGTGGTGGCGGCCATCTTGGATTTCCGATCGGCATAAAAAACAGAAACTTTGTAGAGGACCTTCCAATGATCATTCCTGGGCAGTTTGGTTTCAACTGTCCAAGTGGTTTCAGAGAAGAAGCATTTTGAAACATTTTCCTCATAGGGTCCAATGTTAAACTAAGTCCTGCCGTAGCCGCCATTTTGAATTTCATATCGGAACAAAAAACCTTAAGATTGTAGAGGACCATCCAATGAACATTCATGTACAGTTTGGCTTTAATCATATTTGTAGTTTCTGAGAAGAAGGCATTTGAACATTTTCCCATAGGGTCCAATGTTAATCTATGTCCTGCGATGGCGGCCATCTTTGGATTTCCGATCGGCATAAAAAACAGTAACTTGGTAAAGGACATTCCAATGATCATTCATTTACAGTTTGGGTTCAGTCAGTTCATTAATTTCAGAGAAGAAGATCTTTGAAATTTCAGCCAATCAGAGCACATTATTGGCCCTGGCAGCCATATTGAATATCCGACTAGAACGAAAAACAGTAACTTTGTAGAGGACCATCCAAGGAATATTCCTGCTAAGTTTGGTTCCAATCGGCCCAGTGGTTTCGGAGAAGAAGCTTGAAATGTGAAAAGTTTACAGACGACGGACGCCAAGTGATGGCAATAGTTCACCTGGACCTTTGGTGGTCCAGGTGAACTAACCAGAGGCTCTCAAGAGCCTGTATCGTTCACCTGGTAATAAAAAAAACCAATTGGTCCTATGTAAAAACTATGTCCTGCGTCATCTTGGAATTACGATCAACATAAAAAACACAAAGTTTGTAAAGGACCATCCAATGATTGATGCACAGTTTAGGTTCAATCAGTGCAATAGCTTCAGAGAAGAATATATTTCTGTATTTTCCCCATATGGTTCTGTGTTAATACTATGACCTGTGGTGGCAGCCATCTTGGATTTCCGATCGGCATAAAAAACAGGACCTTCCAATGATCATTCCTGGGCAGTTTGGTTTCAACTGTCCAAGTGGTTTCAGAGAAGAAGCATTTTGAAACATTTTTCCCATAGGGTCCAATGTTAAACTAAGTCTTGCCGTAGCCGCCATTTTGAATTTCATATCAGAATAAAAAACGTATATTTTGTAGGGGACCATTCAATGAACATTCATGCACAGTTTGGCTTTAATCATATTTGTAGTTTCTGAGAAGAAGGCATTTGAACATTTTCCCATAGGGTCCAATGTTAATCTATGTCCTGCGGTGGCGGCCATCTTGGATTTCCGACCGGCATAAAAAACCTCAGATTTGTAGAGGACCTTCCAATGATCATTCCTGGTCAGTTTGGTTTCAACTGTCCAAGTGGTTTCAGAGAAGAAGCATTTTGAAACATTTTTCCCATAGGGTCCAATGTTAAACTAAGTCCTGCCGTAGCCGCCATTTTGAATTTCATACCAGAACAAAAAACGTAAAGTTTGTAGAGGACCATCTAATGAACATTCATGTACAGTTTGGCTTTAATCATATTTGTAGTTTCTGAGAAGAAGGCATTTGAACATTTTCCCATAGGGTCCAATGTTAATCTATGTCCTGCGGTGGTGGCCATCTTGGATTTCCGACCGGCATAAAAAACACACACCTTGTAGAGGACCTTCCAATGATCATTCCTGGGCAGTTTGGTTTCAATTATCCAAGTGGTTTCAGAGAAGAAGCGTTTTGAAACATTTTTCCCATAGGGTCCAATGTTAAACTAAGTCCTGCCGTAGCCGCCATTTTGAATTTTATATGGGAATAAAAAACGCAAAGTTTGTAGAGGACCATCCAATGAACATTCATGTACAGTTTGGCTTTAATCATATTTGTAGTTTCTGAGAAGAAGGCATTTGAACATTTTCCCATAGGGTCCAATGTTAATCTATGTCCTGCGGTGGCGGCCATCTTGAATTTCCGATCGGCATAAAAAAACAGAAACTTTGTAGAGGACCTTCCAATGATCATTCCTGGGCAGTTTGGTTTCAATTATCCAAGTGGTTTCAGAGAAGAAGCGTTTTGAAACATTTTTCCCATAGGGTCCAATGTTAAACTAAGTCCTGCCGTAGCCGCCATTTTGAATTTCATACCAGAACAAAAAACGTAAAGTTTGTAGAGGACCATCTAATGAACATTCATGTACAGTTTGGCTTTAATCATATTTGTAGTTTCTGAGTAGAAGGCATTTGAATATTTTCCCATAGGGTCCAATGTTAATCTATGTCCTGCGGTGGCGGCCATCTTGGATTTCCGACCGGCATAAAAAACAGAAAATTTGTAGAGGACCTTCCAATGATCATTCCTGGGCAGTTTAGTTTCAACTGTCCAAGTGGTTTCAGAGAAGAAGCATTTTGAAACATTTTTCCCATAGGGTCCAATGTTAAACTAAGTCCTGCCGTAGCCGCCATTTTGAATTTCATACCAGAACAAAAAACGTAAAGTTTGTAGAGGACCATCTAATGAACATTCATGTACAGTTTGGCTTTAATCATATTTGTAGTTTCTGAGTAGAAGGCATTTGAACATTTTCCCATAGGGTCCAATGTTAATCTATGTATTGCGGTGGTGGCCATCTTGGATTTCCGATCGGCATAAAAAACATAAAATTTGTAGAGGACCTTCCAATGATCATTCCTGGGCAGTTTGGTTTCAATTATCCAAGTGGTTTCAGAGAAGAAGCGTTTTGAAACATTTTTCCCATAGGGTCCAATGTTAAACTAAGTCCTGCCGTAGCCGCCATTTTGAATTTCATACCAGAACAAAAAACGTAAAGTTTGTAGAGGACCATCTAATGAACATTCATGTACAGTTTGGCTTTAATCATATTTGTAGTTTCTGAGTAGAAGGCATTTGAATATTTTCCCATAGGGTCCAATGTTAATCTGTCCTGCGGTGGCGGCCATCTTGGATTTCCGACCGGCATAAAAAACAGAAAATTTGTAGAGGACCTTCCAATGATCATTCCTGGGCAGTTTGGTTTCAACTGTCCAAGTGGTTTCAGAGAAGAAGCATTTTGAAACATTTTTCCCATAGGGTCCAATGTTAAACTAAGTCCTGCCGTAGCCGCCATTTTGAATTTCATATCGGAACAAAAAACCTTAAGATTGTAGAGGACCATCCAATGAACATTCATGTACAGTTTGGCTTTAATCATATTTGTAGTTTCTGAGAAGAAGGCATTTGAACATTTTCCCATAGGGTCCAATGTTAATCTATGTATTGCGGTGGTGGCCATCTTGGATTTCCGATTGGCATAAAAAACATAAAATTTCTAGAGGACCTTCCAATGATCATTCCTAGGCAGTTTGGTTTCAATTATCCAAGTGGTTTCAGAGAAGAAGCGTTTTGAAACATTTTTCCCATAGGGTCCAATGTTAAACTAAGTCCTGCCGTAGCCGCCATTTTGAATTTCATACCAGAACAAAAAACGTAAAGTTTGTAGAGGACCATCTAATGAACATTCATGTACAGTTTGGCTTTAATCATATTTGTAGTTTCTGAGTAGAAGGCATTTGAATATTTTCCCATAGGGTCCAATGTTAATCTATGTCCTGCGGTGGCGGCCATCTTGGATTTCCGACCGGCATAAAAAACCTTAAATTTGTAGAGGACCTTCCAATGATCATTCCTGGGCAGTTTGGTTTCAACTGTCCAAGTGGTTTCAGAGAAGAAGCATTTTGAAACATTTTTCCCATAGGGTCCAATGTTAAACTAAGTCCTGCCGTAGCCGCCATTTTGAATTTCATACCAGAACAAAAAACGTAAAGTTTGTAGAGGACCATCTAATGAACATTCATGTACAGTTTGGCTTTAATCATATTTGTAGTTTCTGAGAAGAAGGCATTTGAACATTTTCCCATAGGGTCCAATGTTAATCTATGTCCTGCGGTGGTGGCCATCTTGGATTTCCGACCGGCATAAAAAACACACACCTTGTAGAGGACCTTTCAATGATCATTCCTGGGCAGTTTGGTTTCAATTATCCAAGTGGTTTCAGAGAAGAAGCGTTTTGAAACATTTTTCCCATAGGGTCCAATGTTAAACTAAGTCCTGCCGTAGCCGCCATTTTGAATTTTATATCGGAACAAAAAACGCAAAGTTTGTAGAGGACCATCCAATGAACATTCATGTACAGTTTGGCTTTAATCATATTTGTAGTTTCTGAGAAGAAGGCATTTGAACATTTTCCCATAGGGTCCAATGTTAATCTATGTCCTGCGGTGGTGGCCATCTTGGATTTCCGACCGGCATAAAAAACAGAAACTTTGTAGAGGACCTTCCAATGATCATTCCTGGGCAGTTTGGTTTCAACTGTCCAAGTGGTTTCAGAGAAGAAGCATTTTGAAACATTTTTCCCATAGGGTCCAATGTTAAACTAAGTCCTGCCGTAGCCGCCATTTTGAATTTCATATCGGAACAAAAAACGTAAAGTTTGTAGAGAATCATCCAATGAACATTCATGTACAGTTTGGCTTTAATCATATTTGTAGTTTCTGAGAAGAAGGCATTTGAACATTTTCCCATAGGGTCCAATGTTAATCTATGTCCTGCGGTGGCGGCCATCTTGAATTTCCGATCGGCATAAAAAAACAAAAACTTTGTAGAGGACCTTCCAATGATCATTCCTGGGCAGTTTGGTTTCAATTATCCATGTGGTTTCAGAGAAGAAGCGTTTTGAAACATTTTTACCATAGGGTCCAATGTTAAACTAAGTCCTGCCGTAGCCGCCATTTTGAATTTCATACCAGAACAAAAAACGTAAAGTTTGTAGAGGACCATCTAATGAACATTCATGTACAGTTTGGCTTTAATCATATTTGTAGTTTCTGAGTAGAAGGCATTTGAATATTTTCCCATAGGGTCCAATGTTAATCTATGTCCTGCGGTGGCGGCCATCTTGGATTTCCGACCGGCATAAAAAACAGAAAATTTGTAGAGGACCTTCCAATGATCATTCCTGGGCAGTTTAGTTTCAACTGTCCAAGTGGTTTCAGAGAAGAAGCATTTTGAAACATTTTTCCCATAGGGTCCAATGTTAAACTAAGTCCTGCCGTAGCCGCCATTTTGAATTTCATATCGGAACAAAAAACGTAAAGTTTGTAGAGGACCATCTAATGAACATTCATGTACAGTTTGGCTTTAATCATATTTGTAGTTTCTGAGTAGAAGGCATTTGAACATTTTCCCATAGGGTCCAATGTTAATCTATGTATTGCGGTGGTGGCCATCTTGGATTTCCGATCGGCATAAAAAACATAAAATTTGTAGAGGACCTTCCAATGATCATTCCTAGGCAGTTTGGTTTCAATTATCCAAGTGGTTTCAGAGAAGAAGCGTTTTGAAACATTTTTCCCATAGGGTCCAATGTTAAACTAAGTCCTGCCGTAGCCGCCATTTTGAATTTCATACCAGAACAAAAAACGTAAAGTTTGTAGAGGACCATCTAATGAACATTCATGTACAGTTTGGCTTTAATCATATTTGTAGTTTCTGAGTAGAAGGCATTTGAATATTTTCCCATAGGGTCCAATGTTAATCTATGTCCTGCGGTGGCAGCCATCTTGGATTTCTGACCGGCATAAAAAACGGAAAATTTGTAGAGGACCTTCCAATGATCATTCCTGGGCAGTTTGGTTTCAACTGTCCAAGTGGTTTCAGAGAAGAAGCATTTTGAAACATTTTTCCCATAGGGTCCAATGTTAAACTAAGTTCTGCCGTAGCCGCCATTTTGAATTTCATATTGGAACAAAAAACCTTAAGATGGTAGAGGACCATCCAATGAACATTCATGTACAGTTTGGCTTTAATCATATTTGTAGTTTCTGAGAAGAAGGCATTTGAACATTTTCCCATAGGGTCCAATGTTAATCTATGTATTGCGGTGGCGGCCATCTTGGATTTCCGATCGGCATAAAAAACATAAAATTTCTAGAGGACCTTCCAATGATCATTCCTAGGCAGTTTGGTTTCAATTATCCAAGTGGTTTCAGAGAAGAAGCGTTTTGAAACATTTTTCCCATAGGGTTCAATGTTAAACTAAGTCCTGCCGTAGCCGCCATTTTGAATTTTATACCAGAACAAAAAACGTAAAGTTTGTAGAGGACCATCTAATGAACATTCATGTACAGTTTGGCTTTAATCATATTTGTAGTTTCTGAGTAGAAGGCATTTGAATATTTTCCCATAGGGTCCAATGTTAATCTATGTCCTGTGGTGGCGGCCATCTTGGATTTCCGACCGGCATAAAAAACCTTAAATTTGTAGAGGACCTTCCAATGATCATTCCTGGGCAGTTTAGTTTCAACTGTCCAAGTGGTTTCAGAGAAGAAGCATTATGAAACATTTTTCCCATAGGGTCCAATGTTAAACTAAGTCCTGCCGTAGCCGTCATTTTGAATTTCATACCAGAACAAAAAACGTAAAGTTTGTAGAGGACCATCTAATGAACATTCATGTACAGTTTGGCTTTAATCATATTTGTAGTTTCTGAGTAGAAGGCATTTGAATATTTTCCCATAGGGTCCAATGTTAATCTATGTCCTGCGGTGGCGGCCATCTTGGATTTCTGACCGGCATAAAAAACGGAAAATTTGTAGAGGACCTTCCAATGATCATTCCTGGGCAGTTTGGTTTCAACTGTCCAAGTGGTTTCAGAGAAGAAGCATTTTGAAACATTTTTCCCATAGGGTCCAATGTTAAACTAAGTTCTGCCGTAGCCGCCATTTTGAATTTCATATCGGAACAAAAAACCTTAAGATTGTAGAGGACCATCCAATGAACATTCATGTACGGTTTGGCTTTAATCATATTTGTAGTTTCTGAGAAGAAGGCATTTGAACATTTTCCCATAGGGTCCAATGTTAATCTATGTATTGCGGTGGCGGCCATCTTGGATTTCCGATCGGCATAAAAAACAAAAAATTTCTAGAGGACCTTCCAATGATCATTTCTAGGCAGTTTGGTTTCAATTATCCAAGTGGTTTAAGAGAAGAAGCGTTTTGAAACATTTTTCCCATAGGGTTCAATGTTAAACTAAGTCCTGCCGTAGCCGCCATTTTGAATTTAATACCGGAACAAAAAACGTAAAGTTTGTAGAGAACCATCTAATGAACATTCATGTACAGTTTGGCTTTAATCATATTTGTAGTTTCTGAGTAGAAGGCATTTGAATATTTTCCCATAGGGTCCAATGTTAATCTATGTCCTGCGGTGGCGGCCATCTTGGATTTCCGACCGGCATAAAAAACCTTAAATTTGTAGAGGACCTTCCAATGATCATTCCTGGGCCGTTTGGTTTCAACTGTCCAAGTGGTTTCAGAGAAGAAGCATTTTGAAACATTTTTCCCATAGGGTCCAATGTTAAACTAAGTCCTACCGTAGCCGCCATTTTGAATTTCATATCGGAACAAAAAACCTTAAGATTGTAGAGGACCATCCAATGAACATTCATGTACAGTTTGGCTTTAATAATATTTGTAGTTTCTGAGAAGAAGGCATTTGAACATTTTCCCATAGGGTCCAATGTTAATCTATGTCCTGCGGTGGTGGCCATCTTGGATTTCCGACCGGCATAAAAAACAGAAAATTTGTAGAGGACCTTCCAATGATCATTCCTGGGCAGTTTGGTTTCAACTGTCCAAGTGGTTTCAGAGAAGAAGCATTTTGAAACATTTTTCCCATAGGGTCCAATGTTAAACTAAGTCCTGCCGTAGCCGCCATTTTGAATTTCATATCGGAACAAAAAACCTTAAGATTGTAGAGGACCATCCAATGAACATTCATGTACAGTTTGGCTTTAATCATATTTGTAGTTTCTGAGAAGAAGGCATTTGAACATTTTCCCATAGGGTCCAATGTTAATCTATGTCCTGCGATGGCGGCCATCTTGGATTTCCGATCGGCATAAAAAACAGTAACTTGGTAAAGGACATTCCAATGATCATTCCTTTACAGTTTGGGTTCAGTCAGTTCATTAGTTTCGGAGAAGAAGATCTTTGAAATTTCAGCCAATCAGAGAATATTATTGGCCCTGGCAGCCATATTGAATATCCGACTGGAACGAAAAACAGTAACTTTGTAGAGGACCATCCAAGGAACATTCCTGCTAAGTTCGGTTCCAATCGGCCAAGTGGTTTCGGAGAAGAAGCTTGAAATGTGAAAAGTTTACAGACGACAGACGACAGACGACGGACGCCAAGTGATGGCAATAGTTCACATGGACCTTTGGTCCAGGTGAACTAATAAAAAAGCATATTTAAAAAAAATACATTATAAGGATCTTTAATGCAAAATCCAGTTATTCACCAAAAACCAACATCCATCATCATTCTAAACCTCCCACAACCTCATCAAACTGGATAAAACATTTTCATTTTAATTAAGAAAACAATAATCATTAGATACTCGACACATGTAAAATTTTCTAAAAGTCACATTAGTAATTATGAAAAGAAATTTTAAACAGTAATGGTCATGCATCCATTTCACAAATATCAACAAAGCAAACAATCACCTCTCATCTTTTAATATATAAATAATTCCATGATATTTCGGCTTTTATCACCTAGCTAAAACTACACACCATGCTTTCTACCAAGTATCCTGATAATACAGCACATTCTCTGATTAATAGTGAGTAATACACAACTGTTTTATGTATATAACTGGATATTGTGATATAGCTGCTGTGTGGTGTATGTATACAAGCAAGAAAATAATGTATATACAGTGAAAACTGTCTTAAGCTGAACCTTCGTGGAACCAGATAATGTGTTCGGAATAGACAAGTGTTTGAATTATACAGGTTAAATTAATAAAGATTTCCTGCATTAGGATTTA
Organism: Bathymodiolus brooksi; assembly: GCA_963680875.1. Lineage (NCBI taxonomy): Eukaryota > Metazoa > Mollusca > Bivalvia > Mytilida > Modiolidae > Bathymodiolus > Bathymodiolus brooksi. The sequence goes on from OY804586.1 coordinate 102,020,097, forward strand.
ATATAAAGTTAGGTTTATTTACTGTAGATATAAATACATTTAATATAAAGTTAGGTTTATTTACTGTAGATATAAATACATTTAATATAAAGTTAGGTTTATTTACTGTAGATATAAATACATTTAATATAAAGTTAGGTTTATTTACTGTAGATATAAATACATTTAATATAAAGTTAGGTTTATTTACTGTAGATATAAATACATTTAATATAAAGTTAGGTTTATTTACTGTAGATATAAATACATTTAATATAAAGTTAGGTTTATTTACTGTAGATATAAATACATTTAATATAAAGTTAGGTTTATTTACTGTAGATATAAATACATTTAATATAAAGTTAGGTTTATTTACTGTAGATATAAATACATTTAATATAAAGTTAGGTTTATTTACTGTAGATATAAATACATTTAATATAAAGTTAGGTTTATTCAGAGTTTTTTTTAGAGAGGTTTTACTATAAATACATTTGACATTAGATTCTTAAAAAAAAGATAGAATTGTAGTAGTAAAAATATGACTTCTAAAATTAACTCTACACCCAAAAGAAAGAAAATTACATGATGAAAATTATTTTGAAAACAGTTAATTTTGTTTTTACTGTTATTTCTCTGATTGACTTGAGTGCAAAGAAAGCATTATTTAAATGTACTCAGGTAAAACATTTTCTCAGGTCATATCCCATTTCTGTGTATCAACAAAGTAAAGGAGAGTTGGAATTCAGTTAAGCATATTTACGATGTTGTAAAAGGATAACGCAGATAACATGGTTGACAAATTTATCAGGGTTTTGAGTACAATATATTGTGACATCAATTTGTGCTGTTTATCTGTTTATTGAGTATTTTAACATGGGAGATACCACAAAGGGAATACAGGGTGTCATATTATAATTTTTCATTTTATTTTCAAAATCATGATCAAATTCCAAATACCCAAGTAATGCCATTGTAATATTTATTTTAAATGGGCTTAAATTTTGATATTTTCTGTACAAACTCAAATGGCAATAAAATAACCATCTACACACTATATACATCAATATATCACTTAATCTTACTTGTAAATAATGAACATTTGGGCATTACAGCCTATTTAGCCAGTTGCATAAAGAATAGATCTCGTAATACAGGCCTAAACAAGTAAAGCTGGGATAAAACCTAACAGGGGCTCAGTACCCTTACAACTAAAATTTGGCCTGGGCCCCCTAAACATCTTTAGAAAGTAGCCAAGCTGGCTACTGAAATTTAGAATATTTCATGTGCAAAGTGAGTTGCTGGTCCCCTAAAAATTGTTATCTTAGAGAACCCAGCTTGAAACTGTAGCAAAAAAAGTTTGTTTCTGAAATATCTGCCTGAGTGTATCAACCTTACCATGTGCTAGCATGCCTGTAAACACAACTAACTGTTGTACATTGTGAAGTATTTGTGTTAACGTTCTAATAGTTTCTATTGCATTTAATCAGTGTTTTTTTTTTTTTATAAAACTACAGAGAAACGGCGGGTCTATAGAAACTTGAAGTTTGAACAATTTAATAATAAAGTCTATAGTTTGTTTGCTTGATGGTGTGTAACGCCACTTTCAACAATATTTCACTTATATCGTGGCGGTTAGTTTTATTGGTGGAGGAAACCGGAGGACCCAGAGAAAAGCACCGACCTGTCGCAAGTCACTAACAAACTTTATCACATAATGTTGTACACCTCGCCCTGAACGAGATTCAAACTCACAACATCAGTGGTGATAGGTACTGATTGCAAAGGCAGTTGTAAATCCAACTATCATATGATCACGGCCACGATGCCCACTAGAAACTTGAAATCCGAAAAATTTAATAGTAAAGTCTATAGAAACTTGAAGTCTAAAAAATTTAATAATAAGGTCCAGTTTATATAATCTTATAGACAAAAAAAAAGACAATTAGATTACTAGTCCACATTGAATTATAGTCCAGAACATTTTATTAGGTCTATAGTTCACAAAGACTTATCCTACAAGAACTATATTCCATGACACGTCTGTATCAACCTTCAATACAGACTGTATCAACCTTCAATACAGTCTGTATCAACCTTCAATACAGACGTTATTTTATGTCTGTATCAACCTTCAATACAGACGTTATTCTATGTCTGTATCAACCTTCAATACAGACGTTATTCTATGTCTGTATCAACCTTCAATACAGACGTTATTCTATGTCTGTATCAACCTTCAATACAGACGTTATTCTATGTCTGTATCAACCTTCAATACAGACGTTATTCTATGTCTGTATCAACCTTCAATACAGACGTTATTCTATGTCTGTATCAACCTTCAATACAGACGTTATTCTATGTCTGTATCAACCTTCAATACAGACGTTATTCTATGTCTGTATCAACCTTCAATACAGACGTTATTCTATGTCTGTATCAACCTTCAATACAGACGTTATTCTATGTCTGTATCAACCTTCAATACAGACGTTATTCTATGTCTGTATCAACCTTCAATACAGACGTTATTCTACGTCTGTATCAACTTTCAATACAGACGTTATTCTACGTCTGTATCAACCTTCAATACAGACGTTATTCTACGTCTGTATCAACCTTCAATACAGACGTTATTCTATATATATCATGCATAACTTAAAATAAAAATATTTTTAAATAACCACAAGACAAGTCACATGATGTATTGAGATTCAAATGACCACACGAGTCACATGATGTATTGAGATTCAAATAACCACACGACAGTCACATGATGTATTGAGATTCAAATGACCACACGACAGTCACATGATGTATTGAGATTCAAATAACCACACGACAGTCACATGATGTATTGAGATTCAAATGACCACACGACAGTCACATGATGTATTGAGATTCAAATAACCACACGACAGTCACATGATGTATTGAGATTCAAATGACCACACGACAGTCACATGATGTATTGAGATTCAAATGACCACACGACAGTCCCATGATGTATTGAGATTCAAATATCCACACGACAAGTCACATGATGTATTGAGATTCAAATGACCACACGACAGTCACATGATGTATTGAGATTCAAATGACCACATGACAGTCACATGATATATTGAGATTCAAATAACCACACGACAGTCACATGATGTATTGAGATTCAAATGACCACACGACAGTCACATGATGTATTGAGATTCAAATGACCACACGACAGTCACATGATGTATTGAGATTCAAATGAAGAAGAAAAATAATAGACCTTTTGTACATTTTTGATTTGATTCTAAAATTTTATGTTTTTATAACTTTTTTGTACAAGTTATTTCCTTTACAACAGGCAACATGGTACCTATTCTAGCAAGAACAATGGAAAGGACAACAAATTTGAGTAGAATTTTCTCATAATTTGTAGAATTTGAACATTGCAAAAAAATCAGAGGATAATTTTATAGCAAACAAAAATTACACAAGTTGTTACAACATTTAAATTTTAAACAGATTACAAGGGAAAATTTGTGTTATTTCCACATGCACCTTGCATGAAAGAGGAACCTTATGTTCATCTTAATGGGAAATAACTGTGGTAAAACATATAATTTTAGAATCACAGTCGGAAAAGTGTAATTGTTCTATTCTGTATATCATATATTACACATTGGGAAAATAAGATAACAAATCATATTACACCATTTGAAAAAAATAGAGACAAACAATTGAACAGACCTTTATGCCCATCTTAAAGGGAAATAAATCCAGTAAAACAAGTACTTTTAGAATCAGTCGGAAATGTATAAATGGTCTATTCTGTATATCATATATTACACACAAGGAAAATAAGATAACAAATTTTATTATACCTCATATATTAATATCCATAAATAGATTAATTTGATTGGACACTGGGTAAAAATCAGAACATGTGATCACACAAGACAAAAATCATATTCCGTGAAATAAATATCATATTCCACCCCTTTGGAAGCCTCGCGGGTTTTCCCACTAGAGTTATCGTTCTTTGACAGGAAAACGTCAGTGGCACTCGGAACGCATCACTTGCCAGCGACCGTTACAATGTTGTTGTGGATGTGGTTTTTAAATGTCTGAGACAACGTTCCAATGGACTTAAAAGATGTTTACATGTATGTGTTTTCTTGGTTTCATTCGGTATAATAAAACATTTATAGCATGCGGGTTCAGTAAATATGACAATTTATTCACCCACGAGTATCATATTCCCCTCAGGAAATATGATACTCTTGGGTGAATAAATTTTCATATTTCCCTCACCAGCATGCAATAAATGTATAATATCATATCCAGTAATTCAGCTAGGTACCAGTCTCAGGACATTTGCTCACCTATTTCTCACATTGTCCTGAAGAACTTTATGAAAATAAGCTTAATTATTAAAATATGTCCTGAAGAAATTTTCATAAAACTGGCAATTGTCCTGAAGATTTCAAAGTCTAGCTGAAACACAGCATATCATATCACAACATTTAAAGAAATAGAGACAAAGAAACAAACATTTATTTGGTATTGCCTAAATAAGAAAGATAAAACATACATGTGCTGGTGTTTAGACTCCCCTTCTTTGTCAAGTAGTCCATTAGTATTAGCACTCTTTACCATCTGAACCAATATAGGAGTTAGCTCCCCTTCAAATGCAAGCATACCCTACAAAATATAATAAACAATATAGGAGTTAGCTCCCCTTCAAATGCCAGCATACCCTACAAAATATAATAAATAATATAGGAGTTAGCTCCCCTTCAAATGCCAGCATACCCTACAAAATATAATAAATAATATAGGAGTTAGCTCCCCTTCAAATGCCAGCATACCCTACAAAATATAATAAATAATATAGGAGTTAGCTCCCCTTCAAATGCCAGCATACCCTACAAAATATAATAAATAATAATGGAGTTAGCTCCCCTTCAAATGCCAGCATACCCTACAAAATATAATAAATAATATAGGAGTTAGCTCCCCTTCAAATGCCAGCATACCCTACAAAATATAATAAATAATATAGGAGTTAGCTCCCCTTCAAATGCCAGCATACCCTACAAAATATAATAAATAATATAGGAGTTAGCTCCCCTTCAAATGCCAGCATACCCTACAAAATATAATAAATAAAATAGGAGTTAGCTCCCCTTCAAATGCCAGCATACCCTACAAAATATAATAAATAATATAGGAGTTAGCTCCCCTTCAAATGCCAGCATACCCTACAAAATATAATAAATAATATAGGAGTTAGCTCCCCTTCAAATGCCAGCATACCCTACAAAATATAATAAATAATATGTTATGATTATCATACATTCACAAGTAAGTATTTCCACATATTTCCCTATATATTACATATAAAACCATTTATTTACAATATATTCTCCTGAAGTCATTCCTTATCTGATTTTCTTCAAAATTTTCACCTTTAAAAGCAGAATTAATTAGTTTATTTTAATATTTTCATGTAATTTTGTCCAACTTTTATTGACAAGCATTGGTGATTTAAACACAAACATAAATTCTTGACGTCACAATTATATATGATAATATAGCAAGATTTGGTGAAAATTGTTTAAATCATGTTTTGAGGAAAAGTAGAAATACAATTATATGAAAATTATAAGAAGAAGAAACGATCTCTATTTCTGCTTTTAATGCTGAAAATTTTATTCAAATCGAGTAAGAAATTACTGACAATAATTTTTCAAAAACAATTATGAAATATATAGAAAATATTTTAATGTGGAAATACTATTAACCTATTACTGTAATTACTCGCATATGTGTACGGTGTCGTCATGGTCGTATGGTATTTGGATTTATAACTACCTATGTGCCTATCATCACTAATGCTGTGAGATCGAACCCCGTTCATGGCGAGGTGTACTCGATACAACATTATGTGATAGTTTGTCAGTGAGTCTTGCGACAGGTCGGTGGTTTTCTCCTCCAATAAAACTGACTACCACGATATAACTGAAATATTGTTTAAATTGGTGTTAAACACCATAATCCTAATCCCATCCATATGTGTACTATATATATCTAATATTCATATGTGTACTATATATATCTAATATTCATATGTGTACTATATATATCTAATATTCATATGTGTACTATATATATCTAATATTCATATGTGTACTATATATATCTAATATTCATATGTGTACTATATATATCTAATATTCATATGTGTACTATATATATCTAATATTCATATGTGTACTATATATATCTAATATTCATATGTGTACTATATATATCTAATATTCAAGACCATCAGTTCTCTATTATAGAACTAATATTATACATAAATAATTTAATTTGATTTGAATACTGTAATCTGATTGGCTGATCTGCCTGGAGAAAATTTTGGTTATACTCGATAAGCTGGGTTGGTATTGTGATGTGACCAACGTATTCCATCCGCCAACGACAAATTCAAATAGTCACATGAAATAATCATAATTAAAATCGTGGAATCATTAAATTTTGTTGCAAAAATTAAATTTATATAAGGAATATTTGAAAATGTTGAACAGGTTATACTTGCATAAACTGGTTTGGGTCAGTTTACGCTTTTCATAAACCGCTTCGCGGTTTATTAAGCGTAAACTGGTCCAATCCAGGTTATATCGTATAACCTGTTCAACAATTTCAAATATTCCTTAAGCAATCCTCTCAGTCTGTGAAATGAAGATTAAATATATTATAGTATAACTAATCGTAGATTTTGAATATCAAAATAAGATCACCAGTGACCGAAGTACGCATAAGGATTAAACGAAAAGTGAGCGATCATTTACATGTGTTGTGGTATCAATTTTACCTGTTTCTATAATTTTGTGGTTAGATTTTGGAACTGTTCTGACAGTGTGGTATTATTATTTTATTTCATTTTATGACAATGTTAAATAAAAATTTTGTGACATGTGATATCAATTTTCATTGGCTAGCTTTTAAATTTCATGAGTACAGTATATTTCTTGAAACATCTGAAATACTGATTTACTCACAATACATACGTGGGGAAAATGATAATAGTTCAAATTAAGCCATACAATACCACACCTTAGTAAATGCTGCTGCCGTCATCTGGACACGTCCCTCGTCTGACGCGTAGATCTTAAGATCATGTCTAAACGTACTGTGAAGTCTGAGAAAACCAAGTCCTGGTGTCTCAAACTGTCCTATAAATATAATTGTATGAATCAAAGAAAACCAAGTCATAGTCAGAATTGCAGGAAGAACCGTCACTGTTTATATTTCTATTTACACAGGCACAGTTTATCTTTACGATTAACTTACTAAACATATAGCTGAAATATAACTAACTTTGGCATTAAACACCAATCAATCAAGTTACTCAATGTTACCATATAGCTTAAATACTACAAAAGTTGGCATTAATCACCAATCAATCAATCAAAAAACTTACTATTGCTGAAATACTACCAAAGTTGGTGTTAAACACCAATCAACCAATCAATCAATCAAGTTACTCAATGTTACCATATAGCTTAAATACTACTAAAGTTGGCATTAATCACCAATCAATCAATCAAACAACTTACTATTGCTGAAATACTACCAAAGTTGGTGTTAAACACCAATCAACCAATCAATCAATCAAGTTACTCAATGTTACCATATAGCTTAAATACTACTAAAGTTGGCATTAATCACCAATCAATCAATCAAACAACTTACTATTGCTGAAATACTACCAAAGTTGGTGTTAAACACCAATCAACCAATCAATCAATCAAGTTACTCAATGTTACCATATAGCTTAAATACTACTAAAGTTGGCATTAATCACCAATCAATCAATCAAACAACTTACTATTGCTGAAATACTACCAAAGTTGGTGTTAAACACCAATCAACCAATCAATCAATCTAAGATCTTATAATGATACTACAGTGAAGCCTGTCTAAACTATATACTGACTAAATCAGGACACAAATCATCAATTAAATTTAAGTCTGAATTAAACCTTAAAGTAATATTACACCAGTTTTGGGTGAAGAAAATTTCCCCCTGAAAATTCAATTTGGAATACGGCGGTACCTTTACTAAGCTATTCATGCATGTTTCAAGCCGAAATATGTTCCCAACAACTAGAAATCTGCAAATCCATGTGCATGTTTATCATCCTCGCCATTGTTGTGGAGACTGATTAACTTTCGGTTGTTTTGTTCCGATGATTGCCGATCATGACCTTGTGATGAAAAGATAAACAATCATGGATGCTGAGGTAAGCACGCACAAATTCCTGAGGAATCTGTCTGTTTCATGTCGTACGAACCAATTTTTTTTGCAATTATTCTTATGTGGTACACACGGAATATAAATATATTTTGTTCTTCATCAATTGAACATTGCGCATGAGCGATAATCTTGTGTCACACACATATCATTTGCATTACTGTGCTGGAAAACAGAATTATCTGCTGTCAAATATTTTGCGATTTGTTTTGAACAATTTTTCAACTATAGCATGGCAAGAACAAGTTTATTTTGATGTGATAATGATTATATCCCCTTTGTACACACTGATTTTGGATTGTTATAATGTTATCTTACTGAAAAAACATTCCGCAAATAGAAACATCTTTCCACTCTGACACATAATCCCAATTCTAAACCAACCCAGTGTTTGCTCTTACACCTTAATGCAGCATACTTAGCGAAAAGCAGTAAATATCAATTTTATCATCTGGTTTGACCCTACTGATCTTGAACCCACGATGTACAGCACCCAAAGCAAGCTTAAGTCATGTAACACACAGATTATATATGCAAGCTTCAGTAGACTTTAATTAAATCAACTATTTTTTGTCCCAGTCAAATAATTGTTTCAAAGACATTTTGTTTTATAATTGTCTTACCTTGTCCTCCTGGGTAGAGAGTCCGGAATGCTTTACCAAGGTCCTCAGCTTGTATTTTCCCAGCAGGAGTTAGCTCCCCTCCCCATTTAGCTATCAGAAGTAGAGATGGTTCTCTTGGCACATCATCTGTTATTAAATATCATCTTTTATTAAAACAACAACATTTAACAAAACATATCTATTGGTCAACTTAAATAGTCTAACTGGATTTATTTTAACAAATATTTCCAAGTTTAAATAGTACAACTACAAAAAACTAAGTTTATAGCAAGAATTTTCCCCAGAAGGAGCCCCTAATTGTTGTAAAATCTCTATTTTAGAAGAATAAAGATTAAATTGAATTCCTAATTATTTACTCATATTTCAGGTTAAAAAAAGGAACTGTCGCTGAAATGTAGATACTTGATTTTCTCTCAGTGTTTTGATAGCAAGTTTTAATATGATTTTTAATTAAAACCTTCAGCACATCCATTGGCAGGGGGGGGGGTCTGTACTCAAGAAGGACCCTTAAAAGTCGTGATTTTTACCTCTGGTCACAAGATCATTAAGTTGTCATGACATATATTTCTATTCTATAATTCTAAAGGAAACAAAAACAAAAAATATCATACAACTACCAATATCATAATTATCCTAAAATCTTTCTCATACATTCTTTAAAAAAAAAGAAAACAAAAAAACGGTTAGTAAGTCAATCAGTTCCATTAACCAACCATCGTAGATAAACCACAACTAATCATGTGTGTTTACTCTCCACTCTACACCTGTGTTCAACTGACAGAGACATTCTTAAACTATTAATAGTTACCAATCAAAATCAACTAACAGAGAAATCCTTAAACTATTAATAGTTACCAATCAAAATCAACTGACAGAGAAATCTTTGTTTCATGAAAAAAGGCTAAAAATAGTTACCAACCAAAACCATCGCTTGATCTTGTTAATCTCTTATGAAGAGAAAAAACAGTCCAGAAAATGGGCAGCTGCCATAATCTGCACAGTAATCTTTTCATATTTAGATACATTTAAAAGCTGTGATTTTATGGGCTATGAAGATAGTTGTCAGGACATATCAAAGTGTTTTAAAACGATCACATGACAATGAGGATTTTTCTGCCAGCACTGGTGATAACCGGAGAGTTATTGAAGCATTATCAGCTAAGGTTTACCAATGAACCTAACCACCCTATGTTATTCCATACAATGCCATATCTTCTATACATAATTATTTGGTAAGCAGATCCTAGACATTAGCTTCAATCTTATTTATAGCATGCCTAAGCACTCACGTGACTGGCCTTAAAAAAATGAAAGAAAATGTAAAGGTAAAATAAAAACACAGGCCACAAGGTTACCATGGCAACAAAAGTTAATTTTGACCTGAGATAAAAATATAAACCTCAAGCCAGCTACGAAAAAAGAATTCAAGTAAAAAACATTACAGCTCGGATAAACTTAAATTTTCATAATCTTGTTGCCAGTATCTGTGGTAACAAATTCACTTTTCCTGCCAAGCGTATGTAAATTGATGTTTTTGCCACTAAGCAGACAGGAGATTTGAAAAAAAACCAATTTCTATGGCAATGTGGGGGGTCTAAAAAGCTATAAATAGCAACTAACACCTGCAAAAAACAAACTGATACTTATTAAGTTACCTACACTAAAGTTACCTAAACTACAATATATTCATGTTATTAGCCTCTTCCTATCTGGGAAATAACACACATGTTAATATTGAGAAAAGGCTGTAGGTTGTATCCAGATATATAAAGCAATATATTTTTTATCAACAAGAAACATCTTTCTTTTACAAAAATGATTTTTTTTATAAATTTTAATGTGAATCAACGCTTAGTATATTTATTCATGTTAGAATCATTTGGAAATTGAATACAGGCGGTATGCATGGTTGTCAACTGAAACCGTTAAAATAAAATCATATTTTGACAACATTAAAACATGTTATTTAATGCTGTAAAAGAAAAGTATTGTAATTACATGTAGCTATTAAATTATTATTCACCAATATTCCATACCAGAAACTAGTTAATTCAGGGAATTCCCTACATGTACCAGTATCATATGGTATTCTTTTTTGTTCATGGTACATTGAAGATCCTTATTAAAAAATGACCATCTCTTCATGGTAAATTGAGCCCACACAGTAGTGTGAAGTCCCTCAATTTTAGTCAAGAGGCAGTAGGTTCAATATTACATATGTCAGGGGTGAATATATCATAGGGTGTTCAATATACGTGAGGACAATATTCCATCATACATTGTACTATGCTAACAATTTAAGACATCATTCAAACGATATAACTAAAGTAAAATATTGTTGAAAGTGGTGTTAAACATTATAACCCCAGCTCTCATCATTCAATAGTTTCTGATATGCACAACAATTTTTTTTATAAAAGTTTAGTAGCGTGAAAAAAAAAGATAACCCAAACAAACAAATCGTGATTGTTTCACAATAATTAGTAGTGAAATTATTATAATTAATAGACATCACATGAATGGATGTGAATCTCATGTTAAAAAAATTCACATGATTGCATTGGAATCTCAAGTAAATAAATGTCACACGATTGGATGAGAATCTCACGTAAATTAATGTCAAACAATTATTTCTTGTTTACTACACTTTTTTCCGTGTAGTTTTATATAGTAACCTTAAGCTTAAAATTATTGTGTACTTGGTCAATATGACTTGTGTTCTGTACATTTAACTAATCTTCTACTTATTACCTCCCTTTGATCAGATTCGTAAATTTAAACCTCTTTTATTCACGAGAAGAGAGTTTTTATATTACTTTGAAAGAAACATCATTTTCAACATCCGTAAATTTGAACCTCTTCTATTTATGAGAACTAAGTTTTTATGTTATTTTGACAGAAACGTAGACATTTTAAAGACTAAACTTCGAAATAGTGCATAAAATTATTTGTATATCAAACTCTGGTTATACAGGTAACTTAATAAGCACTCAGACAGCAGTCAAAGGTTAAATCTATTCTATAAATTACCATCGCTATCTCCGTCTAACTGTAGATCAAAAACTGAAAAGGCATAAGTATAACATAAGTAAGTGTAAGTGTCCAATAAATGATTGCATGAGGTACAGAAAACTTCAAAATGTCGTCTGAATGATTAATTACAAGAGCAACACGATGGGTGCCACTAGTAGAGCAGGAACTGCTTACCCTCCTGTGTCACCTGTGTTCATCCCAAGTTTTTAGTGGCATTCATGTTGCTCAATCTTTAGTTTTCTGTGTAGTTTTTTGTAAATCATTGTTTGTCCTTTTTCTTTTGGTCATTGTATTGTCCATTTGACTTACAGCTTCTGGTTACCCCTTTGGCATTTTCAAATTTTTCTTAAACTATGTATATGGAAAAGTGCAGCATCTGTAACCCACAAAGTATTGCCATACGTTCCTCCTTCTAGTTCAACTACAATGGAGAAGGTGAAAAGTGCAGCATCTGTAACCCACAAAGTATTGCCATACGTTCCTCCTTCTAGTTCAACTACGATGGAGAAGGTGAAAAGTGCAGCATCTGTAACCCACAAAGTATTGCCATACGTTCCTCCTTCTAGTTCAACTACGATGGAGAAGGTGAAAAGTGCAGCATCTGTAACCCACAAAGTATTGCCATACGTTCCTCCTTCTAGTTCAACTACGATGGAGAAGGTGGAAAGAATATCAATATGACAGATCAATACTTAGGCCATACAAATTACAGTCAAACCTCTATTAAGCAGTCACCTGTGTTAAAAGGTCACCCTTTCCGTGTCCCGTCATAGAAAATTCCATATTAATTGAACCTCTTTTAAGAGGTCACCTGTCTCATATGACCCCTTTTTCTTTGTCCTAAAGGTGACCTCTTAATACAGGTTTGACTATATGATTTGCTTTCTCAGGTCTTTTTTAATATATTTGTTTTTGTTTTGTGTGTCTTATGTTCAATGTTGCCTGTATCTTATGATTGCCCTCCAGTTTTCTGTAACATTTATTTTCAACAGCATATAATGGATGTCAGTAATACATAGCCTGAGGATATCTAAATGTCCCCCAAGAAAACGGATACCGGAAAAACACAGATTTTCGATCAATCAAAGACCACATTGCGATGGTGTAATGATTAGCATGCTCGTCTATAGTGTTAAATCGTGGTCAGGTAAAATTAAAGACTATAAAATTAGTATTTGTTGCTGCTACGCTAATCTGGGCTGTAGTTGTATTACTCTCAGACAGCCGTGCAATAATCAATGACCTAGATGTGATATTGCATAGCTTCATGTAACAAATCATTTATAAATATTACTTAATGCATTTCAAAATATTACAATAAGAAATTAAAAAAAATTCAACATGTAATTAATTAGACGAAAATTAATGTAAATTTCAATTATAGTAAGTTTCTATAAACCAACAGGTTTTTTTTTTTTTTTTTTTTGAGATTTCAGAGTATACAAAACTGGATTACTGGGGACTCAATGTGATATATCATTAATAGAAAATATCTACATAGAGATTAAAATACAGTCAAACCTGCTTAAGTGACCACCTCTATTAAGCAATAACTTGTATTATGTGACCTTATTTCAATATTGAGTGTACCTGATAAAGGTTACAACAGAAACATGTCATGTGCAGTAAATTTGATATCTACGATTTTTTTGTTTAGTTTCCCTTCACAGTGCATATCATATTAATTGCACCTGTCTTATGTGACCATTTTTAAATGTTCCCTTGGAAGGTCACATAAGACAGGTTTGACTGTAATATATGTTATATGAACAGAACTCCTTTGCCTCCATTAAAGGGAAATAACTCATAAGATCACATAAGACAGGTTTGACTATATTGTTGATGTTGTTATTAGTTACCAGAAAACACCTGGATAATCCCACGGTTCTTCAACAATCGAGTTTACCAGCGTTTTTCTAGTCTTAATTATTGTTAAAACAATTTTTTTGTAAAACAAAAGAAAAAACTGTTGGTTTTAGAGTTATAGAAAGAGTGAAAAACAAACACATTTAAGTCTGTACCAAAAACGTTTTAACAAACTAGTCCAAACAGCATTTCAGACGATTTCTTTTCTAAACAAATTTTATGCAATTTTGACTGGGGCTTAGGGCTAGTGGTTTGTGGTACAGACTGAGTCACATGACTAGACTGGGGCTTAGGGCTAGTGGTTTGTGGTACAGACTGAGTCACATGACTAGACTGGGGCTTAGGGCTAGTGGTTTGTGGTACAGACTGAGTCACATAAGTCAGATGTTAAACAAAACAACTTTCTATACAAACTCTCACTTGAAGTGTCATATTGTCGGCCTAATGGCTGCTGCTTCAGTTGTACTTTACGATTTATACCAGTAAATTTGTACCTGGCAAATTTAATCTTCTATTTAACATTGTTAAAGATAAACAGATGTATTTACGAGGGTCCTAAACTAAAACAATGGTCTTTTTTCTCTATTACATGCTTCTATTTCACTTCTAACTACGTTGCTTATATTTTCGATACACATTCATGAACAGCAGTTCCCCTCTTATAAGGCCACTCCCACCAAAGCCACACCTCTTATCAGGCCACTCCCACCAATGCCATGCCTCTTATCAGGCCACTCCCACCAAAGCCACGCTTCTTATCAGGTAAGATTTCAGATGCAATGAGATAATAAATTACTATGAAACTGGCCACCCATCTTGTAAGCCACTTATGTATTTTTGCCATGCAGATCTTACATAAAGTAGTCCCCTTTCTATAAGGCCACACCCATCTGCAGTGAATTGGTTAATTTAAACTAGAGGCTAACCTGAGCCTAGTTTACTTATTCTATTATTATTACCAACTAACAATTCATTTGAATCTGCAAAAATTTCAAGAAATATAAATATTGACACAAGGTCGGAAATCTCATAACAACCAGATAGCCATGAAAGGGTAGACTTGATAGGTTTATGTTCTTCAGATGATGAATCTCAGTCGGGTATAAACCCTGCACATGTCAGTGTTCCAGCTAGGTATTGAAAATGGAGGGGTGCGACTTTGGAAAAAGGGCATTTCAGTGCGTCAAAATCTATGAAAAAGGGCAATATAGTTATTTTCAGTTACTTAATATTAAAAATGTCTTTCAGCACTACATTTCCAGCTCTTTTCATCAAATTCAATGCATCTACATGACTCATTGTTTATATATATTTTATTACATATGTACAGAAATGCAGTTAAAATCTGAAGATCAATAAAAAGACTTGTGCTAAAAAGAATATTAGTGTTATGAATGTTCCAGATACAGTTTTTGTGTTTAAACAAGGCATGCACACACTCATCAATGATGGAATTAAAAAAGTGTCTGATCACAGTTGTACTTAATGTTCAAAATTTTGGAAAGTGTCTCAGTTTTAATGTTAGCTCTGTGGCTGGTTTTGATTAAGGCAACTTGAGAGAAAATTCTCTCAACTTCTGCAGTGCTCAAAGGCTGTATGACAGCAATGCTGTACAGTTTGGAGACAAGTGGATACACTGAAGAAAGATTCTCGTCTTTGTGATCTACTGACTGAAATAGTTCATTCAAGTGAGTTATTGTTGTCATCAGAGGACAAAATCTGCCACTGAAATTTTCCATAACTTTATTAATTATAAATTATTGTCAGGTGACTGAAGTGTTTTTAGTACATTACTAGGTACTTTAAGTTCTACAGAACGTGGATATATTTAAAGGTACATTTGTATGTGCGAGATTTTAATAATTTTTAATAAATGTTTAAATGTTCGTGTTGTCCATCTGTCCATTTCGTAATTTACACGTTTGTCTGCCAGTCTCGTTCAGCTTGTCTCCTGTGCATGGTTTGTCTGTCAATGAATCACAATTTTTGATCTCCGTCATACACATTTTTCTTCCTTGTTTTTTGTTTATTTGTATTTTTAGAAATGCTGCTTAGATGCGTAAAAATAGTAACAAAATTGGAATGTACAGAATCATAATTTTAAGTTGTTCATAAACAAAAAAAAAAGATGAACTTGGTGTTTTGGCAATTTTCTTCTTTTCGCCTTCTCTTCTTGGATGGCATGTTTGCATGTCTACATTTATGCGTTTGTCATAAGAATAAAAAATCTTAAAATAATGTGAGTTTATTTCATCAAATATTGTTTAACGAGCAAAGTTCAGAAAAAAAGAAATTTATGGACCTTTGGGGTGAAATTTCTTTCTACACGGTCGGTTTTTTTTTACAATGACCTAAGGACATATTTCACTGATCAGGATTACCGAAGTCATAAACTGATCACTTGGTCAGGGCAGGAAATTACTAATTAGCTGACAACAGGTGATTGTTGTTAAAAGCATTACACCTGCCACGCTTTAATACCTGTACACATTTAATTAGAAATTAAGTTTTGAGACAATGTCATGAGTGGACAACACGTACACGTTTGGGATTCATGTACGGCATGAAAAGGGCAGAGGGGTGCAAGGGAAGGGTAGAAAGGGCAGAGAGGCGCAAGGGATGGCTAAAGAGGGTAGAGGGGTGTAAAATTTCGGGGGCGGGGCGGGCAGCGTCCCTCTATTTTGGTCTAGCTGGAACACTGCATGTGACTCAATCTAATTCTAAAACTAAAAATATAGATTGGTTTAGCCGTTATCTGAATGTACAATCTACTGCTTCAGCTACTCAGTCCGACATAGGACAATGTTCTAGCTCAAAATCAACTGACAATTCAATCAAGTCTACATGCACTAATTTAAATGTTTTGTCAAAGATTTTTACAGACGACATTCCGATTGACTCTGATCAAAATGGTGGCTTACTTTTAGATGAAGCCCAGATTAAATTACTTGAAAACTCATGGAGGTCTCTAAGACTCCAGAAAGGCTTACATGTTTTCGGGAAGATTATCGAAACTGTTCCCCAATTCATAACAATGCAGTTGGTTTTTTACAAGTTCCTAGTTTAGATGAAATTCTAGAACCTATGACTAGGACTCTTCATGGTCCAAAGGCAGTAAAGAACTGGGACAAACATAGGCAGCTTTTTACTCAACCTTTAAAACAAATTGAAAAACTTGCTTTCCAAGGACAGGTGGCAGCTTTGTATGGGTATCATTTCTGTCTTATATTTACAGAATGCTTTGGCATCTTTGAGTAGTTCTATCAAATCGGATAATACTAATCCTGACATTTTACAATCAGTTAATGATATTTTTGCCATTTCTATGAAATCGCTGGATCACTTTGGAAGAACTGGGGCTTTTAACCATATGATAATGATTCGTAGGAAAGCAGCCACTTCTGAATCCGGTTTGAATACTTTAAAAGATATACAAGCTAAGGTCTTGTATTTACCACTCTGGCACTCACCGCTGAAGGTGTTTTTGGTGAAGGGTTAGAGGATAAGTTAGAAAAACGTAAAGAGCAAAGAGAGCAGTTGAAGGAACTGTTGCCTGAATTCTCTAATAAGAGAAAACCAGATTTTAATACTAGGCAGGATACTTGGCCTAACAAAACTCCAAGATACAGTGTTAATAACAATATGAACACAAATAATAATTTGTCCTATGATAGTAGACGTTCAGGTTTTTCTGTTAACAAACCTACTTCTAAGTTTACTCCTAGATATCAACAAAAATTTGCTAAAGGCAGAGACTCAGATAAGAAGGAGAATAACTTTAAAGACAAGAAGTCTGGATCTTGTTGGGGTTCTCCTTTTCGGATCCCCAAAAAGAACAACAGTTGACTGGAATCTGAAGGTAAGCTTATATCAGAATCAGGCAGAGATACCAGTTGGGTGTGGTCTGATATTTTTTCTGGAAAATTAGAACAAAATAACAGACGATCAATGGGTTCTTTCGATAATTCAAGAGGGATACAAACTGGAGTTCATAGAGAAACCTCCTCAATCGAAAATAAGGAAAACTTTAGTTTCTTTAAAAGATACACAAATTTTATTTCAAGAAGTAAACATTTTATTAGAAAAAGATGCAATAGAACCAGTACTGAATCACGAGAATCCAACAGGTTTTTACAGTACATTCTTTCTGGTACCCAAAAAAAATGGCAAAATGAGACCAGTAATAAATCTCAAACCCCTCAACGGGTATCTCACGAAAACACACTTCAAAATGGACACATTATCAAAGGTGTTAAATCTAGTGAAAACAGGAGATTGGGCTATATCTCTAGATCTAAACGATGCCTATCTACATGTTCCAAAATTTCATTCACATCGGAAATATCTCCGATTTTGCATTCAAAACCAGTGTTATCAATTCAAAGTCCTCTGTTTCGCACCAACTTCAGCACCGAGAGTCTTCACAAAAATAGTAGCTGTAGTGGCAGCATACCTGAGGTCTCTAGGCAAAAAGATTATTGTTCCAAATTCAAACAGTTCAATAGCTGGTGTTGTTCAAGGCAAAGTGATCCCAATTCAATCTCTTAAAGTCAAATTACAGATTTTTTTACATACTTATACACAGAAAAGGGTTTACAATACAGAACTATTGCAGGCTATCGTTCGATGCTTTCAGCAGTTTTACCAACAGTTGACAATTTTCCTATAGGCCAACATCCCCATATTATTAGGCTAATTAAAGGTGTTTCCAATTCACGACCACCTGTTAAAAAATTATTGCCAGAATGGGATTTACATGTAGTACTTAACATGTTGGAGAATAGTCCTTTTGAACCATTAGAACAGATATCCTTGAAAGAATTGACTTTTAAAACTGTTTTTCTTACGGCTATTACTACTTTCAGGAGATGTAGTGATCTGCAGGCCCTAAGAATTGATGAACATTTGATGCGAATTCAGAACAAGGAATTACATTTATTAGACATGGTCTTGCTAAACTGAGGATGGGGCCAAAAATAACAATATATGATTATAATCAAACGATTATGAAGTCTCCCAAACCGGCCACAGACAACCGGTTTAAAAAATAAATTAAAAGCTACTTTTGAAATCGAACAATGTTGAATTTGTGCAGTATTGTGGTGGCCATTTTGAAAATGGCGACCGGTAGAAATTTTTAAATGTCAGGAATCATTTCGGGACATCATAATCTACCCACATATGAAATGTCGTTGAAATCGGACAATGTTGAATTTGTGCAGTATTGTGGTGGCCATTTTGAAAATGGCGACCGGTAGAAATTTTTCGATGTCAGGAATCAATTCAGGACATCATAATCTACCTACATATCAAATGACGTTGAAATCGGACAATGTTGAATTTGTGCAGTATTGTGGCAGCCATTTTGAAAATGGCCACCGGTAGAAATTTTTCGATGTCAGGAATCAATTCGGGACATTATAATCTACCCACATATCAAATGACGTTGAAATCGGACAATGTTGAATTTTTACCGCCCATTTTTTATACCGTATTTTGGCAGCCATTTTGAAAATGGCAGACATCTCGAAATTTTGAAAACGCAGAATTGCTCCTCTAATGGTGACCTATCACTATGTCAAATTTTATGTCTCTATCATTATACATTTAGAAGTTATCAACATTAATGTACGAAATTTCAACTTTCCCATAGGATTCTATAGTAACCCCCACCCCCTTTGAACCCCCAAAAATATGGCTTTGACCCCCTTTACCACAAAACTTTAGGATCAACTAGAAACATATATCTATAACTCCACCAAGTTTCACAAAATTCTGTCCAGTAGTTCCTGAGATCTGCCGTGGACAAGTTCATGGTCCGCGGAAAGAAAGGAGAAGAAGAAGAATAAGAATAATAATAATAAGAAACGGAGCAAAAACAATAAGTCTCCCAAACTTTGTTTGGGAGACTTAATAATAATAATAACAATAATAGATTTGTTTGCTGTTGGCCGACCGACCCAATTTTTTTTTATTGCAGTTGTGAGTGTGACCAAAAAAAAATTTCCGTATTGCATTTGAGGTAAATCCAGATTTGTACTTTTCCGGTTTGATCCGTATTTTATTGTAACCGGAACTTGTTCTAGATTCTCGGAAGTACTCATATATTCAGTCCAATTATCCATTCTCTATCCAGAGTTGTCGTTCCTGCTACGCTACACAACATCTCTGTCAACGCTCATTTTACAAGATTTTTGTAAAATTTAGAAACAGTAAAAAAAATGTACCTTTAAAATTGTTTTAATTATTGTAAATATCAATAAAGATGAAAATAAATCACTCATTTCAAATCAATTCTCTCTTAACAATGATTTTCCCCCCACTTCTTGGAGAACTATTTTGTGGAGGTAAAAATTCAAAAGTTAAAAACGATCACAAATCATTTTTAAGAGAGAATTGATTTGAAATGAGTGATTTATTTTCATCTTTATTGATATTTACAATTTTAAGTACATTTTTTTACTGTTTCTAAATTTTACAAAAATGGGCGTTGACAGAGATGTGTAGCGTAGCAGGAACGACAACTCTGGATAGAGAAAGCCAATTATCAGGTAAAAAAGTATTGAAATGATCCGAATAAATCAGTGTCTGCTTTCTTCATGTCGTCTGCTGCATGTGGCAAGAGACAGCGGAGTGGGGAGACTTGTCAGGTCGTCTACTGCATGTGGCAAGAGACAGTCGAGTGGGGAGACTTGTCAGGTCGTCTACTGCATGTGACAAGAGACAGCGGAGTGGGGAGACTTGTCAGGTCGTCTACTGCATGTGACAAGAGACAGCAGAGTGGGGAGACTTGTCAGGTCGTCTACTGCATGTGACAAGAGACAGCGGAGTGGGGAGACTTGTCAGGTCGTCTACTGCATGTGACAAGAGACAGCGGAGTGGGGAGACTTGTCAGGTCGTCTACTGCATGTGACAAGAGACAGCGGAGTGGGGAGACTTGTCAGGTCGTCTACTGCATGTGACAAGAGACAGCGGAGTGGGGAGACTTGTCAGGTCGTCTACTGCATGTGACAAGAGACAGCGGAGTGGGGAGACTTGTCAGGTCGTCTACTGCATGTGGCAAGAGACAGCGGAGTGGGAGACTTGTCAGGTCGTCTACTGCATGTGACAAGAGACAGCGGAGTGGGGAGACTTGTCAGGTCGTCTACTGCATGTGACAAGAGACAGCGGAGTGGGGAGACTTGTCAGGTCGTCTACTGCATGTGACAAGAGACAGCGGAGTGGGGAGACTTGTCAGGTCGTCTACTGCATGTGACAAGAGACAGCGGAGTGGGGAGACTTGTCAGGTCGTCTACTGCATGTGGCAAGAGACAGCAGAGTGGGGAGACTTGTCAGGTCGTCTACTGCATGTGACAAGAGACAGCGGAGTGGGGAGACTTGTCAGGTCGTCTACTGCATGTGACAAGAGACAGCGGAGTGGGGAGACTTGTCAGGTCGTCTACTGCATGTGACAAGAGACAGCGGAGTGGGGAGACTTGTCAGGTCGTCTACTGCATGTGGCAAGAGACAGCGGAGTGGGGAGACTTGTCAGGTCGTCTACTGCATGTGACAAGAGACAGCGGAGTGGGGAGACTTGTCAGGTCGTCTACTGCATGTGACAAGAGACAGCGGAGTGGGGAGACTTGTCAGGTCGTCTACTGCATGTGACAAGAGACAGCGGAGTGGGGAGACTTGTCAGGTCGTCTACTGCATGTGACAAGAGACAGCGGAGTGGGGAGACTTGTCAGGTCGTCTACTGCATGTGACAAGAGACAGCGGAGTGGGGAGACTTGTCAGGTCGTCTACTGCATGTGACAAGAGACAGCGGAGTGGGGAGACTTGTCAGGTCGTCTACTGCATGTGACAAGAGACAGCGGAGTGGGGAGACTTGTCAGGTCGTCTACTGCATGTGACAAGAGACAGCGGAGTGGGGAGACTTGTCAGGTCGTCTACTGCATGTGACAAGAGACAGCGGAGTGGGGAGACTTGTCAGGTCGTATACTGCATGTGACAAGAGACAGCGGAGTGGGGAGACTTGTCAGGTCGTCTACTGCATGTGGCAAGAGACAGCAGAGTGGGGAGACTTGTCAGGTCGTCTACTGCATGTGACAAGAGACAGCGGAGTAGGGAGACTTGTCAGGTCGTCTACTGCATGTGACAAGAGACAGTGGAGTGGGGAGACTTGTCAGGTCGTCTACTGCATGTGGCAAGAGACAGCGGAGTGGGGAGACTTGTCAGGTCGTCTACTGCATGTGACAAGAGACAGTGGAGTGGGGAGACTTGTCAGGTCGTCTACTGCATGTGACAAGAGACAGCAGAGTGGGGAGACTTGTCAGGTCGTCTACTGCATGTGACAAGAGACAGCGGAGTGGGGAGACTTGTCAGGTCGTCTACTGCATGTGGCAAGAGACAGCGGAGTGGGGAGACTTGTCAGGTCGTCTACTGCATGTGGCAAGAGACAGCGGAGTGGGGAGACATTTACCTTTTGTTCATCAGTTATTGTCAAATGTGGAGACAAAAATGAAAATATATGCAAAAATCGTTTGTACCTGTTTGAAATTGATGATACTTGGGATGATATATTCAACGATTTATTGGAGGAAAGTGAGTTTAAAATCCATAAAACAGACACAGTATCAGTGATAATTTCTGATAAATTGATGATACTTGGGATGATATATTCAATGATTTATTGGAGGAAAGTGAGTTTAAAATCCATAAAACAGACACAGTATCAGTGACAATTTCTGATAAATTGATGATACTTGGGATGATATATTCAATGATTTATTGGAGGAAAGTGAGTTTAAAATCCATAAAACAGACACAGTATCAGTGACAATTTCTGATAAATTGATGATACTTGGGATGATATATTCAACGATTTATTGGAGGAAAGTGAGCTTAAAATCCATAAAACAGACACAGATTAAAGAATAAACAAAAACAAAGCCATAAAGTGATAACTTCTTTGAATTGTAATAGAAACACTGAAAAATGTGATTTCATGAATCATAACACAGTTTCGACACTCATTATTATATGCATATTGTTTCTCCAAAAAAAAAGAAAAGAAAAAAAACCCTACCCCTTCTAAGTATGGGTAGGCCAACAGTCTGGTCTGGACATGCACAGTGTTACACAGGTGAACACCAGGTTATGAAGGTGTTTTAATTTCACCTGTGTAATACGCGAGTCAAAGACGGTTAAGAGAAGAACGAATCCTAATTGTAAACTTCCATTAGGTAAATAAATAATTAATTCATAAAATTGTAATTTGAGTTACAAATTTAAATTTTTTTGTAGAAGACCTCAACCAGACACTATTTGTAACAACTAACACATCATTTTGACATATAGTTTCATAGGAAAAGATTTCTAAAGTTTCAGCCGATCAAAAATGATAATTGCCCATGCCCATGGCAGCCATGTTTTTTGTTGAATGAGGACTTTTTGTAGAGGACTTTAAAAATTTTTGGATTTTTTAAAAATATAAATAATAAAAGTTACAAATACTCATAAACCATCCATATGAGAAGCCCCCTCTTAAAAGGTAAAAAATGTCCTCATAAGAGGAGTGTCCTGTCTTGATGAGAAGAATTTAGAAGCAATTTAGTAGTATTTTATTATCTCAATGTATCTGAAATTCAATTTGATGTCTTGATAGGAACAATTTAGTAGCATTTGAAATCATGCCTGATAAGAGGGTGTGGCCATTGTTGGGGGGGGGGGGGGGGGAAGTAGTCTTACAAGAGCGGATTGGTAATATCTGAAATAGCATAATTTCTTTTTTCTTCAAAGAACTATAACGCTTCCGAACATAAAATATCAGAACATATTGATTTATGTTTGTAAGACTCAGATCGACAACCAATCCTCAAATTCATATCCGATTTCTACGTGACAGACATCTGTACCTCAGATCTATGTCCTTTTTTTTCAAATTCTCAAATCGACCTCCTAACCCTTACCCTAACCCTAATATGCAAAGCAGATGATGTACAAACTTGACCCACATTCATCATGTGACAAGGTAGATGTACAAACTTGACCCACATCCATCATGTGACAAGGTAAAAGCACATACAGATCTTTACTCTGAAAAGGTCGTCCATTTGATAGCAATAAATCGACCATAGATCTGAGAATATGGAAAGGATGCCAATTTGAGAATACCCTTAAATAGGACCGTTATTTGAGATAATGACGTCAGTGGATGCCAATTGAGTCCTGACGCTGATCTGAGTCTATCATATAACTAGACATAATATTGACAAATAAAGACATTAGGACCACTGCAAGCAAAAATAACATATATTCTGCTTCATGCAATCTGATTAAAATTAATATGTAAATTGACAACGTCCCAGTAACATCTGACACAAGTGACCTTTAACCTTACATCCAGGTTGATCTTTATATAAGCCAATGAAAATACTGCTAGCAAAATTTTGTCAGAGGATTTGTTTACAAGCAATAAAGATACTGCTGGCAAAAATTAGCCAGAGGGTTTGTTTACAAACAGTGAAAAGGTTGTTGTCAACATCATAACAGAGGGTTTGATTACAGTAAAGGAAGTGTCATAGCAAAAACATACTTCAATTTCGCCAGATGTAAGGCTAGGTAGAGCTGCTTCAGATGTAGCTGAATCTTAACATATTTACAAATTAATTTATTCAGATTGTGTTGCTACATAGTAAAAGCTAGAATGATTGTGTTATTTTCCAGCATGCCATTTTACATGTGTTACTACATTTTAGAGCATGCCTCCCACCACCACTATGATATCACTATACTAGAGGAACAGAACACATAGATGTAGAAATGTTAGCCAATCTGTAATATAATAGTCTGTCTGCCATTGGTTCATATCAGTAACATAATGCATTATGGGTAAACATTTTATGCAATCAGAAACAGATGCATTATGGGTAAATATCAATTTATGCAAGCAGAAACAGATGTATTATGGTGAATTTCATTTTATGCATTCAGAAAAAGATGCATTATGGGTAAATATCATTTTATGCAAACAGAAATAGATGCATGATCAGTCATCCATCATTCAACAAATAGTTGGTTTACTGTTTCTAGATTTACGATTTGAAGCCAAAACAAGATCCCATCTACATTGTTTTATTACAGATAACAGATTAACTACACTCCCCCCTCCCTGTTACTGTAGACATCAAGACTTTATGATAACACATTGACTAACATTTGTAAAGATATTTGATAAAGAGATTACACACCCTCCTCACTCGATGATTTCTTTGGATGACCATAAGGTTGATACTTCAGTTGAACCTTACGATTTATTCCAGAAAAATGTCCGTACCTATAGACGTGTAAATTAGTACAGAAATCAAAATATGATAAATTTACGATTTTGTTTTTTAAATGTCTGTACCTAAAGACATGTAAATTAGTACGTAGATAAAAATAAGAAAAATTTACGATTTATTCAAAAAACATGTCTGCACCTATAGACGTGTAAATTAGTACAAATACATAGATCAAAATATATAAAGCTTATTATTATTCTTATTTCATGTTGATATCTTTGTACTTTCTAACCTAACAATTGTTCCTTATAAGTAAGCAAGGATATGGATGTAAATGAACATGACAAACTATCCCACATTAGACTAAGACACAAATGAAAGGAAAGGAATAACACTTTTATTGCTGTTCCAGCTCATAACGCCCCGATTGCTCTTCACTCATCATTTGTGGGTCAACTGGCAGATAAATCTTTGTTTTGTAGTCAAAAGGCTATTAATAATTACAAATCAAAATCATTGTTTGATATTGTTAATCTCCTTCTTTGAGGTGAAAAAGTTATACAGAAAAATGTTGGCTTCCATAATTTGAAAGAAATTCCTTTCTAAATTAAGATACATTTAAAAATAGTGATTTGATTGGCTATAAAGACAGTAGTCATGAGTTATCTTAGGGCTTTAAAACGAGCACATGACTATGACGATTTCTCTGCCAGTTGATCCACAGATATTGAGTGGAGAGTAATCGGAACGTGATCAGCTGTGGGTTACTGACGATGCCTACAAAGCTCCATTCTACGGCTTTAGCTAATGAAATTTTCCCTCCATTTTTACTTTTTCACAACCAACGACAAAACCAATCCATGTTTATTTAACAGAGTAAAAAAGGGTTTACATAAAATACAGGAAATTAGGTCAAAGTCTGATTATAAAATTTAAACAATCGAAGAAAAAAATAATAATATGCATCATTTAAGAATAAAATTCATATAATTAAATCATTCAATATGTTAAAATAATCATAGACCAAAAAAATTTAAAAAAATCATCGTCTGAGAATAAAATTAAAATAATCATCGTCTGAGAATAAAATTAAAATAATCATTGTCCTAGAATAAAATCAAAATTTAAATAATCATCGACAGAAAATAAAATTAGAATAACCATCGTCTGAGAATAAAATTAAAATCATCATTGTCTGAGAATAAAATTAAAATAATCATCGTCTGAGAATAAAATTAAAATAATCATTGTCCAAGAATAAAATCAAAATTTAAATAATCATCGTCTGAGAATAAAATTAAAATAATCATTGTCCGAGAATAAAATCAAAATTTAAATAATCATCGTCTGAGAATAAAATTCAAATAATCATTGTCCGAGAATAAAGTCAAAATTTAAATAATCATCGACAGAAAATAAAATTAGAATAACCATCGTCTCAGAATAAAATTAAAATAATCATCTTCCGAATTTTTTTCTCTCAAAATAATCATCATCTGAGAACGAAATTAAAATAATGATCTTAGGGCTGTTCCAGACTTAAATGTATGGGATGGATCTCCGCTGCCTCATCTAAGAAAAACTGAATATGTGTAAATGGAAATAACCGTTATCAACGAGTGTTTTTCTCGCGATTTCGGTCGGTTTTCCTGCAACCGGAAGTACTATTGCGCTAGAGTTACCTCCCATTGAAAGTTAATTTTTTCACTTCCGATAGCGTGGCGATGGAAAATCAAAATTTGAAAGTGGTCAATGCCTGGATGACAGAGGATGTAGTCTCTTGGCTGAAAGACACTGGCCAAGAGACTATCCAAAATATAATAATAGGTACGATCATAATGATGTATAGGCTTCCATTTACTGTCATTAAATACGACATGGGGAAAAAAAGTGTGTGCCATGATGATAATGGTATCATTTCTTGGTTCGTGTATATCAATGACTTATCTCTTGCAGATGAATGGAAGCACATTTAAGGAATAGAAAAATTCAATCTCTATGCCCTGTTCCTTCTCTTCTGATCAAATTACCTCCCATTTTGTAAACACCATCTGATTTTTTTTTCATTGCCAGATCATAAATTTTCGTACATCAGTAATTATACTACCAACTTCTTATCTTAGAAATGGATTTCCAATATGCATCAACAAATTCACGGTGCCAGTGATAGAACTTTGAGTGATGGCAACAATCTAGCTGCAGCGTACATGTACCTCTGTTTGAAGCACTGTACAAAAAATAGGAGTAAAATTCAGACATCCTTGAGTAGTGTAGAAGTTGTATGATGTACACAGCATACAAATGTGTTGCTGGGATACTGCTACTAATGAACAGGAAGTTAGTCATCACATTTGTCATGTGGTCTTGGACAGGAGTATCAAAACTTAAATACTAATGTAGTTAAGCAAAACTCAAACATACGTCCGAGTTTTGATTTTTAAGTTTGTTTTGAGAAATCCAAGCCAGGATAGAATACCAACTTAAAAATCTGTATTAATGTATAACTGCCCAAAAAACTTGTAAACACAGAAGAAATTTTATTTGATTTTATGCATGGTGGATGTACTTGTAATAATCATTGTCTACATGGTGGGGAGTATAGGTTTTTAAAATTTATACATGGTGGGTCTAAATAAAATGTGCCATCCGACCCCCCCCCCATGCATTTAATTCTGGAACAGCCCTTACGAAAAAAGAAAAAAATTAAAAATAATCATGGTCCAAAATTAAATTAAAATAATCATCGTCTTAGCATAAAATTAAAATAATCATTGTTTGGGAATAAAATTAAAATAAAAATTGTCCAAGAATAAAATAAAATAATTATTGTCAGAGAATAAGAAAAAAATAATCATTGTCTGAGAATAAAATAAAAAAATCATGGACCAAAAATAAATTAAGCTAATAATTTTCTGAGAATAAAATTAAAATAATCATGGACAGAAAATAAAATAAAATTAATAATGGACAGAAAATAAAATTAAAATAATAATTTTCTGAGAAAATAAAATTAAAATTTGTTTTCCAAGAATAAAATTAAAATAATAATTTACCGAGAATGAAATGAAAACAATCATTATTTGAGAGTAAAATTGAAAAACTCATCCAATGAATACATGTATGAGATAACTCAGAGAGAGTATCAATGATGGCATTATCTTGTTACAGAATTTTGGCTATACAAATGTATACATTAATAACAGTTCTTCTAGATTTCACGTTATTTTTTTAATTGATACATACATTTCTAGGACTAATTTCAGTTGCTGTAACTTGACCTTTTTCTCAGCTATTTCTGGGTCACTATTAGCATGGTTTTCGTCCAGAAGAAACCTAGCTATATCTAACACTTCTTGTAGCTGTTTTGGCTTTTTAAGTTTTAAGTGCCCCGTTCTATAACCATCATACTTCTTAAACAAGTCATAGAATCTGAAAAACACCAAATGTTAAAACTTTAAATTTGATCACCATTGATCACCATATTCTTGTCTTGTCTTGAATGTGGTAGATCATGTGTTCAAGCCCCGGTCATGTCAAACACAAGACTATAAATTTGGTTTTAACTACTCCTCCACTAAATGTGCAGCATTAAGGAGCAAGACCAAAGACTGGTTGACACGGAATCAGGATTCTACCTGTGGACTGTTGTTGACACGGAATCAGGATTCTACCTGTGGACTGTTGTTGACACGGAATCAGGATTCTACCTGTGGACTGTTGTTGACACAGAATCAGGATTCTACCTGTGGACTGTTGTTGACACGGAATCAGGATTCTACCTGTGGACTGTTGTTGACACGGAATCAGGATTCTACCTGTGGACTGTTGTTGACACGGAATCAGGATTCTACCTGTGGACTGTTGTTGACACGGAATCAGGATTCTACCTGTGGACTGTTGTTGACACGGAATCAGGATTCTACCTGTGGACTGTTGTTGACACGGAATCAGGATTCTACCTGTGGACTGTTGTTGACACGGAATCAGGATTCTACCTGTGGACTGTTGTTGACACGGGATCAGGATTCTACCTGTTGTTTCAGTGAGCTATCACTATCAAAATCTAACTAAACATGTTGCTCTAGAAAAAAGTGGATTTCACCATCATCTCATTGAAAATTAACTAGTTATCAAAATGATAGCTGAAAAATTAACTAGTTATCAAAATGATATAGCTGAAAAATTGCTCATTAAACATCCTCCCCCTCTTCTCCTGCTTCACACACATTTTTGAGCATTTCCCAAACTTTTCCTGGATATCCAACACCATAAGTTGTGTTCTTATATATGTATGTGTTTAATCACTTGAGAGGAGGGACTTTGTTCATTCACTTGATACTGTTGGAATTCTTGACAATCATTGTTTAAACTTTCTTTTCATAATTGCAAGTTGGGCTAACACACATTTTTACCTCAACAACTACCGGTTATATTTAAATTGACCTACTTTTTATGCTTGACCTCCATCTTCATCTTCTGTTTTGGAGTTCTGTCACCATGTCTGATCACAGCTACCACACATCTTAATTCCATCCTATAAATCAACATATAACTTTTATTTTATAGAAAGTGGACGAACGTATTCACACAATTCCCATTTTGTTTCTATATACAGAGACATGCAAAGAGAAGTCAGTCACTATACTATATATTTCACCACCTTGCTGCCTATTGTTACTGACAAACAATATTATATATTGTTGCACAGGGGCAGTTTGTCAGTGACTTATGACAGATCAATGGTTTTCTCTGGGTACTCTGGTTTCCTTTAAATTTTAATTGACACTTAAATTTAATTAAGGCTTAGTGTAAACAATATTTTATCAAATAAATCAATCATTCTGCTTTGAGGAAACTTAATACAGAACCTTCCATACATGTAGATGCTTCCTACCAAGTTTCGGTTCATATGGCTAAGCAGTTTCAAAGGAGAAGATTTTTTAGAAATCGACCAATCAGAAACAAGAATTGCATGTGGTGGCCATGTTTGCTAACCGATCGGGACGAAATGAGCAATCTTCATAGAGGACATTCCATAGATGCTTCCTACCAAGTTTCAGTGGTAGCCATGTTTGTTAACCGATCGGGACGAAATGAGCAATCTTCATATAGGACATTCCATAAATGATTCCTACCAAGTTTCGGTGGTAGCCTTGTTTGTAAACTGATCGGGACGAAATGAGCAATCTTCATAGAGCACCTTCCATAGATGCTTCCTACCAAGTTTCAGTTCATTCGGCCAAGCGGTTTCAGAGGAGAAGATTTAAAAAAATTGGCCAATCAGAAACAAGAATTGCCTGTGGTGGCCATATTTGGAAATGGATCATAACAAAATGCACACTCTTTAGAGAGGACCTTCCATAGATGCTTCCTACCAAGTTTCAGTTCATTTGGCCGAGGGTTTTCAGAGGAGAAGATTAAAATGTGAAAAGTAAACGGATGACAGACGACGGACACCAAGTGATGGCAAAAGCTCATATTGCCTTTGGCAAGGTTTGCTAAAAAGAATATTAAAATGTGAATACCTACTTGTAATGTATAGAATAAACATGCTACACTATATCAGCATTAGTTAATTTCTAAGGCAAGAGTTATCTTTCTTTTAACAGAGGAGAAGATTTTTTAGAAATCAACCAATCAGAATTGCCTGTGGTAGCCATGTTTGCTAATGGATCGGGACAAAATGAGCAATATTTATAGAGGACCACCCATAGATGCTTCCTACCAAGTTTCGGTTCATTTGCCCAAACGGTTTCAGAGGAGAAGAATTTTAAAAATCAGCCAATCAGAAACAAGAGTCGCCTGTGGCGGCCATGTTTGTTAACAGATCGGGACGAAATGAGCAATCTTTACAGAGGACCTTCCATAGATGCTTCCTACCAAGTTTCAGTTCATTTGGCCAAGTGGTTTCAGAGGAGAAGATTTTTAAAAATCGGCCAATCAGAAACAAGAATTGCCTGTGGTGGCCATGTTTGTTAATGAATCGGGACGAAAATTAGCAATCTTTATAGAGGATCTTCCATAGATGCTTCCTACCAAGTTTCAGGTCATTTGGCTGAGGGGTTTCAGAGGAGAAGATTAAAATGTGAAAAGTTAACGGACGACAAGTGATGGCAAAAGCTCACATTGCCTTTGGCAAGGTGAACTAAAAAGTATGCTTTGGTGAGTTTATTGGGCAATCTATTTAATATTAGATCTCCTCACTTACTTCCACTTGAAAATATTTAATCAG
This sequence comes from Bathymodiolus brooksi, assembly GCA_963680875.1. NCBI lineage: Eukaryota > Metazoa > Mollusca > Bivalvia > Mytilida > Modiolidae > Bathymodiolus > Bathymodiolus brooksi. The sequence goes on from OY804586.1 coordinate 102,051,411, forward strand.
GATTTCAAATCAAATACTTTTAGCAAGAAATATGGATGCCCTTATCAATTAATGTTACTCAATGAAACATTCCGTGAAAAATTTATCACCTGTCGGGAGAAACCTTCTAATGTGATAATATATATACTAATATACTGTACTAACATAGAACCAGAGGTAGTTGGCACGACTGGTATATCTTCTGGAGCAGAACCTAGTACCCAGGGGATGTGTAACTGTGGTGCCTTAGCTCTCATTATCATAGTTCTGAAAAAAGGAAAAACCAATATTGAAATGAAAAACACTAAATGATCACACTGTAGGAAAAATAACAAAATTAAATATTAAAATCGTAAAAATAAGCAAAATCATTTTTTTTATTCAATTGTTTGCTTGAGGTGAAAGGTGGTTGCTCGTTTCGCTGATATTGATGGAATAGTTAATCATCACTGTCTAAACTTACTTTTCATAAATCCAACATTTCTTTGATTAAATGCAGATAAATTTGACTTGTTTGACAATTCAATGGAACCTGAAAACGTTTTTTTAGGTTTATGGCGTTAAACGTTACAATAAATCAGTGTCACAAGTAACTGACAAACTTTATCACATAATGTTGTATCTAGTACACCTCGCCATGAACAGGGTTCAAACTCACAACTTTAGTGGTGATATGCACCGATTGCACAGGTAGTTGTAAATCAAACTTCCATACGATCACGACCATCATGGTCCCCTGTCTTGTTCGACGATTCAGGAACCTAACCAGAGGCTCCCAGGAGCCTGTAATCGCTCACCTGGATCAAAGCTGCTTTCAATAACAACGCAACTGCACTGTGGCGGCCATCTTGGCGGGAGAGCGCAACTGCCGGACACCATTTTGGAAGAGGACCATCCAATGACTATTCCGTCAAAGTTTGGTTTTAATTGAGCTACTGGTTCCAGACAAGATGGTTTTTATGTGAATTTCCCATAGGGTCCTATGTTAAACTAAGTACAGCTGTGCAGCCATCTTTGTCAGAGGGCGGGACCACCAGACACAAATTTGGTTCAGCGGTTTCAGAGGAGAAGATTTAAATGTGATCTTTTATCAAAATATGCCTAATTTGAATAATCGATATAAATCGGCTGAAAGAAAAATTTCAAAAAAAAACCCAGAACATATGCTAAACTACTCCTTGCCATGTAGCTGCAGTTCAAATTTGAGCTCATTTTGACTTATACTAAAGCAGCAATGGACAATTGAACAAATTTCTGTTTTTAGTAACAGCAGCCATCTTGAATGGAGGGCGGGGCAGTCGGACACAATTTTGAAAGGGAACCATCCAGGGACCATCCCTGCCAGGTTTGGTTTAATTTGGTTCAGCGGTTTCAGAGGAGAAGATTTAAATGTGATCTTTTATCAAAATATGCCTAATTTGCATAATCGGTATATATCGGCTGAAAGAAACCCGGAATATATGCTAAACTACTTCTTGCCATGTAGCTGCAGTTAAAATTTCAGCTCATTTTGACTTACACTAAAGCAGCAATGGACAATTAAAATTTCATCCCCTCTTTTTTCTATTTTTAGCTTGGCGGCCATCTTGGTTGGAAGTCGGGATCAACGGGCACAATTTTGGAAGGGGGCCATCCAAGAATCATTTCAGCAAAATTTGGTTGATATTGGCTCAGTAGTTTCTGAGGAGAAGATTTTTTTTAAATTTCATCCCCCCTTTTTTCTAATTTGCATAATCGGTCAAAATCGGCAAAAGTTCAAAGTTCATAAAAAATCCTGTAATATATGCTAAAAAGCTCATCATTATGCTTACACAGTTCAAATTTGGGCACATTCTGGCTTAAAATAGAGCAGTTTTCGCCATTTGAAGAAATTTCTATTTTTAGTAACAGTGGCCATCTTGAATGGAGGGCGGGGCTGTCGGACACAATTTTGAAAGGGAACCACCCAGGGACCATCCCTGCCAGGTTTGGTTTAATTTGGTTCAGCGGTTTCAGAGGAGAAGATTTAAATGTGATCTTTTATCAAAATATGCCTAATTTGCATAATCGGTATATATCGGCTGAAAGCTGCAGTTAAAATTTGAGCTCATTTTGACTTACACTAAAGCAGCAATGGACAATTAAAATTTCATCCCCCCTTTTTTCTATTTTTAGCTTGGCGGCCATCTTGGTTGGAAGTCGGGATCAACGGACACAATTTTGAAAGGGGGCCATCCCAGGACCATTCCACCAAAGTTTGGTTGCAATTGGTCCAGTGGTTTCTGAGGAGAAGATTAAAATGTGAAATGTTGACGGACGGACGACGGACAAAAAGTGATGACAATAGCTCACCTGGCCTAAAGGCCAGGTGAGCTAAAAAGGGTTATACAATTTTGCTAACTTGCGTCTCTCTTATCTTACCCTAGAATCTTGGCACAATCGTCATAATACTTGGTGGAATTCTTAACAAAACTAAATCCATTAACATCACAGACATAAGACTGACCATTAGCTCTCAAAAGGTCAAATCCACACACATTTTGCTAAAACAGAAGAAATAAATAAATGTTAAATAACAAATTTTATATGTTAGGATTTTGAGGGTTATGGTGCTTAACACAACTTTCAGTTATTGTGGTGGTCAGTTTTATTGGTGCAGTTTAAACTTTCAGTTATTGTGGTGGTCAGTTTTATTGGTGCAGTTTAAACTTTCAGTTATTGTGGTGGTCAGTTTTATTGGTGCAGTTTAAACTTTCAGTTATTGTGGTGGTCAGTTTTATTGGTACAGTTTAAACTTTCAGTTATTGTGGTGGTCAGTTTTATTGGTACAGTTTAAACTTTCAGTTATTGTGGTGGTCAGTTTTATTGGTGCAGTTTAAACTTTCAGTTATTGTGGTGGTCAGTTTTATTGGTACAGTTTAAACTTTCAGTTATTGTGGTGGTCAGTTTTATTGGTGCAGTTTAAACTTTCAGTTATTGTGGTGGTCAGTTTTATTGGTGCAGTTTAAACTTTCAGTTATTGTGGTGGTCAGTTTTATTGGTACAGTTTAAACTTTCAGTTATTGTGGTGGTCAGTTTTATTGGTGCAGTTTAAACTTTCAGTTATTGTGGTGGTCAGTTTTATTGGTGCAGTTTAAACTTTCAGTTATTGTGGTGGTCAGTTTTATTGGTGCAGTTTAAACTTTCAGTTATTGTGGTGGTCAGTTTTATTGGTGCAGTTTAAACTTTCAGTTATTGTGGTGGTCAGTTTTATTGGTGCAGTTTAAACAACTTTGAGTTATTGTGGTGGTCAGTTTTATTGGTGCAGTTTAAACTTTCTTACTTTCTTTTAAGATCACTATGGGAATATATTTCAATGTCACAATCCAAAATTTTGGTTTGGTTTATGGTGTTTAATGCCACTTTCAACAATATTTCAGATATATCGTGGCGGTAAGTTTTATTGGTGCATGAAACCGAAGTACCCTGAGAAAACCAACGACCTGCAGCAAGTCAATGACAAACTTTATCACAGAATGTTGTATCGAGTACACCACGCCATGAACGGGGTTCGAACTCACAACTTTAGTGGTGATAGGCACTGATTGCACAGGTAGTTGTAAATCCAACTACCATACAATCACAACCACGACGGCCCCACACAATCAAAAGGTCATATATTCTTACCTTTAATACATCAATAACCCATGTCTGGAACAAAATATTCTATACACTACATATATCATCAAAACGACAATAGATGCCTAGAAGTAGTACCTTTCAACTACATTTCACACTCATTTTAGGGTATGAGTTATGGTTGAAGACTGTGACTGTGAAGTGTAGAACAGCAATAAAGCACTGTTCCTTTACTCTAATTTGCGACTAAGTGTAATGTTGGATAGTCTCTCATGTTCATTTTAATCCACATCATTTCTTACTACAAGCTGTTCCTTTGCTTTAATTTGTATCTAGGTGTAATGTTTGATAGTTTGTCATGTTCCTTTACATCCATATCCTTTCTTACTAATTCATCAAACTTACTTTAAAAGCCAGGCAAACTTTTCTGGCTAGTAATTTATCTTTGGCACTTAGGAGAACTGGATAACGGATTTCTTTACCACTCTTGTCTCGTTCTACTTTTCCATCTAGCGCTGGAGACTTCCTGGCCTCAGCGTGACAATAGTCTGGTCCTACTGTGTACACCTGTGTCAAATATATTGTCATATAAATATTTAGGGAAAGAAAGTAAGTTTTTACCTCATACCAGTAAAATTGATAATTACAAAACAAACAATTGGCAAAGAGCCAAAATAAAACAACAAATGTGTGCATCACAAAATATGCCCATCTGAAATTCTATTTATAGTAATGGTGACCTTGACCTTTGACCTAATGACCCCAAAATATATAGGGTTCTTCCCCTTCCACAGGGGAATCATATGGCCAAGTTTGGTAAAGATCCGATATACAGAACTAAAGTTACTGTGCGGAAACCTGTGTTGACAACCGCCCAACCGACCGCATGCTCGCCCGCCATACCCAATCACATAATACAGCCCATCTCGAGATGGGCGTATAAAAATAATTAAAAAAATAATTTGTTTTTCCTGCTGACTATTTATATACATACACATTGCTTGTTTATAAATACAGTGCAATGACAATTTTTATGAAATCTTCTGTGTTAATGACCATATAAAAGTGAAAGACATCTGTAAAGACATCTGTATCGTAAAAAAACATCCTGCATGAGTGTTCATATTTTAAACGGACCAATCAGCAATGAACTTACAATTTACAACAGAGTACACACCAAGAGCTGTGGTGTCTTATAAATTTAACTATCTTGCATTTGATCAGATAGTCAAAGCTGAATGAAAGGATACCTGGCATGGCCCCACAACATGATTTCATTAGATATTAGTATATCGCAAAAGAACAAAATTTAAAAATAGGTACAACAAACATTTCATTTTAATTTTAATTTGGTGGGGTTCGTGTTTTGCTGTCTTCGTCCTGTGTCTTATGTGCCCATTGTATAATTTTAATTTGATGCTGTGTGCCCAATGTTGCCATTGTCTCTGAGCTGTCCATACTTGATTTCACCTTTGTTTTCTCCAATGTTTATTTACATTATACCTTGACATCAGTTCCATCAGTGGGCATAAAATCTTCATAAATATATGATCCTTTCTTCCTTAAATAACTACACTGGGAGTATATACTACTTCTAGACCCGATCTGAAATACAACAAAACTTCATTACCAAGATACCTACAAATTTGGGTCAACCAATTGGCACACATGTTTTTGTAATTCATTATTGAAAGGAAACTGGTTAGGGTTATGGTGTTCACCACTGGCACTATTATTTGATTGATTGATTTATGGTGTTTATCACCACTTTCAACAATATTTCAGTTATATCGTGGCAGGCAGTTTTATTGGTGGAGGAAACCGGAGTACCCGAGAAAACCACCGACCTGTCGCAAGGCACTGACAAACTTGATCACATAATGTTGTATCGAGTACACCTCTCCATGAATTGGATTCAAACTCACAACTTTAGTAGTGATATGCACTGATTGCATAGGTAATTGTAAATCCAACCACCATACAATCACGACCATGATGGCCCCCTGAAAAGTATATAATATATTTGAAAAAAGGTTACCAATATTAGTGCAAAACCATTAAATAAATTTTCTACTACTTGTTGCCTATATAGTATCGTTGATTGGTTTTGCGAGAATTAATTTCCAATAGCAATATCGCATCTGAGGGAAAGCCTGAGAAGTGAATTTCTATGAGAAGTCCATTTTGGTGTCATTGATTTACAAATCAAAAAATAATTGTAGCTTTTATATATATCAGTCAATTCATGTTTTTATCGACAAATGAAAATATATCGACCTCAGACTTTGGTCTCTGTCTATATACTTTCATCAGGTCGATAAAACACAATTATTGACCTTATCAAAAGGCAATAATTGTTTAATATCGTGTGTAAAGATCAGAGGGTAAATTGACATCGATAAAATTAAAATGTATAAATCATCCATTTTCAATCATAACCTCTTATGTACAGTCAAACCTGTATTAAGAGGTCACCTTTGAAGCAAAGAAAAAGCAGCCTTATAAGACACGTGATCTCTGAGCATACAATACCTACTAAATTTTCTATGACAGGACAAGAATAGGTGACCTTTAAATATAGGTGACTGCTTAATAATAGAGGTGATCACATGGGCAGGTTTTACAGTATACAGTTGATCTAGTTTGGTGTGATTAATCAAATACAGGGTAATAAAAAAACATTTTAATTGAATTTCACCTTTAAAAAATTGACAAAGGAATTTTCCCCAAGATGTCATCATGATCAAACCGTTACCAAAAACAATTCACAAATATCCTGTATAATTCCAATAGATTCAGAAACATTAGTCTATAATATACTAGTCAAAAAAAGAAACGTTAGTATTGTCTATAATATACTAGTCAAAAAAAGAAACATTAGTATTGTCTATAATATACTGGTCAAAAAAAGAAACATTAGTATTGTCTATTATATACTAGTCAAAAAAAGACACATTAGTATTGTCTATAATATACTAGTCAAAAAAAGAAACATTAGTATTGTCTATAATATACTAGTCAAAAAAAGAAACATTAGTATTGTCTATTATATACTAGTCAAAAAAAGACACATTACATCTCTTTCTATTTTTATAACATTTTTAATACAAACAATATTTTATGATAAATTATTGTTTTCAAGTCTTTATGTTGTTATGAACATAGAAATGTGCACAAAATTCATTTCAGTTCAACTTTAACTGTAAGGGAGCGCAACAAAACGGAACACCCTAAAAACGTAAATAACAATTTAATAGCGTGTGTGTCCTCCTCTTGCATTGATGACAGCTAGACACCTACGGTTCATAGATCATATCAGGCGCATGACAAATGTCTGTGGAATGTTGTTCCACTCATCTGTGAGTGTCCTTTGAAGCTGATCAATAGATTCAGGGGGATTAACTCGTCTACGGACGCGTCTTCCAAGCTCATCCCACAAATGTTCGATGGGATTTAGGTCTGGTGATAATGCCGGCCAAGGTAGAGTGCGAATGTGGTTATCATTAAAGAAGTTCATGGCAACATGTGAAATATGGCATCTAGCGCTATCTTGCTGAAAAACATGATTGAAGTGATGTGTTCGAATAAACGGGAGTACAATTGGAACCAAGATTCCGTCACGATAACGAATGCCACCCCATACCATTACACCACCGCCTCCAAATCGGTCGGTTTCCTTTACACAACCATCAGCGAAACGTTCCCTACGACGACGATAAATACGCACTCTTCTGTCGCTAAATTTCAAATTAAACTTGGATTCATCAGAAAACAAAATGTTCTGCCAAGTGTTTCGCCTCCACCGAAGACGTGCCCATTGAAGCCTAGCAATCATGTGTCAACGTTTTAACTCCATACCTTTGAGAGGGCGACGTGAACGGAGACCAGACTGATGCAACCGATTACGAACTGTTTGGTCAGAAATTCTGTTGTTACGTATACCAGGGGTTCCCCTTGCTGTGTCCACAGCAGTAACAAAGCGATTACGTAAGTGGATTAGTGTCTATCTTGACGTAAGGTCGTTTCTCGTAGTCTACCACTACGTCGACGATCAGATGTTGTGCCGGTTGCTCTTACACGAACGAGCAATCTGTAAATTGTCATTCTTGAGCAATTAAAATGGTTTGCTATCTCTGTTTGTGTCATTCTGGCTTGAAACATCCCAACAGCATGTTCCCTCTCATTTTGGAGTAAGCGGGGCATAGACTTACATGTAGAAAAATTGTTTGTTGAAGTGGCCTTTTGCTTACAATTGCAAACAACACAGTTTATGACCTTTAATTCTAATCAAGCACACCTGCATACATTTTAAATTATCGAAATGATGAAAAACGTGAATTCCCGAAACTGACGTAATGTCATTCTGTAAAAAAATAACAATGCCGGAATCGATAGGCTAATAACCTAATTTTCATATTAATTAATTAAAAACATATGTATGGAGCACCTGCTGAACAAAAAATATGAAAAACTGATGTAATGTTTCTTTTTTTGACTAGTATATTATAGTAGTAAAACAATACCAAGAGGCAAGGGATCTTGGTCAAGACTACTGACTAGCTCCTATGTTTTAAAGAAAAATAACAGAAAATATGTTACGGGTATAATGTTCATGCAATAACTACAGGTAATTCTAAGTTTATCATACTTTCTCAACCACAGACTAGGCAAACACGCTAACCATTACACCACCATGGCAGTTAATATTTAGTATGAGCATGCACACATACAGAAAAATGAAATTTAATATTTCAATATTTGACCTCTGAGTAATCTTTTCTTGAAAAAACAAAAATAGTGGTGGTGGTTTGTGGTGTTTAACGCCACTTCCAACAATATTTCAGTTATATCGTGAAGGTCAGTTTTATTGGTGGACACTGGAGTACCCAGAGAAAACAACCGACCTGCTGCAAGTCACTGACAAACTTTATCACATAATGTTGTATCGAGTACACCTCACCTGAGCAGGATTAAATAAAAATAGAAAAAGTATATTGATTCACCAATGAGGCAGTTTGTATTTATTAAAATAAATGTTTTGATAATTAATGAGTCTATACTCAATGGAATCTGTTTTGGAAAGGCATTTTTGAACATTTTGACAAAGAAAAAAAAGAGATAAACGATTAAATGTAATAAGTTTAAAAATTAGATCATGAAAGGTGGACTTTTATAAAAGTGCAGCATATGATTTGTAGATCAAGCCATGCTAAAGATTTTAAGATTTTTTTTATTTTATCGGCAAATTGGACATTTTCCATTTGATGTGTGCCGCTGATAAAGTCTGGATCACTGAACTGACCTTGATCCACAAAAATATTAGGTCAGTTCGTAACTCGCACTGACAAGAACTGACTCTGATATTGAAAATTATGGGTCAGTGTGATGTCAAACACATTTTGACGTTACTGATAAAAACAATAATGCAAGATTTGAAGATCTCGACATACATTATCATTAGTATCACAGCGAGTCAGATCGCATTAGCTGCGATACTAGCGATACTATCTGTTTTGACCTTCAAAACTACCATTATTCTATATATAGCATCACAAACATAAGGTTTTTTGATTGGTTGTATTTTTAAATAATCATTCATCTTTGAAAGGTCATGTGGATATGACCTCTAACTGGGTTCTGTCAGATGTTAAGGGAACCTTAGAATATTATATCATTTGAATTTAATCAGAATGGCTTCATCTTTTAGACAGGTTTCACTATTAAGAAATATAGATTCTCCTTCTGTTACTAGTAGATTACTTCTCCACTACTTTAAAGTTTATGGTATTTAACAACAGTTATATCAGTGAGTTTTATTGGTGGAGGAAACCATCGCTGATTTTGATGATCAAGCTTTACTACTATTTGAAAATTTAACTACAAAAATGAAGGAAAAGCGTAATTCATTGGTAGCAGATGTATAATCTGTTTTACCTAATTCATTGGTAGCAGATGTATAATCTGTTTTACCTAATTCATTGGTAGCAGATGTATAATCTGTTTTACCTAATTGATTGGTAGCAGATGTATAATCTGTTTTACCGAAATGTGAAAAATAATATTTAGTCGTTAATTTCCGCTATAAATGATAGCAAAAGGAAATTGGTGAGAATTCTCATGCAGAAATTTAACCATCTGTGGTGAAGAATAGGAGAAAGAATGATACAATGTTAATCAGATATATATACATGTACATGTCTTATAGATGTCAACCTTTGATATTTAAAGGGGGAACGGCATGGCCGTGATCATTGGTAGATTTATAATGAACAAGATACTGATCAACTCATTTACTGTATTTTATACATGGGCACCAATTTTCGTGGTTTCTATAAAAGGCAATAATCCGTAGATTCTAGAATTCGTGGTTTCAAACTGTATGTAACATATCAAGGTAAAAAATGTATATCATTGAATTTTAATGATTGTGATTTTAGTGTACCACAAAATATTATAACTAGAGGCTCCCAGGAGCCTGTAATCGCTCACCTGGTTTTCAATTTGACATCTAAAGTTGATAGAAAATGGGGGTGTTACACATGATTATGAAATTGGGCCACCCAAAGATCATTTCAACTCAAATTTCTGAGCAAAAGATTTTGATGTGATTTTTATCTCATAATATTCCTAAACGGAATAAACTGGCTGAAAAAATCTCACAGAAAAACCCAGAATATATGTTAAACTAGTCATTGCCATATAGCTGCAGTTAAAATTTGAGTTCATTTTGATTTGTAATAAAGCGGAAATTGACAACTAAAGAAATTTCTATCTTTAGTAACAGCAGCCATTTTGAATGGAGGGTGGAGCTGCCGGACACAATTTTGAAATGGGACTACCCAAAGACTATCCCTGCCAGGTTTGGTTTAATTTGGTTCAGCGGTTTCAGAGGAAATTATCTAAATGTGATCTTTTATCAAAATATGCCTAATTTGCATAATTGGTATAAATCGGCTGAAAGAAAAATTTCACAGAAAAGCCCGGAATATATATATGTTAAACTACTCCTTGCCATGTAGCTGCAGTTAAAATTTGAGCTCATTTTGGTTAATACTAAAGCAGCAATGGACAATTGAAGAAATTTCTATTTTTAGTAACAGCAGCCATCTTGAATGGCGGGCGAGGCTGTTGGACACAATTTTGAAAGGGAGCCACCCAAGGACCATCCCTGCCAGGTTTGGTTTAATTTGGTTCAGCGGTTTCAGAGGAGAAGATTTAAATGTGATCTTTTATCAAAATATGCCTAATTTGCATAATCGGCATATATCGGCTGAAAGAAAAATTTCACATAAAAACCCGGAATATATGTTAAACTACTCCTTGCCATGTAGCTGCAGTTAAAATTTGAGCTCATTTTGATTTACACTAAAGCAGCAATGGACAATTAAAATTTCATCCCCCCTTTTTTCTATTTTTAGCTTGGCGGTCATCTTGTGTGGAAGTCGGGATCACCGAACACAATTTTGGAAGGGGGTCATCCAAGGACCATTCCACCAAAGTTTGGTTCAAATTAGCCCAGTACTAGTGGCTTCAGAGAAGTTGATTAAAATGTGAAAAGTTAACGGATGGACGGACGACAGACGACGGACGCTCAGTGGTGACAATAGCTCACCTGACCCAATAAAATACTTGAACAGTCAACTAAAATAGACATACGAAATATTCTTCTTTTCTGTACATGCATGATTGTATTGATTGGTATTTAAAGCAAAGTTTAATGTAAGTGGTATTAAAATTTCAGCCAAATCGTGGAGTGAGATCGTATTAAAACACATTGAAGACCTTGACATCTAATGAGAGAGAAAACAAATGATTGATTGATTGGTGCTTAAAGCCAACTTTATCAGTATTTCAGCTATATCGTGCCTTGAACAAATTGTATTTATTAACCTAGACACCTATCGTTAGAAATAAATCAAGTAGGTTATATGTACAAATAAAAGAAACATTAAATGGATAAAACCATATATTTAGAACGTATGTTATCTAAAAAAAAACATGAGAAAATGATTCAAAATTAGGAGAGAGAAAGTTGTGTAAAGTGAGGGATTTAAGAATTTCTCTCCAATTATTTGGAGACTGCCATAGAAACAGTGAAGGCTGACACCTATCATGTACAAGGTAGAATGCAGACACCATACAGTAAATTAATATAATATAATCTACTACTATTAATAAGCCCAGCCAATATTTATACAAAAAGCATAATGTAGTTGAATTTCAATCATTTAATATATTATTCAGTTGTTGAATTTCAATTATTAAGACCTATCAGTAGTTGAAATTCATCCTGTAATAGTAGTTGAAATTAAATCATTAGTTCATTTGTACAACAATTTCAACTCTAAAGTTGAATTTCAACTCTAAAGTTGAATTTCAACCATTAGTAATATTCCTTAATTCAGTCTTCGTTCTAACACACTTGCCCAAAGCCAAAGACAGGTAAAACTGGATTTGGACAAGAGAAAATTTTGAAAGAATTTGTTTGAATAAATAGAATTTTTTTCTAAATTTGGCTTTCGGGCAAGTAGGTGAAAAAAAATTAAGGAAAAGACTGATAATTCAGTTTCAATCAAAAAATATCATTTAGTAATTGAATTCTGTAGTCTACTTCAACTTCATATTTAATACAGTAGTTGATATGTATGTTACACAGAAGATCTTGGAGATGAGTTCCATTATCTATCAAAATGTGATTTTTTTCAATGAAAAAAGAAATCATCCATTAGTTGAAATTTTCAAATGAATAGTCTATTTTAGTAGCTGAATTTCAACAAATTCTACCATTCAGTACTCAAACCTGTCTTATGCAACCTTCAAGGGAACATTGAACAATGGTCACACAAGACAGATGGTCGCTAAATACAGGTTGAATTAATATGAAATGGACTGTAACTGGAAATTAACATTAAGTTTACATAATACAATAGAAGTGGTCACTTAAGCAAGTTTTACTATAATTAATAAAATTAGAAATAAAAACTTTATAGACATATCAAACCTGAAATCTTATTACATGTTCATTTTAAATGCATAAAACATCATCTGCTTTGATATTTATAAATTTACAAAGAAAGATTTAACAACAAAAAGAGATAAATGATAAATATTTTAAAAGCACTTTTGTTTTTGTTAAATATACATTTTTGTTATTTTCACAACCAAAGGTCACCCTTAATATAATGTTAGGTGGCCCAAACCTGACCCATGGGGGTATTTTTTTTCTTTTAAAATGTGTTAAAATTTGGACTAAGATACCTTATCACTATTGAACTTAAATAAAAACAAAAATACATTCATTTTTTAGGAAAATAATTACCTTTTTAAAGGTAGATAGCTTTTGGGTAAACAACACATGCTTAATTAAAGAACAATCCCCACCATGTTTAGTTTAATTTGGTTTAGTGGTTTCAGAGGAGAAAATTTAAATGTGAAAGTTTATGACGTATGAAAGACAGACGGACGACGACAGATGCCAAGTGATAGCAAAAGCTCACATGGCCTTCAGCCAGGGGAGCTAACAAAACTGAAAATCATTAAAAAGGAAAAAGACCCTGAGACTACCATTCCAAATAATCAGGTGAAGTTTGAACAATATTGAGTCCCATAACTCTGGCACGTCAAAAATAGAAATTGTCAAAACATTATTCTCTTAAAGTTTCAGGAAAATCAGTCATGGCAAAGTCTTTAAGAAGAGTTTGAAGATACCAAAGGGGTCATCAGAATCCGTAAATCGAAGAAGGACAGACAACACAAATGCCAAAAGAAAAAGGACGAACAACGATCTACAAAACATTACATATAAAACTAAAGATCGAGTAACACGAACCCCACTAAAAACAGGGGGTGAACTCAGGTGCTCCGGAAGGGTAAACAGTTCATGCTCCACTAGTGGTACAATACATGTTACTCTAGTTGCATGCTCAGTTAAAAGCTCAGTGGGAGTTGATCTGGCAATTTTCATTTCATTTCCCAATGTCTGAATGTGTACAAAACAGTTGCCAATGACAGATAATGTATTCTAATATGATGTCCTTCATTGGCTATTTAAATAATGCAGAGATAAAATTGCAGATATATTTTACTTTGCACATGCGTATTGTCGAACAAATTATTAGTCATTCTTAAGTGATTTCATGTATTTATACAGGAATGACAAACATAAAAATGTTTAGTTTTGTTTCTTTACATATTGATTTATTTGCCAGAAAAAATACTGAAGACAACCATCTATCGAATTTGTAATTTGTCGTCTTCCGGTGACGTAGTAAACAAGAAACGCTGGAAGCATTGAAACAAGCTGGTTACTGATTTATATTACGATTTTGTGAGCATTTTACTTGTTTATATTGTTAAAATCAAAATGCCATCAAATTGGAAAATATCAGTAACTGAATTGCAACAACGTTTATTTATCTATGCAAGAAAAACAACTGTAAACATGAAGGTTATGACATGTATATCCTTTGTTCACTACTTTAAAAAATAAATTAGATTTTTCCTACTAGAATGGAAATAATTCATGGAAGTCATAGTTTATATAATGTTTGAACATGGGATAACATTATTTTTGTTGCATTATATCCCTTGCTATCGTTTGGAATAAAAAAAAAATCAAAATTTCCATGTAAAAACTAGATACAAACTATGGCTTCCATGAATTATTTCTTAAATACAACATAATGGATGTCAACGGCAACAGCAAAAAAAAATTCTTGAAAAAAATATACTAATGTGATAATGGTTTATGGTGTTTAATGCCACCTTCAACAATATTTCAGTTATATCATGGTGGTCTAATTTGATAAGAAAAGTTTGAAGATACCAAAGTTATCATAAGCCATATATCAAAGCAGGACAGATCTCATTCTATTTCTATGACCAAGTTGAAATTCAATTACACTTCAGTTTCTATGCATGCTTAAAGTTAATACAAGAAGATTTTCGCCTACCTTCTGTATTTTCCTAGAAGCCTACAAGAGATTTCTTCTACAGAAATTAGTCAAACACTGATGCTCATTTATCAGGAATGATTCTAGTTGGAAAATAAAATAACTGAATATCAATGAGAAATAGCTGAAACAATCTACACCCACATTCAATGGTCTATTTTTGACCTGTTCTAACTGTGTCCAGCAAATATCGGCAATTTCTCTCCCGAGGAAAATAGTTCAAATCAGTTAAATAACTGAACAAAATCATCCCTGAAAAAGGATGTCGTAGAATAATGTTAAGACATTCAAAAAGTATTAAACAATAAAATACAAAATAATAACATCAAATAGGCAAGTTCTTAGTTTAGTGATTAACTGAGAAAAAAAATCTGTTTTTGCATGTCACCATTTACCAGTCATGTACTCATACTGGTTTTATATTCAACAGAGAGTAAATGGTGAAACATTCGTTTGAAGAAGAGCTTAAAGTTATGTATTAAAGGGGACAATCATAATCTGTAAATCGTAGAAGGACAGACAACACAATGGCCAAATGAAAATGTACAAAAGAACAAACAACAATTTACAAAACACTACACGGAAAACTACAGATCAAGCAACATGAACCCTACTAAAACAAGGTGATTAACTCAGGTGCTCCGGAAGGGTAAGCAGTTCCTGCTCCAATAATGGCACCCGTCTTATATAACAAGTGACTGTAGAATGCTACTACATATAACTTTCGAAATTTTAACTGGAAATTTTATTTCTTCTTCAAATTTAAATTTGTGCGCCACTATTAAATAGAAAGAACACATTATGTGGCCCAAAAATGTATGGCTTAATGTTATTTTTGAACCTGTGGCTGTGCTACTTGTTTTGTTCATGAAAAGTCAATGTTTTTGGCACTGGTTAAAAGTCAATACTTGACATCATACCTGGTAAAATGAGTATTTTTATTTAACTTTTATTTGTCTTAAATCTTGATGTCAAAATTGTTGACCAATGAAAAGACATGCACACTTTTTAAGGTTTGGGTTTATGGGTTTAAGGTGTTTAATGCCACTCTCAACAATATTTCAGTTATATCATGAAGGTCAGTGTTATTGGTGGAGGACACAAATTAAAAACACATGTTCTTAAAGTAAGTTGAATTATTCATAAATATGCTACCAAGCGAACAAACCAAAAATTATCCTCAAAAAATTATATCAAGAATTTTACATAATAATCTCTTCCCCCCTCCCATATTTGAGCAAGTTTTTTGGCATTAAAGTAAGCTTTTTTCTGTTTATAAAAGAAAGAATAATTTTGAATATCAACAAATTTCAAAAATTGTTGACCTCTGTTTAAACTTTTCATAATGTCCAGTTAGAATTGATCTTTTTGACACAAATCACATCTTGATATGGCTACACCTCCTTAAGATGGATTTCAACCTGCAAACACATGTGTATGGGAAAGCTTTCCAATGCCATACGTTGTGGTATTAAAAGTGTTCAAATGTTTGAGGTAAGAGGTGGTTGTTTTGCTGATATTGGAGGAATTGTTGACCATCACTGTTTAAACTTTGTTTACACAGTTCATTCTTGTTCATGGCTGACAGGAAATACAAATCACGCTCTATTTGATTTGCTATATCAATAATAAAATTTCAAAAAATTCAGTTTGATATGACTGAAGAAAATCAAGCATTTTCAAACAAGAGTTTACATGTAACGGATGGGAATGCCCTTTACAACCATACACCAAAAGACCTTTATTACTGACATACGCCAAAAGCCCCTTTTACAGCCAAACGACAAAATCCCTTTTTCAACTAAAGTTTACATCATACAGAACTGATTTTTTTTATCTATTATTTATTTTGCTTGACTTGATAAAGTTGTATTTACTTAAATTCTTTGTTATGATTGTCAAAACAAGTTTTTTGAGCTACCATTTGTGTCATATTGAAAGAAAATTGTACCTTTACCGTTATTTTTAAGGAAATATTTACCGTGAATCATATTACACGCTTCCCCCAAATTTCCTATCAACATATAATGGGTTATCTTTCTAAGCACCATTCATTATTTTGAGCCAAAAATTTACCGTGAGTAGTATTACACTATACCTCCATCCTAAGTATCCTTACCGTGAGTAGTATTACACTATACCTCCACCCTGAGTATCCTTACCGTGAGTAGTATTACACTATATCTCCATCCTGAGTATCCTTACCGTGAGTAGTATTACACTATACCTCCATCCTGAGTATCCTTACCGCGAGTAGTATTACACTATACCTCCATCCTAAGTATCCTTACCGTGAGTAGTATTACACTATACCTCCATCCTGAGTATCCTTACCGTGAGTAGTATTACACTATATCTCCATCCTGAGTATCCTTACCGTGAGTAGTATTACACTATACCTCCATCCTGAGTATCCTTACCGTGAGTAGTATTACACTATACCTCCATCCTAAGTATCCTTACCGTGAGTAGTATTACACTATACCTCCATCCTGAGTATCCTTACCGTGAGCAGTATTACACTATACCTCCATCCTGAGTATCCTTACCGTGAGTAGTATTACACTATACCTCCATCCTGAGTATCCTTACCGTGAGTAGTATTACACTATACCTCCATCCTAAGTATCCTTACCGTGAGTAGTATTACACTATACCTCCATCCTGAGTATCCTTACCGTGAGTAGTATTACACTATACCTCCATCCTGAGTATCCTTACCGTGAGTAGTATTACACTATACCTCCATCCTGAGTATCCTTACCGTGAGTAGTATTACACTATACCTCCATCCTGGGTATCCTTACCGTGAGTAGTATTACACTATACCTCCATCCTGAGTATCCTTACCGTGAGTAGTATTACACTATACCTCCATCCTGAGTATCCTTACCGTGAGTAGTATTACACTATACCTCCATCCTGAGTATCCTTACCGTGAGTAGTATTACACTATACCTCCATCCTAAGTATCCTTACCGTGAGTAGTATTACACTATACCTCCACCCTGAGTATCCTTACCGTGAGTAGTATTACACTATATCTCCATCCTGAGTATCCTTACCGTGAGTAGTATTACACTATACCTCCATCCTGAGTATCCTTACCGTGAGTAGTATTACACTATACCTCCATCCTAAGTATCCTTACTGTGAGTAGTATTACACTATACCTCCATCCTGAGTATCCTTACCGTGAGTAGTATTACACTATATCTCCATCCTGAGTATCCTTACCGTGAGTAGTATTACACTATACCTCCATCCTAAGTATCCTTACCGTGAGTAGTATTACACTATACCTCCATCCTAAGTATCCTTACCGTGAGTAGTATTACACTATACCTCCATCCTGAGTATCCTTACCGCGAGTAGTATTACACTATACCTCCATCCTGAGTATCCTTACCGCGAGTAGTATTACACTATACCTCCATCCTAAGTATCCTTACCGTGAGTAGTATTACACTATACCTCCATCCTGAGTATCCTTACCGTGAGTAGTATTACACTATACCTCCATCCTGAGTATCCTTACCGTGAGTAGTATTACACTATACCTCCATCCTGAGTATCCTTACCGTGAGTAGTATTACACTATACCTCCATCCTGAGTATCCTTACCGTGAGTAGTATTACACTATACCTCCATCCTGGGTATCCTTACCGTGAGTAGTATTACACTATACCTCCATCCTGAGTATCCTTACCGTGAGTAGTATTACACTATACCTCCATCCTGAGTATCCTTACCGTGAGTAGTATTACACTATACCTCCATCCTGAGTATCCTTACCGTGAGTAGTATTACACTATACCTCCATCCTGAGTATCCTTACCGTGAGTAGTATTACACTATACCTCCATCCTGAGTATCCTTACCGTGAGTAGTATTACACTATACCTCCATCCTGAGTATCCTTACCGTGAGTAGTATTACACTATATCTCCATCCTGAGTATCCTTACCGTGAGTAGTATTACACTATACCTCCATCCTGAGTATCCTTACCGTGAGTAGTATTACACTATACCTCCATCCTGAGTATCCTTACCGTGAGTAGTATTACACTATACCTCCACCCTGAGTATCCTTACCGTGAGTAGTATTACACTATACCTCCACCCTGAGTATCCTTACCGTGAGTAGTATTACACTATACCTCCATCCTGAGTATCCTTACCGTGAGTAGTATTACACTATACCTCCATCCTGAGTATCCTTACCGTGAGTAGTATTACACTATACCTCCATCCTGAGTATCCTTACCGTGAGTAGTATTACACTATACCTCCATCCTGAGTATCCTTACCGTGAGTAGTATTACACTATACCTCCATCCTGAGTATCCTTACCGTGAGTAGTATTACACTATACCTCCATCCTGAGTATCCTTACCGTGAGTAGTATTACACTATACCTCCATCCTGAGTATCCTTACCGTGAGTAGTATTACATTATACCTCCATCCTGAGTATCCTTACCGTGAGTAGTATTACACTATACCTCCATCCTGAGTATCCTTACCGTGAGTAGTATTACACTATACCTCCATCCTGAGTATCCTTACCGTGAGTAGTATTACACTATACCTCCATCCTGAGTATCCTTACCGTGAGTAGTATTACACTATACCTCCATCCTGAGTATCCTTACCGTGAGTAGTATTACACTATACCTCCATCCTGAGTATCCTTACCGTGAGTAGTATTACACTATACCTCCATCCTGAGTATCCTTACCGTGAGTAGTATTACACTATACCTCCATCCTGAGTATCCTTACCGTGAGTAGTATTACACTATACCTCCATCCTGAGTATCCTTACCGTGAGTAGTATTACACTATACCTCCATCCTGAGTATCCTTACCGTGAGTAGTATTACACTATACCTCCATCCTGAGTATCCTTACCGTGAGTAGTATTACACTATACCTCCATCCTGAGTATCCTTACCGTGAGTAGTATTACACTATACCTCCATCCTGAGTATCCTTACCGTGAGTAGTATTACACTATACCTCCATCCTGAGTATCCTTACCGTGAGTAGTATTACACTATACCTCCATCCTGAGTATCCTTACCGTGAGTAGTATTACACTATACCTCCATCCTGAGTATCCTTACCGTGAGTAGTATTACATTATACCTCCATCCTGAGTATCCTTACCGTGAGTAGTATTACACTATACCTCCATCCTGAGTATCCTTACCGTGAGTAGTATTACACTATATCTCCATCCTGAGTATCCTTACCGTGAGTAGTATTACACTATACCTCCATCCTGAGTATCCTTACCGTGAGTAGTATTACACTATACCTCCATCCTGAGTATCCTTACCGTGAGTAGCATTACACTATATCTCCATCCTGAGTATCCTTACCGTGAGTAGTATTACACTATACCTCCATCCTGAGTATCCTTACCGTGAGTAGTATTACACTATACCTCCATCCTGAGTATCCTTACCGTGAGTAGTATTACACTATATCTCCATCCTGAGTATCCTTACCGTGAGTAGTATTACACTATACCTCCATCCTGAGTATCCTTACCGTGAGTAGTATTACACTATACCTCCATCCTGAGTATCCTTACCGTGAGTAGTATTACACTATACCTCCATCCTGAGTATCCTTACCGTGAGTAGTATTACACTATACCTCCATCCTGAGTATCCTTACCGTGAGTAGTATTACACTATACCTCCATCCTGAGTATCCTTACCGTGAGTAGTATTACACTATACCTCCACCCTGAGTATCCTTACCGTGAGTAGTATTACACTATACCTCCATCCTGACCGTGAGTAGTATTACACTATACCTCCATCCTGAGTATCCTTACCGTGAGTAGTATTACACTATACCTCCATCCTGAGTATCCTTACCGTGAGTAGTATTACACTATACCTCCATCCTGAGTATCCTTACCGTGAGTAGTATTACACTATACCTCCATCCTGAGTAGTATTACACTATACCTCCATCCTGAGTATCCTTACCGTGAGTAGTATTACACTATACCTCCATCCTGAGTATCCTTACCGTGAGTAGTATTACACTATACCTCCATCCTGAGTAGTATTACACTATACCTCCATCCTGAGTATCCTTACCGTGAGTAGTATTACACTATACCTCCACCCTGGGTATCCTTACCGTGAGTAGTATTACACTATACCTCCATCCTGAGTATCCTTACCGTGAGTAGTATTACACTATACCTCCATCCTGAGTATTCTTACCGTGAGTAGTATTACACTATACCTCCATCCTGAGTATCCTTACCGTGAGTAGTATTACACTATACCTCCATCCTGAGTATCCTTACCGTGAGTAGTATTACACTATACCTCCATCCTGAGTATCCTTACCGTGAGTAGTATTACACTATACCTCCATCCTGAGTATCCTTACCGTGAGTAGTATTACACTATACCTCCATCCTGAGTATCCTTACCGTGAGTAGTATTACACTATACCTCCACCCTGAGTATCCTTACCGTGAGTAGTATTACACTATACCTCCATCCTGACCGTGAGTAGTATTACACTATACCTCCATCCTGAGTATCCTTACCGTGAGTAGTATTACACTATACCTCCATCCTGAGTATCCTTACCGTGAGTAGTATTACACTATACCTCCATCCTGAGTATCCTTACCGTGAGTAGTATTACACTATACCTCCATCCTGAGTAGTATTACACTATACCTCCATCCTGAGTATCCTTACCGTGAGTAGTATTACACTATACCTCCATCCTGAGTATCCTTACCGTGAGTAGTATTACACTATACCTCCATCCTGAGTAGTATTACACTATACCTCCATCCTGAGTATCCTTACCGTGAGTAGTATTACACTATACCTCCACCCTGGGTATCCTTACCGTGAGTAGTATTACACTATACCTCCATCCTGAGTATCCTTACCGTGAGTAGTATTACACTATACCTCCATCCTGAGTATCCTTACCGTGAGTAGTATTACACTATACCTCCATCCTGAGTATCCTTACCGTGAGTAGTATTACACTATACCTCCATCCTGAGTATCCTTACCGTGAGTAGTATTACACTATACCTCCATCCTGAGTATCCTTACCGTGAGTAGCATTACACTATACCTCCATCCTGAGTATCCTCACGTAACAGGTTACCTTTATTTACAGCATTATTATTAGCAAAAAAAATTACTGTGAGTAGTATTACACTATACCTCCATCCTGAGTATCCTCACGTAACAGGTTACCTTTCTTTACAGCATTATTATTAGCAAAAAAAATTACTGTGAGTAGTATTACACTATACCTCCACCCTGAGTATCCTCACGTAACAGGTTACCTTTCTTTACAGCATTATTATTAGCAAAAAAAATTACTGTGAGTAGTATTACACTATAGCTCCATCCTGAGTATCCTCACGTAACAGGTTACCTTTCTTTACAGCATTATTATTAGCAAAACAAATTACTGTGAGTAGTATTACACTATACCTCCACCCTGAGTATCCTTACCGTGAGTAGTATTACACTATACCTCCACCCTGAGTATCCTTACCGTGAGTAGTATTACACTATACCTCCATCCTGAGTATCCTCACGTAACAGGTTACCTTTCTTTACAGCATTATTATTAGCAAAAAAAATTACTGTGAGTAGTATTACACTATACCTCCATCCTGAGTATCCTCACGTAACAGGTTACCTTTCTTTACAGCATTATTATTAGCAAAAAAAATTACTGTGAGTAGTGGGGCCGTCATGGCCGTGATCGTATGGTAGCTGGATTTACAGCTACCTATGCAATCAGTGCCTATCACCACTGATGTTGTGAGTTAGAGTCTCGATCAGGGCGAGGTGTATAACATTATGTGATAAAGTTTGTCAATGACAGGTCAGTGGTTTTTTCCGGGTCCTCCGGTTTCCTCCACCAATAAAACTGACCGCCACGATATAACTGAAATATTGTTGAAACACCATAAAACTAAACCAAACCATGATACCCCCATCCTCACGTAACGTGTTACCTTTCTAAACAATCTTTGACTACCACCACCTGCAGCGGCTGGGAAGTAGATGTAAACATTATGATCCTCAGCTGAGACTGGTTTTTCAACAAACGGTTTGTGAAACAATTGACTTTCTATTTCTATGGAGTCCTCATTGTCTGTTATTGTGTCTGAATCAAAAATAAATGAAGCCATATTAAAAATAGCAAATCAGTGAACCTTGGGCCCATAAACCCAGCTTAACCCTGTCACTTTATTTTGAAGTACCTATAGCAAGCAGGGAAAGTCATATATTATTTATGTTAGAGTGGTATCAATTGTGTCTCTGTTTCTATTAATACTGAATACCACACCCTATAGATCAAACTTCAGTAACATGTGAATACCACTCCCTATAGATCAAACTTCAGTAACATGTGAATACCACACCCTATAGATTAAACTTCAGTAACATGTGAATACCACACCCTATAGATCAAACTTCAGTAACATGTGAATACCACACCCTATAGATCAAACTTCAGTAACATGTGAATACCACACCCTATAGATCAAACTTCAGTAACATGTGAATACTACACCCTATAGATCAAACTTCAGTAACATGTGAATACCACACCCTTATAGATCAAACTTCAGTAACATGTGAATACCACACCCTATAGATCAAACTTCAGTAACATTTGAATACCACACCCTATAGATCAAACTTCAGTAACATGTGAATACCACACCCTATAGATTAAACTTCAGTAACATGTGAATACCACACCCTATAGATTAAACTTCAGTAACATGTGAATACTACACCCTTATAGATCAAACTTCAGTAACATGTGAATACCACACCCTATAGATCAAACTTCAGTAACATGTGAATACCACACCCTATAGATCAAACTTCAGTAACATTTGAATACCACACCCTATAGATCAAACTTCAGTAACATGTGAATACCACACCTTATAGATTAAACTTCAGTAACATGTGAATACTACACCCTTATAGATCAAACTTCAGTAACATGTGAATACCACACCCTATAGATCAAACTTCAGTAACATGTGAATACCACACCCTATAGATCAAACTTCAGTAACATGTGAATACCACTCCCTATACTAGATCAAACTTCAGTAACATGTGAATACCACACCCTATAGATCAAACTTCAGTAACATGTGAATACCACACCCTATAGATCAAACTTCAGTAACATGTGAATACCACTCCCTATAGATCAAACTTCAGTAACATGTGAATACCACACCCTATAGATCAAACTTCAGTAACATGTGAATACCACACCCTATAGATCAAACTTCAGTAACATGTGAATACCACACCCTATAGATCAAACTTCAGTAACATGTGAATACCACACCCTATAGATCAAACTTCAGTAACATGTGAATACCACACCCTATAGATCAAACTTCAGTAACATGGAAGGTTTATATCAATGAATATCTTCGAAAAATATATGATTTTTGATGAAAAAGACTGCATTTTAAAAACTGACAGGGTGACTTAAACTTGAAAGTATGTCGATTTTATTAAAACTATGGGGAAAAAAGTCACCTACATCACAGTTCTACAGTATTTACTTACATGAAGTAGGTGCTCTCCCTTGGTGAGACAAAGCTCTAAAAGTATTTACTCACATGAAGTAGGTGCTTTCCCTTGGTGAGACTAAGTTCTACAGTATTTATTTACATGAAGTAAGTGCTCTCCCTTGGTGAGACTAAGTACTACAGTATTTACTCACATGAAGTAGGTGCTCTCCCTTGGTGAAACTAAGTTCTACAGTATTTACTTACATGAAGTAGGTGCTCTCTCTTGGTGAGATTAAGTTCTACAGTATTTACTTACATGAAGTAGGTGCTCTCCCTTGGTGAGACTTAAGTTCTACAGTATTTACTTACATGAAGTAGGTGCTCTCCCTTGGTGAGACTTAAGTTCTACAGTATTTACTTACATGAAGTAGGTGCTCTCCCTTGGTGAGACTTAAGTTCTACTGTATTTACTTACATGAAGTAGGTGCTCTTCCTTGGTGAGATTAAGTTCTACTGTATTTACTTACATGAAGTAGGTGCTCTCCCTTGATCACGATTCAGGACAGAATACCTAGGATGAGGAATGCCATTCTTCATCAAGGTCTTGTAAACCTCTCGTCTGTCTAACAGTGTGAACTGTGATTCTAAATCATTCACGACAAACGGCTTTCTTAAATTCTTATATGCAATGGCTTTCTCTAATGGAAATCCTGAAAAAAATAATAACTTTGATTAGATTGGTTTGGTTTTATGGTTTTTAACGGCACTTTCAACAATATTTCAGTTATATCGTGGCGGACTGTGATTAGATTTTGGAATTTTTCTGATGGTGTGGTATTTTTTTTGGTTTCTCATTTTATTTCATTGTGTAGATACAGTATATATAGAATAATGCCAGCTTTGAAGGTACAAAAAATGTAGAGACAGATATGATCACTAGTATGACAGTGAGTTTGATAGGACAAGCTGTGATACTAGTGATAATATACCGTATGTCAAACCTTCAAAATTGATGATAGTTTTTATCGGTTTTAAATGTCACATTATGACTTCACTGACCAATATTTTCCAATATCTGAGTCAGTCGGTTGATACTGGAAATATCACACATCGAGATTGAAAAAGCCCAAATTACCCATAATTTTGTTTACATTGAAATTTCTATATACATCAACAATCGTAAGCACACACATGTAAAAAAGTGGTATAAAAAGGTTGTATGTAAGTTCAACCTAAATACAAGTTTAAGTTTATGTACAAACAAGTGACCTATAAATACAGACATTTTGAGGTGGTAGTCATTTTTCAAATGCAAGAAACCAGAGTACCCGAATATTACAGAGCTGATGAAAACAAATTGTCAGATATAATTAGGTCCAAAAGACTTCTACATTTGGAGGTCCTACTTACTTAATGCAGGAACTATTTATTTCCAATTTTTTTTTGCTAGAGGCAATTTTGGTGAGGCAGTATTTAAAATTAATTTATGGTTGCCCTGGAAACCAAATTAATTAAATCAAAATAATTTACCCTACTAGTGAAGAATTTCATGTCCCAGTGAATCTTGTCTGCTGTTTAATCCAATACAGTGAAACCTGCTTTAGTGACCACCTCTATTAAGTTACAGCCAAACCTGCTTTAGTGATCACCTCTATTAAGTTACAGTCAAACCTGCTTTAGTGACCACCTCTATTAAGTTACAGTCAAACCTGCTTTAGTGACCACCTCTATTAAGCTACAGTCAAACCTGCTTTATTGACCACCTCTATTAAGTTACAGTCAAACCTGCTTTAGTGACCACCTCTATTAAGTTACAGTCAAACCTGCTTTAGTGACCACCTCTATTAAGTTACAGTCAAACCTGCTTTAGTGACCATCTCTATTAAGTTATGGCCAAACCTGCTTTAGTGACCACCTCTATTAATTTACAGTCAAACCTGCTTTAGTGACCACCTCTATTAAGTTAGTCAAACCTGCTTTAGTGACCACCTCTATTAAGTTAGTCAAACCTGCTTTAGTGACCACCTCTATTAAGTTACAGTCAAACCTGCTTTAGTGACCATCTCTATTAAGTTAGTCAAACCTGCTTTAGTGACCACCTCTATTAAGTTACAGCCAAACCTGCTT
This sequence comes from Bathymodiolus brooksi, assembly GCA_963680875.1. Lineage (NCBI taxonomy): Eukaryota > Metazoa > Mollusca > Bivalvia > Mytilida > Modiolidae > Bathymodiolus > Bathymodiolus brooksi. Next base: position 102,077,643 of record OY804586.1, read on the forward strand.
TAGTGACCACCTCTATTAAGTTACAGTCAAACCTGCTTTAGTGACCACCTCTATTAAGTTACAGTCAAACCTGCTTTAGTGACCACCTCTATTAAGTTACAGTCAAACCTGCTTTAGTGACCACCTCTATTAAGTTAGAGTCAAACCTGCTTTAGTGACCACCTCTATTAAGTTAGAGTCAAACCTGCTTTAGTGACCACCTCTATTAAGTTACAGTCAAACCTGCTTTAGTGACCACCTCTATTAAGTTACAGTCAAACCTGCTTTAGTGACCACCTCTATTAAGTTAGAGTCAAACCTGCTTTAGTGACCACCTCTATTAAGTTACAGTCAAACCTGCTTTAGTGACCACCTCTATTAAGTTACAGTCAAACCTGCATTAGTGACCATCTCTATTAAGTTACAGTCAAACCTGCTTTAGTGACCACCTCTATTAAGTTACAGCCAAACCTGCTTTAGTGACCACCTCTATTAAGTTACAGTCAAACCTGCATTAGTGACCATCTCTATTAAGTTACAGTCAAACCTGCTTTAGTGACCACCTCTATTAAGTTACAGCCAAACCTGCTTTAGTGACCACCTCTATTAAGTTACAGTCAAACCTGCTTTAGTGACCACCTCTATTAAGTTACAGTCAAACCTGCTTTAGTGACCACCTCTATTAAGTTACAGTCAAACCTGCTTTAGTGGCCACCTCTATTAAGTTACAGCCAAACCTGCTTTAGTGACCACCTCTATTAAGTTACAGTCAAACCTGCTTTTATGACCCCCTCTATTATGTTACAGCCAAACCTGCTTTAGTGACCACCTCTATTAAGTTACAGTCAAACCTGCTTTAGTGACCACCTCTATTAAGTTACAGTCAAACCTGCTTTAATGACCACCTCTATTAAGTTACAGTCAAACCTACTTTAGTGACCACCTCTATTAAGTTCCAGTCAACCCTACTTTAGTGACCACCTCTATTAAGTTACAGTCAAACCTGCTTTAGTGACCATCTCTATTAAGTTACAGTCAAACCTGCTTTAGTGACCATCTCTATTAAGTTCCAGTCAACCCTACTTTAGTGACCATCTCTATTAAGTTACAGTCAAACCTGCTTTAGTGGCCATCTCTATTAAGTTACAGTCAAACCTGCTTTAGTGGCCATCTCTATTAAGTTACAGTCAAACCTGCTTTAGTGACCACCTCTATTAAGTTACAGTCAAACCTGCTTTAGTGACCACCTCTATTAAGTTACAGTCAAACCTGCTTTAGTGACCACCTCTATTAAGTTACAGTCAAACCTGCTTTAGTGACCACCTCTATTAAGTTACAGTCAAACCTGCTTTAGTGACCACCTCTATTAAGTTACAGTCAAACCTGCTTGAGTGACCACCTCTATTAAGTTAGTCAAACCTGCTTTAGTGACCACCTCTATTAAGTTAGAGTCAAACCTGCTTTAGTGACCACCTCTATTAAGTTACAGTCAAACCTGCTTTAGTGACCACCTCTATTAAGTTACAGTCAAACCTGCTTTAGTGACCACCTCTATTAAGTTACAGTCAAACCTGCTTTAGTGACCATCTCTATTAAGCAATAACTTGTACTATTATGTGACCTAATACATCGGTGTAATGGTTATCGTTCTTGTCTTAAGTAGATCATGGGTTTGAGCTCTCATTGGGTCAAACCAAAGACTATAAAATTGGTATTTGTTGCTTCTCCGATAAGCACGCAGCATTAAGTAGAAAGAGCAAAGACTGGTTGGCTCAGAATCAGGATAATGTGTCTGAGTGGGGCGATATGTCTGTCCGTGGACTGTTGTTTCAGTGAGCTAGCACTATAAATATCCAACTAAGCGTGTTGGTCTAGTACAAAGTAGACCTCATCCTCATTTCATTGAAAATGAACTTGTTCTCGCCATGACATAGCTGAACAATTGCTGAGTTGGTATTTAACAACAATCACTCACTGTATTATGTGACCTTGATTTTAAATTTCCATTCAGTCCATTTCATACTAATAAAACTTGTATTTAGTAACTAACTACATGTATCTTATGTGACCTTATTTCAGTGTTCCCTTAAAAGGTCACATATGACAGGTTTGTCTGTACTGAATGGCAGAACTTATTGAAATTCAGCTACTAAAAGTAGACTATTCGTTTGAAAACTTCAACTAATGGATGATATTAATAGTTCACATAAAACAGTCCATTTCATACTAATAAAACTTGTATTTAGTAACCAACTACATGTATCTTATATGACCTTATTTCAGTGTTCCCTTAAAAGGTCACATACACATATGACAGGTTTGTCTGTACTGAATGGCAGAACTTATTGAAATTCAGCTTCAACTAATGGATGATATTAATAGTTCACATAAAACAGGTTTGACTGTACCTGCAGTAATAGTTTGTATTATGTGACCTTAATTCTAAATTTCCCTTCACAGTGCATTTCATATTAATTAAACCAATATTAAGCAACCACTTGTCTTATATTTTTCAAGTTAACTAATGCTTCACTACAGGTGGCACTTTTTATTAAAATTTGAACAATTTTCATGAATATCTTATACAACACTCTTTTAAATCAGGAGGTACCAAAGACCATTTTAGGTGGGTAAAAGTACCTTATCGAAAGGCCTGTTTACCTGCAGAAAAGAAAGAAATAAGAACGTCCACGACTGGCCAGTCTTCAACAGGACTGTTTAAAATGACATCTTCATCAAATATCAATGTGTTCAACTGCATGTATTTCTTAAGACGAGATAAGATTTCATTCATAGGCTTAGAATTAGACTTTTTACTCATGGCACAGATTCCAACAGTTAGCTTCCTCATCTCCTCTAGGTAATGCTCCTACAAATAAAAAAAATAACCCATACATTGTATAGACAGAATGATAATACAAAGCTTCTTCAGACATACAGGTAAATCAGTCTGACATTTACATACAGGTAAATAACCAATACATTGTATAGACAGAACAATAATACAAAGCTTCTTCAGACATACAGGTAAATCAGTCTGACATTTACATACAGGTAAATAATCCATACATTGATTGTATAGACAGAACAATAATACAAAGCTTCTTCAGACATACAGGTAAATCAGTCTGACATTAACATACAGGTAAATAATCCATACATTGATTGTATAGACAGAACAATAATACAAAGCTTCTTCAGACATACAGGTAAATCAGTCTGACATTAACATACAGGTAAATAACCCATACATTGTATAGACAGAACAATAATACAAAGCTTCTTCAGACATACAGGTAAATCAGTCTGATATTTATTTCATGGTTAACATTCCATTTTAATGACGTGAGAGTCAAAATTAAATTTTGCTTATTCCCAGTTTTTTTTTTAAGCATTTGTAAGACAGTGGATATCTCTAGAGTAGTAGGAACTTCTTACCCATCCAGAGAATGTAAGTAAGACAGTGGATATCTCTAGAGTAGTAGGAACTTCTTACCCATCCAGAGAATGTAAGTAAGACAGTGGATATCTCTAGAGTAGTAGGAACTTCTTACCCATCCACAAGTGCAATCAGTGTTGGCTGTATTTAGTAGAGTTAGTGTTACTCAGTATTTAGTAGAGTTAGTGTTACTCAGTATTTAGTAGAGTTAGTGTTACTCAGTATTTAGTAGAGTTAGCGTTGCTCAGTATTTAGTAGAGTTAGTGTTACTCAGTATTTAGTAGAGTTAGTGTTACTCAGTATTTAGTAGAGTTAGTGTTGTTCAGTATTTAGTAGAGTTAGTGTTGTTCAGTATTTAGTAGAGTTAGTGTTACTCAGTATTTAGTAGAGTTAGTGTTACTCAGTATTTAGTAGAGTTAGTGTTGTTCAGTATTTAGTAGAGTTAGTGTTGCTCAGTATTTAGTAGAGTTAGTGTTACTCAGTATTTAGTAGAGTTAGTGTTACTCAGTATTTAGTAGAGTTAGTGTTACTCAGTATTTAGTAGAGTTAGTGTTGCTCAGTATTTAGTAGAGTTAGTGTTGCTCAGTATTTAGTAGAGTTAGTGTTACTCAGTATTTAGTAGAGTTAGTGTTACTCAGTATTTAGTAGAGTTAGTGTTACTCAGTATTTAGTAGAGTTAGTGTTACTCAGTATTTAGTAGAGTTAGTGTTACTCAGTATTTAGTAGAGTTAGTGTTGTTCAGTATTTAGTAGAGTTAGTGTTACTCAGTATTTAGTAGAGTTAGTGTTACTCAGTATTTAGTAGAGTTAGTGTTGCTCAGTATTTAGTAGAGTTAGTGTTACTCAGTATTTAGTAGAGTTAGTGTTACTCAGTATTTAGTAGAGTTAATGTTACTCAGTATTTAGTAGAGTTAGTGTTACTCAGTATTTAGTAGAGTTAGTGTTGTTCAGTATTTAGTAGAGTTAGTGTTACTCAGTATTTAGTAGAGTTAGTGTTACTCAGTATTTAGTAGAGTTAGTGTTGCTCAGTATTTAGTAGAGTTAGTGTTACTCAGTATTTAGTAGAGTTAGTGTTACTCAGTATTTAGTAGAGTTAGTGTTACTCAGTATTTAGTAGAGTTAGTGTTGTTCAGTATTTAGTAGAGTTAGTGTTACTCAGTATTTAGTAGAGTTAGTGTTACTCAGTATTTAGTAGAGTTAGTGTTACTCAGTATTTAGTAGAGTTAGTGTTACTCAGTATTTAGTAGAGTTAGTGTTACTCAGTATTTAGTAGAGTTAGTGTTACTCAGTATTTAGTAGAGTTAGTGTTACTCAGTATTTAGTAGAGTTAGTGTTGCTCAGTATTTAGTAGAGTTAGTGTTACTCAGTATTTAGTAGAGTTAGTGTTACTCAGTATTTAGTAGAGTTAGTGTTACTCAGTATTTAGTAGAGTTAGTGTTGTTCAGTATTTAGTAGAGTTAGTGTTACTCAGTATTTAGTAGAGTTAGTGTTACTCAGTATTTAGTAGAGTTAGTGTTACTCAGTATTTAGTAGAGTTAGTGTTACTCAGTATTTAGTAGAGTTAGTGTTGTTCAGTATTTAGCATTAATTACATACTAAATGTATTGACTGACTATAATTACTCAAATAGTATTATTTCAAGAGCATGCTTGACAAAAGTAAAAAGTTGAATAAAATTGTATCAAAAACTAAGATGTTTGTCAGTATGAAGACAAAAACTAAGATGTTTGTCAGTATGAAGACAAAAACTAAGATGTTTGTCAGTATGAAGACAAAAACTAAGATGCTTGTCAGTATTAAGACAAAAACTAAGATGCTTGTCAGTATGAAGACAAAAACTAAGATGTTTGTCAGTATGAAGACAAAAACTAAGATGTTTGTTTGTCAGTATGAAGACAAAAACTAAGATGTTTGTCAGTATGAAGACAAAAACTAAGATGTTTGTTTGTCAGTATGAAGACAAAAACTAAGATGTTTGTCAGTATGAAGACAAAAACTAAGATGCTTGTCAGTATTAAGACAAAAACTAAGATGCTTGTCAGTATGAAGACAAAAACTAAGATGTTTGTCAGTATGAAGACAAAAACTAAGATGTTTGTTTGTCAGTATGAAGACAAAAACTAAGATGTTTGTCAGTATGAAGACAAAAACTAAGATGTTTGTCAGTATGAAGACAAAAACTAAGATGTTTGTCAGTATGAAGACAAAAACTAAGATGTTTGTTTGTCAGTATGAAGACAAAAACTAAGATGTTTGTCAGTATGAAGACAAAAACTAAGATGTTTGTCAGTATGAAGACAAAAACTAAGATGTTTGTTTGTCAGTATGAAGACAAAAACTAAGATGTTTGTTTGTCAGTATGAAGACAAAAACTATGTTTGTCAGTATGAAGACAAAAACTAAGATGTTTGTCAGTATGAAGACAAAAACTAAGATGCTTGTCAGTATGAAGACAAAAACTAAGATGTTTGTCAGTATGAAGACAAAAACTAAGATGTTTGTTTGTCAGTATGAAGACAAAAACTAAGATGTTTGTCAGTATGAAGACAAATACTAAGATGTTTGTCAGTATGAAGACAAAAACTAAGATGTTTGTCAGTATGAAGACAAAAACTAAGATGTTTGTCAGTATGAAGACAAAAACTAAAATGTTTGTCAGTATGAAGACAAAAAAAAAGAATATAGTTTAACATACACCTGGAATCAGAATTTTCTTCCTCAAAATTACTGAAATACCACTCGCTGGACATTAAGTAATAACCAATCAAATTACTGAGATACCACTCGCTGGACGTTAAGTAATAACCAATCAAATTACTGAAATACCACTCGCTGGACGTTAAGCAATAACCAATCAAAAAAGTACTGAAAAACAACTCGCTGGACGCTAAGTAATAACCAATCAAATTACTGAAATGCCACTCACTGGACGTTAAGCAATAACCAATCAATCCAGGGTTCACGAAATTGCATATGGATTTGGTGGTCCTAGTGAAAAAAATGTCAGTCCTCATTAATTTTCTATTGCAAAATAACAATCTTGTGTCAGTCCTTAGAAAAATCTGCCAACATTTTGCTGGTCACCACTGACAGAACTGACAAATTCTGTGAACTCTGATCAATCTCAGAAAAATTGTAAGCTTAACAGGAATGTAGAAGACTTACATTTTGTGGAAGACCAGGTTTAACTAAAATATCTTCCCCCATAAAGAAGACAGGTCTAACTTCTTCTATAGGTGAAGTATCATCCTTTTCTGTCATATTTACATCCATTTTCACTTTCTCATCCACTTAAATGAGTTTTAAATGTATATACACTGTAGCTCTCGACGACATCTTATGGCATACAATTGTAGATATAGGTACTGATGTTCACCTCGTCAGATGTCTGGAATGATAAATAAAACTGCATTTTAAGTAATTGTTGGTTTGTTGTTATTTTACTGTCTTATACATTTAAATATTTGATATCTTGTTACACGTGTACCTCAAACTCATTACTTGTTTCCTTGGGTAAGGGTTAGGGTGTTTTAACCCCACCTTCAACAATATCTTAGTTATATCATGCCGTCAATTTTAATGGTGGAGGAAACCGAGAGTACCCAGGGAAAACCACTGACCTGCCACAAGTCACTGACAAACTTTATCACATAATGTTGTATTGAGTACAACTGGTCATGAACAGGGTTTTATGTAATTTATGGTTAGGAAGCATGTGGTGGATTGAGATTCAGAATTGCAACAATTGCTATACTTCCAGACAGAACTTTTTACTTGGCTTTAAACTTTGCTTTATGTTTTTTTTTGTAGAAGAATTATTGGCAAGTGGTATAAATTTGGTAAGTAAAAATAGAGTTGATAACTATGGAAAAAATTATTCATTGTTACTGGAAACCAGAAGTTTATCCACAACTTTGATTATGCGCCAAAAAAAAAGATTGCATCCAACATAAAAAGCACATATTAACAAAATTATTTGTCATACATTATTTAGAAAATTCATTCTTGGAGAATTCTCATGTACTTTCATTTTTTTTAGACAAGTCGATTCTATATTTGAATAATTTTGAAAGCATTATTATTAATGGCAATGTACTTTTTTTTTTTTACACAATTGTCAAAAATTTGAGAAACCAAAAATAATTATGCGGTCCTGTCAGTCTGTATACATCACATAAATATGGTAATTTGGCCGAAAGGAAATTTCTATACCTGTAACAATAGATTGCATGGTAGTTGGATTTACAACTACCTATGCAATCAGTGCCTATCACTACTGATGTTGTGAGTTTGAATCTCGATCAGGGCAAGGTGTACAACATTTAAATAATGTGACAAAGTTTGTCAGTGACTTGCAACAGGTCTAGGTCAGTGGTGTTCTTCGGTTTCCTCCACCAATAAAACTGACCGCCACGATATAACTGAAATATTGTTGAAAGTAGCATTAAACACCATCAAATAAACAATCAAAATTACTGGCCAAAGTGAACAACCCCCATTTTAATGGGCGAGCACGATGTACAGTACGGTCAGAGACATACTGTGATAAATCACTGTGATAGACATATTGTTGGTGATAGTGAAAAGGATTAATTTTCATCACAGTGATCCTAGTGATCAAATGTTTATTGGGGAAGCCATAAAACTCTGGTAGGTACATGCTCCACTAATTATAGGTAAGACCAGATGTTCGTAGACTACAGGTAAATTGGACATGTTTTTCGTTTTTATTAAAAGTTGTGACTAATATTTAGAATATTAATTCCAATTCAAAGTTAATTTTGAATATATATTTTCTCTTTTCAGGTTTCCGTTAGAAGATTATATTTACTTTAAGAAATGTTTCTTGTTTAATAAAGGAAATAACAATAGTTGAATAGCAATAAATAAAAGAAAATTTGTCGTAATGCATGTATAATGATCCATAATGTAAATAACGGTTTTATGTTACCTAAAATAGAACCATGAAGTAACCCACAGAATCTGGACTGGAAGTACATTATGTACGTGCCAAAATGCATTTTTTCTTTAAATGCAATGTCGTGTACTAGACTCAAATAAGTTAAAATATGATAAATAATTATACCCGTACGATAATACCTTTTTCTATTCTTTAATTCAATTTGTTTTTGTTTACATTTTTCTCTCTTTATTGTATTTTTTTTTTTTATTTTTACTCATTTTTATTTCTTTCTAAATTTTCGGTCTGTATTGTGATAAATAACATCTTCATATCTTTTATATCATTACCGCCACCATATAACTGTGACGTGAAATGTGACGTTTAATCACCCATAGCCTCATATAAATTATTGCAATAAAATATTGATTAAGTAACGATTTTCGCTAACACTTCAATCACTGAATATTGATTTTTTCGGATGTTGATCATATTTTCCCCCGAATTGCACCCCCTGTTAGTAAACTTTTATTGCTTTATTTAAAAAAAAAAATAACACCAAGAACATCGATGATATGAATCTTCTTATTTAGAAATAAACCTACAGCAAAATAAAGGTATACTGTAAACAAAATCGTTATTTTTATCTAGATTTATCATCCGAAAAATACGGTACTCCTCTACTCAAGGGTATACTATATAAATCATTGGTCTAGTAGAGGAGTAATTTTTTTGAATTTTTGTATATGACTTAAAGACAAGTTCATATGCCCATACCCTCAAAAAAACAATTCATACATTTTAAAAATGCAAAGGAAAGAGAACCAAAAGAAAAAAAATACTAGCAACTGAAACAAGTTTTTGCCCTTATTTTTATTACATCTGTTCCGAATCTAAATAGTATGATATACAGTTACAAATAACTGTACAAATATGGATATTCACTTCTAATAATCATGGAAACAGCCCACACCCACAGGGGCTAGGTGCGTCCGAAAAAAAACCAACTATATTATTGTATTATAGTGGGTTTTTTTCGGATGCACCTAGCCCCTGTGCCCACACCTGAAAAAGAGAGAAGAATTATATTGAAAATCAGTATTCTAAATTTAGATGTGACAATTTAACTTCCGGTATGAAAATCAATACACGACCACGAGTTGCAGATAAAAAAAATTCCTGTCAGACATTGGGTCCTGCAAGTAAGAGTTTTGCCAGACCTACTTTTTTTTTATAGAAATTTTTTAATATTTCAATACAGTATGATTAAAGGGTCAATCTTAAAGCCTTAACACAGTTAACGACTACTACGACCAGAATCAGATTAAGGGGGGTTAGTGACTGAGACCACATTCAATTTAGATACATGTGTAGCCCTGCAACATCAAATAATCAATACTTCATATTAGTAAGATTTTATTATTCCTCAAATGAGTATTTTGATATCAAGTCGTTCCATTTTCGATTAAAGGACCGCCCCGGTCGCCTCTCCTTCTCATATGCCGACCTTTTGGCTTTTTTATTCTCTGTAGATAAATCGACAGGTAGTGGGTGCTTTTTTACAGATTTGGACCCCTCCGTAAACTTAATTGGCCATGCAGCCACAACGGAAATGATCAAATTATAATTTACAACAATTGATCGATAGGATACGAAATAAAATCCAGAACGAAATTTAGCATAAACAGAAAGGAACAGAAATTTTTACCAATTTGTTTACGACTTTTGACTTTATTAACGATAATCAAAGATCCTTCGCTTAGGGGTCTAAGAGGTAACCAGGACCGACAGAAATTTGATTTTTGACAGCCCCAAGCAGTAAGAATGTTTGCCGGTCATTAGGTCTGACACAAAGACGTCATTTGCCGGACCCTCTAAAATTCTGCCCCCTAGGTCCAACAGGGCCGACGATTAGCTGCATCTCTGTATCAGTGACAGATATTGAGATATATGGATGAATATAGTAAAGAGAAATAAATCCATTAAGAAATATTTTATAAGACCCAGGGATTTATTTTCATACTTTTCTCTCCTGTACATCTAGGTCAAAAGATTGTACATGTATCATAGAAATGGTGAAGAGATGGGAAAAAAAATTTAAACAACGGGAATAAGCCTATTTATTTACAACTGTCTGCTTTTATTTTACAAGATTGAATATACAATTTGTTCTGATTAATAAATATTATGTCCATTAAAACAACATGTACGAAAGATAAAACTTCTAGACAATCACTCAACTGTGACCAGATTTACAACTTCAGTCACATATCCTGTGGAGAAACGGGTCAGATTTAGAAGATGGGGGCAATAAAAGTTAATCCTTTTCACTATCACAGTGGGAAAATGTCGGTGAAATTCCCACTGAAGGATTAATTTTATGTCCATCAGGGTGATTTATCACGTTATGTCCCTGACCGTACTGTAGGCTAATTAGACGCACCCCTATAAACAAACCATATTCTGAATGCAGTAGAAGAATGAAATTTTGTACAGATGTTGATATCAATTAGTTTTGCAAACACACCAAAAAATGACAAAATATAGCTTAAAAAATAACGAAAATGTTGTGTGTAGGAGAACTTTCGTGATACCTTGAAGCGCACCCTGAGCTAAATTTTCGTTTTCTCACAGCAATTCCACATAAAAAGATTTTTTCAACTTATAACCATAAAAATATTTTTTCATGTCTAATTTATCAAATCAAAAGCACCCAACTTCCCAAGGCTAAGCAAAACTTCAAAAAGGGTCGGTAGGACCTTTTACAGGACGTCGGGATCGCGAATTTTAATGAATGGGAATTCGGGATTGGCCTATTTCAACGTCGGGAATACGGGATGGAAATGAGGCGGGATGCAGGAAAAGGCAATTTTTTTAGCGGGATGAATTTTTTATGTTGAATAAATCTGCCTTATTACTAATTGTGTGTAAAATGATCAACTGATTAAATAAATATGAAAAATCCGAACATTTCTTTCTCATTATATCGTTTTGTTTTACTTTGATTGAACTTTGCTAAGTATAATCCGGCTTTTCTTTCTTTGTTATCACAAAACTGTGGCCACATACAACCTTCCTCTAGACCTCATGCCTATTTTCCCAAAACCAAAGACTGTATCGATGCAAAAGGATGACGTACAACTTCTGTATGAGTGGGCTAATACGCATGGCAAGTGTGTCCGTCAGCGCACTGTCCGACAAGAAACAACATCTTATAAATGCGGAACATTACCACTGAACATGTACGTTTCAACTTCAATCAAGGGGACCGAGGTTACATTCAACCATATAGATGAATATGACGATAGCGAGTCTGAAAATGAAACTGAAGAGACTTCATCTTCGCAGTTGTCACATGTATTAGTAGGGAATGATGATCATCATGAATCACCCGCGGAATTAAGCTTTTTAACCACTCGCAATTATTCTCAATCAGGCAGAACACTACGCGTTTCTTCACGACTGTTGGACTACATATGATCTGTCTTTCTGTCATCTGACCTCAATTGCTGCATCATCAGTCATCATGGATTTTGTTTTCCCATTTTGTCTTCTTCAACCACAATGTATCATTCAAGAAGCCTTAAATTTGTACTCAAATACAATAATCAGTTCTTTTTACTGATCTTTACTACATGTACTCAAATACAATAATCGTTCATTTTCGATCATAACAGCGATACTCTAACAAAACACTGTCATTGACTAGAAAACAGGAAATACCGCCATTGTAAAGGTAATAAAAGTCCAGAGACAATGACAAGACCAAGATAACATGGATAAGCACAACATACAACACTAAAAACTGAAGGAAGGGGCACATCGCATAAACTAAAAGGTAATGAGCACCAAAAACCGGGAACTGGATCAGGTGCACCGGTAGGGTAAGCGTTCTCTGCCTTGATGAAACTTACACAGTTGTAGTAAAGTAATTTATACATTCACGATCCGTTGCCTGATCATTTACGAACCTGTTTACATACTTAACATCCATTACCTAATCATTCACGATCAGTTTTCTCGCGTAATCGATCAGTCCTCGTGTCTATATCCACACCGTACTATCAGCTCTGAACGGCCATGAACGAAAGTCGAACAATTTATCACAGTAGAACGGAAAACTACCAAAGTATCAGACTGAGAAATTAAAATTTATAATCAGAACAGAACAACCTAGGGTCACGGTATATAACTTGGTCAATAAAAGTTTAATTGTATATGTATTATGACAATTTTGGACCAATTGGCAGTCCAAATTCTTCGGGAATTCGGGATAAGCTCTTTTTTCCCCCGGGATTTGCTATTTTTTCAAACATTGAACAACCATCAAAAGATAAAACAGAACTAAGCTAAATACATACAATACATACAATACATGTACAAAGAAGATGTTATCACAGCTGAGGAGTGTATGAATTATCTCCCATTGAAGATTACAATATTTATAAGGATTATCTCCCATTGTACACAACAGTGTCACTCAATGTATTCAAAAATATTTAAATAATTCTGTGTATACTGTAATATTATTTTGCATAATAATTAAGTTATAACTTCCCTTTCAGATCTTGATTGATAGAATACAATCTATTCACACCTAAAATACATATTTTACATATATCAAGATCATTACTACTCAATATGAATTTAAATTTTTGGAACTCATCCATATCATTAAATGAAGGAACCACTGAACTTATATTAGAAAATAATTCTTTACGACACTCATCCAATTTGGGACATTTTAAAATGAAATGTATTTCATCCTCTGGTTCTATATTACAGAGAGGACATATTCTCTTTTCCACTGGAAGTTTGATGTATCTACCCCTTTCAATATTCAGGTTACTGTTGCTTATTCTAATTTTAACAAATATAGATAAACACTGGAATTCAGCAAAGGGGATCATATTGGAACATAAAATAGACGTCAATTGCATCACAAACAAACATTAACCAACCAAATTTATTTGAAAGAACAGGTTTCCAACTATCTTTTTACAAAATATCAATAACAACAAATGAAAATTGTAAAAGTTGCACTTATTCAAAGACATGCTAACAAAAGTACAAAAAATACTTCAAATACATATGTTACTTTTTGACTGGGCCAATTGATCTAATCTTATTTGTTTTCACTGTGATGTCGATTGTTGGATGTTTGTTTTATTGCCAGACCGAGTATATTAGAATCATAAAAAGGCATGATGAAGGTAACATCGAAAAATTTGAATCTTATACAGCTTTCTCAAAAAGATATTGAAAACAAGTGAATTAATAAACGTGTTCAAAACAGTTTCCTTACACTTTGATCATGTCAAAAAGCAAGCATACCAGTAATTTATCGCATTAAATCGTTAACAAACTTTACAACACATGTCGATACCGAAATTAGAATAATAAAGATTTCAAAATTGTTAGTTTTGTCACTTGAATTTTGAATTTCTGAAAGCATATGCAAAAGTAACGTATGTATCTTTCATCCCGATGAGAAAATAATATATTGAGATTCCATTTAAACTTAGCAATATCATCAAATTGAAGGTATTCGCAGAAGTTTTGACAAACAAAAAGGATACAACAGTATTCACATAGCAGTATTCCATATTTTAAAGTCCGTAACGTATGTATCGTTTATCACTGTTTGACATTATTGACCAGTACTTTACGGAAATTATTAATAAAATGATTTAAATATATCAGAATCAAACTGTTAAGTTCAAATTCAAACGTAACGCAGAACTCTACTTATGCAGACTGGAATATAATGTTTTCAATGTTGTGGTAACGTATGTATAAAATATTTCATTTATTTGCTAAGAAGTAAGAAGTGTGCATATTTCTCCTTAATTGCGTCCTTTTCATCTGAATTTACTTTGTAAAGCCGTGCAGATTTTCCAGAAGGTACTAAAGATTTTACTTTGCACAAAATATGAGTTTGATCAACCCATAATAGATCGGGTGTCGTTGGCCATCTAAACATGTACTTAGCATTTGTAAGGAAATTGACCTCACAATCGTTTTCTTCTCTGTCGATTTCCTCAATCTTTCCTATGAACCATTTAGCGTCGTACACAACCGCAACGAAATCTCCCACTTTAACCTTCTGTTCCGGGTCAGTATCTTCGATTCTTTCGGTTTCTGTAGCTTCGGCTTCCTCTTGTTCCATTTGATGGTCATGTATGGGCAAAACTATGCCACTCCATATGAATTGTTGTGTTCTCCAGCTGTCGCAGTAAGCACCTTCAATACAGATGTTACAGTAACACGATGTATTCCTGGTCATTAATTTGCTGGAGTCGTCTGTTGCACCAACAGCGTGAAGCTTCATTGTTTGATTTATAAAGGCTTAGCTTTAATACTTTTCAATTCTGTGTGCTTAGCCTTTGTTTGTTCGCTTGAAACATAGATGAATTGAACACCAGTCATATTTGATTTAATGGCCCATGAGAAAAACTCTCTAGCGTCCTGTATTACTGCATTACCTTGACGTACTGCTTGATCAGCAAGACGTTTGGTTGTACCTCCTAATCCATCACAAGGGCCTTTCCCGTGGCCGACCTCAAAATAGTTCCATCTACATGAAAGGCCATAAAAGGCTGCATGATTTGCGACAAGATAGAAAATGAAACGGTTGCGATATTGGCTTGATGGGGAGTCGGTCCAATAGTGAATGACTGTAAATTGGTTGTTGATGGCTTTAAGCGCAGGTACTAGCTTGTCAATGAAAGCCATCACTGTTCCAGAGGAATGGGAGATTTCGTCACTAACGAATACAAGACTCTTATGACAGAGTTCACCGTTTTTTCTATAATACGCAACTACAGGATGGATTGTCACTGATGTTTGGTTCCAATAAGCAGTTTGTATCTCATCTAATGATCTACACGAAAAGTTTTCCGCGAAGTCCATCTGGACAATGACTTCATTTTCTTGTATGTTTTTCTTTTAACTTCTTTATCTGACTATATTGCTCTCCGACTCTGTCCACGTGTTCAGTAAAGGCTTTTGTTTGCATTTTCATGTTTTCCTTAAATTGTGTCGATTCACTTTCCACTTCTACTATTTTCATTTTTGTCCTTCCGTTCTCAAGTTCGACCTTCTTCCATACCTTGTACGGAACCTTTTCTGGTAAGCTAGACAGAAGAGTATCCATGTCGTCAATATGTAAAATCAGGTTCTCTGGATTTTCACTAATCTTAACGCCACATTTTCTAACCGCTTGAACTCGGAGAGCCATGTTTTGGTGATGTATACATTGACAGATATTTCTTGAAATGAATGCTGCCAAAAGGACATGCTTAGGTCTCAGTCGACCAAATGTTGTTAGCGATACATTTATAGTCGGATTCTCAGATTTATACTTATTATGGAGATTTCGTAGGTAGTCAGTGAGTACGCGGGTCTGGATTTTCTCCCCTGTACCAATTTTCTTCGCATCGGCTTTTCCCGGTTGAACTCGACTGTTGTCATCGCGGGTGTAAAATTCACAGACTGAACTGGCAATGCACCGTGTTAGGCATTTCCTTTTTTCAACTGTATTTACGAGGTCTCCAGATTTTACATTATGTAATGACCGTCGGCTCAATCCGGTGTTGAGGCTCAAACTGTTCAAACACCGATACTTCTTAGTTATTCCACCCGATACAATTTTGTGCAGTACTTGTCGTTTCTTTGCCGACTGTAATTTTCTTGTGGATTTCAGTTGCGATAGCAGTGAGTTAGACAATAAAAGCTTTCTTCTAACAAACCTTTTTCTATTTGGTGTCAAATTTAGTTGTTCAATTTCTATGTCCGTTTGTTTCCTCGGGGTCAATTCGGATGGTCCGGCTGTTTTGGTATGTTCGATCTTTTTTGTCAATCGTTCTATTTTCTTATCTTTTGTCTTATGTCTTTTTCTCAAGGTTTCTATCTCATCTTTCAAATTTCCAATGTTTTTATGGGCGCGAGATAATGCTTTCGTTCTAGTTTTCTTCAACCCTTTGGCGCACTACTGCGAGATGTACTAGGTAATCTTACTATCAGGCGATGTGAATTTTCGTCCGATTCGTCGAACCCTCCACTATCATATCCACTGGTTGCTTCATTTCGAGGATTACAATTTTCTTCCCTTTGGCGTTTTCTAAACCTACAAAGCCTGTTCCTTAACTTGTTCTTCTGATTTCGCTCTCCTCTATTCTTTTTACTTAGCTTCTCCGCTGGGAGATAATATTGACGCTGTCGTTCTCTTTCCTTTTGAAGATATTGTGATCCTTTTAATTTCTGCCGTTCTCGATAATTCTTCTGAATTTCTTTTCTCGATTTGGCCATTCTGAAAATATATAACGTAGGTATCGATACATAAGTTACCAAATGTTTACAAGTATCATGGTCATGCACATGTTCTTTAAAGCAAGACGTTTTTTTTTAAATGTATGGATTATATAAACTGATCATTTATTTATTGAAAATGAAAAGCAGTCTATCGTCAATCGTGTGGATCGATGTACTTTTCGTGTTGTGGCACTTGAACTGATATGGGAAAATTACCTCACTTGTAAAAACGTTGTATTTAATATTTGTTTTCACGTGAATATGCTGTTTTTATTGTTGAGATGTGTAATGATCTTTTAAAGAAAGGATGAATGTTCCATCAATGCCGCTTTAAGAATATATTCGGAGTACAAGATATTGATACATACGTTATGCCATATAACGTATGTATCAGTACATTGCAACAGCGCTGTACTGTAGAAAATGTAAACAAACATCTCAAGGACTCCATCTATAGACGCTTTAGTATACGTAGAATTTGTTGATTGTCAAAAACACTAAAAACATTTATCCAAAACACATACTTTATAAGACTTTTGTACTTACCTAAATTGGTGCCAAATCCCAAACGGAAAAGTTGTTAGAACTTCGTGTAAGGCAGTCTAAGACAACGTGGAATACATTGAACGCCGGAATGACGTCACAATCTCTTCTGAAATAACTAATAACCAACGCTTTGAACAGATTTCACAGAGCACAATAACGTATGTACTAGTAACATATGTATTTTTACACATCATTCTAGCAATAGTTACTGGTAACTAAGTATCTCCACAACCATAGGCTGCTTAAAATACTTACTTCAGGTTTCGATAACATGAAGAGAACGATTTAAACACATGTAACGTAGGTATCATATATTCTATAACCATGCTGATATCCTTTTTAAATGACCCGATAACGACAGAAAGTCAGAAACATTGCGAGAAAAATGCCTTTAAGTTTGTGTACTAAATAAGACAATTGTTTTGGGTATAATAAATCTGACACAGACCTAAATATTTTGTTTAAACAATCGCGGGACATATAGAGTTCCGTATGTATCCAACGACTAGCGACATGATTTCTAAAATCTGCCATCGAGCTAAATACTGCTGCTAGATCTTATTTATGTCTATTCAAATGAAGCATTCCAATATGTGCTGCAGGTGGGATGGCATAAAACTTACAGCTGAATGGTTGTTTTCTAATCATAGTCTGAATCATTGTTCATGCCAGCATTGTAACGTATGTATTGTTTTGGTATGTTTGATGTCACTTGGAAACAATTTCATTCGAGTGCAGATTAATTGTCTATTATGGGATACCAGAGGTACATGTTTGTTAAATAAAAAATACATAAAGTTTATGAAATAGTCATTCGTGGATGATATATGCTATGGCGACACCTGTTTGTGCCTGATTAGTGAATATTACTCAGTATTACTATTAGCGTAAAGCAAATTTGACCCAGTAACGTATTTTAAGTCTTGTACATTACATATAGAAATATCCGAAATGTCAGATAACTAACCAGTTCAATTTCAAATTAAAGATTTTACATGTTGCCATTTCATGTATTTAGGTATTCTTATTTCGATATGCCTATTATTTAGGCTCCTGACCTTGCCTTCTGCTAATTTTCAGACGGATGTACAACTATGGGAAGTAACTGTTGTTTGCTTACAGGTGGATAATTTGTACGCTCTAGAATATCCTGATAGAACAAGTTCTCTCAGTTCTAGAATTCAGAAACAGACTACGTACGCACTGGGTTACAAATAATATTGACCGTTATATGTGAGGGTTGGCATTTTACTCACATGTAGACAGTAAGAGGGGAGGCTTGTGACTCACATGTAGACAGTAAGAGGGGAGGCTTGTGACTCACATGTAGACAGTAAGAGGGGAGGCTTGTGCCAATAAAGCTAGCTTAACCCCGCCACGTTTTATTGAAATATCAGTATCAAGTCAGGAAAACCAGCGGTCATTTAATTGTCTTGCAGGTATCAATTTTGCTTCTTTCCACGAATTTTCTATTGGATTTTGGAAATGTTCCGACAGTGTACTGTATGCTGGATTTTTCTTTCTTTTTTTTTTTTATCTATTATTACTATTGATTTGTTTAGTCTTAATATAGATGACATAATTTTATTTCATATTATATTGTAAGCCGCGATCAGTTAGTGTTTAGCTTCGACTGACTAGCTGATAAATTGGACAAAGTAAATTTTATATATTTCTTTGAGATTAAAGTTAGGTAAGTTGCAAAGTTTCAAAAAGATTTTGATATGGCTTATGTTTTAAACCACTTCGATTGTTTGTTTGTTTGTTTGCTTGATGGTGTTTGACGCCACTTTGAACAATATTTCAGTTATATCGTGGCGGGTTTATTTTTTTCTTGGGGGGGGGGGGGGGGGGTGCTGGAGGAAACCGGTGGACCCAAAGAAAACCATCGACCTGTCGTAAGTCACTGACAAACTTTATCACGTATTGTTGTACACCTCGCCCTGGTCGAGATTCGAACTCACAACAGCAGTGGTGATAGGCACTGATTGCATATATATAAATAGTTGTAAATTCAACTACCATATATAAGTTCCCGGCCACGACACCCCTACTAGCCAAATTACGTTGACAAAACGTAGTGACAACGTAACTTTTTTGTTGTTACAACGTAAGAATTTTACGTTTTAACTACGCCGATTTGTAGACTCCCCTAAGCGTAACTACCACGTTGTGGTACTACGTAGTAAAAGACCTTTCTACAACCAAACGACAACCATGACCATGTAAGGACGTTTACACAACGTAACCACCAACCATCACAGGACCTTAATACGAGGTAAATACAACTAATTAAGGACGTTTACACAACGTAACTACCAACCATCATAGGACCTTTATACGACGTAATTACAACCACCAAAGGACCTTTACATGACGTAATTACAACCACATAGGCACCTTTACACAACGTAACTACGATCACCTAGGGATCTTTAGACGACGCAACTACAACCATCTCTATATAGTTACACAACTACAAAAAATGTATAACCCTAAAAGGACTTGTATAGCCAAATTACGTTGTCAAAGCATTGTGACAACGTAATTTGGATAGTAGGGCAACTATAATCACATTAAGACTGTTATACCATGCAACTACCGGTACCAACTACAAAAATGTACATTATTTTTTGT
The DNA here is from genome assembly GCA_963680875.1 of Bathymodiolus brooksi. NCBI lineage: Eukaryota > Metazoa > Mollusca > Bivalvia > Mytilida > Modiolidae > Bathymodiolus > Bathymodiolus brooksi. The sequence goes on from OY804586.1 coordinate 102,097,456, forward strand.
GATGTTCTTAATTTTTTGGAGTTAACTAATAAAATATAAAATTCTAAACATTTATTAATCCAAATTATTGCAAGTTTTACAGATGATGAAACACTCTTTCTACTCTCTGACTCATCCCATCATAATCTATTTTAAAGATGCCAAAATGTTTAGATGTAATTATTATACAAATATGTCAGGTACATGTAATAATAAATATATCAGATTAAAAAACATGTAAAATAAATGTACTAAAAATCTTTATCTTGTGAAAGTTGCATTTGACTAAATTAAAGATGTACAAATGTATATAGATAACATCTATAGAAGTAATGAATAGGTATACATCCAGTGGAGGACCTACATTTTAAGGTCCCTGAACTATTATGTGGGCCCTTTTGCAGCCAGCAAGAATAACCAACAAGGTCAAAGGGGCCATGGACAGGGTGTTGGGGTGGAGTCCTTGACAATGGGCCAAACATTGATCCCTTTCCCACCAGCAAAGAGGTCTGAGTAACGGGTGGTATCTTCTTCAATGGTGTTGTTCCATGGGAGATTCTGATAATTGTTTGTTTTTAATTTAACCACTATATCTCGGATTTTTATTAAAATTGCTGTACTGGGTTATAAGCATTTTATGCTAGAAAACAGAAATATCTCAATAAATATGGGAACTGAAGCACTAGTTGCTGGCTAAGGAAACAGCAGAAATACATGTATACATATAAAAATATCACCCTGCTAACAATGGACCAAACTTATAAGAACAACTTGACCTATAAATCTATTCTTTAGTTTAAAATTAAACACTAAAAAATATATAATCGAAAATTACCAAAAACGAAGAAAAATTTGTAGGATCATCAATGCACAGAAAAAAGATTTTTTTCATTCTTTAAATTACTAGAGAGGGATCATTAGGATAAACAGGTGATAGTCTTGATTTTTGGTGTTTGAATGCACAAGCCTGAATTAAGAATGCATATGTCTGTTTGTGGTTCCGATTGGTTCTAACATAAGGACTGAGCTGTCAAACTATTAAGCTGTGCACCAACAAAGGATTCGAGGATCTAACTGCCAAAATGTAGGCTATGAATAGATTCTGGCTAAGTCAAGGAGCCCATACAGCTTGGGATTCAGGTGCAAATTTGGAAATTTTACTAATTGCAGGGACATTTTGAGGCCATATGAAATTGTAATTGGACCATATTCTAAGGTCAATATTAAGTACTTTAAGCCATTGACATATGACTCTATTACTAAAATAGCCTTATTCTAATAACAAAGACATTAAAAAAAAACTCCATTAATTTTGTTGAAAAGTTAGTTCAATAAAAAAGTTGTTTCCGGGATATAAGGGGCCCCAGGCCTGAAGCGTAAGCTTCGTTAGTTTCATAGTAAGATCTACAAATGTACCAGTGTACACATCCCAATCCTGAGAAAGCTGTAACCCCAAAATATTCTTGTTAATGTATATAAAAATATAACAAAGAACCATAATATTTTAAGCTTAGCAATTCAAAATAAAAATATCAAAACCAATATATCACATCCCCTTACAGAGAAAAAATATAACCCTAATTTTTCTTTCTTTCTTAAAGAAAAAATATATATATTATTAAATATGGGGACAGTCATGATCGTATGGTAGTTGGATTTATAACTACCTATGCAATCAGTGCACATCACCACTAATGTTGTGAGTTGCGAGGGGTAAAATTTGTGCAGATAATGTTACCCATATTAAAATCTCCAACAAACTTACCCCTTCCATAAATTATTTCTATTCTAATAGGACATATACGGTAAATTTTTAATCCATATTCCTTAATAGTGTACCCATATTAAAATCTCCAACAAACTTACCCCTTCCATAAATTATTTCTATGACGTGCTGTTTTGGCTTTGTAAACAAAAGGGTATAATAAAACAGCCAAATACGTCATGATCATTAGCGTGTGTAAGTCATAATAAACCCGGGATTTTTATACCCTTTTGTTTACAAGGCCAAAACAGCATGTCATATTAGAATTCAAAATACTGGCATACAAATCATGATTCTCATTCAACCAATCAACTTTCATTCAACATTATATTATATAATACTATCCTGGGTACTCCGGTTTCTTCTACCTTTATAAACTGCAATATTGTTGAAAGTGGTGTTAAACACTCATAACCTTATAATTAACTCAAACCCACATTATCTCAACCATACTGATATATATAAATCACAAAACTTGCATACAAAAAAAACCACATACAAATTCTAACATTTGGTCAGCAAAAAAATGAAAGATATAAAAAACAACAAAGTTAAATGAACAATGAAAGGTTTCCTTCAACTATAAAGTTGTTTTTCTCCGTCAAGCATCTGGAAAGCTCCCTTCATTGGTGGATTGATTCTGAAAAAAATAATATGATATTAATATTTTCAGCTATATATGGAACAACTTTAGGGGTGAAAATAATTTTATTAACTATTTTGATCATGATCAGAAGCTTGAAATTATTATATTTAGGAGATAACTGTATTGTATTTCAAGCTTTGCGGATGTAAATCGTCGGTTTTACGGTCGCAAAATGAGTTTACCAAGCGACGCATATCGTAGCTAGGTAAACAGATATTTGCGACTGTAAGTGAAGACACATTGTAAAACCTATAATTAATTGATTATAACTCGAAAATATATTGCATGGATATATATTACAGAGCTAAAGAAAGAAATCTAAAAACAGTGACCAAACATATACGTTAAATTTTATTGATAGGACAAATCTAGAAAAGATACATCTCCATTTATTTAAAAAAAAAAACCAGAACAGAAGAGAATTAGAAGAGATATAGTACAAAAAAAGTACAGTTCAAACATTTAGATCTATTGCAAAAGTACAATATTATCAAAATTAATACTTAATTTTAGAAGAAGCATTTGCAGTATGTAAAACATTAGACTCGGAGAGGAACTTACACTTAATATGCAAGAAACTTATATCTCTAGATTAAAAATTGATTTAAGACAGCACTTATCTTGCAGTTTTTAATATTTGTTGTTGATATAAACATATCCCGTAAAATGTTTTCCATGATCTCATTTCATTAATGAGAAATTACGAAAATCACAAAAGCACATATACAGTTTTTTTTTTATCAGTGGGGAGGAGATTAATATCGATCAATCAGTGGTGTGACCTAATTAAATAGCATAATTACCCATGCCCAGTACTTCTCTACTGACCAATATTATCTTCATTTATTACACTTTTATTATTTCTACACTTAATATAGAAAACTTTAAAAAGAAAAGTAGAAATGAACCAAAAAATTAAGTCCATGTTACAAAGCTCTGACAAAGGATCATATTATAATTATTTACTCTTGGGAATTTTAGGCATTTTTTTTTGCAGTTTTTTTTACATAACAATATTCCTTAATAATTGATTTCTCAAAATTTCATTACAGGTACAGTTAATTTGTCATTGGGATGGGATCTCTATCAGATAGGTTGATCTTTTCAAAATGTGTTTATTTTCATTTTATCGTCAACTGTAACTGATGATATTTAACATAAATCTCTTCTTAAGAAATGTTCTGTATTTGAAGTAGATTGCATACATCATTACATGTAATTAAATGTAACAAGTTCATCTAAAGAACCCTTTGTTTCTGTGATAGCCACACACTGTAAATATGGGAGGAGCTCTATTGGTATAACTTACATGTATAAGTGTATGCATGTATCATTATACATTTATTTTGTAGGCTTTGTGCATGAAGTCTAATTTCTGGTTCATCAATAAATCATCATGGTAGCTTTCGTGATCTGAGTTTAATCCCTATAAAATTGCCTCAGGACTAGATTAGTTGATAGTAAAATGTAAAATATAATGTTGTTGACTTGTCTGGCCTATAGCTAGAAGAACATGAAATTGATTACCTCTGATTAGATGATGGTGAAATTTGCTGTTGTCTAGCTATAGCTATGTGTTGATCGGTCTGACATTACAGGTCATGAAGCAGGTGACATCTGTGGCTTCCAATATTACATGGGGCCAGGAATTATTTCGACTGGTTTGCCATAAGTTGAAAAGTCACAAGGTCAGCTATGTGCCTATAACAGCTATAACCTCAAATCCAACTTTTACAGAAATGAACCAGCTCTGAAATTATAATGAAGAAATTTAAACTATTTTATTCATAGTCTCATTTATATACACAATGTACAGGTATCATCAATGATCATACTGTCTTAACGATAAAAAAAAGAGGCTACTTCCCCCTGCCTCCTAAGTATATACATGTAGCCAGAAATGAGGTGCCATTTGATAATTTGCATATCTAAGATGGGGACATCATGGGGAAGTCTGCAATTTTCATATGATCTACATTAAAGATATAATTTCTAATTGCATGTATGTTATTTTCTGAACTTGAAAATTATATACCTTTGGCTAAAATCAAGCTAAATAATAAATGAAATAACAATTAAATGTTCGAGGTTCCTGGACAAAATGAAAATCGGATGCATCTAACCTTTATCTGATCTTGAGAGTCTATGTAAAAATGTCTGTAATACAGAGACGTGCAAAAAGTATTCGGTCACTGTGATGTTTTACAATATATTTCATATAAAACCACATTTTTTAAAAACATTATTCCAAAGTCGACTCTTGTTCGATTTTGATGATTTTTTTACCAACAAAAACAGAATTAAATGTAGTTTTACAAAGTGATTTTAGCATAATTTTATAATCTATAATTTTTATGAGTTCACAATTTAAACACAAAACAAAATTTTGAACGTCAAAAATACAATACAATGATAGTACATTTGAAGACAAATAATTTAAGTTTGCATTTAAATCATGAATATTTAAAATCTGTACTTCCAAAAAATATTTAAAAATAATCACAGAAAATTACATACGTTCTCGCTTCTGACGTTCTGTTGGTAAAAATTTCATCAAAATCGAACAAGAATTGAGTTTGGAATGTTTTGAAAAATTGTGGTCACATTTTTTACTGATGAACCTGGAAATGCAAAAAGTCCTTATCAACCATGCATTTTTAGAATCAGGAGATCAACTACTATCAAATTCAAAGTCATGTCTAGAGAATACTTTCCAATTTGAAAAATTCACTTTTTAATTAAGAGCCTTTCCCTTTTCCAGGGAAATACCTTAATCATTGGTGATAAGTACGTACGGTTGTTTGACAACGACTTGCATATAGCGTATTCTGAAATACGTTACCAGGACGTAATAATTACGTTTGAGTTTTTACGTTAGCATCAAGACCATATCCGTACGTAACAAAAGCGTTCAAACTACAGTGTCACAACGACTTGTATATAACGTATTCTGAATACGTTACCAGGACGTAATAATTACGTTTGAGTTTTTACGTTAGCATCAAGGCCATATCCGTACGTAACAAAGACGTTGGAAAGTACGTTGTCACAACGTCTTAGATTTAACGTATTCTGAATACGTTACCAGGACGTACACATTACGTTTGAGCTTTTACGTTAGCATCAAGACCATATCCGTACGTAACAAAAAAGTTCAAACTACAGTGTCACAACGACTTGCATATAACGTATTCTGAATACGTTACCAGGACGTAATAATTACGTTTGAGTTTTTACGTTAGCATCAAGGCCATATCTGTACGTAACAAAGACGTTGGAATGTACGTTGTCACAACGTCTTGGATATAACGTATTCTGAATACGTTACCAGGACGTACACATTACGTTTGAGCTTTTACGTTAGCATCAAGACCATGTCCGTACGTAACAAAAATGTTGGAAAATACGTTGTCACAACTACTTGCATATCACGTATCTAATATACGTTGTGGCAACGTAATTTTCACGTAAGAAAGGGACCTGACCAAACAGCAACCAAACTGCAACGTTGTGAATACGTAGTGTGCTAGCTGGGACGGACCCAACAACTACGAAGTTATATTTTTACGTTATATTTTATGTTATTCACATGTGACCGTAAATCGGTCAGTTAATTTAAGACATTTCCTTATGATTCTCATTCAATTTGGTATTTATCTCAAAGATAAATGCCATGCTTACTTGGGCACTTAAGCCAAATAAAATACCAAAACATCGCTTAATTTGATGAAGAAATGTCGGCTCGCTGACCTTTTTTGTTTGCATATGCTTTGTAATGGCGCCCAAATCACGTTACCTGAAATCGGTCAGCCATAAAATAGTCATGTGGAACACAAATAGGCCTAGGAGATTGTATTTTACAATATTTTTTAATTTGCTTTTTCTATATTCCCCCATTTTTTCATTAAATTGTATTTGCTGTCACTTGTTTTCAGCAGATAATATCTCTGTTTTCACGTACAATTTTATCCATCCAATTTCATGTAATTTATATTAAATCATATATATTACTCACAAATATTCCCGCTAAAAATCTGAAAATTGTCTAATTTCAAAACGAAAACAATGTAATTTCCGTTGCCTGATTGAGTTGTAAATATAGGTCAAGATGCGCAGTGGAATGTAAACAAACACAGGATATGCAAATTATCCATTACGGACTGTGTTTTTCTGGAAATATTTGACTTTGTTTTATGTTTGGAGCTTAATTAGCATAGAAACAACCATTCACTTCAAATACGTATTTAATACTGACTAAGCATCAACTATTACAAACAAACCATACACATTGACAGAGTTAATATTAATTACAAGATGTAGACATATTTATGACACAGATGCTGGAGTTTCTCAGTCTCAAAGTTCACTGTAAGTTCACTGCACATAAAAGTCAGATAAATACATAACAAGTCCTCCCTGCTAAATGTTTGTATCGGTACACAAAAAAAACCCAATAAATCATTAGAACTGAATGAATGAAATTGTAAAATGTATGAATGAAGTGATATTTTGTTTTGATTACACAAACATGCAATATTATGATAAACTACACTACACAAAAATAAATGCTTCTGAGGTTTGCCCCCAGAATGTGATTATACGAGGATTATTATGCCTCAACACTGTATAATCACTTCCTAACATTGTTTATATTTCGGTAATGAGTCTTTTCGTCTGTTTACGGATCCTCTCGGGGTATCGTCTCTCTTGAACAGCTGTGATTGTACTCGGTCCGTCAATAGGTTTATCATTAATATTGTCTGTTTCAACACTTGGTTCTTCAATTAGAGGTGTGTTTTGCGCGATGTCCTCTGCAATTTTACTCGGTTTAATCTGATCAACATGTCTTCTCCGGGTAGAACCTAAGTCAGTTTTCACTTTATACATTAAAGGTCCATCAGAACTTTCAATTTGTCCTCCAATCCATTTGTGGTCTTTTCCCTTGTAGTCACGAGCGATAACACGGTCGCCAACCTTAAAGTGACGTGATCTCTCTGGTCTAGACTTCTGAGAGTTCATCACAGTGTCTTTAACAGACGGGCGTACTAGACTCAAGCATGAACGTAAGTCTCTTCCCATAAATAACCTCGCAGGAGTCTCTTTTGTCACTGAATGCGGTGTGTTCCTGTAGTTCAACAAGAAGTTTGCAATTTTGTGGCTCAAGACCTTATTGTCCTGTTTCATCGCCCGCATACTATTCTTAAAAGTTTGAACGAAGCGTTCGACTAATCCATTAGTAGCAGTCCTGATGAAAAGGTGCTGACTTGTAGTGTTTAATTCAATTTTGCTTTGTAAAGTTCTCAAATTCTCCTGACGTAAATTGAGGACCATTGTCAGAGACAATTTGCTTAGGAATACCAGTTCTACAAAATATCATACGTAGTGCTTCAATAGTCTTTGTAGATGTAATTGTTTTCATCTGGACGACTTCTGGCCACTTCGAATGAGCACATACGAGAACTAAAAACATACTATCCATGAATGGACCAGCGAAATCCACATGGACTCTCTCCCAGGGAGCAGATGGCCACTCCCATGGATGCAGTGGTGCTACCTGCGGCATTTTCTGTGTTAGCTGACACCCATCACAACACTTGACAGTCTGTTCGATTTGACTATCGATTCCGGGCCACCACACGTAACTACGAGCTACTGCCTTCATACGGACTACTCCCGGATGTCCTTCATGAAGCAAATCTTGAATACGGGAACGCAATTTTGCGGGCACGATTACACGAATTCCCCAAAGTAAACAACCTTGATGAAGTGTGATTTCACTTTTGCGATTATGAAATGGCCTAAGCAGTTCATCATGGTTCCCTTCTTTCCAACCGTTTTTAACTTGCTCATAAACACGTGACAGGACTCGGTCACGGCGGGTTTCGCGCGCAATAGCATCACTCGTAACGGGCAAAGTTTCAAAATGTGATATATGGACAATTTCTTCGGCATCTAAATTGTCCGAATCATTACAACACTGAACAGGCATTCTAGACAGTCCGTCCGCGTTTGTGTGACGTTTTGTACTTTTATACTCAATGTCATAGTTAAAACCGGATAAAAATAATGCATATCTTTGCAATCTTGCAGCGGTTGTGGCTGGAATTGCTCGGCTTGGACTGAAAATCGAGGTAAGCGGTTGATGATCGGTTACCAGCGTAAATTTACGGGCAAACAAGTAATTATAGAATTTGCGCACGCTCCAGACAATACCGAGGGCCTCTTTGTCTATTTGTGCATAATTTCGCTCGGATTTGCTTAACGAACGAGAAGCAAACATAACTGGTCGCTCCGAACCGTCAGGCATCACGTGGGATAAGACTGCTCCAAGTCCGAAGGGGATGCGTCGCACGCTAATCTTATCGAAAGCGCCGGATCGTAATGTGTTAAAACCTGATCGGACGTCACAATTTTCTTAATGTTATCAAATGCTGCGTCGCATTGGTCTGTCCATTTCCATTTTCGCGTTCTTTTTAAGAGCTCATTTAACGGACGCGCTTCTGTCGCCAAATTTTGTAAAAAATTATCATAATACTGCACTAGACCTAAAAATGACCGAAGTTGGGTAACATTTTCTGGCTTTTTTACCTTCAAAATTGCGTCAATATAGTCTTGCGATTTTTTCAATCCGTCTGAACCGATTTCGTGACCGCAATAAGTAACATTTTCTTTAAAGAAGTAGCACTTGTCAAGATTCGCGCGAAGTCCAAATCGCTGCATTCTGCTAAGTACATTGTCAAGATTTTTCAAGTGTTCTTGTTCCGTCTTACCGGTCACGATCATATCATCGAGTATACATTGGACACCTTCTAGTCCTTGCAGAATCTGATCTATGGTACGCTGCCATATCGCGGGTGAACTAGCGACTCCAAACGGAAGGCGCGTAAACTGATACAAACCCTTGTGAGTGTTAATCATAAGCAATTTCATGGACTCTTCGTCCATCGGCAACTGTAAATAGGCTTGGCGCAAGTCTATCTTACTGAATTTCTGACCGCCGGCTAAATTTGCAAAGATATCGTCGATTTTCGGCATCGGATATTGATCTACTTGTAAGCATGAGTTCAATGTCACTTTAAAATCGCCACAAATTCGGACCCTTCCGTCCTTCTTTAAAACCGCAACGACCGGACTCGCCCAATCGCTTACTTGAACTGGGGTGAGTATGTTTTGCTTTTCAAGATTGTCTAACTCTTGCTCGACTTTTGGTCTCAATGCAAATGCTACCGGACTCGCTTTCACGAATTTAGGTACCGCGTCTTGTTTAAGGTGTAACTTTGCCTTAATTCCCTGAACGCAACCGATTTCGTCTTTGAAAACTTCATCACGCCGTGCTAATATGTCCTTCAGAGTCATATCACACTTGGATTCGTCGCTCGCGATGGTCAATGATTTTATCATTTTACAATCGAGTTGGATACTTTTCAACCACTTCGTCCTTTATTATCAAATGCCACGGTCAATATCATCGAAATTGTTCGTAATTGCGTCCGGTGAGGCTAACGTGTACGGATCATCGTATTATTGAAATTTTAGGACTTCGTCCTTCAAACAGGTTGCCTGTCTCATATTATTAAGAGACGAAGTCCTTCTAACGGTAAGCTGTCCGATTTTTCCTTCTATATTGATAGCTAAAAATCTGCTCACCGGAAGTTTAAAAAATAGATCAATTGATAATTTAGAAACGCAAAAGAAATCTATTTCAATGAAAAATTCCCAATTCTATGATTATTTACTCTATGCAAAATCGAAATAAACTTTTAATAAAATTTTAATAAAAAAATCTCTTTCTACGAAACTCCCGATGGAATAGACTGACTCAATCTGTCTCAATCTAGCCGAGGTACGAGCCAGGGGACAGAACTCGTCAGTTTACCGATGGAAGAGCGGCGTAGGTAAAATGAACGCCATAACAAATCGGCTACACAATTCATTCAAAATAAAAGATAATAGCCTCACCGGACGCAATTACGATCGAAATAAAAAGTATGTCCCCTAATTGTTCCTTCAAAACATGAAATAAAAAAATGCTTTTATAAATAGATACCCCGCTAAATTACTCGTGTTTTGGGAGAAAATTATTCATGCGCAATTGTTGAATGTTGCAGACGACGGGTTTTCATATTTGTAAACAGAAAACGATCGACAATTGCACTTGGAATCTATCGCTAAAATTCATTGAGGTTCGCATATTTTGTTATCTTATTGCCTGTAATTGGAAAGAATATGATCTCCTGGTTATATGCATATGTAGAACACATTGAAATTAAAACAAAAACAGTCAATATAATACATTTTCCTTACCTTGATCTATCCCAAAATGTCAAAATCCGTGATGTACCTTATTCATTGAAGAGTCTAAGGAATTCCGAATGCAAACTCAATCGTAACTACTCGGCCATTCTCGCTACCCTGCAAATAACCTCGTACGTACATAGTAGAAATTCTTCTTAAATTGTTTGCCGGAAGTTAAGTTAAGCCGCACAAAAATATAGTCCACGAAAATCCAATATGGAAGACATACTAAGTAAAATCTAATTATGCAAATCTAATTAAAATATAGAAAATTGCTTAAAATATAACTTTATCAAACTTTCATGTAACTGACATGTGAAAAGTAGTGTGATTTATACGCCTAATGCATACGAGGTTATTTGCAGTGTAGCGAGAATGGCCGAGTAGTTACGATTGAATGCAAACTGGCACACATTTATGGTATGAATAAAGGAAAGGTTTTTAACTGGCACACATTTATGGTATGAATAAAGGAAAGGTTTTTATGTCATGTGTATCATATACAAATAGATATGTGAACGTAAATGAATGAATGCTCTTTCAATTTTAACAGTTGTCATTAAATAATTTACACTAGAAAGGTTATTATGATCTCGTTAGAAATTGTGTTCGGATCTAGGTCACAGAGTGACTAGAACGGGGTCATGAAAATCTGTTCCAAGTTAAAACCCGTAACAATGCATTGAATAATATATGGGCTATGATTCAAAAGGAATATTGGTGTTTAATCTGAAATATGAACATGCAATCAGCTTCATCAATTTGGTCAAATTTATAAATTATTATCAAATGCCACGGTCAATATCATCGAAATTGTTCGTAATTGCGTCCGGTGGCGGTGAGGCTAACGTAACGTGTACGGATCATCGTATTATTGAAATTTTAGGACTTCGTCCTTCAAACAGGTTGCCTGTCTCATATTAGCACGAAAACCGATAACACGATGCTATGTTATTTATTCATTTTATTTATTTTGTTATTTTTAATTTTTTTTAGAGTCGACAAATACGATATGCTTTCGTTTTAAGCATGAGGCGATGTTTCAACATAATCCGAGACGCATTACAGATCGGATTTTTTTTAAAGAAGAATTATGTTTCAAGTTTTTATTAATAAGAAAAATCAATCAAACATTGATGTCATCCCCACATTAACATGATATTAAATCAATAAACATATATAATTATGAATACATTACATTTTTAAATGACAAAATATCATATTAAAGAAAAATAAACTTATCTGATATTCATACAATCTTTGATATAGTGACATATATTCATAGTGTCATCAATATTATTTGGATTTAACAATCTAGTTACCGTTTTCATACATTCACTTGGACACAGATCTTGCAGTTTAATGTTTAATTTTTTTAATAAAAGTTTTCTAACATTAGCAAATTTAGTGCAATGAATAAGAAAGTGTTGTTCATCTTCTATTTGATTGCATTGAGAGCATAATCTATTTTCTCTTTTTATTTTCGGTCTAAAATATCTACCTTTTTCAATTAAAAGGCTATGAGAACTTAATCTTAATTTGGTTAGTTCTCTAGTAATATTTACTGGAAGTTTTAATGAAAGCTAATCTTGTAAAAATAAAATCTTTTGGGTAGATATTTGCAAAGAAAAATAGTTTATTATCATGTTCTTGAGTAGATAAATGTTGTAGTTTATTTAAAGTGACCTTAGAATGTTGGTCAGTTAACAACTGATTTATTTTATTAATGTCAAAATCTAAGCTAGTTAAATTCAAATTTTGTAGAGAGTTGTGAATAAATTTTTGCCAAGATCTGTGTCCATCAATAAATAGAGATTTATCTACCTCATAGACTTCTCCAAGCAACCTATCAGAGGGAAGTTGTTTTAGTCTATTGAAATATTTAAGTGCAAAAATAGTTATAAAATTTAGAACTGGTGGCCTCCCTAATTCACATTTAGCTGCAAAATTTGAGCTTTTTTTGTGGACTCCCAGAATATTTTTACAAAAACTTATTATGAATCTTTACAAATGGCAATTTGATTCGTGAAACGATAAGCGGTAGCGCGTCCCGTGTGAAAATAGCCCGCCAAGAAAGACAAAGAAATGAATGCAATCGGTAAAGCTTGCCAAGAAATTCACGACGGTTCTACGACAGATGAATTAGTTAAGATTTTATTAAATCTGTTGTTTCATTCAGCAATTGAATCTGCAATTGAAGGTTTGTATTTCTAACATACATTATTGCGAGTACACTGCAAGTGGAAACAACGACCCCCCCCCCCTTTTCAAAAACACGGAAAAAAACATCGAAAACACCTACAAAAAAGAAAAATATATGTAAAAACTCCTTCGCAAAAAGCATGTTGAAGTTAAATATTCTCCCGGGTCCATTTATTTCGCTGTTGATGATTGATAGATTATTGTTATTAAGTCCTGCAGTTTCATTGCATCCTCATGTCGTCATGATACTGGAATGTAACCCAATCCTCAAATACTGTTTCAGAAAGAATATACATAACATCATAATGATATAAAGAAAGCTTGTTTACATATCTAATATGGATAAGGGTTTGCTACATGTGCTTAAAACAGAAAAAAAGGGGGGGGGGGGTACATTTGTATGTTACTTAGGCAGCAAGCATTTACGGTCTGATCATGGGTTATCGTGGGATATTAGTTTTCGAGGAAATTATGACGTCATAATCGACGCTAAACAGGTTGGGAACAAGTCACCAAGCCAGGGATAATCGCTCGTTTGGGGGACTACCCCCAAAATGAGGGGTTGTCATCTTTAGAATGAATTTAAGGCATTAAAATCATGTCGAGCTTACTGCAAAAGTTACTAAAAATGCAAAAAGAGTAAAGCCTACCCAGACCATGCATGTATTTCAGAAAAAAATACTCGTCTGGTCTGGACCATTCGTGTACAGTTCAAATACACATCCGGTCTGGAACATATATATTGCTTGAAAGGTATTATTGGATTATATTTTCATCAAATTTATTATTAGTGTAAAACAGGTTGGTCATACAAAGGTATAGAACATGCCAAAGTATGCCTATAATTTTGTAATGCAAATTTTTTAAATTTTGTTTTTGTAGTTTTTATTATTCAATTTCAATTTTCCAATTGTGAACTTTCCATTTATATGTAGCAATATTCCATCAGCACCTGCATATGGAGTATTTATCTCTCAGATGATACGATATTCCAGAGCTTGTGGTTCCTATCAGGATTTCCTTGAAAGAGGTTTGTTGCTAACAAGGAAGCTACTGAACCAAGGGTTCCTTTTGGTTAAGTTGAAGTCATCATTTCGAAAATTTTACGGTCACCATCATGACTTGGTTGACCGTTAACTTATGGAATATCTGTGTCACAAATGACCATGGATATGTTCCATTTGCCGTAAACACTTCTCGGTCCTTTCCTCATTTACGACTTATTACCGGATTCGCAACTAGATTAACACGACTGGTGCCACTAGTGGAGCAGGAACTGCTTACCCTTCCGGAGCACCTGAGTTCACCCCCGGTTTTTAGTGGGGTTCGTGTTACTCGATCTTTAGTTTTATATGTATGTTTTGTCGATCGTTGTTTGTCCTTTTGGCCATTGTGTTGTCTGTTCTACTTCGATATGCAGTTTCTGATTGCCCCTTTGGTATCTTCCAACTCTTCTTATTCAAAAATGCACTTATTCAGAGCTCACCACACATAGTAAAAACAGGGCGACTTGACTTAAGGGCGAAGTGATGGAAAATCTGGGAGACTTATGAAAATCAATCCAAATTTTAGCGTTTCTTTCCCCACTACCGCATGTTCCCCTACCTTTCACAAAACGAACGTGCTGCACAATGATCTTAAAAAGGATGCAATTAACGAGTTTGGAATAAAATATTGAACATCAAACCCTGTATGGGTCAAATTTCAGGAACATGGGAGGCTCCTTTTATGTGAATATTTAAGAAAAAGTATGATTATTGGTGAAAAAAATACGGACTTGAAAAGACTGACAGGGCGACTAAAACTTCGCTTTTTGACAGAAATTGGACGATTTCATTGAAGTCGTCTGGTTTGGTAAGCCCTGTTATTTACATGTATGTAAAAAAGCAGCAGTAAGTCAAAATGAAGTGTCTTGTTCCTATGGCTTTGACATAACAAGAATTTACTACATTTTTTGCATAATAATTAGATATTAGGAGTAAATCTGTATACTGTACATTCAGAAATGTATGCGTGCATGTATTATTGTGAATCACCGACAAACGCCCAGAATGCGAGTTTTAATTAATGCGATTTCATTTTATGTTCTTATAGAACATTACTTCTGAAGATAAAAATGCGTGTTTGTATTAAATGCGATGAATGACCTGTCGCAATATTCGCATTAATAAAAGTATTTGATATCTGAATTGATTCATGTCTTTAAAATAGCTTCTTCATGGTTTTGAAGTCTTTTTATGATGCCTATTATTTCTTTTTATTACAGATGGGAAAAGAGTTTTATCTCATGAAAACGGAGCTAAAAATAGAAGCAATAACAGAAAGATGGACAGATTCACTACAAATCTTGGACAAAATCTTTGGACTTGAAAAGGTAACTAGGAAATTAGTAGCAAGAGGCGGATTTAGAGGGGGCGTGCGCCCCCCTAAAATTCGCAAAGCATATGTTATACAACGTTAATTAAGCAGTTCAACAAACAACTTTTTCATGAATGGTTAACTCTTGACCTTTAAGTCAAAATGAATAGTAATGATATTAGGAGTAAATTTGGGATATCATTCTAAAAAGCTCTACCCATTGATAAATGATCAGTATAATGTCCGTTCGGATGAAGCTTTTCGTTTCGCCGTTGGTTCATTCATTGAAAACGTATGATTCGTTCTTGTTTATAGACAAACAAAGGCGAGTATGTTAACATTAATGCTGCATGAAACGATTCTGATCATCTAATTTAGTTACGTTAGCTTATCAGAAATCAACAACAAGTTCATGTATTGACAATTTCCGCTTTTGTTTGTCTATAAACAAGAACGGTCGAATCATACGTTTTCAATGAATGAATCAAACGACGAAAAGAAAAACTCCATCCGGAAAGGCAGTATTAACGAGAACCACCCGAAAGGACAAGCACCGAAAGTACAGACCAATTAGTGAAATGAGGAATACGTTAAAACTAAACCAATAGTTCTTTGAAAGGTTAAAATATCGTGATCGATATGTCATGAGTTGAACAATTCGCATCACGGTTGCTAAAGAAAAGTTTTACTTTAGGTTCTTATAATCTGACAAAAACATACTGTTAACAATTATCCGACAAAATTAAGACTCAAAGTCAAGTTTTTTTGGTCTGATAAAAATGGTGTGGTTGGTTCAAAATTGTCGTTCAAATAAATGGCTGTAATTCCTCAAACCTCCAGAGCTTCCAGGGGGCTTTGCCCCCTGGGCCCCCTACCAGGGCTCTGCCCATGACCCACTGGGGACCTTAAGCGGTCCCCAGACCCCTCGTCTACTCACGCCCCCCTAACCACAAATCCTGGATCCGCCCCTGGTAGCCACAATTAAATTTTATCATACCCTGATTTGGTACAAGCATTTCATCTTATAGAATGGATAAATACCCATTACATACATAGTATGGTGGTACAAGACTTTGTATCAGGTCGAGTCTGTTGTGTGAACCAGTATCACTACGAGTCTCGAGTGAGTTGTGATGCGGTTAGTTCACGCAACAGACAAGACCTGATACACAGTATTGTACCACCACACTATGTATGTAATAAGTTTATCTAACATTTCAATAAAAACAAATTTTAAACAAATAGCAAGGGTTGAATTAAAATGTGTACAATACTCTGAGGGAGACTACATTTTGTGTATGACGTCACATTATTTTTTCCGTTCATTCACCAACGTCAGGTTACTGTGTTTTGTCTCGCATTCCAATGTAATACTTGAATTGTTTAGTATTTGGTTTGGAAACATTATTTCATTAGATTAGTTGCATTTTGATGTCCCCTTTACATTTTTTTTTATAATTTTTGTTGGTATTTTTGCAGGACAGTGATGATGAAGGTAATGATGATAATCTGGAAGTTCTGAAAATAATGAGAAAAGTGGAACAGAAAATCAAGTTTCGAACTACTGAGGTTGATGTAAGTATTAGAATTTTAACAAATGTTATTGATTACACCATGTTAAGAAGTTCCATGTCCCATGAACACCTTTTTATTTTCTCAAATTGAGTTCTACACATCCTTGCCCAATATAAAGGTTCCTATTAAAAATAGAAGGGATGACCCCTTCAGAAAAGGGGTAAGCAAAGATTCACTTGCTCGAATTTCCGTTGTTGATATGTTGTCATTGTGTGATTAGTACTATTTATTGTTTCTCTCATTACACCAGTCTGTCATTATATAGTATACAATATATTAGCTTTAAAACACTTTTATTTTTCTTGCTTGTACAATTTCATAATGGTAACCTCTCTTTTTAGGTAAAATTTGCCAACCTGGAATCTGAAAAGAAGTCACCACCAAGACTTGTTGTATTAAAGAATGCGGACAAAACCATCAGTTTAATATACATTGTGGGAGATGGCCTGAAAATAGAGGCAGGAACAGACTTTAAAACTGCATTAGAATTGTTATTAATCAGCTACTATGTTTATGATTTACCTTACCCCAAGTGTTACTAACTGATGATTTAACTTACCCCAAGTGTTACTAACTGATGATTTAATTTACCCCAAGTGTTACTAACTGATGATTTAACTTACCCCAAGTGTTACTAACTGATGATTTAACTTACCCCAAGTGTTACTAACTGATGATTTAACTTACCCCAAGTGTTACTAACTGATGATTTAACTTACCCCAAGTGTTACTAACTGATGATTTAATTTACCCCAAGTGTTACTAACTGATGATTTAACTTACCCCAAGTGTTACTAACTGATGATTTAATTTACCCCAAGTGTTACTAACTGATGATTTAACTTACCCCAAGTGTTACTAACTGATGATTTAACTTACCCCAAGTGTTACTAACTGATGATTTAACTTACCCCAAGTGTTACTAACTGATGATTTAACTTACCCCAAGTGTTACTAACTGACGATTTAACTTACCCCAAGTGTTACTAACTGATGATTTAACTTACCCCAAGTGTTACTAACTGATGATTTAGCTTACCCCAAGTGTTACTAACTGATGATTTAACTTACCCCAAGTGTTACTAACTGATGATTTAACTTACCCCAAGTGTTACTAACTGATGATTTAACTTACCCCAAGTGTTACTAACTGATGATTTAACTTACCCCAAGTGTTACTAACTGATGATTTAACTTACCCCAAGTGTTACTAACTGCTGGGTTTCTCCAGTTGATATTACTGGAAGATGATAAACATTTCCACAGAGGGAATAAAGCATTTTTATGAATTAGATTGGATGTGTTGACTTTCAGTTCTAGTTATGGGATGTTTTTGACAAAAATTTCAAAAACAAAGACAATTTATATTTGCCAGTAAATCCCTTGTGCTGTGAAGTTTATGCCCTATGAATGCCAACTGTTCATTTCGTTTTCAAACATCAATGATTTTTTTTAGCTCTGCATCTAATTTTTTTAGTGTCAATTTCTAAAATATTGTCTTATCTAGACACACCATAATTGGCCTGCAGATGTATCATGAAGGGCATATGTTTGCAAAGATACTGACTGAAATAATTGTGTGAAAGGGTCAGTTTACCAATTTCTGGGAGAGTACGATGTATACATTGCATTGCTAGATATCATCTGACCGTAACCTCATTTAAAGATCAACTTTTTCACATTGTGTTTTCATGACTACTGTAGTTGATAGATTATTTTATTTTGCCTGTTACAATTCAGTATTATTGCATTTTAATATGAAAACAAGAACTTTTTTATTTGCAAATAATTTTGATTATAATTGAATCAATATATTTTTTAATACTAGGCATATGTATATTTTATATTCTTGTAAATAATTGGTAATTAATTGTTGACTTATTGTGGTAAAAGTTATAGTTTCACTTGCTTTAAACTGGTGTAAAGACTAGTGTTAAGAAATGGACTGGTATCGACTGTAAAAAAGGAAAACTGAAGAGAAGGATTACCCACGTATTTTGAGTTTAGATGTCGCACACTGTCTAAAAAGTCCATGTTCAATATGATCAGGTGTAAGAAGGTATGCACATTAAAGCTTTTGATGAAGCTGCCACTTACAGTCTACTGCTCAATACCTTAATGTTTTCCTAACAGGATGATCATGTGTAAGAAGGCATGCACATTAACGCTGTTGGTGAAGCTGCCCCTTACAGTCTACTGATCAATACCTTAATGTTTTCCTAACAGGCTGATCATGTGTAAGAAGGCATGCACATTAACGCTGTTGGTGGAGCTGCCACTTACAGTCTACTGATCAATACCTTAATGTTTTCCTAACAGGCTGATCATGGGTAAGAAGGCATGCACATTAACGCTGTTGGTGAAGCTGCCACTTACAATCTACTGATCAATACCTTAATGTTTTCCTAACAGGCTGATCATGTGTAAGAAGGCATGCACATTAACGCTGTTGGTGAAGCTGCCACTTACAGTCTACAGATCAATACCTTAATGTTTTCCTAACAGGCTGATCATGTGTAAGAAGGCATGCACATTAACGCTGTTGGTGAAGCTGCCACTTACAGTCTACTGATCAATACCTTAATGTTTTCCTAATAGGATGATCATGTGTAAGAAGGCATGCACATTAACGCTGTTGGTGAAGCTGCCACTTACAGTCTACAGATCAATACCTTAATGTTTTCCTAACAGGCTGATCATGTGTAAGAAGGCATGCACATTACCGCTGTTGGTGAAGCTGCCACTTACAGTCTACTGATCAATACCTTAATGTTTTCCTAATAGGATGATCATGTGTAAGAAGGCATGCACATTAACGCTGTTGGTGAAGCTGCCACTTACAGTCTACTGATCAATACCTTAATGTTTTCCTAACGGGATGATCATGTGTAAGAAGGCATGCACATTAACGCTGTTGGTGAAGCTGCCACTTACAGTCTACTGATCAATACCTTAATGTTTTCCTAACGGGATGATCATGTGTAATAAGGCATGCACATTAACGCTGTTGGTGAAGCTGCCACTTACAGTCTACTGATCAATACCTTAATGTTTTCCTAACAGGATGATCATGTGTAAGAAGGCATGCACATTAACGCTGTTGGTGAAGCTGCCACTTACAATCTACTGATCAATACCTTAATGTTTTCCTAACAGGATGATCATGTGTAAGAAGGCATGCACATTAACGCTGTTGGTGAAGCTGCCACTTACAGTCTATTGATCAATACCTTAATGTTTTCCTAACAGGATGATCATGTGTAAGAAGGCATGCACATTAACGCTGTTGGTGAAGCTGTCACTTACAGTCTACTGATCAATACCTTAAAGTTTTCATAACAGGATGATCATGTGTAAGAAGGCATGCACATTAACGCTGTTGGTGAAGCTGCCACTTACAGTCTACTGATCAATACCTTAATGTTTTCCTAACAGGATGATCATGTGTAAGAAGGCATGCACATTAACGCTGTTGGTGAAGCTGCCACTTACAGTCTACTGATCAATACCTTAATGTGTTCCTAACAGGATGATCATGTGTAAGAAGGCATGCACATTAACGCTGTTGGTGAAGCTGCCACTTACAGTCTACTGATCAATACCTTAATGTTTTCCTAACAGGATGATCATGTGTAAGAAGGCATGCACATTAACGCTGTTGGTGAAGCTGCCACTTACAGTCTACTGATCAATACCTTAATGTTTTCCTAACAGGATGATCATGTGCAAGAAGGCATGCACATTAACGCTGTTGGTGAAGCTGCCACTTACAGTCTACTGATCAATACCTTAATGTTTTCCTAACAGGATGATCATGTGCAAAAAGGCATGCACATTAAAGTTTTTGGTGAAGCTGCCACTTACAGTCTACTGATCAATACCTTAATGTTTTCCTAACAGGATGATCATGTGCAAGAAGGCATGCACATTAAAGTTTTTGGTGAAGCTGCCACTTACAGTCTACTGATCAATACCTTAAAGTTTTCTTACAGGCTTAAATCAACATAAAATCTCATTTCAATACTTTTTAAACCTTGCTACACAGGTTTCTTAATGTAAATTTTTTAAATGAGTATTTATTGGAGCAGAGGAAATAAGAAATATTCTAAAATTATGTCCCAACTTGTTCTTAATATGAATATTTGGTCAGCTATGGAAATTATAAAATATAGTAAAATTGTGCCATATATTGTAATTTGATTCGTTTCTCAATTACCCGGAGTAATGTAAATGGTGGGTCTGTATGTTGTCTGTCAATACATTGTATGTTGTCTGTCAATACATTGTATGTTGTCTGTCAATACATTGTATGTTGTCTGTCAATACATTGTATGTTGTCTGTCAATACATTGTATGTTGTCTGTCAATACATTGTATGTTGTCTGTCAATACATTGTATGTTGTCTGTCAATACATTGTATGTTGTCTGTCAATACATTGTATGTTGTCTGTCAATACATTGTATGTTGTCTGTCAATACATTGTATGTTGTCTGTCAATACATTGTATGTTGTCTGTCAATACATTGTATGTTGTCTGTCAATACATTGTATGTTGTCTGTCAATACATTGTATGTTGTCTGTCAATACATTGTATGTTGTCTGTCAATACATTGTATGTTGTCTGTCAATACATTGTATGTTGTCTGTCAATACATTGTATGTTGTCTGTCAATACATTGTATGTTGTCTGTCAATACATTGTATGTTGTCTGTCAATACATTGTATGTTGTCTGTCAATACATTGTATGTTGTCTGTCAATACATTGTATGTTGTCTGTCAATACATTGTATGTTGTCTGTCAATACATTGTATGTTGTCTGTCAATACATTGTATGTTGTCTGTCAATACATTGTATGTTGTCTATCAATACATTGTATGTTGTCTATCAATACATTGTATGTTGTCTGTCAATACATTGTATGTTGTCTGTCAATACATTGTATGTTGTCTGTCAATACATTGTATGTTGTCTGTCAATACATTGTATGTTGTCTGTCAATACATTGTATGTTGTCTGTCAATACATTGTATGTTGTCTGTCAATACATTGTATGTTGTCTGTCAATACATTGTATGTTGTCTGTCAATACATTGTATGTTGTATGATTTGAATAAATCGTTAAATGTTGGTGTCTTGTATTTTCCTTTGTTTTCTTAAATATATCTATATTTTCCTCAAGTGAAATGGTTATGAATGTAGACATGAGACACGCCATTTTTCTACTTCCTGATTATCGAGCCACCACTTCCTGTGTTTAGCTCACCTGACCCAAAGGTGAGCTATTGCCATCACTTGGCGTCCGTCGTCCGTCCGTAAACATTTCAATCTTCTTCTAGAGAACCACTGAAGCAAATGGGACCAAACGTGGCCGGAATGTTCATTTGCATGGTCTAACCAAGTGTTGTTACGATTGGTTATCCAACATGGCTGCCAGGGGCCATAAAAGTCTCTTGATTGGCTGAAATTTTTAATGATCTTCTCCGATACTACATGGAGGACGTAAATTTGTGGTTTTACTATCGCAAAAATCTGTTTACCTGGCTCCGCTCTGTGTCGCCAGGTAAGCTTAATTTGCGACAGTAAAACCACCGATTTACGTCGGCAACTCTTAAAATACAATACAGTTATTCTCTAAGTACTAATAGGAAGTCTCAGTTTTCTTTCCGACCGGTTTTTATGGGCATATAGTACCCCGTAGGCAGGGCTCTTGTTTATAAATGGTCCCATTGCTATGGTAACCATCACAAGAAATCGTATTGGCAAAATTTTGAAACTTGGTCAAATTGTTGAATATGAAGTGATTTAAATGGCATTCAATGACATATTTCTCACCAATGGTGCACAAGTTTACTAATATTACATGTTTTTTGTGGTATGTTTTCTATGTTTCGTTTTGAATGTTCATTACGACTTGTCACTGTCCCTGGATTTCGGCTTTGAATATTCCTTCTGACTGTTGCTTCGACATTCTTTTGCCGATGTAATGCATGTGCTACTTTCCACAATCCAACACCCATCCAGGAAGTAGTACAAAATGATGCAGGTGTATATCTCGGTGAACTTGAAATCTTGTAATTGTATATATTTTTGATCCATATATGTGTACATAAAGTATTACTTAGATACATATCTTGCTTTTGTTTGCCTTGCTACTATAAAGAGTCAACTAATTAGGGTCACTTGGTATCCATCAGTGATCATGAGTTATCAAACATTGTATTTGTCAGTTTTGCATATACATATAAACTGAAATTGGTAGAAAACAAACCTTCCATGTTTTCAGCAGATGGATTTAGTCACTCGAACATACCAGTAGTTAGGAAATCATTCACTTTTAGATAGCTCTTTTTTAAAAATATGTCCCTTTTCAAATAACCAGCATAATTGCCTCACATAATTGAAATTGTTGTCTAAATCGAAATAAACTCTTTCGCCAATGGAAGTATGGTCCTTTTTGACATCTTGTGCCTTTTTATGGAAACATTTTGATCCCTTTAGCCACCTTTTAAGTCTAAAAAAATATCATATTCTGTCAACTTTTGTTGATGGAAATATGATTTTTTGTGACATTTTGTGCCTTTCAATGTAAACAAAATATTACATGTCGATCTCTTTAGCCACCATTTAAATCTAAAAAAAATATAATGTTTTGTCAACTTTTGTTGATGGAAATATGATTTTTTAGTGACATTTTGTGCCTTTTTATGTAAACAAAATATTACATGTCGATCCCTTTATTCACCTTTTAAGTCTAAAAAAATATCATATTCTGTCAGCTTTTGTTGACGGAAATATTATTTTTTGTGCCTTTTTATGTGAACAAAATATTACATGTCGATCCCTTTAGCCACCTTTTAAATCTAAAAAAAAATCATATTGACTTTTGTTGATGGAAATATGATCTTTTGTGACATTTATTGCCTTTTATATAAACAACATATTACCTTTAGCCACCTTTTATATAAACAACATATTACCTTTAGCCACCTTTTATATAAACAACGTATTACCTTTAGCCACCTTTTATATAAACAACGTATTACCTTTAGCCACCTTTTATATAAACAACATATTACCTTTAGCCACCTTTTATATAAACAACATATTACCTTTAGCCACCTTTTATATAAACAACGTATTACCTTTAGCCACCTTTTATATAAACAACATATTACCTTTAGCCACCTTTTATATAAACAACGTATTACCTTTAGCCACCTTTTATATAAACAACGTATTACCTTTAGCCACCTTTTATATAAACAACATATTACCTTTAGCCACCTTTTATATAAACAACATATTACCTTTAGCCACCTTTTATATAAACAACATATTACCTTTAGCCACCTTTTATATAAACAACATATTACCTTTAGCCACCTTTTATATAAACAACGTATTACCTTTAGCCACCTTTTATATAAACAACGTATTACCTTTAGCCACCTTTTATATAAACAACATATTACCTTTAGCCACCTTTTATATAAACAACATATTACCTTTAGCCACCTTTTATATAAACAACGTATTACCTTTAGCCACCTTTTATATAAACAACATATTACCTTTAGCCACCTTTTATATAAACAACGTATTACCTTTAGCCACCTTTTATATAAACAACGTATTACCTTTAGCCACCTTTTATATAAACAACATATTACCTTTAGCCACCTTTTATATAAACAACATATTACCTTTAGCCACCTTTTATATAAACAACATATTACCTTTAGCCACCTTTTATATAAACAACATATTACCTTTAGCCACCTTTTATATAAACAACATATTACCTTTAGCCAACTTTTATATAAACAACGTATTACCTTTAGCCACCTTTTATATAAACAACGTATTACCTTTAGCCACCTTTTATATAAACAACATATTACCTTTAGCCACCTTTTATATAAACAACATATTACCGTTAGCCACCTTTTATATAAACAACATATTACCTTTAGCCACCTTTTATATAAACAACATATTACCTTTAGCCACCTTTTATATAAACAACATATTACCTTTAGCCACCTTTTATATAAACAACATATTACCTTTAGCCACCTTTTATATAAACAACATATTACCTTTAGCCACCTTTTATATAAACAACATATTACCTTTAGCCACCTTTTATATAAACAACATATTACCTTTAGCCACCTTTTATATAAACAACATATTACCTTTAGCCACCTTTTATATAAACAACATATTACCTTTAGCCACCTTTTATATAAACAACATATTACCTTTAGCCACCTTTTATATAAACAACATATTACCTTTAGCCACCTTTTATATAAACAACATATTACCTTTAGCCACCTTTTATATAAACAACATATTACCTTTAGCCACCTTTTATATAAACAACATATTACCTTTAGCCACCTTTTATATAAACAACGTATTACCTTTAGCCACCTTTTATATAAACAACGTATTACCTTTAGCCACCTTTTATATAAACAACATATTACCTTTAGCCACCTTTTATATAAACAACATATTACCTTTAGCCACCTTTTATATAAACAACATATTACCTTTAGCCACCTTTTATATAAACAACATATTACCTTTAGCCACCTTTTATGTCTAAAAATATCATATTTTGTTACACTTTACTGATATAAATTGTCTTTTGTTAAATCTTTGCCACTTTCTCACTTACCTTTTTGTTTGCATTTTGTTTTCGAAAGGTGGACTTTTTCTGTCTTTCGGTGGTAATTGTTAAGTATCTTTTGTTATCTTTTTTCACCACAAAAGGTAATATATTTGTTAACTTTTGTCATTCTCAAAAGTGGGCCATTTATATACCTTTTGTTGAACCAAAAGGTAAACAAAAGATTATCTTTTGAGCATTTAGATTTTTTTTAAAGGTATAGAAAAAGTGACAAAAGATAATTAAAATGTAGTCTTTTATTTACCTTTTGTTAAATATAAAAGTTGATTTTTCGTGCAGTGTTGAAAATTCTTCTTCGAAATACGGAACTAACCTTCTGCTTCTGCTTCTGCCATATGATTGCCTCCTTCATCATATTGAAGATTATACAATTTTGATTTTTATGCGGCATGCCCAACGAATAGTGAAGCCAAAATTTAAATCAGTTTCTAATTAGATGATAATAAATAATAACAAAATTTGAATTTACAATTTACAATTAAAACTATATACAGTTGTCACTGTCTGGACTATACGACACGATCCTTGCCTTAAAGGCCTCAGGTGTGTCCATCTCAACAATGTCTGGAGCTAGTAGGTTCCAGTCTCGTACTGTTCTTGGAAAGAATGACATTTTCCTGGTGTCAATACGGGAGGATGGTATCTGGAATGACCTGTTGTGTGCTTGCCTGGTTTTTCGGCCTGGTGGAATTAGCCTGTTTTCATTGTTGATGGCTACAAGTTCTCTGTCGTATTTATACAGCATCACAAGTATAGCGTCCTTTCTTCTGTCTGCAAGTGGTCTCCATTTTAGTCTTTGTATGATGTTACTTACACTAGATCTATTTCTGTGATTGTTTGCTACATATCTAGCCGCTCTTCTCTGTACTGCCTCCACCTTGTTTATATCAGTTTGTGTATATGGGTCCCAGACTGTACTATCATATTCTACTAGTGGACGTGCAAGAGTGAAATATGCTTGTTCTTTTATCCTGATTGATGGGATTTTCAGGTTTCTACGCAGAAAACCAAGAGTTTTGCTTGCTTTGCTGGTGATAGAATTGATGTGCTGGTCCCATTGTAATTTGTTTAGTTTAAACATATTTTATTTGCATAAAAGTTGCAAATGGGATTGGACACAAGTTATGACAACATTAGTGAAGTCCTTTCCCTTTTACAAAGATATAAACTATAAAAATCCAACAGTCTAGTAGAAAGCGGATATCATTATCACCTCATCGAAAGAGGATACAAAAATGTCCATGTGGCGTTAAGCAACAATCCCTCAATCTAATACTATATCAAACTCTTATTTGATCTATACTGAACTGTGGATCTCAACTGTATTACTCCACTTGCATTAGTAACAAAATGAAGTTATATCCCGTTCAATATAAAAACCTTAAAATTATGCTTTGGGTCAATGAAATGGGTTAAGTAGAGTTTGAAGATACCAAAGGGACAATCAGAATCCGTATATCGAAGAAGAACAGAAAACACAATGCCAAAGGTAAATGTACAAAAGGACAAACAACGATCAACAAAACATACATATAAAACTAAAGATCGAGTAACACGAACCCTACTAAAAACCGGAGGTGAACTCGGGTGCTCCGGAAGGGTAAGCAGTTCCTGCTCCACTAGTGACACCCATCGTGTTAATCTAGTTAAATGCGCCACAAGTAGAATTCTTGGAACAAACCCCTACAACACCGGCGAGATGATCCAGCAATGATACTTTATTTCAATAATGTTACTACAAATGATAATAGACTCCAGAAACAAAGTGGTTTTTTTTCTCTTTCCTCGTCAAAATGTAGCTTGATTTCATGGGAAGCTCAGATTCATACGACACCGGACTTGACTATAATGTGTACGATGAAACATTGTTTGTAACCCAGAGATATTTAATGTTGAACGATATTAGAGAGCTTGGATTAGATATATCTATTAATAATATACACACTGTATGCATGAAATTCAGATTTTGCGTATGGTGTCAACTGCACACTTCTCGCAGCTGTTCTGAACATTTATAGAAGTCAAACGGACAACAATACACAAGGCCATCATCAGACAAAATAAGGATCTAAAGACGGAGAAAACAAGTGCCCTTGTTTTACAATATAGACGAAGGCATCGTGATCGATCTTCCATATTTTAAATCCATACATTCAGTAGAATTAATTGCAACACTTTTAACTTTTGTGTTTTTTAGAAGAGGTAAAACCAGCCATCCTAGTAGACTTTCAATGAGTGATCTGTACATTGTAGCCTCTTATCTCCACAAATAATATTTTCTTATATGGACAACTGCAAGCTAAGGTTGCACTTTTAGTGACCACTGAGGGTGAAAAATGAAACACCTTCAATCATTCAAAATTTTAATTATTTTTTAACACAAACATCATATTTATAATATCCCAGCTGATCAGGGATAGTTTTCATCATTTTGATTGAACAAATATATTTAAAGATATTGCTGTTAAAAAATCTGTACAATGGAACAATCATTTATAATTATTAATATATTTTCCTCTAAAGATTTTATTAATTGTTTTTATTATACTTTTGAGATCAGAAATAGCTTAGGTTGCTTGCAACACTATTTTCTGGTAAGATCTATTTTTTTTTATATAATTTTCCCAATTTTCAAGCTGCCTCAAAATAATTGCATTTTTTCTCTCTTTAAAAATCACACAAGATAAACTATTCTTCAATTGCCATTGTGATTATGAAATTTTACTATTCTTTTAACCAATGAAAAAAAAAATTTCCATATTTGTGTCCCATACCCAAGATTAAATTGACTATGCTTAGAAGTAAAATTTAAATGAAACAATAACATTCTTTTAAAATCTTCCAATTGTTCTTATAATTTCTGGAGCTGTCGTGATCGTATGGTAGTTGGATATACAACTACATGTGTAATCAGTGCCTATCACCACTGATGTTGTGGCTTCGACTCCCGCTCAGGGCGAGGTGTACAACATTATGTGATAAAGTTTGTCAGTGACTTACGGTAGATCGATGGTTTTCTCCGGGTCCTCCGGTTTCCCCCCTCAATAAAACTGACCGCCATGATATAACTGTAATATTGTTGAAAGTGGCGTTAAACACCATAAAAACAAACAAACAAATCAAATGCCGTCACCTTCCACCACAGCTTTACTATTTAGTGTCAGACTATTTAGGACTTTTTAATTGAATAATCAACCTATCTACATGCATGTTTGTGTATTATGAAACATTATTATGCTTTCTGTAATATAAGTTCATACGACATTTTGGCATATATCACAAAAAATTATATAGCGTTGATATACTATGCGAAAATAGTACATCTACTATGCCAGTTTCACGCGGGGAAGGTTGGGTTTTCAGCTGTCTGTCAAACGATATAGTGGCTATTCCAAGTGCAAGGGGGCTGATCCAATCTGTCAATCTTCAACCCTGACCACTATATTGGCATAGTCATGGCTAACACAACATTATTATATAAATATTTCAAATATTTATACTGTGTATTTATATGTTTCTAATACATGTACATTAGTTATTATACTATAAATATGTTAATACATTTCCATCTCAATAAAACTCCTTTCACCATTTCCGCTCCATAACTGAGCCCCCCCCCCTCCCCTCCCCGTCAAAAGAGTATCTGGATCCGCCCCTGACCTTACACTTGACCAAACTGCTTAGTTTGATGCTTATCTTGCTAATTAGCTATTCTAACATAACCTCCTTCTTTCGCTTTGTAGACAAACGAGCGATTTATAAATGGTATAATCTCATTCGCACATGCGCCGGCGAATGTGACTGACTTTTCCATTGGCAGCATAAATTGTGTGCGACATTTTCCACAAACGTAAGTATAAATTACCGTCTTCCAATCAAAGTATACTACCCGGCGTATTTGTACTCTTAGACATATCAGAATCGAAATAAATCTCTGGCTCGGGATAAAATACTAATTTCCACCAACCCATATTAAAACTCCCAACACATTATGGCTTCTATGATTTATTTCTTAATTCTAACATGACGTCCTTTATTGGTCATATAAATAATACCTTGATAAAATTCCCGATATATTTTAATTCGCACATGCGTATTGACGAACAAATTATAAACATCATTCGGGAACCAAGTAAATTCATGTATTCATGCAGGACCATGGTGCATACAAACATGCAAATTCTCGAATTGCTTCATGATATATATTTTTTTCCAGAAAAAATACTTAGAGAACCATCTATCGACTTTGACGTTTGTAATATGTCGTCTTCCGGTGACGCTGGCGATATTAACACAAACTGGTTACTGATTTATTTTACGATTTTGTGAGCATTTTACTTGTTTAAGTAGCTAAATGTACAATGTCGTCATATATCAGTAATTTAATTGCAATACCGTCTAGTTATCCATGTAGGAAAACAACTATAAACATGAAGATTAGTGGATTTTGTTGTTACATGCATTTTCATACTGACTTTCACTTCAAAATAATTATGAAACAGGCACGGCCATGAATGCTCGCGAATCTGAAAATTATCTGGCAATTTCACGCTCATCCAGTGCATCAAAAAGTGTCGAGATATTTTGGGCCGAGATATATCGGGAACGACTTTTTTTTAGGCCCGAATCTAGTCTCATTCAATTGAACTGTCGTTCCTTACGAAATCTCAAAAGTTAACTTCCGCGTAGAAACACAAATTCTTGTCAGTATGTCAGAAGAGATTTAATAAATTAAAAAATATCAATATAAGTAAAACAAGCTAACAAAATGACTTTTATTACACACGGGTTCCGAGTTTCAGTGGTATCGGACGTACGAGAGAGGGTACGAGACTTAGGATCACTTTTGCGTTTTATGTTAAGAAGATCTTCATTAGTTGAGTGTGTTAGTGTGTTACACGGAACGTGTTTACAATGCACAGATTTTTTTTTATCCATCAGTATGTGCAGCCATATTTGTCAAAAAATCCTAAGTACACATTTTATACCATAAAGAGCTCGCTGACGCTCGCATATA
Organism: Bathymodiolus brooksi; assembly: GCA_963680875.1. Taxonomy (NCBI): domain Eukaryota; kingdom Metazoa; phylum Mollusca; class Bivalvia; order Mytilida; family Modiolidae; genus Bathymodiolus; species Bathymodiolus brooksi. Next base: position 102,128,001 of record OY804586.1, read on the forward strand.
AGTTAGATTGTTCATACAAGAATTGAAATAATTCATGGAACCCATGGTTAGCATAACATTTTAAGATGGGTAACATTATTTTCGCTCGGGATAAAATATTAACGAAAATAATGTTACCCATGTTAAAACTGGATACAAACTATGGCTTCCATGAATTATTTCTTAGATATGTTCAGTTATATTGACGTTGACGTTAGGGGAACGCACCATATCTAGAAATGTCGTCCAAATCTACATATTATACTGATTCCAAGTCAACCAATCTTTGTGTAACAGTAGAGCATGTTTTACCTCCGAAAAATGCAATGTCCACGATGGGATTCGATCCTGGGACCTCTGGCATTGTAAACCACCGCTCTACCAACTGAGCTGTGAGCTAAGGGAGATCTCCACTAAAACAGTTAGCAGAGGTGGTTATGAACCTACTACGGTTCCTATAACCTTAGGTCGGGGAGCGTTTCGCTACACTTGCTATAACTAATAAATGCTGCAAGTGCAACTGAAAAACTGCAGATTTGTTATTTTATTGATCAAGATTCAAATTGGTTTAGATTATTAATTTGGTATCTTATAATAAGATTTTTTATTTCAGATTCCAATTTAATTGACAAAGATACAGGTGACATTAAGACGTTGACCATCTCAAAGATGTGAAAGTATAACGAACTATTCTACACTGATGTTGTGACGTAGTTGACATGTTGTCGCGTGATATGTATACTCAAATAAAGCGTTTGTAGATGTGTTTTTAAAAACTTTGCTTGTTGCTCTTGATTTTAATAGAATTACATTATTTCCCTACATGTTAGACCCTTATGATAGGAAATACGAAAATTACGTCCATAATGAGAGAGAGAGTTATGGTGTTTAACGCCACTTTTAACAATATTTCAGTTATATCGTGGCCGTCAATTTTGTTTGTGGAGGAAACCGGAGTACCCGGAGAAAACCAACAACCTGCCGCAAGTCCTGACAAACTTTATCATATTATGTTGTATCGAGTACACCTCGCCTGAGCCGGATTCGAACTCAAAACTTTAGTGGTAATATGCACTGATTGGAAAGGTAGTTGTAAATTTAACTACCATACGATCACGACCATGACGGCCGCTGCCGTCTATAATGTTCCATGTCATCATTTCAAACGTCTGTTTCAGTTTCACTAAGCATACGCCACAAAGCCCCGAAAAAAAATAAGGCGACTCGAAAATATACAATATACGTACATTGTCGTCCCGGAAAATATATAATTTATTAGCACGTGCTTTAGAAACAGGTAAAAAAGTGAGCCTTGGGTGAGCTTTTCTTGCCTGTTTGGCAGCGAGTGTAAATTAATTGTACGTATATTGTGTTTATCCTGCAATATAAAAAAGTCCAAAACACCTGCCAATTTCTCTGAAAATAACAAGCGTCATTCTAATATTGTTTTCAATGGTGTCATCTCTGACGTCAGCATTAATACTGTTACTATTTCTGTCTGTCGCTCTACATGAATCCGGTACCAGAAATGTTGTATTAGGTCCATGACCTAATAACATTGAAGTTTATTTGAACCCCTTTATTAGTAATGAAAATCACACAATTGCAGGATAATATAGAATAAATTTCAAGACGTTTAATATCGCATTCCTGAAGTATAAACATATAGACGTTCTGAAAGCTTGTCACTGGACTCATAGCCAGAAATGATGTGTAATTTGCATATCTAAGATGGCGACGCCGGGACGTCTGCAATTTTCATATGATCTATATAGACGATATCATTCCTAATTGCATGTATATCATTTTCTGAACTTGAAAATGATACATTGAATCAAGCTGAATTAAATGAAATAAAAATTAATGAAAACAATTTAATATTCGAGGTTCCTGGACTAAATGAAAATCCGAGTCGGCGAACCCTTATCTGGCCTTAAGAGTCTATGTAAAAATGTTCGAAATACATGAAACTGGTGGTGTTTAACACAAAATTTAACTATAAATCACATTTGGCGACAGTATTTTCTGAAATCAATTTAGATTCCTCAATAATATGATGAATATTTATGAGGAAAAGTACCATCAATTTCTGGATATGTGTCCATTTCTGATTTTGCCCTTTTCGGTTTTTCTCTAACTTTTATTAATACGATTTTGTGAATAATTTACAAGATACTTTATCTATAAGAAAAGAAACAAAAAACAAATGTTATTTCTAATTATTTGTTGATGGTGTGGTAAAAGTCATGTAAAAGCTTACATATATATATATATACATGTTCAAAATACCAGTTATCACCGGAAAAAGACAATTAACACTTTGCATGTGGTTTCAATGTATATTTCATTATACCACGTGACATGGTAAATGTACATTTAAATATCAAAAGGTTACTCATTAACTGGTCATTAAGGGGATGATCAATTGTTATTGATGTCCTTTAATACTTAAATGTCATATGTCATGGTACACATGTTATTTTGTGTTATTATATTTCATGTAAATTTCCTGTCGTCTCATTGGTTAAGGAGCGTGTGCCAATTTAGTCTATCACATGGCAGAGGGTGATAATTAAGTCGATCACCCTCTCGATTTAAAACTTTTATGTCTGAGTCAATTGCGCAATTTAAAAGATCGGATAATCAAAGTCGGAATTTAAATTGAAAAATAATACCGGTGAAGGAATGAAAATGTTCCTGAAATTCCTGACTTTTTGTCTCATGACTTTGCTTTGGCAAATGTATTGAATGACTTGTCTTTTTTACTGCCACATCAATTATTTTACCTTCAGCCATCATTTTGCATCTGACGTCTCTTTCGGTATAATAAAACACTTATATTAACTGAGGCGAAGCCGAGAGAGGGTGGTAGAGCAGATTGTTAGCCCGAGAAATTCATTGTCAACCGAGGCGAAGCCGAGGTTGACAATGAAATTCTTAGGGGTAACAATCTGCTCTACCACCCTCTCAGCTGTGTTATTTGTTTTATTATACTGAATGTTCTTTTCTCTTGGTTTCATTCTTTTTTATGATTTTGATGGCCTGAATTTCAATTGCTATCGTCTTTAAATGTGTTAAACTGTGATATCGATGATGTGTAATAAATAAGATTACATACATTTTTTGTATTTGTTAATATTTTTCTGCCATTTTGGTGTATGTTTTATACAGATGGGTGTTCTTAAGTGAAAAGTGAGCAATTTAATAAACTTACTATTCCCCGAATATCTAGTTAATAAGTGTTTTATTATACCGAAAGAGACGTCAGATGCAAAATGATGGCTGAAGGTAAAATAATTGATGTGGCAGTAAAAAAGACAGGTCATTCAATACATTTGCCAAAGCAAAGTCATGAGACAAAAAGTCAGGAATTTCAGGAACATTTTCATTCCTTCACCGGTATTATTTTTCAATTTAAATTCCGACTTTGATTATCCGATCTTTTAAATTGCGCAATTGACTCAGACATAAAAGTTTTAAATCGAGAGGGTGATCGACTTAATTATCACCCTCTGCCATGTGATAGACTAAATTGGCACACGCTCCTTAACCAATGAGACGACAGGAAATTTACATGATTTTAGATTCGAAAATGGAAGTCAAATGGCGGAATAATAGGATCTAAGGCAAAATCGTGCTGTAATGGAGTGTAACACCACTTTTTGAGGGTAAGATGTTTATGAATGAATAGAAAAATGATTGGTGAAGCGATTTATATAAGGTTTATGATAGAAAATAAAATCCGATAGCCACGAAACGTGGAAATGTGCTGACCCAGAGTTGGAGAAGCAAATCCGCTGTTTTCCGTATGTATCACCCTCCGTCGTTGAACGGCTACAGCAAGATTATCAATGCCGTTAAACGACAGAGGAATCTCGGACTAGTGTACCATGACATATGACATTTAAGTATTAAAGGACATCAATAACAATTGATCATCCCCTTAATGACCAGTTAATGAGTAACCTTTTGATATTTAAATGTACATTTACCATGTCACGTGGTACAATGAAATATACATTGAAACCACATGCAAAGTGTTAATTGTCTTTTTCCGGTGATAACTGGTATTTTGAACATGTATATATATATATGTAAGCTTTTACATGACTTTTACCACACCATCAACAAATAATTAGAAATAACATTTGTTTTTTGTATCTTTTCTTATAGATAAAGTATCTTGTAAATTATTCACAAAATCGTATAAATAAAAGTTAGAGAAAAACCGAAAAGGGCAAAATCAGAAATGGACACATATCCAGAAATTGATGGTACTTTTCCTCATAAATATTCATCATATTATTGAGGAATCTAAATTGATTTCAGAAAATACGTCGCCAAATGTGATTTATAGTTAAATTTTGTGTTAAACACCACCAGTTTCATGTATTTCGAACATTTTTACATAGACTCTTAAGGCCAGATAAGGGTTCGCCGACTCGGATTTTCATTTAGTCCAGGAACCTCGAATATTAAATTGTTTTCATTAATTTTTATTTCATTTAATTCAGCTTGATTCAATGTATCATTTTCAAGTTCAGAAAATGATATACATGCAATTAGGAATGATATCGTCTATATAGATCATATGAAAATTGCAGACGTCCCGGCGTCGCCATCTTAGATATGCAAATTAGCAAATTACACATCATTTCTGGCTATGAGTCCAGTGACAAGCTTTCAGAACGTCTATATGTTTATACTTCAGGAATGCGATATTAAACGTCTTGAAATTTATTCTATATTATCCTGCAATTGTGTGATTTTCATTACTAATAAAGGGGTTCAAATAAACTTCAATGTTATTAGGTCATGGACCTAATACAACATTTCTGGTACCGGATTCATGTAGAGCGACAGACAGAAATAGTAACAGTATTAATGCTGACGTCAAAGATGACACCATTGAAAACAATATTAGAATGACGCTTGTTATTTTCAGAGAAATTGGCAGGTGTTTTGGACTTTTTTATATTGCAGGATAAACACAATATACGTACAATTAATTTACACTCGCTGCCAAACAGGCAAGAAAAGCTCACCCAAGGCTCACTTTTTTACCTGTTTCTAAAGCACGTGCTAATAAATTATATATTTTCCGGGACGACAATGTACGTATATTGTATATTTTCGAGTCGCCTTATTTTTTTTCGGGGCTTTGTGGCGTATGCTTAGTGGAACTGAAACAGACGTTTGAACTGATGACATGGAACATTATAGACGGCAGCGGCCGTCATGGTCGTGATCGTATGGTAGTTAAATTTACAACTACCTTTCCAATCAGTGCATATTACCACTAAAGTTTTGAGTTCGAATCCGGCTCAGGCGAGGTGTACTCGATACAACATAATATGATAAAGTTTGTCAGGACTTGCGGCAGGTTGTTGGTTTTCTCCGGGTACTCCGGTTTCCTCCACAAACAAAATTGACGGCCACGATATAACTGAAATATTGTTAAAAGTGGCGTTAAACACCATAACTCTCTCTCTCATTATGGACGTAATTTTCGTATTTCCTATCATAAGGGTCTAACATGTAGGGAAATAATGTAATTCTATTAAAATCAAGAGCAGCAAGCAAAGTTTTTAAAAACACATCTACAAACGCTTTATTTGAGTATACATATCACGCGACAACATGTCAACTACGTCACAACATCAGTGTAGAATAGTTCGTTATACTTTCACATCTTTGAGATGGTCAACGTCTTAATGTCACCTGTATCTTTGTCAAGTAAATTGGAATCTGAAATAAAAAATCTTATTATAAGATACCAAATTAATAATCTAAACCAATTTGAATCTTGATCAATAAAATAACAAATCTGCAGTTTTTCAGTTGCACTTGCAGCATTTATTAGTTATAGCAAGTGTAGCGAAACGCTCCCCGACCTAAGGTTATAGGAACCGTAGTAGGTTCATAACCACCTCTGCTAACTGTTTTAGTGGAGATCTCCCTTAGCTCACAGCTCAGTTGGTAGAGCGGTGGTTTACAATGCCAGAGGTCCCAGGATCGAATCCCATCGTGGACATTGCATTTTTCGGAGGTAAAACATGCTCTACTGTTACACAAAGATTGGTTGACTTGGAATCAGTATAATATGTAGATTTGGACGACATTTCTAGATATGGTGCGTTCCCCTAACGTCAACGTCAATATAACTGAACATATCTAAGAAATAATTCATGGAAGCCATAGTTTGTATCCAGTTTTAACATGGGTAACATTATTTTAGTTAATATTTTATCCCGAGCGAAAATAATGTTACCCATCTTAAAATGTTATGCAAACCATGGGTTCCATGAATTATTTCAATTCTTGTATGAACAATCTAACTTATATGCGAGCGTCAGCGAGCTCTTTATGGTATAAAATGTGTACTTAGGATTTTTTGACAAATATGGCTGCACATACTGATGGATAAAAAAAAATCTGTGCATTGTAAACACGTTCCGTGTAACACACTAACACACTCAACTAATGAAGATCTTCTTAACATAAAACACAAAAGTGATCCTAAGTCTCGTACCCTCTCTCGTACGTCCGATACCACTGAAACTCGGAACCCGTGTGTAATAAAAGTCATTTTGTTAGCTTGTTTTACTTATATTGATATTTTTTAATTTATTAAATCTCTTCTGACATACTGACAAGAATTTGTGTTTCTACGCGGAAGTTAACTTTTGAGATTTCGTAAGGAACGACAGTTCAATTGAATGAGACTAGATTCGGGCCTAAAAAAAAGTCGTTCCCGATATATCTCGGCCCAAAATATCTCGACACTTTTTGATGCACTGGATGAGCGTGAAATTGCCAGATAATTTTCAGATTCGCGAGCATTCATGGCCGTGCCTGTTTCATATTGTTTTGAAGTGAAAGTCAGTATGAAAATGCATGCAACAACAAAATCCACTAACCTTCATGTTTATAGTTGTTTTCCTACATGGATAACTAGACGGTATTGCAATTAAATTACTGATATATGACGACATTGTACATTTAGCTACTTAAACAAGTAAAATGCTCACAAAATCGTAAAATAAATCAGTAACCAGTTTGTGTTAATATCGCCAGCGTCACCGGAAGACGACATATTACAAACGTCAAAGTCGATAGATGGTTCTCTAAGTATTTTTTCCGGAAAAAAATATATATCATGAAACAATTCGAGAATTTGCATGTTTGTATGCACCATGGTCCTGCATGAATACATGAATTTACTTGGTTCCCGAATGATGTTTATAATGTGTTCGTCAATACGCATGTGCGAATTAAAATATATCGGGAATTTTATCAAGGTATTATTTATATGACCAATAAAGGACGTCATGTTAGAATTAAGAAATAAATCATAGAAGCCATAATGTGTTGGGAGTTTTAATATGGGTTGGCGGAAATTAGTATTTTATCCCGAGCCAGAGATTTATTTCGATTCTGATATGTCTAAGAGTACAAATACGCCGGGTAGTATACTTTGATTGGAAGACGGTAATTTATACTTACGTTTGTGGAAAATGTCGCACACAATTTATGCTGCCAATGGAAAAGTCAGTCACATTCGCCGGCGCATGTGCGAATGAGATTATACCATTTATAAATCGCTCGTTTGTCTACAAAGCGAAAGAAGGAGGTTATGTTATAATAGCTAATTAGCAAGATAAGCATCAAACTAAGCAGTTTGGTCAAGTGTAAGGTCAGGGGCGGATCCAGATACTCTTTTGACGGGGAGGGGAGGGGGGGGCTCAGTTATGGAGCGGAAATGGTGAAAGGAGTTTTATTGAGATGGAAATGTATTAACATATTTATAGTATAATAACTAATGTACATGTATTAGAAACATATAAATACACAGTATAAATATTTGAAATATTTATATAATAATGTTGTGTTAGCCATGACTATGCCAATATAGTGGTCAGGGTTGAAGATTGACAGATTGGATCCGCCCCCTTGCACTTGGAATAGCTACTATATCGTTTGACAGACAGCTGAAAACCCAACCTTCCCCGCGTGAAACTGGCATAGTAGATGTACTATTTTCGCATAGTATATCAACGCTATATAATTTTTTGTGATATATGCCAAAATGTCGTATGAACTTATATTACAGAAAGCATAATAATGTTTCATAATACACAAACATGCATGTAGATAGGTTGATTATTCAATTAAAAAGTCCTAAATAGTCTGACACTAAATAGTAAGGCTGTGGTGGAAGGTGACCGCATTTGATTTGTTTGTTTGTTTTCAGGGGCGTAGCTAGCCTTTTTTGCAGTGCAAGCAACCATACCTTGGAGAGGGGGTCTTTTTTTTTTACTAGATGCAAAATTGTGCGTTCTGAGGTGTTTTCATGGGTAAATTGAATACATAAGCAACACATTGATTTCATGATTTTGTTAGACAGAATTTACTTAGAATTGCCCAAAATCTGTTCTTCGTGTCTTAGCAGACACGCACTTCTCCATAACTTTGTCTAAATCCACACTGAAATCGCGATGGATATACATTAATGCTAGCGATGACAACCTATCGTTATTCATTGTTGATCGTACATATGTCTTCAACCGACGTAGTACACTGAACGATCGCTCTGCGGTAGCACTTGTTACCGGCATTGTCAAAATGATACACAAGATGGTATCTATAGAAGGATATAGAACCGGGTTTACTGCATCAAGTGTCTCACAAAGTGAAGTTGGCATCTGATGGCGAGGTGTTATACTCCAGCGTGTTCGCCATCGAGCGACCTCCCTCTTGAATTCGTTTAAATTACATGTCAGGTCAGTCTGGTATGTCTCATACAATGTCGCGATTTGTTCGTTCGTAATATTTCCTATAACACGAGGAAGCAGATACTGTGCATAAAAGCAATTTTCTGATTTTATCAGACGCGACTCCAATTCCATTATCATGTGGTCTATAAACGCAAAGTACAAAGAAACTTTCCAATACTGTTTTGGCGTGTCTGCAGGGTGATTGGCTCTGGTAGTCTGTCTTCCACATCGCCTCGGCATATTTTCAACGATATCGAAAGGTTCTGATAAATCTAATGCCGGTTGATACAATTCATTCCAAACTGATTCATCGAGTCGTTCAGCTCGTAACAACTCAATGACAGCTTTACCTTCTTTTGTAGCCTCCAGCAGGTCACATTCGATACCTTGCAGGAATTTCGACAGAAACACCGTACTCTGTAAAATGTGTTCTGATACTACCAGAGCTTTAACAAATACAAATCTGGTAATAGATGCAAGGTATTGTCCGGCTTTGTCATCTCCTAGTCCCTGTAATCGTTCCAACGCATGAACCACTATAGGAAATGATGTTTTAAATGTGTACAGTGCGTCGGCTTGACTCGTCCATCGCGTTTCGCAAAGTGTGCGCAGATTGGCCCGCTTGTCCATATTTTCGATGTAACTCATACTAATGATACGCCGTAACGTCATTTGAATAAAATTTGAAATGCCGTAATTTTTATGACATTGAATTTTCACAAAAAGCCACAACGAGACTTTGTTTTCCACTTTTTCTTTTTCTTTTTATTATTCCTTATTTATTTTATTTGTTTTGCTCTTTATTTTTTTTTCTTCAGCACGCCGATGTGCACGCAACTGCGTGTTGGCGTATAGGGAGCTACGCGCCTGGTTTTTATGGTGTTTAACGCCACTCTCAACAATATTACAGTTATATAATGGCGGTCAGTTTTATTGAGGGAGGAAACCGGAGGACCCGGAGAAAACCATCGATCTACCGTAAGTCACTGACAAACTTTATCACATAATGTTGTACACCTCGCCCTGAGCGGGAGTCGAAGCCACAACATCAGTGGTGATAGGCACTGATTGCACATGTAGTTGTATATCCAACTACCATACGATCACGACAGCTCCAGAAATTATAAGAACAATTGGAAGATTTTAAAAGAATGTTATTGTTTCATTTAAATTTTACTTCTAAGCATAGTCAATTTAATCTTGGGTATGGGACACAAATATGGAAAAAAAAATTTTCATTGGTTAAAAGAATAGTAAAATTTCATAATCACAATGGCAATTGAAGAATAGTTTATCTTGTGTGATTTTTAAAGAGAAAAAAAATGCAATTATTTTGAGGCAGCTTGAAAAATGGGAAAATTATATAAAAAAAATAGATCTTACCAGAAAATAGTGTTGCAAGCAACCTAAGCTATTTCTGATCTCAAAAGTATAATAAAAACAATTAATAAAATCTTTAGAGGAAAAAATATTAATAATTATAAATGATTGTTCCATTGTACAGATTTTTTAACAACAATATCTTTAAATACATTTGTTCAATCAAAATGATGAAAACTATCCCTGATCAGCTGGGATATTATAAATATGATGTTTGTGTTAAAAAATAATTAAAATTTTGAATGTTTGAAGGTGTTTCATTTTTCACCCTCAGTGGTCACTAAAAGTGCAACCTTAGTTTGCAGTTGTCCATATAAGAAAATATTAAAGATATCAAAAGGAGTAATCAGTGGCTGAAGATCACGACCATGACGGCCCCCATTCGATGGGGAGGAGGGATGTTGTTTCTTATCACAAATGGATAACAAGTTATAACTTTTTCTATTTTGGAGTCACCTGTTCAACTTTTATTTCACTTTGTCCGAATATAAGGAACACCGGGCTTTATTTTTATCTAGCTTTTGATATTTTTTAAATATCGAGAACATGTCTTTTCACAAGGATCAAAATAGCTTCCAGATGTAAAATGCACCCTCTTTCGGTTGAAAACTAATCTGATAGTATACATTCTTATATATATATCTTCGTAAAGTGACATTTTCCCTATATAAAGAATGAGGTTGTTATTAGAGCAGAATTTATTCAAATTCTACATTAGTAGTGCACCTGATTTGTCGAAATCATTATTTTTCCAATAACAATTCATAGCTCGGCCGTCTTAGGTTTGTCGAAAATACTATTTTGCCAAAATAATGGAAATACTGAGATGCTGAATAAATGTCCACGAGACAACGATCCGACAAAACAGCAAAATACAAAGCCTCATTTATATACATAACGCCCAGCATTCTTGCCAAAATAAGTTTCATATTGGGTCCTATATCAAGAACACCAATAGTTTACAAAAATCAAGTAAGTGGCCATGGTTTCTGGACTAAATTTTTCATGGTTTTCTCATACACTGTATTCAGCAATATGTTTTTAAGATACAGGGGCGTATCCAGGATTTCAGGTTAGAGTAAAAAAAATAAATAATCGCCGGGCTGAACGAGGCGAGATATTTTTTTGGTATCAAGATTTCATGCAAAAATCGTATTTTTTTTATTTGTAGGGGGGCATACGCCCCAAACCCCCGCCTGTCTATTAGGATTTCTTGAACCATTCATTTACAAAACAAAAATTTTAACTTTTAGGTGGTAATCAGTTGGATTAGAGTCAAATGTCAATGAGTTCCATTCAAACTCCATATTATTTTTAAGGACAATAACATGAACAAGTTTAAAAAAAAATAGGTAGCTTTATTAATGAATGTGTTTTGCTGCGAGGACACAACTGATCCTATAGATATCATTAGGTTAGGTGAATTATTATAGTTATTATACATGTTATATTAAATGTGAATTGATTTATGGTGGTATTTGATAGGCTCTGATCTGGCCGTGCAGTCACTGAACATAAATATGTTTTCCTGTGGGGGTGTTTTTTTTTAGGGGGGGGGGGGGGGGTCGGTGTTGTTTCTGTGTGTGTGTGTTTACATGTATCTTTGTATTTCTCCAATCATTTCAATCATTGTATTAAATTGTTTGCCCCTTGTGGGCCCTTAATTGCCAATAAAACAATCTTATTAATATTCTTATCTGAAACAAAACTTCGCCTCGAAGGGACCAGGCAATAGGGACCAGTGAAAAAAAACCATGGGACAAAGATATTTTTGCAACTTTTTTTTTCATGGGAAAGTCGCGTTTTCTTGGCAGAATTTGGTAAAATCTATATATTATTTTCATTGAAATTAGGCATGGGACATGTAGTTTTTTTCATAAATATTGAACATGGGACAAAGACTTTTTAAGAGGCAAAATTGAAATGCATTGGTCCCAACCTCTGATAAATTTTGCCTGGTCCCTAACTACCGAACAGCCCGTGCTTAGGGCACTTAGCTCCCAAAATGTGCACTTACTGACTTATCCCGTTAAAAAAATACTCAAGATGTAATATGATGAAATTATATAGTTAATGTGCATAATTTTGACAGAGGACATTTTTCAAGATGTTGTTTTCCGAAAGCCCTGTGCGAGTCCCGGGCGTCATAAAGAATAGGCCTGAAGCAGATCTCGGCTTGTCGTAAAAGCCGACTAAGAGCACTTAGAGTCTGGCCCGGGGTCGGAGGCTCAGCCCCCCGAGAAACTAAGGTGTGTACCTTAGGTGACTCGATGGCTAAATAGGGTAGCCCTCGCTTCGGGAGTTGTCAGGCTATTAGAGGAAGAGGGAAATCTTACCGCGGACCATAGTAGGCCAACCTGTGTGGAAGGTGCCACTCTTCATGCACGTAAAATATCCCATCTGTAGATTTCGAAAGAGTATGCCCCTATGCTACCTTGGGGCCACTACAGATGGTAAAATTTTCCGCCCCTGTCCAGCTCTCCCCTTTTCCAGGCCATTGCAGTCAAAAATTGTTTTTCCTGTTTCTCATCCCAACCTCGCTTTTCTTTATCAAATTGATTTTTTTCACTGTTGAACTTGTTCTGGTCCCGATTATGCATGAAATATTAGCGACTGAACGTTATATTAAACAAACAACAATAAATAAATCAATCCGAAGTGCGCATCCAGTCGGTATCAAATAGAAAATACTGAGATGTGGACTACTAGTATTTGAATGAATGCTGAATGTTATTGTAATTTTCAATCAAACTTCAATGTAGGATCCCGTGCGTCATGCTTCGTGACCATAGGTGAAGATACGTCTCGATAGGTAGCTTAGGTCGAGTTACGTAATTTTATTGGATATCTCTAGTAGTGCTTACAAAGAATAAACGTTTATTTCGTTTCGATTCTTGTCTTACTTTACAGAATTCGTTCTTTTTTTCAATTGATATTGTTTTCTTACTTTATAGATTTCGTTTCTTTTCGTTATGTTTTGTTTTCTTACTTTACAGATTTCGTCGTTTCTTTTCGTTGGATTTCGTTTTCTTATTTTACAGATTTCGTTTCAATTCGTTGGATTTCGTTTTCTTACTTTACAGATTTCGTTTCATTTCGTTGGATTCTGTTTTCGTTTCTCAGTTTACCGGTACCCGGAATGCATCCATGATTCGTCGTAAGTATCATATATCATATAATTTATAGCAATGTATAGGCCAAGAACTGGATGATTTATCTCTCAAAAGCTATCTACACACCCATCTGGCTCAACAAGTTTTCTTAAAATGAAATGCAACTACCTTGTGTTGTCATTTACAAATGTTGGTCAAATTAGGGGGAAAAAAGTGTGTGGGGAACTACTCCCGGTATCAGGACATCTCGGAGCATATGCGACATCTCGATACTGGACATCTCGGTACTTCGTACTGAAAATTTCGGCACTGAATAATAAAAATAATTTGATTGAATTTAAAAACTTTTTAAAAATTTTTTTTACATGTCGACGTTGTTTAATCATCTTTAATTAAATGGACATCAAAGAGGCAATTCATTAATATTTGTAAATAACTTTTGTTTTGATAACTAAGTCCCTTTATCAATAAATCACAGATAAACTTGACGGGATGATTATTTTCATTTCTGTTTTAATTAGATAGCTTTAATTACCAAATTTGATTTCTTTAATCATAGATCAATGCTTTAATCTTTTGTTTGACTTCAAAAGACGATACAAGCTGAATTTTATTTGAGAAATATCCGATATGGTTTTGACCTAGTTTTCATTGTTTACGTTTTTATGGTGCATAAATGACATCAGACCAAACCAAAATATAATCAAATGTTTATATGATAATAGAAATTATAGAAGAATCGTTAGGGTGACGAACTTTCATACATCGGGGATATCAGATAATCTGAAGCAAAGGTCAAAATAATGAAAATATAAATAAAAATCAATGTATTGTTGCACCACTGGGGTGGTAACGATATACAGGTATAAACACTGGTGGTATAATCACACTGGTAGTGGGTTATTTCTATTACTGGTAGCATAATATGCACAAGCTCAAGGCACTGGTAAAACTTAATGTTTCATACTTGTACAACAAATAACAATAATATGGAATAGATTCTCATGAAATTTATTATAATAACAATTGATAATTTAACAAATACAGTATAAAATCCTACTGAGCGCTATAAAATACCGGGACTCCCCCTTTTGGACAAATGTCAATATTAGCGTAAAGTCGTACGAACGTAGTAAAAATATATAGGTCACAGGTCGGAATATTCTATCTTAAGGGAAACGTACCAGTCTAAATAACAGAAATATTACTGTAAAAATAACTAGCTGGTAGCGCTCATGTTAATTGCAAGGTGGTTTAATTGCCCTGGTCTCGGGTTAAAGTGTCTCTCTTAGTTTGAATTGATTTGGATTTAGACGGCGACTTTCTCTTAGTTGCAGACGTTTGGTCTTTATATAAGCAAAGCCCACATCTGGATGTGGGTCAAACGCCGCTGATTGGTTGGTTACTCCAAAAGTTCCCACGGTAATTATACCGTAAACGGGGCCGCAAACAGGGCCACATTTAAGTGTGAGGTAACACACATGCGCACTATAAATTACACAAAGTATAAACACGTTGTTTGTCATGTCAAGAGGAAAGGGAAAACGGGCTTAATTAAAGCTTACCCTTAAGGAAAACAAACCCAAGTACAATATATAAACCTAGCGTAAATGAATGAAATAGGTAAGAAAATGTGACAAGGTTTATAAGGAGAAATACAGATGGGACTGTCGTAGCCCCCACCCCCCTGGCCAAACAATCAGTCGCAAGTTGGTTGTAAAATCATAAGTAGAAAAAGATAATATACAATTAATGACTTTTAATAAGGTGGATACAATGATTTATTAACCCAGGAACATTATATTTACCGCGGCCAAATATATTATTCTTGGGTTAATAAATCCTGGTATCCATCGAATTGAAAGTTAATAATTGTTTTATTATACGACACATTTTATATGTTGATTTTATCATGACGTTTTCTTTGGTTTCGTATGGTGCAAGATGTTGGAATGTTATATTCACCGCGCATTACGTCGAAAAGACATTATCTGAAGTCATATAATAATGGTTGTTATTACAGAATAGAATAGTTTTATTAAATCAATCAAGAAGCCCGTGAGAGCACAGAATTACAGACATTTGCATTTTTACACTTACAATGATTTTGATGATTAGTAACATATATGACATATATAAAAATAATAAAAACAAGTATAGATGATCGACACTGCAGGGGGGAAACCACCCATAGACAGAACAAACTATGGCAGTTTATAGCTAATATTATGATATACATAACAATATATATTATACAAATATAATATGATGCAGATATAGCATGGTGTTCATATCATGAATACTATTTTATCTTTAAGTAAGGTTAAATTTGCAATGTATGGTTCTTCCGTATTTCAAAACTTTTGTTTAGGAAGACAGCAAGTTTATTTATGAGTGTCTTCACTACTAAGAAGCCAAATCAACTTATTGTTCGGACTCAGATGTTCAAAATTTTTACAATTATCTTGAATGTATATCAGTAATGTAGCCCTTTCAGTTTCATATATTGGGCATTTGAATAACATATGACTTTCGTCTTCAACCTCATTTAATGTACAATGAAGGCATTTTCTTTCCCCTCTATCTAGCATAACTAAATTTCCTTGGGAGTTTCGGATACGTTCATAACGTCCCGTTTCTATTCTTAACCGATGAGCACTTATTCTAAATTTTGTTACAATAGATCTATTTATAATATTTTTCAGTTCAAAGTATTTTTCTGTGGTAAATCTGGTTTTAAATTGGAAGTAAGTGGATAATTTACCAGATTCTCCCTGATTTTGTTTAATATTATTCCAATAGGATAAAAATTTATGTTTCAACGTCTTTTTTAGTTCATTTTTAAACTTATTCCTGCCAAAAGTTTTTGATAAATTCATATCAATGTTTAGTGTTTTACAAAAGAATTTCACTGTTGAATACCACGTGTCAGTATATCCTGATCTGTATAATGATTTATATTCTTCATAGGCAGATTTTAATAGATTGCTTGGTTCATTTTCAAGCATATGCCAATAGCTAAGAACTTGGGTTATTAATTTCAAATATATAGGATATCTACCCAATTCTGACAGAACTGCTATATTAGTACTTTTTTTATTTACTCCCAGTAAATATTTGCAAAATTTAATATTTAGCTTCTCAAAGTCCCAATCTTTGAATGTTTCAAATAAACTAAGGTTGTTATTGTTAATTTTATATGCTGATAATGTGCCCCAGTTTTCACATCCATATAGTAAGATAGGGCATATTGTATGGTCAAAAAGATGCAGCACAGTGTTGACATTTGGGTTTAGAGAATTTACCTCTTTGTACAGTTTATAAGAAGCCTTCATTGCCTTATTAAATAAGACCTTTTGTGCCTGTTGAAATTTTCCTGAGGCAGTAAGCATTATACCAAGATATTTATAGGTTTTAACACATTCAATACTCTGGTTGTTTATATTAAAGTTTCTAGTGATCAATCTACCAGATTTATTAAAGATTATTACCTTAGTTTTGTTAATGTTAATTTTCATGCACCAGTCTTTGCAATATTTGTGCAAGATATTTAATCTATCTTGAAGGCCCTGTTCAGAGTCTGATATCAGAATTAAATCGTCTGCATAGAGCAGACAGGAAATTTTCTTGTCTTGTAAGTATACAGAGTCGTTAGAGTTTTCAATTATATCTGAGAAGTCATTTAGAAAGAGCTTAAAAATGTTTGGGCTTAAAACATCCCCTTGACGGACGCCTAAACTTGAGGTGAAGGGTTCAGTTAGTTTGTCCCCGATCTTGATGGACACCATGCTAGAACTGTACATGTTGCATATTATCCTATAGAATAATCCATTTATACCATTTCTAATAAGTTTATATCTAATGCCGGGATGAATAACAGTATCAAATGCTTTATGGAAGTCCACAAAGCACACAAATAACTTTTTTGTATCTGTTTTTAGATACTTTTCTAAAATACATTTTAATACAAAAATGTGGTCAGAAGTTCTGGACTTTTTTGAAAATCCTATTTGGTTTTCATGAATAATATTGTTTTCAACTAAAAATTTATCTAGTCTATTATTTAAAATCGAATTGAATACCTTTCCAATGCTATTACATATAGTAATTCCTCTGTAATTTTGAGGAAGTTTAGGATTTTCTGCCTTAAATATTGGAGTAATGTACCCCTCAGACCAGATCTGAGGATAAATGCCAGATGTAAAAACTGCATTGAATAGTTTAACCAGACAAGGATTTAAATAAGTTTGTGCCGTTTTTAACAATTCATTTCCAATCATATCCAACCCTGGGCTCTTCCCGTTTTTTAAATTACAAATAGCCTTATTAAGCTCGGAGGCTGATATGCGAAAATCGAGACAGGAAAATGATTTAAATTCTGGTTTTTGTTCTAATTCCTTTACTTTTTTGTTTAGCTCTTCAATTTTTTTGTCAAATTTAGGAGGAACTGTAGATAACTCTGAAAAATATGCTAACCATATTTCATCATCAATACTTTTTTCTGGGTTGTCTCTCTTAGATTCACGAAGAGAGTTTACTAAGTTCCAATATTCTTTTTGATTATTCGATTGAAAAGTATCTAGTTTGTCTATTATTTGTTGCCTAAATTGTTTCTTTTTATATTTTCTAAGTTTGGCATATTCTTTGTTAATTTTAAAGAATGATCCTCTAATTAATGGGTCATGAGGGTATTTTGACATTAAGAAGCCTTTATCCTTAACTTGCTTCTTTTTCTTATGCAAATCTTGGTCAAACCATTTTTCATTCTGTGTTTTTTTCCTTTTGTTTTTTGATTTTTTCCTTAAAGTAAGATCCGCAACTTGTTGGATTACCGAGTGCAGATGGTTTGTTGCTTTGTTGATATCAGAAGTTGTTAAATTTATTTCATCTTTTAAAAAGTTATCAAGTTTATTTTTAATATTTGGGTTCAAAAATCCCTTTGTAAAATCTTCAGAACTTTTATCGTTCCATATGTATCTATTTAGGAAGTCCTTCAGTTTTCTATTGATTATCTCTCTCTGATAGGATGCCAAAATTTTAAATGATAACTTACAATGACAATCAGACATTCCAGCATAAAAATTAGAAATTTGCATATAAAGAATTTGACATAAAAGATGTTGTGATACAATAGCATAATCAACTACACTACAACCGCTGGTTTATAGCAGGTATAGGCACCAAATGAGTCACCAAATGTTCTTCCATTAAGGATTCTTAATTGGTTTGAAATACACATGTCTAATAATTCTTTACCTCTTGTGTCAATATGTGAATCATGGCTATTCATGTAGTATTCAGGGGCGCACCCGGCGCGCCCCCCCCCCCCCCTAAAATTGGAAAAAATATGATTTTTTTGGCGTAAAATCGTGATTTTTCACATGAAATAACCCCAAAATTTCGCCCCCCCCCCCCCCCCCCTATAATTGAAAAAAAAAAGATTTTTTGGCGTAAAATCGTGAATATGGAAATTCATCAAAATCCTCTGTTTTTTCACGAAAATATTATTTTTCTCATTCGAATACTCCGAACTCTATTTTCCGAGCTAATATTCGGAATCTCCTGCTACGGGCCCCTACCCATGGTACATATATATCGACCCCCCCTATCCATGGTATTTTGACCCCCTACCCGTGGTACGTCGACCCCCCTATCCATGGTATTTTTAACCCCCTATCCATGGTATATCGAACCCCCTAACCATGGTATTTTGACCCCCTGCCTATCTCTTGATTAGGAATGAGGGGGGTCAAAATACCATGGAGTTTCAGTGTGGGAAACCATTTTTTCCAAACACTCGCCAAAATGGCGAGTGTACTGTAACTATTTTACTCGCCAAGATGAAAAAGAGCTCGCCATGTTTGGCGAGTGACATTTTTTTTAAACTCGCCAACAAATACCAAATAAACAATACAGTAATGTTCAACAATTTATTTTGCAGATTTTGACAAGTCATTAACTTGGTCAAGAAGGATCAACACTCTCTTAAGAGCTGCGTCGATCTTTTCTTCCTCAATTTCGTTGTCTTCGTCTTTTAAATTTTAATGCACGGTATAAAACATGTATGTCAAACTCGGTTCCGACACATATTTAACTTTATGTTTTCACGTAGATTTTCGCTAAGAATTCATTTGAAATATTTCAAAACCCAAATTATTTTATTTACATTAATTTTAAAAGTCATCACATCTATTGGTAATGAAACAATATTTCATTTAATCGTGAAATCGACCTTGGCAAAATTATGCGGGGTCGGGATTGTATACTTAATTTTTCTATTGACAGAAAGGAAGTGTCATGACTCATGGTGGAATGTTTTCTTATCGAGTACAATGATTAATAAAATGTTGGATAAATGACACAGTTAACAAAACATTTAACTGTTTGGGAGCTGATATTTTAAAGCTGTACACCAGTTATCGTGGCGATCGTTTTCAAGTTCCTACTTGCCAGACCGGCGAGTATAAAGTGGATGTTACTCGCCACCCGAAATTTCCACTCGCCTTTGGCGAGTGGTGGTTTCCCACACTGGGTTTCAATATACCATATGACACCGGTCCTTTCTTCATTCATGAACTATCACCGGATTTGTAATCAGATTAACACGATGAGTACCACTAGTGGAGCAGGAACAGCTTACCTTTCTCGAGCACTCAAGTTCAGTCCCGGTTTTTAGTTGCACGATCTTTAGTTTTATGTGTATGCTTTGTAGATCATTGTTTGTCCTTTTGTCCTGTTTTGCCATTGTGTTGTCCGTCCTTCGATTTATGGATTTAATTTCTTATTACCCGAATCTTGGTATCTTGAAACTCTTCTTAAGAAAAGCTGTTATTCATTTCCCAATAGGCTCCTATGTTAAAAACTGTCACGTGTCGGGGAGCTAAAACACTTTGTTGCTCACTTTTCATTCTGTTTTGAGGAAACCTTATTATACTTATACAGAACTTTCCAAAGGTGCTTCCTACCAAATTTTTGTTCATTTGGCATCTGAGTTTCAGAGGAGAAGAATTTTAAGAAATTAACCAATCAGAAACAAGAATTGTCTGTGGTGGCCATGTTTTTTAACTGATCAAGACAAAATGAGCAATTTTAATAGAAGACCATCCATAGATGATTCCTATAGCTACTAAGTTTCTGTTCATTTGGACAAGCGGTTTTGGAGGAGAACATTAAAATATGAAAAGTTAACGGACGACGGATGCTAAGTGATGGCAAAAGCTGACATTTCCATTGGCAAGGTGAGCTAAAAACTTGATGCAAGAAAAAATATTCTTACAATGTACTAAAGTTTATATTTGACATGGGAGTCAATCAGGATCTTATTTCAGTGTTGATTCGCATCAATCCAGACATTTGAAAAGTGAGAATGTAAATATAGTGTGGTTCATTCTGTGTCAGCGATTTTGATTAGAAAATTAAAATTTGAAAAGGCCATCAATGACAAAGAGAGGTTAATGTGAGTGACAACTTCCATGATTCTTTATAATTAGGTTAGATAAAGTGTTGACGAAAATGACAAACGGACAACAGACGCCAGGTGATTAAGAAAATTGCTATGTTTCTTCTCTATGTGTGTACAAATTGTACAAATTGTGTGTGTTGTTTCTGAATGATCAGGTTTAGCTAACAACCACCATTAACAATTTATACACATAAGATCATTATTAATTTAAAATCGCTAGATTAATTAGTGCTTAACATCACTTGTAGCAATATGTTACCTACGAGATGGTGGTTCAATATGGTGAAGGAAACCGGATTATCGATAAAACCACTGACCTGCAATAAATCTCTAAAACTTGATAACATAAACATGATAAAGATGTATAGAGTACACCTCGCCAAAAGCAGGAATCGAACGCACAACTTTAGTGCTGATAGGCACTGATTTAATATCAAACCATCATAGTGATCTCAGTATTGATAATGTCTTGTAAAATGTAATTTCCCTCATTTTATTAATAAGGCAAAATATGAGGTTAAGCTGTTAAGGATGAACATTATATGGAACAGCAAGTAATTTATGTCGAGGTGTACTTGATACAACATTATGTGATAAAAGTTTATCAGTGACTTGCGACAGGTCTGTTGTTTTCTCTGGGAACTCCGTCAGCAATAAAACTGATCGCCATGATATAATTAAAATATTGTTGAAAGTGGCGTTAAATACTATAAACCCTTATCTAGAATTTTATTTTTATTTAATTTTAGGCCAAAAAAAAATGTGCGTGTTTCCGATTGCCATGATATATCTGTTATGTATTGGACTTATAATAAATAGACACATTGTACAGGTTATACTTTATATATAAATTGTATGTATGCAATATTCTATAAAAACATGTTATACATTGTCCAAATATTGTAATGATCCAAATGTTGTAAATTGTCCAAATATTGTGAATGATCCAAATGTTTTAAATGATCACAATATTGTTAATAGTCCAACGGTTGTGAATGGTCCAAATATTGTTAATAGTTCAAATGTTGTAAATTGTCCAAATGTTGTAAATGATCACACTATTGTTAATCTAAATAGTTCAAATGTTGTAAATTGTCCAAATGTTGTAAAACATCCAACGGTTGTTAATTGTCCATATAAATGAGCAGAATGTTCTAAATGATCCAAATGTTGTGATAAAATGTAAAAAAAAAAACCCACCACACTTTGGGAACAATTCCCAAATCAACTACTAGTATTTTGGTGGTTTGGTACAGGTACTTCAATGTAAATGAGCAAAAGTTCCAAGCTTCACCTCAAAATGTACAATGTTAGCAATAACTTATAATCCTTTAATTAGCATACTTTATACTCCAATAATTAACACAAATCAAATTAAAATTATCCAGGATAATTAATTAGATCTATATTTTACTACTTTTATCTACAGTACATACACATGAGGAAACATATTGTTATCACAAAGTAAAAAACAATCTTCATCTAAAGCTATCAACTAATTAATATAGAATTATTTCTACTTATAATTAACAGTTTTGTAAGTCATTGTTAAATATTATATAATATATCAGTGGTTTGTGACTTGTCAATATCATCTTGTCCACAAAATAAACAAAAAATATTTTATTTACAAAATATAAAAATCCTTTATCTACAAAATATAAACTAATACAGTCTTATTTCTACTGATAATTAACAGTTTTGTAAGTCATTGTTAAATGTTATATCACGTGGTTTGTATGATTAAATTTTGATTTGTTTGTTTCATAAAATGTTGTCATCTTCCAATCAATGTAATCAATCCATAATCATTGTATTAAATTCTTTGTTAATTGTTCTGCCTGAAAGGGCCTCTTAATTGGAAATAAAAAAATGTGACTTGTCAATATCATTCATGTCCTCAAAATATAAAAATCCTTCATTTACAAAAAATATAAAAATCCTTCATTTACAAAAAATATAAAAATCCTTCATTTACAAAAAAATATAAAAATCCTTCATCAACAAAATATAAAAATCCTTCATTTACAAAAAAATATAAAAATCCTTCATTAACCAAATATAAAAATTCTTCATTTACAAAAAAATATAAAAATCCTTCATTTACAAAAAAATATAAAAATCCTTCATTAACCAAATATAAAAATCCTTCATCTATAAAATATAAAAATCCTTCATCTATAAAATATAAAAATCCTTCATCTATAAAATATAAAAATCTTTCATTTACAAAATATAAAAATCCTTCATCTACAAAATATAAAATCCTTCATTTACAAAATATAAAATCTTTCATTTACAACTCAGCATGCCCACAAGTTTTTTCATCTGGGGGTACATGTACCCTTTTACCTTCATTTTTGGGGGTACATCACAATTTTTGGGGGTGCAATGTACCCCTCTAACTCTTCATTTGGAGGTACAAAGAAAATTAACTGCATTTTCTCCACGCAAAGTCGCGCACCATGCTGGTTTTTGTAAATATTACGCAGAGTTGGCGAAAACTTTTTTTTTCTGTCTGACATTGGGGCAGACAGGAAGTGGGGTTCTCTCTGACCCATGGCCTTTGTGTCTGTCTCACTATTTTTTTGTAATATTGTATATAACCTGTCAAATTTTGTTTTTTATACAGAACTGAATGCAAGATTACCTATATATAGTCATGATCATTAAACAACTCAATTAAATGTTTTTCTGTATATGATCTAAAAAGATAAGGCAGATATGGCCAACAATCCGTATCTAATGGTCCGATCACGTTCCGAATATTATACATCAATGCTAGTTTCCGGTTTATCTACATTTTTAATTTCAGCTAAGAATATGAATCTGTTGTCATCTTCAATATATAAGCATCTCAAAACATATTTAATTAAACACAAACA
Organism: Bathymodiolus brooksi; assembly: GCA_963680875.1. Classification (NCBI taxonomy): domain Eukaryota; kingdom Metazoa; phylum Mollusca; class Bivalvia; order Mytilida; family Modiolidae; genus Bathymodiolus; species Bathymodiolus brooksi. Next base: position 102,151,597 of record OY804586.1, read on the forward strand.
ATCTTTGATACTTGGGGAGTGTGGAAGTCAACTTATTTCTGTGCTCAGTAATATATTTCAGTTTTAATGTTCCACGTTTTGCAGGTGTTCGTTCCTACTAAAAAGGATGTTTACATTTACGTATAGGAATTTCGATTACAAATAGGAACGTGTCGGTCTGACAGAATAAATAAACAAATTTCAAGTCTCTGTCTGACATTTTAATAAAACTGAAAACGGAATTTAATGCCATTGGCAGTGGAAACTGGGAGTGAATAAATTTCAATCGTCAACTGGACGACCACAAAGTAATATTTTCGTGACGGACATTGGGACAGACACGGTTCATTAATTAATCGGACCGTTTTCGCCAACTCTGATTACAGGTTTTAACAGTAGCAGTACTAGTTTCTTATGATTGGACAATTAAAAAATAAGGAGCCAATAGAATTGGGCGATCCATAGATCATATCATCTCACTTAAAATATGCAAGGAACGCTCTGATTGGATAATATTACCGAAATTAATTAATCAGAACAACTCTATTATACGTACTTTGAAGTGAATTGTAAACAAAAGGTAATTTTTATACAGTACTCGCAACGGGTTCTCTACGTGCACGCACGTAGGGTCCTTTCAATATATACGTGCATGATTGTTATTCTACGTGAAACACGTACTACAGTACGTGAATGGGCATGCTGCAACTATAAACTAATACAGTCTTACCTCCTCTATTTAGAATGAACAGTTTTGTAAAGTCATTGTTAAATGATATACTCTGTGGTTCGTCAACACCATCATGTTCACTTAATACTATATCACGGAATGTTCCATCTGGTGACAACCTGTGTATGTCGTGTGAATCATGTCCACTTATGTATACATGTCCTTGTTGATCCACAGCCAGTCCTCGGCCTCCTGATATGTAGTATCTATATATATCGTGGCCATCTAAATTGATACAACACAATCTCCTCCCGTCCTGTCCTAACAACAACCGATGATTCCTTTCATTATACAATAACTTGTAATTAAAACCATCAGTTGCTATCTCTCTTACAAGTGAACCATCTATATTTAGAATTATAACTTTATCCTCTCCACCGATGTAAATTTGGTCCTTTACAGCAGTGACACCGTAACACCATTCTCCTATGTTTATCTTGTTGTCCTTTGTATTGTTAGTAGTGTTGATAAATTGTATGGATTTCTCATCTGGAAGAGTAACTACTGCTTTATCTGTACATGGTACTACAGTAATACACCAAGGTCCACTGGTAAACCATATGTCATTTTCATAGGTTTTGTAATCCTTGTATATATCTACACGAAATGAATGATAATTACAAAGTAGTAATTTGTTGTCAGAAGTGACAGCCATGTCTGTTAATTTGAATGGTACGGCACGGTTCAATTTAACTTCATCTTCTTTGATGAATTCGGTCAGTGTTTGACTTCTATCGACTTTTACCTGTTGATGTTGTACTTTCATTGATTTATATTTAATAGGACAAGGTCGGGTAATTTGTGACAATGATCCGATTGTTTTAATGTTGTCATTCTTAATTTCTTTAAACTCCATGTCAATTTCATTAATAGCAAACGACATGTTATGAATCTTCTTGCCTGTTTTCTGGATGATTGTTATTTGTTTTCGTAAAGTTAAAAATAGCTGATTATTAGAGCCATGTTCTTTTAGGAATTCTAGTTCTTGTTTATTGTCTTTTAAAATCGATTTTAATTGACAAATTTCATGTTTTTCTTTGTTTATTTTCTCCTCATTTTGTTCCTGTACAGACTCTACTTCTGTTATTAATCTTTTTTTAATCTCATCTAGATATTTTGGAACTTTTGATTTAGCTGCACTGATTTGTTTTATTATCAAAGACTTCTTCTGTTTCAGTAATTTTTGATTCTCGTCTCTATTGTCTTCCATTTTCTGCAATGTTTCAGTCATATAATCTTGTTCTTTTAACATATCGGAAAGTAAAGATGATTTTTTGACGTCTTTTGAAGCAAAGTCTAAAGGTAAAACAGACTCACAAGACCTATGGCTATCAGGAATGCAAGCACTACAGCATACAACATCATGTTGACTACAGAAATAATCAATCTGGACGTCTGTGTGTATTTCACAGTTTATCTTAGAAGATGGTGGTATTCTTGATCCCATGATGGATCTACAAGTAGAAATATTATGACATTGATTATTCATAAAAAACAATCTTAACATTTTTAATAAAAAAAAATATCAACATTATAATCTTGAAATATCGACTTTTTAAATCTCTAATAGCTCGACTGCTATTCGTCCAATCCGATGTTTTCTGTGCATTATGCATATGCAGTGGAGTAGCAAATGGTTACAAATGCGAAGATCAAGCTTTAGATATGAATCGGAAGGTGTGTGTATGTGTGTGTGTGTGTGTCATTTAGAGTTGACACGAGGGGTGAAAGCTTGCAAAAATAACACGTAAATAGATAAAAACAAAAAAAACACAGAGGCTGGCAACTTAACATTTTGTTTTTGCTTTCATGGCTGAAAATACAGTTGCTAATTAAATTTCTGCCATAACAAGTGAAGTAGTCCCTCACCCCCCCCCCCTTTTTTTCCTCACCCACTTACCAAAGTGCTGGGAATGCCCTACTATGCCCATGATTTAAATGCAGAGCACTAAGCAAATCTAGCGAGGTGTGCAATGGGCTTCGGGGTCTCAAATGGGTTCAAACTTGCATTGCTTGGGATTGCGAGGTTTGGTGTGTAGTCCCGAGGTTGAAGCTAATGAAAATGTGCAATAAAAAGCAATACATATATTTTATTTGCACGTTTATGTGTATGTTTTATAGATCGTTGTTTGTCCTTTTTATTTTGGCCATTGTGTTGTCTGTTCTTCGATATACGGATTCTGATTACCCCTTTGGTATCTTCAAACTCTTCTTTGAACAGTAACCACAAAAGGATCAAACAAATGTCCACAATTCAGGAATTTTGTGTATACATTGATGACTCTTTATTCTTGTCTCTTACCTCTCTCGGAATTTTTTTTTATTTAATACTATATTCGATATTTGACCATTTAACTTTTGGAGGGTGGGGTATATTTTTGTTTGTAAAAAAGTCTCGAATTTAATAGAAAAAATATAGTGACCTGAAAGATGCAACTTTTTTTTTAAAAATTTGAATAAAAATAACATTTAAATTTAATTTAATAAAAATAAATTCTTGTTTCGTGTCAAAAATATTTCTGGTGTGGAAAAAAAAGACAGACATCCCCTAAATATTAATGGGGCATTATCTGCCAAAATCGTAAATTTGTGTTACCCATAACAACTATCAGATATGATTGATGTCTTAATATAACGTGTTTCTGTAACTTATAAATGTTATGAAATGTACGCGCATCGGGGAAAAAATGTGCAACGGCTCGTGTTGTGAGATCGATCAAGAAATGGACGCCATCTCATTAATTATCGACATTGTTTACGGAGTTTGCCAAATCGTCATTAAATCAATACAACAATGCACTTATTTCTTATTTTCTGTGAATCTGCTTTTAGTCGGCGTTAATTACGGACAAAGAACCATGTAAGTTTGCAGTTAATAAGCGGCAAAATACAAATTATTCGTTTTTACCTGTCACTAGTAAGGTCAGTTGCATACGGAGAAAGCGAGGTCAAATTATTTGCTTGCAAGGAAATAACTAATCGATGGTAATTTTCGTTCTCAAAAGGCGAAAAGTGGTACGATAAGTTGTTAAATGTGAAATATTTACCTTTATTTCATCATTTTAAAGCTATTTACCAATTTCCAAAACATATAATTTTTTTGGTCAAAATCGTAGCTAATGCCTCTTTAAATGGTCGTCCTCTACACCTCATTAATGACATTATAAACATTTCTTAGACTTCAAACTTAATACTTTGATGTAAAGCAAAAATAAATTACTTGTAACGGAAAGTCAATGTTGCTTTTTACACGATATATACAAACAACAGTCACCTGTCAAAAGTATTCGGAAATGTGAAAAAAAAAATCCCTATATAATCAACCAAAACCATATTTTTTCAAAAAATTATTATTGAAGTCATTTCTGGATAGATTTTAACAAATGTTACACCAAAACATTCGGAATTGTCAATATTTTGATTGTTTATTTACTCATTATGTAGTTATGAGTGATTTTTATTTGTACATAATTTAAACACAACAAATAAAAATTGACTTTGATTTTCCTATATATTTCAACTAAAAATAAATCCTAAAAATTAAAAATCATGGACAAATTATGTACCAATAAAAACCACTCATATAAACATAATGAGCAAATAAACAAACAAAATATGGACAATTCCGAATGTTTTGGTGTAAAATATGTTAAAATTTATCCAGAAATGACTTCACAATAAAAAAAATTAAAATATGGTTTTGGTTGATTATATCTAGGGATTTTTATTTACATTTCCGAATACTTTTGACAGATGACTGTGTTTGTGTATATAACTTTATTCTCTAAACTAATAAATGTTACAAAGTGAGAGTGTTCAAATCAATACAAAGTAAATACATATCATTACATTAATTATCAAGATTATGTGTGTACTTGCTCCCGGCCTTTTCGTTATCAATAATCATTGATAGTAGGGTTAAAATTATTGGTAACGAAAGGCCGGGAGCAAGTCCCTGTGATTCACGTGGACGTTTGCATGCGAACAGTCAATAGTCCTATATAACATACGACTTCACATTCCATGTTCATATTTTACGTTTGCATTGGGATTTTTTCATTTTTTATTTCATGCGGAGGCAGCAAATAGAAAACAAACAGTAAATATCGCCACCCGAGGTACTACGGGTATACGTATGTGATAAGGACTATACAAGTCAAATGATGTCTTATTTCATAAAATGTTGTCATCTTCCTATTAAATTCTTTGTTAATTGTTCTGCCCGAAAGGGCTCCTTAATTGGAAATAAAATATTTGTATTGCATTGTTGTGTTCCAGAGATAAATTCGTATAAAATGCATTGCACAAACACGCAACAATGTTATTCTTAACTGTGTTCAGCAAAATGTCGTTAATTGCATATAAAATGAAGAAAATTTAACAAAATTTTACCAATTCAAATTTCACGTCTGCTTCTGCCAAGTTCTGGTTAATGGAAATTTGAAAAAGGAAGCGTTAATCGATAATTGCGAGACGTCACGTCTCAGACGTGTGCAAAAGTGATTTTGGTCACGTAGGCCATGCCTTAAGGGAATACGATACAGTAGGGATTGCCAATTGATTTTTTCATGAAAATTCGTGATTTGGTCAATTTCGATATGCTCTTTCCAAATATGCAAAGAAAAATATACCTTCGTGACTTAGTTTTCGAGATATTTACGATCGAATTTCGACCATTTTTCGACAAATTTTTAAAATACGGATTTTTATAGCGGTAAAGAAAATATCACAATTTCAAAACGGTAAAAGATAATTGCATCCGGTTTTTTGCAATAGCTTCCTATGATAATTTCGTTCAAAGATGATGAACATGTACATTGCCAATAATAGATTAAGTAGTCCAAAAATTCTACTTATTTGTGGAATATGGATTATTTAGTGGTTTCTTCATGAATAAATTTGCATGTAGAAAAAAAATGCCAATTGATATTTTCTTAATATTTTGTCATGATATTCTCGCAATGATTTTATTTAGAATTTTAACAAAAAGTAAGGGGGTACATGTGCTTGTTTTTTAGCTACAGAACAAAAACCTTGCATTTTTCATGACTAACCTAGACATCGTCAATTTCGGCGCCAAATTACCCTACAATGTATTTTAATAGGTAAAACGTCGTGGAGTCTTTCCCGCGGTTTTCCTTGGATTGGATGAAAGGGCAACGCAACCGGAGAATGAAATAAATTAAAGAGAACGGCTATAGTCTGCATGACAAAAAATTATATAATATTCTCACCAATAAATGAATTCTATGAAACGTATTTATACGCCTTTTAAAGATACCTTTACGACCTAATAACGAAAAGAAATTTGAGGTTTATTATTTTCGAGGCGAAAGGAGAGCAAGCAGTAAATGTCTAATTTATTTTCATTGTCCTACAGTAAAAAAAAAAAGAAGCCAAAACGCAAATCTGTGGGATGAAAAGACGATAGCATTCATCATCCTTTCGTTAGACGAGGCGAGGCATATTTTTGTGACGAAAAGATGAAAATTGCAGGAAGTGATCGGAAGTATTGGTCCTCAGAGTATTGTTGTCTTGGGGTTGCTCAATGAGTTAGGTCGTTGGATCTAACAACTCATACAAGCCTATCACCAATACGGCGTGGGTTCGCACCCAGTTTTGTAAATTACAAAAAAGGGTGCACTCGACTCGCAGCCGCAAGTGATAAAGTTTACCAGTTGCTTGCTCATGGTCGGTGGTTCTCTCCGGGTATTCCGGCTTCCTCCACCACTAAAGCTGGTCGCCATGATATAGCTGAAATATTGTTGAAAGTGGCGTTAAAACACCAAAAATCAAAAATCAATCAATAAGGGTAATAACAAAATTACCGAACTCCGAACAATCTTACAAAGGGAAAGTCAAAACTCATAATTATATAAACAGACAAAATCAGTCAACAACCGGAAAACTGTGAAAACCGTAATGACCCTGACTTGGTACAGGCATTTCTAAAGAAATGGTGGGTTGAATCAGATTTTAAAGCGCCAAACCTCCCGCTCTCATTACGGTTCAAAGTCTCCGGCTGTCACTATAACAGTATTTAAATACAGGAACAAAATAGGTAGAATAGTTGTCAAAACAGTACCATATTCAATGAATGTAAATGTCAAAAACACTTTTACGTCACACATTGATAAAAAAATATCAATCTTATAGTATTGTTTCGATGCGGCAGATGGCAAAAACTAACAATCGTATGAAGCCCTTCAGTAAATGTTTACAAAAGGGCAATGATCATGATCGTAAAACACTTCCTTTACACGAATGTAAGTCAGTCCGGGGTTCTTATAATTCCGTTAGCCGAGTTTAATTTTACCAACTCCAGATTTTTTAAACTAACATGTGACTGTACTTTGGTAAATTTGGTGATATACTGTATAAACACATCTTTTCTTCCCTTGCCTCACGTTCAATCTAAAGCGGAACAGTGTAAAGAAAAATAGGGAGAAAGGGGTTTGAGAAAGGAGTTCATGGAGAGAAAAAAAATGCCGGAGTAAGGACACAAAAAAAGGGGGGACATTTAGGAAAAAACCATGCCCCCCCTCCTTCAAGTTAAATGGTCGGTCCCTAATTATAATTTTGAATTTGTGGACACTACAGAGGGCGGAGCATTCTACAATGGAACACGGAGAAGAATGTTCCGCGGTATGTAGTGTACAAAAATTCTAAATTGACCAATGAAAACATTCAAAATTATTAGATTGCACCGAATTCATAGTGTCCCCACCGGTTTCGAGTATCCGAATACCCGGCGTTAATCAAGTCCTCTTTTCGGTTGTTTGTGCTTCACATCATTGTGTGTGTTTTTGTATATTTATTTGGATATTCAATCATTTACATGTAGATTTCAAGAACTACTGACGAGAATAAATTATTCAAAATATGCACATAACTCGTGTACCAATTATTACCTTCACAGATATGAAACAGAGTTGTTCAGCAAATGAACACTACATGTTTTGTCTCAGTTTAGTTTTGTTTGTTTGCTTGTTTGTTTTTAAAAACGGCATTATTCGGCTTGAAGCAGGTGCTTTCAAATTTTTACGCAATCGGCTTTTTATGACGTCGATGCAACTTCCGCGGAAAATGTCGCGCTCGTTACTGTGACGTCGCGAAAACAACATGCGGTATTCGGTAAAGTAATTATCTGCCATTGCTACTGTATCGTATTCCCTTAAGGTAAATGGGGTATCATTCACCAAATTTCTTTCGACAGACGTCGCTGTTGTTCCATAAGTGGTTAGCGGAACGTTTTAATCTCGATGACGCTTGAATTGTTAACGTAAGGTACAAGGACACGTCAATATATAATGCCCTTATAACATGAATAGGAAAATTCTGTACATTTCGTTCACAAACAAAACTGTTCTCATGACTTTTTTTTATTTTATAAATTATAACATTATTGTACAAGTTAGATAAACTACTATGAAACAAAAGAAGTTACCCGTATTGCGGGATATTCAATACGGGTCGCTTCTTCTTTTTTTAATAGTAGTTATCTTATACTTACAACCATTGCTCTGGAACAGTTGATTACAGTACGACAGGGATATTAGGTTATTAATTAAATTCCTAACGGCAAGGGCGGATCCAGATGGGGGCTCACCCGGCGCCCCCCCCCCCCTAAAATTGGAAAAAATATGATTTTTTTGGCAAGAAATACCCCAAATATTTTCGCGCCTCCCTCCGCTCGGCGCAATTTTTTAAAGTACGCCCCCCCTAACTTGAAATCCTGGATCCGCCCATGAACGGTGTATACGTGTATCACATTTCATTTCTTTGCATTAGCATTAGGGGGAAAGGGTGTATTTTACTCTGATAAAAAGATTTCGATGCTACATTTTTGTACCTGAAAAAAAAAATGCACTCTGAAACATAATTTTTGTTCTGGGAAAAAATTGTCCCTTTATGACTAATAATAAAAATCTGGGTAAAAGGATACAAAATCAAAACCATACATGTACAATACTTCATCTATATACCTTTAGGCAGTCATATACAATTTTCAACAAACACTGTATGATATATCCAGTTTACAGAAAGGCAAAACTTAATTTACCTTCCCTACCTAGATCAAGGATTTATATAGTAGTTCTACTACACAAATCCTTGCCTAGATGATCACAGTTTTTATTTTTGAAACATATTTTCCTTTTCTCATTTTTGTTTCAATTTTTAGTTTAAGCCACACCAAAAAAAAACACTTTTTAGATTCTCATCCCCCTCCCTTCCCACTTTTTACCATTAAATTCACGATTTTCTATTTTCAATCAATTCATTTTCAAATTTAACAAATTTTTCATTAGGGTATCAGTATACAAAAAAAAAGTATATATTTTTTTCTTTTGTAATGTTCTATCACGATAGTTACCATATATGTATCTAGTTCTACAATATTTATTTCAGTAGTCCATAAGGGGCTTTCGTGGTGATCGTTTGGTAGCTGGATTTACAACTACCTATGCAATCAGTACCTATCACCACTAACGTTACGAGTTCGAATCTCGCCCAGGCGATACAACATTTTGTGATCAAGTTTGCCAGTGACTTGTGGCCGGTCCGTGGTTTTCTCTGTGCTCTCCGTTTTACTCCACCAATAAAACTGACCCCCACTGAAATTTGGTGAAAGTGGTGTTAGACACCAACCCCAGTAGTCCGTACGTTTCTAATCGTGTACGTTTACATTTTTTATGTTTTTTTTTGGATTATTGTATAGAACGCTGGGTTTTATGCAAATCCCGCTTGTTGTCGAATCTTTAACAGTTAATAACACTACACGAAGAAGGAATATATGTGTATAATTTTGTCCCAAATAATTTTAAAGAGTGTGATTTAGATTTGAAGATTGCCTAAATATAGATAGACCTAGATATATTCATTCAAAATTTTGTATGTGCAGACAGGGACTTTATTATTCTATATTGTTCACTTGGAGGTAGTATTTCCCGAATTTCAAGTATACTTTAAAATGTTAGAATGGAGTTCATCAGTATTGCAGTGTGAGTAACCAAACATCATGTACGCCTTTTATGAACATGTATAGGCTGCATCAAGGTACATGCAGATATGGCTTGTAAACGTCCGTTTTATTTCTTAATATGGTCATAATAAAACTCTTTTCTTGCGACTTAAAGATAATACTTATTTTACATATATTCGTCAACTAAATCTATACTTCTAACAGGTAATATCACCCGCGCTGTACTAGCTAAGCTTCAATGTTTGCATCATCCAAGTTTTATAATTCAGTGCCGTCATTAGGTTAACGTTAAGATACAAGCGTCTACTTATGGAACAGTAGCGTCACCAAACGGGAGAAGCGGTGAATGATCCCTATTTTTTATCCATAGATTTTTTTATATTTTTTAAAGTAAACTTCCTTGTAATATGTCCTTCCAAATAAAAAGATAAACTAGAGGCTCAGGTGAGCCTGTATCGCTCACCTGACATAAATAAGTCCTCTTAAGAATGTCTGCATGCTGAATACATCTAAGTTACTATTCAAATCCCATACTGCCATAGGGTTCTATGTTAAAACTATGTCTGCTCATGGCAGCCATCTTGGATGGAGGTCGTGGTCACCGGACACAATTTTGAAAGTATACTACCCAAGGACCATCAATGCCATGTTTGCTTTAAATTGACTGACTGGTTTTAGAGGAGAAGACTTTTAAACAATTTCCCCATAGGGTCCTAGGTTAAAACTATGTCCGCTGACGGCGGCCATTTTGGACCGAGATCGGGGTCACTAAACACAATTTTGGAAGTTGACCACCTAAGGACCATCGATGACATGTTTGCTATATTGGCTTACTGGTTTTAGAGGAAAAGATTTCAAAACATTTTTTCCCATAGGGTCCTATGTTAAAACTACAGTATGTAGGCTGAAGGCAGCCATCTTGGATGGAGGTCAGGGTCACTGGACACAATTTAGAAAATTGACCACTTAAGAACCATCCATGCCATGTTTGCTTTGAATTGGCTTACTGGTTTCAGAGGAGAATATTTTTAAACATATTTCCCATAGGGTCCTATGTTAAAACTATGTCTGCTGATGGTGGCCATCTTGGATGGAGGTTTGGGTCACTGGATATAATTTTGAAAGTTGACCATTTAAGGACCATTCATGCCATGTTTGCTTTAAATTGGCTTACTGGTTTCAGAGGATTTTTTTTTTAAACATTTTTCCTATAGGGTCCTATGTTAAAATTATGTCCGCTGACGGTGGCCATCTTGGATGGAGGGCGGGGTCACAGGACATAATTTTGAAAGTCAACCACCTAAGGATCATTCATGCCATGTTTGCTTTAAATTGACTTACTGGTTTTAGAGGAGAAGACTTAAACATTTTTTCCATAGGGTTCTATGTTAAAATTAAGTCGAGTCATGACGGCCATCTTGAATTTCCAATCAGCAAATGATTCACAAGTTTAGTACAAGACCACCCAATTATCATTCCTGCAAAGTCACAATTCAATTGGTTTAGTGGTTTCTAACAAGAAGATTTTTAAAATTTTGACCAATCAGAACACATTATGGGCCCTGGCAGCCATGTTGGATTTTCGATCAGCGCCAAAAACAAAAATCTTGTATATGACCATCCAACTAACATTTCTGCCAAGTTTGGTTCAAATCTGTTTTGTGGTTTCAGAAAACTAGAGGCTCAGGTGAGCCTGTATCGCTCACCTGACATAAATAAGTCCTCTTAAGAATGTCTGCATGCTGAATACATCTAAGTTACTATTCAAATCCCATACTGCCATAGGGTTCTATGTTAAAACTATGACTGCTCATGGCAGCCATCTTGGATGGAGGTCGTGGTCACCAGACACAATTTTGAAAGTATTCTACCCAAGGACCATCCATGCCATGTTTGCTTTAAATTGGCTGACTGATTTCAGAAGAGAAGACTTTTAAACAATTTTCCCATAGGGTCCTAGGTTAAAACTATGTCTGCTGACGGCGGCCATTTTGAATCTAGATCGGGATCACTGAACACAATTTTGGAAGTTGACCACCTAAGGACCATCGATGACATGTTTGTTATATTGGCTTACTAGTTTCAGAGGAGAAGATTTTAAAACATTTTTTCCCATAGGGTCCTATGTTAAAACTACAGTATGTCTGCTGAAGGTGGCCATCTTGGATGGAGGTCAGGGTCACTGGACACAATTTTGAAATTTGACCACTTAAGGACCATCCATGCCATGTTTGCTTTAAATTGGCTTACTGGTTTCAGAGAAGAAGATTTTTAAATATATTTCCCATAGGGTCCTATGTTAAAACTATGTTTGCTGATGGTTGCCATCTTGGATGGAGGTCGGGGTCACAGGACATAATTTTTAAAGTTGACCACCTAAGGACCATTCATCCCATGTTTGCTTTAAACTGACTTACTGGTTTCAGAGGAGAAGACTTTTAAATTTTTTTTCCATAGGGTCCTATGTTAAAATTAAGTCGAGTCATGGTGGCCATCTTGAATTTCCGATTGGGAAACGATTCACAAGTTTAGTACAGGACCACCCAATGATCATTCCTGCAAAGTCACAATTCAATTGGCTTAGTGGTTTCTAACAAGAAGATTTTTAAAATTTCAACTAATCAGAACACATTATGGGCCCTGGCAGCCATGTTGGATTTCCGATCAGCGCCAAAAACAAAAATCTTGTATATGACCATCCAATGAACATTTCTGCCAAGTTTGATTCAAATCTGTTTTGTGGTTTCAGAAAAAAAGATGAAAATGTGAAATTCCCATAGGGTCCAATGTTAAACTAAGTCGAGTCATGGCGGCCATCTTGAATTTCCGATCGGCAAACGATTCACAATTTTAGTACAGGACCACCCAATGATCATTCCTGCAAAGTCACAATTCAATTGACTTAGTGGTTTCTGACAAGAAGATTTTTAAAATTTCAGCCAATGAGAACACATTATGGACCCTGGCAGTCATGTTGGATTTCAAATCAGCCCCAAAAGCACAAATCTGGTAGAGGACCATCCAATGAACATTTCTGCCAAGTTTGGTTCAAATCTGTTTTGTGGTTTCAGAAAAAAAGATGAAAATGTGAAAAGCTAACGGACGGACGGACGACGAACGCTTACCCATGACAAAAGCTCACATGGCCTATGGCCAGGTGAGCTAAAAAAGATGAAAATGTGAAATTCCCATAGGGTCTAATGTTAAACTAAGTCGAGTCATGGCGGCCATCTTGAATTTCCGATCGGAAAACGATTCACAAGTTTAGTACAGGACCACTCAATGATCATTCCTGCAAAGTCACAATTCAATTGGCTAAGTGGTTTCTAACAAGAAGATTTTAAAAATTTCGACCAATCAGAACACATTATGGGCCCTAGCAGCCATGTTGGATTTCCGATCAGCGCCAAAAACAAAAATCTTGTATATGACCATCCAATGAACATTTGTGCCAAGTTTGGTTCAAATCTGTTTTGTGGTTTCAGAAAAAAAGATGAAAATGTGAAATTCCCATAGGGTCTAATGTTAAACTAAGTCGAGTCATGGCTGCCATCTTGAATTTCCGATCGGCAAACGATTCACAAGTTTAGTACAGGACCACCCAATGATCATTCCTGCAAAGTCACAATTCAATTGGCTAAGTGGTTTCTAAAAAGAAGATTTTAAAAATTTCGACCAATCAGAATACATTATGGGCCATGTTGGATTTCCGATCAGCGCAAAAAACAAAAATCTTATATATGACCATCCAATGAACATTTCTGCCAAGTTTGGTTCAAATCTGTTTTGTGGTTTCAGAAAAAAAAGATGAAAATGTGAAATTCCCATAGGGTCTAATGTTAAACTAAGTCGAGTCATGGCGGCCATCTTGAATTTCCGATTGGCAAACGATTCACAAGTTTAGTACATGACCACCCAATGATCATTCCTGCAAAGTCACAATTCAATTGGCTAAGTGGTTTCTAACAAGAAGATTTTTTAAAATTTCGACCAATCAGAACACATTATGGGCCCTGACAGCCATGTTGGATTTCCAATCAACGCCAAAAACAAAAATCTTGTATATGACCATCCAATGAACATTTCTGCCAAGTTTGGTTCAAATCTGTTTTGTGGTTTCAGAAAAAAAGATGAAAATGTGAAATTCCCATAGGGTCCAATGTTAAAGTAAGTCGAGTCATGGCGGCTATCTTGAATTTCCGATCGGCAAACGATTCACAAGTTTAGTACAGGACCACCCAATGATCATTCCTGCAAAGTCACAATTCAATTGGCTTAGTGGTTTCTAACAAGAAGATTTTTAAAATTTCGACCAATCAGAACACATTATGGGCCCTGGCAGCCATGTTGGATTTCCGATCAGCGCCAAAAACAAAAATCTTGTATATGACCATCCAATGAACATTTCTGCCAAGTTTGGTTCAAATCTGTTTTGTGGTTTCAGAAAAAAAAGATGAAAATGTGAAATTCCCATAGGGTCCAATGTTAAACTAAGTCGAGTCATGGCGGCCATCTTGAATTTTCGATCGGAAAACGATTCACAAGTTTAGTACAGGACCACCCAATGACCATTCCTGCAAAGTCACAATTCAATTGGCTTAGTGGTTTCTAACAAGAAGATTTTTAAAATTTCGACCAATCAGAACACATTATGGGCCCTGGCAGCCATGTTGGATTTCCGATCAGCGCCAAAAACAAAAATCTTGTATATGACCATCCAATGAACATTTGTGCCAAGTTTGGTTCAAATCTGTTTTGTGGTTTCAGAAAAAAAGATGAAAATGTGAAATTCCCATAGGGTCCAATGTTAAACTAAGTCGAGTCATGGTGGCCATCTTGAATTTCCGATCGGCAAATGATTCACAAGTTTAGTACAGGACCACCCAATGATCATTCCTGCAAAGTCACAATTCAATTGGCTTAGTGGTTTCTAACAAGAAGATTTTTAAAATTTCAACTAATCAGAACACATTATGGGCCCTGGCAGCCATGTTGGATTTCCGATCAGCGCCAAAAACAAAAATTTTGTATATGACCATCCAATGAACATTTCTCCAAAGTTTGGTTCAAATCTGTTTTGTGGTTTCAGAAAAAAAAGATGAAAATGTGAAATTCCCATAGGGTCCAATGTTAAACTAAGTCGAGTCATGGCGGCCATCTTGAATTTCCGATCGGCAAATGATTCATAACTTTAGTACAGGACCACCCAATGATCATTCCTGCAAAGTCACAATTCAATTGGCTTAGTGGTTTCTAACAAGAAGATTTTTAAAATTTCGACCAATCAGAACACATTATGGGCCCTGGCAGCCATGTTGGATTTCCGATCAGCGCCAAAAACAAAAATCTTGTATATGACCATCCAATGAACATTTCTGCCAAGTTTGGTTCAAATCTGTTTTGTGGTTTCAGAAAAAAAGATGAAAATGTGAAATTCCCATAGGGTCTAATGTTAAACTAAGTCGAGTCATGGCGGCCATCTTGAATTTCTGATCGGCAAACGATTCACAAGTTTAGTACAGGACCACCCAATGATCATTCCTGCAAAGTCACAATTCAATTGGCTTAGTGGTTTCTAACAAGAAGATTTTTAAAATTTCGACCAATCAGAACACATTATGGGCCCTGGCAGCCATGTTGGATTTCCGATCAGTGCCAAAAACAAAATTCTTGTATATGACCATCCAATGAACATTTCTGCCAAGTTTGGTTCAAATCTGTTTTGTGGTTTCAGAAAAAAAAGATGAAAATGTGAAATTCCCATAGGGTCCAATGTTAAAGTAAGTCGAGTCATGGCGGCCATCTTGAATTTCCGATCGGAAAACGATTCACAAGTTTAGTACAGGACCACCCAATGATCATTCCTGCAAAGTCACAATTCAATTGGCTTAGTGGTTTCTAACAAGAAGATTTTTAAAATTTTGACCAATCAGAACACATTATGGGCCCTGGCAGCCATGTTGGATTTCCGATCAGCGCCAAAGACAAAAATCTTGTATATGACCATCCAATGAACATTTCTGTCAAGTTTGGTTCAAATCTGTTTTGTGGTTTCAGAAAAAAAAGATGAAAATGTGAAATTCCCATAGGGTCCAATGTTAAAGTAAGTCGAGTCATGGCGACCATCTTGAATTTCCGATCGGCAAATGATTCACAAGTTTAGTACAGGACCACCCAATGATCATTCCTGCAAAGTCACAATTCAATTGGCTAAGTGGTTTCTAACAAGAAGATTTTTAAAATTTCGACCAATCAGAACACATTGTGGGCCTTGGCAGCCATGTTGGATTTCCGATCAGCGCCAAAAACAAACATTTTGTATATGACCATCCAATGAACATTTCTGCCAAGTTTGGTACAAATCTGTTTTGTGGTTTCAGAAAAAAAAGATGAAAATGTGAAATTCCCTTAGGGTCCAATGTTAAACTAAGTCGAGTCATGGCGGCCATCTTGAATTTCCGATCGGAAAACGATTCACAAGTTTAGTACAGGACCACCCAATGATCATTCCTGCAAAGTCACAATTCAATTGGCTTAGTGGTTTCTAACAAGAAGATTTTTAAAATATCGACCAATCAGAACACATTATGGGCCCTGGCAGCCATGTTGGATTTCCGATCAGCGCCAAAAACAAAAATCTTGTATATGACCATCCAATGAACATTTCTGCCAAGTTTGGTTCAAATCTGTTTTGTGGTTTCAGAAAAAAAAGATGAAAATGTGAAATTCCCATAGGGTCCAATGTTAAACTAAGTCGAGTCATGGCGGCCATCTTGAATTTCCGATCGGCAAATGATTCACAAGTTTAGTACAGGACCACCCAATGATCATTCCTGCAAAGTCACAATTCAATTGGCTTAGTGGTTTCTAACAAGAAGATTTTTAAAATTTCGACCAATCAGAACACATTATGGGCCCTGGCAGCCATGTTGGATTTCCCATCAGCGCCAAAAACAAAAATCTTGTATATGACCATCCAATGAACATTTCTGCCAAGTTTGGTTCAAATCTGTTTTGTGGTTTCAGAAAAAAAAGATGAAAATGTGAAATTCCCATAGGGTCCAATGTTAAACTAAGTCGAGTCATGGCGGCCATCTTGAATTTCCGATCGGCAAACGATTCACAAGTTTAGTACAGGACCACCCAATGATCATTCCTGCAAAGTCACAATTCAATTGGCTTAGTGGTTTCTAACAAGAAGATTTTTAAAATTTCGACCAATCAGAACACATTATGGACCCTGGCAGCCATGTTGGATTTCGAATCAGCAACAAAAACACAAATCTGGTAGAGGACCATCCAATGAACATTTCTGGCAAGTTTGGTTGAAATCTGTTCAGCGGTTTCAGAGAGGAAGATTTAAATGTGAAAAGCTTACGGACGGACGGACGACTACCCATGACAAAAGCTCATCTGGCCTATGGCCAGGTGAGCTAAAAATGAGGGTTACTGGCATTCCAAGCTCAAAATTTAAATTTGAAAATTGAAGGGAAAATGGCATTTTTGGGGCAAATTTATATAGACACCATAAATATTATTATCAAAAAAATGCAATCCTCAAGACCAGTACATAATCCAAACTCTAGAATTAATGATAAAACTTTATACAATTATTTTATCAATGATTGGGAACAAAATCTTGCACAACATTCCAATGGTAAATTGTGTACATATGTAACATTCAAAACTAATTTTGGATGTGAAAAATATTTGTCTATTATTTCAAGTTTTGATCTTAGAAGATGTTTGTCAAGATTACGTCTGTCAGCTCATGGACTTCGTATCAGGGTACTACCCGGCACAATATAATATGTCCCAGATGTGATAGCGGTGAAGTTGAAGATGAAAAGCATTTTCTCTTTAACTGCAATTCCTTGATATTACAACAAAATAAACTACTTTCATGTATAGATGCAAATTGTGTTCAATTTAAAACTCTCGATAATAAAAACAAACTAATTTGGCCAATGAATAGTGAAAACAAAGATGTTCTAGAGTTGTGTAATTTTATCAAGAATAACGAAAAGCACACTTAGTACTGATATTACTTATGAACTGGGACATTGTTTCATTGTGGCTGCATCGGACATTCAATAAATCATATTTATAACCCTCTACTTCTTGGTGGTGACTATGCAAATATTATATGAATTTAGGTCCTTTTAGCATCAACCCTTGGTGTCCCCTGCATTTGAATAACTATTGTAATTGCTCATGTGCTTGGGGCACGCAGTCTTCACGCTTAACTTTTTACCTTACAAGCCCACCGGGCCTGTAAGTTCAAATATTTACAGGCCCACCATCAATTCTACAGGCCCGAATTTGAAAACTACATTAATGACCATTAATTCAAACCACAAAAACTCAAAACATAATGATGTACCAAATATTATGTGGACATGTCAATTATGCATTAGGTAAGACCAGAATGCAAGCAAAAAAAAAAAAAAAAAATGTTTATTTTGGATTCATGTAAAATTAATCTCCTGAAAATTCTAAAATCATATTGTTAATAGCATCCTCAGTATATTCCATATCACCACTGTCAAACTTGTGGTGTCATCATTGCGTGCGACATATAATTTGGTGATAATTTTTAATATGTACCCCCCCTTTTTTTTGAATATCACTATGATTTGAATTAATACCATACAAAATGCAAAACGTTATATTTGTGTAGCCTTCAGCAGAAGAAATATGTATATGCCAATTTGCTCAACGGTCCAACTATATATAGATAGATAAGGGAATGCAAATATAGCACGAACGTATATATTGACGGAATATTGACGCCAACAGTCATAAACTGAAGCAAGTAAAGATTGTAATTATTATTTGTCAGACCTCAAATCAGAGTGCAACAATGGAACAAAACTACTGTATTTCAAAGTCTATTTTCTAACTGCAGAGGTATTAACGTAGACACAGGTCTGTCAGCAACAGTTCTATAAATAGATCGCAATTAATTAAAAAAAATACCGATCGGATTTGGAAGTGGATCGAAAAAAATCTGAAGTGTCTCCGTGCATTTCAACGAATTTTGAATGACCAACCTTCTCAAATATGAACATATTATATATGAGAACTCAGACTTTATGTCACAGGATTGAAAAAAAAATCAAAAGTTTGTTTGGTTAAAAGTAGCTTCGATCAACATTTCCCGTAGCACAGTGTCTGATTGCGCACCCTTTCCCGTGGTGCCATTTTTATTTGATATTGAACGAAATTAAAGTTTCTTTAAACCGAAATGGATTACTTTTCAAGAAAGTCACTATCAAAATACTTAATGAATACCATAGAATTCAATAAACACGATGTCGATATTTTCATAAATGGCAGTGGCAAACATACGCGGGCAACATAGGGCGACTCTTTAAAATTACAAGGCTACTTGAACTTCGCTTTTGACCAACGAGAAATCGAAGTCAACCTTCACAAGGCAACTACTTCGCCCTCTAACGTGAACCTGCTTCTCGTCCTTTTTTAAAACCTACATGATGGTAAACATATCAACCAATCAAATTGCAAAAAACAGACACACCTAAATCTATTTCGAATATCGGAAATTCTTAAGAGGACTTGTTTGCCTACCCATTTTTTGCATTGACTCGGCAGCAACTGAAAACGGAGAACAATAAACTAAATATCTTATGAAATCAATTTTTGAAACTATGACCTTTTTTTTCACTGGCCCGTCGGACTTGTGGAACTACTCATTTTATACGCCCGTGTACAATTTTACACGCTACGGACTTAAGACTACCGCCTAATTTCGAAGACTGGGCACGAGGACTCATTTATTCATATTTATGATATATATATAGTACATGTCATGACATGCGTCACACTCTTAAATTATAGTAGATTCACATATTTAGCTTATTAACAAGTCCTTTAGCATCGACCCTTGGTGTCCCCTGCATTTGAATAACTATTGCATTTGTTCGAGTGCTTGGGACACGAGGAGGACTTTCTCATTTATGTTTTTGTTTTTATTTATATAGTACATATGTGGAGAAATTCAGTATTGGGACAAATGGAGAAGTTGTCAATAAAATGTTTTTTTCTGACTTCATGCTTTAGTTCTGATTGTGAATCAATGCACATTACATTGCATGTACATCATTGAAATAAAACTAACAAAAATCTGTTGAAAAAGTGAAAAACTGATGTTTGACAATCATTTTTCCCCGCAAAATCCACAAAATTTTGGGCGAAATTTGTGACATTTGCAACATGGGTTGTTGTAATGTAACTAGTACAAGTAAAAATAGTGGCACTTTTGAAAGTGCCAGCTTATTTGGATAGAAATATTGATAAAGCTTTTGTATTTAATGAATTAATTATTTTTTCGTAAGGAGGAATATATATTTTTGTTCCAAAAGTTTCATGTTATGTTCATAACCAATGGTGTCCTTCAAAAGTATCTACGATGATTCAGAATGATCTAATGAATTTGATCAGTGTGCAGGGGCGTAGCTACCGTAAGGCGCGTGCCTACACATAATCTAGAAATGAATTGATACATTTACTAGATTGTCATTGACCGTCAAGAGAACTGTTGTCGGGCTAATGGCTTGCAGTGTAAAACTGTCTGACTCTAAACCTAAACTTAAAGTTGCAACTTTGGATGAAATGTCTAAAAAGATAAACTCCACACATTAACAGATTAGACAACTAATTCAATCTTTGATTCTTTTCGTACGGATATTGGCGACAGACAAGGGTTTCTTGATGAAGTTGCTAGGTGGGAAACACGCTGGAATATGGTTGATGGCAAAAACCACAAACATTACTGGAGACACTCAATGTCACAAACCAAGACTTGTACCCTAATATTTATGCAATTTTGATACTATTGATAACAATGCCAGTGTCTTCGGTGTCTAGCGAGCGTTCATTCAGTGCGATGCTCCGCGTGAAAACTGTCTTAGAGCTACAATGGGTGATGAGAGATTATCAAATTTATCGTTGTTACACATCCACAGAACAAGACATCTAAGCGTCGAAGATGTTATCAACAAAGGACTGGGAGCTATAAGGGCCAAAATCGGCCCCACCTCAGATGTCGATAAAATTTTCTCCAAAATGTATTCACAATATGTGCTTTTCAGAAATAAATACAGTTAGTTAATATGTGCATCTTATTCCTCACAGCGGACCGACACAGTCAGGTAATGAAAAGCACTGAACGCCATTTTTTTCAGAATACAGAACGTACCTATCATTGTATTATAATGCATATCTTAAAAAAAAAACACAAAAAAAACAAAGCACAAAGCATAATAAAACTCAGTAAGCAAAGCATAAATTTGACTTAATATGCAATGTGGATTAATTTCAGGAATAAAAACATGTTCCGAAACTGTATTATGAAATTAAAGTGAACGAATAGTAATGTCGCAACGTCACCCATTTTCGACGGTCTCCTGTTTTCGACGGTTTGTTTCACGTGATAAAATCTCTCATTATTTTGATCGCTTCATTTGTCAGAGGTTATATTATGATGCTGAAATTGCATGAATGATCTCAAGAAATCTGATCTAAAAATGTCATCTTTAAATGTAAGAACTACGTACCACATCTATTATTTCACGTTCAAATTGTATTTTTTCGTAATTCATTTTTACGTCACCTTAACAAAGCTTTAATCATTTAAAAAACATATTTCATACAGACCAATTTTGGTTTCACCGTCGGCTATGACATTGATAATGTACATATTATTGAGGTCATATCAATTCAGAAACTTAATATTAACATTGATTGTCGAAAATTGGAAAAAAAATATGACTTTTTTAATCGTGATTTTTCACACGAAATACCCAAAAATTTACACACCTCCCTACGCTCGGCACAATTTTTTTAAGTGTGACCCCCCTAACTTTAAATCCTGGATCCGCCCCTGATTTGGACAATATAACTTTGTCATATTTGAAAACAAGAGGCTCCTAGGAGCCTGTAATCGCTCACCTGGATCAAAGCTGCTTTCAATAACAACGCAACTGCACTGTGGCGGCCATCTTGGTGGGAGAGTGTGACTGCCGGACACAATTTTGGAAGAGGACCACCCAATGACTTCCATCAAATTTTGGTTCTAATTGAGCTACTGGAAGTGGTTCCAGACAAGATGGTTTTTATGTGAATTTCCCATAGGTTCCTATGTTAAACTAAGTTCGGCTGTGGGGGCCATCTTGGTCGAAGGGCCGGACACATTTTTGGAAGAGAACCCATCCAATGACTATTTCATCAAAATTTTGTTCTTATTGAGCAAATGGTTTCAGACAAGAAGATTTTTATGGGAATTTCCCATAGGGTCCTATAAATGTTAAATTAAGTTCGGCTGTGGCGGCCTTCTTGGTCGGAGGTCTGAAATGCCAGACATAATTTTGGAAGGGGACCACCCAAGGATCATTTCAGTAAAGTTTGGTTGATATTGGCTCAGTAGTTTCAGAGGAGAAGATTTTTTTTTTAAATATCATCCCCCTTTTTTTCTATTTTTAGCTTGGCGTCAGCTTGGTTGGAAGTCGGGATCACCGGACACAATTTTGGAAGGGGGCCATCCAAGGATCATTCCACAAAAGTTTGGTTGCAATTGGCCCAGTGGTTTCAGAGGAGAAGATTTTTATGTGAATTTCCCATAGGGTCCTATGTAAAGCTAAGTTCGGCTGTGGGGGCCTTCTTGGTCGAAGGGCCGAACACATTGTTGGAAGAGAACCATCCAATGACTATTTCATCAAAATTTTGTTCTTATTGAGCAAATGGTTTCAGACAAGAAGATTTTTATGGGAATTTCCCATAGGGTCCTATGTTAAATTAAGTTCGGCTGTGGTGGCCATCTTGGTCGGTGTTCTGAAATGCCGGACACAATTTTGGAAGAGGACCACCCAAGAATCATTTCAGCAAAGTTTGGTTGAGATTGGCTCAGTAGTTTCAGAGGAGAAGGTTTTTTTTTATAAATTTCATCCCTCCCCTTTTTTCTAATTTGCATCATCGGTGAGAATCGGCAAAAGTTCAAGGTTCATACAGTTCAAATTTGGGCACATTCTGGCTTAAAATAGAGCAGTTTTGGCCATTTGAAGAAATTTCTATTTTTAGTAACGGTGGCCATCTTGGATACAGGACGGTGCTGACGGACACAATTTTGAAAGGGGACTACCTAAGGATCATCCAGACAAAGTTTGGTTGAAATTGGGCAAGTGGTTTCTAACAAGAAGATTTTTAAATGATTTTTTGCTTATTTATGCCTAATTTGCATAATCTGTCAAAATCGGCAAAAGTTCAAAGTTCATAAAAAATCCCATAAAATATGTTAAAAAGCTCATCATTATGCTTATACAGTTCAAATTTGGACACATTCTTGCTTAAAATAAAGCAGTTTTGGCCATTTGAAGAAATTTCTATTTTTAGTAATGGCGGCCATCTTGGATTGAGGGCATGGCTATCGGACATAATTTTGAAAGGGACCGACCCAGGGACCATCCCTGCCAGGTTTGGTTTAATTTGGTTCAGCGGTTTCAGAGAAGATTTAAATGTGATCTTTTATCAAAATATGCCCAATTTGCACAATCAGTATAAATCGACTGAAAGAAAAATTTCACACAAAAACCCCGAACATATGTTAAACTACTCCATGCCATGTAGCTGCAGTTAAAATTTGAACAATGGACAATTAAAATTTCATCCCCCCTTTTTTCTATTTTTAGCTTGGTGGCCATCTTGGTTGGAAGTCGGGGTCACCGGACACATTTTTGGAAGGGGACCATCCAAGGACCATTCCACCAAAGTTTGGTTGGAATTGGCCCAGTGGTTTCTGAGGAGAAGATTAAAATGTGAAATGTTGACCGACGGACGGAAAGTGATGGCAATAGCTCACATGGCCTAAAAAGGGCAATAACTCCAAAATGGGTTAAACTTAACATCTATCTCTAAATAGTTTTTGAAATAAAGGACGAAAAGTATTAAAATTTTGTTGAAAAGAGGGAAATAACTCCAAAATGGGTAATGGGATTTACTTCACAATTGCAGGGTGGGTAGATCTTGACATGCTGCACATTTTTGCAATTTAAACTTAACCTTTATCTCTTATAGTTTTTGAAATATAAGACGAAAAGTATTAAAATTTTACAAATTTGATGAAAAAAAGGCAATAACTCCAAGATGGGTAATCAGATTTACTTCAAAATTGCAGGATAGGTAGATCTTGCTGTGCTGATCATTTTTACCCCATGTCATATTTTTGATATTATTAACGGTTTTTGAGTTATTACCCAAAACCTGCAATTTTACCATATGCTCTATTTTTAGTAACAGTGGCCATGTTGGTTGGTGCACGGCATCACCGGACACAATTTTGAAACTAGACACCTTAGTGATGATTCTGACCAAGTTTGGTTTCCATTGGTCTAGTACTTTCAGAGGAGAAGATTTTTGAAAAAGTTTACGATGGACGACGACGATGGACGCCAAGTGATGGCAATAGCTCACATGACCCTTTGGGTCAGGTAAGCTAAAAATTTAAACACTTTTTTAACCGTACTTTATTCTTAACGACAACCAATGCGATGATATATTCCAGTACATTTTTACGGACAACCATCATAAATCTATAAAAAAAAATGCCAAGGTGCGGGTTGAGAGAAGTCCAATATTTAAAGATCGCTTTTTTTATACTATGGAAATATTTTGGGAAATGGTGTGAAGCAAAATGTTTAATGTGTAACGATTTTAGCTAGGAACCTGTGAGAATTATTTTTGTTTTTTTGATAAACTGATAGCAAGCCTTGGAATCAGATATCCCATAGAAAGTGGTTGTCGATAGATGATTGTTTTACAATCAAGTATTTCATATATATTTATGATGAGAACAAGTTTACAACCATATGATTAATCGTGTAGGTAAAATGTGTGTCGCTGCCATGAGTCTATGTATGATTGTTTTGATTGTCACTAGAAAAAGAGGAGTTAGTAGATATTATTTTGTTTTGTGACAAACCAACAACAACACTCCTAATACAATGTTGCTGTCAGAATCTGCTGTAAGTTGTCTTTTATGTGCAAGGAGTGTGTCCTTTACATCCCGCGCTAAGGGATGTATTAAATTCCTTCCTCACAGCTGTCTGGTGTCCCTTTTACATGAAGTCGGCGTTTTCCTAGAGGAAGCCATTTGTTATTTTATTAATGCCAATTTCGCAGTCATGTCACTTAAGGTTGTCCATCAATACGGTTGCTTCGAATCATGTCAATTCCGACCACGTTCCGTCTTTTTCGTGTCTTGACGTCTGAAGTGCTTGGCAGATGACTTCCGGTGTTTATGCTATTATTGTGACAACGTCAGCATTTCATAGTCGTAGATGCGGTAGATTATAAGTAATTGTAATATGGAGATGCCAAGGAAACGGCTGAATAAATACTGGTGTTCAGTACCGCAGTATCTGTCTGATATCAGAAATATATAAAGGCAGATCTTTTTCGTTTCATAATGCTGACAGCAGCCAATAAAGAAAGAAAACAAATTTCATTTTAAAGAAGTAATTGTCTCTGTATTCAAGTCTTTGATACAAATAAAATAATTTAATTGATATCTGTCTTTTACAGAAAATGTTACGATTTTTTTAAGCTGAGGATTGAACGTTAAACCGGTTTTTATAGAGCCATTTTTCCCCCATAGTCAGTTTTCCCCCCGGAAAAATGGCTAGGGGGAAAAACCACTATAGGAGCGCTATAGAGCCATTTTTCCCCCATAGCCAGTTTTCCCCCCCGGAAAAATGGCTATGTAGTAGGATTCCCCCCCCCCCAGAAGAATGGCTATATAGTAGGATTCCCCCCCCCAAAAGAATGACTACATAGTAGTCCCCCTCTGAAAATGGCTTGAATATTCAACTTAATTGCTCTGTTAAATTTTACTACCACTTGCCAGTGCCACTTTTGGTCGACTATTAGTGTCGATGGGTTTACTAGCCAAGTAGCTTGTACATGGATGATCCAAATGACTTTGAATGGGCTTTCCCAAAAGCAAAAAATAGGGCATCTAATGGGACATTATATGATACCCCACCACGTTTTGCATATTTTCAGTCTTGAAACGGCCATAACTTTTGAACCAATTATCCGATCAAACTAAAATTTGAACTTGATCTGTATTTTATGGTACTAAACAAATGCAGAAAATCATTCAACACGTTCTAAAGGTATCATCTGGAAACCATCGGGGGACGGACAGACGGACACTCAACTGCAGAATTTTTCGGAGGCCATCACATAATACATATAAAAAGCAAAACATGGACATCTGTTACTATTCTTAAGGGGTACCAGGGGCGGATCCAGGATTTGTGGTCAGGGGGGGGGGGTGAGTAGGCGAGGGGTCTTAAGGTCCCCAGTGGGTCCAGGGCAGAGCCCTGGTAAGGGACACAGGGGGACAAAGCCCCCCTGAAGCTCTGAGGGTTTGAGGAATTACAGACATTTATTAGAACGACAATTTTGAATCAACCACACCATTTTTATCAGACCAAAAAAACTTGACTTTGAGTTTTAATTTTGTCGGATAATTGTTAACAGTATGTTTTTGTCAGATTATAAGAACCTAAAGTAAAACTTTTTTTGAACAACCGTGATACGAATTGTTCAACTTATGACTGATCGATCACGATATTTTAACCCTTCAAAGAACTTGGTTTAGTGTTAACGCATTCCTCATTTCACTAATTGGTCTGTACTTTCGATGCTTGTCCTTTCGGGTGGTTCTAGTTAATACTGCCCGTCCGGATGGAGCTTTTCTTTTCGTCGTTTGATTCATTCCTTGAAAACGTATGATTCGACCGTTCTTGTTTAAAGACAAACAAAAGCGGAAATTGTCAATACATGAACTTGTTGTTGATTTCTGATTAGCTTACGTACAGTAACTAAATTAGATGATCAGAATCGTTTCATGCAGCATTAATGTTAACATATTCGCCTTTGTTTGTCTATAAACAAGAACGAATCATACGTTTTCAATGAAGGAACCAACAGCGAAACGAAAAGCTTCATCCGAACGGACAGTATACTGATCATTTATCAATGGGTACTTTTTAGAATGATATTCCAAATTTACTCCTAATATCATTACTATTCATTTTGACTTTTGAACAGTTTCAGATAAGATTGCTGGCCTGCCACAGTAATAATAGGGATTCATTGTGGTCAAAATAACACAAGCTTTTTATCTTGACAAATTTAACAAAAAGTTGTTTGTTGAACTGCTTAATTAACATTGTATAACATATGCTTTTCAAATTTTAGGGGGGGGGGGGGGGGCGCACGCCCCCTCTAAATCCGCCTCTGGGTATCCATTTTATGTCCATATCTCACTAGTGGGAAGTTGGCCCCTAATAATAGCCCACAATAAATTGAGTGCGCTCAATGATTTAATGTAATAAACAAATAATTAATGTTATTGTGAGCTAGATTCACACTTTGTATTTGATTTCAAGATTTTTTTTGGAAATTCTGAACCTCAATCGATGGTTAAAATGCCCATGCTGACTCATCAAATATATATTCTCCAGACATACGTATATTTCTTTTATATATCAGTTTTATTTTATTTTTAACTATACCCAAATTTATGCAGTTAGAAAATTAGTACCTAAATGTGCATATTTGTCACGGACTGAAATAAGATTAACTAGAGTGACTATAGTATGTTAGACTTTGCCTTTGGATTTTGAAAGACGAAATTAAAACGCGAAATTGTGAAAGCGAAAACGCACAATCGAAAAAGCAAAAATTCTAAATTGCAACAGCGAAGAGGCGAAATCGAAATCATTTCTCCATTTTGCGTTTCAACCTTTTCAGGTTTTCGGCTCTCGCTTATTTGCGTCTTTTTTTTTGCATCTTCGCAAGCAGGAATGTGGCCGAGTGGTCAAGGCGCTGGACATTACAATCAGGATGTCGACACCGTTGTGGGTTCGATCCTCATGTGTGTCAAGGTTTCAAGGCACCTTCTCTAGCTCAGGGTTTCGCCGATTTTCCAGATTGAAATATCGGGCTCCCCCCACAAGACTGGTGACCTTGCGAGAACACCATATCTGTAAAACGGCCGTTCATTTCGCCGTCGGAAAACTTGCCTTTAAGTTTACCATACCTTCACATTCGCGTTGTGAGTTCGACCTACGATTAGGCTAGGTTTAAGGTAAGGTTTAAAATTAGGATTAAGTTAAGGCCTAGGTTTAGGGATAGTGTTGGACCGAGGGATTCGGTGAGGATTAGGCCTAAGGGTAGGGTAATGTCTAGCCTAGAGTTTGCATACTTTAAAGGTCTTGGTTGGGTAAGTTTACGTTGAAGTCAGGTTTATGTTAAGACGAGGGGGAAAATTGACTATATAGCCATTTTTCCGGGGGGAAATTCTACTATATAGCCACTTTTCCCCCTGTCAAAAACTGGGGGGAAAAATGGCTATGTTCAATGATATAGTCATTTTTCCGGGGGGAAAAATGGCTATATAGTCAGTTTTCCGGGAGGAAAAATGGCTAGGGGGAAAAACTACTATAGGACACCGGCACATATCGATTGAAGTTTTTGTTGTGTACATTGACACCGGAAGTCTAGTGCTATGCATTCCCAATCATAGCTACTCGGCCATGTAATTATATATTATTGGAAGGGTAGCGAGAATGGCCGAGTAGTTACGATTGATGCATTCCATCAAAATCACGTGATCTGGCGGACGAAAATAACAACATTTTGACGGAAAGGAAATGATTCGAAACAACCATATTGGAAATCCATAAAAAAACAACGTGTTTTTACTTTTTGGTTCAATACACGCAAAAATGCATTAATTTTAATCATTTAAGCCATAAACCAATAAAATTATGTGTGATCTACTCAAAATGAAAAAAAATATATACCCCGTATTTTACGGACGATAGGTCGATATTTTTTTTCCTCAACACGCTGGCTTCGACCTATCGTCCACATCGACCTATACAAGGATGAAGTTAAAAAAATCTGGAATCCTTAAAAAAAAATCTCGATAAAAATGACGATTTTGTTTACAGTATACCTTGAATTTGCTGTAGGTTTTTTTTCTGAATAAGAAGACTGAAATCATCGATGTTCTTGGGGAATGAAAGTATACTAACAAGGGGTGCAATTCCGGGGAAAAAATGTTCAACATCCGAAAAAAATCAATAATATTCAATGATTGAAGTGTTAGCGAAAATCAGTTCAATATTGAATTGTATAATAAAATATATACTATAAAAAATGTATGTTTTGAAAAAAAATCACAGGGTGGATCGTTTTACAATATAAAATTATTGTCACACAATATCTAAATATAGCTATATAGGTTTTCCATCTAACACGAGCATGCGCGCAGGGTTGTAGTAAAAAATGGCGGTTGCATTACATCTAAGATAAGATAAGATAAGAAAACTTTATTTGAATTCGGTTTTTGTAAACAATAAACACAAGCTCTCAGGAGCTTTTTACCGAATATACATAGTAGCACAAGATACATACACATATTAACATAATCACATAAACACACATATAAAGCACATACAGTTAGCAAATGCAACATAAAAAGCACAAAAATAAAAGACATTCTAAAACATGCTGAAGCAATATCAAGCAAACATAAAATAACTAAGCAGCATTAAAACTTGGAAAAAGCACTAGAAATAAAACAGAAAGCTGAATATGTTATCTGCATGCAGAACAACGACATACTGAGCCATTCCAGGACTGAATCAAACTTTTAAAGTGGTTGAAACTGTTTTCAGTTCTGAAATGGTTCGGAAGGCCATTCCACAGAGTTGCAGCTGCAAACGTGAATGATTTTTTGCCATACCTTGTAGTTCTAACTTGAGGTACATCTAATATGTTCGAATACCTGAAAGCATATTTAGAATTCTTCACATTAACCAAATCATGAAGGCATACAGGAGCTAATTTGTTAACGATTTTATATGTCTCCAAGGCCATTGTCCTAATACGTCTGATCTGTAAGGAGGGCACTAGAGCTTTTTCAAGAAGGTTGATATATGAACTGGTGTAGTCATCGTATACAAAGCGAAGTGCTCTTTCCTGCACTTTCTCTAATTTTTTTGAATTTTTATCGGTACAAAAATGCCAAGCCAAAGGGCAGAAGTTAAAGTTACTGAGAATGAAAGTGTGGAATATAGTTAATTTGCTTAATCTGTCTAAATATCGGCCCAAACGTTTAAGTATATTCAGTTGCTGTGATGCCTTCCTACAGATTGAACTGATATGAATGTCAAAATTTAATTGATAATCTATTTCAATTCCGAAAAGTTTTACTGTCTCTTCACATGAAAGTGTAGAATTCTGTATACAAATCTTCATGTTTTTGTCAAAAGTCTTCTTCCCAACCGCAAGTACCTGAAATTTATCTGGATTAGCCTGCATTTTGTTAACTTTAAACCAATTAATAAGAACATTTGACTCTGATTCTAAAACTGAGGTAAGTACATTAAAATCAGGATGACCATAAGACAAAGTATTGTCATCCGCATAATTATATAAAGTACCCTTTTTTACAAAATAAAAAATATCATTAATAAAGACATTAAAAAGTAGAGGTCCCAAGATTGACCCTTGGGGTACCCCTTTTTGGATGTCAGACCAACTGCTCAGGATACCATTAATTTTAATTTGCTGTTTCCTACTTGATAAGTAGGACTCAAGAAGGGATACAGAATCAGTGGACATACCATAGGCCGAAAGTTTATCCAATAAAATATCATGGGGTAGGCAATCAAATGCCTTGGAAAGATCCATTAGGACTGCAGCAACATACTGATTTTTTTTCAAGGGCATTCCGCCAGTCCTCTAATAACCTGAGCAGGGTTGTCTGACATCCATGACCTCTTCTAAAAGCACATAAATAAGGATTAAAAATATTTTCAAAAAAATCAGACAATTGCTGTTCTAAAATTTTCTCAAAAATCTTTGAAAAAATACATAGTACACTTACGGGTCTGTAGTTAGTCTTCAAAAGTGGATCATTCTTTTTATATAAAGGTGTTACTTGTGCTTTCTTTAATTTATCCGGAAAAACATTCTGATCTATTGACATATTTAAAATACTTGTAATCTGAGGTGCAATAATAGATTTACTACATTTTATTATTTTGGCAGGTATACCATCAGCACCTGTTGCTTT
The DNA here is from genome assembly GCA_963680875.1 of Bathymodiolus brooksi. Taxonomy (NCBI): domain Eukaryota; kingdom Metazoa; phylum Mollusca; class Bivalvia; order Mytilida; family Modiolidae; genus Bathymodiolus; species Bathymodiolus brooksi. The sequence goes on from OY804586.1 coordinate 102,182,464, forward strand.
TTTGATGTTGATATTGTTTATAATCTTTTCAACTTTATTTGTTGTTACCTTTTCAAAAACAAATTTGTTTGTGCAATCATTTTGTTTCTTTATTTCTATTAAACTTGGATGATCAGAAGGGTCGTAAACAGTATCTTTTCCTATATTCTCAGCTACAGTGGAGAACAAATTATTAAAGTGATTGGCTACTTCTTTTTGATCATTTACAATCTTGTCAGATTCATTAAGCACAATTTTTTGTTCTCCACTGGACCCCTTTTTCGAAAAGAATGGCTTAATAGTTTTCCAAAAGTCGCCCGATTTTGTTCCCCCAGAGCAACGTTCTAAAAAGTATGTTTTCATTGATTTTTTTTTCAATTTGGTTACAAAATTTCTTTGCTTTCTGAATTTTCCCCAATTTTTGTTGCTCTGACATTTTGTAAATTGAGAATATAGCATTTGTTTTCTGTATACAGCTCTTCTGAGCTTCTGATTCATACATGGTAATGTTTTTTTTCTTTGATATCTAGATTTAATTGGAGCATGTTTGTTTAACACATTGATAAAATCTTTTTCATATTCATTATAAACATAATCTACTTCATGACATGTTTGATTGATCTTAATTTGTTCTATATCATCATTGAAATTTTCAATATCAAAAGTTTTGTAACTTCTAAAATACCTGAGCTTTTTCGGTTGGTGAAGAACTTCACCTTTGATAACAGTACTTATAATGTTATGGCAGTCACTGACACCTGTTGGAACATTTTGTGACTTAAAGCATAATGATTTCTTGTTTGTCATTATTACATCTACTAGTGATGGGATACAGCCCTTTTTGAAACAGGTTGGACCATTAACAAGTTGTGATAGATTGAAAATATCACAGAAATCATTCAAGGTAGCACTTTTATCTGAATTGAGCATGTCAAAATTCAGGTCACCAAATAATAACATATGTTCATAATGTATTAAAGATATATCAACAAATCTGGAGAAATGTTCAGTAAATTCATTGTTTGACATGGAAGGGGGTTTATATGCCCCAGCAATCAACCACTTTCTGTCACTTATATATACTTCATGACACAGAGTTTCAATTTTTTCACTCTCTAAAGATTGTTTTCTACTGGATGGAAAGTCAGATCTGATAAAGGTAAGTAGGCCCCCGCCGTACTGGTTCCTGTCCCTACGTTGCACATCTCACAATAATTTGAATACACGTGGAGAACAAGCTTTTTATACTAAATATACCGGAAACTAATTATCGATTTCGTTAAACTAGAATGTTCTACACTTGAATTGGTCAATTAGGAACAAATAAAATAATCACCATGAGATAATCAACACAGGTGAACATCAGTCGGCACTTAATTATCAGCTGATTGAAAATTTACTGGACCGAGACGATCACATAATTCGTGTACTACTAATTAAACACAGTTTAAAGGTATGTCAATAAAACTGCACAAGGTGATACATTGTTTTGACAGCTTGATTATTTTATTGTATGAACATCCAATCCATTTACCATCTATTGTGACACCCACAGATGGCCTGATTTGAATGTCATCGATGTCTGACTTTACAAACCAGACTCCTCATAAAAAACAAGTTTAAAAACAAAATTTTATTTAATTTAATTTTCATAATTATTTCGTTTATGACACATAAGAATAGTATTCTTGAGTTAATACTTACATATACTTAACGAAGAACATCGTTATAGGACAAATGTTTACCGATGTAAAAAAAAAACACAAAAAAAGTTTGATGTGACGATACTTACCCAAGTTGTCATCGGCATCCTCGACCTATGGAATGCTTCGACCTATCTTAGTATTTCCCCAAAAATTTAGCCGAAAAGCAGCAATTCGACCTATCGTCCCCATCGACCTATAGGGGGCACATCAGTAAACCAACCAATCCGCATTGAGACAGTCTCGAAAATAGTACAAAATAGATCACCAGGAACTTTGAATTTTATTTTCAGTTGTTTCTTGATTATGATATTTTTTACAGTTAATCCTATCATATTTGCTGAGGTTTTAGCTGCAAAAAAACACGTCATTTGTTGAAATATAATCACATATAAAAACATGGATGTCAAATTACTACACCCTGTGTGGAAGGATTTCCTGGATACTGTAAATACTGTTGTTTTGACCGGATATTGAAAACAGCTGATTATTTTCTTATTTGATATACAATGTTTGTTTCAAAGTGGATCAGAATGTGGACCTTGGACCAAAATAATAGGAAATAGTTGTCTTGTTATCCCGAAAATTCATTTGGATTTTTAATGATTTTTTTATTTACAATGTAAGTCAATGGTGGAATATATAGTGGTGTGCCCTCTTAAGTCCGTAAAATACGGGTATTAGGAATCAATCACAGAGGTCACGTGAGCAGAACAACGGCATAACAAGTAATGAAGGAACCGGTGGATTGAGGATATCCTATTCTTCAAGTTCTATGGGATTTTTCTTGCTACGTTCAATCCCTGTATTCTTTGCCATATGCAAATATCGTATTTAATGATAAAGTCTGTTGACTGTTAAAATTTTTATAAGATCAGTCTTCGGGATGCCGTTGTGCTATTGCATTTTTTAAAATTTAATAAACAAATGCTGAAAAACGATTATTTTAAAACACTTAAAGGACGTAGGGTTTTTGTAATATCGATTGCGGACGTGTAAATATTCCGGATAAGTTACTTCACAGTAAACGTCATGTAATACAATCGTCATTTTCATTTTCAGCGTAGTAAAAAATTTCCTTAAGGTGAGAGGATACTAAATGACGTTACGTCAAGAGTTATCGGCCCTGACGTTACGGCATTGCTTGCATGCATGTGTATTTTCTTTTCGGAGTCAACGAGACAACACCTTTTTATGAGCCCGAGAGTCGGAATGACATTTTCGGGACACCCGGGTTTACGCATTTCATTACGCGGGATTGGGAATTTATCAATTTAAAAATAACCAGCTGGAATTCAGGACCCTGCCAGGGAGCAAAGCATATATAAACGGCTTTTCCGAAGAAGAGAAAGCATAGACACCATCACCCCAGATTCCTCCTTCCATCAACCATATCTACACTTAAATTGACTGTAGACCCAGAGATATAAAAGCTTAGAGACAAACTAGAGGCTCCCAGGAGCCTGTAATCGCTCACCTGGTTTTCAATTTGACATCTAAAGTTGATAGAAAATGGGGGTGTTACACATAATTTTGAAAGTGGGCCACCCAAAGATCATTTCAACTCAAATTTCTGAGTAAAAGATTTTGATGTGATTTTTATCTCATAATATTCCTAAACGGAATAAACTGGCTGAAAAAATCTCACAGAAAAACCCAGAATATATGTTAAACTACTCATTGCCATGTAGCTGCAGTTAAAATTTGAGTTCATTATGAATTGTAATAAAGCAGAAATTGACAACTAAAGTAATTTCTATTTTTAGTAACAGCAGCCATTTTGAATGGAGGGCAGGGCTGTCGGACACAATATTGAAAGGCGACCACCCAAGGACCATCCCAGCCAAATTTGCTTTACTTTGGTTCAGCGGTTTCAGAGGAGAAGATTTAAATGTGATCTTTTATCAAAATATGTCTAATTTGTATAATCTGTATAAATTGGTTGAAAGAAAAATTTCACAGAAAAACCCAGAATATATGTTAATCTACTCGTTGTCATGTAGCTGCAGTTAAAATTTGAGCTCATTTTGATTTATAATAAAGCAGCCATGGACAATTGAAGAAATGCCTATTTTTAGTAACAGCAGCCATCTTGAATGGAGGGTGGAGCTGTCGGACACAATTTTGAAATGGGACTACCTAAGGACTATCCCAGGCAAATTTGGTGTAATTTGGTTCAGCGGTTTCAGAGGAGAAGATTTAAATGTGATCTTTTATCAAAATATGCCTAATTTGCATAATCGGTATAAATCAGCTGAAAGAACAATTTCACAGATAAGCCCGGAATATATGTTAAACTACTCATTGCCATGTAGCTGCAGTTAAAATTTGAGCTCATTTTGGTTTATACTAAAGCAGCAATGGATAATTGAAGAAATTTCTATTTTTAGTAACAGTAGCCATCTTGAATGGAGGGTGGGGCTGTCAGACACAATTTTGAAAGGGACCCACCCAGGGACCATCCCTGCCAGGTTTGGTTTAATTTGGTTCGACGGTTTCAGAGGAGAAGATTTAAATGTGATCTTTTATCAAAATATGCCTAATTTGCATAATCGGTATAAATCGGCTGAAAGAAAAATTTCACAGAAAAACCCGGAATATATGTTAAACTACTCCTTGCCATGTAGCTCCAGTTAAAATTTTCTATTTTTAGCTTGGCGGCCATCTTGGTTGAAAATCGGGATCACCGGACACAATTTTGGAAAGGGGCCATCCAAGGACCATTCCACCAAAGTTTGGTTCAAATTGACCCAGTGGCTTCAGAGGATTTGATTAAGATGTGAAAAGTTAACGGACGGACGGACGACAGACGACGGACGCTCAGTGGTGACAATATCTCACATGGGTCAGGTGAGCTAAAAACATATAAAAAAAAAATATTTTGAATTCTCTGTATAACATGAAGAAAGACAACAAAACTCTTACAAGTAGTGCTATCAGTTATTTCGTAAAATGTGCATCGTATGCAATTTCCCTGAACAGTGATAATACGGAATCACTAAAGACAAACTTAGCTGCCATTGTTCCTCACGCTTTTGGCGAACATGACAATTGCAATGCATCTTGGTGTGGCTATATGAAGAATCCGAATACATATAAGTATAGTGGATTGCCGGGAGGTTGTGATTTATCGTATCAGTTGTTAATTCATGTCCGATTTTGATAATTTTTATATCAATAAATTCAGAATTTAATGTAGTTTTACTCTATAATTTCAAAATAATTTTCTATGGGAAACATTTTGAGAATACACAAGTTAAACTCACAACTAAATTAATTTCTTTCCAAACATAATGCAATGATAGTACTTTTGTAGACAAATTATTTAAGTCTGTGTTTAAATCATGTCGATTTGATAAATATGCTTTAAAAAAAATTGGATAATATGAAGCAGCCAGCTACAATACTGGTATTGTACACAATACTGGTATTACCAGTATTTTACCAGAATCTTCCAGTATCTGCAATACTGGTACAGATACTGGAAGATTCTGAAAAATACTGGTTATACCAGTATTGCAGATACTGGAAGATTCTGGAAAATACTGGTTATACCAGTATTGCAGATACTGGAAGATTAGTTACGAAGTTGCGGAATGTACTTGTATATTGTGCATAGATAAACGATTCTGGTATTCCAGTATTGTAAATGCACGATACCAGTCTTCACGCTAACCCACTTGCCCGAAGCCCGAGACAAGTAAAACTGGTTTCGGACGAGTGAAAATTATGAAAGAATTTGTTTGAATAAATATATTTTTTTCTTCTAAATTTGGGTTTCAGGCAAGTAGGTGAAAAAAATTAAGGAAAAGACTGTGATACTGGTACATCCAGTATTGTATATATAGGATACTGGATTTCCGGTATTGTAACATTACAATACTGGTATTTCTAGTATTGTACAGTGTAACAATACTGGTATTACCTGTATTGTAATATTTACAATACTGGTATTTCCAGTATTGTAAATATTATAATACATGTACTAGTAATACCAGTATTGTAAATATTATAACACTAGTAACACCAGTATTGTAAATATTATAATACTAGTAATATCAGTATTGTAAATATTATAATACTAGTAATATCAGTATTGTAAATATTATAATACTAGTAATACCAGTATTGTAAATATTATAATACTAGTAATATCAGTATTGTAAATATTATAATACTAGTAATACCAGTATTGTAAATATTATAATACTAGTAATACCAGTATTGTAAATATTATTATACTAGTAATATCAGTATTGTAAATATTATAACACTAGTAATACCAGTATTGTAAATATTATAATACTAGTAATATCAGTATTGTAAATATTATAATACTAGTAATACCAGTATTGTAAATATTATAATACTAGTAATATCAGTATTGTAAATATTATAATACTAGTAATATCAGTATTGTAAATATTATAATACTAGTAATACCAGTATTGTAAATATTATAATACTAGTAATACCAGTATTGTAAATATTATAATACTAGTAATATCAGTATTGTAAATATTATAATACTAGCAATACCAGTATTGTAAATATTATAATACTAGTAATATCAGTATTGTAAATATTATAATACTAGTAATACCAGTATTGTAAATATTATAATACTAGTAATATCAGTATTGTAAATATTACAATACTGGTATTACCGGTATTGCGGCCGGCTGCTTCATATTACCCAAGTTATTTAAAAATTACTACTATAAACTCCATATCTTTCTGCTTTTGTTGATCAAATGATTATCGAAATCGGACATGTTTTGACCTCAAGATAATACTTTGAAAAACTGTTTAAATATAGGGAAAACTGGAAGTGTCCAAATACTTTTGTCCACTGTCTGTATATACAGCAATAAATGGGAAATGCAGAAAAGTCACCGACAAAATGAATAAGGTGTTCAATGATCCACAAAATCAAAATTCTGCTTAAACTGGCTTAATACACAACAATTTCTGTGAAACAAATTCATTTGCATTTATCTTACAACCTTAGTTGTCAATCTTTGGTTATAAAGGTCAATAACCTTTCATATTTTACATTTACTCACATTATGGATATCTGTAATATTTAATATTTTCAAAAAATCATTTTTAACAATTAAAAGATAATTTGTATGATGAACAGATCTCTTTCTTAGAAGTTTCTCTTATTCTTGAGCAGTATTCAGGGGGAAATGTTTTCATTTTTCTTTTGAATTTTTTTCTTAGATACAATGCAAAAAATTTAGTAGAATCCAGGTAATAATATCTCAATTTGAAATGTGAATGAATGAATAGGTAGTGGAACTGAAACTTTTCCCCTTAAAATCTGGAAATCTGGGGGGAGGGGGGGGGGGGGGCAGGGGCAAAAGCAACTGACAATAAATAATGGAACAAGTGCTTATATACTTTTTGTGTGTCCTGCGTAACAGAATGAACTCAAAGGGAATAGGGTTTATTTTCAGTTGTCATATGTCGTCGTCGTCATCATTAGCGTCACTTTTTCTTTAACCCACATCTGCTAAACCACATGCTAGAAATCATCCACATTTTTATACAATCTTTTCCCAGACATGAAGTTGTGCACTTGCTATCATATTTTTTTATTTTTTGTGGTTTCCTACATCAAAATATGAATTTTCGGGGTCAGAAGGGGTTACCCATCTCTTATCGACAACTACTCCTCGACAACTCAACAGAATCCAACCAAACTTGCACATAATATTTATCAGATACTGAAGTTGTGCACCTTCTTTTTTATTTCAAAATTGTTTAGGGTTTCCCACATCAAAACATGGATTTTCATATATTCATTTGCATCATGTTGAATAATGAAATAGTTTTACATTATTTTTATTGCATCTTGTGTTTCAAATTTCATGTTTAAAATATTAGTCTTGTGGCAGGATTTTGCAACTTACAATAAGTTGCTCTCAGGATTTTGCAGGAACCTGCTTATCTGTGATAGATATTAAAAGAATTAAAAACAAACATGATAGGAATATATTAAGATTAAGTTATTTACTCTACCACTGTTATGAATGTTAAAGATTAAAAAAAAAAAAAACCCAAAAAACCAAAAAAAAAACATTAAATTTTCAGTCTCTTTAGATAAAGAAACTGTTTTGTTTAAAAGTTTCATTTCAATATGAGTGATGTTATTTATATTTATTCTAATTTATCAATGAGCATATAATAAATTAGTATAATCATGGAACGAAAGTATTTTTTTTTTTATTATCATAGCTTAATTTGAAAACAAAAAATGTTTTACTAGATATGATAATTTTGACAGGTAAGATAGGTTAAAAACTATTTGACACCTTTATAATAGGAACAAGAATTATAAATTAAAATGTACATTTTTGTATTTAGATTTTAGATGTCGACTACAAAAGAGTTCAGTACTAATGAAAAAAGATTGGGTCGATTAATTAACAAATCAGTATTTAGGCTATCAGGACAGAACTTTTAATAAAACAGAGATATGTGGGATAATCAAGTCAAAGGAAATCCAAGGACAGCACAAAACTATAGCTATAATGAACATATTAAACAAAAATAAACCATAAGATTATTTATCATTTATCATAGCTTCATAAAGGTGAGCATATCATGCTGTAAATGTGGCACCTGTAGAGCTATTCATTGATATAATCAGTTGTAAGTGGAAAGGTCCATCATTTAAAATTTATCAGCCACAAAACAGTTAGAGCAAATGATATCATGCCAAAAGTCTGACAAGTTCATGATCAGACAGAAGGAAAAATAACAGTTGAACTGTATCAGTGAACATCTTGTACCGTTAGTTTCATGTGTTGAAATTCTTGCGTTGATGCCATTGCATAAGCGATTTGTTTGCATGAGGCAGAGTCACGTGACCGATATATAAATATTCATGACCAATTTGTGATGTAGTAGCCGATCTTTGCTGTTTTATTGAGAAAGTTTGAATTTTCCATGAGAATAAACCCTGTCCTTCTGTAAACCCCTCCCAAGCCCCTTGCCAGGCCTCCATGTGAAAAAAGAAGGAACTTAGCAAAAACAATGTATCCAAACTTCATGTGGGGACTAAGAACACAGTCTCTAACTGTGCTTTGGAGACTCAATGATACATAGTATGAAACACAGTATTTCCTGTATCAAAAGTTCTATCTGCTTTCATTTTATTTATTTATTTATTGAATATAGTTTATTACTATTTTTTTCCTTCTTTTTTTTTTTGATAAATCCTTTATAATTTTCTTGAACATATAATAACTTATCTTTTAAAATAACAATGTACATAATACATTTGTAGATGCATAAATGTTGGCTATAAAGTTTCTTAAACACATTAAATCCATGTAAAAACTATACATTAGGTGTTGCAGGTGTCAGGATCAATTAAGTTCTCAGCAAATATCTATACTATAGGTGTCAAACCAGTAATTCAACCAATCAGAGCTAAGAACATAAAAGTAGTCCCTTTTAAAGAAAAAAGTTCCTTTCACTTTGTTGTATTGTGACAAATACTGAATGGAATGGAATAATTAAATTGATAATTGAAGTTAAATGTATAAGGATTATTTTGAGCCCACATTTGATTGATTTAGTTGTATTTTAATATGGATATGGAGGATTTGATGCATGACCTATAAATAGGGAATTTCTGGGTGATGACAGAGCTATTTTTAGAGTAGGTATTTTCCATAGCCTGGCATTTCACTGCAAGACTTTAAACATGGCCTGATATTTTGACAGAACGTAGAGGAATCATGGACGTTTCAGAAAATGTATGGTCTTCGAAAGGTTAAACTTAAGATAAAATGGCCAGGTAGGCTCGAAAAAACGCAAATTTAGTAGAAAACCTTAAATAAATTAATTATAGGTTTCACACCTACAGTAAAATATAGTAATGCAAATTTATAACTGATAGCAACTGATAACACCCAATATAGAATCTAAAATGCTTTGAAAACCTGCTTTATGCTGATTCATTAATCATTGCTACTGTTTCTTTTATCATTAAGATGACATATTTTATGACATCAGCCTTAGATAAAGGCTTGCAGCTGGCTAGCAGGATCCTGCAAGCATCCTGGTTAGAATTAATCTATGATCCCTAAAGTGAAACGCCAGATCAAAACTCTTATTGACATCATTTATCCAGGCTATGGAAACGATTATCTCCCTTGGCTATATACTCGGCCATTACAAAATATAGGGGGGTGCTAAAGTGTGTATCGTGTTGGGTAAATGAGTTTGCCAGACATTTATTTATGGATAAATTGTGACAAAATATGGATGTAATCAGGGGTGGATCCAGATTTATTTAGCATACATATGCATTTTGATTATTTCATTTGATGAATATAAATTGTTATTAAAAACAGAGGATCTATTTAGATCATAGATGGGCTTCACACTCCTACAGGAGTACAGACAGTATTGTAAAATATTTATTTCCTTTTTTTTTAAATATAAGCTTATACATTTAAACAAACTGTGTTAATCACTATTGGTTCATTTTTTTTTTACAAAAAGTTTTTCAGTAGTAATTTAATAATACTATACAGTACTATGATTATCTCCCTTTATTTAAATTCCTTAAAAAGCATTTTCCCCAATAATTATTGTTTATTCAACTTTTTGCATTTAATTGTTATATTTTGAAATTGTTATCAATATTAAACAATAATTTTTTTTTATGTTCATATTTATATGAATATTATAGTTGCAATTATTTAAATTAAATATACCTACCTTGAAGAATTTTTGATTTATTTATATAATCAACGCCCACTTTCTTATAAATAAATTGCCGAATTTCCTTCAATATTTTCCGTATATTACAATTATACTTCGGTATTTTCCGACTTATTTCGATCGATTCTAAATTTGCATAGACAATTCAAATACGTCAAAAAATTATCCAATGAAAAGTTTCTCGATATACGAGAACTAGATGAGAATTTCCTTACTTATTATAAAATCCCGAAATACATCGAATGGTAAAATCGGCCATTTTCTAGCATCATTATTTGCTGATTCCATCCCCTTTCCCTATGACATCCCCTGATTTATCATGCTATGATGAAGTTCAAGGACATTGACAAAATCAAAGTCGTAATCCCAGAAACGCTTTAATGAACGGAAATATCAATATTTGAAATATAAGAACAAGAATCACTCCGGAACGGACACGTACAAATTATCGGATATCAATTTGGCGCCAAATTTAAACTTGTCTTTTGTCCAAAATACGATAGAGGACTTGATTTAGGCTTTTGGGAAATACTGAAACCTTTGAAATGGACAAATATTACAAGCTTTTTCCTGATCTGGTTGAAAAGATCCACTAAAATTTTTATTTCTCTGTGAATTTAAATAAAATACTTTGCTTTATTTATATCACAGGCAGTGTGAGGCACTTGTTTCTGTTAAAAAAAAATACCTAGATACTGGTATACATGTATATAGTATCTAGGTATATTTTTTTTTTTACCAGAAACAAGGATTCATATAACACAAATATGAGTTATTACAATTTGTGTGGTATTGGATCACCACAACACAGTAATATTTCAAAAGGAAAAGGGGGGGGGAGGGGGGGGTACATATAAAAATCACTGGTATGCAAGATTCCAATCAAGGTAGACAGAAATAAAAATGTGACATTGAATATATGTTCTTAAGGTAGTTATGAATAAAAAAAAAATCCAGAACAAATCAGTTCAGGCAGCTTTGACTATTTACTAATGTTGGCCAGTGTAACGTCAGAGGGGTCGCGAAACAATGTTTCGATTAATCGCAATTGACTTCTCCCAGAAGTCTCCCCCACTTCTCACTGTGAGCTCTCTGAAAGAGAAGTCACTTCTCCCTCTAATTTGAAAGTAGTGGGAGCCCTGGATAATTATTCTCGAGTTTTTGTAATTTTTATTAATTTTTTCGGACAACTAAAAGATTGAGTTGGACAAGTACTTTTTTTAGTTAGTTGTCCGAGGGGACAAGTTGAAAAATATGTTAATGTAGAGGCCTGTAATTACATGTGAAATCACAAGATGAGTCAAGTAATTACACATGAAACCACAGGATGAGTCAAATAATTACAGGAGAAATCACAGGATGAGTCTAGTAATTACACATGAAACCACAGGATGAGTCAAATAATTACAGGTGAAATCACAGGATGAGTCAAGTAATTACACATGTAATCACAGGATGAGTCAAATAATTACACGTTAAATCACAGGATGAGTCAAGTAATTACACGTGAAATCACTGGATGAGTCAAATAATTACACGTGAAATCACAGGATGAGTCAAGTAATTACACGTGAAATTACTGGATGAGTCAAATAATTACACGTGAAACCACAGGATGAGTCCATTAATTACACGTGAAATCAAAGGATAAGTCAAGTAATCACACGTGAAATCACAGGATAAGTCAAGTAATCACACGTGAAATCACAGGATGAGTCATGTAATCACACGTGAAATCACAGGATAAGTCAAGCAATCACACGTGAAATCACAGGATGAGTCACATTACACGTGAAATCAAAGGATAAGTCAAGTAATCACATGTGAAATCACAGGATAAGTCAAGTAATCACACGTGAAATCACAGGATGAGTCATGTAATCACACGTGAAATCACAGGATAAGTCACGTAATCACATGTGAAATCACAGGATGTGTCACATTACACGTGAAATCACAGGATGAGTCAGATAATTACATGTGAAATCACAGGATGAGGCAAGTAATTACCGTATTTTACGGATGATAGGTCGATTTCCCCCCCCCCCCTCAACACGCTGGCTTCGACCTATCGTCCACATCGACTTATACAAGGATGAAGTTAAAAAAATCTGGAATCCCTAAAAAAAAATCTCGATAAAAATGACGATTTTGTTAACAGTATACCTTTATTTTGCTGTTTTTTTTTTCTGAATAAGATTGAAATCGTCGATGTTCTTAGTGTTGTTTTTGTTTTAAATAAAGCAATAAAAGTATACTACTAATATGGGGTGCAATTCCAGGAAAAAATGTTCAACATCTGAAAAAAAAAATCAATATTCAATGATTGAAGTGTTAGCGAAAATCAGTTCAATATTGCAATTGTATTGTATATTAAAATATATACATAAAAAAATGTATGTTGTTGAAAAAAAAATCACAGGTTGGATCGTTTTACAATATAAAATTATTATCACAAAATATCAAAATATAGCTATAAATAGCTTTTCCATGAAACACGAGCATGCGCACGAGGTTGTAGTAAAAAAATACATTACATCTCACAATAAACGTGGAGAACAAGCTTTTTTATACTAAATATACTAGAAAATAATTATCGATTTCGTTAAATTAGAATGTTCTACACTTGAATTGGTCAATTAGGAACAAATAAAATAATCACCATGAGATAATCAACACAGGTGAACATCAGTCGGCACTTAATTATCCTGATCAGCTGATTGAAAATTTACTGGACCGAGACGATCACATAATTTGTGTACTATTATTAATTAAACACAGTTTAAAGGTATGTCAATAAAACTGCACAAGGTGATACATTGTTTTGACAGCTTGATTATTTTATTGTATGAACATCCGTTTACCATCTATTTTGACACCCACAGATGGCCTGATTTGAATGTCATCGATGTCTGGCTTTACAAACCAGACTCCTCATAAAAAAACACAACCAAAACACAAGTTTAAAAACAAAATTTAATTTAATTTAACTTTCATAATTATTTCGTTTATGACACATAAGAATAGTATTCTTGAGCTAATACTTACAGATACTTACCGAAGAACATCGTTATAGGACAAATGCTTGCCGATGTACAAAAAAAAATAACCCGTTCCATGTGACGATACTTACCCAAGTTATCATCGGCATCCTCGACCTATGGAATGCTTCGACCTATCTTAGTATTCCCCCAAAAATTTAGCCAAAAAGCAGCAATTCGACCTATCGTCCCCATCGACCTATAGTCCGTAAAATCACAGGATAAGTCAAGTAATTATGCATGTAATCACAGGATGAGTACAGTAATTACACGTGAAACAACAGGATGAGTCAAGTAATTACACGTGAAATCACAGGATGAGTCAAGTAATTACGTGTGAAATCACAGGATGCGTCAAATAATTACACGTGAAATCATAGGATGAACCAAATAATTACACGTGAAAATACAGGATAAATCAAATAATTACACATGAATCACAGGAATGAGTTCAGTAATTACAAGTGAAACAACAGGACGAGTCAAGTAATTACACGTGAAATCACAGGATGAGTCAAATAATTACACATTAAATCACAGGATGAGTCAAATAATTACACGTGAAATCACAGGAAAAGTCAAATAATTACATGTGAATTCACAGGATCAGTCAAATAAATACAGGAGAAATCACAGGTTGAGTCAAGCAATTACATGTGAAACAACAGGATGAGTCAAGTAATTACATGTGAAACAACAGGATAAGTGAAGTAATTACACATGAAACTAGAGGCTCCCAGGAGCCTGTATAGCTCACCTGGGTATAATAACAACATCAGTCAATAAAACTTGATAACTTCGGTAAAAAAATTTAACAAATGTAGCCTTCGTCATTGCAGACCCCTTCTACACAAAAAAATGTGGGCAGGGGTTCCCCCTTTAATGTAAGTTATCAAAATTGCTGTAAAAAAAACATATATGTCAATGATTCTCAAAATTTAGCTTTTCCTACTTCACATTTTGTAATAGAGTTGCTTCCCTTTGATTATTTGAGTAACCAAAAGCAGTGAGTCAATAAAAAAATGCATTTCAAGAGGAATAACTCTTTACAGTTGTCTCACATTTTCAACTGCGGGAATTTTTTTTGTAGATCTTGACATGCTGAACATTTTTGCAGTTTAAACTTTCCCTCTATCTCTAATAGTTTTTGAGATATAAGATGATAGTATTAAAATTGAGAACATTTTGATGAAAAAAGGGCAATAACTCCAAAATGGGTAATTGGATTTACTTCAAAATTGCAGGGTAGGTAGATCTTGACATGCTGCAAATGTTTGCAATTTAAACTTAACCTTTACATCTTATAGTTTTTGAAATATAAGACGAAAAGTATTATTTTTTTTTTATAAATTTGATGAAAAAAGGGCAAGAACTCCAAGATGGGTAATCAGATTTACTTCAAAATTGCAGGTAAAAAAAAAAATTGATCGAAGGGTCGAACCGCCAGACACATTTTTGGAAGAGAACCATCCAATGACTATTTCATCAAAATTTTGTTCTTGTTGAGCAAATGGTTTCAGACAAAAAGATTTTTACGGGAATTTCCCATAGGGTCCTATGTTAAATTAAGTTCGGCTGTGGCGGCCATCTTGGTCGGTGTTCTGAAATGCCGGACACAATTTTGGAAGAGGACCACCCAAGAATCATTTCAGCAAAGTTTGGTTGAGATTGGCTCAGTAGTTTCAGAGGAGAAGATTTTTTTTAATTTCATCCCCCCTTTTTTCTAATTTGCATAATCGGTCAAAATCGGTAAAAGTTCAAAGTTCATAAAAAATCCCGTAATATATGTTAAAAAGCTCATCATTATGCTTATACAGTTCAAATTTGGGCACTTTCTGGCTTAAAATAGAGCAGTTTTGGCTATTTGAAGAAATTTCTATTTTTAGTAATGGCGGCCATCTTGGATACAGGACAGCGCTGACGGACACAATTTTGAAAGGGGACCACCTAAGGATCATTTCAGCAAAGTTTGGTTGAGATTGGCTCAATAGTTTCAGAGGAGAAGATTTTTTAAAAATTTCATCCCCCCTTTTTTCTAATTTGCATAATCGGTCAAAATCGGTAAAAGTTCATAAAAAATCCCGTAATATATGTTAAAAAGTTCATCATTGTGCTTATACAGTTCAAATTTGGGCACTTTCTGGCTTAAAATAGAGCAGTTTTGGCCATTTGAAGAAATTTCTATTTTTAGTAATGGCGGCCATCTTGGATACAGGACGGCGCTGACGGACACATTTTGAAAGGGGACCACCTAAGGATCATTTCAGCAAAGTTTGGTTGAGATTGGATCAGTAGTTTCAGAGGAGAAGATTTTTTTTTAATTTCATCCCCCCTTTTTTCTAATTTGCATAATCGGTCAAAATGGGTAATGGGATTTACTTCAAAATTGCAGGGTAGGTAGATCTTGATATGCTGCACATTTTTGCAATAAACTTAACATCTATCTCTAAATAGTTTTTGAAATATAAGACGAAAAGTATTAAAATGAAAAAAAAAATTGATGAAAAAATTGATGAATAACTCCAAGATGGGTAATCAAATTTACTTAAAAATTGCAGGGTAGGTAGATCTTGACATGCTGATCATGTTTGCAGTTTCAACTTACCATCTGTCTCTTATAGTTTTTGAAATAAAGGACGAAAAGTATTAAAATTTTGAAAATTTGATGAAAAAAGGGAAATAACTCCAAAATGAGTAATGGGATTTACTTCAAAATTGCAGGGTAGGTAGATCTTGATATGCCGCACAATTTTGCAATTTAAAGTTAACCTTTATCTCTTATAGTTTTTGAAATATAAGACGAAAAGTATTAAAATTTTACAAATTTGATGAAAAAAGGGCAATAACTCCAAGATGGGTAATCAGATTTACTTCAAAATTTCAGGGTAGGTAGATCTTGATGTGCTGATCATTTTTACCCCATGTCAGATTTTTGATATTACTAACGGTTTTTGAGTTATTACCAAAAACCTGCAATTTTACCATATGTTCTATTTTTAGTAACAGCGGCCATGTTGGTTGGTGCACGGCATCACCGGACACAATTTTGAAACTAGACACCCTAGTAATGATTCAGACCAAGTTTGGTTTCCATTGGTCTAGTACTTTCAGAGGAGAAGATTTTTGAAAAAGTTTACGACGTACGACGACGACGGACGCCAAGTGATGGGAATAGCTCACATGACCCTTTGGGTCAGGTGAGCTAATCACAGGAGAAGTCAAGTAATTACACGTGAAATCACAGGATGAGTCAAGTAATTACTCGTGAAATCACAGGATGAGTCAAGTAATTACACATGAAATCACAGGATAAGTCAAGTAATTACACATGAAATCACAGGAAAAGTCAAGTAATTACACGTGAAATCACAGGATGAGTCAAGTAATTACTCGTGAAATCACAGAATGAGTCAGATAATTACATGTGAAATCACAGGATGAGTCAAGTGATTACGCATGCAATCACAGGATAAGTCAAATAATTCCATGTGAAATCACATGATTATTCAGATAATTACAAGTGGAATCACAGGAGGAGTCAAATAATTACACATGAAATCACAGGATGAATTAAATAATTACATGTGAAATAACAGGATGAGTCAAATAATTACAGGTGAAATCACAGGACGAGTCAAATAATTACACGTGAAATCACATGATTAGTCAGATAATTACATGTGAAATCACAGGATGAGTCAAATAATTACATGTGAAATCACAGAATGAGTCTAGTAATTACATGTGAAATCACAGGATGAGTCAAATAATTACAGGTGAAATCACAGGATGAGTCAAATAATTACATGTGAAATCACATGATTAGTCAGATAATTACACGTGAAATCACAGGATGAGTCAAGTAATTACAGGTGAAATCACAGGATGAGTCAAATAATTACATGTGAAATCACAGAATGAGTCTAGTAATTACACGTGAAATCACAGGATGAGTCAAGTAATTACTCGTGAAATCACAGGATGAGTCAGATAATTACACGTGAAATCATAGGATGAGTCAAGTAATTACGCATGAAATCACAGGATAAGTCAAATAATTCCATGTGAAATCACGTGATTATTCAGATAATTACAGGTGGAATCACAGGAGTCAAATAATTACACATGAAATCACAGGAAGTAGGAATCTGACGGGTCAGAAAAACGCTTCCCACGATATGGGGTACCTATATGAAGCTTGTGACCAAATATCAGATCTCTGCCATCAATAGTTGCTGAGAAAAATGTGACGAAAAATGTGCATATATGTTCAATGTGTATAAAAACCAACTAAGTCGGCAAACAGGAAGTAGGAATCTGATGGGTCCAAAAACGCTACCCACAATATGGTATACCTATATGATGCTTGTGACCAAATATCAGATTTCTGCCATCAACAGTTACTGAGAAAAATGCGACGAAATATACTTTGGACGGACGGACAGAGGTAAAACAGTATACCCCCCTCCCCCTTTGGGCAGCGGGGGTATACTAATTACAGGTGAAATCACAGGACGAGTCAAATAATTACACGTGAAATCACATGATTAGTCAGATAATTACACATGAAATCACAGGATGAGTCAAATAATTACATGTGAAATCACAGAATGAGTCTAATAATTACACGTGAAATCACAGGATGAGTAAAATAATTACAGGTGAAATCACAGGATGAGTCAAATAATTACATGTGAAATCACATGATTAGTCAGATAATTACATGTGAAATCACAGGATGAGTCAAATAATTACATGTGAAATCACAGAATGAGTCTAGTAATTACACGTCAAATCACAGGATGAGTAAAATAATTACAGGTGAAATCACAGGATGAGTCAAATAATTACACGTGAAATCACATGATTAGTCAAATAATTACACGTGAAATCACAGGATGAGTCCAGTAATTACACATGAAATCACAGGATGAGTCAAATAATTACATGTGAAATCACATGATTAGTCAGATAATTACACGTGAAATCACAGGATGAGTCAAGTAATTACAGGTGAAATCACAGGATGAGTCAAATAATTACATGTGAAATCACAGAATGAGTCTAGTAATTACACGTGAAATCACAGGATGAGTCAAGTAATTACTCGTGAAATCACAGGATGAGTCAGATAATTACACGTGAAATCACAGGATGAGTCAAGTAATTACGCATGAAATCACAGGATAAGTCAAATAATTCCATGTGAAATCACGTGATTATTCAGATAATTACAGGTGGAATCACAGGAGTCAAATAATTACACATGAAATCACAGGAAGTAGGAATCTGACGGGTCAGAAAAACGCTTCCCACGATATGGGGTACCTATATGAAGCTTGTGACCAAATATCAGATCTCTGCCATCAATAGTTGCTGAGAAAAATGTGACGAAAAATGTGCATATATGTTCAATGTGTATAAAAACCAACTAAGTCGGCAAACAGGAAGTAGGAATCTGATGGGTCCAAAAACGCTACCCACAATATGGTATACCTATATGATGCTTGTGACCAAATATCAGATTTCTGCCATCAACAGTTACTGAGAAAAATGCGACGAAATATACTTTGGACGGACGGACAGAGGTAAAACAGTATACCCCCCTCCCCCTTTGGGGAGCGGGGGTATACTAATTACAGGTGAAATCACAGGACGAGTCAAATAATTACACGTGAAATCACATGATTAGTCAGATAATTACACATGAAATCACAGGATGAGTCAAATAATTACATGTGAAATCACAGAATGAGTCTAGTAATTACACGTGAAATCACAGGATGAGTAAAATAATTACAGGTGAAATCACAGGATGAGTCAAATAATTACATGTGAAATCACATGATTAGTCAGATAATTACATGTGAAATCACAGGATGAGTCAAATAATTACATGTGAAATCACATGATTAGTCTGATAATTACACGTGAAATCACAGGATGAGTCAAATAATTACATGTGAAATCACAGAATGAGTCTAGTAATTACACGTCAAATCACAGGATGAGTAAAATAATTACAGGTGAAATCACAGGATGAGTCAAATAATTACACGTGAAATCACATGATTAGTCAGATAATTACACGTGAAATCACAGGATGAGTCCAGTAATTACACATGAAATCACAGGATGAGTCAAATAATTACATGTGAAATCACATGATTAGTCAGATAATTACACGTGAAATCACAGGATGAGTCAAGTAATTACAGGTGAAATCACAGGATGAGTCAAATAATTACATGTGAAATCACAGAATGAGTCTAGTAATTACACGTGAAATCACAGGATGAGTCAAGTAATTACTCGTGAAATCACAGGATGAGTCAGATAATTACACGTGAAATCACAGGATGAGTCAAGTAATTACGCATGAAATCACAGGATAAGTCAAATAATTCCATGTGAAATCACGTGATTATTCAGATAATTACAGGTGGAATCACAGGAGTCAAATAATTACACATGAAATCACAGGAAGTAGGAATCTGACGGGTCAGAAAAACGCTTCCCACGATATGGGGTACCTATATGAAGCTTGTGACCAAATATCAGATCTCTGCCATCAATAGTTGCTGAGAAAAATGTGACGAAAAATGTGCATATATGTTCAATGTGTATAAAAACCAACTAAGTCGGCAAACAGGAAGTAGGAATCTGATGGGTCCAAAAACGCTACCCACAATATGGTATACCTATATGATGCTTGTGACCAAATATCAGATTTCTGCCATCAACAGTTACTGAGAAAAATGCGACGAAATATACTTTGGACGGACGGACAGAGGTAAAACAGTATACCCCCCTCCCCCTTTGGGGAGCGGGGGTATACTAATTACAGGTGAAATCACAGGACGAGTCAAATAATTACACGTGAAATCACATGATTAGTCAGATAATTACACATGAAATCACAGGATGAGTCAAATAATTACATGTGAAATCACAGAATGAGTCTAGTAATTACACGTGAAATCACAGGATGAGTAAAATAATTACAGGTGAAATCACAGGATGAGTCAAATAATTACATGTGAAATCACATGATTAGTCAGATAATTACATGTGAAATCACAGGATGAGTCAAGTAATTACAGGTGAAATCACAGGATGAGTCAAATAATTACATGTGAAATCACATGATTAGTTTGATAATTACACGTGAAATCACAGGATGAGTCAAATAATTACATGTGAAATCACAGAATGAGTCTAGTAATTACACGTCAAATCACAGGATGAGTAAAATAATTACAGGTGAAATCACAGGATGAGTCAAATAATTACACGTGAAATCACATGATTAGTCAGATAATTACACGTGAAATCACAGGATGAGTCCAGTAATTACACATGAAATCACAGGATGAGTCAAATAATTACATGTGAAATCACAGAATGAGTCTAGTAATTACACGTGAAATCACAGGATGAGTAAAATAATTACACGTGAAATCACAGGATGAGTCAAATAATTACATGTGAAATCACATGATTAGTCAGATAATTACATGTGAAATCACAGGATGAGTCAAGTAATTACAGGTGAAATCACAGGATGAGTCAAATAATCACATGATTAGTCTGATAATTACACGTGAAATCACAGGATGAGTCAAATAATTACATGTGAAATCACAGACTGAGTCTAGTAATTACACGTCAAATCACAGGATGAATCCAGTAATTACACATGAAACCACAGGATGAGTCAAATAATTACATGTTAAATCACAGGATGAGTCAAATAATTACAGGTGAATATATGTTCAATGTGTATAAAAACCAACTAAGTCGGCAGGAAGTAGGAATCTGATGGGTCCACAAACGCTTCCCACGATATGGGGTAGCTATATGAAGCTTGTGACCAAATATCAGATCTCTATCATCAATAGTTGCTGAGAAAAATGTGAAGAAAAATGTGCATATATGTTCAATGTGTATAAAAACCAACTAAGTCGGCAAACAGGAAGTAGGAATCTGATGGGTCCAAAAACGCTTCCCACGATATGGGGTACCTATATGAAGCTTGTGACCAAATATCAGATCTCTGTCATTAATAGTTGCTGGGAAAAATGTGACAAAAAATGTGCATATATGTTGAATGTGTATAAAAACCAACTAAGTCGGCAAACAGGAAGTAGGAATCTGACGGGTCCAAAAACGCTACCCACAATATGGTATATCTATATACCATCAACAGTTACTGAGGAAAATGCGACGAAAAATATCTTGGATGGACGGAAGGACAGACTGAAGGACGGACGGACGGACAGAGGTAAAACAGTATACCCCCCTCCCCCTTAGGGGAGCGGGGGTATAAATGTATCTAATAAACCATATCAGTGTCGATACACTGTTTATAACTATCAATATACAGTTTAATTTGTTTACCGTAAAGCTGTAGCGGTCTTGTCTTCCAATATTGGTCTTAAAGCAACTGATGGTGTCATCAATTCTTTTTCTATATTTGTTATTTCAATTTGATCTGAAAAGAATTAAATAAAAAATAAAATGAAAAACAGAATAGGTGCAAATCTAATCGGACATCGTGGAAACAGAGACAAATTCTTTTACTGAAATATTGGCGAAAGTAGCGTTAAACACTCCAACCCATAATCATATATGACAAATCCAGTTTTTTGTTGATATAATATATGTTTTTGTTCATTAAAATAATTTACATGTTTCTTACTTGACATCAGAACATAACCACAAAAATGGAAGCTATATTTCCGGGGCTGTTGTGGTCGTGATTGTATGGTGGTGGGATTTCAACTACCTGTGTAATCATATTACCTCTAATGTTGCGAGTTCGAACCCTGTTCATGGAGAGTATTATTCCATACAACATTATGTGATAAAAATTTTCAGTGTCTTGCAACAGGTCGCTGGTTTTCTCCGGTGTCCTCCACCAATAAAACTGACCTTCACGATATAACTGAAATATTGTTGAAAGTGGCGTTAAACACCATACACCAAACATGGAAACTAATTCCAATTACGAAAAAAGACAATGATTAATTATAGATTAAACATATATTTTGCTGAAGCTATATTTATTTATATCATACCAAAGTTATTCATGCTGATTGTGAAATGAAATATTCTTTCCAGTGGCAATGAAAGGATTAATACACCTACAAATAAAAATAATATATTACAAATTTTATGAATTATGCTCCTTACATTATCGTCTAGTCGTGTTAAGTTAACTTATTAAGTCCGTAAACGTTAGAGAAACAGGAAGGGAAATCCAGAATGGATAAACAGAATATGCCATCTATGCCAAATTAAAGACAATGATGAAACGATGCAGCATCTTAAATGTTATAAAAGAAATAGAAGCTACATTTAACCGATCTGGATCAACAGCTAATATAGACACCAAAGCATCAAATATTATGTTAGGACTATATGGGGGTGAAGATTTAGACATCATCTTTAATATAATAATATTTTCTCAAAGTGGGAAATATGGAAAATACGTACTAAGGTGAAATATAACCAATCCCGAATTTGGATGAAAACAAATTAGAACTTATTCGAAATAACATATATTTATATATTATCCTGCAATGACAGCATTTACCGACCAATATAGCCTGC
The DNA here is from genome assembly GCA_963680875.1 of Bathymodiolus brooksi. Lineage (NCBI taxonomy): Eukaryota > Metazoa > Mollusca > Bivalvia > Mytilida > Modiolidae > Bathymodiolus > Bathymodiolus brooksi. The sequence goes on from OY804586.1 coordinate 102,205,547, forward strand.
CAAATATTTTTTTTGATATTGGTCAGTTATAAATAGAACATACAAATGTAAGCTCCGCCCACATCGGGGGATATTGTTTTCAAATACATACACAAAATTATTTCAAATACTTTTATCATCGTCCAGTAAACGTTTATTTACGATTTAAAATTGCAGGATAAATACAATACATGTGCACTGTAGAAGCATATAGGTAAATATGTGTATTCGGCACGAAACGCGGGAAAAGGCTCGGCAAAGCCTTGCCTTTTCCCCCGTTTCTAAGCCTCATACACATATTACCTATATGCTTCGACAGTGCACAAGTATTGTATATTTATTTAACACCATAAAGCTAATATGTGGCAATAAGTATGTGTATTATGATGAAACGTTGAAACAAATGAATATAAAGTGTGTATAAGTGATCGGGTTTTTTTTCCATTTTCACTTGTTACCCCTGGATAAGTGACCCTTAATGTGCAACCCTGGGCCATTAAGGTTGTTGTAAACAGACGATTTGTGAATAAACTATATTATGATGCCAACAAAAAAGGAAAACAAACCAATGGACAATTTTAAGACACAGTCAACATTGGGCATAAGACACAGAACGAAGACAAAACAAAAACACAACATTGGATACTAAGAAAAATGAACAACCCCGACCTCACAAATACCAGATGTGAACTCAAGTGCTCACGAAGGCTAAGCCGTTCTTGTTTCTTATAAGATATCCATGGTGTTATATTACATAAACACAAATCAATATTTAGAGCTGTAATTAATTTTATGAAGTTTCTAGAGAGAAACCCGTTGCATATAAATAGCTCATAGTTCCTCCTGTTTGAAATATCCCCTCCAAAAGTAGCATCCGATGACTATGAGAGAAAAATCAAATGCAGAACGTAGAATTAGAGGTAGCTGTGTTCTTTGTATTTGAGTAATGTCTATCCATCAGCACCAGTTTTACTTGCAGCTATGGCAACATACACCGTACTACAGTCAAACCTGTCTATAGCGACCATTGAAGGGAGTTCTGAAAATAGGTCGCATAAGACAGGGGGTCGTTGAATAGAGGTTGTGATATTTGCTCCCAAAATCTCGAGAGGAAAAACCTAGTTCAGGTATATAAATCTGCATCAACTTGTAACCCTTTCGTGTGGAGGACAAATGCATGAATAGAGCTTAAATTCTGGCAAGAAAAAGGTATAATGAAATAAAAAATATGTTCAATTATCGTTAAATATTTCCGTCCTTTGTGGGTGAAATTAAAAAAAAGAATATTAAATGATCGAGTTTTTTACTTTCGTTCAACAGCTATTGTTATCTTAATTGTTATCGTAATTAGAATTAATCATTATGATTAGAAGAATGTAATTTCCGGACAAAATGTTTTCAAACTTCAATCACTCGCCGAAAGCTATAAATAGCCTAATCACACAATCAGCATGTGATTACCTTGATCTGTTACCGCACGTTAAACGAATGTTGACAGAAATATATGCTGGGAACCAGTACTTCATACAATAATTTTCAAATTCACATTATTTATTTATAAAACTGAAAGATTAAAACAGTATTTTCTATAATAAACAATTTTAAATATTTAATTATAAATAAGAAATAAACCCAAATATACCAAAACAACAATAATAAATCATCACGTGAACAACTTACCTGTAAAAAAAAAATGGCGGTCTTACACAAAAACGCTAATTTAGTCGTTCAACACAGGACTTTCAGTCGACAACGACTCTGAAAATATGGTCGTTAGTCGCGATAGACAGGGGGTCGTTATATAGAGGTCAAATGAATGGGAAAACGCAGGGGAGGAATAAATTAGGTCGGATAACACAGGAAGTCATTATATGGAGGGGGTCACTAAGGCAAGTTTGACTGTATATGATTCATTGTCTGCTTGTGATGGCCAGTCATTCACTTAGCTGAAATACTTAAAGTACAAGAAAAAAACGTGGAACCAATTGACATTGACATTGTTGCAATACTAGGAACAATGATGGGAACCACTATTCTTGTAGACATGACACTACAGTCATTACAATAAACAACAACACAAACTACTTCTCTGGTACAACCATTCACAAAACCCACTCCTCTGATAAATAAAAACAGTAGCTATCGACTATGCATCCACCATCAAGACTACTCCTTAAATCAAACTGAAACAGTAATGCTAAACAACTAGTCTAAGCAACCAAGAACAAAACCATCAACCACTCCTCTAGTATATTGAAGCTGTAACTGTCGATAATACAAACAACCAAAGCAACATGTACAACTACCTGTTCACCATGGAACAATGAAAAAGGGCAAAAATACAACAAATATTACAAAGGATCATATACGCACCACGAATATTACAATCAAATTGTTATTTTTATGTATCTTGCATAAGTATATTATGTACCTTCAGGCGAAGAACAATTTCTGCATTTCACACCTTCCAATTCAACCTGTGAATGGTACTCAAAAGCTTTGCTGAATTCGTACAGGACCTGTTCATTGCCTAGAACATACTGGAGAAAAGTGAATGCCTTTTCAGACCTTGTTTTGTTTCTCAAGAGACATTGTGAAGAATGCAATTGGTATTTGGGTTTTTCCAGCTTCTCTAATCTTGTCAACGTATCCTGAATGATATCATCTTCAATCTCATCAAGGACCATCTTGTAGTTTGCTTTCAATGTGGTTTGATAACAGCCTACAATATATAAAACACATTTTCTTATTCATTTCACAAAGCATTTTTGGTCTTTAAGAACAATGTCACAGCAGTGATCTATATTTCAGTGCATGCTTAGCGAGTGAGTGAGGGATTGTTGTGTAACTCCAAATGAACAATTTTACAGCTATATCATGGCACGAACAAGTTCCATATCGATGATCTCCGTTTTGTACTAAGCTAGCACGCTACGTAGAACTTTATAGTACTACCTCACTGAAACAACATATCTATGGTAGACATGTCACTCCATTTGGACACATTATCCTGATTCCGATTCACCCATTCATTTTTCTGACTTCTTAATACTGTGTGCTTAGCAAAGAAGCAGCAAATACCAATTTCATAGAGTCTTTGTGTTGAAAGGTCCAACGATCTAACACACTCTAGGGGAGCACGAAAATCATTTCACCAACGATGTGGTGTGTATGTTTAGAAAATTGCTATACAATATATTACATGTATCGTAATCTTAGCTCCAACATTTTGACATGTTTTTATGAGATATATGTTCACTTTGTTTTCGCAGTAAACGATTTGATTGCTTAATTTACGTTACGTAAAGCATACATCAATTTTGCATCAAATTCATTGGGACAAATATAAGTTGTGCAGAAATCCGTGTGTCCTGCCGAAATGAGTGACATGACGAGTGTCTTATAAGAGCAAAGAACTGCTTACCCTTTGTGACCTGAGTTAGGGTGGTCAAGCCAAAAATTGAAATGCTAATAAATCATCCAATTATAGTTTAATATGACAGTACATACAAAATGGGAAATTTTGGTACAAAAATTATTAAAATCGGTTGAGCTGTTCAAAAGTTGTGGCCTTTTCGGTGAGCCAAAAGTGGTCGATTTTCTGTTTTTTTGGAAAAATGTTAAAAAAAATGACATTTTTGGACCAAAATATATTATTTTCACTACCTAATAGGTTATCATGCTTTCTTCTATAGTAATGTATCCTCCTTATGCTTCAAAAAGAGGTATTATACACACCTGTAGGTGTTATATGAAAAAAATGTCACAGAATTTAAAACATTGAAAATAGCCTTTGGATTTAGTTTTTTTAATTTATGTGTCAGCTGTCTGCTTGTTCAAACTACCAGGTTTGTGGTCAAATATCTTCAAAAACCTTTAACTTGCAAGGCTGAAACATGCAGCACTGTCCACAAAGTGCCCAGTCTCTAGGTAAAAATATCAAGAATATCATTTATTCAATTAATATATATATTTTTTTAATATTATTTCCTTTGCGCAGGCCTCCATAATTTTAACGTCAAATTTTATTCGAAAAATCAAGTTTTTGGTCATAAAAAATCTGAAAAAAGTACTAGAATTTTTCTGAATACTGATTTTGGTAGGGAAAAGAACCCTCTAACAGGGAACACCTATATTTATGAGCAAAAAAAATTCTCAAAGTCTGTAGTGCCAGAATTATATACGCCGCAGCTTAATATTTTGAGCTCCGTAAAGTGTAAAAATAAGCTATTTTAGGGAATTAATTATATTTTGTATGCTCAAATTGATATTTTTATGGTAAACAACCTCAATATCCATACATCAATGAAGTTATTATTACAGTTTGTGTAAAAATTTCAATAATTGTTGAATATTATAATATTAAATGTTCAAGTGTTTGGTATTATTTTGATCCTATAACTGTATACTACAAGGTGAAAACTATCAGCAACCCCAATTCTGACACTGGTATGAACTATGTCCTGGTTCATTAGCCCTCTACCTGGAAATTTAGTATAAATAATATTTCAATTATGGCCCCGTATTCCATGAAAAGTCTTATTTGGATTATCAGATATGTTCTCTGTACAATTTATAAGCCAGCCTTGAAGTTATTTTATCTTTTAAACATTTAATTAGTACATTTTATACATTATTTTCATTTTTTTGTCTGAGAAAAACCTCAAATTTGACAATTTTAGCTGATTTAAGCTAACAGTTCATGCGATTAGAAAGTCCCAAATTTTCAAAGTTATCATTTTTATTGTCACAAATCAATAAACTGTTATCTTCTACTATTATCTTAATTCATAGCAGTCTTCAATGTCACTCTCTTTTCCTTTATATACTATAATTTTACATTTGACGACTACAAATAGTGCTGTGTCCCAGTTCATGACCAACTTATTCCAAATGAAATCTTTGTGATTTCTTTAAATTGTGTGTTTTGTGATCCTATGCATATCCAATGCATATTTGATTAACTGAATCATAATCAACAGCATCAACTTTCAGAAGTGTCATTTTAATGATTTTAAGCTCTTAATGATCTACTGAGATGCCACGATCACACCTGTAAAATAAAAATAAACATTTAAAATATGTTATACAGAATAATAATAAAGAATTAAAAATAATTTATCTTTTCCAGAAATAGTTTATCATACATGTACAAATGAAAAAAAGCTTTAATACAATGCACTCTTCCGACTATAAATTATCTTTATGCATATATGCTTGGTGGCAAATAGATTCTATATGAAAAATAGCATTATTCCAGAAATGTTTGCTGCATGCATCATAAATGTTCTGTCATACCAAACAAGTTTGCATACAGTAATGGTGTAATGAAAAAAATGTAATTAATTAAACTTAGCATATCACATGCACTGCCACTGATTACATTGTATATAGCCAGAATGTTAATACATTCACATACTGTAATGTATGCATTAAGCATATATTTCATAAAGCTTCCCTAATAGCACTGAAACATAATAATTATGTTTTATAACAATTTAAATAAATTGTTCAAAAATGTTGCATGGAAATTCATGTTACTATTTTAGTATTTAAAAACAATTGTCCTATGTATTGCTACAATATACACTAGGAACTTAATGAGAAATGCATAAAAAGTTTTCATGTAGACAAATTTCATTTAAAACCAAAAAATATAAAAAATCTTGAACATTTCACAAAAGATCCCCCCTTTTCTAAAAATATCAAAGAATACCGGAACAACTCCATTATATAGATGTATTAATAAATCCCGATAATTTCCGAACAGCCATGATTACGTCACCAAAGCTCTGCTTGGATAAAGTTATTTATAGATTGGGAGAATTTGACAACTTTATATTGATGCTTGCCGTTTTCGCCATTTTTCGAGTAAAATAATAAAATCGTGAATTAAATCCCATCTCTTTTTCACTTATCGAAGCAAAGATATATATTTATTCAGTTCGTGTAAAGTTTCTGTGCGATTTTTGTGCATCTTTTGTTTTCAAAATTAACCCCCATTTGATCCGGTTGAAAACGATATTTCTTTTGAGAATAAAACTATATTTTAGAAGTTTTGTTACTTACCGTGCATGATTGACCTCCGTGGTCTGAATACATCAATGCTAGATAATTATTGTATCAATTGGTAGAACAATACGTCGGTAAATTCCATTTTTCTTTGGTACAACTCTGAAATTGTCCTGGCCAAGATGGCGGAAGACATACATTTCGGTCATGCGCCACACAACGTCCGATAACTCTTCCCGCTCAACTCTGATTGCAAAGTCGGAAAATATGGACCGAACATCCAATGATTTCCGGGAGCTATTACTGCTTATCCATTGAAACCTTGGCGGCATATCTTTAGAGGAAGGTTCAGATTATTGATATCTGACTGTTAACTTTTTGCGGAAAAGCGGTAAACGAGTTTAAAACAATGTTTGTAAACTTTTATATTTTACGTTACGATTTTGACTTTTAAAAAATTCTTAACAATCGGATTGGTAAAATTGAAGACTTTCTGCAAATTTTAAGCCATGCATGAAGAATATTGGTCCAGGGATAGCTCCCGGAATTATTTTTGAAAATGGGCTGTTCGTTGACACATAAATCAAGATGGCATCCGATTTTCTCGAAACGACTTCACTTTGGACGTTCAGTAGTAGTACCCAATCATATTGTTAATGCTTATAACTACCAAATTAATAAAGTTCTAGTTTTCAAGTTTTATCTGATATATTTTTTATCACGAAATAATAAATTTTAGGTGTTTTTCTAATGAAATGAAAAAGGTGAAAATTCGGGTTTTTCTACTCCGACAGAAAATAATAACGCTATCGACGACTACGTTTGTCCTCCCTACCTGAGTCAGTGTTGCTCCATTTGGACACATTACACCAACGATATACAATATATTGAGTCAGTGTTGCTCCATTTGGACACATTACACCAACGATATACAATATATTGAGTCAGTGTTGCTCCATTTGGACACATTACACCAACGATATACAATATATTGAGTCAGTGTTGCTCCATTTGGACACATTACACCAACGATATACAATATATTGAGTCAGTGTTGCTCCATTTGGACACATTACACCAACGATATACAATATATTGAGTCAGTGTTGCTCCATTTGGACACATTACACCAACGATATACAATATATTGAGTCAGTGTTGCTCCATTTGGACACATTACACCAACGATATACAATATATTGATTCAGTGTTGCTCCATTTGGACACATTACACCAACGATATACAATATATTGAGTCAGTGTTGCTCCATTTGGACACATTACACCAACGATATACAATATATTGAGTCAGTGTTGCTCCATTTGGACACATTACACCAACGATATACAATATATTGAGTCAGTGTTGCTCCATTTGGACACATTACACCAACGATATACAATATATTGAGTCAGTGTTGCTCCATTTGGACACATTACACCAACGATATACAATATATTGAGTCAGCGTTGCTCCATTTGGACACATTACACCAACGATATACAATATATTGAGTCAGCGTTGCTCCATTTGGACACATTACACCAACGATATACAATATATTGAGTCAGCGTTGCTCCATTTGGACACATTACACCAACGATATACAATATATTGAGTCAGTGTTGCTCCATTTGGACACATTACACCAACGATATACAATATATTGAGTCAGTGTTGCTCCATTTGGACACATTACACCAACGATATACAATATATTGATTCAGTGTTGCTCCATTTGGACACATTACACCAACGATATACAATATATTGAGTCAGTGTTGCTCCATTTGGACACATTACACCAACGATATACAATATATTGAGTCAGTGTTGCTCCATTTGGACACATTACACCAACGATATACAATATATTGAGTCAGTGTTGCTCCATTTGGACACATTACACCAACGATATACAATATATTGAGTCAGTGTTGCTCCATTTGGACACATTACACCAACGATATACAATATATTGAGTCAGCGTTGCTCCATTTGGACACATTACACCAACGATATACAATATATTGAGTCAGCGTTGCTCCATTTGGACACATTACACCAACGATATACAATATATTGAGTCAGCGTTGCTCCATTTGGACACATTACACCAACGATATACAATATATTGAGTCAGTGTTGCTCCATTTGGACACATTACACCAACGATATACAATATATTGAGTCAGTGTTGCTCGTCTTTTTAGTTTTCTTTGTTGTCTTGTATTTGATTTGTTGTTGTTTTTTTTGTATTCGTCCCGTGTCTTGTGTGCCCAATGTTACCAGTGTTTCTGGATTTTTTTCCATCTTTTATTGCCCCTTCGATTGTCCCGAACACTTTTTGTTGACCATTGGTGAAAGAACAGTGCCATAAAAAATGACTATGACAAACTTTAGCTTAATATGCAAAGTAAATAAAAAGTAAAGACGAATCATGGAATTGAATAGACATAAAAATGCTACAAACATAGAACGGGATATTTCGTCTCGAAAAGTAAATAAAAGTTCAATAGGAACGATTTGAAGTTCTGTATAAAGACAAAAATATTCTAGAGTAAGATCCTAACTTATTCAATGTAACTATGAAGACTATATTTCAATAACAAAAATTGTTTGTCTTTTTAGCTCTGTGCCTCACTAACCTGAACAAAATTCATCTTTATTAGTTGGAATCTGTGACTTCCATCTTCCTGAAATTAAAATAAACCACATAATTGTCCTTACTCATTACCACAGGCACTTAGGGACAGGACAATTCCCTTTTTTGTATTTTTCTTTCAACTAATAGTCTTACATTAAATTAAACTAGTTTAACCCCGCCACTTTTCATCAATATATTTGTATTAGGGGAATATTAGGGGAATAGATTTTTGCCCCTCTCTGTGATTTTTCTAGTAGATTTTGCAACTTTGTAACTGTTACCACAGTGTGGTATTTTTTATTTTTCACTATATTAATTGCACTTTAAAAATAGGTTGAATGAAAAGTTACGTTAGTTGATCAGAAAAAAAATGATGTTAGATGCTAGCAAATGTTTTTTTACTTCAACAAGATGAACATAGTAGACTGTGTTGAAATGACTTTACTCTTCCAGAGCACCTGAGTTCACCCCGGTTTTTAGTAGAGTTCGTGTTACTCGATCTTTAGTTTTATTTGTATGTTTTGTAGATCGTTGTTTGCCCTCTTGTACTTTATCTTTTGGTCATTGTGTTGTCTGTTCTTCTTCAATATACGGATTCTGATTACCACTTTGTTATCTTCAAATTCTCTTACTGACATTTTACAATACGGTTGTTTCAAATCATGTCAATTCCGGCCATGTTCCGTCTTTTTCGTGTCTTGACGTCTGTAAAGCTCGGCAGACGACTTCCAGTGTTTACGCTATTACTGTGACAACGTCAGTATATCATAGTCGTAGATGCAGTAGATTATAAGTAATTGTAATATGGAGACACCAAGGAAACGGCTGAGTAAATACTGGTGTTCGGTACCTCACTGTCTGTCTAATATCAGAAATATATACAAAAAGGCAGATCGTTTTCCTTTCATGATGCTGACAGCCGCAAATAAAGAAAGAAAACCAATTTAATTTCAAAGAAGTAATTGTCTCTGCATTGAAGTCTTTGATACAAATAAAATAATTTAATTGATATATCTGTCTTTTACAGAAAATGTTAAGATGTTTTTAAGTTGAGGATCGAACGTTAAAACGGCACATATCGAATGGAGTTTTTGTTGTGTACATTGACACCGGAAGTCCAGTGCTGTACATTCCATCAAAATCACGTGATCTGGCGGACGAAAATAACAAAATTTTGATGTAATGGAAATGATTCGAAACAACCTTATTTGATGACATTTTGATTTTAGCAAGTCAAACAAGTAAAATGCTCAAACAATCGTAGTTCCATCATGTGTCGTTGTTACCAGCGTTCCTTGGAAACTAGGTCACCAGAAGACGACAATTTACGTACGTCAAAGTCGATAGATGGTTGTCTGTATTTTTTCTGAAAAAATGAACGTGTAAGAAAGCAAAGTCAACATTCTAAATTTTAAATGCACATTGATCCTGTATAAATATATACAATCAATTAGGAATTATGTCCATAATTTGTCAGACAATACGCATGTACAAATTTATATATACAGGGAGTTTAATCATGGCATTGTTCATATATAGCCAATGAAGGATATCATATTAGAATCTTAAATAAAAATTCACACAGCTGTTTTATATCAAACCTGTCTAGAGTAGGTTTAGGTATTACCTACCATAAAATGTATCGATAAAGATATCCTCTGGCTTTTCTTCCAATTCGAATTGAACAACCGTGTCCTTCGGAAACTGACGTAGAAGGTACTTATTTTTGGAAAACAAAAGCTGCAAAAATTTCATCAGTTTCGCATCATCATTTCCGTTCAAAATGGCTAGTATCTTATCAGGAGAGAAGGTACTCAAATAGAAATATATTGATCCCTCCCATATTTCTATCAGTTCCGTGTCTAGTGCTTCTTGAAAGGCCTGTTGGGCCATTTGTTGACTAATATCATCCATTTCTTCACTCTGTATGGAATTACTTGAAAGTCTGGCAATACAATCGATTGGAAGAGTGCGACCTAACCGGATATATGGCAGTTCTGGTAATTCTAAAAATGAAAAGTGAAAAACTAATTCTTAATACCCAGAAAGCATTTGTTTTATTTTATGCAATAAACATTTCTGAGATTAATTAACACCATTAAATATTAAAACAATGGTGGATCACGTCCATTCCTGATTGTCCCTTCGGTTTTTTCTAACGTTTATGGTATTGTTTCACTGAAAAAAATTCACAGTAGCTTCATAGTTTTACATATATCCAAATCAAATTACTGGGACAATAAAGACTACGAAAAATACAAATTCCCAGAAACCCTAAATGAACCTACAGGGAAAGGGGTACTCACCAAATTTGAAGATGCAGATATTAGGGGTTTATACCTCTGAGATGCCAGGATGTCAGCCTTTCGAGTCCGAACAAGGGAACGCTTTTTGAACTGGCTAAAGGTGTTCGCATTTAGATATCATTATCAACTTGGTGAATTTTCCGACTATACTGCAAATTGGCTTGACAAAGTTCAGCACGATAGGGACCCTATCGTAGAAATCTTTATTCAAATCATCAAAGGGAGCTCACAGGCAAAATCAAAGAAAGACTCTAATAAAGTAATGACATTCCATCTTCACCCCACAACTTTCCTAATAACAATTCAAGGAAATCATCATAAATACTGGTCTGACTATGAATTTTTATATATGAGATCTATGGTTGATGCAGCTTGTGGCATTATTTCAGGTGAAGATAATCAAATGGAACAGGAATTTGAATTTAGTGACCCAAATCTCTCACAATACGAAACTGTCCTAGATGTTAGTGAAACCGACATAAAAGTAACATCCTCGCCCAAGTCAAATAAATCAAACAAATCCAAAACAATACCTACTTCAGAGGAGACAAAGGTCGATCAAAATGTAATCTCCTCAATTCATGTCATAGAAGTAAAGGTGTGCCAACTTAGCTCTACCTTTGATAAACACATTGAGTGCATAAATGAAAAACTGAAACAAATAGACAAATTTGATACAATAATTAAATCAATTACATCTGACTTGGTCAGTAGAACTAAACTTCTGGAGGAAAAACTATATAAAAAAATTAAAAAAAACTCAAAAGAAGACATAGTGGTCAAGTTAAAAGACATAGACCAAAGTTACAAATCTCAAAGAGATAAAATTTTAACTGTAGAGTCTAATCTTCAAGGTTTAACTGACTCTAATAGGACAAGCTTACATACCTTAGATGAAAGAATGAGTCTGCTTGAAACAAGATTGAAAGAAGTTGTTTCAAAACCTCACACTCAGTGGGAAGACAGTACTAACTCAACCAATCTTAACCTTATTCAGGAAAATATAGAACTGAAACGTGAAAACCACCATATGAAGCTTAGATTAACTGAGTTGTAACGCCAACTTGACTCAATGACAATAAAACTTCCTGGACATAGTCAACCAGTGACAGTACCAATTCACAATAGATTTGACATTCTTTCTGATGACACTAATAGCGAAGAGAATCTCTATACTGAAGATAATAGGGAATCGAAACAAAATACCGAAAATAAGGAGCCAAATGACATTCATTTTATAATGGACTCTCATGGCAACGGAATAGACTCAAGTAAAATGTACCGAAACCAAGAAATCCATATGACAATCCTAGGATCAGGTGAAAAGAATATAAAAGGAGCTGAAAATTTGTGTACTTCTCATAAGCTACCAAAACCAAAACACTTGATTATAGGAGTGGGTAACAATGATCTCGACAAAAAGCCCACAAATAGTTGTGTCGCAGAAATGAAACAACTTATTCACTCAGTAAGGAGCAAGTCTGATAATTGTAACATTCATATTTTACCAACATTTGAGAGGGTCAACCAGAGATCGTACAACGACAAAGTTCGACAATTCAACAAGGAAATAGAGAAATTCTGTGAACAATACGACAAGTGCATACTCATTGAAAACTCGCTTATATCGAGTGCAGATCAATCGTTATTTACTGATGGGACTCATTTCAGTCCGAATGGCAAGAGAAGTTTTGTTCGAATAGTAAAAACTCACTTAAATCCAATACTTGGAATGAAACCCTATTCAGAGTACGTAAGAAGCCAAACTCCGAGTAGACGAACTCCTGGTAACCGTCAAACCAGAGGAAAACCAGGACAACCTCAGAACAATAACAGACCCCAAGGACAAAAGCGAAATAATTATAAAGCTGGTGAACTACTTAAGGAGCTGGCAAAATTGCTAAATTAAATGAGAGTTGTTTCATGATGTAACAAATTGTTTATGTTATGACTTCCCATATTTCATACAATTTATTATATATATATATAAATATATATCTATAATTTGCTTTCTTCGGACACATATATTGGTTCCAGGAGCTGAAATTTGAAACCTAAGAAAGGTTCCTTTTATTATGTTCATGAATTACTGTTCTGACATATTAATATAAAGGTAGACAACTCTTTAGCCTAATACTGTTTTAAAAATGCATTTTTTTATGTAGTTTTCAAATAGTTTGATATTGGTATAATCTAGTCTTTTCATTTACATGTACCTACTCAAATATGAGGGAAGGAAACAATTTTGATAATAAGAGAGAAACACTACTTTTGGCAAAGAAATTAATAAATTTTGTTTGCATTTTGCCTTGCTGTAAACAAAGCTCTCAAATGTATTTCATTCCTTCTAGTTTTTCAAAAACAATTTGATTGATTTATTCAATCAAAGTTCCATATATCCATTTTAATATAACTATTTCAACTCTAAATAGAATTATCTGCGTTATTGTCTATTTAAACTCAATATCGATTCATCTGGTGTTGCTGGTTACATTGTACGTTTTTTGTTGTGTTTTCATGATGTTTAATATTGGATTTTGGAATGTTCATGGTTTAAATGAACATAAGAGTGAAGATGAGGATTTTTTATCCTATGTAAATAGATATGATATAGTTGGTTTTGCTAAAACTCTTAATGACATTCCAAGGAATCTTCCTAATTTTCCCCTCCTTTAATAATAAAAGCTACAACGTGTAAAAGACGAGGAAGACCCTCGAGAGGGATCGCAGTATACTGCAAACCTTATATAGGAAAAAATGTCACAGTAGTGTAGAGATCTAGCTTTTCAATATGGCTCAAGTTAGATAAAATTACCTTCGGTTTAAAGGAAACTACCTACTTGTGTTTTTGCTACATTAAACCATAGTATTCAAAGGTAGAATCAGAGTTAGTGTTTTCAAAATTACATGATGAGATTCTGAAATTTAAGGAACGGGGTGAAATTCTACTCTGCGGTGATCTAAACGCCCGGACTAGCGAACTAAAAGATTTTATTCCAAATGATGATAATAATGATAATATAAATGAATGCCCTGTTCCATCAGACTATCGTGCCGATTTTCCTCTTCATCGTCAACAATTAGACGAAAGCCATAACTTGCATGGTAGCCTTCTTACAAATATTTGTAAGGATCATCAATTACGAATCTTGAATGGGAGATTCCTCGGAGACTCATTGAGATATTTCACTTTTTATAATAGTAATGGACAGAGCATAGTTGATTACATGATTGCTTCTCATAGTATTTTTTATGATATTGAACACTCTCCTGTAGAATTTTCTGATCATTGTTTGATATCAGTTTATATGAAATCTGTTATACAAAGAGAGATAACTCCAACCAAAAATTTAACTTATACAGGCCATTATAAATGGGATGAAAATCAATGCGATTCCTATAAGGATGCATTACTAGAAAAAGATTCAATAGATAGTATTATTTACTTAAATTCATTATTAGATAATGACAAATTTGATGATATTAATGTTCTGGTATCAAAGATGAACAACATTTACCTAAATGCAGCTTCAAAAACTTTAATTTACAAACGTCCAAGGCGTCCTAATAATAAAATTAAAAAGGCAGACCCTAAGAAACCTTGGATGTCAAATAACTGTCTTTTGCTCAGAAGAGAATTGAGATCTCTTGGTAAAAAGTTGCAAAAAGATCCCAAAGATATTTGGACTCGTATTACATACTGTAATTGTGTGCGAAAATATAATAAACTTAAAAAACATCAGTTTTTCTCCTCTTTCATTGACAAAATTAATAATATTGCTCCGAGAGACTCTAAACAATTTTGGCAGTCTTTAAAGAAGATAAAAAAGAGACAAACTGTGTCATCAAATTCAATTTCTGAATCTGAGTGGGTTGAATATTATAAATCTCTATTAGATAATAATTCAAGTGACTTAATTAGAGCTGAACCCACTCTTGGGACAGGTCAAACCCCTTCCCCTTTAGATTTCCCTTTTAACTGTAGTGAAATAAAGAAAGGTATAAAACGACTAAAAAATAGTAAAAAAGAAGGTACTGACTTAATATTAAACGAATTCATAAAAACAGGAAACTCTACTTTAATTTTAACTTTAGTAAAGCTATTTAATAAAATCCTGAAGAGTGGAAAGTTTCCAAAACTTTGGAATCATTCATTATTTCCTCCATTTATAAATCTGGAGATCCAAATGACTCTAATAACTATAGGGGTATCATAGTTACTAGCTGCCTTGGTAAACTCTTTACCTCCCTGCTACAAAAAAGGTTGACAGATTATCTTGAAATAAATAAGCTTATAAGCTTTAATCAAGGAGGCTTTAGGAGTGGTTACAGAAACACTGATCACATCTTTATTTTGAAAAAATTGATAAACAAATATTTACATAAACTTAAGAGTAAACTTTATGTATGCTTTGTCGATTTCAAAAAGGCTTTCGACAGCATAGACAGAAATGCTCTTTTCCAGAAAATAGAGAATAAGGGCATTGGGGGTAACTTTCTAAAACTTATCAAAGATATGTATTCTAATACATTATATTCATGTAAATTTGGAGACTCATATAGTGAACCATTTTTAACAACCCTTGGAGTAAAACAAGGGGATAGCTTAAGCCCCACATTGTTCAACATATTTGTGGATGACATTAAGTCAAGTTTTATTGACAACACACAAACTTAAAACCAGTAAGTTTAGGCGTTCATACATTTAATCATCTACTATACGCAGATGATTTAGTAATCCTTTCAGAATCTCCAACTGGTTTACAACACTGTCTAAATGCCTTGGACAACTATTGCGAGAAGTGGAGGCTCAACATAAATATAAAGAAAACAAAAGCTATGATTCTTTCTAAAACTGAAAGGAAAGCAAAAACTGACAGTAATGCATACTTGTTTGATCTTAATGATAATAGATTAGAACTAGTAAAAGAATATAAATATCTAGGTTTAACTGTAACCTGTAATGGAAAACTTAATTATGTTACAGAAATCCTAGCTCAAAAAGCTAGGAAAGCAATTTTTGGTTTAAAAGCTAATATACCATCATTTGATAGTTTATCAGTACAAAAATGGTTAAAACTATATAATTCCATGCTCACTCCTATTCTAACCTATGGTTCCGAGATTTGGATAGCTGATCATAAAATTAACATAGAAAATTTACATAATTTATCATTCGAAAAAACACAAAATATGATTATGAAACAAATACTTGGTGTACATGTACATGGTAAGACCCCCAATCTTGCTATTCATGCAGAATTGGGACTTGAACCACTGTGTTTTAAGGCCTTTAAACTTATGTTTAAATATTATAACCGTCTGATAAAGATTGAACAGTCCAAGGATTATGTACCATAAATCGGAAAATTTTGGTCATGGTTTTATTTTGGCCTATTTTGGCCCCTAAATACGAAGTGCCAAAATTAAACACACCAAAATATGTCACACTCCAAAAATTAAACGCCAAAATTGAACACTGCCTTGATATCTTTTTATATTTATATTCCCTAGTCTGTACCTTTTTGTCTTACTTCTTTCCTAAGTAAAACTTTGTCAATTACCGTTATACATGTATATATACACACAAGTCAAACTGAAGTGTTCACGATGTGAAATCGTTGGCTTGGATGATAAGAGAGAAATTACAGGTAAATAAAGTACATTGATAAAAACCATGCAATACCAATAAAATTTATTCAATCAACAAAATGTGAAATATCATTAAAATGACAATTACCTATAGAAAAAAGAAAAATCAATAAACACGTAATTAGTGTCTTATCGGTTTTATTTAAAACAACATAAAATTAACAGTCAATATTCAAATAGATTTACAGGTACAAAATCCAATTATAAAGGTGTGATCTGTCATATACATTTTTTTGTAACCTTTGATGTATAAATTAATTGTTGTGTAAACAAATACATGTACTAACCGTTATAATACTGTTTACCTGTAAAAGCGATGATTAATACCAGTGCAAAATTATTATTTGTTGTTTTAATATTAAATGCATTTTACTTTTTATATTTAAATTCCTAGTTTTAATAAATATCACAATTTATCCATAATCGATTTGGTTTTTAGTACGACATCAAAAATATCCGGTAAGTAACAGTAAAAACGTAGTATCGCTAGTTGAAATGAGAACGCTTTCATTTACGTTCTGAATTAACTGACAAAAAAATTAAACACATGGGAACCAAAAGTGGGCAAAATTTAATATACTAGAAACGAAAATGGCCAAAATTTCACACACCAAAATAAAACAACCCTCTTTTGGAGAAAAAAGACCAAAATTAACCTACACCAAAATATCTCGATTTACGGTATATGATTTACTAAGATCAGCTTTTGACGAAGACAAACAGTTACACTCTCAAAACTGTCTTTCTTGGGGGAAATCTGTAGAACAACTAAAACTATATTTAATTTAGATACTTTGGATCTCTCTCATGTGCAATTTAGTAAGGAAATGAGTACCTATTATTCTGGTAAACTTATGAACCAGTTAATACATATAAGAAATAGCGAAACAGGAAAACTGAGATTTTTCAGTAAAATCCTCGCAACTTTTGAACTACAAAAGTATCTAACATTTAATATTAATAGATATGTGCACTCTTTCTTAACAAAACTTAGATTAAGTGCACACAGCCTTGCTATTGAAACTGGCAGATACTGTAAACTCACAATACCAGCTAATGAGAGATTCTGTAAAGCATGTAAAGATAAAGTTGAAGATGAACATCACTTTTTAATAGAGTGTCCCATATATAATTCAGTGAGAGATAAATTCTTTACTGTTTAATAGGAAAATTAATGAAACTACAGAGGTGACAATCAACCGTCTCCTCAATCCTAGTTCAGTTCAAGACTTAAATAACATTTGCTTATATTTAAAAGAATCCTACTCACTCAGAGATTCAACTTTCAAAAATATTTAACTTTCCTCAAGTAACTGGCAAAAACTTCCAAATGATAATAATTTAATTATTATACTCCCAAAATGATAATAAACATTATGATATTATTATCTGACTGATGTGTTCATCCCTAAAGATTATAGTCTTATATGAAAACTTAATATTATGATATTATGTGTTATCTCTATGTTTATATATGTTTGTGAGTGTATTGGATTATGCAACATTGTGATTATGAAGTACATGTATTTAGCTATACTTTATCCAATAAATGATTTGAAATTGAAAAAAAAAAAAAAAATAGAATAAAAACAATAGGATAACATGATGAATAATTTACATTTTCCATTTTTAAGTTTGCTAGGTGCGGTCATTTTCACACTAATCAACAATAATTTGGAAGACCATTTTGGAAGCCATTATTAATTGGTCGATCAATACAGGATTTCTTTGTTATCTTGCCCCTATGTTTGTTCCTTGCTATTAAGTATATACATCTCAGATTTCAGGGGATCTTTTCTCTTTCACTTAGATATTTCTTGTTTTTTACAACAATATGATATTTAGATATTTCTTACCTCTATCACCGACAATTCTTTTACCGGAATGACTATATTAGTATTGTGATGGGTGTCTTATATAAAACATGAACTGCCTTACCATTCGTGAACATCTGGGTACACTCCTTGATTCTTTATTGTTGTTCATCTTTTTAGTTTTCCATGTTGTGTTTTTGCTTTGTTTATCTTTGTTGCTTGTGTTTCTGGATTGCCAATTCTTGATTGCCATTCGGATTTCTCTAACGTTTACTTGCCTCTGATTCCACGATTTGTCTATTGGATTTTGGATCTCTTCTGACAGTATGGTATGTTTGTTTTTATTTTTCTATTTTGTTACATGTACCTAAAGGTGAACTGTACTTACCTTGATCATTACTGACATGCTGTCTTAAACGTTCCAAAAGATTGATATGTCCAGTATTATGTAGCACTCTTATAAAGCCAAAGAGCCAATTGGTGTCAGGACGGCTTAATAGAAGTGACAGAAGAGTTCTTCTTTTCTCAAGCTTAGTTACTTTCCTTTGTACCCCATCGTGTTCATCAATTGTTATGAGTTGTCGTTCAAACAGCATGTCAAGAACAATACCAATTTCTAGATTGCTAGCGATGTAGTCAAAGTTTTGCTCAATTTTCTCTGATGTCACATTATTCAGCTGGTCATTAACGTTATCATCGTCATTATCTAGAATATTGATTAATTGCTTAATTTAATATTGTTTATCGTTAAATGAACCATATTTCAGCTCTATTCATAACATCGTGCTCGTGATCGTATAGCAGTTGGATTGACAACTACATGTGCAATTAGTGTCTATATGTGATAAAGTTTGTCTGACTTGTGGCAGGTCGGTGGTTTCTCCTGGGACTCCGGTGACCGCCATGATATAACTGAAATATTGTTGAAAGTGGCGTTGAACACCATAACACATAGCTCATAACGAGAACACATATGTAAATATATATTATGTAGGTGGTCTATGGAATTAAAAGTCTGAGTAACACGATGAGTGCCAACAGTGGAGCAGGAACTCCTTATCCTTCCGGAGCACCTGAGTATACCTGGTTTTAGAGAGGTTCGTGTCTCTCAATCTTTAGTTTTATGTGTAGTGTTTGGTTGATCAATGTTTGTCCTTTTGTCCATTTTGTTTTTGCCATTGGCTGTCTGGTGATCATTGCTTCTGATTACCTCATTGACATCTTCTAACATTTCTTGCCTTACAACTGGACACCTGCAAAACACTCTTTATTCATCATTGCTCTTTAGGGGAAGCTTCAAATTATTTTTGTTTTTGACAAGCAAAGAGCGTAAAATTCATGATGAACTCTTTCCCTTCCAATCCTAATGGTGATATGCATATTCGAATCCTCCCTCAGAACTAGAAGGTTGTATCTCTCTGTGGATATTTGGGATCATATTTCTAGCGGTTGTATTACATTGTATATCAGTTGTATAAAATAGTTATTACTAATGTTAACAACGGTTGTATTACATTGTATATCAGTTGTATAAGATAGTTATTACTAATGTTAACCAGTAAACGGTTGTATTACATTGTATATCAGTTGTATAAGATAGTTATTACTAATGTTAACAACAGTTGTATTACATTGTATATCAGTTGTATAAGATAGTTATTACTAATGTTAACCAGTAAACGGTTGTATTACATTGTATATCAGTTGTATAAGATAGTTATTACTAATGTTAACCAGTAAACGGTTGTATTACATTGTATATCAGTTGTATAAGATAGTTATTACTAATGTTAACCAGTAAATGGTTGTATTACATTGTATATCAGTTGTATAAGATAGTTATTACTAATGTTAACCAGTAAACGGTTGTATTACATTGTATATCAGTTGTATAAGATAGTTATTACTAATGTTGTATAAGATAGTTATTACTAATGTTGTATAAGATAGTTATTACTGATGTTGTATAAGATAGTTATTACTGATGTTGTATAAGATAGTTATTACTAATGTTGTATAAGATAGTTATTACTAATGTTGTATAAGATAGTTATTACTAATGTTAACCAGTGTAACAATGATTAAAACGTAGATATCATATTTAGTGCACACAACACGTGTCTGAAATGTCCTTCATCTGGTACTAAGTCAAAAGATTGGTCTAATAATTCAAAAGTCTTTGGGAGCAAGAAAAGCAAAGGACATAAACAGGACAAAATCAGCCATGGTTACCTACGGCAGGTACATTATTAACTGTTTGACCTACGACAGGTACATTATTAACTGTTTGACCTACGGCAGGTACATTATTAACTGTTTGACCTACGGCAGGTACATTATTAACTGTTTGACCTACGGCAGGTACATTATTAACTGTTTGACCTACGGCAGGTACATTATTAACTGTTTGACCTACGGCAGGTACATTATTAACTGTTTGACCTACGGCAGGTACAGTATTAAGTGTTTGACCTACGGCAGGTACAGTATTAACTGTTTGACCTACGGCAGGTACAGTATTAACTGTTTGACCTACGGCAGGTACAGTATTAACTGTTTGACCTACGGCAGGTACAGTATTAACTGTTTGACCTACGGCAGGTACAGTATTAACTGTTTGACCTACGGCAGGTACAGTATTAACTGTTTGACCTACTGCAGGTACAGTATTAACTGTTTGACCTACGGCAGGTACAGTATTAACTGTTTGACCTACGGCAGGTACATTATTAACTGTTTGACCTACGGCAGGTACATTATTAACTGTTTGACCTACGCAGGTACATTATTAACTGTTTGACCTACGGCAGGTACATTATTAACTGTTTGACCTACGGCAGGTACAGTATTAACTGTTTGACCTACGGCAGGTAGAGTATTAACTGTTTGACCTACGGCAGGTACATTATTAACTGTTTGACCTACGGCAGGTACATTATTAACTGTTTGACCTACGGCAGGTACAGTATTAACTGTTTGACCTACGGCAGGTACAGTATTAACTGTTTGACCTACGGCAGGTACAGTATTAACTGTTTGACCTACGACAGGTACAGTATTAACTGTTTGACCTACGGCAGGTACATTATTAACTGTTTGACCTACGGCAGGTACATTATTAACTGTTTGACCTACGGCAGGTACATTATTAACTGTTTGACCTACGGCAGGTACATTATTAACTGTTTGACCTACGGCAGGTACATTATTAACTGTTTGACCTACGGCAGGTACATTATTAACTGTTTGATCTACTGGTTTACGTTTAAAATGACCAACGACAATGAACCTATCAAATATTGACATGTATATTGTATTAAACAACATAGCTGATTTACGAACCACCCCGGGTAAGCCATGGTGATGGATTTATGCCACACATCTTGCACATAAAAGACAATTTTCAAGAGCATTTTATTTCTTAATGCACAAGGCACTCATTTGAATGGTCCGATACAACTTCCGGTCACCTCTTTCGGAGGCGTTGTATCCTTCGTTGGTGAAACTATGTACTTTTTCCATTCCCCTGGTGTCATTAAGGGTTTGACTAGTTTTAATTGAAAGCTTTGTGACCATGGGGCTAATTACTTTGGATAATGGTATATAAAACAATTAACGTACGCTCAGGTAGGAATTTGTATTCTTCTTTTTCATATCCACTTCTAGCTAGTTCTTGTAGAAACAGTTCACAACTGTGGTGTCCTTTCCGTATCAGTTTTTTCAAGAGAGTTTCCTTTTGATGTACATTGTCAGGTTGTCGTGAAGTGTAATCAAACTCTTCCTGGTTAAATGCGCTACTCTGAAGCGCTATAGAACTCATTTTCTGTAAAGTTATGCGGATACATTTAATGAAGCTAAAATGTTGTTGTAATCTGGGGTTACATGTACCTGTAAAGACACATAATGTTAAACAATAGAATTATTCACTATAATGCATTGCAGCATGCCCACAAGTTTTTTCATCTGGGGGTACATGTACCCTTTTACCTTCATTTTTGGGGGTACATCACAATTTTTGGGGGTGCAATGTACCCCTCTAACTCTTCATTTGGGGGTACAAAGAAAATGAACTGCATTTTCTCCACGCAAAGTCGCGCACCATGCTGGTTTTTGTAAATATTACGCAGAGTTGGCGAAAACTTTTTTTTTCTGTCTGACATTGGGGCAGACAGGAAGTGGGGTTCTCTCTGACCCATGGCCTTTGTGTCTGTCTCACTATTTTTTTGTAATATTGTATATAACCTGTCAAATTTTGTTTTTTATACAGAACTGAATGCAAGATTACCTATATATAGTCATGATCATTAAACAACTCAATTAAATGTTTTTCTGTATATGATCTAAAAATATAAGGCAGATATGGCCAACAATCCGTATCTAATGGTCCGATCACGTTCCGAATATTATACATCAATGCTAGTTTCCGGTTTATCTACATTTTTAATTTCAGCTAAGAATATGAATCTGTTGTCATCTTCAATATATAAGCATCTCAAAACATATTTAATTAAACACAAACAATCTTTGATACTTGGGGAGTGTGGAAGTCAACTTATTTCTGTGCTCAGTAATATATTTCAGTTTTAATGTTCCACGTTTTGCAGGTGTTCGTTCCTACTAAAAGGATGTTTACATTTACGTATAGGAGTTTCGATTACAAATAGGAACGTGTCGGTCTGACAGAATAAATAAACAAATTTCAAGTCTCTGTCTGACATTTTAATAAAACTGAAAACGGAATTTAATGCCATTGGCAGTGGAAACTGGGAGTGAATAAATTTCAATCGTCAACTGGACGACCACAAAGTAATATTTTCGTGACGGACATTGGGACAGACACGGTTCATTAATTAATCGGACCGTTTTCGCCAACTCTGATTACAGGTTTTAACAGTAGCAGTACTAGTTTCTTATGATTGGACAATTAAAAAATAAGGAGCCAATAGAATTGGGCGATCCATAAATCATATCATCTCACTTAAAATATGCAAGGAACGCTCTGATTGGATAATATTACCGAAATTAACTAATCAGAACAACTCTATTATACGTACTTTGAAGTGAATTGTAAACAAAAGGTAATTTGTATACAGTACTCGCAACGGGTTCTCTACGTGCACGCACGTAGGGTCCTTTCAATATATACGTGCATGATTGTTATTCTACGTGAAACACGTACTACAGTACGTGAATGGGCATGCTGGGCATTGTAGATATAACTTTACATCAAGTCAGTTAGATAAACGTAACAACACACATTTTACAAACCGCATCGATGGTGTTATGATTAGTGTGCTCGCCTTTAGTGAGGTAGATATTGAATTCGAGCCCCGGGCGGGTCAACCCAAAGACTATAAAATTGGTATTTGTTGCTTCTCCGCAGCATTAAAGAATAAGAGCAAATACTGGTTGGCTCAGAATCAGAATAATGTGTCCGAGTGGAGCGACCTGTATATCTGCGGACTGTTGTTTCAGTGAGCTTATACTGCTGCCAATTGGTAACAATATAAACTTGAGGTGACTTTAATCGTTTTGTTGATATTGATGAATTTGTCAACCATCACTGTTAAATTTTCTTTTTATACAGGGGTTAAAAATTTTATTGGGCAGGCCCAAGCCCAGGGCTTTTTAAACTTTTTTAATCCAAGTCCGGTCAGTGATTTGCCAAGTCCCAATTTGTAGGATAAAATTTGAAAGTTTACTTGCTTGTCAACTAAAGTTTGTGCAATTGATGCAGCAAAAGTTTTACAAGTTAACCATTAATATTTCTGTAGTTTTCACCCAGGTCAAGCACAGGGGCTTGTTACGATTTTTATTTTTTTTCCGAGTACTCTAAAAACCACAAGGGAGGAATCTAAAATGTCAAATTTTCATACAACACTTTTTCAAAATAGTTTTGTATTGGTGTCTTGACCTCATTCGCCATAATATTGGTACTAAATTGAAGCTTAATAAATATATTTTTGATATTTCGATTCCTTTTTGTCATCATCTTTACCTATCTGCAACTTTAAAGCAATACTTCACAGAATTTGCACTGGCCTAATCCTCCCTCAATCATGTTTACATGTCAATACGGGCTGAATTCATACGTGTGATTTGATTGGTCGGTTATTTTTAGGTAAGGATTGCAAAGAATGTGTTGATTGGTCAGTGATTTTGCATTTTTTACCTAGCTAGAACACTGTTGTGACTGTGAAATGAATACGATCACAAGGAGTCAATGATATGTCCAGAAAAATAAACAGGAAGTTCGAAAATCCCCCACTTTATTTTTTGGCTTGCAATACCGGTACCAGATTTCAAGTTGTTTGCATAGAACGGGATTTAAAACGATATATATTGTATTTATTACTTTCATCAGATCAAAATCTATCTAAAATAAACAATCATTTATACATGTATTAACTATATGAGAGGAAAAAATGAGAATTTCAGACTTTCAACTCATGTGCGACTCTTACCTTTAAAGGACAAATGACATGATTTTTAATTTTTCACAAAACTTTGTGAAATACTTCCAAAATGCTGTAAAAATAATTACTTTTTCACTTTCGATAGTAAACTGGGGTTAACAAATTACTTAAAAATAACCGACCAATCAAATCGCACGTATGAATTCAGCCCGTATTGACATGTAAACATGATTGAGGGAGGATTAGGCCAGTGCAAATTCTGTGAAGTATTGCTTTAAAGTTGTAGATAGGTAAAGATGATGACAAAAAGGAATCGAAATATCAAAAATATATTTATTAAGCTTCAATTTAGTACCAATATTATGGCGAATGAGGTCAAGACACCAATACAAAACTATTTTGAAAAAGTGTTGTATGAAAATTTGACATTTTAGATTCCTCCCTTGTGGTTTTTAGAGTACTCGGGAAAGAAAAATCGTAACAAGCCCCTGTGGGTCAAGTCCATTTCTAACTTGTATTTCACATATCAATTCATAATCTGAAAATGGTTTTCCAGGTTTGACAACACCGTAGACAGTATTAAACAAACTTTCAAGACGTTTTCTCTGACTTTCATCTAATTTCAATAATGACTGGCCTATTGGTTTGTCAGCAAAGGCCTGTGAAGGGCCGGCAGGTGCCTGGGGATCATCAAGTTCCTTAGCTTAAACCAATGCTCGACACATAACAAGTGTTCCTGGTGTTTATCGTGTAATTTAAGTCCATCAATGCATACATTTTTAGTTCCCCAAGTAAGGGCATCTTTCCTATCTTGACAAGTGTGGAAATTTTCTACAGTACTTGCAGTACATTTCCTGAGCATTCTCGTCAAAGACGACCCAAGGAAATTTATCTATCCACGAGTTTTGAAATGTTCTCGTTCGTTTCTCCTTATCATACTTAAGATCTTTATTTCTGGGAGTTTCAGGATCAGTTGACTCGTAGTTCGCTTTCCGTTTTTCCGCTTTTGTGACTGTAAAATTAAAATTAAGCAACAACATTTTTCTCAAAAATTGTCAACATAAACATACGATTGATCAATGTTATTCCGACGCTTGACTTTACATAGCTATGTGGGAAGTGCATAGGTGATTCGGAACTCATTAATATTCTTAACATTTCTGTCCGTCCTTCACTACTGAAGATTATTGGCAAATGAGGAATATCGATCTGTCCAGGATGTGTATTACCGTTCTTAAAATAGCTTTTTAGTACTTATTTACAGTGAAAGGAGACGATTGACAAAAACTTGCATGTGATTTGAATTGAAAATAAAACGGTTAGAAAAAAGTGGAGTTTTTATTTTATTAAAGACGGGCTTTTTCCATGGAAAAACGGCAAGCCCGAAGTTAGTCCGAGATTCCTCTGTCGTCTAACGGCTTTTATGGAGTTGCTGTAGCCGTTGGATGTCAGAGCGCAATATATACGGATTACAGCAGATTTGCCTCTCCAGCTCTGGGTCGGCACATTTCCACGTTTCGTGGCTATCGGATTTTATTTTCTATCATAAACCCTTATATAAATCGCTTCACCAATCATTTTTCTATTCATTCATAAGCATCTTACCCTCAGAAAGTGGTGTTACACTCCATTACAGCACGATTTTGCCTTAGATCCTATTATTCCGCCATTTGACTTCCATTTTCGAATCTACAAACGTGATCTCGCGATACTAACTGAATGATAACAGTAACGCATTGCATGATGGGAGCTACTTAATTCAGCGCACCAAATTATTTGAGCATTATTTGCATACGGAAAGAGCATGTGTTACGTCCCCCTTTTTTGGACAAGGTACTACATCATTTTTTTTTCTTATGGTTATCTGTAATTCACTATTGCTGTTAAAATCATTACCAATCAATATAATCAACTGTATTAAATTTTATGTTAATTGTTCTGCCTTAACAGGCGTGTATGATTGGCAATACAAATATTTGTTTGTTTGTTTATATGCAAATCATCTCCCATGATACATTGCGGTAATCGTGGTTTTCTCGTAGTCACGTGACAAATGTTTGAAAAATGGAAGACAAATGGCGGAATCATAGGATCTAAGACAAAATCGTGCTGTAATGGAGTGTAGCACCACTTTCTGAGGGTAAGATGGTTATGAATGAATAGAAAAATGATTGGTGAAGCGATTTATATAAGGGTTTCTGATAGAAAATAAAATCCGAAATGTGCTGACCCAGAGTTGGAGAAGCAAATCCGCTGTTTTCGTATGTATTGCGCTCTGACGTCCACCGGCTACAGCAACTCCATAAAAGCCGTTAGACGACAGAGGAATCTCGGACTAGCCCGAAATATCAATTTTCTAGTCCCGGGCGTTGGACTTGAGGATACCGATTGAAAATTCATGCTCTCAGTACAAGTGCTTATAACGCCACTTCAAACGTATTTTAACATTCTTTCGTATCTTTCATTAATGTTTGACCATCCAATCATATGCAAGACAGTTAAATGTATTGACCACGAGAGTTCTTGGTAGGTGCTCGGTTTTGATACCTAAATATATAATAGGTTCGTGGCTGATTGGTCCGTATAAAATGTGAACCCTGACGTGACCCCATACTGGATGTCGTTAGATGTTGTTGATTCGCCAAAGACAATAAGATACAACAAACATCACTAATTTCAATTGACCATTGCTCATTTCCGACTTCGATCAAAGGTTTTAAGGGAGTTATTTACATTTAAGGCGATCAAAATGGTCCTTACAAGTTCAATGAAAATACAAATGTAGCATATATTTGTTTTTCAATACTATGTTCAAAATTGTAATGTAACAACTTTTTAATAATTATCCTCTGATCTTTCAAGATGTTCAAATATCTACAAATAATGAGTAAAAGTCTTGTTTGACCGGGTACCATTTTGCTACGAATAATTTTGTAATCAAGTCGGAAATGAACAAAAGTTCTATTGGAATTGTTTATTGTTATTTATTGTCACTTCCGTCAGTTTGTTATTTATTGTCACTTCCGTCAGTTTGTTA
Source organism: Bathymodiolus brooksi (assembly GCA_963680875.1). Classification (NCBI taxonomy): domain Eukaryota; kingdom Metazoa; phylum Mollusca; class Bivalvia; order Mytilida; family Modiolidae; genus Bathymodiolus; species Bathymodiolus brooksi. The sequence goes on from OY804586.1 coordinate 102,233,411, forward strand.
TTTATTGTCACTTCCGTCAGTTTTTTATTTATTGTCACTTCCGTCAGTTTGTTATTTATTGTCACTTCCGTCAGTTTGTTATTTATTGTCACTTCCGTCAGTTTGTTATTTATTGTCACTTCCGTCAGTTTGTTATTTAGTGTCACTTCCGTCAGTTTGTTATTTATTGTCACTTCCGTCAGTTTGTTATTTAGCGTCACTTCCGTCAGTTTGTTATTTATTGTCACTTCCGTCAGTTTGTTATTTATTGTCACTTCCGTCAGTTTGTTTTTTATTGTCACTTCCGTCAGTTTTTTCCAGCTATATCATGGCTACCTAAATTAACTGGGAAGAAAAGTCTGGGCAGTTATGACAAACTGACCTGGGAACCTCCAAATCCCCCCACCCAATCTCCCCCGCCGTTACTGGTAAATGTATGGAAACCTTCACACGTGAGATGGTTATCACGCGTGTGATAATGTTGTCAGTGGTTTTCTCTAAATGTCGTAAAAACATAAATATATCTCATAACTTTTTAAAACGTCAATTTTAAAGTAATAATATGACAGCAATTACCATTTAAGTTACCAATTTGTTCTGCCATTGTCCACCATTCCAACAGCTGCAATAAAAGATGTGAATTCAATGTTAATTAATGTATAATAAACATAACTCTCGAATTCCTAATATGTTATTCCTTTTTACCCCATTTTGCATTTTTTTCATTGGAATCAGGGGAAGTAACCGACACTAACTGCGTGATAAATGAGCATTTTGATAATTATTTTTTTGTCAACAATTACATGTGTATATTGCAGCAGAAAGGTGGAACAGTGTAATACCAAAAAGTCACAAATATGCTATGAGTGAATCTCAAGAAAAGTATAAAGATACTAACGGGGTAATTGGAATCTGTTAATCGCAGGACAGACAATACAAATGTCAAAAGATAAAGTGCAAAATGACAAAGAACGATCTACAAAACATACATATAAAACTAAAGATCAAGTAACACCAACCCCACTAACAACCGGGATGAATTCAGGTGCCTACAGACATTGGACAAAAGTATTCGAACGCTTCTGATTTTCCATATATATTTCATATAAAACTACGATTTTTCAAATAATTATTCTGAGGTCAATTCACGTCCAATTTTGATACTTGTTTTATCAACAAAAGCAGAAAAGTATGTAGTTTATAGTTATAATTTTCAAAGAATTTTTAGAAGCATGTATTTCAAATCACCAAGACTTAATAATTTGTCTACAAAAGTACTATCATTGTATTGTGTTTCGGATGAAATAAATTAAGTTTTGTGTTTAACTTGTGTTTTCTCAAAATGTTTGTCTTTAAAACAATGTTGATATTATGCAGTTTAACTGCTTTCTATTTTGCTTGTGTCAATTAAAAAATTATCAGAATTGACTTCAGAATAATTTGTTTTTAAATTGTAGATTAATATGAAATATATAGAGTAAACTGGAAGCATCCGAATACTGTCTGTACACGTGTCACCCGTCGTGTTACTCTTGTTACAAACCCAGTGATAAGTCATGAATGAGTCCACTGTCTGTACACGTGTCACCCGTCGTGTTACTCTTGTAACAAACCCAGTGATAAGTCATGAATGAGTACACTGTCTGTACACGTGTCACCCGTCGTGTTACTCTTGTAACAAACCCAGTGATAAGTCATGAATGAGTCCACTGTCTGTACATGTGTCACCCGTCGTGTTACTCTTGTTAAAACCCCAGTGATAAGTCATGAATGAGTCCACTGTCTACATGTGTAACCCGTCGTGTTACTCTTGTTACAAACCCAGTGATAAAGTCATGAATGAGTCCACTGTCTACATGTGTCACCCGTCGTGTTACTCTTGTACAAACCCAGTGATAAGTCATGAATGAGTCCACTGTCTGTACATGTGTCACTCGTCGTGTTACTCTTGTTATAAACCCAGTGATAAGTCATGAATGAGTCCACTGTCTGTACACGCGTCACCCGTCGTGTTACTCTTGTTACAAACCCAGTGATAAGTCATGAATGAGTCCACTGTCTGTACATGTGTCACCCGTCGTGTTACTCTTGCCACAAAACCAGTGATAAGTCATGAATGAGTCCACTGTCTGTACATGTGTCACCCGTCGTGTTACTCTTGTAACAAAACCAGTGATAAGTCATGAATGAGTCCACTGTCTGTACATGTGTCACTCGTCGTGTTACTCTTGTCACAAACCCAGTGATAAGTCATGAATGAGTCCACTGTCTGTACATGTGTCACTCGTCGTGTTACTCTTGTCACAAACCCAGTGATAAGTCATGAATTAGTCCACTGTCTGTACATGTGTCACCCGTCGTGTTACTCTTGTTACAAACCCAGTGATAAGTCATGAATGAGTCCACTGTCTATACATGTGTCACCCGTCGTGTTACTCTTGTTACAAACCCAGTGATAAGTCATGAATGAGTCCACTGTCTGTACATGTGTCACTCGTCGTGTTACTCTTGTTACAAACCCAGTGATAAGTCATGAATGAGTCCACTGTCTGTACATGTGTCACCCGTCGTGTTACTCTTGTTACAAACCCAGTGATAAGTCATGAATGAGTCCACTGTCTATACATGTGTCACCCGTCGTGTTACTCTTGTTACAAACCCAGTGATAAGTCATGAATGAGTCCACTGTCTATACATGTGTCACCCGTCGTGTTACTCTTGTTACAAACCCAGTGATAAGTCATGAATGAGTCCACTGTCTGTACATGTGTCACTCGTCGTGTTACTCTTGTTACAAACCCAGTGATAAGTCATGAATGAGTCCACTGTCTGTACATGTGTCACCCGTCGTGTTACTCTTGTTACAAACCCAGTGATAAGTCATGAATGAGTCCACTGTCTATACATTTGTCACCCGTCGTGTTACTCTTGTTACAAACCCAGTGATAAGTCATGAATGAGTCCACTGTCTATACATGTGTCACCCGTCGTGTTACTCTTGTTACAAACCCAGTGATAAGTCATGAATGAGTCCACTGTCTATACATGTGTCACCCGTCGTGTTACTGTTGTTACAAACCCAGTGATAAGTCATGAATGAGTCCACTGTCTATACATGTGTCACCCGTCGTGTTACTCTTGTTACAAACCCAGTGATAAGTCATGAATGAGTCCACTGTCTGTACATGTGTCACTCGTCGTGTTACTCTTGTTACAAACCCAGTGATAAGTCATGAATGAGTCCACTGTCTGTACATGTGTCACCCGTCGTGTTACTCTTGTTACAAACCCAGTGATAAGTCATGAATGAGTCCACTGTCTATACATGTGTCACCCGTCGTGTTACTCTTGTTACAAACCCAGTGATAAGTCATGAATGAGTCCACTGTCTATACATGTGTCACCCGTCGTGTTACTCTTGTTACAAACCCAGTGATAAGTCATGAATGAGTCCACTGTCTGTACATGTGTCACTCGTCGTGTTACTCTTGTTACAAACCCAGTGATAAGTCATGAATGAGTCCACTGTCTGTACATGTGTCACCCGTCGTGTTACTCTTGTTACAAACCCAGTGATAAGTCATGAATGAGTCCACTGTCTATACATGTGTCACCCGTCGTGTTACTCTTGTTACAAACCCAGTGATAAGTCATGAATGAGTCCACTGTCTATACATGTGTCACCCGTCGTGTTACTCTTGTTACAAACCCAGTGATAAGTCATGAATGAGTCCACTGTCTATACATGTGTCACCCGTCGTGTTACTCTTGTTACAAACCCAGTGATAAGTCATGAATGAGTCCACTGTCTGTACATGTGTCACCCGTCGTGTTACTCTTGTTACAAACCCAGTGATAAGTCATGAATGAGTCCACTGTCTGTACACGTGTCACCCGTCGTGTTACTCTTGTTACAAACACAGTGATAAGTCATGAATGAGTCCACTGTCTGTACATGTGTCACTCGTCGTGTTACTCTTGTTACAAACCCAGTGATAAGTCATGAATGAGTCCACTGTCTATACATGTGTCACCCGTCGTGTTACTCTTGTTACAAACCCAGTGATAAGTCATGAATGAGTCCACTGTCTATACATGTGTCACCCGTCGTGTTACTCTTGTTACAAACCCAGTGATAAGTCATGAATGAGTCCGCTGTCTGTACATGTGTCACCCGTCGTGTTACTCTTGTTACAAACCCAGTGATAAGTCATAAATGAGTCCACTGTCTGTACACGTGTCACCCGTCGTGTTACTCTTGTTACAAACCCAGTGATAAGTCATGAATGAGTCCACTGTCTGTACATGTGTCACCCGTCGTGTTACTCTTGTTACAAACCCAGTGATAAATCATGAATGAGTCTATTGTCTGTACATGTGTCACCCGTCGTGTTACTCTTGTTACAAACCCAGTGATAAGTCATGAATTAGACCACTGTCTGTACACGTGTCACCCGTCGTGTTACTCTTGTTACAAACCCAGTGATAAGTCATGAATGAGTCCACTGTCTGTACATGTGTCACCCGTCGTGTTACTCTTGCCACAAAACCAGTGATAAGTCATGAATGAGTCCACTGTCTGTACATGTGTCACCCGTAGTGTTACTCTTGTTACAAACCCAGTGATAAGTCATGAATGAGTCCACTGTCTGTACATGTGTCACTCGTCGTGTTACTCTTGTACAAACCCAGTGATAAGTCATGAATGAGTCCACTGTCTGTACATGTGTCACTCGTCGTGTTACTCTTGTTACAAACCCAGCGATAAGTCATGAATGAGTCCACTGTCTATACATGTGTCACCCGTCGTGTTACTCTTGTTACAAACCCAGTGATAAGTCATGAATGAGTCCACTGTCTATACATGTGTCACCCGTCGTGTTACTCTTGTTACAAACCCAGTGATAAGTCATGAATGAGTCCACTGTCTGTACATGTGTCACCCGTCGTGTTACTCTTGTTACAAACCCAGTGATAAGTCATGAATGAGTCCACTGTCTGTACACGTGTCACCCGTCGTGTTACTCTTGTTACAAACCCAGTGATAAGTCATGAATGAGTCAACTGTCTGTACATGTATCACCCGTCGTGTTACTCTTGTTACAAACCCAGTGATAAATCATGAATGATTCTATTGTCTGTACATGTGTCACCCGTCGTGTTACTCTTGTTACAAACCCAGTGATAATTCATGAATGAGTCCACTGTCTGTACATGTGTCACTCGTCGTGTTACTCTTGTTACAAACCCAGCGATAAGTCATGAATGAGTCCACTGTCTATACATGTGTCACCCGTCGTGTTACTCTTGTTACAAACCCAGTGATAATCATGAATGAGTCCACTGTCTATACATGTGTCACCCGTCGTGTTACTCTTGTTACAAACCCAGTGATAAGTCATGAATGAGTCCACTGTCTGTACATGTGTCACCCGTCGTGTTACTCTTGTTACAAACCCAGTGATAAGTCATGAATGAGTCCACTGTCTGTACACGTGTCACCCGTCGTGTTACTCTTGTTACAAACACAGTGATAAGTCATGAATGAGTCCACTGTCTGTACATGTGTCACTCGTCGTGTTACTCTTGTTACAAACCCAGTGATAAGTCATGAATGAGTCCACTGTCTATACATGTGTCACCCGTCGTGTTACTCTTGTTACAAACCCAGTGATAAGTCATGAATGAGTCCACTGTCTATACATGTGTCACCCGTCGTGTTACTCTTGTTACAAACCCAGTGATAAGTCATGAATGAGTCCGCTGTCTGTACATGTGTCACCCGTCGTGTTACTCTTGTTACAAACCCAGTGATAAGTCATAAATGAGTCCACTGTCTGTACACGTGTCACCCGTCGTGTTACTCTTGTTACAAACCCAGTGATAAGTCATGAATGAGTCCACTGTCTGTACATGTGTCACCCGTCGTGTTACTCTTGTTACAAACCCAGTGATAAATCATGAATGAGTCTATTGTCTGTACATGTGTCACCCGTCGTGTTACTCTTGTTACAAACCCAGTGATAAGTCATGAATTAGACCACTGTCTGTACACGTGTCACCCGTCGTGTTACTCTTGTTACAAACCCAGTGATAAGTCATGAATGAGTCCACTGTCTGTACATGTGTCACCCGTCGTGTTACTCTTGCCACAAAACCAGTGATAAGTCATGAATGAGTCCACTGTCTGTACATGTGTCACCCGTAGTGTTACTCTTGTTACAAACCCAGTGATAAGTCATGAATGAGTCCACTGTCTGTACATGTGTCACTCGTCGTGTTACTCTTGTACAAACCCAGTGATAAGTCATGAATGAGTCCACTGTCTGTACATGTGTCACTCGTCGTGTTACTCTTGTTACAAACCCAGCGATAAGTCATGAATGAGTCCACTGTCTATACATGTGTCACCCGTCGTGTTACTCTTGTTACAAACCCAGTGATAAGTCATGAATGAGTCCACTGTCTATACATGTGTCACCCGTCGTGTTACTCTTGTTACAAACCCAGTGATAAGTCATGAATGAGTCCACTGTCTGTACATGTGTCACCCGTCGTGTTACTCTTGTTACAAACCCAGTGATAAGTCATGAATGAGTCCACTGTCTGTACACGTGTCACCCGTCGTGTTACTCTTGTTACAAACCCAGTGATAAGTCATGAATGAGTCAACTGTCTGTACATGTATCACCCGTCGTGTTACTCTTGTTACAAACCCAGTGATAAATCATGAATGATTCTATTGTCTGTACATGTGTCACCCGTCGTGTTACTCTTGTTACAAACCCAGTGATAATTCATGAATGAGTCCACTGTCTGTACATGTGTCACTCGTCGTGTTACTCTTGTTACAAACCCAGCGATAAGTCATGAATGAGTCCACTGTCTATACATGTGTCACCCGTCGTGTTACTCTTGTTACAAACCCAGTGATAATCATGAATGAGTCCACTGTCTATACATGTGTCACCCGTCGTGTTACTCTTGTTACAAACCCAGTGATAAGTCATGAATGAGTCCACTGTCTGTACATGTGTCACCTGTCGTGTTACTCTTGTTACAAACCCAGGGATAAGTCATGAATGAGTCCACTGTCTGTACACGTGTCACCTGTCGTGTTACTCTTGTTACAAACCCAGTGAAAAGTCATGAATGAGTCAACTGTCTGTACATGTGTCACCCGTCGTGTTACTCTTGTTACAAACCCAGTGATAAATCATGAATGAGTCTATTGTCTGTACATGTGTCACCCGTCGTGTTACTCTTGTTACAAACCCAGTGATAAGTCATGAATTAGTCCACTGTCTGTACATGTGTCACCCGTCGTGTTACGCTTGTTACAAACCCAGTGATAAGTCATGAATGAGTCCACTGTCTGTACATGTGTCACCCGTCGTGTTACTCTTGTTACAAACCCAGTGATAAGTCATGAATGAGTCCACTGTCTGTACATGTGTCACCCGTCGTGTTACTCTTGTTACAAACCCAGTGATAAGTCATGAATGAGTCCACTGTCTGTACATGTGTCACCCGTCGTGTTACTCTTGTTACAAACCCAGTGATAAGTCATGAATGAGTCCACTGTCTGTACATGTGTCACCCGTCGTGTTACTTTTGTTACAAACCCAGTGATAAGTCATGAATGAGTCCACTGTCTGTACATGTGTCACCCGTCGTGTTACTCTTGTTACAAACCCAGTGATAAGTCATGAATTAGTCCACTGTCTGTACATGTGTCACCCGTCGTGTTACTCTTGCTACAAGCCCAGTGATAAGTCATGAATGAGTCCACTGTCTGTACATGTGTCACCCGTCGTGTTACTCTTGTTACAAACCCAGTGATAAGTCATGAATGAGTCCACTGTCTGTACACGTGTCACCCCTCGTGTTACTCTTGTTACAAACCCAGTGATAAGTCATGAATGAGTCCACTGTCTGTACATGTGTCACCCATCGTGTTACTCTTGTTACAAACCCAGTGATAAGTCATGAATTAGTCCACTGTATGTACACGTGTCACCCGTCGTGTTACTCTTGTTACAAACCCAGTGATAAGTCATGAATGAGTCCACTGTCTGTACATGTATCACCCGTCGTGTTACTCTTGTTACAAACCCAGTGATAAGTCATGAATGAGTCCACTGTCTGTACATGTGTCACCCGTCGTGTTACTCTTGTTACAAACCCAGTGATAAGTCATGAATGAGTCCACTGTCTGTACATGTGTCACCCGTCGTGTTACTCTTGTTACAAACCCAGTGATAAGTCATGAATGAGTCCACTGTCTGTACATGTGTCACCCGTCGTGTTACTCTTGTTACAAACCCAGTGATAAGTCATGAATGAGTCCACTGTCTGTACATGTGTCACCCGTCGTGTTACTCTTGTTACAAACCCAGTGATAAGTCATGAATGAGTCCACTGTCTGTACATGTGTCACCCGTCGTGTTACTCTTGTTACAAACCCAGTGATAAGTCATGAATGAGTCCACTGTCTGTACATGTGTCACCCGTCGTGTTACTCTTGATACAAACCCAGTGATAAGTCATGAATGAGTCCACTGTCTGTACATGTGTCACCCGTCGTGTTACTCTTGTTACAAACCCAGTGATAAGTCATGAATGAGTCCACTGTCTGTACACGTGTCACCCGTCGTGTTACTCTTGTTACAAACCCAGTGATAAGTCATGAATGAGTCCACTGTCTGTACATGTGTCACCCGTCGTGTTACTCTTGTTACAAACCCAGTGATAAGTCATAAATGAGTCCACTGTCTGTACACGTGTCACCCGTCGTGTTACTCTTGTTACAAACCCAGTGATAAGTCATGAATGAGTCCACTGTCTGTACATGTGTCACCCGTCGTGTTACTCTTGTTACAAACCCAGTGATAAATCATGAATGAGTCTATTGTCTGTACATGTGTCACCCGTCGTGTTACTCTTGTTACAAACCCAGTGATAAGTCATGAATTAGTCCACTGTCTGTACACGTGTCACCCGTCGTGTTACTCTTGTTACAAACCCAGTGATAAGTCATGAATGAGTCCACTGTCTGTACATGTGTCACCCGTCGTGTTACTCTTGCCACAAAACCAGTGATAAGTCATGAATGAGTCCACTGTCTGTACATGTGTCACCCGTCGTGTTACTCTTGTAACAAAACCAGTGATAAGTCATGAATGAGTCCACTGTCTGTACATGTGTCACTCGTCGTGTTACTCTTGTACAAACCCAGTGATAAGTCATGAATGAGTCCACTGTCTGTACATGTGTCACTCGTCGTGTTACTCTTGTTACAAACCCAGCGATAAGTCATGAATGAGTCCACTGTCTATACATGTGTCACCCGTCGTGTTACTCTTGTTACAAACCCAGTGATAAGTCATGAATGAGTCCACTGTCTATACATGTGTCACCCGTCGTGTTACTCTTGTTACAAACCCAGTGATAAGTCATGAATGAGTCCACTGTCTGTACATGTGTCACCCGTCGTGTTACTCTTGCTACAAACCCAGTGATAAGTCATGAATGAGTCCACTGTCTGTACACGTGTCACCCGTCGTGTTACTCTTGTTACAAACCCAGTGATAAGTCATGAATGAGTCAACTGTCTGTACATGTATCACCCGTCGTGTTACTCTTGTTACAAACCCAGTGATAAATCATGAATGAGTCTATTGTCTGTACATGTGTCACCCGTCGTGTTACTCTTGTTACAAACCCAGTGATAAGTCATGAATGAGTCCACTGTCTGTACATGTGTCACTCGTCGTGTTACTCTTGTTACAAACCCAGCGATAAGTCATGAATGAGTCCACTGTCTATACATGTGTCACCCGTCGTGTTACTCTTGTTACAAACCCAGTGATAATCATGAATGAGTCCACTGTCTATACATGTGTCACCCGTCGTGTTACTCTTGTTACAAACCCAGTGATAAGTCATGAATGAGTCCACTGTCTGTACATGTGTCACCTGTCGTGTTACTCTTGTTACAAACCCAGTGATAAGTCATGAATGAGTCCACTGTCTGTACACGTGTCACCTGTCGTGTTACTCTTGTTACAAACCCAGTGATAAGTCATGAATGAGTCAACTGTCTGTACATGTGTCACCCGTCGTGTTACTCTTGTTACAAACCCAGTGATAAATCATGAATGAGTCTATTGTCTGTACATGTGTCACCCGTCGTGTTACTCTTGTTACAAACCCAGTGATAAGTCATGAATTAGTCCACTGTCTGTACATGTGTCACCCGTCGTGTTACGCTTGTTACAAACCCAGTGATAAGTCATGAATGAGTCCACTGTCTGTACATGTGTCACCCGTCGTGTTACTCTTGTTACAAACCCAGTGATAAGTCATGAATGAGTCCACTGTCTGTACATGTGTCACCCGTCGTGTTACTCTTGTTACAAACCCAGTGATAAGTCATGAATGAGTCCACTGTCTGTACATGTGTCACCCGTCGTGTTACTCTTGTTACAAACCCAGTGATAAGTCATGAATGAGTCCACTGTCTGTACATGTGTCACCCGTCGTGTTACTTTTGTTACAAACCCAGTGATAAGTCATGAATGAGTCCACTGTCTGTACATGTGTCACCCGTCGTGTTACTCTTGTTACAAACCCAGTGATAAGTCATGAATTAGTCCACTGTCTGTACATGTGTCACCCGTCGTGTTACTCTTGCTACAAGCCCAGTGATAAGTCATGAATGAGTCCACTGTCTGTACATGTGTCACCCGTCGTGTTACTCTTGTTACAAACCCAGTGATAAGTCATGAATGAGTCCACTGTCTGTACACGTGTCACCCGTCGTGTTACTCTTGTTACAAACCCAGTGATAAGTCATGAATGAGTCCACTGTCTGTACATGTGTCACCCGTCGTGTTACTCTTGTTACAAACCCAGTGATAAGTCATGAATGAGTCTATTGTCTGTACATGTGTCACCCATCGTGTTACTCTTGTTACAAACCCAGTGATAAGTCATGAATTAGTCCACTGTATGTACACGTGTCACCCGTCGTGTTACTCTTGTTACAAACCCAGTGATAAGTCATGAATGAGTCCACTGTCTGTACATGTATCACCCGTCGTGTTACTCTTGTTACAAACCCAGTGATAAGTCATGAATGAGTCCACTGTCTGTACATGTGTCACCCGTCGTGTTACTCTTGTTACAAACCGAGTGATAAGTCATGAATGAGTCCACTGTCTGTACATGTGTCACCCGTCGTGTTACTCTTGTTACAAACCCAGTGATAAGTCATGAATGAGTCCACTGTCTGTACATGTGTCACCCGTCGTGTTACTCTTGTTACAAACCCAGTGATAAGTCATGAATGAGTCCACTGTCTGTACATGTGTCACCCGTCGTGTTACTCTTGTTACAAACCCAGTGATAAGTCATGAATGAGTCCACTGTCTGTACATGTGTCACCCGTCGTGTTACTCTTGTTACAAACCCAGTGATAAGTCATGAATGAGTCCACTGTCTGTACATGTGTCACCCGTCGTCTTACTCTTGCTACAAACCCAGTGATAAGTCATGAATGAGTCCACTGTCTGTACATGTGTCACCCGTCGTGTTACTCTTGTTACAAACCCAGTGATAAGTCATGAATGAGTCCACTGTCTGTACACGTGTCACCCGTCGTGTTACTCTTGTTACAAACCCAGTGATAAGTCATGAATGAGTCCACTGTCTGTACATGTGTCACCCGTCGTGTTACTCTTGTTACAAACCCAGTGATAAGTCACGAATGAGTCGGACAGAGATTACAACAAACAGAACATATCAGTGGTCATTTGTGATACAGATACTTCTGTACCGGTTAACCAAGTCATGAGGCAGGGGTTTCACAGTTTTTTATAATAGGAGGTACTTCTTAAATTTTAGGAGGTACCTAAAGAATTAAGCTGAGGGCCGTAAGGGGTCCAGGGGGCGGAAGCTCCTGAAATCTTAGCATTTTGTGGACCAAAAAATGTACTTCAGAGACTGCAAAACATTAAGTGTTTTTGAAAGAAAAATCCCATTAACTTTAGAGTTCAGATTTCACCAAGAGTGAGGACCATGCATAATGCCTGGATTTTCCCCCCCAATTTCTTTATTGAATATTTTAGTTTACAGACTTCAGCCAAGATTATTCATAGATAGTCCGCCATATCTTAAAAAAAACCAAAAGGACCATTAAGAGCTACGGTTCCGCAGCTAGGCTTGACCAAGCCATTGTTATCGAAGCTTAAACTTCTCAAAATTCTTTTTCTTTTTCACAATACCTTGGCTTGTGTTTTTTTTACTTTATTACCAGTAATTAAACTCATCAAAGACCATTGGCACGGATCAAGACATATAAGTGTCATAATTAATGAAACATATAAATTTAATTTGCAATCATCAATCTTTAATAAAATTTATAATTTTAATAGATCAATACAAATATAATTAAACAAAAACAATATATATTGTTACTTTCACGACCTATGTGCAAAACAAATGTTCGAACAAAAAAGATTCGCGGGAAGACATTTATTAACATTTGAATCACAAAAGTTAAATTATTTTGGGAAATAAGAGGTGCAGGCGTTTTGACATTACAATGTAATTCGTATTTGAGCCATGTCCGGTCCTTTTTCAAGATTTCTAGTAATTTTCTATCCTTTATCTCCTCGTACCCCCTTTTAAAAATGTTTTTCAACACACTTTCCTTTCTGTGAACAACCGCGGTAGGGCCCCCTCAAAATATGTAAATAAATTAGCCATAGGTTTTTATTTTTTTATACCGGAAGTTAAACAATATGAATGGAGTTAAGCAACAAGACAGTACGCCCCAGAATGATTCGACCCTGGGTTTTAAATGGATAAAAAAAATCGCACAAAATAATGTGTAGTCATATATTCATAATACATAATGATCATAATTGTATTCCTGAAGATTACACTAAATTGTGTTTGAACATAATTTAATCGGTCATTTTTTATTTTGAAATGATGTCAGCTTTGTTCCGGTCCGAGTTTTACACAAGGATGAAACGATATTGGGGCGAAAACATATCTATTTACCGCATGCGCAAACTGCTATTTACGATTCTAAGGTAAAGTTATTTTTAAAACAGGGAATATCCCATCAACTTGGTCGTGACGCAGTTGTTGATTTGAATGCGAGAATTCAGCAATTGACGTGATCATTAATTTTTTATGAAAAATATTCCATAAGCCTATCGTACTTGTGGTTTTGACCACCGCTAATTTGGGGGGAGGGGGGGTTTCAGTAATTTCTGCCCGTACTATACACGATCTCAGACGGGTAAAAGTACCGGGTACCGGCCCACTTTGAAACCCCTGAATGAGGGCGACCGTAAAACTTTCGAACTGATGGCTTCAACTTAACCACTTGGAACACTTGGTTCAGCAATGCCGTAACTTCCATTGAGGTAATTGCCTCACTAAAAATTCCTTCAATTTTTTTTTAAATAAATGATTTACAAAGGTGTCTTGTGTATCATTTTATGTTGATTTTGCCGAAGTAGTATCAAGTTGTTCCAATCGTATAATAGTCAGCCTATTCCGTATGTTATTGTACGTCGGATTCACTCAGCATTACGGTTAACCAGCATTACATGTTTACATTGACGACACTTTTTGTACGAAATTGGTATTTGGCTGAAAACAGGGTCTTGTCGATAAAGAAAAGCAGGACAGTCCGAATTAGGTTTGTGCAAGTTGTATGTTGTTATTTTTCATACACAAATTTCAACGTGTACATCGAAAAAATTCTATAACCCACACAACACGAAGCCGGGGGCACCAGCATAAGAGCAATCACACCACAATGTTCATCTAGATCTAAGGCATCAGTCTCCTTTCCCAATGATTCCTTGCTTCCCTGGTATCGATCCCTTTGCTTCATGGTTGCACGGGCATCAGTAGCTCAAGAAGTGTCGTCATCGGTCGCAAGATCGCCTAAAAATTGTAGGCGACTAAAAATTCACCACAGTTTATAGTTGGAATTGTCAAAAATGTAGTGAGAATTGCATGTCGTTTTTCGAACTAGAAAAGCATAGACCCATAAGTCCATCACCATGGACGAACTCCAGCTTTTCGACGAAAGTTGTATATTGGTCGAGGGTTATGTTGTGCAATTTATATTATTTTGTCCCTAGGTTTTCAGGCGTCGGAATATTTTTTACCCATGTCCGTCCGTCCAGGTGTATGTTTCCGTGGAATAGGCCGAGAACGCCTCAACAGAATCAGTTGAAATTTACTTGCACTTCAACATGTTTGTTGTTTTTATTATGTCACCATCTTTAGGAGACGGGGGCATTCAATTTTACCGCCCGTTCGTCAAGAATTGGTTTCTGTGCAACACCTCAATATTAAAATAACTTGTTTGAAAATGTTGTTAAGGACCTCAGATACAGATAAAGGAATTTCACTATGTGGGGTATTTTGCATTTTTCGGTTTCACAGCTACGTTATCAGACTGATAACATTTGTATCTGAATGTTCTATCATTAATAAGTATGTCCTTATTATAGGAAAAACATAAATAAATACGTTTCTCCCATTATTACGGCGTTTTAACCCCGCTGAACCAGTGGTGGAAAAATCTGTAATCCTCTAGAGGATTAAAATGTCTCGTGCCTTTCCCCGCATGTTGTCAAATCGGTAGTTTTGAAGGATTTTGAAATAAAGTTCGTGTTAAATAATGGGAGAAACAAATTCTCCTTCAGTTGTCCATGTGGGTTACGATATTTATCCACTCTCGAGAGTTAAATTAAAATATATAACCACTAACCTGGCGGCTTGTGGTTAAAATTTTATTATCGTATCCCACAGGCAACTGAAGGAGAATCTATGATCTTTGGAAAAAGGTCACACAGAGCGATTATTGATTTTCTGTGCCATATGTGTGTCGTCTGCTACAATGTAATACACAGCACAGGCAATAGGTCAGAGCGATTATTGATTTTTGTGCCGTACGATATACAGTCCATGGACATAAGTATTCGTCACCTTCGTTTTTTTTTACTATATATTTCATATAAAACCACATTATAAAAATATATTTTAAAGCTATCTCTGGACAGATTTTTATGAAATTTATTTCAAGACACGCAGAATTCTTTGAATTTTATTTGTTTACTAGTATCTGATAATAATTTTTGTCTGCATGGTTTTGTTTTCTGGTGATTTAAGTACAAATGTTGATTTTTCCGATTTTATTTTGATTAAAATATATAGCAAATTTGACGTCAGAAAACAGAAATTGTCTTTAATAAATCATCAGAAAATAAATATTCTGGTGCACAAATGATCAAAATCCGTTTAGAAATGACTTCACAATAAAAAAAATTGAAAAATGTGGTTTTATATGAAATATATAGAGTAAAATCGAGGGTGACGAATACTTATGTCTATTGACTGTAGACAGCACGGCTTCCCTGAAGTTTTAGAAGTAAGTTTTTAGCCAATCAAAATTATACTTGCCACAAGAACATCAGATAAATATTGTATGGCCCTACTTCTCGTATGCAGGGCATTCGTTTCATGGTTGTTTTTTTTCATATCATTTTGGTAATTAAAGCTTTTCTTGTATAACTGTGTTGAATTTCGAGTGTAAAAAGCATGCGACGTACTAAATATTGGTTTTCGGCAGATTCTTGTGGTTCTGGCATCGCCATTGAATAAGCAAGTTGTTGTATGGCCCGTCGTATTGCAAACTCCTTGCCTCACTAGAAATGAGACCCTAGTTATGACCTTGTTCAGTAGCTTCCTTGTAAGCAGCAACCCTCTTTCAAGGAAATCCTGATAGGAACCACAATCACTGGAATATCGGATTAACTGAGAGGTATATACTGCATATGCAGATGCTGATGGAATGTTGCTATATATGAAAGGAAAGTTCACGATGGGAAAATTGAAATCATCTCTTTTGTCGTAAAGTTGCGTTCTTAATCAGTTCTCACGGTTAATTTCAAGGTGGAGATCAAGGTATGAAGCATGCAGATACAGCTGTAGTCTATTTATTTTTCTCTGATTTCAGAGAGCGACATTTTCAGCTTCTACGGATATACCATGAAACTAAAACTGATAATATCGGTCAGCATGACGTCAAGTATATTGTGGCGTTGCCGATAAAAACAGTAAGGCCAGTTTTAAATGTCTCGACATTCATTGTCACTAAAATCATCTCTCGTCCAATAAGACTCGCTACGATACCACTGGTAATGTCCGGTCTCGACCTTCACAACTGGCGTTAACTGTTATTCTACTTTCTGTCCGTTCATCGTTAATTTAAGCATGTGTCCATTGGTCTGTTTACGGGATACAGTTAGTATCATTCTGATACTGAAAAGTATTGGTTAGCGTGACGTCAAGCATGACGTTACCAATAAAACAACAACGTTATATTTGACTCGACTAATATTATCAACAGCATCAAAGCTCGTTGAATCGGGTCCAGTGCTGTACTAGCGATAATGCATGTTACTTCATTCACAACTGTCGGTATTCTATATATAAAACTGTGGTCTGCGAAAGAAATTGGAGTCCGAAATCTCGACCAGGGCAGGATGTACATCATTATGTGATAAAGTTTGTCAGTGACTTGCGACAGTTCGGTGGTTTTCTCAAAGTCCTCCGGTTTCCTCTACCAATAAAACTGACCGCCAAAATATAACTGAAATATTGTTGAAAGTGGCGTTAAGCACCATCAAACACACAAACAATATTTAAAATTGTGGTCCATGATAGAAAAATTTGAAGATACCACAGGGTTTTCTTGTCCTCAAAGACATTTAAAGTACTGTATTTGTTTTTCCAATGTTGAGACATTGAGTTACTTAATGAATGCTATTCCAGAAATTTGTCTTGCACAATACATAAGATATCTACATTTTCGATTCAAAGCTTAAATACATTCGACATAACGACCATATCTGATCATTTTTGTTTAATGCATTATTCTACTTTTATAATATTGCTCAACCCTATTACGCTTTAAAACTAAATTTTCCATATTTTTTATCATATCATTCACAGGAAGGATTTAAAAGCTGGTGGTATTTTATTCTATAATGAAAGAATGTTCATTTGTAGTATTCTGATATTATCTATTAGTTATGTCAAAAATTTAATTATATTGCTTTGTATTATTGTCAATTGTGGTTATTGGCAAAGCGCCAGTATAGGTATTTGAGAATGTTTCCTTTGATTTTAAGGAGTTACATTTTCAGTATCAGATAACTAATTAGATGCGAGACAAACGATAAGGTCTGTTTCGACCTTCATAGCTACCATTTGTCTATATCTATTCTGCAATCACTACCTTTATTTTACAATAAGGTATACGAGTAAAATGAAGGGAAAAAATACTACGCTTTCTGAAAAGTTCCAAAAGCTAATTACAATAGACACGAGACAAATTTTATACCCAGAAAGTGTATACATGTATGTATATATATATACGTCTGAAAATTAAACCAAACAGTGTTAGAATTAGATTTTTGAACTGTCAAATTTTTGTTCTTCCCTCGAAGGGATTTCAACTCACACCATTGATAACACTGCAGCACCATTCGCTTAGCCTTACCTCCAGCGCCCTAGATCACTCGACCACATCCACTCCCTATATATATATATATATATATATAGAAATCTAGAAGATTGTGCAACGGTACCGATAAAGATGTTACAAAAAATATATTGACAAAATTTTGGATCAACAAATGACCTTCCTCAGTGTCTATCAAAGTTAGACTGAGTTTGCAAAGATTAGATGGTATAATTACTACTCACTAAATAGTCAGGTGACAAAGTGTGACGTATTAAAAATCTTGAACTCCCTCATTTCACTGTAAAGATATGATGGTATAATTGTCACCTGGTAAAGTGTGACGCATTTGAGAATGCTAAGGATAATCGTTAATAAAAGGAGGTGAGCACAAATCCTTAACTTTGTGACAGTAGTAAAATATTCGTTAACTATAAACACGTGAAAGAAAATATACATAAAAACCTATTGTTTTCTGTTAATACCGTCCGGTTGTAAAACACCGAGTTCTTTAATCTAAAATCTTTCCCGATTCTCAAGTTGCAAATCTCTCCACAGACAGTTCTGTTCAATGATGAGGATTTTCATTCTGTTGAAATCCTCGAGACTGTGGTCAGAGAGTCTGGAGTGCTGGCTCACACCGGAAAACAGTACAAAATATTTTGCACTGTTAATTGCAAGAGTGCAAATGTTTTTTACATTCCTGAGTGTTCCGTTTGTGGCCTCCAATACGTTGGCGAGTCTAAGCATCACTTCCACAAACGCCTGAATGGACACAGGAGTGACCTTACAAAAAGACATTTCTTCCTGTGAACCAGCACTCCAGACTATCTGACCAGTCTCGAGGTTTTCAACAGAATGAAAATCTTCATCATTGAACAGAACTGTCTGTGGGGTGATTTTCAACGTGAGAATCGGGAAAGATTTTAGATTAAAGAACTTACACATATATATATATAAAATCTAATTCTAACACTGTTTGGTTTAATTTTCAGACGTATATATATATATATATATATATATGTAAAACACTGAGGAAGGTCATTTGTTGATCCAAATTTTTGTCAATATATTTTTTGTAACATCTTTATCGGTATCGTTGCACAATCTTCTAGATTTCTATATATATATATATATATATAGGGAGTGGATGTGGTCGAGTGATCTAGGGCGCTGGACGTAAGGCTAAGCGAATGGTGCTGCAGTGTATCAATGGTGTAGGTTCAAATCCCGTCGAGGGAAGAACAAAAATTTGACAGCTCTGAAATCTAATTCTGAAAATTAAACCAAACAGTGTTAGAATTAGATTTTAGAGCTGTCAAATTTTTGTTCTTCCTTCGACGGGATTTGAACCCACACCATTGATACACTGCAGCACCATTCGCTTAGCCTTACGTCCAGAGCACCTAGACCACTCGACCACACCCACTCCCTAAAAAGGAGCTTCAATAATCGTAGTGTTACCTTTTCTCGTATGGCAAATCTAGGGATATAAGTAAGACATGTGTATAAGCGTGTGTAGATGGTACATATATACTTAATATTATAATTTGACAGTATAGGACACCATTGAAATCGATTGGAAGGACACATATGTTTATGCTTTTTCAGTATTTTTAGTAACATTTGGCTTTTGTTTGTTGTTAACACACTGAACTTTCCTGATAAACACCAGATACGTATATTTTCTGTAAAGATCAAATTGATGTGAACCCGCTGTGAAGCAGGCTTGAAAAAAATCATCAAAGCTGCACTGTTTCCGTCTAAAATCACAACTTTTACATATCCAGAAATTGATGGTACGTTTCCTCATAAATATTCATTATATTTAAATCATATTTTGATCATGTGACTGCACTTTCAGGCTTGGCGGATTGTTTATTAGATAAATGGTCAAATAATAACATTCAATGTGTCCGTCAACTATTCGGAAATTAAAAGTTTTTCTTAGAACTGTCAAAATTCAAATACATTTGTTTTGTAGCGATTTTACCCATTTCTTAGATGTCGCGAGCATTAAAAAAATGATCATATTTTAATTAATGTGGGAACCTCGAGTTTAGAAGCTAGCAATCTAAGGGTAGTCAACAGAATTCCATCTTTAATCGATGAATCTAAATTTATTTCAGAAAATATGCCGCCAAATGTCTTAAATTTTGTTTCAAACATATCCAGTTTCATGTATTTCAGACATTTGTGCATAGACTCTTAGGTCCAGATAAGGGTTCGCCGCCTCGGATTTTCATTTTGTCCAGGAACCTCGAATATTTGATTGTTTTCATTTTATTTCATTTAATTCAGATTGATTCAATGTATCATTTTCAAGTTAAGAAAATGACATGCATGCAATTAGGAATGATATCTATATAGCTCATATGATAATTGCAGACGTCCCGGTGTCGCCATCTTAGATATGCAAATTAGCAAATTGCCCCTCATTTCTGGCTATGACGTAATATGATTTTTCTTCGGACTTCGTCCTCTGTCAATATACTTTCATCGTATCGATACAAACACGCATGAACCTCACCAATAGACTGTAATTGTATATTAGCAATAAAAACTAAAAATTCTGTGGTTTGTAGAAGTTCTTAATTTTTGGAGAAAAAAAATGTAGCTTTATATGAAATATATAGGGAACATTGGAAGCTTCCGATTACCTTCGTCCACTGTCAGGTTTATATAATATGTCCCCAAAAGTAATATGATCATTGTATGGTGTTTTAGAAGAAATAACTTCAGTTTTAGTGTTTTCTCAACTTGTTAGTTCACACAATTATATTGAAATTATACAATAAAATGACATTTAATTCTGCTTTACACCATGATAGATTGATCATACCGAGAGAGATATATACTGCATATGCAGATGCTGATTGAATGTTGCTACATACAAATAGAAAGTTCACACTGGAAAAATTGAAATCATCTCTTTTGTCGTAAAGTTGAGTTCTTAACCAGTTCTCACGTTCAAGGTGTAGGTCAATGTATGAAGGAAATACAGCTGTGTCTGTGGTATCCTTTTTTCCAAGTTCAAAAACATGTTATGAGCGAATTTTTAACATCTGGTATTACCGTGCAATAGACATGTACATTCATTTATCGGTAATCTATGTATTCGTCTTTGATTTCACAGAGAGATATTTTCAGTATCAACGAACATACCATGCCACTAAACCTGATAATATCGGTCAGCATGACGTCAAGTATATTATGGCGTTAACGAAAAAAACCAGTAAGGTCAGTTTTAAATATCTCGACATTCACTATCACTAGTATCACCTCTCGTCCTATAAGACTCGCTGCGATACTACTGGTAATGTCTGTCTTGACCTTCACAACTGACGATAACGGCTAGTCTACGTTCATCGTTAATTTAAATATGTGTCCATTGATCTGTTAAAGGGATACAGTCCGTATCAGTCTGATACTGAAAATTATCGGTCAAGTCTGACGTTAACAATATAACAACAACGTTAGATTTGACTCGACTAATATTATCAATAGTATCACAGCTCGCTGATTGGGGTTCAGTGCTGTACCAGCGATAATGCATGTTTCTTCATTAACAAAAAATACTATCGGTATTCTATATCTAAAACTATGGTCTGCAAAAGATAGTTTGGAGATACCACAGGGTTTCCTTGGCTTCAGAGACATTTAAATATTTGTTTTTCCAATGTTGGGAAATTTAGTTACTTAATGGATGATATTCCAGAAATGTATCCTGCACAATACATAAAATATCTACATTTTCAATTCAAAACTTAAATACATCCGACATAACGACGAAACATCATATCTGATCATTTTTTAATGCGTTACATTATTCTATTTTTATAATATTACCCAACCCTTTTACGTTTTAAAACTAATTCTATAATGAAAGACTGTTCATTGGTAATAATCTGATATTATCTATTAGTTATGTCAAAACTTGAATTATATTGCTTTGTCTTATTGTCAATTTTGGTTATTGACAAAGCGCCAGTATATGTATATAATTTAATTCATTATGCTGATATACATGTACCCTATATACAACTATTCATTGGTACTTTGAGAATGAATGTTTCCTTTGATCTTACGAGTTATATTTTTAGTATCAGCGAACTAATTGGCTGCAGACAAATGATAATGTCTTTAACGACCTTCATAGCTACCATTTGTCATTATCTATTTTTCAATCACTACATGTATATTACAATAAGGTACACGAGTAAAATGAAGGGAAAAATACCACGCTTTCTGAACAGTTTCAAAATCTAATTACAATTAGACACGAGACAAATTATATACCCCTATCGTATATATATTTATATATATTAACGCTCAGATTACTGGCTGGTGCAGGCACTTCAATAAAATGTGGTGGCGACTTATTTTTTGCCTTATTCGTTCAGTGTATAAATACAAATCTCCTTACGAACGGTATGAAATTGCAACACCACAACGCGGACGTGGATTGAAATGACATATATTTCTGTTTTTTTTTCAGTAAGATTGGGCTGTTGTTGTTAACATGAGCTTGCCTGATAAACACCAGATATGTACATTGTCTGTAAAGATCAAATTTATGTGAACCCGCTGCGAAACAGGCTTGAAAAAACTCACCAAAGCCTCAATGTTTCCGTCTAAAAAAATCACAACTTTTAAGTAACATGATTTTTCCTCGGACTTCGTCCTCTGTCAATATACTTTCATCGGATCGCAAAATATAGATTATTACATGGCATTTTTCATATCACACCCTTTATCTGCCCGAGGTCATGCTATCACCCCGAGAGCCGATAGGCTCAAGGGATGATATATGAACGAGGGCTGAAAAAAGGTATGATATGAAAAATGACATGTTATGATATGTTTATCATATACTTCAACAGAGGAAATAACTGATTTGTACCTAAATGCTTTGTCATCATGGCTAGAATTAAATACATGTATATAGCTATAGAACAAGAAAATTATTGTTTTAATATACAAATCCAATAAATGAACGTTTTTCTAAGCAGTTTCAATATCATAAGAGAGAAGTTGGTAGTTAATAATTTTCTGTGCAAATATTTTATAAAACAGTTGAGTCCGCCGTGTCTGTAAACACAGTTTTCCAGAAATTCACGAAGTGAACTTACGGACATTGACGGAAAGGTATGTAATAACATTCCGGAAGCAGTTAATAAACTTGATTTATCACATATTTATAAGAAATAACGTCAATGGGGATCATTCACCAAATTTCTTTCGACAGACGTCGCTGTTGTTCCATAAGTGGTTAGCGGAACGTTTTAATCTCGATGACGCTTGAATTGTTAACGTTGGGTACATGAAGACGTCAATATCTAATGCCCTTATAACATGAATAGGAAAATTCTGTAAATTCGTTCACAAACAAAACTGTTCTCACGACTTTTTTTTTATTGCATACATAATAACATTATTGTACAAGTTAGATAAACTACTATTGAAACAAAAGAAGTTACCCATATTGCGGGATATTCAATACGCGCCGCTTCTTCTTTTTAATAGTAGTACTGTATATTATACTTACAACCATTGCGTTGGAACAGTTGACTACAGAACGACAGGGATATGAGGTTATTAATTAAATTCCTAACGGTGTATGCGTGTATCACATTTCATTTCTCTGCATTAGCATTAGGGGAAAAGGGTATATTTTACTCTTATAAAAAGATTTCGATGCTACATTTTTGTAACTGAAAAAAAATGCACTCTGAAACAGAATTTTTGTTCTGGGAAAAAATTGTCCCTTTATGACCAATAATAAAAATATGGATAAAAGGGTAAAAAATCAAAACCATACATGTACAATACACAGGAACACAATAAATTCATTTATACTTTTAGGCAGTAATATACAATTTTCAACAAACACAGAAAAAGAACAAGTAATAATAAAACAAACTTGTAACAATGAACAAATAGAATGTATGTGTGTATAGACACATTTTCAAGTAACATAGTTGGTATTTTATATCATTTATTGAAAATAAATATAAAAACGGCTAATGATAAAAAAATTTAATAGCAATAATAAATTTATCTTTATAATAAACATTCCAAAGGGAACACATTTATGATTATTTTCAAAAAATTTCAGCAAAAAATATTCTTCATCTGTACGATATATCCAGCTTACGGAAAGGAAAAACTTAACTGACCTTCCCTACCTAGATGATCACAGTTTTTATTTTTGAAGCATATTTTCCTTTTCTCATTTTTGTTTCAATTTTTAGTTTAAGCCACACAAAATAAAATTCTTTTTAGATTCTCATCCCATCCCTTCCCACTTTTTACCATCAAATTCACGATTTTCTATATTCAATCAATTCATTTTCAAAATTTAACAAATTCTTCATTAGGGTATCAGTATATCAAATAAAGTTTTTTTTTATTATGTGATGTTCTATCACGATAGTTTCTAGATGTATCTAGTTCTACAATATTTAACTCAGTAGTCCGCAAGGGGCCTTCGCGGTCGTGATCGTTTGGTAGTTGGATTTACAACTACCTATAGATGCAATCAGTACCTATCACGATTAACGATATGAGTTCGAATCTCGCCCAAGCGATACAACAGTATGTGCTTTGCCTTTAGTCCTTTACCATTAAAAAGTTCATTATGCCAAATAATTGTAATCTTCAATATGTTTTTACATATATTACAATGAAATAAATTTGATAATGGGGATAGTATAGTGGTGCGTGTATAGGTCAACAGATAGGAAAAGTTTGTAGATGCCAAAAGGGTTATCGGAAGTCATATATCGAAGAAGGGCAGGCAATGCAATGGCCAAACGAAAAAGGATAAAATGATAAACAGTGGTCTACAAAAAACTATACAGAAAACTGAAGATTGAGCAGTACGAATCCCACTTAAAACCCGACGGAACTCTGTCGGTGACAACTTGAGCCTTTAGTTGTACATTGTATGGCAGTTCCAGGTTTTGTACGATGATCAGCCAGTCTGATTGTACAAAATATTTGAATGCTACCAAATCTGTCGAAAATAATTAAAAATAGTAAGAAACAACGAATTTTCTTTATTTATTATTTATTATGCCATTCATAATACATCTGCTCAAAATATTTCTAAAATAAATGCTATGATTAACCCGCTTGTTGTCGAATCTTTAACTGTTAATAACACTACACGAAGAAGGATTTTATTATCTGTATACTATTTTGTCCCAAATAATTTTAAAGAGTGTGATTTAGATTTGAAGATTGCCTAAATATAGATAGACCTAGATATATTCATTCAAAATTTTGTATGTGGAGACGGGGACTTTATTATTCTATTTTGTTCACTTCGAGGTAGTATTTCCCGAAATTCAGGTACTTTAAAATGTTGGAATGAAGTTCATCAGTATTGCAGTGTGAGTAACAAAACATCATGTACAATGTACACCTTTTATGAACATGTATAGGCTACACCAAGGTACATGCCGATATGACTTGTAAACATCTGTTGTATTTTTTAATATGGTCATAATAAAACTATTTTCTTGCGACTTACAGATAATACTTTTATTTTACATATACTCGTCAACTAAATCTATACTTCTAACAAGTAATATCACCCGCGCTGTACTAGTTAAGCTTCAATGTTTGCACCATCCAAGTTTTATAATTCAGCGCCGTCATTATAGACCAGCGGTAGAAAATCAAAAAATAAAATGTAATGAACCCATGGGCTACACACCTATATCATATGTCATTGGAAAGAGGAATGACGGAACTCTCAGAATAATGATGCCGTAAAAGTCGGAAGTGGTCACGTTTTTGCATAATTAAGGTCAAAGGATAAGAAAAAATTGTTTTTCGCTTTCGACTTTCGTTCGAAAAGTGGATTTTCCTTAAAAATGAAATTCAATTCGACAAGTTTGATGGTTTTTATTTGATGGACCACATATTATATTAGATTATTGAACCAAAATTCAGAAATGAATGACGTCAATTGACGTCGAAATGACTGTTTTTGGATGGGAATGTGATTTTTCAATGTAAGTGACTCGTATTTGCTTCCATAAAACAGTGACCTTGACCCAAGGTCATCCCTATTTACGTAATAATGACGTTTATTTATGCTTCATTATATTTTGTTTATATACTGTTCGATACAAGGAAGTAAATCAAAACATACCCGATTCGCCCAACACAGGTATTTTTTTGTAAGTCTGTATTTTGTCAGCCCCTAACTAGTATGAGCATTGTACATCTCATGTGAACCCTTGTAGTTTTTTTTATTAAAGTGATTCATAAATAAAAACACCCTTTTAGACATTTTGAACGTTTAAAACGTAAATATACATGTTTCATTCACCATCGTAATCCGAAACCCAAATATTATCAGAAAAATTGGGTGTTTGGATAATGCATTTGATCTGGTCAATCGCATATGGAGATATTCAGGAAATCAAATAAATACAGTTGTTTTTATGATTTGTTTAAGAAAAGAACTCTTGCGTGCTTACGCATCGTCATCTTCGATATTTGTCCTGTGTGCAATCACATTGTGACAGAGGTCTAATGCTTGGCAAGGACAACGTTCTGTGCAAGACAAATTCTGTTCAAAACAAACACAACCTTTACTACAAACCGATCTTCCGTTGCATACGAGGTCCTGCAAAAAGTCAGATGACGTTTGACCTTCAAACAATATTGGCTCAAGACCAAACTTTCCATCTTTGCAACCATGCTCAAGAGGTGATCCAACTGCTGGCTTTGGAATATGTGCAATTAACCATATCTTTGTTTGGTACGAAGATCTAAGAACATGCTGTTTAAATGTGTCTTCACTCGGAGGAAGTCTCACCAAAGTAGAATCTTTGACAGTTTCCAATTTTACCAGCAATTTGTTCAGATCGATATGGCATCGTTTCGACTTTCCCTTCGGATCATACAGCCTTGATATTAGTTTTCGGCTTAGATCGACTGAATCATTCTATTCGAGACAAATCACTAAACTGATTGGGTGGCTCTTTCAGAGCTTTGAACATAGAGTTCTTCCCGATACCAAAGAACGAAGAAATGGTATCACACCCAGTTAGAGCATGATCAGCTGGCAAGATCTCGCACACAAAGGAGCTCAATGACTTGCATAACTCGTGTACAGAGATATAACGTCTACAATCCTTAGTGCTCGTAATAAGTCCTGTTTGAAACCAAAGCTCACTTATGTTTTTCATATTTGGAAAATAATGTACTAAAAGGACAAGAACGTCCGTATCTGGGGATTTCACAACGATGCGACCTTGAACGTTATTCTCTTGATACAATTTGTCAGAATACAGTGCATTCAAAATTATGCGGGTATCCGCCTCTTCTTGTGTGCTTGCCAAACAACTGCAATCTAACATACCATTCTGATTCAACATTTTAACTGTTTCAGGATTAGAAAATAAACCGGCCAGGTAAAGTGATTGCCCTTCTTGGAGAGAACTGTTCTGACGAATATGTTTGGCAATGTAATCGCCGAGAAATCTAATAATATTTTCACCAGAACTAATAAACTTTTTCCAGTCAGGAATAACCCTATCTTCAATCAAATGCAGTGAAAACAGACTTGGATCGACGGTCCCGTTCTGCCTTTTTGATAGAGTTTTGAATGTCATATCAAAGATATCGACGACAACGGATGTAAACTGAAAACAAGAGATCTGATTTTTTACAAAATCAAGTGCCATCTCACCAAAGGTTCTAAACCTTTTTGCATTTATTGACTGCAACAAAGGCATGTCATCTCTGATCAGAGTTGTTCTGGAAATATCAAAAAATGGGCAGTGTTTGTATTATAGAAACGTTCTGTTCCAGTTGATGTACACGATCTGCCTTACTGGTTTTGCGCATTGTGCCATCGTCGTGAAACAATTATGTTGGAATCGGATCAATTGGAAAAGACAGAACCTTTTCAACAGTAACATCCTCTCGACAATTTGCAAGAACCAGTTCCGACGAAAAACTAGCTCAGGATTCATATGAACAGTGACTGTGTCCCCTGAACGACACTTCAGCTTAGTTTTGTGAGTCATATCTTCGAATGACTTCAACTTGGACCGTATACTAGGATTGTAGAAACTACGAGACTGGCCCTCAGACAAAGAACCATCAACAAGTGATGTGACCATTTTTGTACCTTCTTCAACACAATTCAATAATGATTCTTGAACTTCCTTAGATGGAAGAAGT
The DNA here is from genome assembly GCA_963680875.1 of Bathymodiolus brooksi. NCBI lineage: Eukaryota > Metazoa > Mollusca > Bivalvia > Mytilida > Modiolidae > Bathymodiolus > Bathymodiolus brooksi. Next base: position 102,261,162 of record OY804586.1, read on the forward strand.
TTAAGTTGGCTACCAAACTGTGCCATTTTCCGGAAAACACTCACAACAGTTCCGACAAATGATTTTCTAACAACTTGTAAACATTAATTAAATTCTCTACAAACAATATTTCAAACCATCTTTTGTAACTAAAACGCTACAATTAAATACAGCAAATGTTAACAATGAAGGGTGACAACAATTAAATACAGATAACACAAGAATATAAGTAATTATTAAGAAAATATGCTTTGGTCTCGATGCAATAAGATTTAATCGGACTGAGGATTATAATTTTAAAAAGTCACGGGCAAAATATCCGGAATCATTTTCTACTTTCGATATGTTGATGTGCATTTAAAAACGGTCCAAACCTCTTAAACTAGTAGAAATTGGCGCTATAATGATAATGTTTTATGTAAACTATGTTTACACTTTTGTTTTTAAAAAAGTTTGAGATCAATTTAATGAAAGCATTTCTTCTGACATAATTTTAAAAGTGACCGCTAAAATATTTAACACACCTGCTGGTTTCAAAGAAGCCAAACTGATGAAATAAAAGTTATTTTAATAAGATATTTTGAATTATTTTATTTATTTAAGTTAGATTTAAAAACTACAAGCGCAACAAATTGCCGAAGATGCATAAATTATGTATAATATTGATTTTACTGAGTATGATCGGACTTTCTCCAAAAACGCAGTAATCCTAGAAAAATGTTGTTTTCGTGATAACGTGACCATACGATTGTATTACGGCATGTTAAATTTATTAGCTAAAAGCATAATCTAGCGTTTGAAAGTATATGTAGGTGTGTAGTCGAGGGGTTGATTTAACTCTTTAAATAAGCGACTTTTTAGATTTCGCCGCTGGCCTATTAGGTTAACGTTAAGATACAAGCGTCTTTGTGATTCAAACGCACATGTAATCACTTATGGAACAGTAGCATCACCAAACGGGAGAAGCGGTGAATGATCCCTATTTTGCCCATACGTAAATACGGAAGTGCCACAACGATATCAGCCCATGGGCAGATATCAGGGCAAAAATCTGATAACATGATATCAAGCCTCTTTATGAATAGAACAACATGATATCAAGCCTCTTTATAAATAGAACAATGCTAGCCTTTTTCCGTATCAGGACTGTTATCATCCCTCAATCGATATCATTCACTCGTAGTTTGGTGTGTGTGTGTGTGAAGTTAATTTTGTTCTTTTTAATTTGACTGCATGCGACGTTTCGTGCATAGCCAGAAATGATGGGTACTTTGCTCATTTGTATATCTAAGATGGCGACGACGGGACGTCTGCAATTTTCATATGATCTATATAGACGATATCATTCATAATTGCATGTGTGTCATTTTCTGAACTTGAAAACAATACATTGAATCAAGCTGAATTAAATGAAATAAAAAATATTTTTAATGAAAACAAATAAATATTCGAGGTTCCTGGACTAAATGAAAATCCGAGGCGACGAACCTTTTTTTGGCCTTAAGAGTCTATGTAAAAATGTTTGAAATACATGAAACTGGTGGCGTGTGACACAAAATTTAACAATGAATGACATTTGGCGACATATTTTCTGAAATTAATTTAGATTCCTCAATAATATATGTAATTATATTGACTAACCTTATATTTCTAGCTTCTAAACTCGGGGTTCCCACATTAAATATAATATGATCATTTTTGCATGATCGCGATATCAAAGACATGTCTAAAATCGTTACAAAACAAAAATATTTGAATTTTGACAGACGAAAAACTTTGCGGAAATAAACAATGACGTTTAATTTTCGAATCATTGACGGACACATTGAATTTCCGTACTGTAGGCTATTTTTTGACATATCTAATAAACGATCCATCAAGCTTGAAATTGCAGTCACGTGATCAAAATCTAATTCAAATATGATGAATATTTATGAGGAAAGTACCATCAATTTCTGGATATGGTATAATCGTAACTTCGTGTGCGGTATAATCCCTGACGTTATGGCTCTTTCAGCAGAGTGACGTCATTTATTTCTTGACGTCATTTTAACAGCAATGTGACGTTACTTATCGCTTCTTTTGAATCTTAAAGATGTTCTATATGTGCCATATCTGTATCTAAGACCCTGTTCACACTAAGCGTATTTAGATCGATCGCGATCGCTTCGAGATCGATTTCAATGTTCACACCAACGAAAGATCGATCGCAATCGGTCTAATTTGAGACCCATAAAATATGTGGTCTAAATGGAGACCCTTCACCCATTTCCCCCCAGGTGGCGTCGCTGTACCAACGGTGGTTAGGAAAACGTTTGTTTTCCGATAAACGCTTGTAACCAATGTAATCGAATGGCAATATCATTACCTACGTGGTGTCCTTGACCTGAAACGTTGCGTAATATGACGGTAGGCACGGCCTATAGAGAGGACTGAAGTGAACATAATAGATTTTAATTTGATATTTCCAATAACTTTTTTTCTAGTTTATTTCACAGTGACCGGTAACAATCATAGCCTATAGGGCCCAATGCCTTCAATGCCAATGGCAATGTAAAATTGCATGTACGTGTTTTTTTTATACTTCATTTAGTGTCTAATGACGTAAAATTGCACACGAGTTTAGCACGGTGACTATCGTGTAATTTAATCAATACCGCCCAAATATATTTTGTATTTAGTGTAGAGGTTGTTAAATAGCTTGGATTACCGACCGTTGAAACGAAACAATACACTTCTTGTTTCATGACGGTCAGTTTTATTCGGCCCGTTTTATTGGTGGAGGAAACCGGAGTTCCCTGAAAAAACCACCGACCTGCTGCAAGTCACTGACAAACTTTATCACATAGAAATCACATTAATATTATTACCAATTAAAAATAGTCAAGCGACTGTTGATGAAAAATAAAATCCACACATGACTGTTGGTGAAAATAAAATGTGCACATGACTGTTCATGAAAAAAAATCAACATTATCTATAATACGACCCAGGTATTCACGTTTGATTTTTTTATCAAAATCTCCAGAATGTTTGATGCCTTTATTTGAATGGCTTAAGATAAAGCTGAAATCGTAAAATTTATAATTTTGCTTTTTCCAATTTTCGCAAAATTGACTAAAAATGGCAAAATTAACACCCCTTCGAAAATAACCACTTAGATAGTAGATTAATAAATGTAGACATTTATGTTTGAGACAGAATATGTTTTTAACATCATGTTGGGGGTCAGTGAGTAATTGTTGTTTGCGGCAATTTTTCAGCTATATATAACCAACTGACATTACCCCGAACTGAGAGGTTATTTTACTTTAAAATCACTTCTTCATAGTGGATTGAAACAAGTGATGTCACTCTTTACTTTGGGGAGTACAAGAGCAGTCCTTGTAGTGGCATTAGCCTACTCTTTTCCGGATGTCTTTAATGTGATCATGGCATTGATCTCCCCTTACACAAACCAGCCTTTTATTGTCCCCATCCAACGGACTAGCATCGTTTCTTGAGACCACCCTAGACAATGGCGTCAAGGTTGTCGAAAAGGTTATAGCAAGTAAATTCAGGTTTCATTTGATAGCAATATATGCATTGGGGTATTTTCGCAATTTCAGCTGCACACCCCGTTTACTGTACAAAATTACCTTGAAGAGCCCCAACCCCCGTGGGACTAGTGAAAGTATGAATTTTAATGTTATTGATATAAAAAACAATTAACCTGAAAACTGTTTATATATTGATATCTGTTGTCTTTTTTACATAAAAAAAATGTCACAAAATTTATGAGCCACCATTATGCCATTTGGGCCAGTGACTAATATTTTACTGGCCCAAACAAAATTTTTCGGGCCAGCCTTAGGCTGGCCTTCAGGCACTGATATCACGACGAGAACAAGTTATTTTTCAATAAGATGAAGATGAGGTCCCAACACGCTTAGTTGTTTTTTTATATTATATATATATATATATATATCTTAAAAATGATATAGGGGTGCATATTTTATATCTTAAAGACGAGCCACTGTGGTTGGAATCCGGAACAGAACAGTACATAAAATTCGCCAAGAATAATTAATGCATGTGAAATTGATCGAAATTATTTGATTCTAACCATTAATAAACGATTTTTACCATGAAAGTAGAAAATCACGATACAACAAAACTAGGAAACCAACACGAAAATCTTTTAAAAAGGGAAATACAAAGAATGTGAACAAATATCAAACTTTGTTTAACAACGTACGTACACGTGTACTATAATTTCCTCATTCTACGGTTATTGTACGTATGCTATGAGTATTTATTATTAAATTACAAAATTATTGAAAATATTGATTTTTGCTCATGGAGAACATAAGAAAAAATTAATAAGAATGTATTCAATCATCAGTTTATTTTATATTCGCATTCACAGTTAGTAACAGGTGCCCGTGACCCAGATATGATTGCAACGTTCATTACGTTGTCCTTGTCTTATTTCAACGTAATGACGTGATCACTTTAGTAATTTAGTAAGATGTCAGAAGATGGTTACAACTTATGATGCATTTGTTGTTAACTTGGGGAATATTGTTATATAAATACAAAATAGTTATTGTTGGATAATTAGATATAGAAATTGTGTTTGAAATAATAGTTTACATAGGTTACAAACGTCTAAACGATAATAAAACGCTCCGCTAACCACCGTTGGTACTCGAGCGACACCTGTTGAGTAAATTTGGGTGAATGGTCTCCATTAGATCGCTCTAAACTAGAGCGCTTCACAGTTAGATGAGAACAACTAAATCGATTCGAGATCGGTTCAAAGCGTGTTCATTAGGCATGCTTTGCATAAAAAGTCTGTAGATCCTCCTTTGAAGCAGTCTTCTGGTCATAAAGTCAACTATCATTGCATTTAAAATGCAAATAAGCATAAACAACACTCTGTTTGCAAGATCAGCCATGACTATATCCAAGCAACAGTCTGCTGATGGTACGTACCCGGAAGACAACAGAAAATTGAATCGATTCGAGATCGAATCAGATGAGCAGTGTGAACAGTGGTTGTTACCGGAAACGATTGCAATCGGTTCGAGATCGATCCAATCTGAACACAAAGCGGTTTCAAACTGAATCGAACTAACCTAAACCGATCGCAATCGATCTATATGTGAACACGGTCTAACTTCAAATTGTGCAATCTAATTATATAGCGTATTTGCGTAACTTATTCTTAAAGAAAATAAACGTAAATTTCTTTCCCAAGAGACATATATGTCCCTAGCGCAGTCTACCAACAAGGGACATATATGTCTCTAGCGCAGTCAAAGGATTAATTAAATGTTGAAATATGTGATAAATAGATTAATGCATGCCTTTTTCCATATCAGAACTGTTATCATCCCTCTGGTCGATATCGACCTTCGGGATAACAGTCCTGATACGGAAAAGGGTATGCATTAATCTATAATTATCAGCCCGCTTAAGTGGTCAAAAACAAAAATGTCAAAGATATTTTTGCTATCAATGTGTGACGTAAAAATGTTTTTGACATTCACTTCACTGAGTTTGGTGCTGTTATGACAACTGTTTTACCTGTTTTGTTCAAGTATTTTTATAAATACTGTTATAGTGACAGCCGGAGACTCTGAGCCGTAATGAAAGGGGGAGGTTTGGCGCTTTAAAATCTGATTCAACCCACCATTTCTTTAGAAATGCCTGTACCAAGTCAGGGTCATTACGGTTTTCACAGTTTTCCGGTTGTTGACTGATTTTGTCTGTTTATATACTTATGAGTTTTGACTTTCCCTTTGTAAGATTGCTCGGAGTTCGGTAATTTTGTTATTACCCTTATTGGACCATTCTTGTGAAACTGGGTGAAATAAACATGATTCCTCTTATTATTCTAAACAAGACTCAGTTTTATTACAGGGTAATATGGATTTTTCAAAATGGCGGCCGGAATTTATGCATGAAATCGAGTATTTAGATTTTCTCAAATAATTTGTATTTTTTGGAAAAAAAATGTTTTCTTCCGAAATTCACGTACTCGGTCCGATCAGTTTTTGTTATTAACGTATCGTTGTTTACTTCCGTCGTCTGCTACTGTCAAAATGGATTACGAAGAAAACATGGAAAATGCTCGTTATGCAACGAAGGATGACACTCCTTTATGAACCAAAGATTGAATCATCTTGTGTTGTTGTATAAAAAGTGTAACTGTTTAAGGATTATGTCTCTAAATACATATAATAAAAACGTAGATATAATATGGGCCTATGACATTATTGCATCATATTCCAAATCAAGCTACATGTTTTCTGAAAACGATCAGCTCTCACAAATATTAAGAAAAACGCATTGAAGTACATGATAAATAGGTTATGATATGGCATTTTTCATATCACATGCCATATCAACCCTCGGGCTAATAGGGGCGTCTCGGATTGATATGACATGTAATATGAAAAATGCCATATAATAATCTATAATTATTAAATGATAAGGAATCTTGCTGTTCACTGATTGGCCTAAACAGTACTTTCTTGGTTGTACCTCAGAGAACTTTCAGAACTGAACTTTCAGAACTTTATTAATATCAAGTCTTCAGACATATACAAGATATGTTACATGAGACATCAAATAATAATAACGAATAAAACATACTACCTAAATTAAGATATATACTGTATGTATATGACATAAATTACAATAGTTTTGAAAATTCTCTGACAAATTTACAAACATTTGTCAGCAATTGTACATGACATATTGATAGCATTCCTTTCATTTTATATACATTTGGGTTATTATGAAAATATGGCGGTATGTATTTACACCTCAACAGATTGATATCAGTACTTTTACAAGTGAATAAATAATGAAACTCATCACCAATGCCATCGTTACAAAATTTATAGAGTCTTTTTTTCCTGCGAGATATTCACCGATCTTCCTGTTTCTAATGGAATTTTCATATTGCAAGTTCTTAGTTTACACAACCTGGTAAACTTGACTTGCGATAATTTTAATAAATACGGTAATTTTAATAAAAATTCATTGTTGTCCTCTTGAACTTTTATTCATATCAGAGAACCATGACTGTATAAATTGGTCTTGTAAAATACGTTTAAATTGCAATTTGATACATTGGTGACTAGATTCTAATTCTTTTGAATCTAAAAGATAATTCATACCCGTTGGGTTGCATATTTTAAAAATATGATCAAACCATTTAAAACGGAAATCTTTTGACTCTTTCAAGATATAAAGTAATTGATATACATTACGAGATAATTTGTTTGAACTCTTTAATTTTAACCAGAATCCAATCATTGTGACATTGATGTGGATATGCAAAGGATATCGTCCTAATTCCCCGTAAACCATGTAATTTGAAGTCGTTTGTCTTACTTTTAATATTTTCTAATATTTTGAGTATATAGCTAAGGGAGATCATCATTTCCACGGCCTGTTGTAAACGACTTCACCGGAAGATGTTAAATTTCAAAAGTCAAAGTCCATTGATGGTTGTCTTCAGAATTTATTTCGGAAAAATATAGGTAAACACAAATATTATATAAACCTGACAGTGGACGAAGGTAATCGGAAGCTTCCAATGTTCCCTATTTATTTTATATAAAGCCGCTACAATATTTTTCTAAAAGAATTAAGAACTACTACAAACTACAGAATTATGAGCTTTTATTGCTAATATACAATTACAGTATGCTTGTTATGTACCACCGTGCTGTATGAATGCACTAGGGAATGAGGTTTGTAATTTGTTCGTCAATACGCACGAGCGAATTAAAATATATCGTAAGTTTTATCATTGTATTATTTATATAGCCAATGAAGGACGTCATGTTAGAAGTAAGAATAAATTGCAGTTTGATTTTCAAAAATATACATATCACTTTTACTGTTTTGTATCCATATTTCTGCTATTTATTTGTAGGTAACATAAGAACATTTCCTCAAAATAACATTATTGTTTTATAATTGTCTTTTAATGAAATTTAAAGTATATGATAAATAGGTTATAATATGTCAATTTTCATATCACACCTCATATCAACATGAGACGCCAATATTAGCTCCCGGGACTACGGCTCTCTGGCTAATATGGGTGTCTCGGGTTGATATGGGGTGTGATATGAACATTGCCATATAATAACCTCTTAAGTATGGACCTCAATAAAAGACTGTAATTGTATATTAGCAATAAAAGCTCATAATTCTGTAGTTTGTAGTAGTTCTTAATTCTTTTAGAAAAAATATTGTAGCGGCTTTATATAAAAATAAATAGGGAACATTGGAAGCTTCCGATTACCTTCGTCCACTGTCAGGTTTATATAATATGTCCACAAAAGTAATATGATCATTGTATTGTGCTACAGAAGAAATAACTTCAGTTTTGTGTTTTCTCAAATTGTTAGTTCATAAAATTGTATTGAAATTATACAAAAAAAATATATTTAATTCTTCTTTACACAATAATAGATTGCTCTTACTTACCGTTTGAATTTTTCTCACAACATTGAAACAGCCATTACAATCTACTGTTGTTGAACTACACGCAGTAGTTTCGTATTGTAGCCTGTCAAAATGAGCATAAACAAGTCGTTCTTTGATCGATATTTTTTTAAAGTTTATTAAAGGCCACGGTGGATCACAATGGATTAAAACGTTCGAGTGAGTATATATAGTAATAATTTAATTTAATTTGAATATTTCAATCTGATTGGCTAATCCGCCTGGAGAAAATGTTGGTTATACTCGATATCCTGGGTTGGTATTGTGACGTCATCAACGTGTTCATCCGCCAACGACAAATTCAAATATTCACATGAAATAATCGTAATTAAAATCGAGGAATCATTAAATTTTGTTGTAAAAATTAAATTATAAGGAATATTTGAAATTGTTGAACAGGTTATACTTGCATATCCTGGTTTGGGTCAGTTTACGCTTTTCATAAACCGCTTCGCGGTTTATTAAGCGTAAACAGACCCAAACCAGGTTATATCGTATAACCTGTTCAGCAATTTCAAATATTCCTTAATTAACTCATAGGCATATCTTATGAGTTAGTAACTGAGAGCTTTTGTTGTATTGTTCATTACGTACCTACTTTAACTTTCTGAACTTTGAACTTTGGTACATTGTATATTAGAAGTACTTTACCTGTACTCTCTTTGTCTTCTGTCCTTCAATTATTTTTATATACCTATACATTTGTACTTGTCTAAGTGTTTTATTTTTATGAAACTTAATCTTTAGTATTTTGCTTTTATGCTATAGGCACATGAGCATCTGTCATGACCGGGACATGTTGGGGGAGGTTCGCAGAGTTCAAGCCACAGAGATGATCGGCACATCCAAGATGGTGGTAAGGGGGTTCCCTCTCGACGGGGAGTGAGTGTTAGATAACAATACGAAACTCCTGGCCGTGGACCATAATGTGTTACTTATTTGGAGAGTGCCACGCTCCCAGTACAAAAGACTGAATTGTTCGTCCCTAACCAAATACCCATAATTTTCCAGTGGCAGTCCGAAATCGTTGTCCCGTTTGACCTTTGCTCTTTCTCTCCTTTGTTTATTATAAAGTTTCTGCATATCATAGCATTTGTCTTCGTCCTCAATATAGTTGAACTACCACTGACTAGACGTTAAGTCATAACCAATCACAAATCATTTGTTATTCCTGAAACGCGTCTACGTTTGCATTACTATGACTGTGTCAATACCTCTGATGGTGGACTATTAGTTGACTACGTTTTTATTACAATCACTGTGTCAATACCTCTGATGGTGGACTATTAGTTGACTACGTTTTTATTACTATGACTGTGTCAATACCTCTGATGATGGACTATTAGTTGACTACGTTTGCATTACTATGACTGTGTCAATACCTCTGATGGTGGACTATTAGTTGACTACGTTTTTATTACAATCACTGTGTCAATACCTCTGATGGTGGACTATTAGTTGACTACGTTTTTATTACTATGACTGTCAATACCTCTGATGGTGGACTATTAGTTGACTACGTTTTTATTACAATCACTGTGTCAATACCTCTGATGATGGACTATTAGTTGACTACGTTTTTATTACAATCATTGTGTCAATACCACTGCTGGTGGACAATTAGACTATTAGTTGACTACGTTTTTATTACAATCATTGTGTCAATACCACTGCTGGTGGACAATTAGACTATTAGTTGACTACGTTTTAATTACAATCATTGTGTCAATACCACTGCTGGTGGACAATTAGACAATTAGTTGACTACGTTTTTATTACAATCATTGTGTCAATACCACTGCTGGTGGACTATTAGACAATTATTTGACTACGTTTTTATTACAATCATTGTGTCAATACCACTGCTGGTGGACAATTAGACTATTAGTTGACTACGTTTTTATTACAATCACTGTGTCAATACCTCTGATGGTGGACTATTAGTTGACTACGTTTTTATTACTATGACTGTGTCAATACCTCTGATGGTGGACTATTAGTTGACTACGTTTTTATTACTATGACTGTGTCAATACCTCTGATGGTGGACAATTAGTTGACTACGTTTTTATTACAATCACTGTGTCAATACCTCTGATGGTGGACTATTAGTTGACTACGTTTTTATTACAATCACTGTGTCAATACCTCTGATGGTGGACTATTAGTTGACTACGTTTTTATTACAATCACTGTGTCAATACCTCTGATGGTGGACTATTAGTTGACTACGTTTTTATTACTATGACTGTGTCAATACCTCTGATGGTGGACTATTAGTTGACTACGTTTTTATTACTATGACTGTGTCAATACCTCTGATGGTGGACAATTAGTTGACTACGTTTTTATTACAATCACTGTGTCAATACCTCTGATGGTGGACTATTAGTTGACTACGTTTTTATTACCATGACTGTGTCAATACCTCTGATGGTGGACTATTAGTTGACTACGTTTTTATTACTATGACTGTGTCAATACCTCTGATGGTGGACTATTAGTTGACTACGTTTTTATTACTATGACTGTGTCAATACCTCTGATGGTGGACTATTAGTTGACTACGTTTTTATTACAATCACTGTGTCAATATCACTGCTGGTGGACTATTAGTTGACTACGTTTGCATTACTATGACTGTGTCAATACCTCTGATGGTGGACTATTAGTTGACTACGTTTTTATTACAATCACTGTGTCAATACCTCTGATGGTGGACTATTAGTTGACTACGTTTTTATTACTATGACTGTGTCAATACCTCTGATGGTGGACTATTAGTTGACTACGTTTTCTTTACTATGACTGTGTCAATATCACTGCTGGTGGACTATTAGTTGACTACGTTTTTATTACAATGACTGTGTCAATATCACTGCTGGTGGACTATTAGTTGACTACGTTTTTATTACAATCACTGTGTCAATATCACTGCTGGTGGACTATTAGTTGACTACGTTTGCATTACTATGACTGTGTCAATACCTCTGATGGTGGACTATTAGTTGACTACGTTTTTATTACAATCACTGTGTCAATACCTCTGATGGTGGACTATTAGTTGACTACGTTTTTATTACTATGACTGTCAATACCTCTGATGGTGGACTATTAGTTGACTACGTTTTTATTACTATGACTGTGTCAATATCACTGCTGGTGGACTATTAGTTGACTACATTTTTATTACTATGACTGTGTCAATATCACTGCTGGTGGACTATTAGTTGACTACGTTTTTATTACAATCACTGTGTCAATATCACTGCTGGTGGACTATTAGTTGACTAGGTTTGCATTATTATGACTGTGTCAATACCTCTGATGGTGGACTATTAGTTGACTACGTTTTTATTACAATCACTGTGTCAATACCTCTGATGGTGGACTATTAGTTGACTACGTTTTTATTACTATGACTGTGTCAATACCTCTGATAATGGACTATTAGTTGACTACGTTTGCATTACTATGACTGTGTCAATACCTCTGATGGTGGACTATTAGTTGACTACGTTTTTATTACAATCACTGTGTCAATACCTCTGATGGTGGACTATTAGTTGACTACGTTTTTATTACTATGACTGTGTCAATACCTCTGATGATGGACTATTAGTTGACTACGTTTGCATTACTATGACTGTGTCAATACCTCTGATGGTGGACTATTAGTTGACTACGTTTTTATTACAATCACTGTGTCAATACCTCTGATGGTGGACTATTAGTTGACTACGTTTTTATTACTATGACTGTGTCAATACCTCTGATGGTGGACTATTAGTTGACTACGTTTTTATTACAATCACTGTGTCAATACCTCTGATGGTGGACTATTAGTTGACTACGTTTTTATTACAATCATTGTGTCAATACCACTGCTGGTGGACAATTAGACTATTAGTTGACTACGTTTTTATTACAATCATTGTGTCAATACCACTGCTGGTGGACAATTAGACTATTAGTTGACTACGTTTTAATTACAATCATTGTGTCAATACCACTGCTGGTGGACAATTAGACAATTAGTTGACTACGTTTTTATTACAATCATTGTGTCAATACCACTGCTGGTGGACAATTAGACAATTAGTTGACTACGTTTTTATTACAATCATTGTGTCAATACCACTGCTGGTGGACAATTAGACAATTAGTTGACTACGTTTTTATTACAATCATTGTGTCAATACCACTGCTGGTGGACAATTAGACTATTAGTTGACTACGTTTTTATTACAATCACTGTGTCAATACCTCTGATGGTGGACTATTAGTTGACTACGTTTTTATTACTATGACTGTGTCAATACCTCTGATGGTGGACTATTAGTTGACTACGTTTTTATTACTATGACTGTGTCAATACCTCTGATGGTGGACAATTAGTTGACTACGTTTTTATTACAATCACTGTGTCAATACCTCTGATGGTGGACTATTAGTTGACTACGTTTTTATTACTATGACTGTGTCAATACCTCTGATGGTGGACTATTAGTTGACTACGTTTTTATTACTATGACTGTGTCAATACCTCTGATGGTGGACAATTAGTTGACTACGTTTTAATTACAATCACTGTGTCAATACCTCTGATGGTGGACTATTAGTTGACTACGTTTTTATTACTATGACTGTGTCAATACCTCTGATGGTGGACTATTTGTTGACTACGTTTTTATTACAATCACTGTGTCAATACCTCTGATGGTGGACTATTAGTTGAATAAGTTTTTATTACAATTACTGTGTCAATACCTCTGATGGTGGACTATTAGTTGACTACGTTTTTATTACAATCACTGTGTCAATACCTCTGATGGTGGACTATTAGTTGACTACGTTTTTATTACTATGACTGTGTCAATACCTCTGATGATGGACTATTAGTTGACTACGTTTGCATTACTATGACTGTGTCAATACCTCTGATGGTGGACTATTAGTTGACTACGTTTTTATTACAATCACTGTGTCAATACCTCTGATGGTTGACTATTAGTTGACTACGTTTTTATTACTATGACTGTGTCAATACCTCTGATGGTGGACTATTAGTTGACTACGTTTTTATTACAATCACTGTGTCAATACCTCTGATGGTGGACTATTAGTTGACTACGTTTTTATTACAATCATTGTGTCAATACCACTGCTGGTGGACAATTAGACTATTAGTTGACTACGTTTTTATTACAATCATTGTGTCAATACCACTGCTGGTGGACAATTAGACTATTAGTTGACTACGTTTTAATTACAATCATTGTGTCAATACCACTGCTGGTGGACAATTAGACAATTAGTTGACTACGTTTTTATTACAATCATTGTGTCAATACCACTGCTGGTGGACAATTAGACAATTAGTTGACTACGTTTTTATTACAATCATTGTGTCAATACCACTGCTGGTGGACTATTAGACAATTAGTTGACTACGTTTTTATTACAATCATTGTGTCAATACCACTGCTGGTGGACAATTAGACTATTAGTTGACTACGTTTTTATTACAATCACTGTGTCAATACCTCTGATGGTGGACTATTAGTTGACTACGTTTTTATTACTATGACTGTGTCAATACCTCTGATGGTGGACTATTAGTTGACTACGTTTTTATTACTATGACTGTGTCAATACCTCTGATGGTGGACAATTAGTTGACTACGTTTTTATTACAATCACTGTGTCAATACCTCTGATGGTGGACTATTAGTTGACTACGTTTTTATTACTATGACTGTGTCAATACCTCTGATGGTGGACTATTAGTTGACTACGTTTTTATTACTATGACTGTGTCAATACCTCTGATGGTGGACAATTAGTTGACTACGTTTTTATTACAATCACTGTGTCAATACCTCTGATGGTGGACTATTAGTTGACTACGTTTTTATTACTATGACTGTGTCAATACCTCTGATGGTGGACTATTAGTTGACTACGTTTTTATTACAATCACTGTGTCAATACCTCTGATGGTGGACTATTAGTTGAATAAGTTTTTTTTACAATTACTGTGTCAATATCTCTGATGGTGGACTATTAGTTGACTACGTTTTTATTACATCACTGTGTCAATACCTCTGATGGTGGACTATTAGTTGACTACGTTTTTATTACTATGACTGTGTCAATACCTCTGATGATGGAATATTAGTTGACTACGTTTTTATTACTATGACTGTGTCAATACCTCTGATGGTGGACTATTAGTTGACTACGTTTTTATTACTATGACTTTGTCAATACCTCTGATGGTGGACTATTAGTTGCATACGTTTTTATTACTATGACTGTGTCAATACCTCTGATGGTGGTATATTAGTTGACTACGTTTTTATTACTATGACTGTGTCAATACCTCTGATGGTGGACTATTAGACTATTAGTTGACTACGTTTTTATTGCAATCACTGTGTCGATACCTCTGATGGTAGACTATTAGTTGACTACGTTTTTATTACAATCACTGCGTCAATACCACTGATGGTGGACTATTAGTTGACTACGTTTTTATTACTATGACTGTGTCAATACCTCTGATTGTGGACTATTAGTTGCATACGTTTTTATTACTATGACTGTGTCAATACCTCTGATGGTGGACTATTAGTTGACTACGTTTTTATTACTATGACTGTGGCAATACCTCTGATGGTGGACTATTAGACTATTAGTTGACTACGTTTTTATTACAATCACTGTGTCGATACCTCTGATGGTAGACTATTAGTTGACTACGTTTTTATTACTATGACTGTGTCAATACCTCTGATGGTGGACTATTAGTTGACTACGTTTTTATTACTATGACTGTGTCAATACCTCTGATGGTGGACTATTAGTTGACTACGTTTTTATTACTATGACTGTGTCAATACCTCTGATGGTGGAATATTAGTTGACTACGTTTTTATTACTATGACTGTGTCAATACCTCTGATGGTGGACTATTAGTTGACTACGTTTTTATTACTATGACTTTGTCAATACCTCTGATGGTGGACTATTAGTTGCATACGTTTTTATTACTATGACTGTGTCAATACCTCTGATGGTGGTATATTAGTTGACTACGTTTTTATTACTATGACTGTGTCAATACCTCTGATGGTGGACTATTAGACTATTAGTTGACTACGTTTTTATTGCAATCACTGTGTCGATACCTCTGATGGTAGACTATTAGTTGACTACGTTTTTATTACAATCACTGTGTCAATATCACTGCTGGTGGACTATTAGTTGACTACGTTTTTATTACAATGACTGTGTCAATATCACTGCTGGTGGACTATTAGTTGACTACGTTTTTATTACAATCACTGTGTCAATATCACTGCTGGTGGACTATTAGTTGACTACGTTTGCATTACTATGACTGTGTCAATACCTCTGATGGTGGACTATTAGTTGACTACGTTTTTATTACAATCACTGTGTCAATACCTCTGATGGTGGACTATTAGTTGACTACGTTTTTATTACTATGACTGTCAATACCTCTGATGGTGGACTATTAGTTGACTACGTTTTTATTACTATGACTGTGTCAATATCACTGCTGGTGGACTATTAGTTGACTACATTTTTATTACTATGACTGTGTCAATATCACTGCTGGTGGACTATTAGTTGACTACGTTTTTATTACAATCACTGTGTCAATATCACTGCTGGTGGACTATTAGTTGACTAGGTTTGCATTATTATGACTGTGTCAATACCTCTGATGGTGGACTATTAGTTGACTACGTTTTTATTACAATCACTGTGTCAATACCTCTGATGGTGGACTATTAGTTGACTACGTTTTTATTACTATGACTGTGTCAATACCTCTGATAATGGACTATTAGTTGACTACGTTTGCATTACTATGACTGTGTCAATACCTCTGATGGTGGACTATTAGTTGACTACGTTTTTATTACAATCACTGTGTCAATACCTCTGATGGTGGACTATTAGTTGACTACGTTTTTATTACTATGACTGTGTCAATACCTCTGATGATGGACTATTAGTTGACTACGTTTGCATTACTATGACTGTGTCAATACCTCTGATGGTGGACTATTAGTTGACTACGTTTTTATTACAATCACTGTGTCAATACCTCTGATGGTTGACTATTAGTTGACTACGTTTTTATTACTATGACTGTGTCAATACCTCTGATGGTGGACTATTAGTTGACTACGTTTTTATTACAATCACTGTGTCAATACCTCTGATGGTGGACTATTAGTTGACTACGTTTTTATTACAATCATTGTGTCAATACCACTGCTGGTGGACAATTAGACTATTAGTTGACTACGTTTTTATTACAATCATTGTGTCAATACCACTGCTGGTGGACAATTAGACTATTAGTTGACTACGTTTTAATTACAATCATTGTGTCAATACCACTGCTGGTGGACAATTAGACAATTAGTTGACTACGTTTTTATTACAATCATTGTGTCAATACCACTGCTGGTGGACAATTAGACAATTAGTTGACTACGTTTTTATTACAATCATTGTGTCAATACCACTGCTGGTGGACAATTAGACAATTAGTTGACTACGTTTTTATTACAATCATTGTGTCAATACCACTGCTGGTGGACAATTAGACTATTAGTTGACTACGTTTTTATTACAATCACTGTGTCAATACCTCTGATGGTGGACTATTAGTTGACTACGTTTTTATTACTATGACTGTGTCAATACCTCTGATGGTGGACTATTAGTTGACTACGTTTTTATTACTATGACTGTGTCAATACCTCTGATGGTGGACAATTAGTTGACTACGTTTTTATTACAATCACTGTGTCAATACCTCTGATGGTGGACTATTAGTTGACTACGTTTTTATTACTATGACTGTGTCAATACCTCTGATGGTGGACTATTAGTTGACTACGTTTTTATTACTATGACTGTGTCAATACCTCTGATGGTGGACAATTAGTTGACTACGTTTTAATTACAATCACTGTGTCAATACCTCTGATGGTGGACTATTAGTTGACTACGTTTTTATTACTATGACTGTGTCAATACCTCTGATGGTGGACTATTTGTTGACTACGTTTTTATTACAATCACTGTGTCAATACCTCTGATGGTGGACTATTAGTTGAATAAGTTTTTATTACAATTACTGTGTCAATACCTCTGATGGTGGACTATTAGTTGACTACGTTTTTATTACAATCACTGTGTCAATACCTCTGATGGTGGACTATTAGTTGACTACGTTTTTATTACTATGACTGTGTCAATACCTCTGATGATGGACTATTAGTTGACTACGTTTGCATTACTATGACTGTGTCAATACCTCTGATGGTGGACTATTAGTTGACTACGTTTTTATTACAATCACTGTGTCAATACCTCTGATGGTTGACTATTAGTTGACTACGTTTTTATTACTATGACTGTGTCAATACCTCTGATGGTGGACTATTAGTTGACTACGTTTTTATTACAATCACTGTGTCAATACCTCTGATGGTGGACTATTAGTTGACTACGTTTTTATTACAATCATTGTGTCAATACCACTGCTGGTGGACAATTAGACTATTAGTTGACTACGTTTTTATTACAATCATTGTGTCAATACCACTGCTGGTGGACAATTAGACTATTAGTTGACTACGTTTTAATTACAATCATTGTGTCAATACCACTGCTGGTGGACAATTAGACAATTAGTTGACTACGTTTTTATTACAATCATTGTGTCAATACCACTGCTGGTGGACAATTAGACAATTAGTTGACTACGTTTTTATTACAATCATTGTGTCAATACCACTGCTGGTGGACTATTAGACAATTAGTTGACTACGTTTTTATTACAATCATTGTGTCAATACCACTGCTGGTGGACAATTAGACTATTAGTTGACTACGTTTTTATTACAATCACTGTGTCAATACCTCTGATGGTGGACTATTAGTTGACTACGTTTTTATTACTATGACTGTGTCAATACCTCTGATGGTGGACTATTAGTTGACTACGTTTTTATTACTATGACTGTGTCAATACCTCTGATGGTGGACAATTAGTTGACTACGTTTTTATTACAATCACTGTGTCAATACCTCTGATGGTGGACTATTAGTTGACTACGTTTTTATTACTATGACTGTGTCAATACCTCTGATGGTGGACTATTAGTTGACTACGTTTTTATTACTATGACTGTGTCAATACCTCTGATGGTGGACAATTAGTTGACTACGTTTTTATTACAATCACTGTGTCAATACCTCTGATGGTGGACTATTAGTTGACTACGTTTTTATTACTATGACTGTGTCAATACCTCTGATGGTGGACTATTAGTTGACTACGTTTTTATTACAATCACTGTGTCAATACCTCTGATGGTGGACTATTAGTTGAATAAGTTTTTTTTACAATTACTGTGTCAATATCTCTGATGGTGGACTATTAGTTGACTACGTTTTTATTACATCACTGTGTCAATACCTCTGATGGTGGACTATTAGTTGACTACGTTTTTATTACTATGACTGTGTCAATACCTCTGATGATGGAATATTAGTTGACTACGTTTTTATTACTATGACTGTGTCAATACCTCTGATGGTGGACTATTAGTTGACTACGTTTTTATTACTATGACTTTGTCAATACCTCTGATGGTGGACTATTAGTTGCATACGTTTTTATTACTATGACTGTGTCAATACCTCTGATGGTGGTATATTAGTTGACTACGTTTTTATTACTATGACTGTGTCAATACCTCTGATGGTGGACTATTAGACTATTAGTTGACTACGTTTTTATTGCAATCACTGTGTCGATACCTCTGATGGTAGACTATTAGTTGACTACGTTTTTATTACAATCACTGCGTCAATACCACTGATGGTGGACTATTAGTTGACTACGTTTTTATTACTATGACTGTGTCAATACCTCTGATTGTGGACTATTAGTTGCATACGTTTTTATTACTATGACTGTGTCAATACCTCTGATGGTGGACTATTAGTTGACTACGTTTTTATTACTATGACTGTGGCAATACCTCTGATGGTGGACTATTAGACTATTAGTTGACTACGTTTTTATTACAATCACTGTGTCGATACCTCTGATGGTAGACTATTAGTTGACTACGTTTTTATTACTATGACTGTGTCAATACCTCTGATGGTGGACTATTAGTTGACTACGTTTTTATTACTATGACTGTGTCAATACCTCTGATGGTGGACTATTAGTTGACTACGTTTTTATTACTATGACTGTGTCAATACCTCTGATGGTGGAATATTAGTTGACTACGTTTTTATTACTATGACTGTGTCAATACCTCTGATGGTGGACTATTAGTTGACTACGTTTTTATTACTATGACTTTGTCAATACCTCTGATGGTGGACTATTAGTTGCATACGTTTTTATTACTATGACTGTGTCAATACCTCTGATGGTGGTATATTAGTTGACTACGTTTTTATTACTATGACTGTGTCAATACCTCTGATGGTGGACTATTAGACTATTAGTTGACTACGTTTTTATTGCAATCACTGTGTCGATACCTCTGATGGTAGACTATTAGTTGACTACGTTTTTATTACAATCACTGCGTCAATACCACTGATGGTGGACTATTAGTTGACTACGTTTTTATTACTATGACTGTGTCAATACCTCTGATTGTGGACTATTAGTTGCATACGTTTTTATTACTATGACTGTGTCAATACCTCTGATGGTGGACTATTAGTTGACTACGTTTTTATTACTATGACTGTGGCAATACCTCTGATGGTGGACTATTAGACTATTAGTTGACTACGTTTTTATTACAATCACTGTGTCGATACCTCTGATGGTAGACTATTAGTTGACTACGTTTTTATTACTATGACTGTGTCAATACCTCTGATGGTGGACTATTAGTTGACTACGTTTTTATTACTATGACTGTGTCAATACCTCTGATGGTGGACTATTAGTTGACTACGTTTTTATTACTATGACTGTGTCAATACCTCTGATGGTGGACTATTAGTTGACTACGTTTTTATTACTATGACTGTGTCAATACCTCTGATGGTGGACTATTAGTTGACTACGTTTTTATTACAATCACTGTGTCAATATCACTGCTGGTGGACTATTAGTTGACTACGTTTGCATTATTATGACTGTGTCAATACCTCTGATGGTGGACTATTAGTTGACTACGTTTTTATTACAATCACTGTGTCAATACCTCTGATGGTGGACTATTAGTTGACTACGTTTTTATTACTATGACTGTGTCAATACCTCTGATGGTGGACTATTAGTTGACTACGTTTTCTTTACTATAACTGTGTCAATATCACTGCTGGTGGACTATTAGTTGACTACGTTTTTATTACTATGACTGTGTCAATATCACTGCTGGTGGACTATTAGTTGACTACGTTTTTATTACAATCACTGTGTCAATATCACTGCTGGTGGACTATTAGTTGACTACGTTTGCATTACTCTGACTGTGTCAATACCTCTGATGGTGGACTATTAGTTGACTACGTTTTTATTACAATCACTGTGTCAATACCTCTGATGGTGGACTATTAGTTGACTACGTTTTTATTACTATGACTGTCAATACCTCTGATGGTGGACTATTAGTTGACTACGTTTTTATTACTATGACTGTGTCAATATCACTGCTGGTGGACTATTAGTTGACTACGTTTTTATTACTATGACTGTGTCAATATCACTGCTGGTGGACTATTAGTTGACTACGTTTTTATTACAATCACTGTGTCAATATCACTGCTGGTGGACTATTAGTTGACTACGTTTGCATTATTATGACTGTGTCAATACCTCTGATGGTGGACTATTAGTTGACTACGTTTTTATTACAATCACTGTGTCAATACCTCTGATGGTGGACTATTAGTTGACTACGTTTTTATTACTATGACTGTGTCAATACCTCTGATAATGGACTATTAGTTGACTACGTTTGCATTACTATGACTGTGTCAATACCTCTGATGGTGGACTATTAGTTGACTACGTTTTTATTACAATCACTGTGTCAATACCTCTGATGGTGGACTATTAGTTGACTACGTTTTTATTACTATGACTGTGTCAATACCTCTGATGATGGACTATTAGTTGACTACGTTTGCATTACTATGACTGTGTCAATACCTCTGATGGTGGACTATTAGTTGACTACGTTTTTATTACAATCACTGTGTCAATACCTCTGATGGTTGACTATTAGTTGACTACGTTTTTATTACTATGACTGTGTCAATACCTCTGATGGTGGACTATTAGTTGACTACGTTTTTATTACAATCACTGTGTCAATACCTCTGATGGTGGACTATTAGTTGACTACGTTTGCATTATTATGACTGTGTCAATACCTCTGATGGTGGACTATTAGTTGACTACGTTTTTATTACAATCACTGTGTCAATACCTCTGATGGTTGACTATTAGTTGACTACGTTTTTATTACTATGACTGTGTCAATACCTCTGATGGTGGACTATTAGTTGACTACGTTTTTATTACAATCACTGTGTCAATATCACTGCTGGTGGACTATTAGTTGACTACGTTTGCATTATTATGACTGTGTCAATACCTCTGATGGTGGACTATTAGTTGACTACGTTTTTATTACAATCACTGTGTCAATACCTCTGATGGTGGACTATTAGTTGACTACGTTTTTATTACTATGACTGTGTCAATACCTCTGATGGTGGACTATTAGTTGACTACGTTTTCTTTACTATAACTGTGTCAATATCACTGCTGGTGGACTATTAGTTGACTACGTTTTTATTACTATGACTGTGTCAATATCACTGCTGGTGGACTATTAGTTGACTACGTTTTTATTACAATCACTGTGTCAATATCACTGCTGGTGGACTATTAGTTGACTACGTTTGCATTACTATGACTGTGTCAATACCTCTGATGGTGGACTATTAGTTGACTACGTTTTTATTACAATCACTGTGTCAATACCTCTGATGGTGGACTATTAGTTGACTACGTTTTTATTACTATGACTGTCAATACCTCTGATGGTGGACTATTAGTTGACTACGTTTTTATTACTATGACTGTGTCAATATCACTGCTGGTGGACTATTAGTTGACTACGTTTTTATTACTATGACTGTGTCAATATCACTGCTGGTGGACTATTAGTTGACTACGTTTTTATTACAATCACTGTGTCAATATCACTGCTGGTGGACTATTAGTTGACTACGTTTGCATTATTATGACTGTGTCAATACCTCTGATGGTGGACTATTAGTTGACTACGTTTTTATTACAATCACTGTGTCAATACCTCTGATGGTGGACTATTAGTTGACTACGTTTTTATTACTATGACTGTGTCAATACCTCTGATAATGGACTATTAGTTGACTACGTTTGCATTACTATGACTGTGTCAATACCTCTGATGGTGGACTATTAGTTGACTACGTTTTTATTACAATCACTGTGTCAATACCTCTGATGGTGGACTATTAGTTGACTACGTTTTTATTACTATGACTGTGTCAATACCTCTGATGATGGACTATTAGTTGACTACGTTTGCATTACTATGACTGTGTCAATACCTCTGATGGTGGACTATTAGTTGACTACGTTTTTATTACAATCACTGTGTCAATACCTCTGATGGTTGACTATTAGTTGACTACGTTTTTATTACTATGACTGTGTCAATACCTCTGATGGTGGACTATTAGTTGACTACGTTTTTATTACAATCACTGTGTCAATACCTCTGATGGTGGACTATTAGTTGACTACGTTTTTATTACAATCATTGTGTCAATACCACTGCTGGTGGACAATTAGACTATTAGTTGACTACGTTTTTATTACAATCATTGTGTCAATACCACTGCTGGTGGACAATTAGACTATTAGTTGACTACGTTTTAATTACAATCATTGTGTCAATACCACTGCTGGTGGACAATTAGACAATTAGTTGACTACGTTTTTATTACAATCATTGTGTCAATACCACTGCTGGTGGACAATTAGACAATTAGTTGACTACGTTTTTATTACAATCATTGTGTCAATACCACTGCTGGTGGACTATTAGACAATTAGTTGACTACGTTTTTATTACAATCACTGTGTCAATACCTCTGATGGTGGACTATTAGTTGACTACGTTTTTATTACTATGACTGTGTCAATACCTCTGATGGTGGACTATTTGTTGACTACGTTTTTATTACAATCACTGTGTCAATACCTCTGATGGTGGACTATTAGTTGAATAAGTTTTTATTACAATTACTGTGTCAATACCTCTGATGGTGGACTATTAGTTGACTACGTTTTTATTACAATCACTGTGTCAATACCTCTGATGGTGGACTATTAGTTGACTACGTTTTTATTACTATGACTGTGTCAATACCTCTGATGATGGACTATTAGTTGACTACGTTTGCATTACTATGACTGTGTCAATACCTCTGATGGTGGACTATTAGTTGACTACGTTTTTATTACAATCACTGTGTCAATACCTCTGATGGTTGACTATTAGTTGACTACGTTTTTATTACTATGACTGTGTCAATACCTCTGATGGTGGACTATTAGTTGACTACGTTTTTATTACAATCACTGTGTCAATACCTCTGATGGTGGACTATTAGTTGACTACGTTTTTATTACAATCATTGTGTCAATACCACTGCTGGTGGACAATTAGACTATTAGTTGACTACGTTTTTATTACAATCATTGTGTCAATACCACTGCTGGTGGACAATTAGACTATTAGTTGACTACGTTTTAATTACAATCATTGTGTCAATACCACTGCTGGTGGACAATTAGACAATTAGTTGACTACGTTTTTATTACAATCATTGTGTCAATACCACTGCTGGTGGACAATTAGACAATTAGTTGACTACGTTTTTATTACAATCATTGTGTCAATACCACTGCTGGTGGACTATTAGACAATTAGTTGACTACGTTTTTATTACAATCATTGTGTCAATACCACTGCTGGTGGACAATTACACTATTAGTTGACTACGTTTTTATTACAATCACTGTGTCAATACCTCTGATGGTGGACTATTAGTTGACTACGTTTTTATTACTATGACTGTGTCAATACCTCTGATGGTGGACTATTAGTTGACTACGTTTTTATTACTATGACTGTGTCAATACCTCTGATGGTGGACAATTAGTTGACTACGTTTTTATTACAATCACTGTGTCAATACCTCTGATGGTGGACTATTAGTTGACTACGTTTTTATTACTATGACTGTGTCAATACCTCTGATGGTGGACTATTAGTTGACTACGTTTTTATTACTATGACTGTGTCAATACCTCTGATGGTGGACAATTAGTTGACTACGTTTTTATTACAATCACTGTGTCAATACCTCTGATGGTGGACTATTAGTTGACTACGTTTTTATTACTATGACTGTGTCAATACCTCTGATGGTGGACTATTAGTTGACTACGTTTTTATTACAATCACTGTGTCAATACCTCTGATGGTGGACTATTAGTTGAATAAGTTTTTTTTACAATTACTGTGTCAATATCTCTGATGGTGGACTATTAGTTGACTACGTTTTTATTACATCACTGTGTCAATACCTCTGATGGTGGACTATTAGTTGACTACGTTTTTATTACTATGACTGTGTCAATACCTCTGATGATGGAATATTAGTTGACTACGTTTTTATTACTATGACTGTGTCAATACCTCTGATGGTGGACTATTAGTTGACTACGTTTTTATTACTATGACTTTGTCAATACCTCTGATGGTGGACTATTAGTTGCATACGTTTTTATTACTATGACTGTGTCAATACCTCTGATGGTGGTATATTAGTTGACTACGTTTTTATTACTATGACTGTGTCAATACCTCTGATGGTGGACTATTAGACTATTAGTTGACTACGTTTTTATTGCAATCACTGTGTCGATACCTCTGATGGTAGACTATTAGTTGACTACGTTTTTATTACAATCACTGCGTCAATACCACTGATGGTGGACTATTAGTTGACTACGTTTTTATTACTATGACTGTGTCAATACCTCTGATTGTGGACTATTAGTTGCATACGTTTTTATTACTATGACTGTGTCAATACCTCTGATGGTGGACTATTAGTTGACTACGTTTTTATTACTATGACTGTGGCAATACCTCTGATGGTGGACTATTAGACTATTAGTTGACTACGTTTTTATTACAATCACTGTGTCGATACCTCTGATGGTAGACTATTAGTTGACTACGTTTTTATTACTATGACTGTGTCAATACCTCTGATGGTGGACTATTAGTTGACTACGTTTTTATTACTATGACTGTGTCAATACCTCTGATGGTGGACTATTAGTTGACTACGTTTTTATTACTATGACTGTGTCAATACCTCTGATGGTGGACTATTAGTTGACTACGTTTTTATTACTATGACTGTGTCAATACCTCTGATGGTGGACTATTAGTTGACTACGTTTTTATTACAATCACTGTGTCAATATCACTGCTGGTGGACTATTAGTTGACTACGTTTGCATTATTATGACTGTGTCAATACCTCTGATGGTGGACTATTAGTTGACTACGTTTTTATTACAATCACTGTGTCAATACCTCTGATGGTGGACTATTAGTTGACTACGTTTTTATTACTATGACTGTGTCAATACCTCTGATGGTGGACTATTAGTTGACTACGTTTTCTTTACTATAACTGTGTCAATATCACTGCTGGTGGACTATTAGTTGACTACGTTTTTATTACTATGACTGTGTCAATATCACTGCTGGTGGACTATTAGTTGACTACGTTTTTATTACAATCACTGTGTCAATATCACTGCTGGTGGACTATTAGTTGACTACGTTTGCATTACTATGACTGTGTCAATACCTCTGATGGTGGACTATTAGTTGACTACGTTTTTATTACAATCACTGTGTCAATACCTCTGATGGTGGACTATTAGTTGACTACGTTTTTATTACTATGACTGTCAATACCTCTGATGGTGGACTATTAGTTGACTACGTTTTTATTACTATGACTGTGTCAATATCACTGCTGGTGGACTATTAGTTGACTACGTTTTTATTACTATGACTGTGTCAATATCACTGCTGGTGGACTATTAGTTGACTACGTTTTTATTACAATCACTGTGTCAATATCACTGCTGGTGGACTATTAGTTGACTACGTTTGCATTATTATGACTGTGTCAATACCTCTGATGGTGGACTATTAGTTGACTACGTTTTTATTACAATCACTGTGTCAATACCTCTGATGGTGGACTATTAGTTGACTACGTTTTTATTACTATGACTGTGTCAATACCTCTGATAATGGACTATTAGTTGACTACGTTTGCATTACTATGACTGTGTCAATACCTCTGATGGTGGACTATTAGTTGACTACGTTTTTATTACAATCACTGTGTCAATACCTCTGATGGTGGACTATTAGTTGACTACGTTTTTATTACTATGACTGTGTCAATACCTCTGATGATGGACTATTAGTTGACTACGTTTGCATTACTATGACTGTGTCAATACCTCTGATGGTGGACTATTAGTTGACTACGTTTTTATTACAATCACTGTGTCAATACCTCTGATGGTTGACTATTAGTTGACTACGTTTTTATTACTATGACTGTGTCAATACCTCTGATGGTGGACTATTAGTTGACTACGTTTTTATTACAATCACTGTGTCAATACCTCTGATGGTTGACTATTAGTTGACTACGTTTTTATTACAATCATTGTGTCAATACCACTGCTGGTGGACAATTAGACTATTAGTTGACTACGTTTTTATTACAATCATTGTGTCAATACCACTGCTGGTGGACAATTAGACTATTAGTTGACTACGTTTTAATTACAATCATTGTGTCAATACCACTGCTGGTGGACAATTAGACAATTAGTTGACTACGTTTTTATTACAATCATTGTGTCAATACCACTGCTGGTGGACAATTAGACAATTAGTTGACTACGTTTTTATTACAATCATTGTGTCAATACCACTGCTGGTGGACTATTAGACAATTAGTTGACTACGTTTTTATTACAATCATTGTGTCAATACCACTGCTGGTGGACAATTAGACTATTAGTTGACTACGTTTTTATTACAATCACTGTGTCAATACCTCTGATGGTGGACTATTAGTTGACTACGTTTTTATTACTATGACTGTGTCAATACCTCTGATGGTGGACTATTATTTGACTACGTTTTTATTACTATGACTGTGTCAATACCTCTGATGGTGGACAATTAGTTGACTACGTTTTTATTACAATCACTGTGTCAATACCTCTGATGGTGGACTATTAGTTGACTACGTTTTTATTACAATCACTGTGTCAATACCTCTGATGGTGGACTATTAGTTGACTACGTTTTTATTACAATCACTGTGTCAATACCTCTGATGGTGGACTATTAGTTGACTACGTTTTTATTACTATGACTGTGTCAATACCTCTGATGGTGGACTATTAGTTGACTACGTTTTTATTACTATGACTGTGTCAATACCTCTGATGGTGGACAATTAGTTGACTACGTTTTTATTACAATCACTGTGTCAATACCTCTGATGGTGGACTATTAGTTGACTACATTTTTATTACTATGACTGTGTCAATACCTCTGATGGTGGACTATTAGTTGACTACGTTTTTATTACAATGACTGTGTCAATACCTCTGATGGTGGACAATTAGTTGACTACGTTTTTATTACAATCACTGTGTCAATACCTCTGATGGTGGACTATTAGTTGACTACGTTTTTATTACTTTGACTGTGTCAATACCTCTGATGGTGGACTATTAGTTGACTACGTTTTCATTACAATCACTGTGTCAATACCTCTGATGGTGGACTATTAGCTGAATAAGTTTTTTTTACAATTACTGTGTCAATACCTCTGATGGTGGACTATTAGTTGACTACGTTTTTATTACATCACTGTGTCAATACCTCTGATGGTGGACTATTAGTTGACTACGTTTTTATTACTATGACTGTCAATACCTCTGATGATGGACTATTAGTTGACTACGTTTTTATTACTATGACTGTCAATACCTCTGATGGTGGACTATTAGACTATTAGTTGACTACGTTTTTATTGCTATGACTGTGTCAATACCTCTGATGGTGGACTATTAGTTGACTACGTTTTTGTTTCTATGACTGTGTCAATACCTCTGATGGTGGACTATTAGTTGACTACGTTTGTATTACTATGACTGTGTCAATACCTCTGATGGTGGACTATTAGTTGACTACGTTTTAATTACTATGACTGTGTCAATACCTCTGATAATGGAATATTAGTTGACTACGTTTTTATTACTATGACTGTGTCAATACCTCTGATGGTGGACTATTAGTTGACTACGTTTTTATTACTATGACTTTGTCAATATCTCTGATGGTGGACTATTAGTTGCATACGTTTTTATTACTATGACTGTGTCAATACCTCTGATGGTGGACTATTAGTTGACTACGTTTTTATTACTATGACTGTGTCAATACCTCTGATGGTGGACTATTAGACTATTAGTTGACTACGTTTTAATTACAATCACTGTGTCGATACCTCTGATGGTAGACTATTAGTTGACTACGTTTTTATTACAATCACTGCGTCAATACCACTGATGGTGGACTATTAGTTGACAACGTTTTTATTACTATGACTGTATCAATACCTCTGATGGTGGACTATTAGTTGCATACGTTTTTATTACTATGACTGTGTCAATACCTCTGATGGTGGACTATTAGTTGACTACGTTTTTATTACTATGACTGTGGCAATACCTCTGATGGTGGACTATTAGACTATTAGTTGACTACGTTTTTATTACAATCACTGTGTCGATACCTCTGATGGCAGACTATTAGTTGACTACGTTTTTATTACAATCACAGCGTCAATACCACTGATGGTGGACTATTAGTTGACTACGTTTTTATTACTATGACTGTCAATACCTCTGATGATGGACTATTAGTTGACTACGTTTTTATTACTATAACTGTGTCAATACCTCTGATGGTGGACTATTAGACTATTAGTTGACTACGTTTTTATTACTATGACTGTGTCAATACCTCTGATGGTGGACTATTAGTTGACTACGTTTTTATTACTATGACTGTGTCAATACCTCTGATGGTGGACTATTAGTTGACTACATTTTTATTACTATGACTGTGTCAATAGCTCTGATGATGGACTATTAGTTGACTACGTTTTTATTACTATGACTGTGTCAATACCTCTGATGGTGGACAATTAGTTGACTGCGTTTTAATTACAATCACTGTGTCAATACCTCTGATGGTGGACTATTAGTTGACTACGTTTTTATTACTATGACTGTGTCAATACCTCTGATGGAGGACTATTAGTTGACTACGTTTTTATTACAATCACTATGTCAATACCTCTGATGGTGGACTATTAGTTAACTAAGTTTTTATTACAATTATGTGTCAATACCTCTGATGGTGGACTATTAGTTGACTATGTTTTTATTACAATCACTGCGTCAATACCTCTGATGGTGGACTATTAGTTGACTACGTTTTTATTACCATGACTGTCAATACCTCTGATGATGGACTATTAGTTGACTACGTTTTTATTACTATGACTGTGTCAATACCTCTGATGGAGGACTATTAGACTATTAGTTGACTACGTTTTTATTACTATGACTGTGTCAATACCTCTGATGGTGGACTATTAGTTGACTACGTTTTTATTACTATGACTGTGTCAATACCTCTGATGGTGGACTATTAGTTGACTACGTTTTTATTACTATGACTGTGTCAATACCTCTGATGGTGGACTATTAGTTGACTACGTTTTTATTACTATGATTATGTCAATACCTCTGATGATGGAATATTAGTTGACTACGTTTTTATTACAATGACTGTGTCAATACCTCTGATGGTGGACTATTAGTTGACTACGTTTTTATTACTATGACTGTGTCAATACCTCTGATGGTGGATTATTAGTTGACTACGTTTTAATTACTATGACTGTGTCAATACCTCTGATGGTGGACTATTAGTTGCATACGTTTTTATTACTATGACTGTGGCAATACCTCTGATGGTGGACTATTAGTTGACTACGTTTTTATTACTATGACTGTGTCAATACCTCTGATGGTGGACTATTAGTTGACTACGTTTTTATTACTATGACTGTGGCAATACCTCTGATGGTGGACTATTAGTTGACTACGTTTTCATTACAATCACTGTGTCGATACCTCTGATGGTAGACTATTAGACTATTAGTTGACTACATTTTTATTACAATCACTGTGTCGATACCTCTGATGGTAGACTATTAGTTGACTACGTTTTTATTACAATCACTGTGTCAATACCTCTGATGGTGGACTATTAGTTGACTAAGTTTTAATTACAATTATGTGTCAATACCTCTGATGGTGGACTATTAGTTGACTATGTTTTTATTACAATCACTGCGTCAATACCTCTGATGGTGGACTATTAGTTGACTACCTTTTTATTACTATGACTGTGTCATTACCTCTGATGGTGGATTATTAGTTGACTACGTTTTAATTACTATGACTGTGTCAATACCTCTGATGGTGGACTATTAGTTGACTACGTTTTTATTACTATGACTGTGGCAATACCTCTGATGGTGGACTATTAGTTGACTACGTTTTCATTACAATCACTGTGTCGATACCTCTGATGGTAGACTATTAGACTATTAGTTGACTACGTTTTTATTACTATGACTGTGTCAATACCTCTGATGGTGGACTATTAGTTGACTACGTTTTTATTACAATCACTATGTCAATACCTCTGATGGTGGACTATTAGTTGACTAAGTTTTTATTACAATTATGTGTCAATACCTCTGATGGTGGACTATTAGTTGACTATGTTTTTATTACAATCACTGCGTCAATACCTCTGATGGTGGACTATTAGTTGACTACGTTTTTATTACTATGACTGTCAATACCTCTGATGATGGACTATTAGTTGACTACGTTTTTATTACTATGACTGTGTCAATACCTCTGATGGTGGACTATTAGAATATTAGTTGACTAAGGTTTTATTACTATGACTGTGTCAATACCTCTGATGGTGGACTATTAGTTGACTACGTTTTTATTACTATGACTATGTCAATACCTCTGATGATGGAATATTAGTTGACTACGTTTTTATTACTATGACTGTGTCAATACCTCTGATGGTGGACTATTAGTTGACTACGTTTTTATTACTATGACTGTGTCAATACCTCTGATGGTGGATTATTAGTTGACTACTCTTTAATTACTATGACTGTGTCAATACCTCTGATGGTGGACTATTAGTTGCATACGTTTTTATTACTATGACTGTGTCAATACCTCTGATGGTGGACTATTAGTTGACTACGTTTTTATTACTATGACTGTGTCAATACCTCTGATGGTGGACTATTAGTTGACTACGTTTTTATTACTATGACTGTGACAATACCTCTGATGGTGGTCTATTAGTTGACTACGTTTTTATTACTATGACTGTGTCAATACCTCTGATGGTGGACTATTAGACTATTAGTTGACTACGTTTTTATTACAATCACTGTGTCGATACCTCTGATGGTAGACTATTAGTTGACTACGTTTTTATTACAATCACTGTGTCGATACCTCTGATGGTGGACTATTAGTTGACTACGTTTTTATTACTATGACTGTGTCAATACCTCTGATGGTGGACTATTATTTGACTACGTTTTATTACAATCACTGTGTCAATACCTCTGATGGTGGACTATTAGTTGACTACGTTTTTATTACTATGACTGTGTCAATACCTCTGATGCTGGACAATTAGTTGACTACGTTTTTATTACAATGACTGTGTCAATACCTCTGATGGTGGACTATTAGACTATTAGTTGACTACGTTTTTATTACTATGACTGTGTCAATACCTCTGATGGTGGACTATTAGTTGACTACGTTTTAATTACAATCACTGCATCAATACCTCTGATGGTGGACTATTAGTTGACTACGTTTTTATTACTATGACTGTCAATACCTCTGATGATGGACTATTAGTTGACTACGTTTTTATTACTATGACTGTGTCAATACCTCTGATGGTGGACTATTAGTTGACTACGTTTTTATTACTATGACTATGTCAATACCTCTGATGGTTGACTATTAGTTGACTACGTTTTTATTACTATGACTGTCAATACCTCTGATGGTGGACTATTAGTTGACTACGTTTTTATTACAATCACTGTGTCAATACCTCTGATGGTGGACTATTAGTTGACTACGTTTTTATTACAATCATTGTGTCAATACCACTGCTGGTGGACAATTAGACTATTAGTTGACTACGTTTTTATTACAATCATTGTGTCAATACCACTGCTGGTGGACAATTAGACTATTAGTTGACTACGTTTTAATTACAATCATTGTGTCAATACCACTGCTGGTGGACAATTAGACAATTAGTTGACTACGTTTTTATTACAATCATTGTGTCAATACCACTGCTGGTGGACAATTAGACAATTAGTTGACTACGTTTTTATTACAATCATTGTGTCAATACCACTGCTGGTGGACTATTAGACAATTAGTTGACTACGTTTTTATTACAATCATTGTGTCAATACCACTGCTGGTGGACAATTAGACTATTAGTTGACTACGTTTTTATTACAATCACTGTGTCAATACCTCTGATGGTGGACTATTAGTTGCATACGTTTTTATTACTATGACTGTGTCAATACCTCTGATGGTGGACTATTAGTTGACTACGTTTTTATTACTATGACTGTGGCAATACCTCTGATGGTGGACTATTAGACTATTAGTTGACTACGTTTTTATTACAATCACTGTGTCGATACCTCTGATGGTAGACTATTAGTTGACTACGTTTTTATTACAATCACTGTGTCAATACCACTGATGGTGGACTATTAGTTGCATACGTTTTTATTACTATGACTGTGTCAATACCTCTGATGGTGGACTATTAGTTGACTACGTTTTTATTACTATGACTGTGGCAATACCTCTGATGGTGGACTATTAGACTATTAGTTGACTACGTTTTTATTACAATCACTGTGTCGATACCTCTGATGGTAGACTATTAGTTGACTACGTTTTTATTACAATCACTGCGTCAATACCACTGATGGTGGACTATTAGTTGACTACGTTTTTATTACTATGACTGTGTCAATACCTCTGATGGTGGACTATTAGTTGACTACGTTTTTATTACAATCACTGTGTCAATACCTCTGATGGTGGACTATTAGTTGACTACGTTTTTATTACTATGACTGTGTCAATACCTCTGATGGTGGACTATTAGTTGACTACGTTTTTATTACTATGACTGTGTCAATACCTCTGATGGTGGACAATTAGTTGACTACGTTTTTATTACAATCACTGTGTCAATACCTCTGATGGTGGACTATTAGTTGACTACGTTTTTATTACTATGACTGTGTCAATACCTCTGATGGTGGACTATTAGTTGACTACGTTTTTATTACTATGACTGTGTCAATACCTCTGATGGTGGACAATTAGTTGACTACGTTTTTATTACAATCACTGTGTCAATACCTCTGATGGTGGACTATTAGTTGACTACGTTTTTATTACTATGACTGTGTCAATACCTCTGATGGTGGACTATTAGTTGACTACGTTTTTATTACAATCACTGTGTCAATACCTCTGATGGTGGACTATTAGTTGAATAAGTTTTTTTTACAATTACTGTGTCAATACCTCTGATGGTGGACTATTAGTTGACTACGTTTTTATTACATCACTGTGTCAATACCTCTGATGGTGGACTATTAGTTGACTACGTTTTTATTACTATGACTGTGTCAATACCTCTGATGATGGAATATTAGTTGACTACGTTTTTATTACTATGACTGTGTCAATACCTCTGATGGTGGACTATTAGTTGACTACGTTTTTATTACTATGACTTTGTCAATACCTCTGATGGTGGACTATTAGTTGCATACGTTTTTATTACTATGACTGTGTCAATACCTCTGAAGGTGGTATATTAGTTGACTACGTTTTTATTACTATGACTGTGTCAATACCTCTGATGGTGGACTATTAGACTATTAGTTGACTACGTTTTTATTACAATCACTATGTCGATACCTCTGATGGTAGACTATTAGTTGACTACGTTTTTATTACAATCACTGCGTCAATACCACTGATGGTGGACTATTAGTTGACTACGTTTTTATTACTATGACTGTGTCAATACCTCTGATTGTGGACTATTAGTTGCATACGTTTTTATTACTATGACTGTGTCAATACCTCTGATGGTGGACTATTAGTTGACTACGTTTTTATTACTATGACTGTGGCAATACCTCTGATGGTGGACTATTAGACTATTAGTTGACTACGTTTTTATTACAATCACTGTGTCGATACCTCTGATGGTAGACTATTAGTTGACTACGTTTTTATTACAATCACTGCGTCAATACCACTGATGGTGGACTATTAGTTGACTACGTTTTTATTACTATGACTGTGTCAATACCTCTGATGGTGGACTATTAGTTGACTACGCTTTTATTACTATGACTGTGTCAATACCTCTGATGGTGGACTATTAGTTGACTACGTTTTTATTACTATGACTGTGTCAATACCTCTGATGGTGGACTATTAGTTGACTACGTTTTTATTACTATGACTGTGTCAATACCTCTGATGGTGGACTATTAGTTGACTACGCTTTAATTACAATCACTGTGTCAATATCACTGCTGGTGGACTATTAGTTGACTACGTTTGCATTACTATGACTGTGTCAATACCTCTGATGGTGGACTATTAGTTGACTACGTTTTTATTACAATCACTGTGTCAATACCTCTGATGGTGGACTATTAGTTGACTACGTTTTTATTACTATGACTGTGTCAATACCTCTGATGGTGGACTATTAGTTGACTACGTTTTCTTTACTATAACTGTGTCAATATCACTGCTGGTGGACTATTAGTTGACTACGTTTTTATTACTATGACTGTGTCAATATCACTGCTGGTGGACTATTAGTTGACTACGTTTTTATTACAATCACTGTGTCAATATCACTGCTGGTGGACTATTAGTTGACTAAGTTTGCATTACTATGACTGTGTCTATACCTCTGATGGTGGACTATTAGTTGACTACGTTTTTATTACAATCACTGTGTCAATACCTCTGATGGTGGACTATTAGTTGACTACGTTTTTATTACTATGACTGTCAATACCTCTGATGGTGGACTATTAGTTGACTACGTTTTTATTACTATGACTGTGTCAATATCACTGCTGGTGGACTATTAGTTGACTACGTTTTTATTACTATGACTGTGTCAATATCACTGCTGGTGGACTATTAGTTGACTACGTTTTTATTACAATCACTGTGTCAATATCACTGCTGGTGGACTATTAGTTGACTACGTTTGCATTATTATGACTGTGTCAATACCTCTGATGGTGGACTATTAGTTGACTACGTTTTTATTACAATCACTGTGTCAATACCTCTGATGGTGGACTATTAGTTGACTACGTTTGCATTACTATGACTGTGTCAATACCTCTGATGGTGGACTATTAGTTGACTACGTTTTTATTACAATCACTGTGTCAATACCTCTGATGGTGGACTATTAGTTGACTACGTTTTTATTACTATGACTGTGTCAATACCTCTGATGATGGACTATTAGTTGACTACGTTTGCATTACTATGACTGTGTCAATACCTCTGATGGTGGACTATTAGTTGACTACGTTTTTATTACAATCACTGTGTCAATACCTCTGATGGTGGACTATTAGTTGACTACGTTTTTATTACTATGACTGTGTCAATACCTCTGATGATGGACTATTAGTTGACTACGTTTGCATTACTATGACTGTGTCAATACCTCTGATGGTGGACTATTAGTTGACTACGTTTTTATTACAATCACTGTGTCAATACCTCTGATGGTTGACTATTAGTTGACTACGTTTTTATTACTATGACTGTGTCAATACCTCTGATGGTGGACTATTAGTTGACTACGTTTTTATTACAATCACGGTGTCAATACCTCTGATGGTGGACTATTAGTTGACTACGTTTTTATTACAATCATTGTGTCAATACCACTGCTGGTGGACAATTAGACTATTAGTTGACTACGTTTTTATTACAATCATTGTGTCAATACCACTGCTGGTGGACAATTAGACTATTAGTTGACTACGTTTTAATTACAATCATTGTGTCAATACCACTGCTGGTGGACAATTAGACAATTAGTTGACTACGTTTTTATTACAATCATTGTGTCAATACCACTGCTGGTGGACAATTAGACAATTAGTTGACTACGTTTTTATTACAATCATTGTGTCAATACCACTGCTGGTGGACTATTGGACAATTAGTTGACTACGTTTTTATTACAATCATTGTGTCAATACCACTGCTGGTGGACAATTAGACTATTAGTTGACTACGTTTTTATTACAATCACTGTGTCAATACCTCTGATGGTGGACTATTAGTTGACTACGTTTTTATTACTATGACTGTGTCAATACCTCTGATGGTGGACTATTATTTGACTACGTTTTTATTACTATGACTGTGTCAATACCTCTGATGGTGGACAATTAGTTGACTACGTTTTTATTACAATCACTGTGTCAATACCTCTGATGGTGGACTATTAGTTGACTACGTTTTTATTACAATCACTGTGTCAATACCTCTGATGGTGGACTATTAGTTGACTACGTTTTTATTACAATCACTGTGTCAATACCTCTGATGGTGGACTATTAGTTGACTACGTTTTTATTACTATGACTGTGTCAATACCTCTGATGGTGGACTATTAGTTGACTACGTTTTTATTACTATGACTGTGTCAATACCTCTGATGGTGGACAATTAGTTGACTACGTTTTTATTACAATCACTGTGTCAATACCTCTGATGGTGGACTATTAGTTGACTACATTTTTATTACTATGACTGTGTCAATACCTCTGATGGTGGACTATTAGTTGACTACGTTTTTATTACAATGACTGTGTCAATACCTCTGATGGTGGACAATTAGTTGACTACGTTTTTATTACAATCACTGTGTCAATACCTCTGATGGTGGACTATTAGTTGACTACGTTTTTATTACTTTGACTGTGTCAATACCTCTGATGGTGGACTATTAGTTGACTACGTTTTCATTACAATCACTGTGTCAATACCTCTGATGGTGGACTATTAGTTGAATAAGTTTTTTTTACAATTACTGTGTCAATACCTCTGATGGTGGACTATTAGTTGACTACGTTTTTATTACATCACTGTGTCAATACCTCTGATGGTGGACTATTAGTTGACTACGTTTTTATTACTATGACTGTCAATACCTCTGATGATGGACTATTAGTTGACTACGTTTTTATTACTATGACTGTCAATACCTCTGATGGTGGACTATTAGACTATTAGTTGACTACGTTTTTATTGCTATGACTGTGTCAATACCTCTGATGGTGGACTATTAGTTGACTACGTTTTTGTTTCTATGACTGTGTCAATACCTCTGATGGTGGACTATTAGTTGACTACGTTTGTATTACTATGACTGTGTCAATACCTCTGATGGTGGACTATTAGTTGACTACGTTTTAATTACTATGACTGTGTCAATACCTCTGATAATGGAATATTAGTTGACTACGTTTTTATTACTATGACTGTGTCAATACCTCTGATGGTGGACTATTAGTTGACTACGTTTTTATTACTATGACTTTGTCAATATCTCTGATGGTGGACTATTAGTTGCATACGTTTTTATTACTATGACTGTGTCAATACCTCTGATGGTGGACTATTAGTTGACTACGTTTTTATTACTATGACTGTGTCAATACCTCTGATGGTGGACTATTAGACTATTAGTTGACTACGTTTTAATTACAATCACTGTGTCGATACCTCTGATGGTAGACTATTAGTTGACTACGTTTTTATTACAATCACTGCGTCAATACCACTGATGGTGGACTATTAGTTGACAACGTTTTTATTACTATGACTGTGTCAATACCTCTGATGGTGGACTATTAGTTGCATACGTTTTTATTACTATGACTGTGTCAATACCTCTGATGGTGGACTATTAGTTGACTACGTTTTTATTACTATGACTGTGGCAATACCTCTGATGGTGGACTATTAGACTATTAGTTGACTACGTTTTTATTACAATCACTGTGTCGATACCTCTGATGGTAGACTATTAGTTGACTACGTTTTTATTACAATCACAGCGTCAATACCACTGATGGTGGACTATTAGTTGACTACGTTTTTATTACTATGACTGTCAATACCTCTGATGATGGACTATTAGTTGACTACGTTTTTATTACTATAACTGTGTCAATACCTCTGATGGTGGACTATTAGACTATTAGTTGACTACGTTTTTATTACTATGACTGTGTCAATACCTCTGATGGTGGACTATTAGTTGACTACGTTTTTATTACTATGACTGTGTCAATACCTCTGATGGTGGACTATTAGTTGACTACATTTTTATTACTATGACTGTGTCAATAGCTCTGATGGTGGACTATTAGTTGACTACGTTTTTATTACTATGACTGTGTCAATACCTCTGATGGTGGACAATTAGTTGACTACATTTTAATTACAATCACTGTGTCAATACCTCTGATGGTGGACTATTAGTTGACTACGTTTTTATTACTATGACTGTGTCAATACCTCTGATGGAGGACTATTAGTTGACTACGTTTTTATTACAATCACTATGTCAATACCTCTGATGGTGGAATATTAGTTAACTAAGTTTTTATTACAATTATGTGTCAATACCTCTGATGGTGGACTATTAGTTGACTACGTTTTTATTACCATGACTGTCAATACCTCTGATGATGGACTATTAGTTGACTACGTTTTTATTACTATGACTGTGTCAATACCTCTGATGGAGGACTATTAGACTATTAGTTGACTACGTTTTTATTACTATGACTGTCAATACCTCTGATGGTGGACTATTAGTTGACTACGTTTTTATTACTATGACTGTGTCAATACCTCTGATGGTGGACTATTAGTTGACTACGTTTTTATTACTATGACTGTGTCAATACCTCTGATGGTGGACTATTAGTTGACTACGTTTTTATTACTATGAATATGTCAATACCTCTGATGATGGAATATTAGTTGACTACGTTTTTATTACAATGACTGTGTCAATACCTCTGATGGTGGACTATTAGTTGACTACGTTTTTATTACTATGACTGTGTCAATACCTCTGATGGTGGATTATTAGTTGACTACGTTTTAATTACTATGACTGTGTCAATACCTCTGATGGTGGACTATTAGTTGCATACGTTTTTATTACTATGACTGTGGCAATACCTCTGATGGTGGACTATTAGTTGACTACGTTTTTATTACTATGACTGTGTCAATACCTCTGATGGTGGACTATTAGTTGACTACGTTTTTATTACTATGACTGTGGCAATACCTCTGATGGTGGACTATTAGTTGACTACGTTTTCATTACAATCACTGTGTCGATACCTCTGATGGTAGACTATTAGACTATTAGTTGACTACATTTTTATTACAATCACTGTGTCGATACCTCTGATGGTAGACTATTAGTTGACTACGTTTTTATTACAATCACTGTGTCAA
Source organism: Bathymodiolus brooksi (assembly GCA_963680875.1). Classification (NCBI taxonomy): domain Eukaryota; kingdom Metazoa; phylum Mollusca; class Bivalvia; order Mytilida; family Modiolidae; genus Bathymodiolus; species Bathymodiolus brooksi. Next base: position 102,301,753 of record OY804586.1, read on the forward strand.
TACCTCTGATGGTGGACTATTAGTTGACTAAGTTTTAATTACAATTATGTGTCAATACCTCTGATGGTGGACTATTAGTTGACTATGTTTTTATTACAATCACTGCGTCAATACCTCTGATGGTGGACTATTAGTTGACTACCTTTTTATTACTATGACTGTGTCATTACCTCTGATGGTGGATTATTAGTTGACTACGTTTTAATTACTATGACTGTGTCAATACCTCTGATGGTGGACTATTAGTTGACTACGTTTTTATTACTATGACTGTGGCAATACCTCTGATGGTGGACTATTAGTTGACTACGTTTTCATTACAATCACTGTGTCGATACCTCTGATGGTAGACTATTAGACTATTAGTTGTCTACGTTTTTATTACTATGACTGTGTCAATACCTCTGATGGTGGACTATTAGTTGACTACGTTTTTATTACAATCACTATGTCAATACCTCTGATGGTGGACTATTAGTTGACTAAGTTTTTATTACAATTATGTGTCAATACCTCTGATGGTGGACTATTAGTTGACTATGTTTTTATTACAATCACTGCGTCAATACCTCTGATGGTGGACTATTAGTTGACTACGTTTTTATTACTATGACTGTCAATACCTCTGATGATGGACTATTAGTTGACTACGTTTTTATTACTATGACTGTGTCAATACCTCTGATGGTGGACTATTAGACTATTAGTTGACTAAGGTTTTATTACTATGACTGTGTCAATACCTCTGATGGTGGACTATTAGTTGACTACGTTTTTATTACTATGACTATGTCAATACCTCTGATGATGGAATATTAGTTGACTACGTTTTTATTACTATGACTGTGTCAATACCTCTGATGGTGGACTATTAGTTGACTACGTTTTTATTACTATGACTGTCAATACCTCAGATGGTGGATTATTAGTTGACTACGTTTTAATTACTATGACTGTGTCAATACCTCTGATGGTGGACTATTAGTTGCATACGTTTTTATTACTATGACTGTGTCAATACCTCTGATGGTGGACTATTAGTTGACTACGTTTTTATTACTATGACTGTGTCAATACCTCTGATGGTGGACTATTAGTTGACTACGTTTTTATTACTATGACTGTGACAATACCTCTGATGGTGGTCTATTAGTTGACTACGTTTTAATTACTATGACTGTGTCAATACCTCTGATGGTGGACTATTAGACTATTAGTTGACTACGTTTTTATTACAATCACTGTGTCGATACCTCTGATGGTAGACTATTAGTTGACTACGTTTTAATTACAATCACTGTGTCGATACCTCTGATGGTGGACTATTAGTTGACTACGTTTTTATTACTATGACTGTGTCAATACCTCTGATGGTGGACTATTATTTGACTACGTTTTATTACAATCACTGTGTCAATACCTCTGATGGTGGACTATTAGTTGACTACGTTTTTATTACTATGACTGTGTCAATACCTCTGATGCTGGACAATTAGTTGACTACGTTTTTATTACAATGACTGTGTCAATACCTCTGATGGTGGACTATTAGACTATTAGTTGACTACGTTTTTATTACTATGACTGTGTCAATACCTCTGATGGTGGACTATTAGTTGACTACGTTTTAATTACAATCACTGCATCAATACCTCTGATGGTGGACTATTAGTTGACTACGTTTTTATTACTATGACTGTCAATACCTCTGATGATGGACTATTAGTTGACTACGTTTTTATTACTATGACTGTGTCAATACCTCTGATGGTGGACTATTAGTTGACTACGTTTTTATTACTATGACTATGTCAATACCTCTGATGGTTGACTATTAGTTGACTACGTTTTTATTACTATGACTGTCAATACCTCTGATGGTGGACTATTAGTTGACTACGTTTTTATTACAATCACTGTGTCAATACCTCTGATGGTGGACTATTAGTTGACTACGTTTTTATTACAATCATTGTGTCAATACCACTGCTGGTGGACAATTAGACTATTAGTTGACTACGTTTTTATTACAATCATTGTGTCAATACCACTGCTGGTGGACAATTAGACTATTAGTTGACTACGTTTTAATTACAATCATTGTGTCAATACCACTGCTGGTGGACAATTAGACAATTAGTTGACTACGTTTTTATTACAATCATTGTGTCAATACCACTGCTGGTGGACAATTAGACAATTAGTTGACTACGTTTTTATTACAATCATTGTGTCAATACCACTGCTGGTGGACTATTAGACAATTAGTTGACTACGTTTTTATTACAATCATTGTGTCAATACCACTGCTGGTGGACAATTAGACTATTAGTTGACTACGTTTTTATTACAATCACTGTGTCAATACCTCTGATGGTGGACTATTAGTTGCATACGTTTTCATTACTATGACTGTGTCAATACCTCTGATGGTGGACTATTAGTTGACTACGTTTTTATTACTATGACTGTGGCAATACCTCTGATGGTGGACTATTAGACTATTAGTTGACTACGTTTTTATTACAATCACTGTGTCGATACCTCTGATGGTAGACTATTAGTTGACTACGTTTTTATTACAATCACTGTGTCAATACCACTGATGGTGGACTATTAGTTGCATACGTTTTTATTACTATGACTGTGTCAATACCTCTGATGGTGGACTATTAGTTGACTACGTTTTTATTACTATGACTGTGGCAATACCTCTGATGGTGGACTATTAGACTATTAGTTGACTACGTTTTTATTACAATCACTGTGTCGATACCTCTGATGGTAGACTATTAGTTGACTACGTTTTTATTACAATCACTGCGTCAATACCACTGATGGTGGACTATTAGTTGACTACGTTTTTATTACTATGACTGTGTCAATACCTCTGATGGTGGACTATTAGTTGACTACGTTTTAATTACAATCACTGTGTCAATACCTCTGATGGTGGACTATTAGTTGACTACGTTTTTATTACTATGACTGTGTCAATACCTCTGATGGTGGACTATTAGTTGACTACGTTTTTATTACTATGACTGTGTCAATACCTCTGATGGTGGACAATTAGTTGACTACGTTTTTATTACAATCACTGTGTCAATACCTCTGATGGTGGACTATTAGTTGACTACGTTTTTATTACTATGACTGTGTCAATACCTCTGATGGTGGACTATTAGTTGACTACGTTTTTATTACTATGACTGTGTCAATACCTCTGATGGTGGACAATTAGTTGACTACGTTTTTATTACAATCACTGTGTCAATACCTCTGATGGTGGACTATTAGTTGACTACGTTTTTATTACTATGACTGTGTCAATACCTCTGATGGTGGACTATTAGTTGACTACGTTTTTATTACAATCACTGTGTCAATACCTCTGATGGTGGACTATTAGTTGAATAAGTTTTTTTTACAATTACTGTGTCAATACCTCTGATGGTGGACTATTAGTTGACTACGTTTTTATTACATCACTGTGTCAATACCTCTGATGGTGGACTATTAGTTGACTACGTTTTTATTACTATGACTGTGTCAATACCTCTGATGATGGAATATTAGTTGACTACGTTTTTATTACTATGACTGTGTCAATACCTCTGATGGTGGACTATTAGTTGACTACGTTTTTATTACTATGACTTTGTCAATACCTCTGATGGTGGACTATTAGTTGCATACGTTTTTATTACTATGACTGTGTCAATACCTCTGATGGTGGTATATTAGTTGACTGCGTTTTTATTACTATGACTGTGTCAATACCTCTGATGGTGGACTATTAGACTATTAGTTGACTACGTTTTTATTACAATCACTGTGTCGATACCTCTGATGGTAGACTATTAGTTGACTACGTTTTTATTACAATCACTGCGTCAATACCACTGATGGTGGACTATTAGTTGACTACGTTTTTATTACTATGACTGTGTCAATACCTCTGATTGTGGACTATTAGTTGCATACGTTTTTATTACTATGACTGTGTCAATACCTCTGATGGTGGACTATTAGTTGACTACGTTTTTATTACTATGACTGTGGCAATACCTCTGATGGTGGACTATTAGACTATTAGTTGACTACGTTTTTATTACAATCACTGTGTCGATACCTCTGATGGTAGACTATTAGTTGACTACGTTTTTATTACAATCACTGCGTCAATACCACTGATGGTGGACTATTAGTTGACTACGTTTTTATTACTATGACTGTGTCAATACCTCTGATGGTGGACTATTAGTTGACTACGTTTTTATTACTATGACTGTGTCAATACCTCTGATGGTGGACTATTAGTTGACTACGTTTTTATTACTATGACTGTGTCAATACCTCTGATGGTGGACTATTAGTTGACTACGTTTTTATTACTATGACTGTGTCAATACCTCTGATGGTGGACTATTAGTTGACTACGTTTTTATTACAATCACTGTGTCAATATCACTGCTGGTGGACTATTAGTTGACTACGTTTGCATTACTATGACTGTGTCAATACCTCTGATGGTGGACTATTAGTTGACTACGTTTTTATTACAATCACTGTGTCAATACCTCTGATGGTGGACTATTAGTTGACTACGTTTTTATTACTATGACTGTGTCAATACCTCTGATGGTGGACTATTAGTTGACTACGTTTTCTTTACTATAACTGTGTCAATATCACTGCTGGTGGACTATTAGTTGACTACGTTTTTATTACTATGACTGTGTCAATATCACTGCTGGTGGACTATTAGTTGACTACGTTTTTATTACAATCACTGTGTCAATATCACTGCTGGTGGACTATTAGTTGACTACGTTTGCATTACTATGACTGTGTCAATACCTCTGATGGTGGACTATTAGTTGACTACGTTTTTATTACAATCACTGTGTCAATACCTCTGATGGTGGACTATTAGTTGACTACGTTTTTATTACTATGACTGTCAATACATCTGATGGTGGACTATTAGTTGACTACGTTTTTATTACTATGACTGTGTCAATATCACTGCTGGTGGACTATTAGTTGACTACGTTTTTATTACTATGACTGTGTCAATATCACTGCTGGTGGACTATTAGTTGACTACGTTTTTATTACAATCACTGTGTCAATATCACTGCTGGTGGACTATTAGTTGACTACGTTTGCATTATTATGACTGTGTCAATACCTCTGATGGTGGACTATTAGTTGACTACGTTTTTATTACAATCACTGTGTCAATACCTCTGATGGTGGACTATTAGTTGACTACGTTTTTATTACTATGACTGTGTCAATACCTCTGATAATGGACTATTAGTTGACTACGTTTCCATTACTATGACTGTGTCAATACCTCTGATGGTGGACTATTAGTTGACTACGTTTTTATTACAATCACTGTGTCAATACCTCTGATGGTGGACTATTAGTTGACTACGTTTTTATTACTATGACTGTGTCAATACCTCTGATGATGGACTATTAGTTGACTACGTTTGCATTACTATGACTGTCTCAATACCTCTGATGGTGGACTATTAGTTGACTACGTTTTTATTACAATCACTGTGTCAATACCTCTGATGGTTGACTATTAGTTGACTACGTTTTTATTACTATGACTGTGTCAATACCTCTGATGGTGGACTATTAGTTGACTACGTTTTTAATACAATCACTGTGTCAATACCTCTGATGGTGGACTATTAGTTGACTACGTTTTTATTACAATCATTGTGTCAATACCACTGCTGGTGGACAATTAGACTATTAGTTGACTACGTTTTTATTACAATCATTGTGTCAATACCACTGCTGGTGGACAATTAGACTATTAGTTGACTACGTTTTAATTACAATCATTGTGTCAATACCACTGCTGGTGGACAATTAGACAATTAGTTGACTACGTTTTTATTACAATCATTGTGTCAATACCACTGCTGGTGGACAATTAGACAATTAGTTGACTACGTTTTTATTACAATCATTGTGTCAATACCACTGCTGGTGGACTATTAGACAATTAGTTGACTACGTTTTTATTACAATCATTGTGTCAATACCACTGCTGGTGGACAATTAGACTATTAGTTGACTACGTTTTTATTACAATCACTGTGTCAATACCTCTGATGGTGGACTATTAGTTGACTACATTTTTATTACTATGACTGTGTCAATACCTCTGATGGTGGACTATTAGTTGACTACGTTTTTATTACAATGACTGTGTCAATACCTCTGATGGTGGACAATTAGTTGACTACGTTTTTATTACAATCACTGTGTCAATACCTCTGATGGTGGACTATTAGTTGACTACGTTTTTATTACTATGACTGTGTCAATACCTCTGATGGTGGACTATTAGTTGACTACGTTTTCATTACAATCACTGTGTCAATACCTCTGATGGTGGACTATTAGTTGAATAAGTTTTTTTTACAATTACTGTGTCAATACCTCTGATGGTGGACTATTAGTTGACTACGTTTTTATTACATCACTGTGTCAATACCTCTGATGGTGGACTATTAGTTGACTACGTTTTTATTACTATGACTGTCAATACCTCTGATGATGGACTATTAGTTGACTACGTTTTTATTACTATGACTGTGTCAATACCTCTGATGGTGGACTATTAGTTGACTACGTTTTTGTTTCTATGACTGTGTCAATACCTCTGATGGTGGACTATTAGTTGACTACGTTTGTATTACTATGACTGTGTCAATACCTCTGATGGTGGACTATTAGTTGACTACGTTTTAATTACTATGACTGTGTCAATACCTCTGATAATGGAATATTAGTTGACTACGTTTTTATTACTATGACTGTGTCAATACCTCTGATGGTGGACTATTAGTTGACTACGTTTTTATTACTATGACTTTGTCAATATCTCTGATGGTGGACTATTAGTTGCATACGTTTTTATTACTATGACTGTGTCAATACCTCTGATGGTGGACTATTAGTTGACTACGTTTTTATTACTATGACTGTGTCAATACCTCTGATGGTGGACTATTAGACTATTAGTTGACTACGTTTTAATTACAATCACTGTGTCGATACCTCTGATGGTAGACTATTAGTTTACTACGTTTTTATTACAATCACTGCGTCAATACCACTGATGGTGGACTATTAGTTGACTACGTTTTTATTACTATGACTGTGTCAATACCTCTGATGGTGGACTATTAGTTGCATACGTTTTTATTACTATGACTGTGTCAATACCTCTGATGGTGGACTATTAGTTGACTACGTTTTTATTACTATGACTGTGGCAATACCTCTGATGGTGGACTATTAGACTATTAGTTGACTACGTTTTTATTACAATCACTGTGTCGATACCTCTGATGGTAGACTATTAGTTGACTACGTTTTTATTACAATCACTGCGTCAATACCACTGATGGTGGACTATTAGTTGACTACGTTTTTATTACTATGACTGTCAATACCTCTGATGATGGACTATTAATTGACTACGTTTTTATTACTATAACTGTGTCAATACCTCTGATGGTGGACTATTAGACTATTAGTTGACTACGTTTTTATTACTATGACTGTGTCAATACCTCTGATGGTGGACTATTAGTTGACTACCTTTTTATTACTATGACTGTGTCAATACCTCTGATGGTGGACTATTAGTTGACTACATTTTTATTACTATGAATGTGTCAATAGCTCTGATGGTGGACTATTAGTTGACTACGTTTTTATTACTATGACTGTGTCAATACCTCTGATGGTGGACAATTAGTTGACTACGTTTTAATTACAATCACTGTGTCAATACCTCTGATGGTGGACTATTAGTTGACTACGTTTTTATTACTATGACTGTGTCAATACCTCTGATGGAGGACTATTAGTTGACTACGTTTTTATTACAATCACTATGTCAATACCTCTGATGGTGGACTATTAGTTGACTAAGTTTTTATTACAATTATGTGTCAATACCTCTGATGGTGGACTATTAGTTGACTATGTTTTTATTACAATCACTGCGTCAATACCTCTGATGGTGGACTATTAGTTGACTACGTTTTTATTACTATGACTGTGTCAATACCTCTGATGGAGGACTATTAGACTATTAGTTGACTACGTTTTTATTACTATGACTGTGTCAATACCTCTGATGGTGGACTATTAGTTGACTACGTTTTTATTACTATGACTGTGTCAATACCTCTGATGGTGGACTATTAGTTGACTACGTTTTTATTACTATGACTGTGTCAATACCTCTGATGGTGGACTATTAGTTGACTACGTTTTTATTACTATGATTATGTCAATACCTCTGATGATGGAATATTAGTTGACTACGTTTTTATTACAATGACTGTGTCAATACCTCTGATGGTGGACTATTAGTTGACTACGTTTTTATTACTATGACTGTGTCAATACCTCTGATGGTGGATTATTAGTTGACTACGTTTTAATTACTATGACTGTGTCAATACCTCTGATGGTGGACTATTAGTTGCATACGTTTTTATTACTATGACTGTGGCAATACCTCTGATGGTGGACTATTAGTTGACTACGTTTTTATTACTATGACTGTGGCAATACCTCTGATGGTGGACTATTAGTTGACTACGTTTTCATTACAATCACTGTGTCGATACCTCTGATGGTAGACTATTAGACTATTAGTTGACTACATTTTTATTACAATCACTGTGTCGATACCTCTGATGGTAGACTATTAGTTGACTACGTTTTTATTACAATCACTGTGTCAATACCTCTGATGGTGGACTATTCGTTGACTAAGTTTTAATTACAATTATGTGTCAATACCTCTGATGGTGGACTATTAGTTGACTATGTTTTTATTACAATCACTGCGTCAATACCTCTGATGGTGGACTATTAGTTGACTACCTTTTTATTACTATGACTGTGTCATTACCTCTGATGGTGGATTATTAGTTGACTACGTTTTAATTACTATGACTGTGTCAATACCTCTGATGGTGGACTATTAGTTGACTACGTTTTTATTACTATGACTGTGGCAATACCTCTGATGGTGGACTATTAGTTAACTACGTTTTCATTACAATCACTGTGTCGATACCTCTGATGGTAGACTATTAGACTATTAGTTGACTACGTTTTTATTACTATGACTGTGTCAATACCTCTGATGGTGGACTATTAGTTGACTACGTTTTTATTACAATCACTATGTCAATACCTCTGATGGTGGACTATTAGTTGACTAAGTTTTTATTACAATTATGTGTCAATACCTCTGATGGTGGACTATTAGTTGACTATGTTTTTATTACAATCACTGCGTCAATACCTCTGATGGTGGACTATTAGTTGACTACGTTTTTATTACTATGACTCTCAATACCTCTGATGATGGACTATTAGTTGACTACGTTTTTATTACTATGACTGTGTCAATACCTCTGATGGTGGACTATTAGTTGACTACGTTTTTATTACTATGACTCTCAATACCTCTGATGATGGACTATTAGTTGACTACGTTTTTATTACTATGACTGTGTCAATACCTCTGATGGTGGACTATTAGACTATTAGTTGACTAAGTTTTTATTACTATGACTGTGTCAATACGTCTGATGGTGGACTATTAGTTGACTACGTTTTTATTACTATGACTATGTCAATACCTCTGATGATGGAATATTAGTTGACTACGTTTTTATTACTATGACTGTGTCAATACCTCTGATGGTGGACTATTAGTTGACTACGTTTTTATTACTATGACTGTGTCAATACCTCTGATGGTGGATTATTAGTTGACTACGTTTTAATTACTATGACTGTGTCAATACCTCTGATGGTGGACTATTAGTTGCATACGTTTTTATTACTATGACTGTGTCAATACCTCTGATGGTGGACTATTAGTTGACTACGTTTTTATTACTATGACTGTGTCAATACCTCTGATGGTGGACTATTAGTTGACTACGTTTTTATTACTATGACTGTGACAATACCTCTGATGGTGGTCTATTAGTTGACTACGTTTTTATTACTATGACTGTGTCAATACCTCTGATGGTGGACTATTAGACTATTAGTTGACTACGTTTTTATTACAATCACTGTGTCGATACCTCTGATGGTAGACTATTAGTTGACTACGTTTTTATTACAATCACTGTGTCGATACCTCTGATGGTGGACTATTAGTTGACTACGTTTTTATTACTATGACTGTGTCAATACCTCTGATGGTGGACTATTATTTGACTACGTTTTATTACAATCACTGTGTCAATACCTCTGATGGTGGACTATTAGTTGACTATGTTTTTATTACTATGACTGTGTCAATACCTCTGATGCTGGACAATTAGTTGACTACGTTTTTATTACAATGACTGTGTCAATACCTCTGATGGTGGACTATTAGACTATTAGTTGACTACGTTTTTATTACTATGACTGTGTCAATACCTCTGATGGTGGACTATTAGTTGACTACGTTTTAATTACAATCACTGCATCAATACCTCTGATGGTGGACTATTAGTTGACTACGTTTTTATTACTATGACTGTCAATACCTCTGATGATGGACTATTAGTTGACTACGTTTTTATTACTATGACTGTGTCAATACCTCTGATGGTGGACTATTAGTTGACTACGTTTTTATTACTATGACTATGTCAATACCTCTGATGGTTGACTATTAGTTGACTACGTTTTTATTACTATGACTGTCAATACCTCTGATGGTGGACTATTAGTTGACTACGTTTTTATTACAATCATTGTGTCAATACCACTGCTGGTGGACAATTAGACTATTAGTTGACTACGTTTTTATTACAATCATTGTGTCAATACCACTGTTGGTGGAATATTAGACTATTAGTTGACTACGTTTTAATTACAATCATTGTGTCAATACCACTGCTGGTGGACAATTAGACAATTAGTTGACTACGTTTTTATTACAATCATTGTGTCAATACCACTGCTGGTGGACAATTAGACAATTAGTTGACTACGTTTTTATTACAATCATTGTGTCAATACCACTGCTGGTGGACTATTAGACAATTAGTTGACTACGTTTTTATTACAATCATTGTGTCAATACCACTGCTGGTGGACAATTAGACTATTAGTTGACTACGTTTTTATTACAATCACTGTGTCAATACCTCTGATGGTGGACTATTAGTTGACTACGTTTTTATTACTATGACTGTGTCAATACCTCTGATGGTGGACTATTAGTTGACTACGTTTTTATTACTATGACTGTGTCAATACCTCTGATGGTGGACAATTAGTTGACTACGTTTTTATTACAATCACTGTGTCAATACCTCTGATGGTGGACTATTAGTTGACTACGTTTTTAATACAATCACTGTGTCAATACCTCTGATGGTGGACTATTAGTTGACTACGTTTTTATTACAATCATTGTGTCAATACCACTGCTGGTGGACAATTAGACTATTAGTTGACTACGTTTTTATTACAATCATTGTGTCAATACCACTGCTGGTGGACAATTAGACTATTAGTTGACTACGTTTTAATTACAATCATTGTGTCAATACCACTGCTGGTGGACAATTAGACAATTAGTTGACTACGTTTTTATTACAATCATTGTGTCAATACCACTGCTGGTGGACAATTAGACAATTAGTTGACTACGTTTTTATTACAATCATTGTGTCAATACCACTGCTGGTGGACTATTAGACAATTAGTTGACTACGTTTTTATTACAATCATTGTGTCAATACCACTGCTGGTGGACAATTAGACTATTAGTTGACTACGTTTTTATTACAATCACTGTGTCAATACCTCTGATGGTGGACTATTAGTTGACTACATTTTTATTACTATGACTGTGTCAATACCTCTGATGGTGGACTATTAGTTGACTACGTTTTTATTACAATGACTGTGTCAATACCTCTGATGGTGGACAATTAGTTGACTACGTTTTTATTACAATCACTGTGTCAATACCTCTGATGGTGGACTATTAGTTGACTACGTTTTTATTACTATGACTGTGTCAATACCTCTGATGGTGGACTATTAGTTGACTACGTTTTCATTACAATCACTGTGTCAATACCTCTGATGGTGGACTATTAGTTGAATAAGTTTTTTTTACAATTACTGTGTCAATACCTCTGATGGTGGACTATTAGTTGACTACGTTTTTATTACATCACTGTGTCAATACCTCTGATGGTGGACTATTAGTTGACTACGTTTTTATTACTATGACTGTCAATACCTCTGATGATGGACTATTAGTTGACTACGTTTTTATTACAATCACTGTGTCAATACCTCTGATGGTGGACTATTAGTTGACTACGTTTTTATTACAATCACTGTGTCAATACCTCTGATGGTGGACTATTAGTTGACTACGTTTTTATTACTATGACTGTGTCAATACCTCTGATGGTGGACTATTAGTTGACTACGTTTTTATTACTATGACTGTGTCAATACCTCTGATGGTGGACAATTAGTTGACTACGTTTTTATTACAATCACTGTGTCAATACCTCTGATGGTGGACTATTAGTTGACTACATTTTTATTACTATGACTGTGTCAATACCTCTGATGGTGGACTATTAGTTGACTACGTTTTTATTACAATGACTGTGTCAATACCTCTGATGGTGGACAATTAGTTGACTACGTTTTTATTACAATCACTGTGTCAATACCTCTGATGGTGGACTATTAGTTGACTACGTTTTTATTACTATGACTGTGTCAATACCTCTGATGGTGGACTATTAGTTGACTACGTTTTCATTACAATCACTGTGTCAATACCTCTGATGGTGGACTATTAGTTGAATAAGTTTTTTTTACAATTACTGTGTCAATACCTCTGATGGTGGACTATTAGTTGACTACGTTTTTATTACATCACTGTGTCAATACCTCTGATGGTGGACTATTAGTTGACTACGTTTTTATTACTATGACTATCAATACCTCTGATGATGGACTATTAGTTGACTACGTTTTTATTACTATGACTGTCAATACCTCTGATGGTGGATTATTAGACTATTAGTTGACTACGTTTTTATTGCTATGACTGTGTCAATACCTCTGATGGTGGACTGTTAGTTGACTACGTTTTTGTTTCTATGACTGTGTCAATACCTCTGATGGTGGACTATTAGTTGACTACGTTTGTATTACTATGACTGTGTCAATACCTCTGATGGTGGACTATTAGTTGACTACGTTTTAATTACTATGACTGTGTCAATACCTCTGATAATGGAATATTAGTTGACTACGTTTTTATTACTATGACTGTGTCAATACCTCTGATGGTGGACTATTAGTTGACTACGTTTTTATTACTATGACTGTGTCAATATCTCTGATGGTGGACTATTAGTTGACTACGTTTTTATTACTATGACTGTGTCAATACCTCTAATGGTGGACTATTAGACTATTAGTTGACTACGTTTTAATTACAATCACTGTGTCGATACCTCTGATGGTAGACTATTAGTTGACTACGTTTTTATTACAATCACTGCGTCAATACCACTGATGGTGGACTATTAGTTGACTACGTTTTTATTACTATGACTGTGTCAATACCTCTGATGGTGGACTATTAGTTGCATACGTTTTTATTACTATGACTGTGTCAATACCTCTGATGGTGGACTATTAGTTGACTACGTTTTTATTACTATGACTGTGGCAATACCTCTGATGGTGGACTATTAGACTATTAGTTGAGTACGTTTTTATTACTATGACTGTGTCAATACCTCTGATGGTGGACTATTAGTTGACTACGTTTTTATTACTATGACTGTGTCAATACCTCTGATGGTGGACTATTAGTTGACTACATTTTTATTACTATGACTGTGTCAATAGCTGTGATGGTGGACTATTAGTTGACTACGTTTTTATTACTATGACTGTGTCAATACCTCTGATGGAGGACTATTAGTTGACTACGTTTTTATTACAATCACTATGTCAATACCTCTGATGGTGGACTATTAGTTGACTAAGTTTTTATTACAATTATGTGTCAATACCTCTGATGGTGGACTATTAGTTGACTATGTTTTTATTACAATCACTGCGTCAATACCTCTGATGGTGGACTATTAGTTGACTACGTTTTTATTACCATGACTGTCAATACCTCTGATGATGGACTATTAGTTGACTACGTTTTTATTACTATGACTGTGTCAATACCTCTGATGGAGGACTATTAGACTATTAGTTGACTACGTTTTTATTACTATGACTGTGTCAATACCTCTGATGGTGGACTATTAGTTGACTACGTTTTTATTACTATGACTGTGTCAATACCTCTGATGGTGGACTATTAGTTGACTACGTTTTTATTACTATGACTGTGTCAATACCTCTGATGGTGGACTATTAGTTGACTACGTTTTTATTACTATGATTATGTCAATACCTCTGATGATGGAATATTAGTTGACTACGTTTTTATTACTATGACTGTGTCAATACCTCTGATGGTGGACTATTAGTTGACTACGTTTTTATTACTATGACTGTGTCAATACCTCTGATGGTGGATTATTAGTTGACTACGTTTTAATTACTATGACTGTGTCAATACCTCTGATGGTGGACTATTAGTTGCATACGTTTTTATTACTATGACTGTGGCAATACCTCTGATGGTGGACTATTAGTTGACTACGTTTTTATTACTATGACTGTGTCAATACCTCTGATGGTGGACTATTAGTTGACTACGTTTTTATTACTATGACTGTGGCAATACCTCTGATGGTGGACTATTAGTTGACTACGTTTTCATTACAATCACTGTGTCAATACCTCTGATGGTAGACTATTAGACTATTAGTTGACTACATTTTTATTACAATCACTGTGTCGATACCTCTGATGGTAGACTATTAGTTGACTACGTTTTTATTACAATCACTGTGTCAATACCTCTGATGGTGGACTATTAGTTGACTAAGTTTTAATTACAATTATGTGTCAATACCTCTGATGGTGGACTATTAGTTGACTATGTTTTTATTACAATCACTGCGTCAATACCTCTGATGGTGGACTATTAGTTGACTACCTTTTTATTACTATGACTGTGTCATTACCTCTGATGGTGGATTATTAGTTGACTACGTTTTAATTACTATGACTGTGTCAATACCTCTGATGGTGGACTATTAGTTGACTACGTTTTTATTACTATG
Source organism: Bathymodiolus brooksi (assembly GCA_963680875.1). Taxonomy (NCBI): domain Eukaryota; kingdom Metazoa; phylum Mollusca; class Bivalvia; order Mytilida; family Modiolidae; genus Bathymodiolus; species Bathymodiolus brooksi. The sequence goes on from OY804586.1 coordinate 102,317,076, forward strand.
ACTGTGGCAATACCTCTGATGGTGGACTATTAGTTGACTACGTTTTCATTACAATCACTGTGTCGATACCTCTGATGGTAGACTATTAGACTATTAGTTGACTACGTTTTTATTACTATGACTGTGTCAATACCTCTGATGGTGGACTATTAGTTGACTACGTTTTTATTACAATCACTATGTCAATACCTCTGATGGTGGACTATTAGTTGACTAAGTTTTTATTACAATTATGTGTCAATACCTCTGATGGTGGACTATTAGTTGACTATGTTTTTATTACAATCACTGCGTCAATACCTCTGATGGTGGAATATTAGTTGACTACGTTTTTATTACCATGACTGTCAATACCTCTGATGATGGACTATTAGTTGACTACGTTTTTATTACTATGACTGTGTCAATACCTCTGATGGAGGACTATTAGACTATTAGTTGACTACGTTTTTATTACTATGACTGTGTCAATACCTCTGATGGTGGACTATTAGTTGACTACGTTTTTATTACTATGACTGTGTCAATACCTCTGATGGTGGACTATTAGTTGACTACGTTTTTATTACTATGACTGTGTCAATACCTCTGATGGTGGACTATTAGTTGACTACGTTTTTATTACTATGATTATGTCAATACCTCTGATGATGGAATATTAGTTGACTACGTTTTTATTACTATGACTGTGTCAATACCTCTGATGGTGGACTATTAGTTGACTACGTTTTTATTACTATGACTGTGTCAATACCTCTGATGGTGGATTATTAGTTGACTACGTTTTAATTACTATGACTGTGTCAATACCTCTGATGGTGGACTATTAGTTGCATACGTTTTTATTACTATGACTGTGGCAATACCTCTGATGGTGGACTATTAGTTGACTACGTTTTTATTACTATGACTGTGTCAATACCTCTGATGGTGGACTATTAGTTGACTACGTTTTTATTACTATGACTGTGGCAATACCTCTGATGGTGGACTATTAGTTGACTACGTTTTCATTACAATCACTGTGTCGATACCTCTGATGGTAGACTATTAGACTATTAGTTGACTACATTTTTATTACAATCACTGTGTCGATACCTCTGATGGTAGACTATTAGTTGACTACGTTTTTATTACAATCACTGTGTCAATACCTCTGATGGTGGACTATTAGTTGACTAAGTTTTAATTACAATTATGTGTCAATACCTCTGATGGTGGACTATTAGTTGACTATGTTTTTATTACAATCACTGCGTCAATACCTCTGATGGTGGACTATTAGTTGACTACCTTTTTATTACTATGACTGTGTCAATACCTCTGATGGTGGATTATTAGTTGACTACGTTTTAATTACTATGACTGTGTCAATACCTCTGATGGTGGACTATTAGTTGACTACGTTTTTATTACTATGACTGTGGCAATACCTCTGATGGTGGACTATTAGTTGACTACGTTTTCATTACAATCACTGTGTCGATACCTCTGATGGTAGACTATTAGACTATTAGTTGACTACGTTTTTATTACTATGACTGTGTCAATACCTCTGATGGTGGACTATTAGTTGACTACGTTTTTATTACAATCACTATGTCAATACCTCTGATGGTGGACTATTAGTTGACTAAGTTTTTATTACAATTATGTGTCAATACCTCTGATGGTGGACTATTAGTTGACTATGTTTTTATTACAATCACTGCGTCAATACCTCTGATGGTGGACTATTAGTTGACTACGTTTTTATTACTATGACTGTCAATACCTCTGATGATGGACTATTAGTTGACTACGTTTTTATTACTATGACTGTGTCAATACCTCTGATGGTGGACTATTAGACTATTAGTTGACTAAGTTTTTATTACTATGACTGTGTCAATACCTCTGCAGGTGGACTATTAGTTGACTACGTTTTTATTACTATGACTATGTCAATACCTCTGATGATGGAATATTAGTTGACTACGTTTTTATTACTATGACTGTGTCAATACCTCTGATGGTGGACTATTAGTTGACTACGTTTTTATTACTATGACTGTGTCAATACCTCTGATGGTGGATTAATAGTTGACTACGTTTTAATTACTATGACTGTGACAATACCTCTGATGGTGGACTATTATTTGACTACGTTTTATTACAATCACTGTGTCAATACCTCTGATGATGGACTATTAGTTGACTACGTTTTTATTACTATGACTGTGTCAATACCTCTGATGGTGGACTATTAGTTGACTACATTTTTATTACTATGACTATGTCAATACCTCTGATGATGGAATATTAGTTGACTACGTTTTTATTACTATGACTGTGTCAATACTTCTGATGGTGGACTATTAGTTGACTACGTTTTTATTACTATGACTGTTTCAATACCTCTGATGGTGGACTATTAGTTGACTACGTTTTTATTGCTATGACTGTGGCAATACCTCTGATGGTGGACTATTAGTTGCATACGTTTTTATTACTATGACTGTGTCAATACCTCTGATGGTGGACTATTAGTTGACTACGTTTTTATTACTATGACTGTGTCAATACCTCTGATGGTGGACTATTAGTTGACTACGTTTTTATTACTATGACTGTGGCAATACCTCTGATGGTGGTCTATTAGTTGACTACGTTTTTATTACTATGACTGTGTCAATACCTCTGATGGTGGACTATTAGACTATTAGTTGACTACGTTTTTATTACAATCACTGTGTCGATACCTCTGATGGTAGACTATTAGTTGACTACGTTTTTATTACAATCACTGTGTCGATACCTCTGATGGTGGACTATTAGTTGACTACGTTTTTATTACTATGACTGTGTCAATACCTCTGATGGTGGACTATTATTTGACTACGTTTTATTACAATCACTGTGTCAATACCTCTGATGGTGGACTATTAGTTGACTACGTTTTTATTACTATGACTGTGTCAATACCTCTGATGCTGGACAATTAGTTGACTACGTTTTTATTACAATGACTGTGTCAATACCTCTGATGGTGGACTATTAGACTATTAGTTGACTACGTTTTTATTACTATGACTGTGTCAATACCTCTGATGGTGGACAATTAGTTGACTACGTTTTAATTACAATCACTGCATCAATACCTCTGATGGTGGACTATTAGTTGACTACGTTTTTATTACTATGACTGTGTCAATACCTCTGATGGTGGACTATTAGTTGACTACGTTTTTATTACTATGACTGTGTCAATACCTCTGATGGTGGACAATTAGTTGACTACGTTTTTATTACAATCACTGTGTCAATACCTCTGATGGTGGACTATTAGTTGACTACGTTTTTATTACTATGACTGTGTCAATACCTCTGATGGTGGACTATTAGTTGCATACGTTTTTATTACTATGACTGTGTCAATACCTCTGATGGTGGACAATTAGTTGACTACGTTTTTATTACAATCACTGTGTCAATACCTCTGATGGTGGACTATTAGTTGACTACGTTTTTATTACTATGACTGTGTCAATACCTCTGATGGTGGACTATTAGTTGACTACGTTTTTATTACAATCACTGTGTCAATACCTCTGATGGTGGACTATTAGTTGAATAAGTTTTTTTTACAATTACTGTGTCAATACCTCTGATGGTGGACTATTAGTTGACTACGTTTTTATTGCTATGACTGTGTCAATACCTCTGATGGTGGATTATTAGTTGACTACGTTTTTGTTTCTATGACTGTGTCAATACCTCTGATGGTGGACTATTAGTTGACTACGTTTTTATTACTATGACTGTGTCAATACCTCTGATGGTGGACTATTAGTTGCATACGTTTTTATTACTATGACCGTGTCAATACCTCTGATGGTGGACTATTAGTTGACTACGTTTTTATTACTATGACTGTGTCAATACCTCTGATGGTGGACTATTAGACTATTAGTTGACTACGTTTTTATTACAATCACTGTGTCGATACCTCTGATGGTAGACTATTAGTCGACTACGTTTTTATTGCAATCACTGCGTCAATACCACTGATGGTGGACTATTAGTTGACTACGTTTTTATTACTATGACTGTGTCAATACCTCTGATGGTGGACTATTAGTTGCATACGTTTTTATTACTATGACTGTGTCAATACCTCTGATGGTGGACTATTAGTTGACTACGTTTTTATTTCTATGACTGTGGCAATACCTCTGATGGTGGACTATTAGTTGACTACGTTTTTATTACTATGACTGTGTCAATACCTCTGATGGTGGACTATTAGACTATGAGTTGACTACGTTTTTATTACAATCACTGTGTCGATACCTCTGATGGTAGACTATTAGTTGACTACGTTTTTATTACAATCACTGCGTCAATACCACTGATGGTGGACTATTAGTTGACTACGTTTTTATTACTATGACTGTCAATACCTCTGATGATGGACTATTAGTTGACTACGTTTTTATTACTATAACTGTGTCAATACCTCTGATGGTGGACTATTAGACTATTAGTTGACTACGTTTTTATTACTATGACTGTGTCAATACCTCTGATGGTGGACTATTAGTTGACTACGTTTGTATTACTATGACTGTGTCAATACCTCTGATGGTGGACTATTAGTTGACTACATTTTTATTACTATGACTGTGTCAATAGCTCTGATGGTGGACTATTAGTTGACTACGTTTGTATTACTATGACTGTGTCAATACCTCTGATGGTGGACAATTAGTTGACTACGTTTTAATTACAATCACTGTGTCAATACCTCTGATGGTGGACTATTAGTTGACTACGTTTTTATTACTATGACTGTGTCAATACCTCTGATGGTGGACTATTAGTTGACTACGTTTTTATTACAATCACTATGTCAATACCTCTGATGGTGGACTATTAGTTGACTAAGTATTTATTACAATTATGTGTCAATACCTCTGATGGTGGACTATTAGTTGACTATGTTTTTATTACAATCACTGCGTCAATACCTCTGATGGTGGACTATTAGTTGACTACGTTTTTATTACCATGACTGTCAATACCTCTGATGATGGACTATTAGTTGACTACGTTTTTATTACTATGACTGTGTCAATACCTCTGATGGAGGACTATTAGACTATTAGTTGACTACGTTTTTATTACTATGACTGTGTCAATACCTCTGATGGTGGACTATTAGTTGACTACGTTTTTATTACTATGACTGTGTCAATACCTCTGATGGTGGACTATTAGTTGACTACGTTTTTATTACTATGACTATGTCAATACCTCTGATGATGGAATATTAGTTGACTACGTTTTTATTACTATGACTGTGTCAATACCTCTGATGGTGGACTATTAGTTGACTACGTTATTATTACTATGACTGTGTCAATACCTCTGATGGTGGATTATTAGTTGACTGCGTTTTAATTACTATGACTGTGTCAATACCTCTGATGGTGGACTATTAGTTGCATACGTTTTTATTACTATGACTGTGTCAATACCTCTGATGGTGGACTATTAGTTGACTATGTTTTTATTACTATGACTGTGTCAATACCTCTGATGGTGGACTATTAGTTGACTACGTTTTTATTACTATGACTGTGGCAATACCTCTGATGGTGGACTATTAGTTGACTACGTTTTTATTACAATCACTGTGTCGATACCTCTGATGGTAGACTATTAGACTATTAGTTGACTACATTTTTATTACAATCACTGTGTCGATACCTCTGATGGTAGACTATTAGTTGACTACGTTTTTATTACAATCACTGTGTCAATACCTCTGATGGTGGACTATTAGTTGACTAAGTTTTTATTACAATTATGTGTCAATACCTCTGATGGTGGTCTATTAGTTGACTATGTTTTTATTACAATCACTGCGTCAATACCTCTGATGATGGACTATTAGTTGACTACGTTTTTATTACCATGACTGTCAATACCTCTGATGATAGACTATTAGTTGACTACCTTTTTATTACTATTACTGTGTCAATACCTCTGATGGTGGACTATTAAACTATTAGTTGACTACGTTTTTATTACTATGACTGTGTCAATACCTCTGATGGTGGACTATTAGTTGACTACGTTTTATTACTATGACTGTGTCAATACCTCTGATGGTGGACTATTAGTTGACTACGTTTTTATTACTATGACTGTGTCAATACCTCTGATGGTGGACTATTAGTTGACTAAGTTTTTATTACTATGACTGTGTCAATACCTCTGATGGTGGACAATTAGTTTACTACGTTTTTATTACAATCACTGTGTCAATACCTCTGATGGTGGACTATTAGTTGACTACGTTTTTATTACTATGACTGTGTCAATACCTCTGATGGTGGACTATTAGTTGACTACGTTTTTATTACAATCACTATGTCAATACCTCTGATGGTGGACTATTAGTTGACTATGTTTTTATTACAATCACTGCGTCAATACCTCTGATGGTGGACTATTAGTTGACTACGTTTTTATTACAATCACTATGTCAATACCTCTGATGGTGGACTATTAGACTATTAGTTGACTACGTTTTTATTACTATGACTGTGTCAATACCTCTGATGGTGGACTATTAGTTGACTACATTTTTATTACTATGACTGTGTCAATAGCTCTGATGGTGGACTATTAGTTGACTACGTTTTTATTACTATGACTGTGTCAATACCTCTGATGGTGGACAATTAGTTGACTACGTTTTAATTACAATCACTGTGTCAATACCTCTGATGGTGGACTATTAGTTGACTACGTTTTTATTACTATGACTGTGTCAATACCTCTGATGGTGGACTATTAGTTGACTACGTTTTTATTACAATCACTATGTCAATACCTCTGATGGTGGACTATTAGTTGACTAAGTTTTTATTACAATTATGTGTCAATACCTCTGATGGTGGACTATTAGTTGACTATGTTTTTATTACAATCACTGCGTCAATACCTCTGATGGTGGACTATTAGTTGACTACGTTTTTATTACCATGACTGTCAATACCTCTGATGATGGACTATTAGTTGACTACGTTTTTATTACTATGACTGTGTCAATACCTCTGATGGAGGACTATTAGACTATTAGTTGACTACGTTTTTATTACTATGACTGTGTCAATACCTCTGATGGTGGACTATTAGTTGACTACGTTTTTATTACTATGACTGTGTCAATACCTCTGATGGTGGACTATTAGTTGACTACGTTTTTATTACTATGACTGTGTCAATACCTCTGATGGTGGACTATTAGTTGACTACGTTTTTATTACTATGACTATGTCAATACCTCTGATGATGGAATATTAGTTGACTACGTTTTTATTACTATGACTGTGGCAATACCTCTGATGGTGGTCTATTAGTTGACTACGTTATTATTACTATGACTGTGTCAATACCTCTGATGGTGGACTATTAGTTGATTACGTTTTTATTACTATGACTGTCAATACCTCTGATGATGGACTATTAGTTGACTACGTTTTTATTACTATGACTGTGTCAATACCTCTGATGGTGGACTATTAGACTATTAGTTGACTACGTTTTTATTACTATGACTGTGTCAATACCTCTGATGGTGGACTATTAGTTGACTACATTTTTATTACTATGACTGTGTCAATAGCTCTGATGGTGGACTATTAGTTGACTACGTTTTTATTACTATGACTGTGTCAATACCTCTGATGGTGGACAATTAGTTGACTACGTTTTAATTACAATCACTGTGTCAATACCTCTGATGGTGGACTATTAGTTGACTACGTTTTTATTACTATGACTGTGTCAATACCTCTGATGGTGGACTATTAGTTGACTACGTTTTTATTACAATCACTATGTCAATACCTCTGATGGTGGACTATTAGTTGACTAAGTTTTTATTACAATTATGTGTCAATACCTCTGATGGTGGACTATTAGTTGACTATGTTTTTATTACAATCACTGCGTCAATACCTCTGATGGTGGACTATTAGTTGACTACGTTTTTATTACCATGACTGTCAATACCTCTGATGATGGACTATTAGTTGACTACGTTTTTATTACTATGACTGTGTCAATACCTCTGATGGAGGACTATTAGACTATTAGTTGACTACGTTTTTATTACTATGACTGTGTCAATACCTCTGATGGTGGACTATTAGTTGACTACGTTTTTATTACTATGACTGTGTCAATACCTCTGATGGTGGACTATTAGTTGACTACGTTTTTATTACTATGACTGTGTCAATACCTCTGATGGTGGACTATTAGTTGACTACGTTTTTATTACTATGACTATGTCAATAACTCTGATGATGGAATATTAGTTGACTACGTTTTTATTACTATGACTGTGGCAATACCTCTGATGGTGGTCTATTAGTTGACTACGTTATTATTACTATGACTGTGTCAATACCTCTGATGGTGGATTATTAGTTGACTACGTTTTAATTACTATGACTGTGTCAATACCTCTGATGGTGGACTATTAGTTGCATACGTTTTTATTACTATGACTGTGTCAATACCTCTGATGGTGGACTATTAGTTGACTACGTTTTTATTACTATGACTGTGTCAATACCTCTGATGGTGGACTATTAGTTGACTACGTTTTTATTACTATGACTGTGGCAATACCTCTGATGGTGGACTATTAGTTGACTACGTTTTTATTACAATCACTGTGTCGATACCTCTGATGGTAGACTATTAGACTATTAGTTGACTACATTTTTATTACAATCACTGTGTCGATACCTCTGATGGTAGACTATTAGTTGACTACGTTTTTATTACAATCACTGTGTCAATACCTCTGATGGTGGACTATTAGTTGACTAAGTTTTTATTACAATTATGTGTCAATACCTCTGATGGTGGACTATTAGTTGACTATGTTTTTATTACAATCACTGCGTCAATACCTCTGATGGTGGACTATTAGTTGACTACGTTTTTATTACCATGACTGTCAATACCTCTGATGATAGACTATTAGTTGACTACCTTTTCATTACTATTACTGTGTCAATACCTCTGATGGTGGACTATTAGACTATTAGTTGACTACGTTTTTATTACTATGACTGTGTCAATACCTCTGATGGTGGACTATTAGTTGACTACGTTTTATTACTATGACTGTGTCAATACCTCTGATGGTGGACTATTAGTTGACTACGTTTTTATTACTATGACTGTGTCAATACCTCTGATGGTGGACTATTAGTTGACTAAGTTTTTATTACTATGACTGTGTCAATATCTCTGATGGTGGACAATTAGTTGACTACGTTTTTATTACAATCACTCTGTCAATACCTCTGATGGTGGACTATTAGTTGACTACGTTTTTATTACTATGACTGTGTCAATACCTCTGATGGTGGACTATTAGTTGACTACGTTTTTATTACAATCACTATGTCAATACCTCTGATGGTGGACTATTAGTTGACTAAGTTTTTATTACAATTATGTGTCAATACCTCTGATGGTGGACTATTAGTTGACTATGTTTTTATTACAATCACTGCGTCAATACCTCTGATGGTGGACTATTAGTTGATTACGTTTTTATTACTATGACTGTCAATACCTCTGATGATGGACTATTAGTTGACTACGTTTTTATTACTATGACTGTGTCAATACCTCTGATGGTGGACTATTAGACTATTAGTTGACTACGTTTTTATTACTATGACTGTGTCAATACCTCTGATGGTGGACTATTAGTTGACTACATTTTTATTACTATGACTGTGTCAATACCTCTGATGGTGGACTATTAGTTGACTACGTTTTTATTACTATGACTGTGTCAATACCTCTGATGGTGGACTATTAGTTGACTACGTTTTTATTACTATGACTATGTCAATACCTCTGATGATGGAATATTAGTTGACTACGTTTTTATTACTATGACTGTGTCAATACCTCTGATGGTGGATTATTAGTTGACTACGTTTTAATTACTATGACTGTGTCAATACCTCTGATGGTGGACTATTAGTTGCATACGTTTTTATTACTATGACTGTGTCAATACCTCTGATGGTGGACTATTAGTTGACTACGTTTTTATTACTATGACTGTGGCAATACCTCTGATGGTGGTCTATTAGTTGACTACGTTTTTATTACTATGACTGTGTCAATACCTCTGATGGTGGACTATTAGACTATTAGTTGACTACGTTTTTATTACAATCACTGTGTCGATACCTCTGATGGTAGACTATTAGTTGACTACGTTTTTATTACAATCACTGTGTCAATACCTCTGATGGTGGACTATTAGTTGACTACGTTTTTATTACTATGACTGTGTCAATACCTCTGATGGTGGACTATTAGACTATTAGTTGACTACGTTTTTATTACTATGACTGTGTCAATACCTCTGATGGTGGACTATTAGACTATTAGTTGACTACGTTTTTATTACTATGACTGTGTCAATACCTCTGATGGTGGACTATTAGTTGACTACATTTTTATTACTATGACTGTGTCAATAGCTCTGATGGTGGACTATTAGTTGACTACGTTTTTATTACTATGCCTGTGTCAATACCTCTGATGGTGGACAATTAGTTGACTACGTTTTAATTACAATCACTGTGTCAATACCTCTGATGGTGGACTATTAGTTGACTACGTTTTTATTACTATGACTGTGTCAATACCTCTGATGGTGGACTATTAGTTGACTACGTTTTTATTACAATCACTATGTCAATACCTCTGATGGTGGACTATTAGTTGACTAAGTTTTTATTACAATTATGTGTCAATACCTCTGATGGTGGACTATTAGTTGACTATGTTTTTATTACAATCACTGCGTCAATACCTCTGATGGTGGACTATTAGTTGACTACGTTTTTATTACCATGACTGTCAATACCTCTGATGATGGACTATTAGTTGACTACGTTTTTATTACTATGACTGTGTCAATACCTCTGATGGAGGACTATTAGACTATTAGTTGACTACGTTTTTATTACTATGACTGTGTCAATACCTCTGATGGTGGACTAATAGTTGACTACGTTTTTATTACTATGACTGTGTCAATACCTCTGATAATGGACTATTAGTTGACTACGTTTTTATTACTATGACTGTGTCAATACCTCTGATGGTAGACTATTAGTTGACTACGTTTTTATTACTATGACTGTGGCAATACCTCTGATGGTGGACTATTAGTTGACTACGTTTTTATTACAATCACTGTGTCGATACCTCTGATGGTAGACTATTAGACTATTAGTTGACTACATTTTTATTACAATCACTGTGTCGATACCTCTGATGGTAGACTATTAGTTGACTACGTTTTTATTACAATCACTGTGTCAATACCTCTGATGGTGGACTATTAGTTGACTAAGTTTTTATTACAATTATGTGTCAATACCTCTGATGGTGGACTATTAGTTGACTATGTTTTTATTACAATCACTGCGTCAATACCTCTGATGGTGGACTATTAGTTGACTACGTTTTTATTACCATGACTGTCAATACCTCTGATGATAGACTATTAGTTGACTACCTTTTTATTACTATTACTGTGTCAATACCTCTGATGGTGGACTATTAGACTATTAGTTGACTACGTTTTTATTACTATGACTGTGTCAATACCTCTGATGGTGGACTATTAGTTGACTACGTTTTATTACTATGACTGTGTCAATACCTCTGATGGTGGACTATTAGTTGACTACGTTTTTATTACTATGACTGTGTCAATACCTCTGATGGTGGACTATTAGTTGACTAAGTTTTTATTACTATGACTGTGTCAATATCTCTGATGGTGGACAATTAGTTGACTACGTTTTTATTACAATCACTCTGTCAATACCTCTGATGGTGGACTATTAGTTGACTACGTTTTTATTACTATGACTGTGTCAATACCTCTGATGGTGGACTATTAGTTGACTACGTTTTTATTACAATCACTATGTCAATACCTCTGATGGTGGACTATTAGTTGACTAAGTTTTTATTACAATTATGTGTCAATACCTCTGATGGTGGACTATTAGTTGACTATGTTTTTATTACAATCACTGCGTCAATACCTCTGATGGTGGACTATTAGTTGATTACGTTTTTATTACTATGACTGTCAATACCTCTGATGATGGACTATTAGTTGACTACGTTTTTATTACTATGACTGTGTCAATACCTCTGATGGTGGACTATTAGACTATTAGTTGACTACGTTTTTATTACTATGACTGTGTCAATACCTCTGATGGTGGACTATTAGTTGACTACATTTTTATTACTATGACTGTGTCAATACCTCTGATGGTGGACTATTAGTTGACTACGTTTTTATTACTATGACTGTGTCAATACCTCTGATGGTGGACTATTAGTTGACTACGTTTTTATTACTATGACTATGTCAATACCTCTGATGATGGAATATTAGTTGACTACGTTTTTATTACTATGACTGTGTCAATACCTCTGATGGTGGATTATTAGTTGACTACGTTTTAATTACTATGACTGTGTCAATACCTCTGATGGTGGACTATTAGTTGCATACGTTTTTATTACTATGACTGTGTCAATACCTCTGATGGTGGACTATTAGTTGACTACGTTTTTATTACTATGACTGTGGCAATACCTCTGATGGTGGTCTATTAGTTGACTACGTTTTTATTACTATGACTGTGTCAATACCTCTGATGGTGGACTATTAGACTATTAGTTGACTACGTTTTTATTACAATCACTGTGTCGATACCTCTGATGGTAGACTATTAGTTGACTACGTTTTTATTACAATCACTGTGTCAATACCTCTGATGGTGGACTATTAGTTGACTACGTTTTTATTACTATGACTGTGTCAATACCTCTGATGGTGGACTATTAGACTATTAGTTGACTACGTTTTTATTACTATGACTGTGTCAATACCTCTGATGGTGGACTATTAGACTATTAGTTGACTACGTTTTTATTACTATGACTGTGTCAATACCTCTGATGGTGGACTATTAGTTGACTACATTTTTATTACTATGACTGTGTCAATAGCTCTGATGGTGGACTATTAGTTGACTACGTTTTTATTACTATGCCTGTGTCAATACCTCTGATGGTGGACAATTAGTTGACTACGTTTTAATTACAATCACTGTGTCAATACCTCTGATGGTGGACTATTAGTTGACTACGTTTTTATTACTATGACTGTGTCAATACCTCTGATGGTGGACTATTAGTTGACTACGTTTTTATTACAATCACTATGTCAATACCTCTGATGGTGGACTATTAGTTGACTAAGTTTTTATTACAATTATGTGTCAATACCTCTGATGGTGGACTATTAGTTGACTATGTTTTTATTACAATCACTGCGTCAATACCTCTGATGGTGGACTATTAGTTGACTACGTTTTTATTACCATGACTGTCAATACCTCTGATGATGGACTATTAGTTGACTACGTTTTTATTACTATGACTGTGTCAATACCTCTGATGGTGGACTAATAGTTGACTACGTTTTTATTACTATGACTGTGTCAATACCTCTGATAATGGACTATTAGTTGACTACGTTTTTATTACTATGACTGTGTCAATACCTCTGATGGTGGACTATTAGTTGACTACGTTTTTATTACTATGACTATGTCAATACCTCTGATGATGGAATATTAGTTGACTACGTTTTTATTACTATGACTGTGGCAATACCTCTGATGGTGGTCTATTAGTTGACTACGTTATTATTACTATGACTGTGTCAATACCTCTGATGGTGGATTATTAGTTGACTACGTTTTAATTACTATGACTGTGTCAATACCTCTGATGGTGGACTATTAGTTGCATACGTTTTTATTACTATGACTGTGTCAATACCTCTGATGGTGGACTATTAGTTGACTACGTTTTTATTACTATGACTGTGTCAATACCTCTGATGGTGGACTATTAGTTGACTACGTTTTTATTACTATGACTGTGGCAATACCTATGATGGTGGACTATTAGTTGACTACGTTTTTATTACAATCACTGTGTCGATACCTCTGATGGTAGACTATTAGACTATTAGTTGACTACATTTTTATTACAATCACTGTGTCGATACCTCTGATGGTAGACTATTAGTTGACTACGTTTTTATTACAATCACTGTGTCAATACCTCTGATGGTGGACTATTAGTTGACTAAGTTTTTATTACAATTATGTGTCAATACCTCTGATGGTGGACTATTAGTTGACTATGTTTTTATTACAATCACTGCGTCAATACCTCTGATGGTGGACTATTAGTTGACTACGTTTTTATTACCATGACTGTCAATACCTCTGATGATAGACTATTAGTTGACTACCTTTTTATTACTATTATTGTGTCAATACCTCTGATGGTGGACTATTAGACTATTAGTTGACTACGTTTTTATTACTATGACTGTGTCAATACCTCTGATGGTGGACTATTAGTTGACTACGTTTTATTACTATGACTGTGTCAATACCTCTGATGGTGGACTATTAGTTGACTACGTTTTTATTACTATGACTGTGTCAATACCTCTGATGGTGGACTATTAGTTGACTAAGTTGTTATTACTATGACTGTGTCAATACCTCTGATGGTGGACAATTAGTTGACTACGTTTTTATTACAATCACTGTGTCAATACCTCTGATGGTGGACTATTAGTTGACTACGTTTTTATTACAATCACTATGTCAATACCTCTGATGGTGGACTATTAGTTGACTAAGTTTTTATTACAATTATGTGTCAATACCTCTGATGGTGGACTATTAGTTGACTATGTTTTTATTACAATCACTGCGTCAATACCTCTGATGGTGGACTATTAGTTGATTACGTTTTTATTACTATGACTGTCAATACCTCTGATGATGGACTATTAGTTGACTACGTTTTTATTACTATGACTGTGTCAATACCTCTGATGGTGGACTATTAGACTATTAGTTGACTACGTTTTTATTTCTATGACTGTGTCAATACCTCTGATGGTGGACTATTAGTTGACTACATTTTTATTACTATGACTGTGTCAATACCTCTGATGGTGGACTATTAGTTGACTACGTTTTTATTACTATGACTGTGTCAATACCTCTGATGGTGGACTATTAGTTGACTACGTTTTTATTACTATGACTATGTCAATACCTCTGATGATGGAATATTAGTTGACTACGTTTTTATTACTATGACTGTGTCAATACCTCTGATGGTGGACTATTAGTTGACTACGTTTTTATTAATATGACTGTGTCAATACCTCTGATGGTGGATTATTAGTTGATTACGTTTTAATTACTATGACTGTGTCAATACCTCTGATGGTGGACTATTAGTTGACTACGTTTTTATTACTATGACTGTGGCAATACCTCTGATGGTGGTCTATTAGTTGACTACGTTTTTATTACTATGACTGTGTCAATACCTCTGATGGTGGACTATTAGACTATTAGTTGACTACGTTTTTATTACAATCACTGTGTCGATACCTCTGATGGTAGACTATTAGTTGACTACGTTTTTATTACAATCACTGTGTCAATACCTCTGATGGTGGACTATTAGTTGACTACGTTTTTATTACTATGACTGTGTCAATACCTCTGATGGTGGACTATTATTTGACTACGTTTTATTACAATCACTGTGTCAATACCTCTGATGGTGGACTATTAGTTGACTACGTTTTAATTACTATGACTGTGTCAATACCTCTGATGCTGGACAATTAGTTGACTACGTTTTTATTACAATGACTGTGCCAATACCTCTGATGGTGGACTATTAGTTGACTACGTTTTAATTACTATGACTGTGTCAATACCTCTGATGGTGGACTATTAGTTGACTACGTTTTTATTACAATCACTGCGTCAATACCTCTGATGGTGGACTATTAGTTGACTACGTTTTTATTACAATCACTGTGTCAATACCTCTGATGGTGGACTATTAGTTGACTAAGTTTTTATTACAATTATGTGTCAATACCTCTGATGGTGGACTATTAGTTGACTATGTTTTTATTACAATCACTGCGTCAATACCTCTGATGGTGGACTATTAGTTGACTACGTTTTTATTACCATGACTGTCAATACCTCTGATGATAGACTATTAGTTGACTACCTTTTTATTACTATTATTGTGTCAATACCTCTGATGGTGGACTATTAGACTATTAGTTGACTACGTTTTTATTACTATGACTGTGTCAATACCTCTGATGGTGGACTATTAGTTGACTACGTTTTATTACTATGACTGTGTCAATACCTCTGATGGTGGACTATTAGTTGACTACGTTTTTATTACTATGACTGTGTCAATACCTCTGATGGTGGACTATTAGTTGACTAAGTTGTTATTACTATGACTGTGTCAATACCTCTGATGGTGGACAATTAGTTGACTACGTTTTTATTACAATCACTGTGTCAATACCTCTGATGGTGGACTATTAGTTGACTACGTTTTTATTACAATCACTATGTCAATACCTCTGATGGTGGACTATTAGTTGACTAAGTTTTTATTACAATTATGTGTCAATACCTCTGATGGTGGACTATTAGTTGACTATGTTTTTATTACAATCACAGCGTCAATACCTCTGATGGTGGACTATTAGTTGATTACGTTTTTATTACTATGACTGTCAATACCTCTGATGATGGACTATTAGTTGACTACGTTTTTATTACTATGACTGTGTCAATACCTCTGATGGTGGACTATTAGACTATTAGTTGACTACGTTTTTATTTCTATGACTGTGTCAATACCTCTGATGGTGGACTATTAGTTGACTACATTTTTATTACTATGACTGTGTCAATACCTCTGATGGTGGACTATTAGTTGACTACGTTTTTATTACTATGACTGTGTCAATACCTCTGATGGTGGACTATTAGTTGACTACGTTTTTATTACTATGACTATGTCAATACCTCTGATGATGGAATATTAGTTGACTACGTTTTTATTACTATGACTGTGTCAATACCTCTGATGGTGGACTATTAGTTGACTACGTTTTTATTAATATGACTGTGTCAATACCTCTGATGGTGGATTATTAGTTGATTACGTTTTAATTACTATGACTGTGTCAATACCTCTGATGGTGGACTATTAGTTGACTACGTTTTTATTACTATGACTGTGGCAATACCTCTGATGGTGGTCTATTAGTTGACTACGTTTTTATTACTATGACTGTGTCAATACCTCTGATGGTGGACTATTAGACTATTAGTTGACTACGTTTTTATTACAATCACTGTGTCGATACCTCTGATGGTAGACTATTAGTTGACTACGTTTTTATTACAATCACTGTGTCAATACCTCTGATGGTGGACTATTAGTTGACTACGTTTTTATTACTATGACTGTGTCAATACCTCTGATGGTGGACTATTATTTGACTACGTTTTATTACAATCACTGTGTCAATACCTCTGATGGTGGACTATTAGTTGACTACGTTTTAATTACTATGACTGTGTCAATACCTCTGATGCTGGACAATTAGTTGACTACGTTTTTATTACAATGACTGTGCCAATACCTCTGATGGTGGACTATTAGTTGACTACGTTTTAATTACTATGACTGTGTCAATACCTCTGATGGTGGACTATTAGTTGACTACGTTTTTATTACAATCACTGCGTCAATACCTCTGATGGTGGACTATTAGTTGACTACGTTTTTATTACTATGACTGTCAATACCTCTGATGATTGACTATTAGTTGACTACGTTTTTATTACTATGACTGTGTCAATACCTCTGATGGTGGACTATTAGACTATTAGTTGACTACGTTTGTATTACTATGACTGTGTCAATACCTCTGATGGTGGACTATTAGTTGACTACGTTTTAATTACAATCACTGCGTCAATACCTCTGATGGTGGACTATTAGTTGACTACGTTTTTATTACTATGACTGTCAATACCTCTGATGATGGACTATTAGTTGACTACGTTTTTATTACTATGACTGTGTCAATACCTCTGATGGTGGACTATTAGTTGACTACGTTTTTATTACTATGACTATGTCAATACCTCTGATGATGGACTATTAGTTGACTACGTTTTTATTACTATGACTGTGTCAATACCTCTGATGGTGGACTATTAGACTATTAGTTGACTACGTTTGTATTACTATGACTGTGTCAATACCTCTGATGGTGGACTATTAGTTGACTACGTTTTAATTACAATCACTGCGTCAATACCTCTGATGGTGGACTATTAGTTGACTACGTTTTTATTACTATGACTGTCAATACCTCTAATGATGGACTATTAGTTGCCTACGTTTTTATTACTATGACTGTGTCAATACCTCTGATGGTGGACTATTAGTTGACTACGTTTTTATTACTATGACTATGTCAATACCTCTGATGGTGGACTATTAGTTGGCTACGTTTTTATTACTATGACTATGTCAATACCTCTGATGATGGAATATTAGTTGACTACGTTTTTATTACTATGACTGTGTCAATATCTCTGATGGTGGACTATTAGTTGACTACGTTTTTATTACTATGACTGTGTCAATACCTTTGATGGTGGACTATTAGTTGACTACGTTTTTATTACTATGACTGTGTCAATACCTCTGATGGTGGACTATTAGTTGCATACGTTTTTATTACTATGACTGTGTCAATACCTCTGATGATGGACTATTAGTTGACTACGTTTTTATTACTATGACTGTGTCAATACCTCTGATGGTGGACTATTAGTTGACTACGTTTTTATTACTATGACTGTGGCAATACCTCTGATGGTGGACTATTAGACTATTAGTTGACTACGTTTTTATTACTATGACTGTGTCAATACCTCTGATGGTGGACTATTAGACTATTAGTTGACTACGTTTTTATTACTATGACTGTGTCAATACCTCTGATGGTGGACTATTAGTTGACTACGTTTTTATTACTATGACTATGTCAATACCTCTGATGGTGGACTATTAGTTGACTACGTTTTTATTACTATGACTATGTCAATACCTCTGATGATGGAATATTAGTTGACTACGTTTTTATTACTATGACTGTGTCAATATCTCTGATGGTAGACTATTAGTTGACTACGTTTTTATTACTATGACTGTGTCAATACCTCTGATGGTGGACTATTAGTTGACTACGTTTTTATTACTATGACTGTGTCAATACCTCTGATGGTGGACTATTAGTTGCATACGTTTTTATTACTATGACTGTGTCAATACCTCTGATGGTGGACTATTAGTTGATTACGTTTTTATTACTATGACTGTGTCAATACCTCTGATGGTGGACTATTAGTTGACTACGTTTTTATTACTATGACTGTGGCAATACCTCTGATGGTGGACTATTAGTTGACTACGTTTTTATTACTATGACTGTGTCAATACCTCTGATGGTGGACTATTAGACTATTAGTTGACTACGTTTTTAATACAATCACTGTGTCGATACCTCTGATGGTAGACTATTAGTTGACTACGTTTTTATTACAATCACTGTGTCAATACCTCTGACGGTGGACTATTAGTTGACTACGTTTATATTGCTATGACTGTGTCAATACCTCTGATGGTTGACTATTATTTGACTACGTTTTATTACAATGACTGTGTCAATACCTCTGATGGTGGACTATTAGTTGACTACGTTTTAATTACTATGACTGTGTCAATACCTCTGATGGTGGACTATTAGTTGACTACGTTTTTATTACAATCACTGCGTCAATACCTCTGATGGTGGACTATTAGTTGACTACATTTTTATTACTATGACTGTCAATACCTCTGATGATGGACTATTATTTGACTATGTTTTTATTACTATGACTGTGTCAATACCTCTGATGGTGGACTATTAGACTATTAGTTGACTACGTTTTTATTACTATGACTGTGTCAATACCTCTGATGGTGGACTATTAGTTGACTACGTTTTAATTACAATCACTGCATCAATACCTCTGATGGTGGACTATTAGTTGACTACGTTTTTATTACTATGACTGTCAATACCTCTGATGATGGACTATTAGTTGACTACGTTTTTATTACTATGACTGTGTCAATACCTCTGATGGTGGACTATTAGTTGACTACATTTTTATTACTATGATTATGTCAATACCTCTGATGATGGAATATTAGTTGACTACGTTTTTATTACTATGACTGTGTCAATACTTCTGATGGTGGACTATTAGTTGACTACGTTTTTATTACTATGACTGTGTCAATACCTCTGATGGTGGACTATTAGTTGAATACGTTTTTATTACTATGACTGTGGCAATACCTCTGATGGTGGACTATTAGTTGCATACGTTTTTATTACTATGACTGTGTCAATACCTCTGATGGTGGACTATTAGTTGACTACGTTTTTATTACTATGACTGTGTCAATACCTCTGATGGTGGACTATTAGTTGACTACGTTTTTATTACTATGACTGTGGCAATACCTCTGATGGTGGACTATTAGTTGACTACGTTTTTATTACTATGACTGTGTCAATACCTCTGATGGTGGACTATTAGACTATTAGTTGACTACGTTTTTATTACAATCACTGTGTCGATACCTCTGATGGTAGACTATTAGTTGACTACGTTATTATTACAATCACTGTGTCAATACCTCTGATGGTGAACTATTAGTTGACTACGTTTTTATTACTATGACTGTGTCAATATCTCTGATGGTGGAGTATTATTTGACTACGTTTTATTACAATCACTGTGTCAATACCTCTGATGGTGGACTATTAGTTGACTACGTTTTTATTACTATGACTGTGTCAATACCTCTGATGGTGGAGTATTAGTTGACTACGTTTTTATTACAATCACTGTGTCAATACCTCTGATGGTGGACTATTAGTTGACTACGTTTTTATTACAATCACTGTGTCAATACCTCTGAAGGTGGACTATTATTTGACTACGTTTTATTACAATCACTGTGTCAATACCTCTGATGATGGACTATTAGTTGACTACGTTTATATTACTATGACTGTGGCGATTCCTCGGCAGGTGGACTATTAGTTGACTACGTTTGTATTACTATGACTGTGTCAATACCTCTGATAATGGACTATTAGTTGACTACGTTTTATTACTATGACTGTGTCAATACCTCTGATGGTGGACTATTATTTGACTACGTGTTATTACAATCACTGTGTCAATACCTCTGATGGTGGACTATTAGACTATTAGTTGACTACGTTTTTATTACTATGACTGTGTCAATACCTCTGATGGTGGACTATTAGTTGAATACGTTTTTATTACTATGACTGTGTCAATACCTCTGATGGTGGACAATTAGTTGACTACGTTATTATTACTATGACTGTGTCAATACCTCTGATGGTGGATTATTAGTTGACTACGTTTTAATTACTATGACTGTGTCAATACCTCTGATGGTGGACTATTAGTTGCATACGTTTTTATTACTATGACTGTGTCAATACCTCTGATGGTGGACTATTAGTTGACTACGTTTTTATTACTATGACTGTGTCAATACCTCTGATGGTGGACTATTAGTTGACTACGTTTTTATTACTATGACTGTGGCAATACCTCTGATGGTGGACTATTAGTTGACTACGTTTTTATTACAATCACTGTGTCGATACCTCTGATGGTAGACTATTAGACTATTAGTTGACTACATTTTTATTACAATCACTGTGTCGATACCTCTGATGGTAGACTATTAGTTGACTACGTTTTTATTACAATCACTGTGTCAATACCTCTGATGGTGGACTATTAGTTGACTAAGTTTTTATTACAATTATGTGTCAATACCTCTGATGGTGGACTATTAGTTGACTATGTTTTTATTACAATCACTGCGTCAATACCTCTGATGGTGGACTATTAGTTGATTACGTTTTTATTACTATGACTGTCAATACCTCTGATGATGGACTATTAGTTGACTACGTTTTTATTACTATGACTGTGTCAATACCTCTGATGGTGGACTATTAGACTATTAGTTGACTACGTTTTTATTACTATGACTGTGTCAATACCTCTGATGGTGGACTATTAGTTGACTACATTTTTATTACTATGACTGTGTCAATACCTCTGATGGTGGACTATTAGTTGACTACGTTTTCATTACTTTGACTGTGTCAATACCTCTGATGGTGGACTATTAGTTGACTACGTTTTATTACTATGACTGTGTCAATACCTCTGATGGTGGACTATTAGTTGACTACGTTTTTATTACTATGACTGTGTCAATACCTCTGATGGTGGACTATTAGTTGACTAAGTTTTTATTACTATGACTGTGTCAATACCTCTGATGGTGGACAATTAGTTGACTACGTTTTTATTACAATCACTGTGTCAATACCTCTGATGGTGGACTATTAGTTGACTACGTTTTTATTACTATGACTGTGTCAATACCTCTGATGGTGGACTATTAGTTGACTACGTTTTTATTACAATCACTATGTCAATACCTCTGATGGTGGACTATTAGTTGACTAAGTTTTTATTACAATTATGTGTCAATACCTCTGATGGTGGACTATTAGTTGACTATGTTTTTATTACAATCACTGCGTCAATACCTCTGATGGTGGACTATTAGTTGATTACGTTTTTATTACTATGACTGTCAATACCTCTGATGATGGACTATTAGTTGACTACGTTTTTATTACTATGACTGTGTCAATACCTCTGATGGTGGACTATTAGACTATTAGTTGACTACGTTTTTATTACTATGACTGTGTCAATACCTCTGATGGTGGACTATTAGTTGACTACATTTTTATTACTATGACTGTGTCAATACCTCTGATGGTGGACTATTAGTTGACTACGTTTTTATTACCATGACTGTGTCAATACCTCTGATGGTGGACTATTAGTTGACTACGTTTTTATTACTATGACTATATCAATACCTCTGATGATGGAATATTAGTTGACTACGTTTTTATTACTATGACTGTGTCAATACCTCTGATGGTGGACTATTAGTTGACTACGTTTTTATTAATATGACTGTGTCAATACCTCTGATGGTGGATTATTAGTTGACTACGTTTTAATTACTATGACTGTGTCAATACCTCTGATGGTGGACTATTAGTTGCATACGTTTTTTATTACTATGACTGTGTCAATACCTCTGATGGTGGACTATTAGTTGACTACGTTTTTATTACTATGACTGTGGCAATACCTCTGATGGTGGTCTATTAGTTGACTACGTTTTTATTACTATGACTGTGTCAATACCTCTGATGGTGGACTATTAGACTATTAGTTGACTACGTTTTTATTACAATCACTGTGTCGATACCTCTGATGGTAGACTATTAGTTGACTACGTTTTTATTACAATCACTGTGTCAATACCTCTGATGGTGGACTATTAGTTGACTACGTTTTTATTACTATGACTGTGTCAATACCTCTGATGGTGGACTATTAGACTATTAGTTGACTACGTTTTTATTACTATGACTGTGTCAATACCTCTGATGGTGGACTATTAGACTATTAGTTGACTACGTTTTTATTACTATGACTGTGTCAATACCTCTGATGGTGGATTATTAGTTGACTACATTTTTATTACTATGACTGTGTCAATAGCTCTGATGGTGGACTATTAGTTGACTACGTTTTTATTACTATGACTGTGTCAATACCTCTGATGGTGGACAATTAGTTGACTACGTTTTAATTACAATCACTGTGTCAATATCTCTGATGGTGGACTATTAGTTGACTACGTTTTTATTACTATGACTGTGTCAATACCTCTGATGGTGGACTATTAGTTGACTACGTTTTTATTACAATCACTATGTCAATACCTCTGATGGTGGACTATTAGTTGACTAAGTTTTTATTACAATTATGTGTCAATACCTCTGATGGTGGACTATTAGTTGACTATGTTTTTATTACAATCACTGCGTCAATACCTCTGATGGTGGACTATTAGTTGACTACGTTTTTATTACCATGACTGTCAATACCTCTGATGATGGACTATTAGTTGACTACGTTTTTATTACTATGACTGTGTCAATACCTCTGATGGAGGACTATTAGACTATTAGTTGACTATGTTTTTATTACTATGACTGTGTCAATACCTCTGATGGTGGACTATTAGTTGACTACGTTTTTATTACTATGACTGTGTCAATACCTCTGATGGTGGACTATTAGTTGACTACGTTTTTATTACTATGACTGTGTCAATACCTCTGATGGTGGACTATTAGTTGACTACGTTTTTATTACTATGACTGTGTCAATACCTCTGATGGTGGACTATTAGTTGACTACGTTTTTATTACTATGACTATGTCAATACCTCTGATGATGGAATATTAGTTGACTACGTTTTTATTACTATGACTGTGGCAATACCTCTGATGGTGGTCTATTAGTTGACTACGTTATTATTACTATGACTGTGTCAATACCTCTGATGGTGGATTATTAGTTGACTACGTTTTAATTACTATGACTGTGTCAATACCTCTGATGGTGGACTATTAGTTGCATACGTTTTTATTACTATGACTGTGTCAATACCTCTGATGGTGGACTATTAGTTGACTACGTTTTTATTACTATGACTGTGTCAATACCTCTGATGGTGGACTATTAGTTGACTACGTTTTTATTACTATGACTGTGGCAATACCTCTGATGGTGGACTATTAGTTGACTACGTTTTTATTACAATCACTGTGTCGATACCTCTGATGGTAGACTATTAGACTATTAGTTGACTACATTTTTATTACAATCACTGTGTCGATACCTCTGATGGTAGACTATTAGTTGACTACGTTTTTATTACAATCACTGTGTCAATACCTCTGATGGTGGACTATTAGTTGACTAAGTTTTTATTACAATTATGTGTCAATACCTCTGATGGTGGACTATTAGTTGACTATGTTTTTATTACAATCACTGCGTCAATACCTCTGATGGTGGACTATTAGTTGACTACGTTTTTATTACCATGACTGTCAATACCTCTGATGATAGACTATTAGTTGACTACCTTTTTATTACTATTACTGTGTCAATACCTCTGATGGTGGACTATTAGACTATTAGTTGACTACGTTTTTATTACTATGACTGTGTCAATACCTCTGATGGTGGACTATTAGTTGACTACGTTTTATTACTATGACTGTGTCAATACCTCTGATGGTGGACTATTAGTTGACTACGTTTTTATTACTATGACTGTGTCAATACCTCTGATGGTGGACTATTAGTTGACTAAGTTTTTATTACTATGACTGTGTCAATACCTTTGATGGTGGACAATTAGTTGACTACCTTTTTATTACAATCACTGTGTCAATACCTCTGATGGTGGACTATTAGTTGACTACGTTTTTATTACTATGACTGTGTCAATACCTCTGATGGTGGACTATTAGTTGACTACGTATTTATTACAATCACTATGTCAATACCTCTGATGGTGGACTATTAGTTGACTAAGTTTTTATTACAATTATGTGTCAATACCTCTGATGGTGGACTATTAGTTGACTATGTTTTTATTACAATCACTGCGTCAATACCTCTGATGGTGGACTATTAGTTGATTACGTTTTTATTACTATGACTGTCAATACCTCTGATGATGGACTATTAGTTGACTACGTTTTTATTACTATGACTGTGTCAATACCTCTGATGGTGGACTATTAGACTATTAGTTGACTACGTTTTTATTACTATGACTGTGTCAATACCTCTGATGGTGGACTATTAGTTGACTACATTTTTATTACTATGACTGTGTCAATACCTCTGATGGTGGACTATTAGTTGACTACGTTTTTATTACTATGACTGTGTCAATACCTCTGATGGTGGACTATTAGTTGACTACGTTTTTATTACTATGACTATGTCAATACCTCTGATGATGGAATATTAGTTGACTACGTTTTTATTACTATGACTGTGTCAATACCTCTGATGGTGGACTATTAGTTGACTACGTTTTTATTAATATGACTGTGTCAATACCTCTGATGGTGGATTATTAGTTGACTACGTTTTAATTACTATGACTGTGTCAATACCTCTGATGGTGGACTATTAGTTGCATACGTTTTTATTACTATGACTGTGTCAATACCTCTGATGGTGGACTATTAGTTGACTACGTTTTTATTACTATGACTGTGGCAATACCTCTGATGGTGGTCTATTAGTTGACTACGTTTTTATTACTATGACTGTGTCAATACCTCTGATGGTGGACTATTAGACTATTAGTTGACTACGTTTTTATTACAATCACTGTGTCGATACCTCTGATGGTAGACTATTAGTTGACTACGTTTTTATTACAATCACTGTGTCAATACCTCTGATGGTGGACTATTAGTTGACTACGTTTTTATTACTATGACTGTGTCAATACCTCTGATGGTGGACTATTAGACTATTAGTTGACTACGTTTTTATTACTATGACTGTGTCAATACCTCTGATGGTGGACTATTAGACTATTAGTTGACTACGTTTTTATTACTATGACTGTGTCAATACCTCTGATGGTGGACTATTAGTTGACTACATTTTTATTACTATGACTGTGTCAATAGCTCTGATGGTGGACTATTAGTTGACTACGTTTTTATTACTATGACTGTGTCAATACCTCTGATGGTGGACAATTAGTTGACTACGTTTTAATTACAATCACTGTGTCAATACCTCTGATGGTGGACTATTAGTTGACTACGTTTTTATTACTATGACTGTGTCAATACCTCTGATGGTGGACTATTAGTTGACTACGTTTTTATTACAATCACTATGTCAATACCTCTGATGGTGGACTATTAGTTGACTAAGTTTTTATTACAATTATGTGTCAATACCTTTGATGGTGGACTATTAGTTGACTATGTTTTTATTACAATCACTGCGTCAATACCTCTGATGGTGGACTATTAGTTGACTACGTTTTTATTACCATGACTGTCAATACCTCTGATGATGGACTATTAGTTGACTACGTTTTTATTACTATGACTGTGTCAATACCTCTGATGGAGGACTATTAGACTATTAGTTGACTACGTTTTTATTACTATGACTGTGTCAATACCTCTGATGGTGGACTATTAGTTGACTACGTTTTTATTACTATGACTGTGTCAATACCTCTGATGGTGGACTATTAGTTGACTACGTTTTTATTACTATGACTGTGTCAATACCTCTGATGGTGGACTATTAGTTGACTACGTTTTTATTACTATGACTATGTCAATACCTCTGATGATGGAATATTAGTTGACTACGTTTTCATTACTATGACTGTGGCAATACCTCTGATGGTGGTCTATTAGTTGACTACGTTATTATTACTATGACTGTGTCAATACCTCTGATGGTGGATTATTAGTTGACTACGTTTTAATTACTATGACTGTGTCAATACCTCTGATGGTGGACTATTAGTTGCATACGTTTTTATTACTATGACTGTGTCAATACCTCTGATGGTGGACTATTAGTTGACTACGTTTTTATTACTATGACTGTGTCAATACCTCTGATGGTGGACTATTAGTTGACTACGTTTTTATTACTATGACTGTGGCAATACCTCTGATGGTGGACTATTAGTTGACTACGTTTTTATTACAATCACTGTGTCGATACCTCTGATGGTAGACTATTAGACTATTAGTTGACTACATTTGTATTACAATCACTGTGTCGATACCTCTGATGGTAGACTATTAGTTGACTACGTTTTTATTACAATCACTGTGTCAATACCTCTGATGGTGGACTATTAGTTGACTAAGTTTTTATTACAATTATGTGTCAATACCTCTGATGGTGGACTATTAGTTGACTATGTTTTTATTACAATCACTGCGTCAATACCTCTGATGGTGGACTATTAGTTGACTACGTTTTTATTACCATGACTGTCAATACCTCTGATGATAGACTATTAGTTGACTACCTTTTTATTACTATTACTGTGTCAATACCTCTGATGGTGGAATATTAGACTATTAGTTGACTACGTTTTTATTACTATGACTGTGTCAATACCTCTGATGGTGGACTATTAGTTGACTACGTTTTATTACTATGACTGTGTCAATACCTCTGATGGTGGACTATTAGTTGACTAAGTTTTTATTACTATGACTGTGTCAATACCTCTGATGGTGGACAATTAGTTGACTACGTTTTTATTACAATCACTGTGTCAATACCTCTGATGGTGGACTATTAGTTGACTACGTTTTTATTACTATGACTGTGTCAATACCTCTGATGGTGGACTATTAGTTGACTACGTTTTTATTACAATCACTATGTCAATACCTCTGATGGTGGACTATTAGTTGACTAAGTTTTTATTACAATTATGTGTCAATACCTCTGATGGTGGACTATTAGTTGACTATGTTTTTATTACAATCACTGCGTCAATACCTCTGATGGTGGACTATTAGTTGATTACGTTTTTATTACTATGACTGTCAATACCTCTGATGATGGACTATTAGTTGACTACGTTTTTATTACTATGACTGTGTCAATACCTCTGATGGTGGACTATTAGACTATTAGTTGACTACGTTTTTATTACTATGACTGTGTCAATACCTCTGATGGTGGACTATTAGTTGACTACATTTTTATTACTATGACTGTGTCAATACCTCTGATGGTGGACTATTAGTTGACTACGTTTTTATTACTATGACTGTGTCAATACCTCTGATGGTGGACTATTAGTTGACTACGTTTTTATTACTATGACTATGTCAATACCTCTGATGATGGAATATTAGTTGACTACGTTTTTATTACTATGACTGTGTCAATACCTCTGATGGTGGACTATTAGTTGACTACGTTTTTATTAATATGACTGTGTCAATACCTCTGATGGTGGATTATTAGTTGACTACGTTTTAATTACTATGACTGTGTCAATACCTCTGATGGTGGACTATTAGTTGACTACGTTTTTATTACTATGACTGTGGCAATACCTCTGATGGTGGTCTATTAGTTGACTACGTTTTTATTACTATGACTGTGTCAATACCTCTGATGGTGGACTATTAGACTATTAGTTGACTACGTTTTTATTACAATCACTGTGTCGATACCTCTGATGGTAGACTATTAGTTGACTACGTTTTTATTACAATCACTGTGTCAATACCTCTGATGGTGGACTATTAGTTGACTACGTTTTTATTACTATGACTGTGTCAATACCTCTGATGGTGGACTATTATTTGACTACGTTTTATTACAATCACTGTGTCAATACCTCTGATGGTGGACTATTAGTTGACTACGTTTTTATTACTATGACTGTGTCAATACCTCTGATGGTGGACAATTAGTTGACAACGTTTTTATTACAATGACTGTGTCAATACCTCTGATGGTGGACTATTAGTTGACTACGTTTTAATTACTATGACTGTGTCAATACCTCTGATGGTGGACTATTAGTTGACTACGTTTTTATTACAATCACTGCGTCAATACCTCTGATGGTGGACTATTAGTTGACTACGTTTTTATTACTATGACTGTCAATACCTCTGATGATTGACTATTAGTTGACTACGTTTTTATTACTATGACTGTGTCAATACCTCTGATGGTGGACTATTAGACTATTAGTTGACTACGTTTGTATTACTATGACTGTGTCAATACCTCTGATGGTGGACTATTAGTTGACTACGTTTTAATTACAATCACTGCGTCAATACCTCTGATGGTGGACTATTAGTTGACTACGTTTTTATTACTATGACTGTCAATACCTCTGATGATGGACTATTAGTTGACTACGTTTTTATTACTATGACTGTGTCAATACCTCTGATGGTGGACTATTAGTTGACTACGTTTTTATTACTATGACTATGTCAATACCTCTGATGGTGGACTATTAGTTGACTACGTTTTTATTACTATGACTATGTCAATACCTCTGATGATGGAATATTAGTTGACTACGTTTTTATTACTATGACTGTGTCAATATCTCTGATGGTGGACTATTAGTTGACTACGTTTTTATTACTATGA
Organism: Bathymodiolus brooksi; assembly: GCA_963680875.1. Lineage (NCBI taxonomy): Eukaryota > Metazoa > Mollusca > Bivalvia > Mytilida > Modiolidae > Bathymodiolus > Bathymodiolus brooksi. The sequence goes on from OY804586.1 coordinate 102,347,441, forward strand.
CTGTGTCAATACCTCTGATGGTGGACTATTAGTTGACTACGTTTTTATTACTATGACTGTGTCAATACCTCTGATGGTGGACTATTAGTTGCATACGTTTTTATTACTATGACTGTGTCAATAACTCTGATGATGGACTATTAGTTGACTACGTTTTTATTACTATGACTGTGTCAATACCTCTGATGGTGGACTATTAGTTGACTACGTTTTTATTACTATGACTGTGGCAATACCTCTGATGGTGGACTATTAGACTATTAGTTGACTACGTTTTTATTACTATGACTGTGTCAATACCTCTGATGGTGGACTATTAGTTGACTACGTTTTTATTACTATGACTATGTCAATACCTCTGATGGTGGACTATTAGTTGACTACGTTTTTATTACTATGACTATGTCAATACCTCTGATGATGGAATATTAGTTGACTACGTTTTTATTACTATGACTGTGTCAATATCTCTGATGGTGGACTATTAGTTGACTACGTTTTTATTACTATGACTGTGTCAATACCTCTGATGGTGGACTATTAGTTGACTACGTTTTTATTACTATGACTGTGTCAATACCTCTGATGGTGGACTATTAGTTGCATACGTTTTTATTACTATGACTGTGTCAATACCTCTGATGGTGGACTATTAGTTGACTACGTTTTTATTACTATGACTGTGTCAATACCTCTGATGCTGGACAATTAGTTGACTACGTTTTTATTACAATGACTGTGTCAATACCTCTGATGGTGGACTATTAGTTGACTACGTTTTAATTACTATGACTGTGTCAATACCTCTGATGGTGGACTATTAGTTGACTACGTTTTTATTACAATCACTGCGTCAATACCTCTGATGGTGGACTATTAGTTGACTACGTTTTTATTACTATGACTGTCAATACCTCTGATGATGGACTATTAGTTGACTACGTTTTTATTACTATGACTGTGTCAATACCTCTGATGGTGGACTATTAGACTATTAGTTGACTACGTTTGTATTAATATGACTGTGTCAATACCTCTGATGGTGGACTATTAGTTGACTACGTTTTAATTACAATCACTGCGTCAATACCTCTGATGGTGGACTATTAGTTGACTACGTTTTTATTACTATGACTGTCAATACCTCTAATGATGGACTATTAGTTGACTACGTTTTTATTACTATGACTGTGTCAATACCTCTGATGGTGGACTATTAGTTGACTACGTTTTTATTACTATGACTATGTCAATACCTCTGATGGTGGACTATTAGTTGACTACGTTTTTATTACTATGACTATGTCAATACCTCTGATGATGGAATATTAGTTGACAACGTTTTTATTACTATGACTGTGTCAATACCTCTGATGGTGGACTATTAGTTGCATACGTTTTTATTACTATGACTGTGTCAATACCTCTGATGATGGACTATTAGTTGACTACGTTTTTATTACTATGACTGTGTCAATACCTCTGATGGTGGACTATTAGTTGACTACGTTTTTATTACTATGACTGTGGCAATACCTCTGATGGTGGACTATTAGACTATTAGTTGACTACGTTTTTATTACTATGACTGTGTCAATACCTCTGATGGTGGACTATTAGACTATTAGTTGACTACGTTTTTATTACTATGACTGTGTCAATACCTCTGATGGTGGACTATTAGTTGACTACGTTTTTATTACTATGACTATGTCAATACCTCTGATGGTGGACTATTAGTTGACTACGTTTTTATTACTATGACTATGTCAATACCTCTGATGATGGAATATTAGTTGACTACGTTTTTATTACTATGACTGTGTCAATATCTCTGATGGTGGACTATTAGTTGACTACGTTTTTATTACTATGACTGTGTCAATACCTCTGATGGTGGACTATTAGTTGACTACGTTTTAATTACTATGACTGTGTCAATACCTCTGATGGTGGACTATTAGTTGCATACGTTTTTATTACTATGACTGTGTCAATACCTCTGATGGTGGACTATTAGTTGATTACGTTTTTATTACTATGACTGTGTCAATACCTCTGATGGTGGACTATTAGTTGACTACGTTTTTATTACTATGACTGTGGCAATACCTCTGATGGTGAACTATTAGTTGACTACGTTTTTATTACTATGACTGTGTCAATACCTCTGATGGTGGACTATTAGACTATTAGTTGACTACGTTTTTAATACAATCACTGTGTCGATACCTCTGATGGTAGACTATTAGTTGACTACGTTTTTATTACAATCACTGTGTCAATACCTCTGACGGTGGACTATTAGTTGACTACGTTTTTATTGCTATGACTGTGTCAATACCTCTGATGGTGGACTATTATTTGACCACGTTTTATTACAATGACTGTGTCAATACCTCTGATGGTGGACTATTAGTTGACTACGTTTTAATTACTATGACTGTGTCAATACCTCTGATGGTGGACTATTAGTTGACTACGTTTTAATTACAATCACTGCGTCAATACCTCTGATGGTGGACTATTAGTTGACTACATTTTTATTACTATGACTGTCAATACCTCTGATGATGGACTATTATTTGACTATGTTTTTATTACTATGACTGTGTCAATACCTCTGATGGTGGACTATTAGACTATTAGTTGACTACGTTTTTATTACTATGACTGTGTCAATACCTCTGATGGTGGACTATTAGTTGACTACGTTTTAATTACAATCACTGCATCAATACCTCTGATGGTGGACTATTAGTTGACTACGTTTTTATTACTATGACTGTCAATACCTCTGATGATGGACTATTAGTTGACTACGTTTTTATTACTATGACTGTGTCAATACCTCTGATGGTGGACTATTAGTTGACTACATTTTTATTACTATGATTATGTCAATACCTCTGATGATGGAATAATAGTTGACTACGTTTTTATTACTATGACTGTGTCAATACTTCTGATGGTGGACTATTAGTTGACTACGTTTTTATTACTATGACTGTGGCAATACCTCTGATGGTGGACTATTAGTTGCATACGTTTTTATTACTATGACTGTGTCAATACCTCTGATGGTGGACTATTAGTTGACTACGTTTTTATTACTATGACTGTGTCAATACCTCTGATGGTGGACTATTAGTTGACTACGTTTTTATTACTATGACTGTGGCAATACCTCTGATGGTGGACTATTAGTTGACTACGTTTTTATTACTATGACTGTGTCAATACCTCTGATGGTGGACTATTAGACTATTAGTTGACTACGTTTTTATTACAATCACTGTGTCGATACCTCTGATGGTAGACTATTAGTTGACTACGTTATTATTACAATCACTGTGTCAATACCTCTGATGGTGAACTATTAGTTGACTACGTTTTTATTACTATGACTGTGTCAATACCTCTGATGGTGGAGTATTATTTGACTACGTTTTATTACAATCACTGTGTCAATACCTCTGATGGTGGACTATTAGTTGACTACGTTTTTATTACTATGACTGTGCCAATACCTCTGATGGTGGAGTATTAGTTGACTACGTTTTTATTACAATCACTGTGTCAATACCTCTGATGGTGGACTATTAGTTGACTACGTTTTTATTACAATCATTGTGTCAATACCTCTGAAGGTGGACTATTATTTGACTACGTTTTATTACAATCACTGTGTCAATACCTCTGATGGTGGACTATTAGTTGACTACGTTTATATTACTATGACTGTGGCGATTCCTCGGCAGGAGGACTATTAGTTGACTACGTTTGTATTACTATGACTATGTCAATACCTCTGATAATGGACTATTAGTTGACTACGTTTTATTACTATGACTGTGTCAATACCTCTGATGGTGGACTATTATTTGACTACGTTTTATTACAATCACTGTGTCAATACCTCTGATGGTGGACTATTAGACTATTAGTTGACTACGTTTTTATTACTATGACTGTGTCAATACCTCTGATGGTGGACTATTAGTTGACTACGTTTTTATTACTATGACTATGTCAATACCTCTGATGGTGGACTATTAGTTGACTACGTTTTTATTACTATGACTATGTCAATACCTCTGATGATGGAATATTAGTTGACTACGTTTTTATTACTATGACTGTGTCAATATCTCTGATGGTGGACTATTAGTTGACTACGTTTTTATTACTATGACTGTGTCAATACCTCTGATGGTGGACTATTAGTTGACTACGTTTTTATTACTATGACTGTGTCAATACCTCTGATGGTGGACTATTAGTTGCATACGTTTTTATTACTATGACTGTGTCAATACCTCTGATGGTGGACTATTAGTTGATTACGTTTTTATTACTATGACTGTGTCAATACCTCTGATGGTGGACTATTAGTTGACTACGTTTTTATTACTATGACTGTGGCAATACCTCTGATGGTGAACTATTAGTTGACTACGTTTTTATTACTATGACTGTGTCAATACCTCTGATGGTGGACTATTAGACTATTAGTTGACTACGTTTTTAATACAATCACTGTGTCGATACCTCTGATGGTAGACTATTAGTTGACTACGTTTTTATTACAATCACTGTGTCAATACCTCTGACGGTGGACTATTAGTTGACTACGTTTTTATTGCTATGACTGTGTCAATACCTCTGATGGTGGACTATTATTTGACCACGTTTTATTACAATGACTGTGTCAATACCTCTGATGGTGGACTATTAGTTGACTACGTTTTAATTACTATGACTGTGTCAATACCTCTGATGGTGGACTATTAGTTGACTACGTTTTTATTACAATCACTGCGTCAATACCTCTGATGGTGGACTATTAGTTGACTACATTTTTATTACTATGACTGTCAATACCTCTGATGATGGACTATTATTTGACTATGTTTTTATTACTATGACTGTGTCAATACCTCTGATGGTGGACTATTAGACTATTAGTTGACTACGTTTTTATTACTATGACTGTGTCAATACCTCTGATGGTGGACTATTAGTTGACTACGTTTTAATTACAATCACTGCATCAATACCTCTGATGGTGGACTATTAGTTGACTACGTTTTTATTACTATGACTGTCAATACCTCTGATGATGGACTATTAGTTGACTACGTTTTTATTACTATGACTGTGTCAATACCTCTGATGGTGGACTATTAGTTGACTACATTTTTATTACTATGATTATGTCAATACCTCTGATGATGGAATATTAGTTGACTACGTTTTTATTACTATGACTGTGTCAATACTTCTGATGGTGGACTATTAGTTGACTACGTTTTTATTACTATGACTGTGGCAATACCTCTGATGGTGGACTATTAGTTGCATACGTTTTTATTACTATGACTGTGTCAATACCTCTGATGGTGGACTATTAGTTGACTACGTTTTTATTACTATGACTGTGTCAATACCTCTGATGGTGGACTATTAGTTGACTACGTTTTTATTACTATGACTGTGGCAATACCTCTGATGGTGGACTATTAGTTGACTACGTTTTTATTACTATGACTGTGTCAATACCTCTGATGGTGGACTATTAGACTATTAGTTGACTACGTTTTTATTACAATCACTGTGTCGATACCTCTGATGGTAGACTATTAGTTGACTACGTTATTATTACAATCACTGTGTCAATACCTCTGATGGTGAACTATTAGTTGACTACGTTTTTATTACTATGACTGTGTCAATACCTCTGATGGTGGAGTATTATTTGACTACGTTTTATTACAATCACTGTGTCAATACCTCTGATGGTGGACTATTAGTTGACTACGTTTTTATTACTATGACTGTGTCAATACCTCTGATGGTGGAGTATTAGTTGACTACGTTTTTATTACAATCACTGTGTCAATACCTCTGATGGTGGACTATTAGTTGACTACGTTTTTATTACAATCATTGTGTCAATACCTCTGAAGGTGGACTATTATTTGACTACGTTTTATTACAATCACTGTGTCAATACCTCTGATGGTGGACTATTAGTTGACTACGTTTATATTACTATGACTGTGGCGATTCCTCGGCAGGAGGACTATTAGTTGACTACGTTTGTATTACTATGACTATGTCAATACCTCTGATAATGGACTATTAGTTGACTACGTTTTATTACTATGACTGTGTCAATACCTCTGATGGTGGACTATTATTTGACTACGTTTTATTACAATCACTGTGTCAATACCTCTGATGGTGGACTATTAGACTATTAGTTGACTACGTTTTTATTACTATGACTGTGTCAATACCTCTGATGGTGGACTATTAGTTGAATACGTTTTTATTACTATGACTGTGTCAATACCTCTGATGGTGGACAATTAGTTGACTACGTTTTTATTACAATCACTGTATCAATACCTCTGATGGTTGGACTATTAGTTGACTACGTTTTTATTACTATGACTGTGTCAATACCTCTGATGGTGGACTATTAGTTGACTACGTTTTTATTACAATCACTGCGTCAATACCTCTGATGGTGGACTATTAGTTGACTACGTTTTTATTACTATGACTGTCAATACCTCTGATGATGGACTATTAGTTGACTATGTTTTTATTACTATGACTGTGTCAATACCTCTGATGGTGGACTATTAGACTATTAGTTGACTACGTTTTTATTACTATGACTGTGTCAATACCTCTGATGGTGGACTATTAGTTGACTACGTTTTTATTACTATGACTGTCAATACCTCTGATGATGGACTATTAGTTGACTACGTTTTTATTACTATGACTGTGTCAATACCTCTGATGGTGGACTATTATACTATTAGTTGACTACGTTTTTATTACTATGAGTGTGTCAATACCTCTGATGGTGGACTATTAGTTGACTACGTTTTTATTACAATGACTGTGTCAATACCTCTGATGGTGGACTATTTGTTGACTACGTTTTTATTACTATGACTGTGTCAATACCTCTGATGGTGGCTATCAATTGACTACGTTTTTATAAAAATCACTGTGTCAATACCTCTGATGGTCGACTATTAGGTGACTACGTTTTTATCACTATCACTGTCAATACCTCTGATGGTGGACTATTAGTTGACTACGTTTTTATTATTATGACTGTGTCAATACCTCTGATGGTGGACTATTAGTTGACTACGTTTTTATTACAATCACTGTGTCAATACCTCTGATGGTGGACTATTAGTTGACTACATTTTTATTACAATTACTGTGTCAATACCTCTGATGGTGGACTATTAGTTGACTAAGTTTTAATTACAATCACTGTCAATACCTCTCATGTTGGACTATTAGTTGATTACGTTTTTAATATAATCACTGTGTCAATACCTCTGATGGTGGACTATTAGTTGACTACGTTTTAATTACAATCACTGTCAATACCTCTGATGGTGGACTATTAGTTGACCACGTTTTTATTACAATCACTGTCATTACCTCTGATGGTGGACTATTAGACTATTAGTTTACTACGTTTTTATTACAATCACTGTGTCGATACCTGTGATGGTGGACTATTAGTTGACTAGGTTTTTATTACAATCACTGTCAATACCTCTGATGGTGGACTATTAGTTGACTACGTTTTTATTACAATCACTGTGTCGATACCTCTGATGGTGGACTAATAGTTGACTACGTTTTTATTACAATCACTGTGTCAATACTTCTGATGGTGGACTATTAGTTAACTACGTTTTTATTACAATCACTGTGTCGATACCTCTGATGATGGACTATTAGTTGACTACGTTTTTATTACAATCACTGTGTCAATACCTCTGATGGTGGACTATTAGTTGACTACGTTTTTATTACAATCACGGTCAATACCTCTGATGGTGGACTATTAGTTGACTACGTTTTAATTACTATGACTGTGTCAATACCTCTGATGGTGGACTATTAGTTGACTACGTTTTCATTACTATGACTGTGTCAATACCTCTGATGGTGGACTATTAGTAGACAACGTTTTTATTACTATGACTGTGTCAATACCTCTGATGGTGGACTATTAGTTGACTACGTTTTTATTACAATCACTGTGTCAATACCTCTGATGGTGGACTATTAGTTGACTACGTTTTTATTACTATGACTGTCAATACCTCTGATGGTGGACTATTAGATGACTACGTTTTTATTATTATGACTGTGTCAATACCTCTGATGGTGGACTATTAGTTGACTACGTTTTTATTACAATCACTGTGTCAATACCTCTGATGGTGGACTATTAGTTGACTACGTTTTAATTACAATTACTGTGTCAATACCTTTGATGGTGGACTATTAGTTGACTACGTTTTTATTGCAATCACTGTCAATACCTCTGATGGTGGACTATTAGTTGACTACGTTTTCATTATAATCACTGTGTCGATACCTCTGATGGTGGACTATTAGTTGACTACGTTTTTATTACAATCATCTGTCAATACCTCTGATGGTGGACTATTACTTGACTACGTGTTTATTACAATCACTGTCAATACCTCTGATGGTGGACTATTAGACTATTAGTTGACTACGTTTTTATTACAATCACTGTGTCGATACCTCTGATGGTACACTATTAGTTGACTAAGTTTTTATTACAATCACTGTCAATACCTCTGATGGTGGACTATTAGACTATTAGTTGACTACGTTTTTATTACAATCACTGTGTCAATACCTCTGATGGTGGACTATTAGTTGACTACGTTTTTATTACAATCACTGTCAATACCTCTGATGGTGGACTATTAGTTGACTACATTTTTATTACTATGACTGTCAATACCTCTGATGATGGACTATTAGTTGACTATGTTTTTATTACTATGACTGTGTCAATACCTCTGATGGTGGACTATTAGACTGTTAGTTGACTACGTTTTTATTACTATGACTGTGTCAATACCTCTGATGGTGGACTATTAGTTGACTACGTTTTAATTACAATCACTGCATCAATACCTCTGATGGTGGACTATTAGTTGACTACGTTTTTATTACTATGACTGTCAATACCTCTGATGATGGACTATTAGTTGACTACGTTTTTATTACTATGACTGTGTCAATACCTCTGATGGTGGACTATTAGTTGACTACGTTTTTATTACAATCACTGTGTCAATACCTCTGATGGTGGACTATTAGTTGACTACGTTTTAATTACAATTACTGTGTCAATACCATTGATGGTGGACTATTAGTTGACTACGTTTTTATTGCAATCACTGTCAATACCTCTGATGGTGGACTATTAGTTGACTACGTTTTCATTATAATCACTGTGTCGATACCTCTGATGGTGGACTATTAGTTGACTACGTTTTTATTACAATCACTGTCAATACCTCTGATGGTGGACTATTACTTGACTACGTGTTTATTACAATCACTGTCAATACCTCTGATGGTGGACTATTAGACTATTAGTTGACTACGTTTTTATTACAATCACTGTGTCGATACCTCTGATGGTGGACTATTAGTTGACTAAGTTTTTATTACAATCACTGTCAATACCTCTGATGGTGGACTATTAGACTATTAGTTGACTTCGTTTTTATTACAATCACTGTGTCAATACCTCTGATGGTGGACTATTAGTTGACTACGTTTTTATTACAATCACTGCGTCAATACCTCTGATGGTGGACTATTAGTTGACTACATTTTTATTACTATGACTGTCAATACCTCTGATGATGGACTATTAGTTGACTATGTTTTTATTACTATGACTGTGTCAATACCTCTGATGGTGGACTATTAGTTGACTACGTTTTAATTACAATCACTGCATCAATACCTCTGATGGTGGACTATTAGTTGACTACGTTTTTATTACTATGACTGTCAATACCTCTGATGATGGACTATTAGTTGACTACGTTTTTATTACTATGACTGTGTCAATACCTCTGATGGTGGACTATTAGTTGACTACATTTTTATTACTATGACTATGTCAATACCTCTGATGATGGAATATTAGTTGACTACGTTTTTATTACTATGACTGTGTCAATACTTCTGATGGTGGACTATTAGTTGACTACGTTTTTATTACTATGACTGTGTCAATACCTCTGATGGTGGACTATTAGTTGACTACGTTTATATTACTATGACTGTGGCGATTCCTCGGCAGGTGGACTATTAGTTGACTACGTTTGTATTACTATGACTGTGTCAATACCTCTGATAATGGACTATTAGTTGACTACGTTTTATTACTATGACTGTGTCAATACCTCTGATGGTGGACTATTATTTGACTACGTTTTATTACAATCACTGTGTCAATACCTCTGATGGTGGACTATTAGACTATTAGTTGACTACGTTTTTATTACTATGACTGTGTCAATACCTCTGATGGTGGACTATTAGTTGAATACGTTTTTATTACTATGACTGTGTCAATACCTCTGATGGTGGACAATTAGTTGACTACGTTTTTATTACAATCACTGTATCAATACCTCTGATGGTGGACTATTAGTTGACTACGTTTTTATTACTATGACTGTGTCAATACCTCTGATGGTGGACTATTAGTTGACTACGTTTTTATTACAATCACTGCGTCAATACCTCTGATGGTGGACTATTAGTTGACTACGTTTTTATTACTATGACTGTCAATACCTCTGATGATGGACTATTAGTTGACTATGTTTTTATTACTATGACTGTGTCAATACCTCTGATGGTGGACTATTAGACTATTAGTTGACTACGTTTTTATTACTATGACTGTGTCAATACCTCTGATGGTGGACTATTAGTTGACTACGTTTTAATTACAATCACTGCGTCAATACCTCTGATGGTGGACTATTAGTTGACTACGTTTTTATTACTATGACTGTCAATACCTCTGATGATGGACTATTAGTTGACTACGTTTTTATTACTATGACTGTGTCAATACCTCTGATGGTGGACTATTAGACTATTAGTTGACTACGTTTTTATTACTATGAGTGTGTCAATACCTCTGATGGTGGACTATTAGTTGACTACGTTTTTATTACAATGACTGTGTCAATACCTCTGATGGTGGACTATTTGTTGACTACGTTTTTATTACTATGACTGTGTCAATACCTCTGATGGTGGCTATCAATTGACTACGTTTTTATAAAAATCACTGTGTCAATACCTCTGATGGTCGACTATTAGGTGACTACGTTTTTATCACTATCACTGTCAATACCTCTGATGGTGGACTATTAGTTGACTACGTTTTTATTATTATGACTGTGTCAATACCTCTGATGGTGGACTATTAGTTGACTACGTTTTTATTACAATCACTGTGTCAATACCTCTGATGGTGGACTATTAGTTGACTACATTTTTATTACAATTACTGTGTCAATACCTCTGATGGTGGACTATTAGTTGACTAAGTTTTAATTACAATCACTGTCAATACCTCTCATGTTGGACTATTAGTTGATTACGTTTTTAATATAATCACTGTGTCAATACCTCTGATGGTGGACTATTAGTTGACTACGTTTTAATTACAATCACTGTCAATACCTCTGATGGTGGACTATTAGTTGACCACGTTTTTATTACAATCACTGTCATTACCTCTGATGGTGGACTATTAGACTATTAGTTTACTACGTTTTTATTACAATCACTGTGTCGATACCTGTGATGGTGGACTATTAGTTGACTAGGTTTTTATTACAATCACTGTCAATACCTCTGATGGTGGACTATTAGTTGACTACGTTTTTATTACAATCACTGTGTCGATACCTCTGATGGTGGACTATTAGTTGACTACGTTTTTATTACAATCACTGTGTCGATACCTCTGATGATGGACTATTAGTTGACTACGTTTTTATTACAATCACTGTGTCAATACCTCTGATGGTGGACTATTAGTTGACTACGTTTTTATTACAATCACGGTCAATACCTCTGATGGTGGACTATTAGTTGACTACGTTTTTATTACTATGACTGTGTCAATACCTCTGATGGTGGACTATTAGTTGACTACGTTTTCATTACTATGACTGTGTCAATACCTCTGATGGTGGACTATTAGTTGACTACGTTTTTATTACTATGACTGTCAATACCTCTGATGGTGGACTATTAGATGACTACGTTTTTATTATTATGACTGTGTCAATACCTCTGATGGTGGACTATTAGTTGACTACGTTTTTATTACAATCACTGTGTCAATACCTCTGATGGTGGACTATTAGTTGACTACGTTTTAATTACAATTACTGTGTCAATACCTTTGATGGTGAACTATTAGTTGACTACGTTTTTATTGCAATCACTGTCAATACCTCTGATGGTGGACTATTAGTTGACTACGTTTTTATTACAATCACTGTGTCGATACCTCTGATGGTGGACTATTAGTTGACTACGTTTTTATTACAATCACTGTGTCGATACCTCTGATGATGGACTATTAGATGACTACGTTTTTATTACAATCACTGTGTCAATACCTCTGATGGTGGACTATTAGTTGACTACGTTTTTATTACAATCACTGCGTCAATACCTCTGATGGTGGACTATTAGTTGACTACATTTTTATTACTATGACTGTCAATACCTCTGATGATGGACTATTAGTTGACTATGTTTTTATTACTATGACTGTGTCAATACCTCTGATGGTGGACTATTAGTTGACTACGTTTTAATTACAATCACTGCATCAATACCTCTGATGGTGGACTATTAGTTGACTACGTTTTTATTACTATGACTGTCAATACCTCTGATGATGGACTATTAGTTGACTACGTTTTTATTACTATGACTGTGTCAATACCTCTGATGGTGGACTATTAGTTGACTACATTTTTATTACTATGACTATGTCAATACCTCTGATGATGGAATATTAGTTGACTACGTTTTTATTACTATGACTGTGTCAATACTTCTGATGGTGGACTATTAGTTGACTACGTTTTTATTACTATGACTGTGTCAATACCTCTGATGGTGGACTATTAGTTGACTACGTTTTTATTACAATCAATGTGTCAATACCTCTGATGGTGGACTATTAGTTGACTACGTTTTAATTACAATTACTGTGTCAATACCTTTGATGGTGGACTATTAGTTGACTACGTTTTTATTGCAATCACTGTCAATACCTCTGATGGTGGACTATTAGTTGACTACGTTTTGATTATAATCACTGTGTCGATACCTCTGATGGTGGACTATTAGTTGACTACGTTTTTATTACAATCATCTGTCAATACCTCTGATGGTGGACTATTACTTCACTACGTGTTTATTACAATCACTGTCAATACCTCTGATGGTGGACTATTAGACTATTAGTTGACTACGTTTTTATTACAATCACTGTGTCGATACCTCTGATGGTGGACTATTAGTTGACTAAGTTTTTATTACAATCACTGTCAATACCTCTGATGGTGGACTATTAGACTATTAGTTGACTACGTTTTTATTACAATCACTGTGTCAATACCTCTGATGGTGGACTATTAATTGACTACGTTTTTATTACAATCACTGTCAATACCTCTGATGGTGGACTATTAGTTGACTACATTTTTATTACTATGACTGTCAATACCTCTGATGATGGACTATTAGACTGTTAGTTGACTACGTTTTTATTACTATGACTGTGTCAATACCTCTGATGGTGGACTATTAGTTGACTACGTTTTAATTACAATCACTGCATCAATACCTCTGATGGTGGACTATTAGTTGACTACGTTTTTATTACTATGACTGTCAATACCTCTGATGATGGACTATTAGTTGACTACGTTTTTATTACTATGACTGTGTCAATACCTCTGATGGTGGACTATTAGTTGACTACGTTTTTATTACAATCACTGTGTCAATACCTCTGATGGTGGACTATTAGTTGACTACGTTTTAATTACAATTACTGTGTCAATACCTTTGATGGTGGACTATTAGTTGACTACGTTTTTATTGCTATCACTGTCAATACCTCTGATGGTGGACTATTAGTTGACTACGTTTTCATTATAATCACTGTGTCGATACCTCTGATGGTGGACTATTAGTTGACTACGTTTTTATTACAATCACTGTCAATACCTCTGATGGTGGACTATTACTTGACTACGTGTTTATTACAATCACTGTCAATACCTCTGATGGTGGACTATTAGACTATTAGTTGACTACGTTTTTATTACAATCACTGTGTCGATACCTCTGATGGTGGACTATTAGTTGACTACGTTTTTATTACTATGACTGTGTCAATACCTCTGATGGTGGACTATTAGTTGACTACATTTTTATTACTATGACTATGTCAATACCTCTGATGATGGAATATTAGTTGACTACGTTTTTATTACTATGACTGTGTCAATACTTCTGATGGTGGACTATTAGTTGACTACGTTTTTATTACTATGACTGTGTCAATACCTCTGATGGTGGACTATTAGTTGACTACGTTTTTATTGCTATGACTGTGGCAATACCTCTGATGGTGGACTATTAGTTGCATACGTTTTTATTACTATGACTGTGTCAATACCTCTGATGGTGGACTATTAGTTGAATACGTTTTTATTACTATGACTGTGTCAATACCTCTGATGGTGGACTATTAGTTGACTACGTTTTTATTACTATGACTGTGGCAATACCGACTACGTTTTTATTACAATCACTGTGTCGATACCTCTGATGGTAGATTATTAGTTGACTACGTTATTATTACAATCACTGTGTCAATACCTCTGATGGTGAACTATTAGTTGACTACGTTTTTATTACTATGACTGTGTCAATACCTCTGATGGTGGAGTATTATTTGACTACGTTTTATTACTATCACTGTGTCAATACCTCTGATGGTGGACTATTAGTTGACTACGTTTTTATTACTATGACTGTGTCAATACCTCTGATGGTGGAGTATTAGTTGACTACGTTTTTATTACAATCACTGTGTCAATACCTCTGATGGTGGACTATTAGTTGACTACGTTTTTATTACAATCACTGTGTCAATACCTCTGAAGGTGGACTATTATTTGACTACGTTTTATTACAATGACTATGTCAATACCTCTGATGGTGGACTATTAGTTGACTACGTTTATATTACTATGACTGTGGCGATTCCTCGGCTGGTGGACTATTAGTTGACTACGTTTGTAATACTATGACTGTGTCAATACCTCTGATGGTGGACTATTAGTTGACTACGTTTTATTACTATGACTGTGTCAATACCTCTGATGGTGGACTATTATTTGACTACGTTTTATTACAATCACTGTGTCAATACCTCTGATGGTGGACTATTAGGCTATTAGTTGACTACGTTTTTATTACTATGACTGTGTCAATACCTCTGATGGTGGACTATTAGTTGACTACGTTTTTATTACTATGACTGTGTCAATACCTCTGATGGTGGACAATTAGTTGACTACGTTTTTATTACAATCACTGTGTCAATACCTCTGATGGTGGACTATTAGTTGACTACGTTTTTATTACTATGACTGTGTCAATACCTCTGATGGTGGACTATTAGTTGACTACGTTTTAATTACAATCACTGCGTCAATACCTCTGATGGTGGACTATTAGTTGACTACGTTTTTATTACTATGACTGTCAATACCTCTGATGATGGACTATTAGTTGACTACGTTTTTATTACTATGACTGTGTCAATACCTCTGATGGTGGATTATTAAACTATTAGTTGACTACGTTTTTATTACTATGAGTGTGTCAATACCTCTGATGGTGGACTATTAGTTGACTACGTTTTTATTACAATGACTGTGTCGATACCTCTGATGGTGGACTATTAGTTGACTACGTTTTTATTACAATCACTGTGTCGATACCTCTGATGGTGGACTATTAGTTGACTACGTTTTTATTACAATCACTGTGTCGATACCTCTGATGATGGACTATTAGTTGACTACGTTTTTATTACAATCACTGTGTCAATACCTCTGATGGTGGACTATTAGTTGACTACGTTTTTATTACAATCACGGTCAATACCTCTGATGGTGGACTATTAGTTGACTACGTTTTTATTACTATGACTGTGTCAATACCTCTGATGGTGGACTATTAGTTGACTACGTTTTCATTACTATGACTGTGTCAATACCTCTGATGGTGGACTATTAGTTGACTACGTTTTTATTACTATGACTGTCAATACCTCTGATGGTGGACTATTAGATGACTACGTTTTTATTATTATGACTGTGTCAATACCTCTGATGGTGGACTATTAGTTGACTACGTTTTTATTACAATCACTGTGTCAATACCTCTGATGGTGGACTATTAGTTGACTACGTTTTAATTACAATTACTGTGTCAATACCTTTGATGGTGAACTATTAGTTGACTACGTTTTTATTGCAATCACTGTCAATACCTCTGATGGTGGACTATTAGTTGACTACGTTTTTATTACAATCACTGTGTCGATACCTCTGATGGTGGACTATTAGTTGACTACGTTTTTATTACAATCACTGTGTCGATACCTCTGATGATGGACTATTAGATGACTACGTTTTTATTACAATCACTGTGTCAATACCTCTGATGGTGGACTATTAGTTGACTACGTTTTTATTACAATCACTGCGTCAATACCTCTGATGGTGGACTATTAGTTGACTACATTTTTATTACTATGACTGTCAATACCTCTGATGATGGACTATTAGTTGACTATGTTTTTATTACTATGACTGTGTCAATACCTCTGATGGTGGACTATTAGTTGACTACGTTTTAATTACAATCACTGCATCAATACCTCTGATGGTGGACTATTAGTTGACTACGTTTTTATTACTATGACTGTCAATACCTCTGATGATGGACTATTAGTTGACTACGTTTTTATTACTATGACTGTGTCAATACCTCTGATGGTGGACTATTAGTTGACTACATTTTTATTACTATGACTATGTCAATACCTCTGATGATGGAATATTAGTTGACTACGTTTTTATTACTATGACTGTGTCAATACTTCTGATGGTGGACTATTAGTTGACTACGTTTTTATTACTATGACTGTGTCAATACCTCTGATGGTGGACTATTAGTTGACTACGTTTTTATTACAATCAATGTGTCAATACCTCTGATGGTGGACTATTAGTTGACTACGTTTTAATTACAATTACTGTGTCAATACCTTTGATGGTGGACTATTAGTTGACTACGTTTTTATTGCAATCACTGTCAATACCTCTGATGGTGGACTATTAGTTGACTACGTTTTGATTATAATCACTGTGTCGATACCTCTGATGGTGGACTATTAGTTGACTACGTTTTTATTACAATCATCTGTCAATACCTCTGATGGTGGACTATTACTTCACTACGTGTTTATTACAATCACTGTCAATACCTCTGATGGTGGACTATTAGACTATTAGTTGACTACGTTTTTATTACAATCACTGTGTCGATACCTCTGATGGTGGACTATTAGTTGACTAAGTTTTTATTACAATCACTGTCAATACCTCTGATGGTGGACTATTAGACTATTAGTTGACTACGTTTTTATTACAATCACTGTGTCAATACCTCTGATGGTGGACTATTAATTGACTACGTTTTTATTACAATCACTGTCAATACCTCTGATGGTGGACTATTAGTTGACTACATTTTTATTACTATGACTGTCAATACCTCTGATGATGGACTATTAGACTGTTAGTTGACTACGTTTTTATTACTATGACTGTGTCAATACCTCTGATGGTGGACTATTAGTTGACTACGTTTTAATTACAATCACTGCATCAATACCTCTGATGGTGGACTATTAGTTGACTACGTTTTTATTACTATGACTGTCAATACCTCTGATGATGGACTATTAGTTGACTACGTTTTTATTACTATGACTGTGTCAATACCTCTGATGGTGGACTATTAGTTGACTACGTTTTTATTACAATCACTGTGTCAATACCTCTGATGGTGGACTATTAGTTGACTACGTTTTAATTACAATTACTGTGTCAATACCTTTGATGGTGGACTATTAGTTGACTACGTTTTTATTGCTATCACTGTCAATACCTCTGATGGTGGACTATTAGTTGACTACGTTTTCATTATAATCACTGTGTCGATACCTCTGATGGTGGACTATTAGTTGACTACGTTTTTATTACAATCACTGTCAATACCTCTGATGGTGGACTATTACTTGACTACGTGTTTATTACAATCACTGTCAATACCTCTGATGGTGGACTATTAGACTATTAGTTGACTACGTTTTTATTACAATCACTGTGTCGATACCTCTGATGGTGGACTATTAGTTGACTACGTTTTTATTACTATGACTGTGTCAATACCTCTGATGGTGGACTATTAGTTGACTACATTTTTATTACTATGACTATGTCAATACCTCTGATGATGGAATATTAGTTGACTACGTTTTTATTACTATGACTGTGTCAATACTTCTGATGGTGGACTATTAGTTGACTACGTTTTTATTACTATGACTGTGTCAATACCTCTGATGGTGGACTATTAGTTGACTACGTTTTTATTGCTATGACTGTGGCAATACCTCTGATGGTGGACTATTAGTTGCATACGTTTTTATTACTATGACTGTGTCAATACCTCTGATGGTGGACTATTAGTTGAATACGTTTTTATTACTATGACTGTGTCAATACCTCTGATGGTGGACTATTAGTTGACTACGTTTTTATTACTATGACTGTGGCAATACCGACTACGTTTTTATTACAATCACTGTGTCGATACCTCTGATGGTAGATTATTAGTTGACTACGTTATTATTACAATCACTGTGTCAATACCTCTGATGGTGAACTATTAGTTGACTACGTTTTTATTACTATGACTGTGTCAATACCTCTGATGGTGGAGTATTATTTGACTACGTTTTATTACTATCACTGTGTCAATACCTCTGATGGTGGACTATTAGTTGACTACGTTTTTATTACTATGACTGTGTCAATACCTCTGATGGTGGAGTATTAGTTGACTACGTTTTTATTACAATCACTGTGTCAATACCTCTGATGGTGGACTATTAGTTGACTACGTTTTTATTACAATCACTGTGTCAATACCTCTGAAGGTGGACTATTATTTGACTACGTTTTATTACAATGACTATGTCAATACCTCTGATGGTGGACTATTAGTTGACTACGTTTATATTACTATGACTGTGGCGATTCCTCGGCTGGTGGACTATTAGTTGACTACGTTTGTAATACTATGACTGTGTCAATACCTCTGATGGTGGACTATTAGTTGACTACGTTTTATTACTATGACTGTGTCAATACCTCTGATGGTGGACTATTATTTGACTACGTTTTATTACAATCACTGTGTCAATACCTCTGATGGTGGACTATTAGGCTATTAGTTGACTACGTTTTTATTACTATGACTGTGTCAATACCTCTGATGGTGGACTATTAGTTGACTACGTTTTTATTACTATGACTGTGTCAATACCTCTGATGGTGGACAATTAGTTGACTACGTTTTTATTACAATCACTGTGTCAATACCTCTGATGGTGGACTATTAGTTGACTACGTTTTTATTACTATGACTGTGTCAATACCTCTGATGGTGGACTATTAGTTGACTACGTTTTAATTACAATCACTGCGTCAATACCTCTGATGGTGGACTATTAGTTGACTACGTTTTTATTACTATGACTGTCAATACCTCTGATGATGGACTATTAGTTGACTACGTTTTTATTACTATGACTGTGTCAATACCTCTGATGGTGGATTATTAAACTATTAGTTGACTACGTTTTTATTACTATGAGTGTGTCAATACCTCTGATGGTGGACTATTAGTTGACTACGTTTTTATTACAATGACTGTGTCAATACCTCTGATGGTGGACTATTTGTTGACTACGTTTTTATTACTATGACTGTGTCAATACCTCTGATGGTGGCTATCAGTTGACTACGTTTTTATTAAAATCACTGTGTCAATACCTCTGATGGTCGACTATTAGGTGACTACGTTTTTATCACCATCACTGTCAATACCTCTGATGGTGGACTATTAGTTGACTACGTTTTTATTATTATGACTGTGTCAATACCTCTGATGGTGGACTATTAGTTGACTACGTTTTAATTACAATCACTGTCAATACCTCTGATGGTGGACTATTAGTTGACCACGTTTTTATTACAATCACTCTCATTACCTCTGTTGGTGGACTATTAGACTATTAGTTTACTACGTTTTTATTACAATCATTGTGTCGATACCTGTGATGGTGGACTATTAGTTGACTAGGTTTTTATTACAATCACTGTCAATACCTCTGATGGTGGACTATTAGACTATTAGTTTACTACGTTTTTATTACAATCACTGTGTCAATACCTCTGATGGTGGACTATTAGTTGACTACGTTTTTATTACTATGACTGTGTCAATACCTCTGATGGTGGACAATTAGTTGACTACGTTTTTATTACAATCACTGTGTCAATACCTCTGATGGTGGACTATTAGTTGACTACGTTTTTATTACTATGACTGTGTCAATACCTCTGATGGTGGACTATTAGTTGACTACGTTTTTATTACAATCACTGCGTCAATACCTCTGATGGTGGACTATTAGTTGACTACGTTTTTATTACTATGACTGTCAATACCTCTGATGATGGACTATTAGTTGACTACGTTTTTATTACTATGACTGTGTCAATACCTCTGATGGTGGACTATTAGACTATTAGTTGACTACGTTTTTATTACTATGAGTGTGTCAATACCTCTGATGGTGGACTATTAGTTGACTACGTTTTTATTACAATGACTGTGTCAATACCTCTGATGGTGGACTATTTGTTGACTAAGTTTTTATTACTATGACTGTGTCAATACCTCTGATGGTGGCTATCAGTTGACTACGTTTTTATAAAAATCACTGTGTCAATACCTCTGATGGTCGACTATTAGGTGACTACGTTTTTATCACCATCACTGTCAATACCTTTGATGGTGGACTATTAGTTGACTACGTTTTAATTACAATCACTGTCAATACCTCTGATGGTGGACTATTAGTTGACCACGTTTTTATTACAATCACTGTCATTACCTCTGATGGTGGACTATTAGACTATTAGTTTACTACGTTTTTATTACAATCACTGTGTCGATACCTGTGATGGTGGACTATTAGTTGACTAGGTTTTTATTACAATCACTGTCAATACCTCTGATGGTGGACTATTAGTTGACTACGTTTTTATTACAATCACTGTGTCGATACCTCTGATGGTGGACTAATAGTTGACTACGTTTTTATTACAATCACTGTGTCAATACTTCTGATGGTGGACTATTAGTTGACTACGTTTTTATTACAATCACTGTGTCGAT
This sequence comes from Bathymodiolus brooksi, assembly GCA_963680875.1. NCBI lineage: Eukaryota > Metazoa > Mollusca > Bivalvia > Mytilida > Modiolidae > Bathymodiolus > Bathymodiolus brooksi. Next base: position 102,369,005 of record OY804586.1, read on the forward strand.
ACCTCTGATGATGGACTATTAGTTGACTACGTTTTTATTACAATCACTGTGTCAATACCTCTGTTGGTGGACTATTAGTTGACTACGTTTTTATTACTATGACTGTGTCAATACCTCTGATGGTGGACTATTAGTTGACTACGTTTTTATTACAATCACTGCGTCAATACCTCTGATGGTGGACTATTAGTTGACTACGTTTTTATTACTATGACTGTCAATACCTCTGATGATGGACTATTAGTTGACTACGTTTTTATTACTATGACTGTGTCAATACCTCTGATGGTGGACTATTAGACTATTAGTTGACTACGTTTTTATTACTATGACTGTCAATACCTCTGATGATGGACTATTAGTTGACTACGTTTTTATTACTATGACTGTGTCAATACCTCTGATGGTGGACTATTAGACTATTTGTTGACTACGTTTTTATTACTATGAGTGTGTCAATACCTCTGATGGTGGACTATTAGTTGACTACGTTTTTATTACAATGACTGTGTCAATACCTCTGATGGTGGACTATTTGTTGACTACGTTTTTATTACTATGACTGTGTCAATACCTCTGATGGTGGCTATCAGTTGACTACGTTTTTATAAAAATCACTGTGTCAATACCTCTGATGGTCGACTATTAGGTGACTACGTTTTTATCACCATCACTGTCAATACCTCTGATGGTGGACTATTAGTTGACTACGTTTTAATTACAATGACTGTGTCAATACCTTTGATGGTGGACTATTAGTTGACTACGTTTTTATTGCAATCACTGTCAATACCTCTGATGGTGGACTATTAGTTGACTACGTTTTCATTATAATCACTGTGTCGATACCTCTGATGGTGGACTATTAGTTGACTACGTTTTTATTACAATCACTGTCAATACCTCTGATGGTGGACTATTACTTGACTACGTGTTTATTACAATCACTGTCAATACCTCTGATGGTGGACTATTAGACTATTAGTTGACTACGTTTTTATTACAATCACTGTGTCGATACCTCTGATGGTGGACTATTAGTTGACTAAGTTTTTATTACAATCACTGTCAATACCTCTGATGGTGGACTATTAGACTATTAGTTGACTACGTTTTTATTACAATCACTGTGTCAATACCTCTGATGGTGGACTATTAGTTGACTACGTTTTTATTACAATCACTGTCAATACCTCTGATGGTGGACTATTACTTGACTACGTGTTTATTACAATCACTGTCAATACCTCTGATGGTGGACTATTAGACTATTAGTTGACTACGTTTTTATTACAATCACTGTGTCGATACCTCTGATGGTGGACTATTAGTTGACTAAGTTTTTATTACAATCATTGTCAATACCTCTGATGGTGGACTATTAGACTATTAGTTGACTACGTTTTTATTACAATCACTGTGTCGATACCTCTAATGGTGGACTATTAGTTGACTACGTTTTTATTACAATCACTGTGTCAATACCTCTGATGGTGGACTATTAGACTATTAGTTGACTACGTTTTTATTACAATCACTGTCAATACCTCTGATGGTGGACTATTAGACTATTAGTTGACTACGTTTTTATTACAATCACTGTGTCGATACCTCTGATGATAGACTATTAGTTGACTACGTTTTTATTACAATCACTGTGTCGATACCTCTGATGGTGGACTATTAGTTGACTAAGTTTTTATTACAATCACTGTCAATACCTCTGATGGTGGACTATTAGACTATTAGTTGACTACGTTTTTATTACAATCACTGTGTCAATACCTCTGATGGTGGACTATTAGTTGACTACGTTTTTATTACTATGACTGTGTCAATACCTCTGATGGTGGACTATTAGTTGACTACATTTTTATTACTATGACTATGTCAATACCTCTGATGATGGAATATTAGTTGACTACGTTTTTATTACTATGACTGTGTCAATACTTCTGATGGTGGACTATTAGTTGACTACGTTTTTACTACTATGACTGTGTCAATACCTCTGATGGTGGACTATTAGTTGACTACGTTTTTATTGCTATGACTGTGGCAATACCTCTGATGGTGGACTATTAGTTGCATACGTTTTTATTACTATGACTGTGTCAATACCTCTGATGGTGGACTATTAGTTGAATACGTTTTTATTACTATGACTGTGTCAATACCTCTGATGGTGGACTTTTAGTTGACTACGTTTTTATTACTATGACTGTGGCAATACCGACTACGTTTTTATTACAATCACTGTGTCGATACCTCTGATGGTAGATTATTAGTTGACTACGTTATTATTACAATCACTGTGTCAATACCTCTGATGGTGAACTATTAGTTGACTACGTTTTTATTACTATGACTGTGTCAATACCTCTGATGGTGGAGTATTATTTGACTACGTTTTATTACTATCACTGTGTCAATACCTCTGATGGTGGACTATTAGTTGACTACGTTTTTATTACTATGACTGTGTCAATACCTCTGATGGTGGAGTATTAGTTGACTACGTTTTTATTACAATCACTGTGTCAATACCTCTGATGGTGGACTATTAGTTGACTACGTTTTTATTACAATCACTGTGTCAATACCTCTGAAGGTGGACTATTATTTGACTACGTTTTATTACAATGACTATGTCAATACCTCTGATGGTGGACTATTAGTTGACTACGTTTATATTACTATGACTGTGGCGATTCCTCGGCTGGTGGACTATTAGTTGACTACGTTTGTAATACTATGACTGTGTCAATACCTCTGATGGTGGACTATTAGTTGACTACGTTTTATTACTATGACTGTGTCAATACCTCTGATGGTGGACTTTTATTTGACTACGTTTTATTACAATCACTGTGTCAATACCTCTGATGGTGGACTATTAGACTATTAGTTGACTACGTTTTTATTACTATGACTGTGTCAATACCTCTGATGGTGGACTATTAGTTGACTACGTTTTTATTACTATGACTGTGTCAATACCTCTGATGGTGGACAATTAGTTGACTACGTTTTTATTACAATCACTGTGTCAATACCTCTGATGGTGGACTATTAGTTGACTACGTTTTTATTACTATGACTGTGTCAATACCTCTGATGGTGGACTATTAGTTGACTACGTTTTAATTACAATCACTGCGTCAATACCTCTGATGGTGGACTATTAGTTGACTACGTTTTTATTACTATGACTGTCAATACCTCTGATGATGGACTATTAGTTGACTACGTTTTTATTACTATGACTGTGTCAATACCTCTGATGGTGGACTATTAGACTATTAGTTGACTACGTTTTTATTACTATGACTGTCAATACCTCTGATGATGGACTATTAGTTGACTACGTTTTTATTACTATGACTGTGTCAATACCTCTGATGGTGGATTATTAAACTATTAGTTGACTACGTTTTTATTACTATGAGTGTGTCAATACCTCTGATGGTGGACTATTAGTTGACTACGTTTTTATTACAATGACTGTGTCAATACCTCTGATGGTGGACTATTTGTTGACTACGTTTTTATTACTATGACTGTGTCAATACCTCTGATGGTGGCTATCAGTTGACTACGTTTTTATTAAAATCACTGTGTCAATACCTCTGATGGTCGACTATTAGGTGACTACGTTTTTATCACCATCACTGTCAATACCTCTGATGGTGGACTATTAGTTGACTACGTTTTTATTACTATGACTGTGTCAATACCTCTGATGGTGGACTATTAGTTGACTACGTTTTAATTACAATCACTGTCAATACCTCTGATGGTGGACTATTAGTTGACCACGTTTTTATTACAATCACTCTCATTACCTCTGTTGGTGGACTATTAGACTATTAGTTTACTACGTTTTTATTACAATCACTGTGTCGATACCTGTGATGGTGGACTATTAGTTGACTAGGTTTTTATTACAATCACTGTCAATACCTCTGATGGTGGACTATTAGACTATTAGTTTACTACGTTTTTATTACAATCACTGTGTCAATACCTCTGATGGTGGACTATTAGTTGACTACGTTTTTATTACTATGACTGTGTCAATACCTCTGATGGTGGACAATTAGTTGACTACGTTTTTATTACAATCACTGTGTCAATACCTCTGATGGTGGACTATTAGTTGACTACGTTTTTATTACTATGACTGTGTCAATACCTCTGATGGTGGACTATTAGTTGACTACGTTTTTATTACAATCACTGCGTCAATACCTCTGATGGTGGACTATTAGTTGACTACGTTTTTATTACTATGACTGTCAATACCTCTGATGATGGACTATTAGTTGACTACGTTTTTATTACTATGACTGTGTCAATACCTCTGATGGTGGACTATTAGACTATTAGTTGACTACGTTTTTATTACTATGAGTGTGTCAATACCTCTGATGGTGGACTATTAGTTGACTACGTTTTTATTACAATGACTGTGTCAATACCTCTGATGGTGGACTATTTGTTGACTACGTTTTTATTACTATGACTGTGTCAATACCTCTGATGGTGGCTATCAGTTGACTACGTTTTAATAAAAATCACTGTGTCAATACCTCTGATGGTCGACTATTAGGTGACTACGTTTTTATCACCATCACTGTCAATACCTCTGATGGTGGACTATTAGTTGACTACGTTTTTATTATTATGACTGTGTCAATACCTCTGATGGTGGACTATTAGTTGACTACGTTTTAATTACAATCACTGTCAATACCTCTGATGGTGGACTATTAGTTGACCACGTTTTTATTACAATCACTGTCATTACCTCTGATGGTGGACTATTAGACTATTAGTTTACTACGTTTTTATTACAATCACTGTGTCGATACCTGTGATGGTGGACTATTAGTTGACTAGGTTTTTATTACAATCACTGTCAATACCTCTGATGGTGGACTATTAGTTGACTACGTTTTTATTACAATCACTGTGTCGATACCTCTGATGGTGGACTAATAGTTGACTACGTTTTTATTACAATCACTGTGTCAATACTTCTGATGGTGGACTATTAGTTGACTACGTTTTTATTACAATCACTGTGTCGATACCTCTGATGATGGACTATTAGTTGACTACGTTTTTATTACAATCACTGTGTCAATACCTCTGATGGTGGACTATTAGTTGACTACGTTTTTATTACTATGACTGTGTCAATACCTCTGATGGTGGACTATTAGTTGACTACGTTTTTATTACAATCACTGCGTCAATACCTCTGATGGTGGACTATTAGTTGACTACGTTTTTATTACTATGACTGTCAATACCTCTGATGATGGACTATTAGTTGACTACGTTTTTATTACTATGACTGTGTCAATACCTCTGATGGTGGACTATTAGACTATTAGTTGACTACGTTTTTATTACTATGACTGTCAATACCTCTGATGATGGACTATTAGTTGACTACGTTTTTATTACTATGACTGTGTCAATACCTCTGATGGTGGACTATTAGACTATTAGTTGACTACGTTTTTATTACTATGAGTGTGTCAATACCTCTGATGGTGGACTATTAGTTGACTACGTTTTTATTACAATGACTGTGTCAATACCTCTGATGGTGGACTATTTGTTGACTACGTTTTTATTACTATGACTGTGTCAATACCTCTGATGGTGGCTATCAGTTGACTACGTTTTAATAAAAATCACTGTGTCAATACCTCTGATGGTCGACTATTAGGTGACTACGTTTTTATCACCATCACTGTCAATACCTCTGATGGTGGACTATTAGTTGACTACGTTTTAATTACAATGACTGTGTCAATACCTTTGATGGTGGACTATTAGTTGACTACGTTTTTATTGCAATCACTGTCAATACCTCTGATGGTGGACTATTAGTTGACTACGTTTTCATTATAATCACTGTGTCGATACCTCTGATGGTGGACTATTAGTTGACTACGTTTTTATTACAATCACTGTCAATACCTCTGATGGTGGACTATTACTTGACTACGTGTTTATTACAATCACTGTCAATACCTCTGATGGTGGACTATTAGACTATTAGTTGACTACGTTTTTATTACAATCACTGTGTCGATACCTCTGATGGTGGACTATTAGTTGACTAAGTTTTTATTACAATCACTGTCAATACCTCTGATGGTGGACTATTAGACTATTAGTTGACTACGTTTTTATTACAATCACTGTGTCAATACCTCTGATGGTGGACTATTAGTTGACTACGTTTTTATTACAATCACTGTCAATACCTCTGATGGTGGACTATTACTTGACTACGTGTTTATTACAATCACTGTCAATACCTCTGATGGTGGACTATTAGACTATTAGTTGACTACGTTTTTATTACAATCACTGTGTCGATACCTCTGATGGTGGACTATTAGTTGACTAAGTTTTTATTACAATCATTGTCAATACCTCTGATGGTGGACTATTAGACTATTAGTTGACTACGTTTTTATTACAATCACTGTGTCGATACCTCTAATGGTGGACTATTAGTTGACTACGTTTTTATTACAATCACTGTGTCAATACCTCTGATGGTGGACTATTAGACTATTAGTTGACTACGTTTTTATTACAATCACTGTCAATACCTCTGATGGTGGACTATTAGACTATTAGTTGACTACGTTTTTATTACAATCACTGTGTCGATACCTCTGATGATAGACTATTAGTTGACTACGTTTTTATTACAATCACTGTGTCAATACCTCTGATGGTGGACTATTAGTTGACTACGTTTTTATTACAATCACGGTCAATACCTCTGATGGTGGACTATTAGTTGACTACGTTTTTATTACTATGACTGTGTCAATACCTCTGATGGTGGACTATTAGTTGACTACGTTTTCATTACTATGACTGTGTCAATACCTCTGATGGTGGACTATTAGTAGACTACATTTTTATTACTATGACTGTGTCAATACCTTTGATGGTGGACTATTAGTTGACTACGTTTTTATTACTATGACTGTGTCAATACCTCTGATGGTGGACTATTAGTTGACTACGTTTTTATTACTATGACTGTCAATACCTCTGATGGTGGACTATTAGATGACTACGTTTTTATTATTATGACTGTGTCAATACCTCTGATGGTGGACTATTAGTTGACTACGTTTTTATTACAATCACTGTGTCAATACCTCTGATGGTGGACTATTAGTTGACTACGTTTTAATTACAATTACTGTGTCAATACCTTTGATGGTGGACTATTAGTTGACTACGTTTTTATTGCAATCACTGTCAATACCTCTGATGGTGGACTATTAGTTGACTACGTTTTCATTATAATCACTGTGTCGATACCTCTGATGGTGGACTATTAGTTGACTACGTTTTTATTACAATCCCCCTCAATACCTCTGATGGTGGACTATTACTTGACTACGTGTTTATTACAATCACTGTCAATACCTCTGATGGTGGACTATTAGACTATTAGTTGACTACGTTTTTATTACAATCACTGTGTCGATACCTCTGATGGTGGACTATTAGTTGACTAAGTTTTTATTACAATCACTGTCAATACCTCTGATGGTGGACTATTAGACTATTAGTTGACTACGTTTTTATTACAATCACTGTCAATACCTCTGATGGTGGACTATTACTTGACTACGTGTTTATTACAATCACTGTCAATACCTCCGATAGTGGACTATTAGACTATTAGTTGACTACGTTTTTATTACAATCACTGTGTCGATACCTCTGATGGTGGACTATTAGTTGACTAAGTTTTTATTACAATCATTGTCAATACCTCTGATGGTGGACTATTAGACTATTAGTTGACTACGTTTTTATTACAATCACTGTGTCGATACCTCTGATGGTGGACTATTAGTTGACTACGTTTTCATTACAATCACTGTGTCAATACCTCTGATGGTGGACTATTAGACTATTAGTTGACTACGTTTTTATTACAATCACTGTCAATACCTCTGATGGTGGACTATTAGACTATTAGTTGACTACGTTTTAATTACAATCACTGTGTCGATACCTCTGATGGTGAACTATTAGTTGACTAAGTTTTTATTACAATCACTGTCAATACCTCTGATGGTGGACTATTAGTTGACTACGTTTTTATTACAATCACTGTGTCGATACCTCTGATGATGGACTATTAGTTGACTACGCTTTTATTACAATCACTGTGTCAATACCTCTGATGATGGACTATTAGACTATTAGCTGACTACGTTTTTATTACAATCACTGTGTCAATACCTCTGATGGTGGACTATTAGTTGTCTAAGTTTTTATTACAATCGCTGTCAATACCTTTGATGGTGGACTATTAGTTGACTACATTTTTATTATAATCACTGTGTCGATACCTCTGATGGTGAACTATTAGTTGACTAAGTTTTTATTACAATCACTGTCAATACCTCTGATGGTGGACTATTAGTTGACTACGTTTTTATTACAATCACTGTGTCGATACCTCTGATGATGGACTATTAGTTGACTACGCTTTTATTACAATCACTGTGTCAATACCTCTAATGGTGGACTATTAGACTATTAGTTGACTACGTTTTTATTACTATGACTGTGTCAATACCTCTGATGGTGGACTATTAGTTGACTACGTTTTTATTACTATGACTGTCAATACCTCTGATGGTGGACTATTAGATGACTACGTTTTTATTATTATGACTGTGTCAATACCTCTGATGGTGGACTATTAGTTGACTACGTTTTTATTACAATCACTGTGTCAATACCTCTGATGGTGGACTATTAGTTGACTACGTTTTAATTACAATTACTGTGTCAATACCTTTGATGGTGGACTATTAGTTGACTACGTTTTTATTGCAATCACTGTCAATACCTCTGATGGTGGACTATTAGTTGACTACGTTTTCATTATAATCACTGTGTCGATACCTCTGATGGTGGACTATTAGTTGACTACGTTTTTATTACAATCCCTGTCAATACCTCTGATGGTGGACTATTACTTGACTACGTGTTTATTACAATCACTGTCAATACCTCTGATGGTGGACTATTAGACTATTAGTTGACTACGTTTTTATTACAATCACTGTGTCGATACCTCTGATGGTGGACTATTAGTTGACTAAGTTTTTATTACAATCACTGTCAATACCTCTGATGGTGGACTATTAGACTATTAGTTGACTACGTTTTTATTACAATCACTGTCAATACCTCTGATGGTGGACTATTACTTGACTACGTGTTTATTACAATCACTGTCAATACCTCCGATAGTGGACTATTAGACTATTAGTTGACTACGTTTTTATTACAATCACTGTGTCGATACCTCTGATGGTGGACTATTAGTTGACTAAGTTTTTATTACAATCATTGTCAATACCTCTGATGGTGGACTATTAGACTATTAGTTGACTACGTTTTTATTACAATCACTGTGTCGATACCTCTGATGGTGGACTATTAGTTGACTACGTTTTTATTACAATCACTGTGTCAATACCTCTGATGGTGGACTATTAGACTATTAGTTGACTACGTTTTTATTACAATCACTGTCAATACCTCTGATGGTGGACTATTAGACTATTAGTTGACTACGTTTTTATTACAATCACTGTGTCGATACCTCTGATGGTGAACTATTAGTTGACTAAGTTTTTATTACAATCACTGTCAATACCTCTGATGGTGGACTATTAGTTGACTACGTTTTTATTACAATCACTGTGTCGATACCTCTGATGATGGACTATTAGTTGACTACGCTTTTATTACAATCACTGTGTCAATACCTCTGATGATGGACTATTAGACTATTAGCTGACTACGTTTTTATTACAATCACTGTGTCAATACCTCTGATGGTGGACTATTAGTTGACTAAGTTTTTATTACAATCGCTGTCAATACCTTTGATGGTGGACTATTAGTTGACTACATTTTTATTATAATCACTGTGTCGATACCTCTGATGGTGAACTATTAGTTGACTAAGTTTTTATTACAATCACTGTCAATACCTCTGATGGTGGACTATTAGTTGACTACGTTTTTATTACAATCACTGTGTCGATACCTCTGATGATGGACTATTAGTTGACTACGCTTTTATTACAATCACTGTGTCAATACCTCTAATGGTGGACTATTAGACTATTAGCTGACTACGTTTTTATTACAATCACTGTGTCAATACCTCTGATGGTGGACTATTAGTTGACTAAGTTTTGATTACAATCACTGTGTCAATACCTATGATGGTGGACTATTAGACTATTAGTTGATTACGTTTTTATTACAATCACTGTGTCGATACCTCTGATGGTGGAATATTAGTTGACTACGTTTTTTATACTATGACTGTATCGATACCTCTGATGGTGGACTATTAGTTGACTATGTTTTTATTACAATCACTGTGTCGATACCTCTGATGGTGGATTAATAGTTGACTACGTTTTGATTACAATCACTTGTCAATACCTCTGAAGGTGGACTATTAGTCGACTACGTTTTTATTACAATCACTGTGTCAATACCTCTGATGGTGGACTATTAGTTGACTGCCTTTTTATTATAATCACTGTGTCGATACCTCTGATGGTGGACTATTAGTCGACTACATTTTTATTACAATCACTGTGTCAATACCTCTGATGGTGGACTATTAGTTGACCACGTTTTTATTACAATCACTGTGTCGATACCTCTGATGGTGGACTATTAGTTGACTACGTTTTTATTACAATCACTGTGTCGATACCTCTGATGGTGGACTATTAGTTGACTAGGTTTTTATTACAATCACTGTGTCAATACCTCTGATGGTGGACTATTAGTTGACTACGTTTTTATTACAATCACTGTGTCGATACCTCTGATGATGGACTATTAGTGGACTACGTTTTTATTACAATCACTGTGTCAATACCTCTGATGGTGGACTATTAGTTGACTACGTTTTTATTACAATCACTGTGTCAATACCTCTGATGGTGGACTATTAGACTATTAGCTGACTACGTTTTTATTACAATCACTGTGTCAATACCTCTGATGGTGGACTATTAGTTGACTAAGTTTTGATTACAATCACTGTGTCAATACCTCTGATGGTGGATTATTAGACTATTAGTTGATTACGTTTTTATTACAATCACTGTGTCGATACCTCTGATGGTGGAATATTAGTTGACTAAGTTTTTTATACTATGACTGTATCGATACCTCTGATGGTGGACTATTAGTTGACTATGTTTTTATTACAATCACTGTGTCGATACCTCTGATGGTGGATTAATAGTTGACTACGTTTTGATTACAATCACTTGTCAATACCTCTGATGGTGGAATATTAGTCGACTACGTTTTTATTACAATCACTGTGTCAATACCTCTGATGGTGGACTATTAGTTGACTGCCTTTTTATTATAATCACTGTGTCGATACCTCTGATGGTGGACTATTAGTCGACTACATTTTTATTACAATCACTGTGTCAATACCTCTGATGGTGGACTATTAGTTGACCACGTTTTTATTACAATCACTGTGTCGATACCTCTGATGGTGGACTATTAGTTGACTACGTTTTTATTACAATCACTGTGTCGATACCTCTGATAGTGGACTATTAGTTGACTACGTTTTTATTACAATCACTGTGTCAATACCTCTGATGCTGGACTATTAGACTATTAGTCGACTACGTTTTTATTACAATCACTGTGTCGATACCTCTGATGGTGGATTATTAGTTGACTACGTTGTTATTTGAATCACTGAGTCAATTCATCTGATGGTGGACTATTAGACTATTAGTCGACTACGTTTTTATTACAATCACTGTGTCGCTACCTCTGATGGTGGACTATTAGTTGACTACGTTTTTATTACAATCACTGTGTCAATACCTCTGATGGTGGACAATTAGACTACTAGTTCACTAAGTTTTTATTACAATCACTGTGTCAATACCTCTGATGGTGGACTATTAGTTGACTACGTTTTTATTACAATCACTGTGTCAATACCTCTGATGGTGGACTATTAGTTGACTACGTTTTTATTACAATCACTGTGTCGATACCTCTGATGATGGACTATTAGTGGACTATGTTTTTATTACAATCACTGTGTCAATACCTCTGATGGTGGACTATTAGTTGACTACGTTTTTATTATTATGACTGTGTCAATACCTCTGATGGTGGACTATTAGTTGACTACGTTTTTATTACAATCACTGTCAATACCTCTGATGGTGGACTATTAGTTGACTACGTTTTTATTACAATCACTGTGTCGATACCTTTGATGGTGGACTAATAGTTGACTACGTTTTTATTACAATCACTGTGTCAATACCTCTGATGGTGGACTATTAGTTGACTACATTTTTATTACAATCACTGTGTCAATACCTCTGATGGTGGATTATTAGACTATTAGTTGATTACGTTTTTATTACAATCACTGTGTCGATACCTCTGATGGTGGAATATTAGTTGACTAAGTTTTTTATACTATGACTGTATCGATACCTCTGATGGTGGACTATTAGTTGACTATGTTTTTATTACAATCACTGTGTCGATACCTCTGATGGTGGATTAATAGTTGACTACGTTTTGATTACAATCACTTGTCAATACCTCTGATGGTGGAATATTAGTCGACTACGTTTTTATTACAATCACTGTGTCAATACCTCTGATGGTGGACTATTAGTTGACTGCCTTTTTATTATAATCACTGTGTCGATACCTCTGATGGTGGACTATTAGTCGACTACATTTTTATTACAATCACTGTGTCAATACCTCTGATGGTGGACTATTAGTTGACCACGTTTTTATTACAATCACTGTGTCGATACCTCTGATGGTGGACTATTAGTTGACTACGTTTTTATTACAATCACTGTGTCGATACCTCTGATAGTGGACTATTAGTTGACTACGTTTTTATTACAATCACTGTGTCAATACCTCTGATGCTGGACTATTAGACTATTAGTCGACTACGTTTTTATTACAATCACTGTGTCGATACCTCTGATGGTGGATTATTAGTTGACTACGTTGTTATTTCAATCACTGAGTCAATTCATCTGATGGTGGACTATTAGACTATTAATCGACTACGTTTTTATTACAATCACTGTGTCGCTACCTCTGATGGTGGACTATTAGTTGACTACGTTTTTATTACAATCACTGTGTCAATACCTCTGATGGTGGACAATTAGACTACTAGTTCACTAAGTTTTTATTACAATCACTGTGTCAATACCTCTGATGGTGGACTATTAGTTGACTACGTTTTTATTACAATCACTGTGTCAATACCTCTGATGGTGGACTATTAGTTGACTACGTTTTTATTACAATCACTGTGTCGATACCTCTGATGATGGACTATTAGTGGACTATGTTTTTATTACAATCACTGTGTCAATACCTCTGATGGTGGACTATTAGTTGACTACGTTTTTATTATTATGACTGTGTCAATACCTCTGATGGTGGACTATTAGTTGACTACGTTTTTATTACAATAACTGTCAATACCTCTGATGGTGGACTATTAGTTGACTACGTTTTTATTACAATCACTGTGTCGATACCTTTGATGGTGGACTAATAGTTGACTACGTTTTTATTACAATCACTGTGTCAATACCTCTGATGGTGGACTATTAGTTGACTACATTTTTATTACAATTACTGTGTCAATACCTCTGATGGTGGACTATTAGTTGACTACGTTTTAATTACAATCACTGTCAATACCTCTCATGTTGGACTATTAGTTGATTACGTTTTTAATATAATCACTGTGTCAATACCTCTGATGGTGGACTATTAATTGACTACGTTTTAAATACAATCACTGTCAATACCTCTGATGGTGGACTATTAGTTGACTACGTTTTTATTACAATCACTGTCATTACTTCCGATGGTGGACTATTAGACTATTAGTTGACTACGTTTTTATTACAATCACTGTGTCGATACCTCTGATGGTGGACTATTAGTTGACTAGGTTTTTATTACAATCACTGTCAATACCTCTGATGGTGGACTATTATTTGACTACGTTTTTATTACAATCACTGTGTCGATACCTCTGATGGTGGACTATTAGTTGACTACGTTTTTATTACAATCACTGTGTCGATACCTCTGATGATGGACTATTAGTTGACTACGTTTTTATTACAATCACTGTGTCAATACCTCTGATGGTGGACTATTAGTTGACTACGTTTTTATTACAATCACGGTCAATACCTCTGATGGTGGACTATTAGACTATTAGTTGATTACGTTTTTATTACAATCACTATGTCAATACCTCTGATGGTGGACTATTAGTTGACTACGTTTTTATTACTATGACTGTGTCAATACCTCTGATGGTGGACTATTAGTAGACTACGTTTTTATTACTATTACTGTGTCAATACCTCTGATGGTGGACTATTAGTTGACTACGTTTTTATTACAATCACTGTGTCGATACCTCTGATGGTGGACTATTAGTTGACTACGTTTTTATTACAATCGCTGTCAATACCTCTGATGGTGGACTATTAGTTGACTACGTTTTTATTACTATGACTGTGTCAATACCTCTGATGGTGGACTATTAGTTGACTACGTTTTTATTACTATGACTGTGTCAATACCTCTGATGGTGGACTATTAGTAGACTACGTTTTTATTACTATGACTGTGTCAATACCTTTGATGGTGGATTATTAGTTGACTACGTTTTTATTACTATGACTGTGTCAATACTTCTGATGGTGGACTATTAGTTGACTACGTTTTAATTACAATCATTGTGTCAATACCTCTGATGGTGGACTATTAGTTGACTACGTTTTTATTACTATGACTGTCAATACCTCTGATGGTGGACTATTAGATGACTACGTTTTTATTATTATGACTGTGTCAAGACCTCTGATGGTGGACTATTAGTTGACTACGTTTTTATTACAATCACTGTGTCAATACCTCTGATGGTGGACTATTAGTTGACTACGTTTTTATTACAATCACTGTGTCAATACCGCTGATGGTGGACTATCAGTTGACTACGTTTTTATTGCAATCACTGTCAATACCTCTCATGGTGGACTATTAGTTGACTACGTTTTCATTATAATCACTGTGTCAATACCTCTGATGGTGGACGATTATTTGACTACGTTTTTATTACAATCACTGTCAATACCTCTGATGGTGGATTATTACTTGACTACGTGTTTATTACAATCACTGTCAATACCTCTGATGGTGGACTATTAGACTATTAGTTGACTACGTTTTTATTACAATCACTGTGTCGATACCTCTGATGGTGGACTATTAGTTGACTAAGTTTTTATTACAATCATTGTCAATACCTCTGATGGTGGACTATTAGACTATTAGTTGACTACGTTTTTATTACAATCACTGTGTCGATACCTCTGATGGTGGACTATTAGACTATTAGTTGACTACGTTTTTATTACAATCACTGTCAATACCTCTGATGGTGGACTATTAGACTATTAGTTGACTACGTTTTTATTACAATCACTGTGTCGATACCTCTGATGGTGAACTATTAGTTGACTAAGTTTTTATTACAATCACTGTGAATACCTCTGATGGTGGACTATTAGTTGACTACGTTTTTATTACAATCACTGTGTCAATACTTCTGATGGTGGACTATTAGTTGACTACGTTTTTATTACAATCACTGTGTCGATACCTCTGATGATGGACTATTAGTTGACTACGTTTTTATTACAATCACTGTGTCAATACCTCTGATGGTGGACTATTAGACTATTAGTTGACTACGTTTTTATTACAATCACTGTGTCAATACTTCTGATGGTGGACTATTAGTTGACTACGTTTTGATTACAATCACTGTGTCAATACCTCTGATGGTGGACTATTAGACTATTAGTTGATTACGTTTTTATTACAATCACTGTGTCGATACCTCTGATGGTGGAATATTAGTTGACTACGTTTTTTATACTATGACTGTATCGATACCTCTGATGGTGGACTATTAGTTGATTACGTTTTTATTACAATCACTGTGTCGATACCTCTGATGGTGGATTAATAGTTGACTACGTTTTGACTACAATCACTGTGTCAATACCTCTGATGGTGGACTATTAGTCGACTACGTTTTTATTACAATCACTGTGTCAATACCTCTGATGGTGGACTATTAGTTGACTGCCTTTTTATTATAATCACTGTGTCGATACCTCTGATGGTGGACTATTAGTCGACTACGTTTTTATTACAATCACTGTGTCAATACCTCTGATGGTGGACTATTAGTTGACCACGTTTTTATTACAATCACTGTGTCGATACCTCTGATGGTGGACTATTAGTTGACTACGTTTTTATTACAATCACTGTGTCGATACCTCTGATAGTGGACTATTAGTTGACTACGTTTTTATTACAATGACTGTGTCAATACCTCTGATGCTGGACTATTAGACTATTAGTCGACTACGTTTTTATTACAATCACTGTGTCGATACCTCTGATGGTGGACTATTAGTTGACTACGTTGTTATTTCAATCACTGAGTCAATTCCTCTGATGGTGGACTATTAGACTATTAGTCGACTACGTTTTTATTACAATCACTGTGTCGCTACCTCTGTTGGTGGACTATTAGTTGACTACGTTTTTATTACAATCACTGTGTCAATACCTCTGATGGTGGACTATTAGACTACTAGTTGACTAAGTTTTTATTACAATCACTGTGTCAATACCTCTGATGGTGGACTATTAGTTGACTACGTTTTTATTACAATCACTGTGTCAATACCTCTGATGGTGGACTATTAGTTGACTACGTTTTTATTACAATCACTGTGTCGATACCTCTGATGATGGACTATTAGTGGACTACGTTTTTATTACAATCACTGTGTCAATACCTCTGATGGTGGACTATTAGTTGACTACGTTTTTATTACAATCACTGTCAATACCTCTGATGGTGGACTATTAGTTGACTACGTTTTTATTACAATCACTGTGTCGATACCTCTGATGGTGGACTATTAGTTGACCACGTTTTTATTACAATCACTGTGTCAATACCTCTGATGGTGGACTATTAGTTGACTACGTTTTTATTACAATCACTGTGTCAATACCTCTGATGGTGAACTATTAGTTGACTACGTTTTTATTACAATCACTGTGTCAATATCTCTGATGGTGGACTATTAGTTGACCACGTTTTTATTACTATTATTGTGTCAATATCACTGCTGGTGGACTATTAGTTGACTACGTTTTCATTACTATGATTGTGTCAATACCTCTGATGGTGGACTATTAGTTGACTACGTTTTTATTACTATGATTGTGTCAATACCTCTGATGGTGGACTATTAGTTGACCACGTTTTTATTACTATGATTGTGTCAATACCTCTGATGGTGGACTATTAGTTGACTACGTTTTTATTACAATCACTGTGTTGATACCTCTGATGGTGGACTATTAGTTGACTACGTTTTTACTACAATCACTGTGTCAATACCTCTGATGGTGGACTATTAATTGACTACGTTTTGATTACAATCACTGTGTCAATACCTCTGATGGTGGACTTTTAGTTGACTACGTTTTTATTACAATGACTGTGTCAATACCTCTGATGGTGGATTATTAGACTATTAGTTGACTACGTTTTTATTACAATCAATGTCAATACCTCTGATGGTGGACTATTAGTTGACTACGTTTTTATTACAATCAGTGTGTCAATACCTCTGATGGTGGGCTATTATTTGACTACGTTTTTATTACAATCACTGTGTCGATAACACTGATGGTGGACTATTAGTTGACTACGCTTTTATTACTAACACTGTGTCGATTCCTCGGCTGATGGACTGTTAGTCAACTACGTTTTCATTACAATTACTGGTTCGCTACTACTGCTGGTGGACTATTAGTCAACTACGTTTTTATTACAATTTCTGGGTCGATACCTCGGCTGGTGGACTATTAGTCACCGATGGTATCACCCTCCAGTAGTCAGTGCTCCGGTACTTAAGGAGGTACCATACACTACAGGGAGATAACTGTTTAAAATCAGTTGAACGTTTTGATCATATGATGTTTGTATGCAGATTTCAAGCATCTCGGTGAAAAAGACCACAGAGAGAAAAACTGCTATGTGGCTAGTGAATCGATAGCTCTTGGTCTGTTGGTTGGAATTTGTTAAAGTTTTGATATTTATTACAGTGGATATATTCAAACATACTGCCAAAAAAATAAGAAAATTAAACGAGTAGATCAAATTTTACCTAAAGTGTATGGTACCACCTTAAATGATTTATAAGATATATTTTTTTTATCGAAATTTACAGTTCCTAATTCATGTAATTAATATTAAAATTAAGGTTCTCTTCTCCCACACATAGGTGACCATGGCCGATTATGGTTACAACACTCTCAAGGATGGTGTGACTTCAGCTTTGAGGATGATGTGTGTAGATTGCTCTGGATTGTAGCTTTCTCTGGTGAATATACCTAAAATAAATGAGAAATTGTTGCTCAAGTTGTCCTTATATTATCTTCAGAAATATATTACAAAAAAGGCTTCCCTTAATAATAGCAGTCAGTACACAAATAAGTAGAGTATTATACAGGCAATAGTATTAATTTGGATAAACGGACAGAAAGTTACAGAACATAGTCACAATTTTATAGAACAAAAATTCACAATTAATATGTTGGGTTTAATAATGTTATAACAATAAAATGTCACAATACACATTTAACATGTATGTGGAACAATAAAAGTGACTTTTTTTAAATTATTGTTAGCAGACACTCGTGGCACGGAATTACCACCCCCCTTTTTTCAATAAAATTTCTTTATTATTTCATCTCTTTTTCCTGAATTTATTGTGGATAATAATAGTATATATAGGGTCGACACATGTAACTTGTTGTTAACATAAGATTGTATAAATATGGATATGCACAAGTTAAATTAAGGAAAATGGGATGAAATAATAAAGAAATGTTATTGAAAATAAATAGGTAAACAGAAAGTTGAATAATTCATAAATTAAGATGATTTTTAATACAATTTATTAAGAAATACTAATCACAATATCGTTATTTAGGTAAATACTTATTAGAAAGATTTTTTAAAAACTATTTTTGTCTTTTTAATTGATAACTGACCCAAGTTAGGCTAAATAAATGAAATGTGACTTAATGTGTTAATTAATTTTCACTAAAAACATACTTCTATAAATTTTAATTTCTTATCTAATTCTTATTTTATAATGTAACAATATGGTCAGGTTGTTATTTTCATTGAATGGCTTCTCAAAATAGCTGGCTTCACAGTAGGAGCTCTTCCTGTATAATCAGTAATTGGCTACATCCTGTATATTACAACTGACAGATATAATACATGACAAACAATTTTAATCAGCCATCATCATCATAAAATATATTTGATGGGCAGACTGTTAAAGTCGATTTCAATCCGTCGTCCAGCAAATCTTCAGCAAATCTGCATACCAAGATTTGCCTGAAGAAGAAAGACAAAAAAATATTTTGTGATGGGCTACCATGAAAATATTTGTTTTCCCAATGACGGGAAGATATTAACAGTTTATATCATTTTGAAAAAATTCCGGGAAATATCCTTGGGGCATATGTTAATCTAGAAAGCGAAATTATCCGGTACATCAAGTATCATGTAAATCCTGAAACAGACAAAATAAAAATTTCGGGGGACGGGTCAAAAGTTGGGCACTCGTGGCACGGAATTACCACCCCCCTTTTCCGATGGTGTTTGACGGTGTTCGGTGGTAAAAAGACGCTTTTTATCACCGAACACCGTCAAACACCATCGAATACCAAAAAAGTACCACCGAACACATTTAAACTACCACCGAACACCTTCAAGTGAAAAATATGATATAATTCAACTGAAATTTAATAGTTTGAGGAATATAAATATTTTAATAAAAGAGTTATTGATAATTTAATCGGCACGCGTCCTATAACTCATGCTCAGTCAACCAAACAGAACCGCTAATTAACACCGATCACTCAACCTGAACAAAACCCATTTTTCAGAAAATAGACACATTATACGAAAAAGCAAGTATTGACGTTGAGGGGAAACATTTTGATTTAAATATTTTGATGGGTGGTGATATGAAATTTTTGCAACTTGTGCTTGGGTTGGGTGGATCTCTATGGAATTATTCCTGTCCATGGTGTAGGGTCCATAAAAACCAGAGGGACGACATTACAAAGCCATTGGATTTTGACCACACTCATGGTATGCAGAGAACATCACATAATCTGAAGGAAGATGTCGTAGAGAATGACTTTGGTGTTCGTACTCAACCTCTTGTTAGTATTGAGCCTGAACACATAATCATTGATGAACTGCATCTTCTTCTTCAGATAAGTGATAAACTGTTAAGGAACTTAATATTAGACACAAAAACGCTCGATGACAAAAATGCCGTTCATGGTGAGAAGTCAGATTTCTTAGGACAGCTTACTGAGAAAATAATAGGATGCGGCGTTTCGTTTTACATTTGGACAAACATGGGTACTCAAGGTGAATTTGATTGGTCGTCATTGACGGGGTCTGACTATTAAAAGCTTTTGGAAAATCTTCCTTCAAAATTATGCTTTTTGATCCATCATGATACCCATGATCATACTGTCAAAATTTTGAGTTCATTTTTGAATTTATATCGTTTCGTGACGTTAGAAATACACCAGTTCTCTAACATTGAAGATATTTTTGAAAAAATGTAAAGGGTGGGTAAATGACATTCTTGCGTTAGGATCATTGGGAAGAAAAGGTTTTGATAGCGTTACTCCTTATATGCATTGTCTTGCATACCATGTTCCGTTTTTCACTAAAAAGTATGGAAAACTTTAAGCTTCAGTGGGCAGGGCGTAGAAAAGATCAATGATGATATAAAACAAATTCATCATTCAAAAGCAAACAAGTTCGAAAAAGGATAGAACATTTGACATCAGAGAACTGCGAGCGTGATAAGCGAAACTACACCAAAAGTACGAACGAGTATTGGAGTGATATAATTTTTAGACAAAGAGCCGCTAAAAAGGCAAAAATTTCTGAGAAAATGTCACTCGTAGCTGACAAATATTCTGAAAATGACCCGGTCCCTTGTTCAATCGACGACCTTTCCGTAACCGAGATTAGAGACGAATTGAAAAAAATAGGCGTTAAAACGAGATTAAAAAACAGAGAAAAACTTTTAGACCTTTTAAAGAGTAAACGACAATGATTCCGTTGTTACTTTCTGCGTCCTCATGTCAGGAACCGATTTATCGGTAGTCAAATGTAACTACGAATTATTCTTCATCTTATATTGCTATTTTCTGTACAAAAGAAACAAATACCCAAATTCTGTGTTGTCGCCGATAATATTTCCCCGGAAATAAATAATTTATCTGTTGTATATAGGTATTTATGTGAATGTAGAAAAAAAAGTCACAGGAAAAAAACCGCAAACGCACAATTCGATACCAGCGTCCAACTCCTCCAGTCCCAGCCACCTATGCAGATGTCAGATTGCCTGAAAAATACACAACAACTACCAACAACCAACAGTTCCAGCAATACGACAGAATGTTAGTCTTCTACTCACCAGACAATTTGGAGAGAATAGCCAATGCCCAGACCTTCTTCATGGACGGTACCTTCTCTGTAGCTCCGCACCCATGTAAACAGCTGTACACCATCTGGGTTCCTTTCAAAGATGTAACAGTCACTGCAGTATATGCGTTCCTGCCAAATAAATGTCAAGATACTTACAGGGAACTCTTCCAGTCTATTGTTGACAACTGCCATGCCAGCAACCTACAACTCAATGTCCAGACTATCATCACAGACTTTGAAGATGCAGTCCTTCGTGCAGTTACAGCTGTATTTGGTCGCCACATAAATCACCAGGGCTGTTTCTACCACCTGACACAAGTATCATGGCGAAAGATACAGCAGCTTGGTTTGGTGCCTCTCTACAACAACGACGACGACTTCAGACTGTTCTGTGGTATGATGGAAGGTCTTGCCTTTTTACCAGTACCTGATTTTACCAATGGTATTCATCATCTGCTTAGAAAACCATGCCCTGATGACCCACCAGAGGCAGCTGAGCTCCTAGATTACTTTGATTCAACTTACATCAGTGCACAAAATCAAGCAGTCCGTCTGGTCTTAAGATGCATCCCACCTATGTTTCCACCAGCCATTTGGAACGTACATGATGCCACAGTCAACGGTGATGCCAGAACCAACAACATGTGCGAAGGCTGGAACAAGTTCTTCAACCTGGTAGGACATGCCCATCCGTCTATATGGCGTGTGATCGAGTGGTGTCAAAAGGAAGAAACTACTGTCCGTACTATTATCCAGCAAGATGCCGTTGGTTACCCACCAGTTAAGCGTACTCAACAGAGACATGTTCAGCTCCTGGAGCGTTTACAGAACCTATGCAGAGACCTCACTACTGACCAGAAGACCATTGCCGAGTTCTTGTGTGGAGTTGGGTGGAACATCAGACTCAATCACCAACATTAGTGCTTAAGAGAAAATTGACATTATGAACATTTACAATTTTAAACTGGAAATATTCAATGTTTGTATGTTCATCATGATATCGTTATGATTTGATATATTTCATATCTTATTTGTTATATGACTTATAAATGCTCCAATCATTGATGTGATTAATTAAATGTAAATGCTAATTCATTGGGTTTTTTTTAAATTATTTTCTAATTAGAAAGAGTTGGATGGGTGAATATCAATGAGTCAAATTTTGGTTCTCATATATCAAGGTCTCTATAAGAATCATTCCTTTATAATTAGAAGGAGTTGG
This sequence comes from Bathymodiolus brooksi, assembly GCA_963680875.1. Classification (NCBI taxonomy): domain Eukaryota; kingdom Metazoa; phylum Mollusca; class Bivalvia; order Mytilida; family Modiolidae; genus Bathymodiolus; species Bathymodiolus brooksi. The sequence goes on from OY804586.1 coordinate 102,392,038, forward strand.
GATTGAATACATATCAATGAGACATCAATCGAATTTGGTTCTCAATCAAGGTCTTGAATAGATATCAAAACAAAAACAAAAACAAAAAACAAAACACACACAAACAAATAAAGGAAAAACAAAACAAAACGTCAAAAACAAAAACAAAACAAAAATAAGTGTGACTTTCCGGGGTATAGTAAATGTGGAAAAAATATATTATGACTTTTTTGGTTGTGATTTTTTTTCTACCGACGCTACACATACTTACGATATTATATTGAACACAGACACTATATCACAGGCACTTGTTTCATTCAAAAAATATATACCCCCTCCTCTTCCTTACTTCAAGGTAGACATCTACCCTTTTCCCCTTCCCCACTTCGCCTCAATATTTTTCGCTTATTTGTGATCCTTTCGCTGACCCAATTATATCGTTACACTCCCGAGATATTTCTCTTTTCGACTGCCACATTTAAATATACAGGGCCCCCCTCAGACGAATTGGACAAGAATAGTCAGCTAACGTGGCATAGTGAAAATTTAAGTCATTGAAACGGAAAGGGGAAAAGGGTAGATGTTTACCTTGCAGTAAGGAAGAGGAGGGGGCATATATATTTTGAATGAAACAAGTGCCTGTACACTATATCAATATTAATTCCATTCAGTCAATGATAAGCAAAAAATCGTGAACGTAAAATTTTCCCCCAAAAATGGAAAACAATTCGGTTTATTATTTTCGTGAACGGATTTCGTTATGCAGTTGCGAAATTGTTGAACGCAGGACTAATTTAATGATTTCTACCTCACATGGCTTATTGAATGTGCAGGCAACTATACCATCGGCAATATCCAGGTTTGTTATGCAGCTTGCTCTGCCAGTTCCCATCGTTGAGCGTTCATGATTTTTATATTTGAAATTCATATTAAAGGAAATAAAAAAAAGAAGCTAAATGTATATTTATATGTTGCTTTATTGTGGAGCCCAGTAACTGACATGAGAATTTTATAATTTCGTTTATACGAAATAGTTTACGGAGCCCGTTTTCTGACACGAGAATTTTTTTGATTTCGTTTATAGATATTTTTTTAATTTAGTTTATGCGAAATACTATTTCGTGTAACGTCATATAAATATGTATCATGTCAGTTAACGGGCTCCGTACTTTATTGTTACTCATTAAATAAGAATACATTCTAATTAAGAAAGAAGCGTCTTTTAATTTCATAATATTAATGTTTTAAAAAGAAACCATCATAAAGAAAGATAATTAAAAAGTTGGCATGCGGTGAAATATTTATCCAATTACGAATTATATCTCAAAAGACGGCATTGTCATAATTTGATCTTAATTTATGGTACTTATTTGTGCTTTGCAAAGTTTTGACCTTTTTATCTAAGACATCAGCAATGTTACATATCTGGCATGCAGTCGGGATATGTACAATGAAAGAAGAACACAGGATTTAAACAGACATCATGTTCTTTGTATTTGATCTCGATCTACTTTGATTATTTATTAGGTTTAAATAAAATACCTTGTCTTTTGTATGAACAATTATTTATATACAAGACTATATGTTTTAAAGGGAATATATTACTTGGTTCTATTTTAAGCTTGTCTTATTATTTGTTATGTTAATTTGTAAAGTACGCACATGTGTTTACCAAGAAGCTAATTGTATTGATTGGTAAATTACATATATGTAGTACAAATTGTAATATCATACCACTGTTTTTTTTTTAATTGAATTCAAAGCTATATATCTAGCTATTGTCAATTAAATTACGGGATAGATATTCGTAAGTAAGATCTCTGGTCGGATCATAGCAAACATTATACAATTTGTCTTTATATTTCTCGGCTAAGCATATGGTACTTAGGAGTGATCGTATGGTAGTTGGGTTTACAGGCTATTGGCATTTGCTCGCTTCATTTGATTAATGTTTGCATAAAAAAAAATGCAGATAGCAATTCTTCTCTTCAAAAATGGGCTTGCGATTTACGACTTACGAGTACCTACCAACACTCTTAACTTTGCGATCATTTTTTATCGTAAGTCATAAATCCTATTTATTAGTGGAACGGTCATAACTCTTAAGAGTGCATTTACGTGTACGTTTCTGACTTACGACCTTTAGTGAAACGGTCGCCAATTCTTTTAAAGAAAGAAAGAAAAACTAATTTTAAATCTCAAAACATGACCCGTTTGTGTAATATTTACACACTTCCGACGTTCGTTTGGCACTTCTTATATATCTAGGCCTGAATTTCTCAAGAACATGTAGTTTTACAAATGCGAAGAAGGTTTTAATTAATAAAGCATATAAGGCTATGTACGAGGTATTAAAGAAGGGGAGGTTACACAACTTGTCAATTAAATCTCAATACGATCTTTTTGATAAAATTGTGAAGCCAATCCTGTTATATGGGTGCGAAATATGGGGGTTCGGGAACATAGATATTATTGAAAGAGTGCACTTAAAATTTTGCAAATCAATATTGAATTTGAAGAAGTCAACTCCGAATTTTATGATATATGGAGAACTTGGCATTTATCTTATGTCAGTCTATATAGAACTACGCATGATTAATTTTTGGTTAAAAATGGTAAATGGAAAGGATAGTAAAATTGCAAACATTTTGTATATATACATGTTTTTGAAAAATTCGCAAAATCAATATAAGTCTGATTGGTTGAAATGTATTAAGAATATATTAGATAGATGTGGTTATAGTAATGTATGGATATCTCAAGGAAATGTAAATCCAAAATGGTTAAGTGTTAGTTTAAAGCAAAACATATTTGACCAATTCCAACAAAAATGGAGATCTGATATTGAAAACTCGCCAAAAGGGTTGTCTTACAGATTATTTAAAGAAAATTTCGAATTTGAGCATTATTTAGATATTTTACCAGATAAAGATAGAATTACATATTGTAGATTTAGAGCTGGAAATCATAGGTTACCAATAGAAACGGGCAGATGGCATAGAATTGAACGACAAAATAGACACTGTAATTCAGTGGCGTAGCTTGGGACTTTTTTCTAGTGAGGCAATTCACCGAGCGCAGCGAGGCGAAAAAATGCTAGGGGGGGTCCGGAAATTGAAAAAAAAATGGGCGATTGAAACGCATTTTCCCAAGTTTAAATGGATAATATATGATTTCAATAATAACCGAAATAACACGCAGAAAACTATTTCGATATGCGTCAAATGACTGTGTTTGTGAATTTATTTCAGAACCTTGGGAGTGGCTATAGCTACATGAAGGTTCTTCCCGAATTTCAGATAGAATCTATATCTGCAATCGAAAAAAAAAGAGAAGATAAAATAAGCTTGTATCTAAGAGCGTATTTAAGCCCGGCGCATTTCCACTTTCAAACTTTGGCACACGGCAACAAACTATACTAAATTATGTAACATGACGGAACCAAAAGTTTCCGTAAACGATTTCAATTAATGATGTAGAATATATTTTGATTACAAACTTTGACAAAGGTTTTTATTTCTCGTATTTGTGAGGTCCATGTTGATCATTTTTGTAAACTTTTGTGTTGTATTTTTTGTTTTGCTCTGTGTCTTCTGCCCAATGTTGCCAGTGTTTCTGGATTATATAAGTGAGCTAGAGCATATCAGTAAAAACCTCATCACGTTGGTCTAGTACATCTTCATCATCACTTTCTATCAAAAAGTAACTTGTTTTCATCATAATAGTATACAATTAGTTACTCCCTAAGAAGTCAATACCAGGATATGGGGACCTCGAGACTTGTCACCGAGAGTGACAAGTCGTAAGATCCTCATATCCTGGTATTGACTTCTTATGTAGTAATCAATTGTTTTATTATACCGAAATAAACTGGATAAGGCTGTTACCTTGTCTTTTGTCATTGTCTTATAATTTTTACTCTTCTAATAGAGTACGGAAATAATTCTTGGTCATCACCGGATATATTGTTGCACCACTGGGGTGGTAACGATATACAGGTATAAACACTGGTGGTATAATCACACTGGTAGTGGGTTATTTCTATTACTGGTAGCATAATCTGCACAAGCTCAAGGCACTGGTAAAACATAATGTTTCATACTTCAGTGGCGGATTTAGAGGGGGGCGTGCGGGGCGTGCGCCCCCCCCCCTAAAATTCGCAAAGCATATGTTATACAACGTTAATTAAGCAGTTCAATAAATAACTTTTTCATGAATGGTTAACTCGTGACCTGTAGTAAAATATTCTTACACATTGTAAATACACGTTGGATGTGTTCGCTGATTCATATATGTATTCGGCGTCAGTAGTTCAAAGATTATTCCATTCTGATTGGTTCCGAGGTACCAGACATCAACTATTTTCTCACGCTAATTAATCATTATTTCTGCAGTCAATTTTACAACTACATGTACACGTGCTATTTAGAAATTATAAAATGAACGAAAATTCTAGGCCAAGAAAACAAGCAAGATTGGATACATTTCTGATTCCTCGACGAGACGAGAAAAGTCAAAGGTAAACTAAAAAGTAAATTCAATCAATACTTCGAATAATTGATTTAACAATTGATCTCATTTATAAAACATACAACGAAAACCTATAACGAGAGAATCAGATGATGAAACTGAGACAGTGCGGAGAAACTTGAGTGTCCCAAGAAAATGGTCACTTCTCTTTAAATAATGGTTCAAATAGTTCTTGAATTCGAAATTCTGCAATTTCTTATGAAAAAAGATATATAAGTTTGATTTGTATACAAATACCCGAAAATGTTGCCTTTTACTTTTCAAGTAAAGATCAGTAAAAATACGCGTTGGTATATTGTACATTAAAATACAAAAGTAACATATTAATAAAAAAACAAATTAGCGGCAATTTATTTGTAACAATCTCTGCATCTGCCCGAGGTATCTGCAAAAGAAAGTGTGAACAAATCCTTTGTCCGGGTACGTTTATATTATTTATATCTACCAATGGATGTCTGTACAATTTTTTTTACACATTTTTAACAAAAAATTCTGACTTCAATTTATTGTAATAAATTAATATCTACAACTGCACATGAAAGTGTGAAAATAATCTCGACAAAATGGTTTATGCATATCTCACACCTGATTTCCGTAAACATATTTCTCGAGAACTTTGATACATTTTGTTTGTTTGATCTTTTAGTGTAATGAGGCTTTTACGCCTGTTGCTCAAACACTTGACGCAACTGGTAAACTTTATCACTTGCGACTGCCAGTCGAGTGCACCCTTTTTTGTAATTTACACAGCTGTATTGGTGATAGGCTTGTATGAGCTGTTAGATCCAACAACCTAACTCGTTGAGCCATCCGGACCCCAGGAATGCGCTAAAACTAAACCAATAGTTCTTTGAAGGGTTAAAATATCGTGATCGATCAGTCATGAGTTGAACAATTCGCATCACGGTTGTTAAAAAAAAAAATTACTTCAGGTTCTTATAATCTGACAAAAACATACTGTTATCAATTATCCGACAAAATTAAGACTCAAAGTAAAGTTTTTTGGTCTAATAAAAATGGTGAGGTTGGTTCAAAATTGTCGTTCAAATAAATGTCTGTAATTCCTCAAACCCCCAGAGCTTAGGGGGGAGGGGTTTCGCCCACCTGGACCCCCTCCTAAGGCTCTGCCCTGGACTCGCTGGGGACCTTAAGCGGCCCCCAGATCCCTCTTCTACTCACGCTCCCCCTAATCCCAAATCCTGGATCCGCCCCTGTCACTTTATTTATAAATACTGCAGATAATTTAAATAACTGAATAACACTGCTTCAATTTTATTAACAAAATCTACATATTAATGTCTAAAATATATTATTATTTGTCTGCACTAGACACGAGGAGGAATGCTCATTGCTAATCTTAGTAGATGCAATACATTTCCTGAAGCACTGTCCCTTGGTGTCTGTTGCAGATAAACGATACATCTATTTATTCCCATTTTAGTTTATTACTTGAACTGCTTGCTTTCCTGGATCAGACACGGGGAGAATCGAAATGCGATTCTTAAGCACCGTCCCCTGGTGTCTCCTCCAGCTAAGTAATCACAGTCCTTTCATCAAACACATGATGTTTTACTACTTGAACCGCTTGCTTTGCTGGATCAGACACGGGGAGAATCAAAACACAATTCTTAAGCATCGTCCCCTGGTGTCTCCTCCAGCTAAGTAATCGTATACATGTAGTCCATTCTTCAACCATATGATACACTGCAACTATACATTACTCATTGCCTCTCCTCGGGTCGTGCTGCCGAACACGGCCTATTTATTTATTTATATATTTTTTGTAACATATATCATTTAAATAGTTAGAATTGTCTTGTTTAAAAACAAATATCTCCATTCTGTATTGTTGTAACTGTTGATATAATTATGAATGTATATTTGTTTTTGCCCCTTGAGGGACCCTAATTGGAATAAAAATATTGTATTGTACAACAAATAACAAGAATATGGAATAGATTCTCATGAAATTTATTATAATAACAATTGATAATTTAACAAATACAGTATAAAATCCTACTGAGCGCTATAAAATACAGGGACCTCGCCTTTTGGACAAATGTCAATATTAGCGTAAAGTCGGACGAACGTAGTAAAAATATATAGGTCACAGGTCGGAATATTCTATCTTAAAGGAAACGTACCAGTCTAAATAACAGAAAGATTACTGTAAAAACAACTAGCTGGTAGCGCTCAGGTTAATTGCAAGGTGGTTTAATAGCCCTGGTCTCGGGTTAAAGTGTCTCTCCTAGTTGCAGACGTTTGGTCTTTATATACGCAAAGGCCACATCTGGATGTGGGTCAAACGCCGCTGATTGGTTGGTTACTCCAAAAGTTCCCACGGTAATGATACCGTAAACGGGGCCGCAAACAGGGCCACATAAGTGTGAGGTAACACACATGCGCACTATAAATTACACACAGGATACATGGCGGAAAGTGTAAACACGTTGTTTGTCATGTCAAGAGGAAAGGGAAAACGGGCTTAATAAAGCTTACCCTTAAGGAAAACAAACCCAAGTACAATATATAAACCTAGCGTAAATGAATGAAATAGGTAAGAAAATGTGACAAGGTTTATAAGGAGAAATAAAGATGGGACTGGTCAAACAATGAGGACGAACTTTATCTTTTTCTTATTAAAACTTAACGAATCCGGGTCGCTTCGCCCCGATTAACCTGTTCGCCCCGGAAAGTGAGTCGATTCGCTCCACTTAATCGCTATTATATTATAATAGATGAAGTCTTTTTCGACAATTATTTGGTAATTATTTATTTATTAGTTGTACTGTGCAAAAAAATAATAATTCATTCATTTTGGTCTACTTTAATTATTTATTTATTAGTTCAATAGTTGTATGCAAAAAAAAATAATAATTCATTCATTTTGGTCTACTCACAGGTGACAGGGCCTTGTCACTATCCAGGTAAATATACTATCAATGTATAAACATATACAAGGGCGGACATCTTTTTTTACCCCCACTCTCTTCAAGTCGTGTTTGTTTTTTAAATTCCTTCTAATATATTCAAAACCCTGTTTGGTTCAACTCCCAAGACCTTATTCTTTTAAAAAAATATCATGACCTCCCCTCGACTACCTCTTGTGAAGGCGCAGCGGTCGTTTTTGTCAGGAATTCGCCCGAGTAGAGAACAACATGGACCCAAAGTGAAAGTAACAGCGCCACCTAAAAAAAAAACGGAAGTTCGGAACTCTCGGGGTTTTAGCTTTGAGGTAAAGAAAATGCCGTTAAGATTCAAACATCATTAAACGAGCGGGACGATTTGAAGTGAAAACTGAACATTTTTGACTTGTACATACAATGAATGATAAATGCCATTTTCAAGGCTTTTTCTTGATTGCTGTCCATTTTCTTTAATTTTTTATTTCGTCTGTTATTTCCCGCGGTATCTTATACTTAGAAACACGATAACTAGCGAGAAAACCAAATATCGAATGGTAAAACCCCGAGAGTTCTGAGCTTCCGTTTTTTTTATAGGTGGCGCTGTTACTTTCACTTTGGGTCCATGTTGTTCTCTACTCAGGCGAATTCCTGACAAAAACGACCGCTGCGCCTTCACAAGAGGTAGTCGAGTGGGGGGTCATGATATTTTTTGAAAAGAATAAGGTCTTGGGAGTTGAACCAAACAGGGTTTTGAATATATTAGAAGGAATTTAAAAAACAAACACGACTTGAAGCGAGCGGGGGTAATAAAAGATGTCCGCCCTTGTATATGTTTATACATTGATAGAATATTTACCTGGATAGTGACAAGGCCCTGTGGTCTACTTTTGTCAAAGATCTAAAGAGAAACTTTTCTTGCAAAATTTAACAAAAAAACACACAAGAACAGTAAAAAGGTTGTTTTTTTTTGTACCAACCCAAAAATGCATGAAATGACTAAGATGCTGTACAAGTGCGCAAATAACCTCTTTTTTAATGAATTACGCATCAAATGCTAAAAAAGTATAAATTTAATCAGATGTCAAACAAAGAGTGAAGCAATATTTAATATTAAACACCGTACACGTCAAGAAAGCATGTTAATTATGACAAAAATAAAGTACCCATGAACAAGCCTTACAACATCCAAAATACGAATATTTGCAATGGTATTTTCCATTTCATTTTTTAAAGCATTATTAATAAATGAGGGCGAAACGACCCGGGGGGAACGGGAATAGGGGCGAAACAACCCGGGGCGAACAGGAATAGGGGCGAAACAACTCAGGGGGCGAACGGGATTGGGGGCGAAACGACCCGGTACCTTCTTAACCATGCAAACTTTCCCATATAAAATAACAATATATTTACAATAAATATTCGCGATCACGATGCCTGAAATATAAATAATAGTCCACTCATACACACATACGCGCTGTGCTACTCAGACGGCTGTACACGCATCACGAATGAAATAACAACTGAACAAGAAAAGTAAATCATGAGTAGCACATAGAAAATATAATAAATATACATACATGTATCGTCACGGTATGTGTTTTCGTGCGTCATCTGTTTTTGGTTTTTCCATTTTATTTTGATTTCCACAGTGCACGCATTATTTTTGACGTGTCTTCCGGTTTCTATTTATGGAACATAAACAAGACTACAGCGTGACATCTGTAAAAGATGTTAAACTTTGCTTTTAAAGACGTAAGTACCAAAAATAGTGAACCTACCTACTGAACCATACTTTTTGTAATGCTAAAAATTTACTTCATTTATAAAGTAGCTGGAAAAAAATCCAGAAGGGCTATATAAAATTAAACTATGTCATCTGCCTCTCAGACACCGGCTCTTCCTCGTACTTGTAAACAAAAGAGCTGACTGAAATGTAAATTCTTATATAAAATACATGTACACAGAAATATTTAACTAGCCATTTTTTGAAAATTCCAATCGTCATATGAATGAAGGGTTAACACTGTTAATCGCTATATCTGAAAATCGATAATAGCACGATAATAGCACGAAAACCGATAACACGATAGTACAAACAATCAATTATCTTATCCCTAACTCCTAAATCGTAACAATATAACTAAAAAATAATTCATGGTAGTCCGAATTTATATTTTTACCACGGGTAGGCACTTTAGGGGTAAAATAATTGGCATAAAGTGCCTACCCGTGGTAAAAATAATATAAATTCGGGCTACCATGAATTATTTCGATTCTAATATGTAAAAATTGGTAAAATATCGTTATAAATTGTCGATGACGTCATAAATTACAATGGGTGTAGGTATATATTAATTTTACCACGCGTTTGAAGGACGTCATATTAGAATCGTGTTTTAATCATGTCAAAACTTTCGGTGTAGTAATGAATGTCCTGTACATGTACAATTTCCTAAAATGATGGTATGTATGCTTCAGATTATAAACTTGGATAGTGTTCAAGTGTTTTAAACACATCCAGGGGAGGGGGCGTCGTGGTTGTGATGGTATGGTAGTGGGATCTACAACAATATGCAATAAAAGTTTGTCAGTTACTTACAACAGGTCGGTGGTTTTCTCCGGGTCCTTCGGCTTCCTCCACCAATATAACTGACCGCCACGACATAACTGAAATATTGTTGAATATATTCAATGAAGTGCAATAATGGTATACTATTCCATATTTCAATCGAAACGGGATTAATCGATCGCCATTTTTATTTTTTCAATCGGTCAATATCTACAGGTCAGTGCACAGGGCCTTGTGACGGGTTGTCACTATCCACGTAAATATACTATCAATGCATAAACACAAACAAGGGCGGACACTTTTGTTACCCCCGCTCACTTCAAGTCGTGTTTGTTTTTTAAATTCCTTCTAATATATTCAAAACCCTGTTTAGTTAAACTCCCAAGACCTTATTCTTTTAAATAAAATATCATGACCTCCCCTCGACTACCTCTTGTGAAGACGCAGCGGTCGTTTTTGTCAGGAATTCATCTGAGTACCCAACTCCATGGACACAAAGTGAAAGTAACAGCGTCACCTATAAAAAACGGAAGTTCGGAACTCTCAGGGTTTTAGCTTTGAGGTAAGGAATTCAAACATTATAAAAGTTCCGAAAATCTGTCCGACCAATGAAATAGCGCGAAACAAAATATGTTCGGCTGACCTCCTGAATGGGCACGAGTGGAGGAAAGTTGGATGTGTCGTCGAGAATAAACTTGAATTTCGTCAATAAATATTTGTTGTTCGTACGTATAAACTAGATAGGAATGAAGGGAAATCATTTTTGAGACGAGGACAAGCGAAGGTCCTTTTTAAAACTGGCGCGTTATTGTAAAATATCGAGTCGAAGCGAGGATTCCCTCTTTGTATTTTGACGATTGTTTCATACCTTTATGTATATATAAGTAATACGGCAGTTCGACCTAGAAACAAAAGTTAGTAGAACGAGAGAGTTGTAACACGAAATGTTGTAAAATATGGATAAATGGTTCAAAGATATACTTCCAGACAAAGATCCATACCATAATCGCGGGAGGGACCAAATGAGGAAAAAGGGGGGTACGGAATTCGAGTGCCTGTGGTCTTGATGTTAACGTAAAAGCTCAAACGTAATTCTTACGTCCTGGTAACGTATTTCAGAATACGTTATATGCAAGTCGTTGTCAGACAACATACAGCTCAATCATTAAGGTATTTCCCTGGAAAAGGGAAAGGATCTGTGAATTGTTCAAATTGGAAGGTATTCCCTAGACATGACTTTGAATTTGATAGTAGTTGATCTCCTGATTCCAAAAATGCATGGTTGATTGGGACTTTTTGCATTTAAATTCCAGGTTCATCAGTGAAAAATGTGACAGTTATGTTGTTATTTAGCTACATTTTTGCGTTAAGATGTTACAACTGACTATAGTTGTATATCAATAACAATAAATAAATAAATAAATAAAAAAAAACATAATAAAAACGCCATGTACGAGGATCAAATCGGTGGCCTCTTTTTTCTTTCTACTGAACTTAGTAGAACGTGATGTATAAGGCAATATACAAATGTATCTCCAAGATTTAATTACTTGCAATAAAATTACCATATCCAAAAATTAGAAGTACTTTTCCTCATAAATATTCGTCATATTTGAATTCGATTTTGATCACTGCAGTTTCAAGCTGAGTGGATCGTTTATTAGATTTGTCAAATAATAGCATACAATGCGGAAATTCAGTGTGTCCGTCAACGATTCGATAATAAAAAGTTATTGCTATTTCCGGAGTTTGAATTTGAGACCTACCAAAATTCAAATCATTTTGGTGTTTTGTGACAATATTAGCAATTTCTTTGATGTCCCGAACATACAAAAACCTAGTCCGAGATTCCTCTGCCGTCTAACGGCTTTTATGGATTTGCTGTAGCCGTGGGACGTCAGAGTGCTATATATACGGAAAACAGCTGATTTGCCTCTCCAGCTCTTGGTCGGCACATTTCCACGTTTCGTGGCTATCGGATTGTATTTTCTATCAGAAACCCTTATATAAATCGCTTCACCAATCATTTTTCTATTCATTCATAACCATCTTACCCTCAGAAAGTGGTGTTGCACTCCATTACAGCATGATTTCGCCTTAGATCCTATTATTCCGCCATTTGACTTCCATTTTCGAATCTACAAACGTGATCTCGCGATACTAACTGAATAGAGTTGTTCATGGTTACCCACAATGCAATTCCATCTGGGCCTGGCGGAGTTCCGGTTTGAATGATTAACGCTTCCATTATGGAATCGATGGATTGCCACGACCAAAATACAGAACCAAAGATGTTTGGGAGCACCAAAAAAGCTTACGGAGACTTCTGCTGTGTCCCAGGATGTTCAAATCAGAGAGGAAATGACAAAATTAACTGATGGAAGCGGTCATATTACCGTTTTCCTAAGGATCCCAAACAAGCCAGCGTTTGGATGAAAATGATCCGTAGGGATCATTGGGAGCCGAAAAATCACGATCGGATTTGTTCTGACCATTTTGAAGGAGGTATATCAATTTTCTAATTATTTACCGGTAAACCCCAATGAATATTAAGCATGTATGAAAACAAATAGATACATATTATGTACGATGGGAGATAACTCCTACTTGCCTCCTCAGCTGTGATGCTTTATAACAAACAAACAAACAAATAGTTTATTGTCAATCACGACGCCCACAGAGGAGCTGTATAATCAGTACAAATTTAGATACAATGATTAGATTAATTTACATGATTTCAATATTAATAATATACACAAGTTATTTTATATTTATTATACAAAACAGTCATCTGTCAAAAGTATTCGGAAATGTAAAAAAATCCCTATATAATCGACCAAAACCCAAAACATTCGGAATTGTCAATATTTTGATTGTTTATTTACTCATTATGTTGTTATGAGTGATTTTTATTTGTACATAATTTAAACACAACAAATAAGAATTGAAAAATTATGTACAAATAAAAACCACTCATATAAACATAATGAGCAAATAAACAAACAAAATATAGACAATTCCAAATGTTTTGGTGTAAAATATGTTAAAATTTATCCAGAAATGACTTCACAATAATTTTTTGAAAAAATATGGTTTTGGTTGATTTCCAGTCTAAATGTCCTTTATGCACCGGCCCTTGATGACCTCTGTACATGTATATGAATGGCATTGCTCTCATGCATGTACATTGGTCATGGGGAGGACGCTGGATCTGCCTTCTGTCATTGAATTAGCCCCTTGTAAATATAAAAGGGTTTATTTCTATTTCGGTGTTCAGAAGAAGTTAATAACTTATTAAATATCAACAAATGATATATATTTATTGTTTTTTTTTTGTAATTGCCCAGTGGACTCTTCCAAATATTATACTCATCAGACACGGCTGGTAATCGGCACAAGCAGAACAGTTGGTTCTGCAAAGCAATTCGTGAGGATAACTTCCGGTTTTGGTGGAGGAGAGTTCACGAAGACGCTTCGCAAGGTATGTACATGTCAAAAATTGAAATTTTCTTTTTTACTGCTCGAATATTGCTATATCAGAGAATGCTATGCTGTGGCGAATGCTTTCACGATTAGAAACATGTATAGTTTATTCTTGTATATGAAGGGTAACTCTCGCAAAATCAATCGTCCCACGAAAAACATGACAAAAATTGTGACACTCTTACATTTATAAGTTGTTCTTGACAAAGATGCAAGTTAAATTTTCAATATTTTTTCATCATGGGAGTCTAAATGTAATCGGGGATAAATTCCGATTCGTCAGAAGTAAATTGAAGTCTAGATAAATCTACAAACTGTCAATTTTCTCGTTTTCCTGCTTGAGGAGATCGGTTCTGATAGAGCACATTGCGAATGCATGAGGAGATTTGCTAGTTTTGGTAAGAATAAGATAAGATAAGAAAACTTTATTTTGATTCGGCACATAATAAAACAGTACAACATAAGCTCTAAGGAGCTTTTTACCGAATATACATTAACAATAAAACAACACAAGTCACATGCAAAGTTACAAACTAAAATAAGCTAAGACATACAGGCATAAAAAGGAGGACTGTGTATAGATCTGAACAAGAACCCACGTGGCAAGTGCCTCTTTGGACTCTTGTTCAAGATCCACACACAGATGCTCCAACATAAAGCAGCAGGTAAAAAAAAATAATGAAATAATAATACTGAATACTTAAAACTGGTACCAACATAATCAGTAAAAGCAGCACTGTCTAACTAAAAAATCAAAGAATATAAAATGTTCAAGCCAAACTAAAAAAAATTAATAATTAAAAAAATTAAAAATTAAAAAATTAAGCAAACCAGAAGCAAAATTTTAATCATCTACATGCAGAACAGCTATATTTGGACCCATTCCAGGACTGCAAAAGACTCTTGAATTGAGAGAAGCTATTTTCAGTCCTGACACATGTAATCCACTGTATAATCACAAATTGTGCATGTCTGTCTGGTAATAAATTCACGAACTGATGCCCTTCTTCCCGTCGGGTTTTTAAAAGTATAAAAGTAATATTTCATTGTTCATGGGCTGTCCACCTAGAAAGAAACATTTCATTTAAGGAATCAATTCATAATTGTAACTGCGTTTCCCATGATTTATTAACTTGTCATTATTGATCATTTGTTGTTTGTGACAACTTCCATTGTGTATTGGATACACAAGATTAACTTCCCTTACATTTGAAAAAATTGAAAATGCACTGTAAGATAATTTTATAATCAAGAATAATTAAACTTAATGTGAATCATATCTTTATAATTTCTAATACAAATGATACACTCTAAATTAAATATCATACAGTTGAGAATAATATTAATTTGTGGTTTGTTTTTCTATTATGTAGTGTGCTATGTGTACACACTTGTAAATAAAAAAGATCTCTGTTAGTAGTGGTTAGGGACGAACCATTTAACTTGAAGGTTGTGTTTTTTTTCTAAAAAAATATTCTGATTCCCAATGTTGCTGAAAAATATATTCTGATTTTGGTGGAGGAAAAAAAAAAATCTGATTCAGAGTTTTTGTCATATAACCTAATGTTGTATTCTGGAAAAAAAATTGCGCTTTGCGCGACAAAAAAAATATATTCTAACTCGTGTTGTCCGAAAAACAATTTCTGAACGAAACAAAAAACCATAACCCCCCCCCCCCCCCCCCCTGCAAGTTAAATGGTCGGTCCCTTACAAGATGTAAAGCGCTTTACCGTATGTCCACAGTTTAATTGACATCTTGTGTTTAATTTATTCATAACTACTAACACTAAGTGAATGTTTATTTACGTTAGACCTATGTGTGTGCTGAAATCATGTAATATTATAACTTGTGTAGATCTGCGGTGAAGTTTCGTCATCTTTAGTAAAAAGGTTGCGCCGAATAGATGTGGAAATCCGTTTGAAAGGATATAAATATTTTGAAATTGAAAGAGATTTTTTAAGTAAACTTGGTGTCCTGATAGATGGGGATTTTAAATTTGGTGTACTGCTACTTGTTTTTGTTCGTTTCCTTGGCGGTGATACAGGCAATCTATATCGAAATGGTTTTTTGTAAAGAGTCAATGTCAGTCCTCTTTCCCTTGAATCCTGGCATCTCCTGAAAGTGGACAGAGAATAGTTTATTTTGATTAGAGTATTTATCAGTTTTGTATTTAAAAGTGTCAATTTATCACTTTTGCAGAAAACAATTAACAAAACTAGCAAATCTCCTCATGCATTCGCAATGTGCTCTATCAGAACCGATCTCCTCAAGCAGGAAAAATAGAAAATTGACAGTTTGTAGATTTATCTAGACTTCAATTTACTTCTGACGAATCGGAATTTATCCCCGATTACATTTAGACTCCCATGATGAAAAAATATTGAAAATTTAACTTGCATCTTTGTCAAGAGCAACTTATAAATGTAAGAGTGTCACAATTTTCGTCATGTTTTTCGTGGGACGATTGATTTTGCGAGAGTTACCCTTCATATACAAGAATAAACTATACATGTTTCTAATCGTGAAAGCATTCGCCACAACATAGCATTCTCTGATTTAGCAATATTCGAGCAGTAAAAAAGAAAATTTCAATTTTTGACATGTACATACCTTGCGAAGCGTCTTCGTGAACTCTCCTCCACCAAAACCGGAAGTTATCCTCACGAATTGCTTTGCAGAACCAACTGTTCTGCTTGTGCCGATTACCAGCCGTGCAGAGACATAGATATGTTTAGTACTTATGTACCAATTTCTGCAAATTGCTTGTTTGTATACTGTTTATTACATTTATGTATTAGAATGTTTATTGGGTTTTTGTTGTGTAATAGCAATCACTGTAATGACTCTTCCTTGCTGGGACCCTGATTGGACAATAAAATCTTATCCTATCTTATAGGGATTTTTTTACATTTCCGAATACTTTTGACAGATGACTGTGTATATTGGGAACAGGCTATTGGTGTATGAATACAACAATCACAAGGATGACAGGTTAATAATCCAAGAGGCAGAGCATCACATGTCATGAAACACATTTACATATTATATGAAAACAAAGTCATTATGACAAATAAATAAAACTCCTGAAATATGATACATAAATATATATATATTCTAATTATTGTAATAGATAAAATTTCATGTCTTAAGTTATTCAATTTATTTAATAATTGATACAATTGGCTATATATAAATGTGTCCTCAGCTGACATTAACCATATATGTTTGTATTGTTTTTGATGATAATCCATTTACTGGATTTTATATAGATAAATAATTTGAATTTGAATTTGAAAACTAAAAATTATATATACTTACAGTGCATTACATGTACAAAAACAACAACAACAACTTTTATTTTGGCAATCACGACATGTAATCTCGCTGAGATTAGGATTCCACCATCAATTTATTGAAACTCAGGCCCAGTCAGGGAATCCTAATCTCAATGAGATTACATTACATGTAGTCCATGTTATGTGCAAATTCGTCTACCAATATTAATATGCGCACAACAAACCAATTAGTCCGAGATTTCTCATGTCAGTCATGCTACACACATTATGTCACATACATGTACATGTACCTATATATAGCTATGTGGTATGGTCTCACAATTTATCATACTATTATTATATTTTCTGGGAAGGCATGTATTAGGCCTATATACCAGGGAATTAATTCAATTTGTCAAGGGAATGGCTCACCATCAATTTATTAGAGGTGTCAGTTCAAGTCTGACGAGAGGCCTTGGTTTTGTGTAATGCATATCTATGTGAATGAATTTGTTGCTTGTCTTTTAGGAGTAAAACAGACATCCCCAACAGATAAAGGCTATGTACATACATTGTTTCCTTATCAAAAGATAAAACAACTGAGGCAAACAAATAATTCCAATCTCAAAGAAACACAAGTCCTTGATGGTTAGTAGGAATATAGGAGCCCCTTGTATGAAACAAATATTCTTCCATTCATTTGTGGGGCCATCGTGGTTGTGATCGCACGGGTAGTTGAACAACTACCTGTGCAATCATTGCCTACACGTATCACCACTAAAGTTGTGAGTTAGAACCCCATTCATGGCAAGATGTACTCGATACAACATTACATGATTAAGTTTGCCAGTGACTTTGTGACTGGTTGGTGGCTTTCTCTGCATACTCATGTTTTCTCCACCAATAAAGCTGACCATCACGATATAACTGATAGATTGTTGAAAGTGGCATTAAAAACCATAAACTAATCAATCCATTTATTTGGTCAAGTTTCTATGTTTGTAAAACCCCAAAAAATTTGATTCAATTATTGATAAGAACACTAACAAAATAAAATCACATTTTTCATCTGATGAACACCAAGGGCTATCAGTAACTCCTCAACAAAAAATTCTGAAATTCTTCTAAATTTTGTATTTCCGAAAAATATTTAAAATATTAAATCAGAAGTACACAAATGTAATTGAATAGTAACATATGTTTTCACAGTGGTAAGGCCAAAAATGTGGGTTTACTGTAACCTGTGTGAAACAATTATGGTTGTTAGAAAACAATTTATTTATTACCTTTAGTCTATTGGTAATACATGTGTATATTGAGACTTTACTATTGTTTGATATTTGTAAACCTTTGAGGTTTTCTGGAACTCAGAGGTAAATTGTTGACAGGGGTAATGTAGATATAATAATAAAAAATAAAAAATTAAGAGTAACCAATATGGGCTTAAAATATGAATATTTGGGTGACAGTAAACACACATTATTTGTTTGACCTAAAAGCTATTAAGTAAGACCTTACTCATATCAGCAGAGAATAATATACTATAAATATGAAAATACATTGAACCACCTAAGGAATGGGAGATTTGACTGGGTTATAAAAAAAATATATTGGATTTTTATACAACAAAAAGAAGTGCACAACTTTCATTAATTGTAGAATATTATTAAATAAGAATTAAATTATTGCTTAAGTTACAAAAAACAATATCAACACTATAACAACAACATAATATTTGTCAAGTTGAATTTAAACAAGTTTCACATCTACAATGTAACAGATGGATGCATTATGTATTCTTAATAAAAAAAATACAATACCAATGTATTTATCTAGGGACATCAGAAAAAATGAACAGACCAAGTAAAAAGAAGCTATTTAAAGAAACATACAGTCAAGTTTCTGAAACTCAAGTTGGTCGTCCATTAGATATTAAACCTTGTGTTTCAGTAACACCTCACATAAACAATCAATGAACTAAAGCGCTTACAAAAGTTGAATGAAAGACAGGCCAAACAAATACTAAGTTTAGAAAACATTAAAGATATCCCCAAAATGATGAACTTTTGGACAGGTTTCCCGAACTATGAGACATTTTATGCATTATATCAGTTTTTTGAGACAAGAGCTAAACATTTGCTGTATATGAAAGGGGATATAGGTATGCCACAAATATTCAGTGAGAAAAAAAGAGGCCCAGAACGAAAGCTACCATTAATTGAAGAATTCTTTCTCACAATGGTTCGTTTGAAAGTAGGTTTATTGGTGGAAGATTTGGCAGTTAGATTTTCGATTTCTGTTGGATCGGTTTCCTCTATTTTTAATTCGTGGGTAAATCTAATGCATGTTGATCTGAAAGAGCTTTGTGAGCCACCGTCTAGATCTGTTGTGACAGAAAATCAATCAAAAGCCATGAGGGATTTTGAAGATGTCTGTGTAATTTTAGATTGCACAGAGATTTTTGTACAAAACCCATCCAAATTAGATGCAAGGAAACAGGTATATTAAAATTATAAACATCATAATATATTCAAGTTTCTGGTTGGGGGTCAGTCCACAGATGGGAATAACATATGTGAGCAGAATGTATGGTAGTCGTGCATCTGATAAATTTATCACCTCTGATTCCGAGGATCTACTTCAAAATTTAGAGAGCAGTAAAGGTTCAGTTATGGCTGATAGAGGGTTTTTAATAAGTGGAATATTAAACGACATGGGTGTCAAGCTTCACATGCCATCATTTAAGGGGACAGAGAGAACACAACTGACAAGTTCAGAGACTATTAAATCTGAGAACATTTCCAAAGTAAGAATCCGTGTTGAAAGAGCAATCCAGAGAATCAAAATATTCCACATCTTAGATGGTAAGGTCAAATTATCCATGAAGGATGTTGCAGAACAAATATTTACAGTCTGTGCTTATTTGGTGAATTTTCAAAACCATATTGTTAAAAAGTAGCAATACAATATACATGTATTAATGAACAGCATGGCAAAGTGCATCATGATATAAACTACTGTCACAGAACATGCAAATATTTACTATAAATGGATGTAGATATGTATCAGCTATACCAAATTGATTCATAGTTTTTCAGGTTTTTGATTAAGAACAATTTGTATGGGCAAATTATGTTAAAGTCTTGAATTTTTCAAGATTGCAAAGGCAATGTGACATTCCAAATGTTTTTCATTAATTATTACCATTACAGCATTAGGACAAAACATCTTAATTTTTAGAACTTGTTAATACAAAATATTTATTCATAAAAACTTATAAATTTGGGGTTGCGAAATCCAAAGAACTCATGATCAATCTGGTAACTTCTTACAAAAACCCATTTGTTAATTTTAACATGTCACTATTTGGGTGAACTGGTCTACATTTAAGGCAAACATAAATCTTGTTTTCATAGTTGTAAAACCTCCTAAATCCCTCACAAAACCAATGGTATCTGGTATATTTCTGACACAAAAGGTTAGCACCACAAACTAACATCCTTCCTTTCACTTTTGAGTAAGTTGGACTCTTGTGATCCTTACAATAAGCAGCACAGCCTAAATTCCAGCTATTGGTAACCACATCATCCTTTATTGTATTTTCATTTTGCTCATTGTCTGCAAATTAAAAAGACTTTATAAAACAAATTGAACTAAAAACCTACATATTTATACAAATAACTAACATCAAAGTTTCAAGCTTAAATTTCGTGGGAAATGCCTGTGCCAGGTCAGGTCCATAATGGTTTTCACAGTTATTCCAGTTGTTCACTCTTGATTTTGTCTGGGTTTTTCTTGGATGATGGCCTTTTACCTTCCCTTCGGACAATTGACTTAGTATTCAGTAATTTTGTAATTACCATTAATTCTTGCACAAGGAGTTAAAGATGTAACTAAAATTATAGATGTTGCTCAGGTGTCTAGATCTCAGTCACACTCCCAACAATACAGGATTAGTAAGAAAAGGAAATAAGAGTGGATAAAAGAAATGGTGGCTCACAGGCTCTTTATATCATTTTACTTACCCGATGATGAGTTTGAAAGGCTGTCATCAAGGTCTTCCTTCTTTTCCTCAGTTGTTTCATCAAAGTTAGTCACAGTGTCAGCATTCTCAGAGATGTTCGAGTCCAGCTGTTTTTTCATGTGTCCTGTAAGTATTTCTGTGACAACAATGGTTTCAAAGAATTGTTTTAATTTTGGTAGCATGGACTTACACCAGTATTGCTCATCAAATTGCATTGGTAAATCTATAAAGCCTAATTTGGTCCAAATAATTAAAGTGGCATTTTTTTGCTCACTACATGCTAATTGTGTCATCACTTGTTCATAGTATCCATATTTATGGGCACATACTAGTTCTAATGTACCATTTATTCCAATCTTAACATAATCAATTTTACTCTCTAAAACAGCCTGCTTTGGTTCCATGCACCTTGCTTTGTAAGGACACTTGATTTCAATAATATTATAACCATGACAATCACAGCTAATAATTGCATCAGGTGATGCCCTTATATATGGGTACTTTCTATGTGTCACTAAACCAGGTCTAACCACTTCGACTGTTCTATGTGTTTCCTCAAACTTTTTCAAATAAGCTGAGAGAGCAGTAGCTTCATGATTTAAACCCCATTGTATAGCTGGTAGAGTTGAAATATCTTTGTTTTTATACATCATGATATCACAAAGAAGTGATCTGCTTGGTTGATTTCCACTATTTGTCGTAACACGGTAGGCTTTACTAGCTGTTATTGTTCCTGGAAAAAAAAATACTTTCATGATTTCATTCTCTTAATTTTGTTCATTAAAAAAAAGAGATGTTATTGCCAGACAAAATCCTTTCTCCAAAAAAACTGGCTTTTGATGTCAGATATTTTTTGCTATTTTTTCCCCAATAATTTTAAGATGAGGTAAAGCTTAATTATATTTAAGTTTCTGGTGGAGGCACAGGGTAATTCCCTCCGTTTGCACCAGCTATATTATAAACTACTTGTACTAAATATAAAACACAGCATGAGAGTATTTTGAGAAACATTGCCACTTGGGGAGTGGTACTAAATTACTTTATTGCTATTTTGATTAATTTTGCTTTAATGTCTAATACTGATAATTTCCTTTCTTACAACACTCGCATCACATGAGAAAAGAATGTATCACAGTTTAAAAAAAGACCATCGATAATCTATAATTATTGATATTTTATCAGAAATCTTAACAAAGATTGGCAGAGAGGCAGACAGACGGACATGTAAATATTATCAACACTTTACGCCTACCCTGCTTTCAAGATGTAAACATTCTTTGAACAAAAAAGTAACAAACAGAATTTAATGAACACGAATGAAATAAACATATCAACACAGAAAACACATGACATGCTGTATTTTTATGAGTACAAGTAACTTAGTTTTCATACCCTGGGTGGGAATCGAATCCACATACCAGAAACAGCAAGTAATTAGTTTACTTTTAGAGAGAATAAAATATATAAACAATTTAATGAATTTACTTGTTTAAGCTCTTCATATTGATCTTCACACCCTGTACATTCAGTGAACTGATGTAAAGTTACAGATATTATTTTAATTTAATCAACTAGATTTTCAAAATTTTCCATAAATCTGTGTACTGTTAACTTTTTATTGTAGTAAATACTAAATAAAACCTGTATAGCTTCCTCTACCATTGCATAAGAAATGTTACAAACATCATCTGTTGATCCTGAGTGCAGGCAGAATAAAACTCCAAAACATCCAACCATGCATTAGATAACAAAAATAAACAAAGTAAAGCATGCAGATATACAATGTCGGATGTCTAATAGTATTGTACCATATTTATTTTTACAATTTGTAACACCTTAAAGCAACTAACAATGGAAAATAGAAAATCAAATGAAATTAAAATGACAAATTTCTTGGATTTGTTTTATCTGCTTTCTATAATGTTTTCCCCTTTTGTACTGTTTATTAAAATTGTTAAAATGGCTTTGTAAAAATTCTGGATCTGTCCCTGTTACTTAATGTCTCTTTTTTTCTTACATTTGCTAAATCTTCAACATTTTTTCTCCTTTTAAATAATCATATAAATATTATGTTTGGAATTGAAACTAATTTGGTAATTAAAAGTTTACCTGCTCTTTGGTTAAACCACTCCTTGTTATTTGATTGTCCTCTTGTTAAAACCTCAATTTTGTTTCTGTCTTCTGTACTAATAGTCCAAACATTAGATAGGAACTTTTTGCATTCAATTTCAAAACCATCATCTGTACTCTTCCCAAATTTATTACAAGGAATAGAAAGAATGTCAAGGGGACTTGTTTCCACTTCTGCTATAGAACTATAGGCCAGTTCATGATCAAGCTCCAAACATGTTTCTGGGAATGTTGTCAAGGGTTGTAATGTTGGTAAATCATGTGGCCTGAATTTAGCTAGATCAACAATGTTAACAATAGGTGGTAGTGATGCTCTGTTTGCATTTCTAATATCAAATAACAATTTTAAAGTCCTCTGGTACTTTTCTTCAGGTGATAGTTCTGGTGCAACATTTATTCCGTACGAGTCTATGCTACATGTGGCTTTGTCATTTTTTAACCTTTTACTGGATCTACTTTTGCCCCTATAGTAATTAGTTAAAGAAGTCAATAAATGTTATTCAGGTTTTAGTATTTGTTTGTTTTATGGTGTTTAATGCCACTTTCAACAATATTTCAGTTATATCATTGTGGTTAATTTTATTGGTGGAGGAAACCAGAGGACTTGTAGAAAACCACCGACCTATCGCAAGTCACTGACAAACTTTATCACGTCATGTTGTACACCTCGCCCTGATTGAGATTCCAACTCACACCATCAGTGGTGATGGGCACTGATTGCATAGATGATGATCATGACGACCCCTTTAAGGTTTTAGACAGAGTATATAAGACTATATACCCTGTCTGAAACCTTACTTACTTTTATATTCTAGTGCACAGTCTTGGTAAATTAAATTGCATGGAGTCGGATTGGACAGAAGACAAAATTTAAAAAGTACTTCATATTGGATCTGCAGCCGTACTCCTTTATTACCACACTTATAACAACTAACAGCAGTTTCCATGTTATTAGTATTAATGACGCTTATGGATGAGATTGCATTTAAAGTTATATTTTCGGAATATTTATAATCATGCAATCAAACTAAGGGTATCAAGCCTCTATTTGTGAAAAATGTACAAAAATTTATCTCCACTCAACTAGTACATATATTTTATGTATATTCTTTAAATTCATATACTCTACAAAGTTATAAAGGATATCATGTCCAATGAAAGTAATGTTATTATATTTTCATTAGATGGTGTGGACAAAATTTTCAAAAGTATTGTTATATACTTTACAGGGATTCTGTGTGCACATGTGATTGATTTTTAATCATTATCTCATTTTCAAAAAGTTCAGATTTCGAGTTCTTCAAAATCTCAAGTCTTAACCAAAAACTTTATATTGACTACAGAAAACACTAAAATTGACATTTCATTTGAGTACCACAATATAAAATTATAATAAATTCAGATGATGTTGAAAAAAAATTATCATTATAGTCACATTTTCAATTTGGGAAGTTTATTTGTTGTTTTGTGTTTGTTTTATCATTTTTACTACAGATCCATTTTTGAGATGAAAACTCAAATTTCAGTATAGCTTTATTAGCTTATACCTGTTCCCTAGAGTATAGCTTTATTAGCTTATACCTGTTCCCTAGAGTATAGCTTTATTAGCTTATACCTGTTCCCTAGAGTATAGCTTTATTAGCTTATACATGTTCCCTAGAGTATAGCTTTATTAGCTTATACCTGTTCCCTAGAGTATAGCTTTATTAGCTTATACCTGTTCCCTAGAGTATAGCTTTATTAGCTTATACCTGTTCCCTAGAGTATAGCTTTATTAGCTTATACTTGTTCCCTAGAGTATAGCTTTATTAGCTTATACCTGTTCCCTATAGTATAGCTTTATTAGCTTATGGAAGACATAATACTTCAGTGTAAATATAATAGACAAAAAATTCATGATCCTTAACTTTTTTTGTTGAGTATATTTACACGATTATATAATACCTTTTTTTTCTGTGCCTAAAATTCAAGAAAAGTAAAAAATGCTAAATTACACTTACTCTTTGGATCTTTCCAAGCACATAACTGATCAGTTGCAGATAAATCATCTGGTAGATTCCTCCACGAGGCTACCTGTTCTGCTATCAGGAACAACAATGCTCCTATATGTGAGCAGGCCTCTCCTAATCTGAATTTTATATCAATAACAAGGGTTGGCCTGTGATGTTGTAATATTAATAATAATATACTCCTACATATAGTCTCAACAAACAGGAAGTATGTACTCAACAGACCTGATAATCACTTATGCAATATACAATATACAGCACAAGTAAAGCTTGATACCAAATTTAAAATAATTCTGGTTGATGCAGACCAAGAGCTCATGAAAAATGGGAAATGTGGGTTTTGTCAAGCAGGAAGTAGATACTTCACAAACCTGAAAATATCTTGTCATACTTATCACAGGAAAACTCCATACAAAATTTGTGTGAGTGATTGTTGTTTAAAACCAACCCATCAATTTTTCAGCCATATCATGCCGAGAACAAGTTAATTTTAAATGAAATGATGATGAGGTCCACTTTGTAGGAGACCAACATGTTTAGTTGGATTTTTATAGTGCTAGATCAATCAGTCTTTGCTCCGATGACAAAAGTTTTGACAAACAAGTACTGTACATGTAAATATTTACATCAGCTTAGACCTACCAAAATCAGAATTCTAAATAGACACATACAAAAAATGTCTTGCCCGCAGAGTCATTGATTAGCGATCGTTTATGTAAATGTATTTCAGTCGTAGATGTATGCTTGTTCCTGCTTTGCAACCTCAATATACCCAATATTTTAACCACCAAAAAGACTCCTTAACACATTTTAAGGCTATCTTTGCTTAATATTAATAATAAGCAGCATTAAAGTTAAGATTGCTTTCCTAATTTGGCAATCTAGAATATTTTTGGGTCTTCAATGCAATTTAGGTATTCTGATGCTATGCCATTTGGGAGAGAGTATCCACCTGTAAAATACATGTAGACTGGCTGCATTTGTTAAATTTATATTTGATTTTTTCTATGCAAAGCTGCTTCTTCCAATATACTAACCCAACTGTACATGTACAAAATCCACCATATGGTTCTCCAGTTTGCTTGTCCATAATAACATGTATCCTCGTCTGACAATAAGTCGGTCAGTCATTGGATAATGTTTAATTATTTTTTTCATGTTTGAAAAGTAAACATTTTTTTCTTTTTAATTATGTTCCTCATCTATTCTTGCTCACATGTGTAAAGTTCCATGGAAAAAAGATCGATAATAATAACACACTGACCTGTATTTGTTTACCATCCATTTTCCAAATGGCGTCGTATGACGTGACATAAAGCCGGTCAAAGTTCAATAAAGCACATGATTTTGTCATAGGCCAACTTTTCTGCCTTTAACGTGAGTTTGCAGATAGCATAACCATGAACATCCAATAGTATTAGGCATCAAGAAAGTGACGAAATTCTTTATAATGCTTTTAATTAGTTGTTGTCGTGTGGTAAAATACTGAAAATACAGAATAATATGACCATTCAAATAATTTGTAAATGAAAATACAGAAAAAATAACTATTTAAATGATTTGTTGTTGAAAACACAGAAAAATGATAATGTTCGATAATGTCACTAACAATGTTCCATAGAAATATTTTCGATAAATTGTTCAGTACTACGGTAGTCTCTTGACGATAAACAGTTTCATTTCTTTCTAAATTCATGACACATTCGAGTACACAGTTTTGTAAATATACAAATAATTCACAGGTATTAAATTCAGGGTGCGAAATTATGTAAATTCAAGTCGGTTTATGTCAAATTTTCACAATTTGTATATAATGTACAGTATATCTGTTCTATGTAGAATAGAGATTGGTCTATACTATCACAAATTTAGTTTCACACATTGGTATTTATTCAGTTCAAGCATATACCCGGTTTGAAAAGTTGTTTGTAAAGTATAATGACAATGACGACTACAGTTTGTTTACAGTTCAATATCAAGACAATAAATGACGAAATTGATAGTTCTAATTCGCTGAAAAGTTTTACTCACACTTTAGTTTACTATGAATCTCGGAAATGTTGATATAATTAATAGAGTGTTTGTCTACATTTGTCGATGAACGTTTGACTTCGAATACATGTGCTTCCTGCCAAAATCTAGGGAAAAACTTAGTAAAGGGAAAAGAAAAAATCGTGCAACTGAGAAACATAAAAAGAGGAGCAATTCTCCGGATTGTCGGTTTAATAACAGCACACCAACAAAACTTAAAAAGTAAACCAGATTAAGAAAGTACAGTATTTTAGCTTTTTCAGTGTAATTGATTTGTCTGAAAAATTTTAAAAGATGTTTTTTTTAAATAGTTTGAAATTGAAGTATTAAAAATTAATTATTTGATGCAAATATTAAATTTGCTTACCCACATAAAAAGTATTTAATCCAGTGAATTTGGTGTTTTTGCTTTTGTCAATACAATCTATTAGACCAACATATTTTGGTAAAACAATTAATGACTGATTTCAATTTATTTTAATCACATTTATTATCACAGAGTGGTAACAATACAGTTTTGTTGATGCTATTTGTAATAATGACAGGTTTTTTTTACCCAGACAATCTAATTTTTCTGTCTGGTTTAATTTAATTCTTTGTTCAATTTATGCTATAAATTTTGATTATTGCTGTTAAATTAATTCTTTTTCTCTCTTCTCTGTGAATTTCATTTCATTACCCCAAGAAGTAAGGGGTATTTTTGTTATTAAAGCAGCAGTGGAAATGCAAAATAATCTGCCATTTTGTGACTAATGGAGAGCACTTGCATGTATTTTCCCGGTAAAATCGGCCATTTTCTAGAAAATAGTGGAATCTGAATGATCAATCAAAGTATTTTAAAATACAATTTGCTTGGCCTACATTCCAGAAACGGTCATGAACTGTGATGTCGATTATGTCAACAAACCGGAAAAATACAAATGTTTGGGGAATACCATCGATGGAAACATATTTAACAAGCATAATGATCAGGAAAGAAAGACATTAGTAAAAAGGATCTTTTTTACTTGCATGGAATTTATTCAATTCAAACTTCTCTGTTTTAATCTCATCTTGTAATTTTGACGTTGAAAAGTATTCCCTCAGTGTTTATGTACGCTATGAATATACAAAATGACGTCATTGGTCTCGTGCTGCGCAAGAATTGTAAATCAAAACAAATGACCGACATTATTGCATGACCGAGCAGATGTCACGGTAGGATACATGCTTAATCTTGGCCTCATTACCACTCTGAGAAGGTATGCATGAAGCCTTAATAGCACAAAAGGTAGAACTATGTTTCAGTTGATTAAAAGAAACATTACAAATGTGATTAGCATCATGATGCTGATATGCTCTCGACAATTTGTAATGTCTCAATGATGTTACTGTAAATTCCTGTGCCTTGCTATTTATTAAATATTTCTTGATGGAAGATACATCAATGTCTGGCAGCTGACTGATGTCCTTAGACCAGCCCTCCTGCTTTATATGATGGGGTAAGACATCTATACTCGTTTAGCTGCTGGTCATGGAGCATGCGGTCTACACATTTTGGAATTTTGCGTCCAAAGTCATCTCCTACATCTACCCCGGAAGTCCTTATTCCCAACTCAATACATAGTAGTCCGAGATTCCTCTGTCGTTTAACGGCATTGATAATCTTGCTGTAGCCGTTCAACGACAGAGGGTGATACATACGGACACCATCAAATTTGCCTCACAGCCATAGTATCGGCACATTTCCACGTTTCGTGGCTATCGGATTTTATTTTCTATCATAAACCTTATATAAATCGCTTCACCAATCATTTTTCTATTCATTCATAACCATCTTACCCTCAGAAAGTGGTGTTACACTCCATTACAGCACGATTTTGCCTTAGATCCTATTATTCCGCCATTTGACTTCCATTTTCGAATCTACACACGTGATCTCGCGATACTAACTGAATGATGACAGCAACGCATTGCATGATGGAAGCTAATTAATGCAGCGTGCCAAATTATTTGGAGCATTATTTGCATACGTAAACAACATTCAAATCACATGGAAGACGATACATTTAAGCGTATTCTGCAGGACAAACAGTCCATCTACAGATCAAAGAAGAGCAGAAGGAAATTATACAGAATGTGTTGGAAAGAAAAGATTCAATGGCAGAGTGTTACCAACGGGCTTCGGAAAGAGCATGTGTTACGTTCCCCCTTTTTGTTTTTGGACAAGGTACTACATTTTTTTTTTCTTATGGTTATCTGTAATTCACTAAATTTGCTGTTAAAATCATTACCAATCAATATAATCAACTGTATTAAATTTTATGTTAATTGTTCTGCCTTAACAGGCGCCTATGATTGGCAATAAAAATATTTGTTTGTTTGTTTATTTGCAAATTATCTCCCATGATACATTGCGGTAATCGTAGTTTTCTCGTAGTCACGTGACAAATGTTTGAAAAATGGAAGACAAATGTCGAAATCATAGGTTCTAAGGCAAAATCGTGCTGTAATGGAGTGTAACACCACTTTCTGAGGGTAAGATGTTTATGAATGAATAGAAAAATGATTGGTGAAGCGATTTATATAAGGTTTATGATAGAAAATAAAATCCGATAGCCACGAAACGTGGAAATGTGCTGACC
This sequence comes from Bathymodiolus brooksi, assembly GCA_963680875.1. NCBI lineage: Eukaryota > Metazoa > Mollusca > Bivalvia > Mytilida > Modiolidae > Bathymodiolus > Bathymodiolus brooksi. Next base: position 102,421,599 of record OY804586.1, read on the forward strand.
CAGAGTTGGAGAAGCAAATCCGCTGTTTTCCGTATGTATCACCCTCTGTCGTTGAACGGCTACAGCAAGATTATCAATGCCGTTAAACGACAGAGGAATCTCGGACTAAATACATAGAAGAATTTCCAATGGCTCTCTTCCAACACCGCCAATGTTTATGCCCGCATCTTTACATAAAGCCTTAAGATCTTTCAAGCCAGTAAATTTGACTTCCTTTAACGATTTTGGTGTAATTGGGATTGTGTTTACCAATGTATTGTAACTCATTTCGATGATTTTGTACCAGTTGACGAAGTTTCTTCTTTTACCGCCATGTTTACCTTAGTACCGGAACTCCGCCAGCGCGCAAGGTATTATGGGTAACCATGAAATCGACTGATGACAGTAACGCATTGCATGATGGGGGCTACTTAATGCAGCGCGCCAAATTATTTGAGCATTATTTGCATACACGTGTAAACAACATTCAAATCACATGGAAGACGATACATTTAAGCGTATTCTGCAGGACAAACAGTCCATATACAGATCAAAGCAGAGCAGAAGGAAATAATAAAGAATGTGTTGGAAAGAAAAGATTCAATGGCAGAGTGTTGCCAACGGGCTTCGGAAAGAGCATGTGTTACGTCCCCCTTTTTTGGACAAGGTACTACATCATTTTTTTTCTTCTTATGGTTATCTGTAATTCACTATTGCTGTTAAAATCATTGGATCTCCTGTACTTGGCGATCACAATACTGGTATACTAGTATTGTGCACAATACTGGTATAAAAAAATATTCCAGTATTGTATTCTAGTATTGTTCCAGTATTGTTAAATTAGTTATTTTTTGGGAGTATTGTATATATTAACAATACTAGAACAATACTAGAATACGATATAGGAATAAATTGATAACAATGTGTCAAGTTGTCATTGTGTATTGTAGGACAGGAAATGGCAACATGCATTGACACTTTTTCAAAAGCAAAAAAAAACACAAAAAAAACATTATCTTATTTTTTATTGATTTAAGCACTATTCACTATTTCATTATATAAGTATTGGGATAATATTCAAATGTTCATACACAGCTGTTGTTATCAGGCAAATTCTCAAATCTTCAATGGTTTTGTTTTTAAAAACGGTATGTTGGCGTAGGACATCCACAGTTTCTTGAGAATTGCTGATATTTTGCTGTAGTTGTTGTTTGGTCATTCTCATAATATTGTGTAAAGAATTTTTGATTGAGATAGCCGTCTCTATATTTGGATCATCAGCGATGTCATCCTCATTGTTGTCTTACAAGTGTATTTGCAAGTAATCTCTTCCGATACTGGTACTCTGTTTCGTCATCTTGCCGTTTCTGTTTTACAGCATGTCCAGTAGGTTGCTGTGACGGCTCTTTTGCTGTCGTAGCTGGATGAATTTTCCCGCCACAGTATGGTTGCTTGATCTTTGGCTTTAGTTGTAGAGTTGATAGCCCCCGACGACAATTCTTGTAGAAAGTATTTTGCCCAGTTTGGTGCATTCTCTGATGTTGCCATATTGATGCAGTGAGTCAACTTCTTGTTTCGGCTGACCTCATTTTTCTTAATTCTCTCAGAATAAATTTCTGGCGTTACTGGTTCTATGGGTCTGGTGATGTTGTCTATGTCATCAAGTTGCTGTGATGTCCAGTTTTTAAAATAGTCATTTTTGTGTCTTGCTACATTGATGTTAACTCTATCTAAAATAGACATCTGCTTTGGAAAAGCAGGGAATAAAGATGATATACCAGTCATGTTTACAATTGTATAATGAATTGACAATGGTTTAGAGGTGATATTTATGGCCGAATTTGTTCACTTCGGCTTGTATAAGTACTTTGATCTTGTTTCATCAAGAAAAATCATACTCACTAAAATAAACAAGTAAGTGTAAAATAAACATTCAAAAATAATTTAAACAATAAATCAAAGGATGTCTTTGATCGTTTGTTCTTTAATTAATAAGCTTGGATGTAATTTTAAAATCACATAAAATTATTTATGGTTGATTATTACTAATATAAATATAATCATGATAATTGTTAAATAATAAAATTTTAATTACAACCTAATTGGGCCATTTTAATTGGATTAATTAATATCCTTTGATGTTTCAAATAGTTGGTATTTAAGGAATAATACCTTTGATCTTGCTTTAACTGTATTAACTCAGTTACAACAACACAAGCTATAATTTTAAAATATAAAGGGTTCCAAATATCAAGGATGATTCATTCGGGTTGTGAGTCTCGAGTCATTTATTACTATTCAATGTAATTAAGAACTGCACGTTATATATATTTATTTACTATTGCATTTTGTATTATTTTGTATTTTCTATTTGTGTATATTCTGTGTATATTTGTTCTTGTGAACAGATATCAAGATGTCAAAACCTAATGAAGGTTTTGATCTTGATAGTTATGATTTTACCGAATACGCTAGCGCTTTAGACGGTGAAAATCCGTCTAGTACCGATTGCGATATGGAATCGGATAGTATATGGACACCGGCTCGTCGCCATAAAAAAAGGAAGGCTTCTGCTTCTCCTTTAAACCAGGCTTCATACAGTGAAGCTGTGCAAAGCACAATCAAAAAGGTACCCCAAATCCCAAAACAAATAAATGTGAACTCAACTAAAGTATCAAAATATATATGTATTGTTTCATGTAACTCGGATAAACTTGGTCTACAAAACCAAATTAAAGTACAAAAATTATTGTCAAACCTGATTGGCTCTGTTAAAAGTATTAACAGCACAAAGGCAGGTAATTTAATTGTTGAATGTATTGATAACCAACAATACAAAACATTGTTAAAATCAACTCACCTTGGTGAGTGGGTAATCAAGGTATATGTACCTAAATCTATGAATACTTCAATAGGGTGTATTTATAATGTACCTTTAAATATTACAGAGGATGAAATAAAAGATGTGCTAAAACAACAAAATGTATCAAATTGTGTGAGACTTACATATTTTGACAAGGAAAAAAAAGAAAGACAGCCCTCCAATACTGTCAAATTATATTTTAATGTACCTGAACTCCCTATTAGAATATCCCTTGGTTTTAGGATGTACAAAACCAAGTTATTTATACCCAGACCTATCCAATGTTTTAATTGCCAACAGTTTGGCCACATGCAATCAGACTGTAGCAAGCCCAGAGTGTGTTTTAAATGTGGTCAACAACATGAAAATAAACAATGTACGGTTGATAAACCAAAATGTGCCAACTGTAAAGGAGAACACCCCTCTAGTAGTAAAACCTGCCCCAAAAAAATTGAAAAATTACTAGTTATGAAAAAAGTATTAGTGGACAAATGTACTCCACAACAGGCTAGAGTGGAGATAAAAACTCAACTAAAACCTGCAAATAAACCCAAAGTCAAATTAACCAAAGTCACCATACCCTCTGACACTGAAAACACAAATAATATTGTTTTGTTTTTGGCACTTATTTTGGGTAAGTTACCCAAAATGAAGGACCCAAAAACCAAAATTGAATATTTAACAGAATTAGCTGTCAAAATATTTGACGTTAAACTTAACGTTGAACATATCCTAACTAAGTATTTATCACTGTATTAATACCAGTCGAACTATTTTCTACTTATATGTTATTAATTATTTCAAGTGCATTCATATTTTAAAAAATATCTATATTCATAATGACAGACTCAGTTAATATTGTACACTGGAATTGTCAGGGTTTTAATGCTCATGGGCCGGAATATATCTGACGAAATGATACAAAGGGCAACCATTTGTATAACCATGTTATTGAAAATAATATAGTCGTTCTAAATGACGGTACCGGTACTAGATTGAACCCTATTAACATGGAAACATCTAGTATTGATTTAAGTTTAGTAAATACATCAATCGGTCCTCATTGTACTTGGTATGTAGACCAAAAATCTACACATGGAAGTGACCATTTTGTAGTCAATATTAAAATTTCTTATAAACCCATGATTTATAGTAACCAATATAATAGTCTTAAATGGAATTATAAAAATGCAGATTGGAAGGGATTCACCAATGCATGTGATATTAAATTTAGTTGTAACATGGTTTCTGATAATATACAAGAAACTAACACAACTTTAACTAAAGAATTAATTAATATTGCTGGTGATTATATCCCAGTGAAAAAATTCAACAATAAAAATCAAAAGCCATGTGTCCCATGGTGGGATCAAAATTGCACAAAACTTGTTCGACAAAGGAACAATGCTAGAAACAGGGCCAGTCATACTGGTAGGGGGGAGGATTTCAAAAATTATAAAGAAAAAGAAAAACTGTGTAAAAAACTGTTACATGATACCCAGCAAACAAACTGGGAAAATTATTGTAATTCATTGAACAACAATAGCAATTTATCTCAAGTATGGTATAATGTTATAAAAATGTTGGGTCATGCACCCAGTAAAAAAGAAATCCCTACCCTAAAGCAAAACGATGTTCCCTATGAGTCATCCACTGACAAATCCAACTTATTTGCTGAAAATTTCAGTAAAGTCAGTAGCACTGACAACTACAGTAGTCAGTTTAAAATACATAAACAACAAGTTGAAAATAATGATCATAACAATATTACAGATCATTTTAACAATAATAGTAATTGTTATAATGATACATTTACTTTACAGGAAATGCAAGATGCAATCGCAGATACTAACAATAGTGCACCTGGCAAAGACAGGTTAAGCTATAATATGTTTAAACACCTGTCAGAAAAAACGCTTAGTATATTTTTATTGTTTATTAATAAAATATGGTTTTTACAGGAAATTCCAAAAGATTGGAAACACTCTATTATAATCCCAATCCACAAAACTGGTAAAAACCCAAGTGACCCCCTCTCATATAGACCTATTTCACTCACCTCAAATTTAAATAAAATTATGGAAAAAATGGTCAATAATAGACTGCAATGGTATTTGGAAAAACATAAACTATATAATCCCAATCAAAGTGGATTCAGGAAAAATAGAAACACTATGGAACAATGTATACGACTAGAAAATGATATACAAAAATCTTTTGTTAATAAATATATTACAGTTGGAGTGTTTATAGACTTTCAAAAGGCATTTGATATGTTATGGAAACATGGTCTACTGCAAAAAATGGTATCTCTAAATATATATGGTAATATGCTATCATATGTAAATGGTTATTTAAGCAATAGAACATTACAAGTAAGAATTAATAACACTTGTTCAGATACATATATTGTTCAAAATGGTACTCCTCCAGGTAGTTGTATTAGTCCGACACTTTTTAATATCATGGTTAATGATCTACCATCCTGTATCAAGAATTGTGAAATGTCTCAATTTGCTGATGATGGAGCAATATGGAAATCAGGTCCTAATTTAAAACACCTACAAAATAAAATACAGCAAGATCTTGATAATATCAATAAATGGTGTTCTACATGGGGATTTTTATTATCCCCAAACAAAACTGTAGGTATTATTTTTTCCAGGAAACAAAAATTAGGTAAACTAGTTTTAAAAATAGGCACACATATACTTGAAATTGTCAAGGAAGTTAAATTCCTTGGTATAATATTTGATTGTAGATTGACATGGTTAAACCATATACAATATATACATACAAAATGTATTAAAATACTCAACTGTATGAGACTACTTACAGGTACCAAGTGGGGTGCAAATAGCTACACGCTATGAACCATCTACTTTGCACTAATAAGATCAAAAATTGATTATGGATGTGAAGTATATAACTCTGCATCGTATGCTGTTAAAAAACTATTAGATAATATACAACTTCAATGCCTATGCATTTGTACAGGATCAATGAAAAAAGCCTCATTGGCTAGTTTACAAGTAGAAATGGGTGACCCCCCATATGAGGAACGAAGAAAAGGCTTAATAGCAAAGTCTTTCCTTAATATTTGTAGTTTTGATAATAACCACCCTACAAAAATTACCCTCCAGGACGATGTAAAGTTTAGTTTTTATAGTAAAAACATAAAAACTAAACAAAAACCATATTATATAACTGCCCAAGAAGTTCTTACAGAAAATAATTACATCCCTGATAATATATATTCACATAGTGAGTGTCCCACTCCCCCATGGCATTTACAAAAACCCCTGGTCAAAACCCAATTGCATGATGTTATTTCTAAAAAGGATCTCCCTCATCTAATAAAAAGTGAGGGAGATATCCTTATTGACACTGAATATCAAAACTTTTTAAAAATTTATACAGATGGATCAAAAGATCCCCAAAATAATACAAATGGTTGTGCATTTGTGATTCCAGAACTGAAGGTTAGTAAAGGATTCAAATTGCAACCATACATATCTATATTTATGTGTGAACTTACTGCCATATTTTTAGCTTTAAACTGGATTCAAGATTTCAAACCATTAAATACCGTAATATTTGTGGACTCACTTTCAGCATTACAGGCAATCAAAGGTTCTATATATAAAGTAAAAAATTACATTGTTTATGATATATACAATATTTTTACATCACTAAATAATATTGGAATAAATGTTATTTTAGAATGGATACCCAGCCATGTTGGTATACTGGGAAATGAATTGGCAGATAAAGAAGCTAAACATTCTTTAAGTTTTAAAAATATATATGTATTTAATCCTCTATATAAAGAGGACATTAAGACATTAAGCAGAACTTTTTTGAAAGATATGTGGCAAAACAAATGGGACATCAACCTAAAAGGAAGACATTTATATGATATTAATAAAACTGTTTCATTTGCTATTACAGCACCCAAACTATACAGGTATAATGAAATATTATTTTTCAGGTTACGGACAGGCTATATAAAACTAAATAGCTACTTAAACAAAATAGGATTTCACCCAACAAATCTATGCGACACTTGTCAACAGGAAGAAACAGTGGAGCATTTCCTTTTAAATTGTAAACTATATGACACATACAGAAAAATTATGATTGATCGACTTCTACAATTGGGTGTCACTAATTTCAATCTGATTACTTTACTATCGGGCAAATATTTTCAACCAGTTGCTGATTATATTAATCAAACTAATAGATTTTAATTATATTTTCAGTTGAGAGCTGTACAGAACACCCTCTACACCATAGAGACCTGTGACTAATGACCCTTGTCGAATTACTAATTAAACTTCAATTTAATATCTAAAATTAATTTTTTTTTTTTTTTTTTTTTTTTTTTTTCCTTTTCCTTTTTACTTTAATATTGATAAGAGTCATTAGTTTATTTTAACTATAATTTTTGATATACATAAACTATCATTTTAAACTATTTATATATATGGTCTATAAAAACCATATTTATTACTGAACTTAACTTGTAAATAACTAAAAATAATTAACACAAGTCAAAGTAATTAACACAAGTCAAAGTATAAAGAGAATTAGGTACTAGCCATGTGGCTACAGCTAAGCTCTATAATATAGACTAGAGCAATGAAAGTTATATAAAACTCTTTTTTTTTCTTCTATTTTATATAGTAGATAATTTTTTCCTTTTATATGATCCAATAATAAGTACATTGGTTCAATAAATATTATATTAATAATAATCTTCATTTTTCTTCCATAAAATCAGTTACTTCAGTAAGCTAATATTTATGACATTTCCCGGTACATTCTAGGGTAAATTATTACTATCAAATGTGATAACATCACTTTGTAGAAATATTATTAAATGTATCATTCCGTAGCTATATATCTAATCAATCACTAACCCTATATAGCTCATGAAATTATACAAACTATCATTATTTATTTCCAATATTAGTCACGATGTTATTATGTTTCATAGATAATACCAAAAACGTGCTCTCACCACGAGGTATATCGTGGGAGAACGGCGTACAAAATATTTTTTATTTTTATTTTCTAGTTAATAACTGGGATTATGTAATATAACTCCTGGTAATTTACTTTAGTATGTAAGGGCTTGACATCTATATATCTCAAAACTAAAGGTAAACACATGTATATCGAGTTGCCATGCGGTGTCTGGAATCATTGTTGGCTGACGGCCAGTGTGGGCATGCGTAAACAACACTAGTTTCCGTGTATCCACACTGAACGTGAGGCAACAATCCAGACATCAAACTGGTAACTCCATATATAGTAATTAAATCATTTGGCGTAAATGCTAAATACATATTATTAGTATTCACTTTATTAAATTAATTATTGATTTATTTTTCTATGTTAACAAAGTTATAATTTTGGCAATTTTTGCGCGGAGATGCTATCGATGTCAAGTACCTCATTAACACCAAAATAGGGATAATGTGTATCTAGAGGAAGGTCGTAGTGCCCACTCATTATGATACACTATACCTATTAAACTGGGATTTGTCACACTATTAAAACAACTTGTATGCTAAATTCATAAATGACAGCAATTAAAATTTTTGGTTCACATAAAAAAAAAAAAAATATGACAAACTATATATACTAAAGTCAATCATTTAATTAAATATTTAAAATAAACATCATCATTTACAAATTTCAATTATTCTAAAATCTCACAATATGTAATAATAAGGCATAAAAAGTATGTAAATAATAAGAGAATCTCCAAAAACTCAAATAATTTTTTTATGGGCGCAATTTCTCATTGAGAAAGTCGCCTTCTAAATCCAAATCAATTAAAAAAAAAAAGGATGATTCAGATAAGTCATCATGGCTAACTTTTTCACTGATATTGCACCAAATGTAATATTTAGCAAAGATCCAACAGCAGTTATTGACTACTACGTACAACACAAACTACTAGGAGGTGTGTGCAATTGTCCAACATGCCAGAGTTCAATGGAAATGGTAACCAGACCGACAACATCCGCTAAAGATGGTTTTGGATGGCGCTGTGCCAACCAAAGATGTCCGAAACGCCGTACGTACCGTACCATTCGTGCTGGATCATTTTTCGAAAGGTCTCGCATCACCTTAGATAAATGGTTATACGTCACATACCTATGGAATCAAGGAACAAAAGTTAATTCCGTAGAAAGACAAGTACAGATTGGCGAGAAGACCGTAATACAGATGTTTCAATACTTGAGAGATGTCTGCTCCACTAAACTACTATCAACTCCAGTTGAATTAGGTGGACCAGATGTGATTGTCCAAATTGATGAAAGTCTTTTTAATCACAAATCAAAATACAACAGAGGGCGACGGGCCAGCAAAGAGCAGTGGGTTTTCGGTTTAGCAGATACATCCAGCAAGTCTGCCATTACCTACATGGAAACTGTTGACAAAAGAGATGCCGCAACTCTTTTACCTATTATACAACGTGTTGTAAAACCAGGGACAATCATCCATTCAGATCAGTGGAAAGCGTACCATAACATCAGCTCACGACTGCAGCTTAGCCATGGCACAGTTAATCATTCGCTCAACTTCGTGGATCCTGCAACTGGCATACATACCCAAGCAATCGAGTCGTACTGGGCTAAAGCCAAACAGAAGTTTAAAGAGATGAAAGGTGTGTCATCACATCTACTACCCAGTTACCTAGATGAAAGAATGTGGAGAGACAGATGGGGTACCACAGGTGACAATGCATTTACAAACATTCTCATACATATTTCAGAACAATATCCTGTGTAAAAGTGATATTTATTATGGACATGATAGACTCTTTATAATTCTAGTGCTAGTATATTATATTGTGAACGTGATGTTATTATTCATAAATCATGTTGTTCATCAAAGATTATTAAAAATTTGATGCCATCTACAAAAATGTATGATCATCTATAAAATAAATAAAATGTAAATTATGACATGTTGTTTTATCAATTATTATATATCCTGGTATTGCATATTTTTATTTACGAACAGTATTGTTAACAATACTGGAATATGATTTTATACCAGTATTGTATTTGTTTTGTAAAAAATTTACAATACTGGAATAATTTTTTATACCAGTATTGTTCAACAAATGAAACCAAACTTTGCAGAAATGCTCATTATGGAAGGCTTCATAGGAACTTAGAGGAGAACACTAATATTATTCAGTTGCAATCTTTTACTCTCTATATGGAGGGATTTTGTCTTGTATACATTTACTCTATATTCAAAAGGTAAAGATTCAATTTTTTTAATTTTTTTTGTAGGTAAAATAAAGATGTCACTGGAGAAGGTAATGAAAGAAAAGCTTGCATTATCAGTTTTCAATACAACATTGAAAACAGAGTATTCATTCATAAAACCAAAACAGCTTGAATGTCTGAGGGCAGTCTATGACAATGATGTAATCACAGTCCTTCCCACAGGATATGGCAAATCCCTTATGTTTGAAATATTGCCCTACTTTACCAAGTATGTGACAGGAAAATCCTCAATTGTTATTTTAATAGCTCCTTTAAATGCTATTATTAACCAGGAATTATCAAAACTTGGTTCTTCTTCGGTGCACGTTAGAGGGGACGTCCCCATTTCTTCAACCAGTAATAAGGCTAGATATTACATAGGACACCCAGAAGACGTGTTGTCACACATTGATGATCTAAGTTTGAAAAGTTTGAAGGTAGATGTCACCTATGTAGTGGTAGATGAGGCCCATTGTATTCTTGATTGGGGCGAAGATTTTCGGCCAGAGTTTAGGCACATTGTGGACCTTAGGCGTCACATTTCCAATATTCGAATGTTAGCTGTGACCGCTACAGCGAGTCACAGTTCTAAGAAAGCTATAGCTTTCAGTCTTGGAATGAGAGAGTTTCAGCAGATAAGTAGTTTGCCTGCAATCAATGCCAATGTTATGCTATCTGTCTGTGAAAGGACACCTTCAGTTGGTGGAAATAACACAGTTGAAGAGGCATACAATTATGTGTTTAAGCCTCTTCTTTTAGAACTTAATAAACTGGGATAGTCTTTTCCCCTGACAATTGTATACTGTAAACTGCAATGGTGTTCATATGGGGTTCATTTGTCGAGGAGATTACTTGGACAGAGTATAGATTTGTCTGTTGTTCAGTATCATGCACAACAACCTGAAGAGGTGAGTTTAAATTTATAATTTCTAGATCTGACGTCAATGAGTAGTAGTACAAAAATGTAGAGGATAGCAAGTCTTCTATCTGCATTCCCATAAGTATTTTCTTGGGTGCATCTGTCTGGTTAGTGTTGTACACTTTATCAGCAGATATGTCCATTATGGGAATGTATGTTACAATACAACATAATGGATAGAAGCATGTTGGTGTGACAGCTATGTAAGTAATTTTGATGATGCATCTCAGAGACAAACTATTTTCCAGACTCATAAGTTAGAACTTTCAGATGATGTTTTATCCATGCTGAATAATGTTCTTTGTCCAATGAATTATGGAAAGGAGAAAGGATTTTTTCAAACTGAGGGAATTTTCTCCCCATTACTTCTGCAAACGGTCTTACAGTTCTTAAGTCAGAAACAAGCTTAGTTTCATCTTCATGCGATTCCTTTTTCTTATGTCGATTTGCCCTGACAACAACGCCTCCTAACTCATCATAGTTCTCTGATATTGCAGAAAGTCCTGCTATTGCTTTTGATTTTTTAACAATGGATTTTTCAATGTTATTAGGCCCAGCTGCTTTGAACAATTTTTTGGTTTTTCTTATCAGATGTTCCATCTGTAAGTCTGCCGGTATGTGGGTATTCAGTTTCCCTTCCGTATTAACGAATAAGCCATAAAAGCTTTCATGTGCTACTTTAAGGCTGTATGAGGATTGTTGATGGCAAAGAAATCTAAGGATTTCTAAAGCATATTTGCTTCTGTTATTTGATGCTTTGAAAATCATTAGTAAACCCAGTTGAAGCACAACATGGCCATAATGTTTAATTCTGTCATAATCTGCTACTAATGATGATTGTTTCTGTTTTTTCAAAATATTTACTGTTGACTTTTGGCCATTAGGCAAAAGTAGCTCCAGTGGTGTTACTGTAAGCACCTCAGTTTCTTGAACATTAACGCTTGTAGCATATGTACCTACTGCAAATACATATTTGTCAATGAACTCATCCATTTTGCTTTGTACACAGTTAGTGTCATTGGGGTCGTCAGGTACATTTACAGTAGGTCGATCTGTGATTTCCTCAATACCAAAGAAATCGCAAAGTGCTTCAACAATGTAGCTTTTAAGAAATGACAAAAAGAAATCTTTGTCGTGGTCATAGTGATTTTGTACCTCTTTTTTAACAGTTTTTCGTTTCAACCTAATTTTTGCTGCATTCATACCCCCTTTTTCAAAGCTATTCTCATCAAACAATGACTTAAATTTAAGCAAAAGAAAATTCATTGCTGTGTGCCACATTTCAAATGTTATTGGATACAAATTATCAAACCTTTCTTTTTCTGTTGCACAACCAGACCTTAGACCTTTTGCACCTGTAAATCTCTCACGGGTAAGTAAATCCCCTCCAACATGAACCTTTTGGACAGTTGAAGCTGCTTCTTCAAAGAAGTTTAAGATTGTATCTTCATAGTGGTCCAAAATCTGGACAACATCAGAATATATTTGCTCATTAAGAGGCAAAACGGGTAACGGTACAATGGTGTTTTTTCTGGCCAAATCATCTGCATTTTCAGGCATAACATTCACTGCAGCTTTATTATGCAAAAATTGCCACCTTACATATTAATGAAGAGAGATCATTCTTCAGTTGACGTTCATCATCCATTGTAGGCAAAAATGCCGCTAATTGCAGTTCTTCAGCTTCACATTGTTGAATTTCAGACAGACCAGTAAAAGAAGTTTCTTGCAATATGACAGCCGAGGCAAACCAATTTAGCATGTTTCCATGATGGTCTGATCTTTCATATTTTACACCCATTTTAACATTTACATTATCACCAACAATTCTAATATTGTGACCATCTTTAATTCCCTTTACGCTGTATCATTATTGTGGTGGCCAATTTCTTCAATTATTTTTAAAGCAGTTTGGTATGATGTTGACACTCCAATAACTTGCAGTCGATCAAATACCTTAAATAAACAATTCTACTAAATGTCATATTTTAAAAATACTTTGTGTCTGACTTATATTAGAGAAACACTGCTCACTTGTTTGTCATTTATTTTTAAAACAAGGCACAGAGGGACATCCCTTTGCCATGTTTGCAATGGCCATATGTTACAATGGCAACCAGAAAGGAGAAGCTTATGAGACCTCATTTTCATAGTTGAGTGGACATATTAAAGTTGTTGTCTCTTTAACATATACCCCCCCCCCCCCCCCCCATAATCAATATTTATATCTATTTATGTTATTCCAAGTTTTGTTGATTACAGTGTAGACAAGATTGTTAATGTACTCAAGATTGTTAATGTACAAACAGACACACACATTCTCTCTTGTTCCATGAGAATTGGTGAACAATTCCCTGTGCTTGAGGTGTATTTTTCTTCAGTTATGGTGTACAATGTACTTGTTTGTGAGAGAATTTCTCATACATATACAGTAAAACCTGTATTAAGAAGTCACCATTGGGAAAGCAAAAAACTGGCCTTTGAAGACAGGTGATCTTTAAATTCAGGTTCATCTTATATAAAATCTGCTATAGAGTGGACTGAAAAATGTAAACTTTGAATCAATGTTCTTGCTTATTCAAAGTGACCAACATACTGTAAATTCAGAAATTATTGAGATGTTTCATTATTGCGAAAAATGCGACTGAACTTAAAACTCGTATTTTAGAAGCATTTATATCATTTTGCACTAGAGATCTTTGAGTTTCGCATTAATTAACAAGGGCAACGCAAAGCGTGGCGTATCCCCTCGCCTAAAAATTAGATCCTGTGACCTTGACCTTTGACCTTGAAAATCAATAGGGTTCCAGATTCTCTTAAGGTCTAAGTATGTACCAAGTTTGGTCAAAATCCGTTGAAGGATGTTGATTCTAGAGTGTTCACAAGGATGTTACGCAGTAAATATTTGACCCGGTGACATTGACCTTTGACCTACTACCTTGAAAATCAATAGGGTTCCAGACTCTCCTAAGGACTACGTATGTACCAAGTTTGGTCAAAATCCATTGAAGGATATTGATTCTAGAGTGTTCACAAGAATGCTATGCGGTAAAAATTTGACCCGGTGACCTTGACCTTTGACCTTGAAAATCAATAGGGTTCCAGATTCTCCTAAGGACTAAGTATGTACCAAGTGTGGTCAAAATCCATTGAAGGATGTTGATCCTAGAGTGTTCACAAGGATGTTACAAGGTAAACAATTTACCCAGAGACCTTGAACTTTGACCTATGACCTTGAAAATCAATAGGGTTCCAGACTCTCTTAAGGACTACGTATGTACCAAGTTTGGTCAAAATCCATTGAAGGATCTTGATTCTAGAGTGTTCACAAGGATATTATGCGGTAAAAATTTGACCCGGTGACCTTGACCTTTGACCTTGAAAATCAATAGGGTTCCAGATTCTCTTAAGGACTAAATATGTACCAAGTTTGGTCAAAATCCATTGAAGGATGTTGATCCTAGAGTGTTCACAAGGATTGTGACGGACGGACGGAAGGACGGACGGACGGTAGCGTTACTATATCCCCTCGCAACTTCGTTGGCGAGGGGATAAAAATCGTAATCCGGGCTGATTTAATTTTCTTAGATCGCAGTAATAAATGGACGCATTAATTTCCGAATTTACAGTATATCATCATGAATTACATGGATGTAGTGTTGATTGACATTTCGTAATGAATACTGCTTATGCAGGTGATATGACCCGTCTTGAACTAAATATGAAGTATGATGATTTCCTCATTGTCAAAGGCCTCATGTTGACTGCAAGATGAAGAACAACAATTATATCATTGTTTTATTGCTTTGTTTTACTCATTATAAATTGGGGATTTTGCCTCATGTACATTTACTCTATATCCTTTCATTGTGTACTTGTTACAATATCTCCATAGCAACCTCATTGACAAGGAGAGTATTACATTGTATGTGTGAATGTATGAAAATAGGATACATGTATTTATGATATTTTTTGCATTGTACATGTATGTGTTATTTGGTTGTCATAATAATAAATGAAAGAAACTAATAATAGAAACTGAGCACAATTAGCAAATAACAAATAAAGTATTGCCAAAAAAAACATAGCACATTGAAAGTTTACTATATCCTATTCCCTTTTTATACGACCCCAAAACAATTTTTGAGGTTGTAAAATGGTATGGCGTTGTCATTGTTATCGTCTAGAAATTTGATTTCTGTGTGATAACTTCAGTTTTAGTTGACTATTAAACCCTTATGCAATTTTTCAATGTTCCTTTTTAGAAACTTAATTTTTTCAAACTTTGAAAAACGTCTTAGAGATACACCCTTCTCTTTAAAGCCAAATGGCATTCAAGGAAGGCATGAAATAAAGGTCAATGTCACCTAATAATCAGTATTTCATTGTCCAATGTTTAATACAAAGTTTAACCAAACTAACCAAGAATGTGGATAATTAGATGATGAATGTTAGAAATATGACCATCCTTTTCAACCAAATACTATTTCTTGAAGCTGAGAAAAAGATCTAACCATGCAAATAAAGGTAATAACAAAATTACCGAACTCCGAACAATCTTACAAAGGGAAAGTCAAAACTCATAATTATATAAACAGACAAAATCAGTCAACAACCGGAAAACTGTGAAAACCGTAATGACCCTGACTTGGTACAGGCATTTCTAAAGAAATGGTGGGTTGAATCAGATTTTAAGGCGCCAAACCTCCCGCTCTCATTACGGTTCAAAGGTTCCGGCTGTCACTGTAACAGTATTTAAATACAGGAACAAAATAGGTAAAATAGTTGTCAAAGCAGTACCATATTCGGTGACGTAAATGTCAAAAATACTTTTACGTCACACATTGACAAAAAAATTCTTGACATTTGCGACTTCTTTATCTTTATGCATTTTCACTATATGAAAATGCATCGCTTATAATTTTTTCTGCAGAGACGGAATATATTTCGACAAGAGAGTGAAATTGGCACAATTCTTAGCTGTACTGTCCAAGTGTTATTCCTTAACTCATCTTTCATGTTGAGTATTTAAAGTATTCAGGATATTTAATGTAAATAAAGAAGATTAACTGATATACATTTTTATGCTGAATCCACCTTAAATCTAGGCTATAAATATTACAATGTATATCTTTCAACATATTTTAATTAAAATATAGAATTGATTGAAGTCCTTTATATCCTCTATCCTGTGCTGAATTTCACCTTAAAACTTCAATGAGTGGTTCATTCATGTTGGTATACTCATCAGGCTGTGTTAACTAGGTTTCAATAAGAATTTCCTTTTTCTGATGACTTTTATTGACAATAGGATCATACAATTGTAATTGCAAATAAATTGAAACAATTTTCATAAGCATGAAACTATTGTCATAGCATGTATCTAAGATCCAAACATCAAACTGGATTGTGCTAACTGTCAAATTATTCTTTTAATAATAATTTCTGTCAAAAGATACTTATATATTTGGAAAGCTTGTACAATAAGCTTTATTTTGATATAAAGTTGATTTCGGAATACTGAAAGATGAATTCAAAATCTTGACAGGACGGACTTTTTCACGGAACAAAATGGCGAGAAAATTATCAGTGTTCTCGTCTTTGATGTCAAATTATTCTTTTAATAATAATTTCTGTCAAAAGATACTTATATATTTGGAAAGTCTGTACAATAAGCTTTATTTTGATATAAAGTTGATTTCGGAATACTGAAAGATGAATTCAAAATCTTGACAGGACGGACTTTTTCACGGAACAAAATGGCGAGAAAATTATCAGTGTTCTCGTCTTCGATGTCAAATTATTCTTTTAATAATAATTTCTGTCAAAAGATAATTATATATTTGGAAAGCTTGTACAATAAGCTTTATTGTGATATCAAGTTTATTTCGGAATACTGAAAGATGAATTCAAAATCTTGACAGGACGGACTTGTTCACGGAACAAAATGGCGAGAAAATGATCAGTGTTCTTGTGTTTGATCTAATATCGTGCTTAGAAAAAAATCAATTCACACCATTTCCAAAATGTTACATGTCAAAGAAATCTAAAGTTGAATCAACAAATTTTATAATTGAAAGAAATTGTGACTGTGGGGAGACTGATGGCATACAAAATATGGTTGGGTGTGAATGGACAAAGGGAATTAAGACGTGCAACACATGGAAATATAAATCGGGATAATGTCATTATACTCCGACACTCATTACTCCGACATTCATTACTCCGACACTCAATACTCCGACAGTCATTACTCCGACACTCAATACTCCGACAGTCATTACTCCGACACTCATTACTCTGACAGTCATTACTCCGACACTTATTACTCCGACAATCATTACTACGACTCTTAATACTTCGACAGTGACCGATAGTCTTTGCAATTCTGGCGCTTTTAGCAATCCAAATGCAGTACGGGACTGCCCATTTAACTTGAAAGGGGCATGGTTTTTATCCCAGTGTCGGAAGTTTTTTTCGTATGCAGCGCTATTGTTTTTAAAGCTTTTCAGCGCGGCCCAACAAAATATTTTTTAGAAAAGAAAATATTATTTCATATAGATCTAATAAAAATGCTTTCTCTGATTAGTTTGTTACTTCGATTTCCGTCATATTTTCATCAAAATTCAGGATAGCTTAGGAATGTTATTCAAAATTTGTTGTAAAGCACCATACCAAGAGGATTTGCAAGGAAAGGTGAAGTCAGCTCCCTTTGTCCTATGTGCAAAAAGAGACTGAAAACACGGCTCATTTCATACTGCAATGTGCAAGCCTACAGGAAGTAAGAAAACCATTCATGGATAAAAAAAAATTCATATCTGAGAATCTGACACCTTATGTCACAGACCTACTGGAGGATCAAAATATGCTACAGCTACTAATTGACTGTACACAATTTGACTTTATACCACTCAAGGAAAGGAGCTATTTAGAAACCTTATCCAGAGGTTTATGTTATAAACTGTACCAGCAACGATTACACAAAATAACTACGGTATCATGATAGGATCTAGAAAACCTAAGGATTAATAAGATATCGACACGGTTAGAGAGCAGATAGATGTAGATTAGGCATATAAATATATATATATATATATATTTCATTTTAAACATATTTATTCATAAATAAATGAAATGGATTGGATTGCAGGCAACAGCCTATATAAATCCTCTCCATATACAAGGCAACAGCAACAATCAACAATGCATGCAGTTAATATTTACAATACACAATATAGAATTTCATACTCAAAGGGAAATAACTCAGTATACAATAGCAGTCAGCAATCTCATATATTCAGTTATTGATAAGGGATTAGATTTTATCGACAATTTGGCTGATATGAGATCTACTAATTGTTTTTAAATACACTTAGTTGCTATCTAAAAGTGCTACCAGTGTACGATGTTGCTAGATTTATTACCTCTCAATTTAATTTAAATACTTAATTCATTTCAGAATTTTTTTTATTAGCATGCAGTAGGTAATCATAGTGTAAATATGAGATTTATGACATTATATTTACATGTATATATTTATAAAACAAAATAAATTATAAATGGAATATCAAGAAGTTAATTTAATTTAGTCATGTGAGAGGTATAGTACCGATATTTGCAATCATGGAAATATGTGAGAATACTGTTATAGTTTAAAATGTTTAAAAAAAATTTTTTTTATATTACTATATTATTATCAAATCGTTTGCTCCGCTTAATAAAGGGGGCACCTATAAAGTGCGAAACGAAATAGAAACGAAACGAAACGAAACGAAATCAACGAAAACGAAACGAAACGAAACGAAATCAACAAAAACGAAACGAAACGAAATCAACGAAATGAAAACGAAATAAAACGAAACCAACGAAAGCAAAACAAAATCAACGAAAACAAAACGAAATACGATGCTAGACTACTTCCCACACATGTCTCCGTGTCTTTCATCAGGAGAGGACAGGATTTGATCACCACTGAACGGGAGTCTGTCCTTTTCACTTAGTGGCTTCTTTTAAATTTGGGAACCATAAGAGCAACGTTAAGTTTGTTGAAAGGAGAGGAATTAAAATAACAGAAGTGCAGTAGTTAAAGTTCACTAATAAATATCCCCGTCCGAGCAAAATTTAAAAGTGTGTCGGAGGGACGAAAAAGTGTGACGACCAGACGGACAAACGAACGAACGGACAGCAGAAGTCCTATATACCCCAATCTTTTTTTGGCGGAGGTATACAAATCCTATCAAAAATTAACTTTAGAAATTTAAAAAAAATCTACATATCTTGTAAAAGTACCTTTTTTCCCTTTGATCCCTTTTCATATTAAAAAAACCCCAAATCACCCCCCCTCCAAATTTTTTTCCGGTATTAATAAAATTTGATACGGCACATATTTTTATAGCCCCCGCTATCCAGCGGGAGGGGGGTATATAGTATATGTTCGTTTGTCCGTGAGTGCTTCCCTCACTGCCTATGCAATTCCTCCTTAACAGCTTGATGGAATTGAATGAATCTTACAGGAAATCTTTAATACCATATGGCAAGGTTCATTAATTTCATGAATTCTTTAGTACCAAATGGCATTGTGCACCTTCTGTTTTTGCTTTCCCATTTCAACAGTTCTAAAATTTCTTCACTTTTGGACTTTGTCATTTAAGGCTATGTAATTGTCATACAAGACTATACAATAGAGAGAGGATACTGTTGCGTTATCCATAACTCTTCCTAAACAACAGAATGGATTTCAATAAAACTTCCAGAGTTTCTTATGTTTAGTTTTTGCAAGCATTATTTTTTCCAGAAGTTCTTCTGTAAGGAGGGCGCTCACTGTACGTCCTGTTATGTTGCTGTTGGTTTTTTTTTTTATTTCTTCAAAATAGAACAATAGGATTTGAAATAAAAAGTTTATAGTGTTGGGTCTTTTTGACCCCTGTATATCTCGGAAAGAACAACACTACCGAATAAAGGTAATAACAATGGTACCGTACTCCAAGGCGCATTCAAAAGGGAAAGTCCACAAAAACAGACAAACCGATAAGAAGCTCAACCATCTGAGTTTTCAATCAACGGAACAACTGAATAACAACATGGGGATTAAACGTGACAAGTCGGGAAAATCCAGTAGTCAAATAGTGCCCAGAATCTGAAACTCAAGACCATCCTGTATGATTTGCGAATAGGCAAATTTATGAAGAATACAAACGAAAAACGTAATAAAATCAGACGAAAAATGAACCCTCAATATCCCAATCTATGAAAATACCCCCTCATATCCCCCCCCCCATTTTTTTTTTATATGCCCACTCCAGAAACTTTATAGTTCATAAATACTGACACACACTCAAACACAAATAAAAATATGACATTTGAACTTCTGAAAGTTTGTCGGCAAGCAAATCCGACTTGAATTGAGTTACGGGTAATGTACGTGAGCAGTACTGTAACGGACAGACATGCAAGATGGGTTTCCCGGTTATAATTAATCAAACTTATTGTATTTAAAAAATCGAATTATCTTTTTTTTTTATTTCTTTATTTCGTTTTGTCTTTTATTTTTTTCCTTCCATTTTCTTCATATCAGTCTATTTCGTTTTGTTTTCGTTGATTTCGTTTTGCTTTCGTTGGTTTCGTTTTATTTCGTTTTCATTTCGTTGATTTCGTTTCGTTTCGTTTTTGTTGATTTCGTTTCGTTTCGTTTTCGTTGATTTCGTTTCGTTTCGTTTCTATTTCGTTTCGCACTTTATAGGTACCCTAATAAAGGAATGTACTGCACGAAAAAGCTTTACATTCTGATTATAATCAGAGGTTTCACTTCCATAAAGAATGGTTTGAATAGTAAATTCTATGTTATTCTATATATATATATACGATTTAGCAGGGTCAAAGCTTGCTGAATCTCGTAATGAATAACTATTTCTCTTTAACAACTTTAATTGGATATGCCAGGACATTTCAACGGTTTTGAAATGAAGTTTAGTGGACAATGTAATAATAACGTACCATCCATCGTCACGCCTAGAAGTTGTTCTGTTTACCTTTTATTAGTACAAATGACTCTTTTATGACTCGTGTATATAGAAATAAATACTTTTAAATACTTTTAAATACTTTTAAAATCGTTTTAAACTAGATAGGGATATTTTAGAAATAAGTTAGGGATAAGTGATAGGGGCACACCATACCAGACATTTATGATTCTGGACTTCAGTGGTGAATACGTTGGCAACAACGGTTATCCAGGCAGTCGATGAAGATTCAAGATAGGTAACAGGTAACAGGAAATCCGGTTTTCATATAATTTTCTGGACTGTGTGTATGCATCCTTCAACAAGGGAAAAGTGTCCAAAGTTTCTAATAAAAAGTTCCCATATTTCAGAGCAATATAATAAAACATGTTAAAAGATATGGTCAAAAACATATGTCCTAAGCGACGTCGCTAAGTAAACATTGACGCACAGGAACACTGAAAACATAGTTCATCTACATTTTCGTCTATATCTTTTATTTTCGTCAATGAAATAAATATAATAATCAATTGCACGTCGTGAATATTGAATATATGATCACTCGTGCCGAAACGCATTCAGATTAAACTCGTGCGCGTAGCAAGTTCCGCACACTCGTTTAATCTGATGCGTTTTGCGGCACTCGTGATTATATTTTCAATATTTGCAATTATCCTATAGAATCATCTGAACTCTTGTTCTTTGTTCTGGACTCACTTTCGAGGTGCCGGTAAAAAGTCCGTTCTGTCAAGATGTTTATACTTTATAGGTTTTAAAAAAAAATAGTTATATGTATCAAAATAAAGCTGTTTTAACACACTTTCCAAATATATAATCATCTTGTGATAGAAATTATCATTAAAAGAATAATTTGACATCAAAGACGAGAACACTGATAATTTTCTCGCCATTTTGTTCCGTGAAAAAGTCCGTCCTGTAAAGATTTTGAATTCATCTTTCAATATTTCCAAATAAATTTTATAGCAAACGTTAGATATTTGTTTCTACTTTACAAATCAATTTAAATTTAAAAAAGCTCAAGTAATAAAAATGTTATGTCTAAAGATATATAAAAATTTGCCCGTCCTGTTTTTCTCCGTCCTGTTTTTAGACCAACCCCAGTCATTGGCCTCAATTTCATGTATTACAGACATTTTTAGCTCACCTGGTCCAAAGGGGCCATGTGAGCTATTGCCATCATTTGGCGTCCGTCGTCGTCCGTCGTACCTCGTAATCTTTTTCAAAGATCTTCTCTGAAACTAGATACGATAACGTAACCCTCAGTCCGCTTTTGCTCCCAGCGAGGGTTACGAATCGGTCCCATTCAACGTATGTGAGCAGCGCCCGGAAAATTTGAATGCATAACATCTTCTTTCTGTCCGACATTTTGTTTACAATTTGCTATTTCACGTGCACTTGCCTCGTTTTGGAGATATCCTTATTTGAATCAATCATAGTAAAGCATCATAGTAACGTTTTTCATATTTGGCTTTCAGATCCATATATGGATAGGCTCCACCCATCACGAGAGTATACGTAAGGTGCCATGGCGGACAAGAAACAATTTTCGAATACTAAATCGATCGTGAAGGTAGAAACAGGTATTGTAACACTTATTTCGTATCGCCATTACTTACAAATTGTAGGGAATAATAAGTTATGACCAGACATGCAAAAAGAAAGTTGAAATATTCACGTAACGAAAATTTTAATTTGTTCCCATACGTTGAATGGGAGTGAGACCGATTCGTAACCCTAACTCTGAAACTACTAGACCAATTGAAACCAAACTTGGTCTGAATCATTGACATTTATGTTTTTTACAGCAATGTTGATAACTTACATTAAAGGGGGAACTCCTGCCCAAATTTTTTGGGAGAGGGGATCTGTAATGACGAGGGCTACATTTGTTATTGTTTGACCGAAGACGAAGTTATCAAGTTTTATTGACTGATGTTATTATACTCAGGTGGGATATACAGGTTCCTGGGAGCCTCTAGTTACATAAGACTCTTAAGATCAGATAAAGGTTAGATGCATCCGATTTTCATTTTGTCCACGAACCTCGAACATTTAATTTTTATTTCATTTATTAATTCAGCTTGATTTAAGCCAAAGGTATCATTTTCAAGTTTAGAAAATAACATGCATGCAATTACAAATTATATCTTTAATCAAATAATGTAGATCATATGAAAATTGCAGACTTCCTCATGATGTCCCCATCTTAGATATGCAATTTTTCAAATGGCACCTCATTTCTGGCTATACTTAGGAGGCAGCCCTGGGGCAGTAGCCTCTTTTTAGCTCACCTGACCACCTGACCCTGTTTACCACCTGACCCAGGGTCAGGTGAGCTATTGCCATCACTTGGCGTTCGTCGTCGTCGTCCGTCTTACGTCGTAAACCTTTTAAAAAATCTTCTCCTCTGAAAGTACTAGACCAATGGAAACCAAACTTGGTCTGAATCATCACTAGGGTGTCTAGATTCAAAATTGTGTCCGGTGATGCCGTGCACTAACCAACATGGCCGCTGTTACTAAAAATAGAACATATTGTAAAATTGCAGGTTTTGGGTAATAACTCAAAAACCGTTAATAATATCAAAAATCTGACATGGGATAAAAATGATCAGCACATCAGGATCTACCTACCCTGCAATTTGGAAGTACATCTGATTACCCATCTTGGAGTTATTGCCCTTTTTTCATCAAATTTGTAAAATTTTAATACTTTTTGACTTAAATTTCAAAAACTATAAGAGATAAAGGTTAACTTTGAATTGCAAAACTGTGCGGCATATCAAGATCTACCCACCCTGCAATTTTGAAGTAAATCCCATTACTCATTTTGGAGTTATTTCCCTGTTTAGCTCACCTGGCCTTTAGACCATGTGAGCTATTGTCATCACTTTTCGTCCGTCGTTCGTCCGTCAACATTTCACATTTTAATCTTCTCCTCAGAAACCACTGGGCCAATTGCAACCAAACTCTGGTGGAATGGTCCTTGGATGGCCCTCTTCCAAAATTGTGTCCGGTGATCCCGACTTCCAACCAAGATGGCCGCAACGCTAAAAATAGAAAAAAAGGGGGATGAAATTTTAATTGTCCATTGCTGCTTTAGTATAAGTCAAAATGAGCTCAAAATGACTAGTTTAACATATATTCCGGGATTTTCTGTGAAATTTTTCTTTCATTCGATTTATACCGATTATGCAAATTAGGCATATTTTGATAAAAGATCACATTTAAATCTTCTTCTCTGAAACCGCTGAACCAAATTAAACCAAACCTGACAGGGATGGTCCCTGGGTGGGTCCCTTTCAAAATTGTGTCCGACAGCCCCGCCCTCCATCCAAGATGGCCGCCATTACTAAAAATAGATATTTCTTCAAATGGCCAAAACTGCTTTATCTTAAGCCTGAATGTGCCCAAATTTGAACTGTATAAGCATAATGATGAGCTTTTTAACATATATTATGGGATTTTTTATGAACATTGGACTTTTGCCGATTTTGACAGATTATGCAAATTAGAAAAAAGGGGGGATGAAATTTAAAAAAAATCTTCTCCTCTGAAACTACTGAGCCAATCTCAACCAAGCTTTGCTGAAATGATTCTTGGATGGCCCCCTTCTAAAATTGTGTCCGTTGATCCCGACTTCCAACCAAGATGGCCGCCAAGCTCAAAATAGAAAAAAGGGGGGATGCAATTTTAATTGTCCATTGCTGCTTTAGTGTAAGTCAAAATGAGCTCAAATTTTTACTGCAGCTACATGGCAAGAAGTAGTTTAGCATATATTCCGGGTTTTTCTGTGAAATGTTTCTTTCAGCCGATATATACCGATTATGCAAATTAGGCATATTTTGATAAAAGATCGCATTTAAATCTTCTCCTCTGAAACCGCTGAACCAAATTAAACCAAACCTGGCAGGGATGGTCCGTGGGTGGTTCCCTTTCAAAATTGTGTCCGACAGCCCCGCCCTCCATTCAAGATGGCTGCTGTTACTAAAAATAGAAATTTCTTCAATTGTCCATTGCTGCTTTAGTATAAGTCAAAATGAGCTCAAATTTGAACTGCAGCTACATGGCAAGGAGTAGTTTAGCATACGTTCGGGGGTTTTTTTTGGAAATTTTTCTTTCAGCCGATTAATACCGATTATGCAAATTAGACATATTTTGATAAAAGATCACATTTAAATCTTCTCCTCTGAAACCGCTGAATCAAATTTGTGTCTGGTGGTCCCGCCCTCTGACCAAGATGGCTGCACAGCTGTACTTAGATGAATTACTATTAAGAAGAAGTTTTATTTTGGAAACTGTACTCAGTTTTATATATCCTGAAACTATTTTGTTAATTTTGTTTACAAATGTTCTTCATTTTCAATTTTTACAGATTTACAAACTGTACAAAATGTTTCTGATGTAGGATGTCTTCCTCTTTCTATCCTTAACAAATGGCCACTTGTGCGAATTTTGGAAATTGCAGCCCTCTCCGAAATATTAACTAAACTATCAACATATGAAGGTCTTTGTCTCATATTGTAGAAAGTTCTAAAGAAGTTTAGCTTAGAAGATTATATTTGACAAATATTGTTATTTTGATTTTGTAAATTTTGATCTTTTATTCTTTGTTTTATATTGATCAGTTGATGTTTAAAATTCACATTATTGTCAAAAATATATGAATAACCAAGGCTATCGAGTAAATATTGTGTTTTCTTAATCCATGGGTTTGAAGTTTTTGTAAGCATTATATATTTGATATATTAAGGTGTTGTCTGATGAAAGTATATGATATAGAACATTTATACAATTAGAGGCATGAATTAAATTTCTAAGTGGAAGTCGAGCTAGTTCTTCTCGGCAAGCATCATTTGGAGGCTTTGCAATTTACTCCAAGAGTTTCTTCTATAAATTTCAGGTGGAGCTTTTCGTAAGGGTCAGAAAACGTTTGTCACTTATTTGCAACAAGTCGGT
Organism: Bathymodiolus brooksi; assembly: GCA_963680875.1. Classification (NCBI taxonomy): domain Eukaryota; kingdom Metazoa; phylum Mollusca; class Bivalvia; order Mytilida; family Modiolidae; genus Bathymodiolus; species Bathymodiolus brooksi. The sequence goes on from OY804586.1 coordinate 102,447,632, forward strand.
GGTTTTCTCTGAGTGTACTCATGCTACCTCCACCAATAAAACTGACCGCCACGATATACAATGTAGCTGAAATATATAACCATTACCCTATTCAAATTGTGATTATTTGTTTTCAGAACCTCATGTTAGAACTTGCACATATGCTTGATATTGGGATTGACAACATACTTGTTGTTTGGTTGCTGTGTTTGACAGTTTGTATTATAGAGTGGGACTTTATTGTGTTCTCTTCATGCCATTTTGATTTTAAATTTGTATAAAAATTATTAAAGTTGGACTTTTACTAAAAATGAAATTGTGCAATCTTTAATTCATTTTATAAATCTAATTTTGTTTTCTAATTATTTTGATGGTGTTTTTTTTTATTCCCACCATGAATTAGTTGATCGTTACAAAATGTCTCTCTGAAAGATTGCCTTAAGGGTATATTCTCCTTGACGTAATCTAATAGAGTCCCTTTTTCTTTTCACTTTAATAATATGAATATGTAATAGAAAAAGGAAGTGATTATTCTCCAAAGAAGCACTTTTTAATCATGGCTTTTGTTCAACACGTCACGGTATCTTCTAATTTTTCTTTATTCCAATGTTTACATCGTGCAACTCCTACGTACTTTAACACAAGCACAAGTCCGATGATTTAACATACGAAGAAAATATTAAAATCATCAAACACGTTTCGAATTTTATTAAATCTTCAAAAAGATTCCTTGTAGTATAATTACTCCATAATTATCTACTCGCTAACCTCGCATCCATCCAACACAACCTTTTTATTAATTCGTTAATTATTTACAATATATTTCTATATGTATTATATGCAAGCTCAGAATGATCATTATACTATGTGAATTTATTGTATTAATGGGAGAAGACTTCATAAGTTGGTAAAACTTGTGTCCTATCCCTTTTGTTAATATAACAAATAAAATTATCATAAACTAATCACAAGCCCAGGCAGCATAGCTGATTTTCAGAAATTAACATACCAGCATACAGGGTTTTTTGTGGATTTTTATGAAATCAAATAATCGGTCAGTTAAAAACAATGAACACCAGGTGAGGAATACAGTCTCCTGGGTTTTTTCTCCAATAATGTAAGTTTTGCTAGAAAAAATATGGAAATAAACTTAGAAAAAGGGATGTCATAGATGAAAATATTGACCTAGATACATTTCAATTAAAATAATCTACCCCCCTTATCCTGCAGGGGACTAAGATGTTTGCTTCCTGTTATGTCCCTTTCTATGTACACGTTGAGATAAGCCGAAAAGTTATAAATTTTGTTTTATCAGAGACTACATGTACCTACATACCTGTATTGATATGCATGCGTTCGTAATGATTGTTTGTCAAATGTGATCTTAAATCTTAAAAAATGGGGAAAAAGGAAATTGAAAATATGACCGAGAAATTTGGGAAATCAAAGGAAAAATCAAGTGAGTTAATGTTATTGTTTCCATTATATAGACTTAATACAGGTAGATGTGTTATCTCATTATTTCAAGATTAGGAACTGATGTACTATGTTAAGATGTGTGTCTTTCATGAATCAAAAAAGGGGGGAGGAGTGTAGTTATTGTGACCGTAAAATTATAAAGAAAGGATAAGCTTACCATGAAATTAATAATAAGAAATAAAGCAGTTCCTTAACTGTAAAATCTACTCTATTTAAATAAATTAAAACAAATATGATATATAGCTAGCGTAAGTTAATAAATTAATAAAAGACATTTAGGATAGTGAAATGTATGAGAACCAGAGCCAAATTATCCTGTAGGTTAGTATAGGCTTTAGTCTAGTGCCCCTCAAGCTTGGGGGCCCAGAAGCTTGAGGGGACCTGCTAAAAGATTTTCAAATATACAATGAGTATAATATTTTAATATTTTGCATTGCTGAATAATTCATTTAGTAGGGTGGCCCCCATAATTTCATTCAATAGCCTAGGAATCCCAAAAGGTCATAATCTGGCACTGATGAGAACAATCGTGTCAATATTTAGGATATTTCAGTAGAAATCTATGATAGATTAGGATCACCCAGTATCTGTTCATATGTTTTCAGTTATGGATTACAAATTCAAGATGGCTATAAACATCAGGACCACAGGCACTTGTCTCTGTAACAAAATTGTAGAGACAATGTACCAATGTCATATATATGATATTGGTACATTTTTTTACAGAGACAAGTGCCTGTGATCAGGACCATAGTTTTTGAGTTCAAGTTGATTGATTTGGGAAAGATTAAAATCAAACAAAATACACAGAATGAATTCAGCCTTATTTACTCTTCATACTTGCATAAGAAATTTAGCCAATCACTCAAACTAAAGAACCTATTTCATGTCGAGTGTTCTGATAAAAACAAAATTAAGAATTTCTCTAATTTACTTCCACAATTGCATGTGCAAGCCATTTTAATATTTATTATATAGATATCTTATACAGTTTTAAAGATATCTTGTATCGTTTTAAAGATCTTATAAGATATCTTATATATGATAAATTATTTTTTGTTTTAAGCTTATCAATAAAACATACAAGACATTTCTAACATGTTATTATATATCTTTAACGCTTTATTAATATCTTAAAATTTGCTATAGGGGCCGTCATGATCATGTGGTAATAAACACCATAACCCTAACCCTACTGGCTACCACTAATAATTTTATGAGGTATCTTTGTGAGATATCTCTAAAAGAATTACAGTATATTTAATTTTAGATATCTTAAACAAATTATTAGATACGTTTTAGAGATATATATATTTTGTTTTCTTTCAGAGATAGTATTCTGTTTAAGTTTCAAAGCTAAACAATATTGAATGATCTTGTATGTGTGTGTTATTTTTATTGGGGAGAGGGGTGGGAGGGAAGGAAAAGGAAGTACAATAACAAACATATCTCAATAATAACACTTGTACCTGTATAGTACAAATAGTATAAGAGCCAAACCATCAAAACAAAATAACAGACGCGTGCTTCATTGTACCATGTGAAATAGGACATTTAAATATTAAAGTACGGCAATAACAATTGACCATCACCTTAATGGTCAGTGAATTGGTAGCCTTTTAATATTTAAATGTCCTATTACACATGTTACAATGAAATATACATTGAGAGCACATGTCTGCTATTTTGCTTTGATGGTATGTCTATTACACTATTTGTACTCATCACATGTATATTTTTACAGTTCCTTTTAGGGTTGTACATTATTGTAGTTTTTATTTATTATGTTTGTGTTGTTTTTCTTTTATATGTTTGCATGCTTTTGTATTGTAATTGCTTGACCCATATGGGTGTAATATGCAATTTGAATAAATAAACATAACCATAATGAAATGGTTGTAGTTGCGTCGTCTAAAGATCTTTAGGTGGTCGTAGTTACGTTGTGTAAAGGTCCCTAGGTGGTCGTAGTTACGTTGTGTAAAGATCCCTAGGTGTTCGTAGTTACGTTGTGTAAAGGTCCCTAGGTGGTCGTAGTTACGTTGTGTAAAGATCCCTAGGTGTTCGTAGTTACGTTGTGTAAAGGTCCCTAGGTGGTCGTAGTTACGTTGTGTAAAGATCCCTAGGTGTTCGTAGTTACGGTGTGTAAAGGTCCCTAGGTGGTTGTAGTTACGTTGTCTAAAGGACCCTATGTGGTGGTAATTACGTCATGTAAAGGTCCTTTGGTGGTTGTAATTACGTCGTATAAAGGTCCTATGATGGTTGGTAGTTACGTTGTGTAAGCGTCCTTAATTAGTTGTAATTACCTCGTATACAAGTCCTGTGATGGTTGGTGATTACGTTGTGTAAACGTCTTTACATGGTCATGGTTGTCGTTTGGTTCTAGAAAGCTCTTTTACTACGTAGTACCACAACGTGGTATTTACGTCTAGGGGAGTCTACAAATCGGCGTAGTTAAAACGTAAAATTCTTACCTTGTAACAACGAAAAAGTTACGTTGTCTCAACGTTTTGACAACGTAATTTGGCTAGTAGGGCTCTGTGTAGATAACACACCCCCTGGCAGTGAATACTTTTTGTGTTGGATAGTGAAAAGTATATCCAGGTATATTCCATAAATTGTCATTGTAGTCTAAATTTTGGTATTTATGAAATATCTCTGTTATGGCTATAATATCATATTTCTTCTTGGAAATAAGTGTCTGGAGTTCACCAAACTTGTTAAAAAGACTATCAGAAATAAGTGTCTGGAGTTCACCAAACTTGTTATAAAGACTTATTGAATATCCGACTGGAACGAAAAACAGTAACTTTGTAGAGGACCATCCAAGGAACATTCCTGCTAAGTTCGGTTCCAATCGGCCAAGTGGTTTCGGAGAAGAAGCTTGAAATGTGAAAAGTTTACAGACGACAGACGACAGACGACGGATGCCAAGTGATGGCAATAGTTCACCTGGACCTTTGGTCCAGGTGAACTAATAATGAGAAAAAACAAACTTTATTGTTCTTTTTTTAGTTGTGAAAAACAAAAATTGAAAATAAAATGGAGATTAAATATTTGTAAAACAATATATATTTATGGAAATTACTAATGTACGTGGTCGTAAAGTAGTTTCAGATGCTTTTTTATTTTATTTTCAAATTCGATAAAATATACTGATCTATAATTATGAAATTCAAAAGCTGATTTTGTTCCATGATTCTATGTAAAAAAAAAAGAGAAAATTAACACGTTAATATCCACGTTCCACTTCCGATTACATAATTCTACGTCTTAATGTATTGAAGTTTTCTCAAAGTTTTGAAACCCAGTGAAACGTGTTATGTTGAAAATATAAAATCAACAAATTTTATTTTGGTACAAACACAAAATCCACGAATTTAGGAATCCACGAACTTGTAATTTTTAACAAAACAACGAAAATTGATACCAACGAAGAAAAGTACTTTCATAGCTGTACCCCTTTCATAGTATTATAAAAATACCCACGTTCATATTAAGAAAAGAAATATAATTTGTTTTTCATGAAAAAAAATGGCTTGGGAGGATAAAACATACAAAAGTTAGTTAAATGGTTGGTTCCTTCCTTAGAGAGTGTGGAGGAAAATAATCATCATGTACTGATTGTCATAAATAAAGGTAATAACAAAATTACCGAACTCCGAACAATCTTATAAAGGGAAAGTCAAAACTCATAATTATATAAACAGACAAAATCAGTCAACAACCGGAAAACTGTGAAAACCGTAATGACCCTGACTTGGTACAGGCATTTCTAAAGAAATGGTGGGTTGAATCAGATTTTAAGGCGCCAAACCTCCCGCTCTCATTACGGTTCAAAGGTTCCGGCTGTCACTGTAACAGTATTTAAATACAGGAACAAAATAGGTAAAATAGTTGTCAAAGCAGTACCATATTCGGTGACGTAAATGTCAAAAATACTTTTACGTCACACATTGACAAAAAAATTCTTGACATTTTGGACTTCTTTATCTTTATATTTTCACTATATGAAAATGCATCGCTTATAATTATTTCTGCAGAGACGGAATATATTTCGACAAGATATTGGTATCGGAATATAAACTTTTTAAGAGATCGAATAAGGCGAATCTTTTTATAGCCCTGGTCCAGTAGCCTGTTTCTCAGATGAAGATGACGTTTCAGGAAATCAGAATAATTGCTACTGGCCCTTGCATAGCGAATCAATTGCGAGATGTAAACACCATATGCAGGAGAAGCTGGTATATTGCTGCACATGTTTGGAAAATTTATGATTTTAAAATTGAAGTCCAGAGCCTTAAAAAATAATTAATGATATAAACAGAAAGAGAAAAAATATTTCAGTATCATAAATCCTGTTTCAGTTTTCTTGTCTCAAGGCACTCTATACAGTTTCCAAAAATATTGATTATTGAAAGATCTTCTTTGGTAAATAAATAATAGAATTTGTTTTATCTGACATATTATTGAAATTAGAACATAATTCTGAAATTTTCTGATAACAATCTTTCTACTATTATTATATATGGGGCAATCGATTAAAAAATGATATTCATCCTCAATTTTTAGTGTTATGCACAGTTTACATAATCGTTCTTTGGTTTCCAAGTTTTTATATCTACCAATTTCAATCATAAGAGGATGTGCACTAATTCTGATTTTACAAATTGCCTGTCTTACTTTGATATCATTAAGAAATGTATATTTTTCTCTAATAAAATGTTCCTTGAATGTAAAATATGTACGGACTTTTCCCTTTTTGTCTTCATTTATACATTTTTTTAAATTATACCAATAACTAAGAAAACTATCACATACTTTTTTTTTCACATTGTTACATAGAGTGCCTACATAGACATTAACATTTGATATATTCATCTTATTTAATATTAGTAATATACTAGAATACCATATATTTGTTTGACATGAATTCAATTCCTTATTGTATACATGAGCTTATGTTTTATACTAATGTCTATGCATGCATGTTTTTTTTGTTTTTTGTTTTTGCTTTGTGATGTCATGTAATATGTGCTTGTAAAGTTATTTTATACTTGTATGTGCTTTTTATGTAATAGTCGATTCAAAAGCTCATTAGAGCTTATGTTATGTGCTATAGATATTTCGACTTTAAATAAAACTTATTTGATTTGATATTTGATATTTGATTACAAATAAAAGCATCATAAAATTAAAGTATATGAGTTATTTCACCATTTTCTATCCATTGCAAGTTCATTTATATTTATTAAATTCCAATAAGGTAAACAAAAATATGCAGTAATAGAAATTATTATGATTTATACGTTTTAAGTGTAAAAATACACGGTTTTCCAATAAAAATCTCGTAATAAAAGAAAAGATTTCCGGTTCGGGAAGAACAGAGTTATCTACCTTTGTGGTTCGGGTTACACATTTTACCCACAGGCACTTGAAGTCCGGACCCCCCTTTTTCCTCATTAATAGGCCTCTCGATACGAAATGGATTGGCCGTGCATAGCGAAGAACAAGCTAAAAAAGTTCCGAAAATCTTTCCGACCAATGAAATAGCGCGAAACAAAATATGTTCGGCTGACCTCCTGAATGGGCACGAGTGGAGGAAAGTTGGATGTGTCGTCGAGAATAAACTTGAATTTCGTCAATAAATATTTGTTGTTCGTACGTATAAACTAGATAGGAATGAAGGGAAATCATTTTTGAGACGAGGACAAGCGAAGGTCCTTTTTAAAACTGGCGCGTTATTGTAAAATATCGAGCCGAAGCGAGGATTCCCTCTTTGTATTTTGACGATTGTTTCATACCTTTATGTATATATAAGTAATACGGCAGCTGGACCTAAAAACTAAAGTTATTAGAACGAGAGAGTTGTAACATGAAATGTTGTAACATTTGGATAAATGGTTCAAAGATATACTTCCAGACAAAGATCCATACCATAATCGTGGGAGGGACCAAATGAGGAAAAAGGGGGGTTCAGACTTCAAGTGCCTGTGATTTTACCGACCTTGAAATCAGAAAACTGCATTTTTCAACTTTTTGAATATATTTCGACATCTTATTATAATCTATGTGTTTCAAGTATATAAAAATACACAATAAATGAAAAAGTTTTTGAAAAACATCGTAAAATTAAAGAAGATATCAACAATAAAAGATTTCCGGTTAGGGACATTTCCGTCAATTTCCAATTTAGGTATAAAACAACAAAGTATCGAACTTGCAGGAAATAATGATTTTTTTTCTAGTTTAACCCGTACGTTTTTTCCTACATGTAATATGCATAAAACATTTGTTAGATGATCTATTATGATACTTATTATATTATTTTTTGTTTCTGATGCGTGTATACCTACATTGTGTAAGTACCAATCTTTGGAATTTTTACACTAACAACAGACTGTTTATTCTTCTACAGTATGCCACTTGGTTAAAATATCTGAGGAGACCCCCCATCTGGTACACGTATCTGGTAAAGGGTATTTGTATATGTCGAGCCATGGAACACGGTATTCTGGAATTACATAGATGTAGAATTTGATACGCATATGCTTAAGTTGTTGCGGTAGTTGATTGGAGTTTTCAATATTCCATAATAATTGGTATATATTTGAGGTTACACTCCTTATTTTGCGACCATCAGTTGTACATTAGAACGTCCGTTTAATGATTTTATGTATTCTCTTTTTAATGGAATGTACTTGTCCCTCACAAAATTTAATTTCATATGTGCTTTTGTGTTTTCTAATCCCTTACTCAGAGATCGTCTCTTTTGTGTCGTACCAAAAGGAAATCTTTCAGTATTTCGTAAAGAGTAAATGACAAATTTGAATTTGTATGTTGTTACTATGTCTTTGTTTATTTGGGATAATGTCATTACTCCGACACTCAATACTCCAACAGTCATATTACTCCGACTCTTAATACTTCGACAGTGACCGATAATCTTTGCAATTCTGGCGCTTTTAACAATCCAAATGCAGTACGGGACTGCCCATTTAACTTGAAAGAAGAGGCATGGTTTTTATCCCATAGTCGAAATTTTTTTCGTATGAAGCGCTATTGTTTTTAAAGCTTTTGAGCGCGGCCCAACAAAATATTTTTTACAAAACTTGAAAAGAAAATATTATTTCATGTAGATCTAATAAAAATACTTTCTGTGATTAGTTTGTTTCTTCGATTCCTGTCATATTTTCCTCACAATTCAGGATAGCAAACATACATGGCCTATATGTATACCTTTTCAAGTTATCAAGTCGTCTCATAGTTCAGCAACACCTACCTACCATTGCATCAGATGGGTGCGGAATTGGGTTTGTTGAAGAGACCCGTACTACCCGCGACCAATATTGTGGGTGCGTTGCAACAGATTCAGATTCAGACAGAAATTTCTTCACTCGCATTTGGTGGAACTCATTGGGCTCGTAATTTTGTGTGTTTTTTTTTCCTTTAGATTGTTGTTTGTGCTCCCCGGGTTTGTATATAAAAGGCCAAGATTGGATTTGGTTTTTTGTTGTTGTTGTTATTTTCCTTCATTCTTTATTGACTCCGCACAGGACACTTGTAAACATACATAAAATTAACAAATGTGTCAAGTTAGGTAGTATTCTGTTGGGTGTTTCTCGAGAAGATGATGAAAATATTGTTTCCCATAGTTTCAATAAAATTTTGACCTTCACAAGTGGTCATTTTGAAATTCGTAAATGGCCCAAAAACTATCAAAACTTGTTAAGGACCTTCATAGAAACATTCACACCAAATTTCATTCAAATCCGCTTAGTGGTTCTCAAGAAGAAGATTCCTGAAATATACCCTTATATATCGACCTGATTCAGTATGGAGATGATGTGATGGTATTCGAAATTTGTTAGGTTTCTCCTGAACTCAGAATTACTTAAAGTAATTCTGAGTTCAGGAGAAACATCAAAGAAAGATAGTTTTCTCTTCCATAAACAGTTTTAAATTTTACATAAGTTCTCAATTTACCATCAGAACATTTGTTCCTATCTAGGGCCCATTGATGCCTATGTGCTTCTAGAAGTATTTTCTTGACTGTTTGTTTTGAAACTCTTTGATTAGTTAACAGTTGTTTAAGCTTAGGAATGTTATTCAAAATTTGTTGTAAAGCACCATACCAAGAGGATATATGGTGTTCATATAATTTTCGGGAATGTGTGTATACATCCTACAACAAGGGAAAATTGTCCAAAGTTTCTAATAAAAAGTTCCATATTTCAGAGCAATAGTAAAACATGTTAAATGGTATGGTCAAAAACATATGTCCTAAGCGACATCGCTAAGTAAACATTGACGCGCAAGCACACTGAAAACATAGTTCATCTACATTTTCGACTATATCTTTTATTTTCGTCAATGAAATAAATATAATAATCAATTGCACGTCGTGAATATTGAATATATGATCACTCGTGCCGAAACGCATTTAGATTAAACTCGTGCGCGTAGCAAGTTCCGCACACTCGTTTAATCTGATGCGTTTTGCGGTATTCGTGATCATATTTTCAATATCCACTCAGTGCAATTATCCTATAGTTGTTTGGAGTTGCGATTAGATAGGATATGATGATACAGTCCGGGATGATTGGTCGGAGTAATGACTGTCTGAGTTATGAGTGTCGGAGAATTACTGTCGGAGTTATGACTGTCGGAGTAATGACTGTCGGAGTAATGAGACGACCCCGTTTATTTGACTTGTGTACGTTGTTTAATTTGTATATATTCTTGTAAAGTTGTATATGCCTTCAACCCTTCGGGGTAAAATTGTGCATTGAATACAGTTATTATTCTGAAGTGTTTGTTAAGCAAAAAAATCCCAGTTGTTAATTGGATCAACAACGGGTCTTAAAAATAATCTAATATTTAGATATCTTTTAAATTTTAAGCTTAAACACATTTGGTTAAGATCAGAGTTTTAGTGGAGGGTTTACTTCATTGGAATGATTTCCATATATATCAGAGACGACGCATTTTTTTTCTCCATTTTTTTTTAGATTTAGCACGCTTGGATCCATATTTACAAAACAGGGGTTTGGTGCCATTTTTGGCGTGTTTTCTACAAAATGCTTTAAGTTTTACCTATATTTGCCGATTACACATGCTTTTTGCTAGAAAAAGCCGGGCGTACAGCCTACAACCCACCTGGATAGGCCACTGCTTAGTCAGGTTGTGAATATGAGTATCTTGCTTCTCTTACTTAATTTGATAAAGGACTGAATATTAAATCAATTCAACACTGTTCGATACCTATCCTTTGGTCGAAAAACAAGACTAACGGACCTTAAAAAGTTCGGACTAACGGACCTTTGGACTAATGAACCTTCGGACTAACGGACCTTCGGACTAATGAACCTTCGGAGTAATGGACCTTCGGACTATCGAGCGGTCACCCCGCTAGGTTGGCAAGTCAAATGGGGTACCGGGTCGTTTCGCCCCGAATCCCGTTCGCCCCCTGAGTCGTTTCGCCCCTATTCCCGTTTGCCCCGGGTCGTTTTGCCCTCATTTAGTAATAGTGCTTTAAAAAATGAAATATGGAAAATACCATTGCAAATATTCGTATTTTGGATGTTGTAAGGCTTGTTCATGGTAGTCCGAGATTCCTCTGTCGTTTAACGGCATTGATAATCTTGCTGTAGCCGTTCAACGACAGAGGGTGATACATACGGAAAACAGCGGATTTGCTTCTCCAACTCTGGGTCAGCACATTTCCACGTTTCGTGGCTATCGGATTTTATTTTCTATCATAAACCTTATATAAATCGCTTCACCAATCATTTTTCTATTCATTCATAAACATCTTACCCTCGGAAAGTGGTGTTACACTCCATTACAGCACGATTTTGCCTTAGAACCTATGATTTCGACATTTGTCTTCCATTTTTCAAACATTTGTCACGTGACTACGAGAAAACTACGATTACCGCAATGTATCATGGGAGATAATTTGCATATAAACAAACAAACAAATATTTTTATTGCCAATCATAGGCGCCTGTTAAGGCAGAACAATTAACATAAAATTTAATACAGTTGATTATATTGATTGGTAATGATTTTAACAGCAAATTTAGTGAATTACAGATAACCATAAGAAAAAAAAAATGTAGTACCTTGTCCAAAAACAAAAAGGGGGAACGTAACACATGCTCTTTCCGAAGCCCGTTGGTAACACTCTGCCATTGAATCTTTTCTTTCCAACACATTCTGTATAATTTCCTTCTGCTCTTCTTTGATCTGTAGATGGACTGTTTGTCCTGCAGAATACGCTTAAATGTATCGTCTTCCATGTGATTTGAATGTTGTTTACGTATGCAAATAAAGCTCCAAATAATTTGGCACGCTGCATTAATTAGCTCCCATCATGCAATGCGTTGCTGTCATCATTCAGTTAGTATCGCGAGATCACGTTTGTAGATTCGAATATGGAAGTCAAATGGCGGAATAATAGGATCTAAGGCAAAATCGTGCTGTAATGGAGTGTAACACCACTTTCTGAGGGTAAGATGGTTATGAATGAATAGAAAAATGATTGGTGAAGCGATTTATATAAGGTTTATGATAGAAAATAAAATCCGATAGCCACGAAACGTGGAAATGTGCTGACCCAGAGTTGGAGAAGCAAATCCGCTGTTTTCCGTATGTATCACCCTCTGTCGTTGAACGGCTACAGCAAGATTATCAATGCCGTTAAACGACAGAGGAATCTCGGACTAGTTCATGGGTACTTTATTTTTGTCTTCCTCATAATTAACATGCTTTCTTAACTTGTTATGTATTGCTTCACTCATTGTTTGACCAGGGTTTGACATCTGATTAAATTTATACTATTTTAGCAGTTGATGCGTAATTCATTAAAAAAGAGGTTATTTGCGCACTTTTGCGTTGGTACAAAAAACAACAACCTTTTTACTGTTCTTGTGTGTTTTTTTTGTAAATTTTGCAAGAAAAGTTTCGTTTGAGATCTTTGACAAAAGTAGACCAAAATGAATGAATTATTATTTTATTTTGTATACAACTAATAAATAAATAATTGAAGTAGACCAAAATGAATGAATTTTTTTTTTGCATACAAGTAAGACAATCAAACCGGGTAAACGTCATGGGCAACCATGGACTAGGTATAAATCGGTTACCAAAGCAAAAAAGAATAGTAGGAAAAAGTGGGTTAAGTTTAAAAGATCAGGATTATTCGCAGATGAACTTCTCTATGATCAGGAAAGATGTGTCACTAACTACATTATGTCTCAAGCTAAATCAGATTTTGAGGACAAATTGGTTAACCAGGTTAAAGATAATCCTAAACGTTTTTGGAATTATACTAGACATTTTTCTAAATCTTCTAGTTCCATAGCTATGATCGAAGAAGATGGAGTTAAACTTACTAATGACAGGGACAAAGCAGAAGTATTGAATAACTTCTTTATATCTGTTCTTACTCAAGAGCAACCACTAGACCATACACCAGATTTGCCCGTCGTCAATTTCGATTCCGCTCTATGCGACTTAGATATATCTCCAGATTTAGTAAGGAAGAAATTGGCAAAACTAACTTTATTTAAATCCAGTGGTCCAGATGGTATTCATGTTAACGTATTACGTGACTGTTCAGATTTTGACGTTCCTTTGTCATATATTTTTAACCTCTCTATTAGATCTGGTCATGTACCACAAGATTGGCGTGATGCTAATGTGACTCCTTTATTTAAGAAAGGCTCTCGATCTATTGCTACTAACTATAGACCCGTTTCATTAACCAGTCAGATTGTGAAATTATTTGAAAGACTTATTCAAGATGCTATTATTACTCATATTACTAGAAATCGTATTATATCTTGCCATCAACATGGATTTCAAAGAATGTGCTCATGTATTACGCAACTTATTGAATGTCTGAACGATTGGACTGATTCTTTTGACAATAAATTAGGTACAGATGCCATTTACTTAGATTTTGCCAAGGCTTTTGACACAGTGCCGCATAACAGATTAAAATTGAAACTTAGAAATGCTGGGATTCGTGGTAATGTTTTAAGATGGATTGTATCCTTTCTTAATAACCGCCGCCAAAAAGTAGTTTTACCAGGTGGATCTTCTAGTTGGATGAATGTTACTAGCGGCGTTCCACAAGGCTCAATCTTGGGCCCTATACTCTTTTTATTGTATGTAAACGATTTACCAGACTGTGTCAACTCTACAGCAAAACTCTTTGCCGATGATACAAAGCTTTATCGTGAAATTATTGATCCTGATGATTGTCAAGAGATACAGGAAGATTTGAACACTTTATCAGCTTGGTCTAAAATATGGTTGTTGCGTTTCAATGAAACAAAATGCATAGTACTTCGAATACGTAAATGTTTCGAATTTATATACTACTTGAATGGAATACCTTTAATAGAAGAGGATAACCAACGAGATTTAGGAGTTATCATTTCTAATAACTTACACCCGGATTGTCATATTTCTCATATAGTTAAGAAAGCAAATCAACGTATTGGTCTTATTAGAAGATGTTTTACTAATCTTACATCTGAGAAAGTATCTATATTATACAAATCAATCGTACGTCCAATTTTAGAATACGGATCAACAGTTTGGTCACCATATTTAGTTAAAGATATAGAAGCTTTAGATAAAGTTCAGCGTAGGTGTACTAGAATTTCAAACCACCCTTTTCATATTGAACCACTGGAACTGCGTAGGCGTAGACAAGATATGTGTGAAGTTTATAAATACCTTCATCATAGTTATAAAACTAACACTGACAATTTATTTAAACTCAACACATCTATAACACGAGGACATAACTTTAAACTTACTAAACATTTCGCCAGAACGGATGTCAGAAAAAACTTCTTCTCAAATAGAGTGGTTAACTATTGGAATGACTTGCCATCTGCTGTTGTCAGCGCACCTACCTTGGACAGCTTTAAAAGAAGACTGAGGTCCTTACCAGATTGGTGAAGAGGACAGAACAACAAAGTAACAAAGTAACAAAGTAACTAATAAACGAATAATTACCAAAAAATTGCTTGGATTACTATTTTCTGTTGTTTATAGTGCCTTTGAATCCATTTGGGATTAAATTTATGTCTAAGAATAGATTTGACTGTGTGTGCTTCATAAGTCGTTTTGTAAACAAATTACCTTTGATGCTACCAAGAACACGTTTTTAGTACTAGTTCGTGTTTTCAACTAACAGATTTAAAGATGGCGGGTTGTTTACAAATGGCATTATGGGAGAAAAATATTTAATAAATATTGTTGAAAAAGAAAATGCAGCAAATGTTTTTTTTTTTTTTTTTTTTTTTTTTTACTAAGGATCAAATTTAATATTACTTTAAACATCCATATCTATGAGTTGATTAAACAAATTTTGGTAGACACGCATCGGAAATTAACGAAGTGCAGGGAATCCGATTCAACAACCAATCATCGAGAAGAGTGGGAGGCGCCAATTTTGTAAATATTTTGAATATAAAAAATGTAAACAACAAAAATTATCGCTACGTTCAGTATGGATATCACGCATATTTGAATTTATTATATGGACAAACGACAAACCAATTACCGGCAACTTTCTTAATGTCAGCAACATAATAGAGCCTCGCAAAATCTTTAGATTTGGTAAAAGCAGTCAGACATAGCTAGCCTAGGATCTAGGAGTATGAATGCATAGGTACCGGTAAACTGAGAAACGAAACGAAACGAAACGAAAACAAAATCCAACGAAATCTGTAAAGTAAGAAAACGAAATGAAGCGAAATCTGTAAAGTAAGAAAACGAAATCCAACGAAATGAAAAGAAATCTGTAAAGTAAGAAAACAAAATCCAACGAAAAGAAACGACGAAATCTGTAAAGTAAGAAAACAAAATCCAACGAAAAGAAACGACGAAATCTGTAAAGTAAGAAAACGAAATCCAACGAAAAGAAACGACGAAATCTGTAAAGTAAGAAAACAAAAGATAACGAAAAGAAACGAAATCTATAAAGTAAGAAAACAATATCAAATGAAAAAAAGAACGAATTCTGTAAAGTAAGACAAGAATCGAAACGAAATAAACGTTTATTCTTTGTAAGCACTACTAGAGATATCCAATAAAATTACGTAACTCGACCTAAGCTACCTATCGAGACGTATCTTTACCTATGAATTTACCTATTGATTGAAAATTACAATAACATTCAGCATTCATTCAAATACTAGTATTCCACATCTCAGTATTTTCTATTTGATACCGGCTGGATGCGCACGGATTGATTTATTTATTGTTGTTTGTTTAACGTTCAGTCGCTAATATTTCATGCAAAATGGGGACGAGAAGAAGTTGTAAAAATCAATTTGCAAAATACAGAGGCGGGTATATACCCCAATGCACAACAACACCAACGCCCATAGTAGTTCACGGAAAGACACAGGGAAATACCGGTATCAGTTGCTAGACAAACAACATTTTTAGTAGCCCAATCCTATCTAAGTAACTAAAATAAACCTCAATTTCTAGTATCCCAGCCAAGTTTTTATGAGCCTTGGGTAACTGAGCCCCAGCTAATTTCCATCCCTGAGTATATGATGTTTTGATGGAGTAGTATGTCGTTAATTTTTCCTTTTTATGGAGATGGATTTTTTGCAAGCCTACATTTGTATATCTTAATAGCGAAACGACCTTCATTCACAATACTACCCGATGTGCATCAAATTTCAGGGTTGCATTTGTGGCCAGTTTTCCGACGAAAAAAATGTAGTGATGAGAATCGATGTTCGGTGGGTTTCCTTGGGGAGGAGGGATGTTGTTTCTTATCACAAATGGATGACAAGTTATAACTTTTTGCTGCGAGGACACAACTGATCCTATAGATATCATTAGGTTAGGTGAATTATTATAGTTATTATACATGTTATATTAAATGTGAATTGATTTATGGTGGTATTTGATAGGCTCTGATCTGGCCGTGCAGTCACTGAACATAAATATGTTTTCCTGTGGGGGGGGGGGGGGGGGGGGGGGGTTCGGTGTTGTTTTTTGTGTGTGTGTGTGTTTACATGTATCTTTGTATGTCTCCAATCATTTCAATCATTGTATTAAATTGTTTGCCTCTTGTGGGCCCTTAATTGGCAATAAAACAATCTTATTCTTATTCTTATCTGAAACAAAACTTCGCCTCGAAGGGACCAGGCAATAGGGACCAGTGAAAAAAAACCATGGGACAAAGATATTTTTGCAACTTTTTTTTTCATGGGAAAGTCGCGTTTTCTTGGCAGAATTTGGTAAAATCTATATATTATTTTCATTGAAATTAGGCATGGGACATGTAGTTTTTTTCATAAATATTGAACATGGGACAAAGACTTTTTAAGAGGCAAAATTGAAATGCATTGGTCCCAATCTCTGATAAATTTTGCCTGGTCCCTAACTACCGAACAGCCCGTGCTTAGGGCACTTAGCTCACAAACTGTGCACTTACTGACTTATCCCGTTAAAAAAAATACTCAAGATGTAATATGATGAAATTATATAGTTAATGTGCATAATTTTGACAGAGGACATTTTTCAAGATGTTGTTTTCCGAAAGCCCTGTGCGAGTCCCGGGCGTCATAAAGAATAGGCCTGAAGCAGATCTCGGCTTGTCGTAAAAGCCGACTAAGAGTACTTAAGAGTCTGGCCGAGGGTCGGAGGCTCAGCCCCCCGAGAAACTAAGGTGTGTACCTTAGGTGACTCGATGGCTAAATAGGGTAGCCCTCACTTCGGGAGTTGTCAGGCTATTAGAGGAAAATCTTACCGCGGACCATAGTAGGCCAACGTGTGTGGAAGGTGCCACTCTTCATGCACGTAAAATATCCCATCTGTAGATTTCGTAAGAGTATGCCCCTATGCTACCTTGGGGCAAATTTTCCGCCCCTGTCCAGCTCTCCCATTGCAGTCAAAAATTGTTTTTCCTGTTTCTCATCCCAACCTCGCTTTTCTTTATCAAATTGATTTTTTTCACTGTTGAACTTGTTCTGGTCCCGATTATGCATGAAATATTAGCAACTGAACGTTAAACAAACAACAATAAATAAATCAATCCGTGCGCATCCAGTCGGTATCAAATAGAAAATACTGAGATGTGGAATACTAGTATTTGAATGAATGCTGAATGTTATTGTAATTTTCAATCAAACTTCAATGTAGGATCCCGTGCGTCATGCTTCGTGACCATAGGTGAAGATACGTCTCGATAGGTAGCTTAGGTCAGTTACGTAATTTTATTGGATATCTCTAGTAGTGCTTACAAAGAATAAACGTTTATTTCGTTTCGATTCTTGTCTTACTTTACAGAATTGGTTCATTTTTTCAATTGATATTATTTTCTTACTTTATAGATTTCGTTTCTTTTCGTTATCTTTTGTTTTCTTACTTTACAGATTTCGTCGTTTCTTTTCGTTGGATTTCGTTTTCTTATTTTACAGATTTCGTTTCATTTCGTTGGATTTCGTTTTCTTACTTTACAGATTTCGTTTCATTTCGTTGGATTCTGTTTTCGTTTCGTTTCTTTTCGTTTCTCAGTTTACCGGTACCCGGAATGCATCCATGATTCGTCGTAAGTATCATATATCATATTATTTATAGCAATGTATAGGCCAAGAACTGGATGATTTATCTCTCAAAAGCTATCTACACACCCATCTGGCTCAACAAGTTATCTTAAAATGAAATGCAACTACCTTGTGTTGTCATTTACAAATGTTGGTCAAATTAGGGGGAAAAAAGTGTGTGTGTGTGTGTGTGGTGGTGGGGGGGGGGGGGGGGGGGGGGGGGGGAACTACTCCCGGTATCAGGACATCTCGGTACTGGACATCTTGGTACTTGGTACTGAAAATTTCGGCACTGAATAATAAAAATAATTTGATTGAATTTAAAAACTTTTAAATTTTTTTTTTTACATGTAGACGTTGTTTAATCATCTTTAATTAAATGGACATCAAAGAGGCAATTCATTAATATTTGTAAATAACTTTTGTTTTGATAACTAAGTCCCTTTATCAATAAATCACAGATAAACTTGACGGGATGATTATTTTCATTTCTGTTTTAATTAGATAGCTTTAATTACCAAATTTGATTTCATTAATCATAGATCAATGCTTTAATCTTTTGTTTGACTTCAAAAGACGATACAAGCTGAATTTTATTTGAGAAATATCCGATATGGTTTTGACCTAGTTTTCATTGTTTACGTTTTTATGGTGCATAAATGACATCAGACCAAACCAAAATATAATCAAATGTTTATATGATAATAGAAATTATAGAAGAATCGTTAGGGTGACGAACTTTCATACATCGGGGATATCAGATAATCTGAAGCAAAGGTCAAAATAATGAAAATATAAATAAAAATCAATGTATTGTTGCACCACTGGGGTGGTAACGATATACAGGTATAAACACTGGTGGTATAATCACACTGGTAGTGGGTTATTTCTATTACTGGTAGCATAATATGCACAAGCTCAAGGCACTGGTCAAACTTAATGTTTCATACTTGTACAACATATAACAAGAATATGGAATAGATTCTCATGAAATTTATTATAATAACAATTGATAATTTAACAAATACAGTATAAAATCCTACTGAGCGCTATAAAATACCGGGACCCCCCCCCCCCCTCCCCCTTTTGGACAAATGTCAATATTAGCGTAAAGTCGTACGAACGTAGTAAAAATATATAGGTCACAGGTCGGAATATTCTATCTTTAGGGAAACGTACCAGTCTAAATAACAGAACTATTACTGTAAAAATAACTAGCTGGTAGCGCTCAGGTTAATTGCAAGGTGGTTTAATTGCCCTGGTCTCGGGTTAAAGTGTCTCTCTTAGTTGCAGACGTTTGGTCTTTATATAAGCAAAGCCCACATCTGGATGTGGGTCAAACGCCGCTGATTGGTTGGTTACTCCAAAAGTTCCCACGGTAATTATACCGTAAACGGGGCCGCAAACAGGGCCACATTTAAGTGCGAGGTAACACACATGCGCACTATAAATTACACAAAGTATAAACACGTTGTTTGTCATGTCAAGAGGAAAGGGAAAACGGGCTTAATAAAGCTTACCCTTAAGGAAAACAAACCCAAGTACAATATATAAACCTAGCGTAAATGAATGAAATAGGTAAGAAAATGTGACAAGGTTTATAAGGAGAAATACAGATGGGACTGTCGTAGCCCCCAACCCCCTTGGTCAAACAATGAGGACGAACTTTATCTTATTCTTAACCATGCAAACTTTCCCATATAAAATAACAATAAACATACAATAAATATTCGCGATCACGATGCCTGAAATATAAATAATAGTCCATTCATACACACATACGCGCTGTGCTACTCAGACGGCTGTACACGAATGAAATAACAACTGAACAAGAAAAGTAAGTCATGAGTAGCACATAGAAAATATAATGAATATACATGCAAACAATCAATTATCTTATCCCTAACTCCTAAATCGTAACAGTATACTAAAACAACGATCTCCGGGATCGATCTACACTGGAATTATCAAAAACACTTTTGGTTCATATATATTAAAGAACTACTAGTACAAAAATATTGACAATTAATAAGTACCAAACAATTGTGATCAGTAAGGAATATTGTGTCATCCAAGTCCCGAACTGTCCAGTACCGAGTACCGAGATGTCCAGGTCAGTACCGAAATGTCCAGGACCGAGTACCGAGATGTCCAGGTAGCGAGATGTCTAGGATTCCTACTCCCAACCAAATTCAAATTATTTATTGATATAAAATCCAGTAAATGGATTATCATAAAAAATAATACAAAACTAACCCTAACCCAACCAGAGATGCTTGCAACTCGCATGGGCGAATCCTGGACTCATTACTTGTGCTTAAATTCTAAGTTAGAACTCACTATTTTTTTTACAAGTGAGACTCATGACTTTCTTTATTGACCAAAATAAGGGCGAATGGACCCAGGTTAAAAAAAGAAACATGTAAAAAAAAAAAAAAATATAAGGTCGTGCATATATATTATGTATATATTGTAATATAAGCTGGTTTAATTTATATAAACTATTCTTATTATGTAAATTTTAAAGTATACATGTACTAGCAGAATATGCACAAGAATTATGATTTTGAAACTTTCTGGCATTGATTTTGTCTTTAAGCCAATGACATGCTAATGTGTTAAATCAAACTTTATCCTATATTACCCAATGTACATGTACCATGATCATTCGACTTTCCTTTGTTAAAAGTGTGATGATATCTGCACATAAATGTATCACATAGGAGGAGTCAAGGCATTTGCCATTTCATCATCACACTTTTAACAAAGGAAAGTCGAATGACCAAGGTACATGTGACTTACTATATTGGAAATGATGGGTATGTATAGATACAGCATGGGTAGGACAAAATTAACTCGAAAGCAAAGCTTTCTCGTGAATTTTAGTCCCACCCATACTGTATCTATACATACCCAACAACTTCCAATATAGTAACTAAAACATAAAAAACAAGCTTGTTGACAAAAAATAATGCACAAGTACACCTTACTTAGGAAACCAATAATCAGTAAAGAAGCAGCAACTAGTTATGTCAAACACTAAATATTGAAACAAATATTTCAGTTAAACTTAAAAGACAGTTGCACTGGAACTGACTGAGTTACATGTACAACAACAACTTAAAGAAGAAAGGTAAGTTTTATCTTTATTGAAGACTTACGTTGTACCGATTCACTTTGAATGAAAAAAAGTGTAATTGAAAAAATATCGTCAACAGATCAAGATTTTTTTTTTTAAATTTCAGTCGCAAGTTGGTTGTAAAATCATAAGTAGAAAAAGATAATATACAATTAATGACTTTTAATAAGGTGGATACAATGATTTATTAACCCAGGAACATTATATTTACCGCAGCCAAATATATTATTCTTGGGTTAATAAATCCTGGTATCCATCGAATTGAAAGTTAATAATTGTTTTATTATATGACACATTTTATATGTTGATTTTATCATGACGTTTTCTTTGGTTTCGTATGGTGCAAGATGTTGGAATGTTATATTCACCGCGCATTACGTCGAAAAGACATTATCTGAAGTCATATAATAATGGTTGTTATTACATGTAGCACCCGGCGCCCCCCCCCCCCCCCTAAAATTGGAAAAAATATGATTTTTCACATGAAATACCCCCAAAATTTCACGCCCCCACCCCCCCTATAATTGGAAAAATATGATTTTTTGGCGTAAAATCGTGATTTTTCACACGAAATACCCAAAATTTTTTTTTTTAGTTCCCCCCCCCTAACTTGAGATCCTGGATCCGTCCCTGGTATTTGTATTTCTAAATTGATTATTAGCTTTGTTAACAATTATTTATCCTAAAGCTTAATGAAAATACAATTATATTATAGTTACTTACCAGCAAGTCAACTCTTCAAAGAATCTATGGACATCCTAATGTCTCCAGAGCCTTCAACCAGCACGTAAAATCACGAAGTATGTGTAGATTGTACCATTCTACAAGAGGAGGTCACACGCAACAACCAACAAATACAATGTCTACAGAATCAACTCAATACCCCCAAGATTGAGAACCAGTATTTACAGATAACCACACAGAACATGCAGCAACAACTTGTAAATTTGCGGTACTAGGTACAGTACTAGTTGTGGAATAAACATCAGGTAAATTATACATTGGCATGCATTTGGTGTCAAGTTCAAAATCTGTTTATCATTCGATTGTCTTCTACTCTAAGGGAGCTGCCATTATGAATTCTTGATAACCATCATGTTAATAAATGCAATATGAATGATAGAAGAATGAAAATATCTACCATAAAAACCAGTTTTTGTTAAATTTATTTTAGTTTAATACTTGCAATATAGTAAAAGAGGGTTATGATCATGATGTTGAACACCACTTTCAATAGTATTTTAGTTACATTGTGGCGGTCACTTTTATTGGTGAAGGAAGCCATAGGACCTGGAGAAAACCACGACCTGTCATAAGTCACTAACAATCTTTGTCATATAATGTTGTACTTTACTCAAGACATATTTTATTGACAATGAATTAGACACAAGTTATAAAGTTACAATGTCTTCTCTGTTACATATAAATCATTAAAAAGAAAATATATTACCAAAACATAACATTATTTCGTTCAAAATTATTTGAGAAAATTGACATAATACTGCAAGTGAATTTGATATTGATGTTCTATCGAGTACACCTCACCATAAGCAGGGTTGCAAGTTTTGCATAGGTAATTGCAACTTGCATACAATTATGACCATTATAGCCCCATGTAGAAATAAAATGTCCAGGATTTGTCTTCTACGCTGCAAATGATTAAATGACATCACATTTTCTAAGTCGTAGGGAAGTTGATATAAGCTTTCAAATGTTTAAAAATAATAATTAATATAATTGATATTCCTGTACATGATGTAAAATAACAACAAATAATATTTCAATCTCAGTGGATGTGCAATAAATGTATATGAAACAAAATCACATTATAAACTGATACTGTTGGTGATAAGCACGAATAAAAAAAACATGCTTTGATATTTACATGCATTACAAAAAATCTTTCTTTTTCAGATATTATTGGTAAAAGGTGGCCACATGTATCTAAAAAGGATGTTACTGGGAATTTGGCAGAAGCCTTCAAGCCAAACCTGTTCAAGGAGCTTTAAAATTAGATATCTACTTAGACAATAGTGCCAAAAACACTTTTTTACAAAGATAGTGGACATTGTTTTTTCTTTGAAGAATTAAAATAAAACAAAAAGTATATTATGTTAAATGATTTCATTGTCAGACATAAATCTACTTTTTCTGATTTTATGGAAATTTATGTATGAAAAAATTTATACAGAATTTTTGTCCGAATGTAGTTCTGAAACTTTTTAGCAAATGTAGTTTGGAGATTTTTTCCAGATATAGTTCGTAAATTTTTTTCCGAATGAGGTTCAGAAATTGTACCAAAAGTGGCAAAGCTAATGCGGAAATTTTCTCCGAGCTACCTTGGAATAATTTCCGAATCTGACAATATTTTCCGAATAAGGGTGGTAGTTTCCGACCTTAATTCGGAATTCCGAATTTTTTTCTGAGCTCATTCGGACAATTCCGATTTTTTTCCTGGAATTCCGAACTGATTTCCGAATTATATGCGGAAAAAATATGGAAATTCATCAAAATCCTCTGTTTTTTCACGAAAATATTTTTTTTCTCATTCGGAAAAGTCAGAATACTGCGAACTCTATTTTCCGAGCTAATATTCGGAATCTCCTGCTACGGGCCCCTACCCATGGTACATATATATCGACCCCCCCTATCCATGGTATTTTGACCCCCTACCCATGGTACATCGACCCCCCTATCCTTGGTATATCGAACCCTAGCTGCAATAATGTAGCTCCTGTGACAAACTTGTGTCTCGGCAGAGCTACAACGTGGTCCCATTCGTCACAATGGAGCAAAAAAAAAGTTGCAGTTGAAACATAAAAACTCACTATTTACGCTTCAAACATTTCATTATAACAATTACTGATGATCCCAGTCCTTGTTAAATCGGTTTGGCTGAGAAATATATGCTTTTCAAAGTTAGCAACAACCTTGTTCAAATTTATCGATCGTTTTCCATAACCGGAAACTACGGAAGGCGGAGCTTTTCTAAATATGGTATTTCTTATTACAAGCTGATGTAAACATTCCAATCGTAACTACTCGGCCATTATCGCTACCCTGTTATTTGCAGGGTAGCGAGAATGGCCGAGTAGTTACGATTGGTAAACATTCACGCCTAAATCGCCAAATATGGTATCGACATCCAAATAGTGAGGCTGGAAATGACGAAATTCAAAATTTTCAAAGAGAAGATTTTATTTTGTGGGAATTACATTCTAAAATACTGGTAGGTGATAAAAACTTGTTATAATAATGGACAAAAGCAAAGGTTATGTCTTATTATTGATAAATGCAGGCGTCAGAAGCTCTGTAAGCGAGCGCAAAAAATCTCGGCGGCTGCTCCATTACGTGTAATGACATCCCGTTATAACCCTTGCGAGTAAGCGAGCATTTAGGGTTTTATTATTAGAACTAATCGAACCCCCTAACCATGGTATTTTGACTCCCTGCCTATCTCTTGATTAGAAATGAGGGGGGTCAAAATACCATGGGGTTTCAGTGTGGGAAACCATTTTTTCCAAACACTCGCCAAGATGAAAAAGAGCTCGCCATGTTTTTTAAACTCGCCAACAAATACCAAATAAACAATACAGTAATGTTCAACAATTTATTTTGCAGATTTTGACAAGTCATTAACTTGGTCAAGAAGGATCAACACTCTCTTAAGAGCTGCGTCGATCTCTTCTTCCTCAATTTCGTTGAATTCGTCTTTTAAATTTTAATGCGCGGTATAAAACATGTATGTCAAACTCGGTTCCGACACATATTTAACTTTATGTTTTCACGTAGGTTTTCGCTAAGAATTCATTTGAAATATTTCAAAACCCAAATTATTTTATTTACATTAATTTTAAAAGTCATCACATCTATTAGTAATGAAACAATATTTCATTTAATCGTGAAATCGACCTTGGCAAAATTATGCGGGGTCGGGATTGTATACTTAATTTTTCTATTGACAGAAAGGAAGTGCCATGACTCATGGCAGAATGTTTTCTTATAGAGTACAATGATTAATAAAATGTTGGATAAATGACACAGTTAACAAAACATTTAACTGTTTGGGAGCTGATATTTTAAAGCTGTACACCAGTTATCGTGGCGATCGTTTTCAAGTTCCTACTCGCCAGACCAGCGAGTATAAAGTGGATGTTACTCGCCACCCGAAATTTCCACTCGCCTTTGGCGAGCAGTGGTTTCCCACACTGGGTTTCAATATACCATATGACACCGGTCCTTTCTTCATTCATGAACTATCACCGGATTTGTAATCAGATTAACACGATGAGTACCACTAGTGGAGCAGGAACAGCTTACCTTTCTCGAGCACCCAAGTTCAGTCCCGGTTTTTAGTTGCACGATCTTTAGTTTTATGTGTATGCTTTGTAGATCATTGTTTGTCCTTTTGTCCTGTTTTGCCATTGTGTTGTCCGTCCTTCGATTTACAGATTTAATTTCTTATTACCCGAATCTTGGTATCTTGAAACTCTTCTTAAGAAAAGCTGTTATTCATTTCCCAATAGGCTCCTATGTTAAAAACTGTCACGTGTCGGGGAGCTAAAACACTTTGTTGCTCACTTTTCATTCTGTTTTGAGGAAACCTTATTATACTTATACAGAACTTTCCAAAGGTGCTTCCTACCAAATTTTTGTTCATTTGGCATCTGAGTTTCAGAGGAGAAGAATTTTAAGAAATTAACCAATCAGAAACAAGAATTGTCTGTGGTGGCCATGTTTTTTAACTGATCAAGACAAAATGAGCAATTTTAATAGAAGACCATCCATAGATGATTCCTATAGCTACTAAGTTTCTGTTCATTTGGACAAGCGGTTTTGGAGGAGAACATTAAAATATGAAAAGTTAACGGACGACGGATGCTAAGTGATGGCAAAAGCTGACATTTCCATTGGCAAGGTGAGCTAAAAACTTGATGCAAGAAAAAATATTCTTACAATGTACTAAAGTTTATATTTGACATGGGAGTCAATCAGGATCTTATTTCAGTGTTGATTCGCATCAATCCAGACATTTGAAAAGTGAGAATGTAAATATAGTGTGGTTCATTCTGTGTCAGCGATTTTGATTAGAAAATTAAAATTTGAAAAGGCCATCAATGACAAAGAGAGGTTAATGTGAGTGACAACTTCCATGATTCTTTATAATTAGGTTAGATAAAGTGTTGACGAAAATGACAAACGGACAACAGATTAAGAAAATTGCTATGTTTCTTCTCTATGTGTGTACAAATTGTAAAAATTGTGTGTGTTGTTTCTGAATGATCAGGTTTAGCTAACAACCACCATTAACAATTTATACACATAAGATCATTATTAATTTAAAATTGCTAGATTAATTAGTGCTTAACATCACTTGTAGCAATATGTTACCTACGAGATGGTGGTTCAATATGGTGAAGGAAACCGGATTATCGATAAAACCACTGACCTGCAATAAATCTCTAAAACTTGATAACATAAACATGATAAAGATGTATAGAGTACACCTCGCCAAAAGCAGGAATCGAACGCACAACTTTAGTGCTGATAGGCACTGATTTAATATCAAACCATCATAGTGATCTCAGTATTGATAATTTCTTGTAAAATGTAATTTCCCTCATTTTATTAATAAGGCAAAATATGAGGTTAAGCTGTTAAGGATGAACATTATATGGAACAGCAAGTAATTTATGTCGAGGTGTACTTGATACAACATTATGTGATAAAAGTTTATCAGTGACTTGCGACAGGTCTGTTGTTTTCTCTGGGAACTCTGTCAGCAATAAAACTGATCGCCATGATATAATTAAAATATTGTTGAAAGTGGCGTTAAATACCATAAACCCTTATCTAGAATTTTATTTTTATTTAATTTTAGGCCAAAAAAAAATGTGTGTGTTTCCGATTGCCATGATATATCTGTTATGTATTGGACTTATAATAAATAGACACATTGTACAGGTTATACTTTATATATAAATTGTATGTATGCAATATTCTATAAAAACATGTTATACATTGTCCAAATATTGTAATGATCCAAATGTTGTAAATTGTCCAAATATTGTGAATGATCCAAATGTTTTAAATGATCACAATATTGTTAATAGTCCAACGGTTGTGAATGGTCCAAATATTGTTAATAGTTCAAATGTTGTAAATTGTCCAAATGTTGTAAATGATCACACTATTGTTAATCTAAATAGTTCAAATGTTGTAAATTGTCCAAATGTTGTAAAACATCCAACGGTTGTTAATTGTCCATATAAATGAGCAGAATGTTCTAAATGATCCAAATGTTGTGATAAAATGTAAAAAAAAAAACCCACCACACTTTGGGAACAATTCCCAAATCAACTACTAGTATTTTGGTGGTTTGGTACAGGTACTTCAATGTAAATGAGCAAAAGTTCCAAGCTTCACCTCAAAATGTACAATGTTAGCAAT
Organism: Bathymodiolus brooksi; assembly: GCA_963680875.1. Classification (NCBI taxonomy): domain Eukaryota; kingdom Metazoa; phylum Mollusca; class Bivalvia; order Mytilida; family Modiolidae; genus Bathymodiolus; species Bathymodiolus brooksi. Next base: position 102,475,271 of record OY804586.1, read on the forward strand.
AACTTATAATCCTTTAATTAGCATACTTTATACTCCAATAATTAACACAAATCAAATTAAAATTATCCAGGATAATTAATTAGATCTATATTTTACTACTTTTATCTACAGTACATACACATGAGGAAACATATTGTTATCACAAAGTAAAAAACAATCTTCATCTAAAGCTATCAACTAATTAATATAGAATTATTTCTACTTATAATTAACAGTTTTGTAAGTCATTGTTAAATATTATATAATATATCAGTGGTTTGTGACTTGTCAATATCATCTTGTCCACAAAATAAACAAAAAATATTTCATTTACAAAATATAAAAATCCTTTATCTACAAAATATAAACTAATACAGTCTTATTTCTACTGATAATTAACAGTTTTGTAAGTCATTGTTAAATGTTAAATCAGTGGTTTGTATGATTAAATTTTGATTTGTTTGTTTCATAAAATGTTGTCATCTTCCAATCAATGTAATCAATCCATAATCATTGTATTAAATTCTTTGTTAATTGTTCTGCCTGAAAGGGCCTCTTAATTGGAAATAAAAAAATGTGACTTGTCAATATCATTCATGTCCTCAAAATATAAAAATCCTTCATTTACAAAAAATATAAAAATCCTTCATTTACAAAAAATATAAAAATCCTTCATTTACAAAAAAATATAAAAATCCTTCATTAACCAAATATAAAAATCCTTCAACAAAATATAAAAATCCTTCATTTACAAAAAAATATAAAAATCCTTCATTAACCAAATATAAAAATTCTTCATCTATAAAATATAAAAATCCTTCATTTACAAAAAATATAAAAATCCTTCATTTACAAAAAATATAAAAATCCTTCATTTACAAAAAAATATAAAAATCCTTCATCAACAAAATATAAAAATTCTTCATTTACAAAAAAATATAAAAATCCTTCATTAACCAAATATAAAAATTCTTCATCTATAAAATATAAAAATCCTTCATTTACAAAAAATATAAAAATCCTTCATTTACAAAAAAATATAAAAATCCTTCATCAACAAAATATAAAAATTCTTCATTTACAAAAAAATATAAAAATCCTTCATTAACCAAATATAAAAATTCTTCATCTATAAAATATAAAAATCCTTCATTTACAAAAAATATAAAAATCCTTCATTTACAAAAAAATATAAAAATCCTTCATCAACAAAATATAAAAATTCTTCATTTACAAAAAAATATAAAAATCCTTCATTAACCAAATATAAAAATTCTTCATCTATAAAATATAAAAATCCTTCATTTACAAAAAATATAAAAATCCTTCATTTACAAAAAAATATAAAAATCCTTCATCAACAAAATATAAAAATTCTTCATTTACAAAAAAATATAAAAATCCTTCATTAACCAAATATAAAAATTCTTCATCTATAAAATATAAAAATCCTTCATTTACAAAAAATATAAAAATCCTTCATTTACAAAAAAATATAAAAATCCTTCATCAACAAAATATAAAAATTCTTCATTTACAAAAAAATATAAAAATCCTTCATTAACCAAATATAAAAATTCTTCATCTATAAAATATAAAAATCCTTCATTTACAAAAAATATAAAAATCCTTCATTTACAAAAAAATATAAAAATCCTTCATCAACAAAATATAAAAATTCTTCATTTACAAAAAAATATAAAAATCCTTCATTAACCAAATATAAAAATTCTTCATCTATAAAATATAAAAATCCTTCATTTACAAAAAATATAAAAATCCTTCATTTACAAAAAATATAAAAATCCTTCATTTACAAAAAAATATAAAAATCCTTCAACAAAATATAAAAATTCTTCATTTACAAAAAAATATAAAAATCCTTCATTAACCAAATATAAAAATTCTTCATCTATAAAATATAAAAATCCTTCATTTACAAAAAATATAAAAATCCTTCATTTACAAAAAAATATAAAAATCCTTCATCAACAAAATATAAAAATTCTTCATTTACAAAAAAATATAAAAATCCTTCATTAACCAAATATAAAAATTCTTCATCTATAAAATATAAAAATCCTTCATTTACAAAAAATATAAAAATCCTTCATTTACAAAAAAATATAAAAATCCTTCATCAACAAAATATAAAAATTCTTCATTTACAAAAAAATATAAAAATCCTTCATTAACCAAATATAAAAATTCTTCATCTATAAAATATAAAAATCCTTCATTTACAAAAAATATAAAAATCCTTCATTTACAAAAAATATAAAAATCCTTCATTTACAAAAAAATATAAAAATCCTTCATCAACAAAATATAAAAATTCTTCATTTACAAAAAAATATAAAAATCCTTCATTAACCAAATATAAAAATTCTTCATCTATAAAATATAAAAATCCTTCATTTACAAAAAATATAAAAATCCTTCATTTACAAAAAAATATAAAAATCCTTCATCAACAAAATATAAAAATTCTTCATTTACAAAAAAATATAAAAATCCTTCATTAACCAAATATAAAAATTCTTCATCTATAAAATATAAAAATCCTTCATTTACAAAAAATATAAAAATCCTTCATTTACAAAAAAATATAAAAATCCTTCATCAACAAAATATAAAAATTCTTCATTTACAAAAAAATATAAAAATCCTTCATTAACCAAATATAAAAATTCTTCATCTATAAAATATAAAAATCCTTCATTTACAAAAAATATAAAAATCCTTCATTTACAAAAAATATAAAAATCCTTCATTTACAAAAAAATATAAAAATCCTTCATCAACAAAATATAAAAATTCTTCATTTACAAAAAAATATAAAAATCCTTCATTAACCAAATATAAAAATTCTTCATCTATAAAATATAAAAATCCTTCATTTACAAAAAATATAAAAATCCTTCATTTACAAAAAAATATAAAAATCCTTCATCAACAAAATATAAAAATTCTTCATTTACAAAAAAATATAAAAATCCTTCATCTATAAAATATAAAAATCTTTCATTTACAAAATATAAAAATCCTTCATCTACAAAATATAAAATCCTTCATTTACAAAATATAAAATCTTTCATTTACAACTATAAACTAATACAGTCTTACCTCTATTTAGAATGAACAGTTTTGTAAAGTCATTGTTAAATGTTATACTCGATGGTTCGTCAACACCATCATGTTTACTTAATACTATACCACGGAATGTTCCATCTGGTGACAACCTGTGTATGTTGTCTGAATCACCTCCACTTATGTATACATGACCTTGTTGATCCACAGCCAGTCCTAGGAATCCTGATATGTCGTATCTATATATAACGTGGCCATCTAAATTGATACAACACAATCTCCTGCCCTGTCTTAACAACAACTGATCATTCCTTTCATTATACAATAAGTTGTAATTAATACCATAAGTTGGTATCTCTCTTACAAGTGATCCATCTATATTTAGAATTATAACTTTATCTCTTCCACCGATGTAAATTTTGTCCTTTACAGCAGTGACACCCCAACACCATTCTCCTATGTTTATCTTGTTGTCCTTTGTATTGTTAGTAGTGTTGATAAATTGTATGGATCCCTCACGTGGAAGAGTAACTACTGCTTTATCTGTACATGGTACTACAGTAATACACAAAGGATCACAGGTAAACGATATTTCATCTTCATAGGTTTTGTAATCCTTGTATATATCTACACAAGATGACATATAATTACAAAGTAGTAATTTGTTGTCAGAAGTGACAGCTATGTCTGTTAAATAGTGGTGTAGGCCACGGTTCAATTTAACTCCATCTTCTTTGATGAATTCGGTCAGTGTTTGACTTCTATCGAGTTTTGCCTGTTGATGTTGTACTTTCATTGATTTATATTTAATAGGACAAGGTCGGGTAATTTGTGACAATGATCCGATTGTTTCAATGTTGACATTCTTAATTTCTTTAAACTCCATGTCAATTTCATTAATAGCAGACGACATGTCATGAATCTTCTTGTCTGTTTTCTGGATGATTGTTATTTGTTTTCGTAAAGTTAAAAATAGCTGATTATTAGAGCCATGTTCTTTTAGGAATTCTAGTTCTTGTTTATTGTCTTTTAAAATCGATGTTAATTGACAAATTTCCTGTTTTTCTTTGTTTATTTTCTCCTCATTTTTTTCCTGTACAGACTCTACTTCTGTAATTAATTTTTCTGCTATGTCATCTAGATATTTTGGAACTTTTGATTTAGCTGCACTGATTTGTTTTATTATCAAAGACTTCTTCTGTTTCAGTAATTTTTTATTCTGGTCTCTAAATTCTTCCATTTTCTGCAAGGTTTCAATCATATAATCTTGTTCTTTTAACGTATCGGAAAGTAAAGATGATTTTTTGATGTCCTTTGAAGCCGAGTCTAAAGGTAAAACAGACTCACAAGACCTATGGCTATCAGGAATGCAAGCTCTACAGCATACGACATCATGTTGACTACAGAAATGATCAATCTGGACGTCTGTGTGTATTTCACAGTTTATCTTAGAAGATGGTGGTATTCTTGATCTACAAGTAGAAATATTATGACATTGATTATTCATAAAAAACAATCTTAACATTTTTAATAAAAAAAAATATCAACATTATAATCTTGAAATATCGACTTTTTAAATCTCTGATAGCTCGACTGCTATTCGTCCAATCTGATGTTTTCTGTGCATTATGCATATGCAGTGGAGTAGCAAAGGGTTACAGATGCGAAGATCAAGCTTTAGATATGAATCGGAAGGTGTATGTGTGTGTGTGTGTGGGGGGGGGGGGGGGGGTGTCATTTAGAGTTGACACGAGGGGTGAAAGCTTGCAAAAATAACACGTAAATAAATAAAAACAAAAAAAACACAGGCTGGCAACTTAATATTTTGTTTTTGCTTTCATGGCTGAAAATACAGTTGCTAATTAAATTTCTGCCATAACAAGTGAAGTAGTCCCTCCCCCCCTTTTTTCCTCACCCACTTACCAAAGTGCTGGGAATGCCCTACTATGCCCATGATTTAAATGCAGAGCACTAAGCAAATCTAGCGAGGTGTGCAATGGGCTTCGGGGTCTCAAATGGTTTCAAACTTGCATTGCTTGGGATTGCGAGGTTTGGTGTGTAGTCCTGAGGTTGAAGCTAATGAAAATGTGCAATAAAAAGCAATACATATATTTTATTTGCACGTTTATGTGTATGTTTTATAGATCGTTGTTTGTCCTTTTTCTTTTGGCCATTGTGTTGTCTGTTCTTCGATATACGGATTCTGATTACCCCTTTGGTATCTTCAAACTCTTCTTTGAACAGTAACCACATTTTGTCAAGTACAAAAGGATCAATCTTTATTCTTGTCTCTTACCTCTCTCGGAATTTTTTTTTATTTAATACTATATTCGATATTTGACCATTTAACTTTTGGAGGGTGGGGTATATTTTTGTTTGTAAAAAAGTCTCGAATTTAATAGAAAAAATATAGTGACCTGAAAGATGCAACTTTTTTTTTAAAAATTTGAATAAAAATAAATTCTTGTTTCGTGTCAAAAATATTTCTGGTGTGGAAAAAAAAGACAGACATCCCCTAAATATTAATGGGGCATTATCTGCCAAAATCGTAAATTTGTGTTACCCATAACAACTATCAGATATGATTGATGCCTTAATATAACGTGTTTCTGTAACTTATAAATGTTATGAAATGTACGCGCATCGGGGAAAAAATGTGCAACGGCTCGTGTTGTGAGATCGATCAAGAAATGGACGCCATCTCATTAATTATCGACATTGTTTACGGAGTTTGCCAAATCGTCATTAAATCAATACAACAATGCACTTATTTCTTATTTTCTGTGAATCTGCTTTTAGTCGGCGTTAATTACGGACAAAGAACCATGCAAGTTTGCAGTTAATAAGCACAAAATACAAATTATTCGTTTTTACCTGTCACTAGTAGTAGTAAGGTCAGTTGCATACGGAGAAAGCGAGGTCAAATTATTTGCTTGCAAGGAAATAACTAATCGATGGTAATTTTCGTTCTCAAAAGGCGAAAAGTGGTACGATAAGTTGCTTAATGTGAAATATTTACCTTTATTTCAGCATTTTAAAGCTATTTACCAATTTCCAAAACATATAATTTTTTTGGTCAAAATCGTAGCTAATGCCTCTTTAAATGGTCGTCCTCTACACCTCATTAATGACATTATAAACATTTCTTAGACTTCAAACTTAATACTTTGATGTAAAGCAAAAATAAATTACTTGTAACGGAAAGTCAATGTTGCTTTTTACACGATATATACAAACAACAGTCACCTGTCAAAAGTATTCGGAAATGTGAAAAAAAATCCCTATATAATCAACCAAAACCATATTTTTTCAAAAAATTATTATTGAAGTCATTTCTGGATAGATTTTAACAAATGTTACACCAAAACATTCGGAATTGTCAATATTTTGATTGTTTATTTACTCATTATGTAGTTATGAGTGATTTTTATTTGTACATAATTTAAACACAACAAATAAAAATTGACTTTGATTTTCCTATATATTTCAACTAAAAATAAATCCTAAAAATTAAAAATCATGGAAAAATTATGTACCAATAAAAACCACTCATATAAACATAATGAGCAAATAAACAAACAAAATATGGACAATTCTGAATGTTTTGGTTCAAAATATGTTAAAATTTATCCAGAAATGACTTCACAATAAAAAAAAATAAAATGTGGTTTTGGTTGATTATATCTAGGGATTTTTTTTTACATTTCCGAATACTTTTGACAGACGACTGTTTGTGTATATAACTTTATTCTCTAAACTAATAAATGTTACAAAGTGAGAGTGTTCAAATCAATACAAAGTAAATACATATCATTACATTAATTATCAAGATTATGTGTGTACTTGCTCCCGGCCTTTTCGTTATCAATAATCATTGATAGTAGGGTTAACATTATTGGTAACGAAAGGCCGGGAGCAAGTCCCTGTGATCCACGTGGACGTTTGCATGCGAAGTCAATAGTCCTATATAACATACGACTTCACATTCCATGTTCATATTTTACGTTTGCATTGGGATTTTTTCATTTTTTATTTCATGCGGAGGCAGCAAATAGAAAACAAACAGTAAATATCGCCACCCGATGTACTACGGGTATACGTATGTGATAGGACTACACAAGTCAAATGATGTCTTATTTCATAAAATGTTGTCATCTTCCTATTAAATTCTTTGTTAATTGTTCTGCCCGAAAGGGCTCCTTAATTGGAAATAAAATATTTGTATTGTATTGTTGTGTTCCAGAGATAAATTCGTATAAAATGCATTGCACAAACACGCAACAATGTTATTCTTAACTGTGTTCAGCAAAATGTCGTTAATTGCATATAAAATGAAGAAAATTTAACAAAATTTTACCAATTCAAATTTCACGTCTGCTTCTGCCAAGTTCTGGTTAATGGAAATTTGAAAAAGGAAGCGTTAATCGATAATTGCGAGACGTCACGTCTCAGACGTGTGCAAAAGTGATTTTGGTCACGTAGGCCATGCCTTAAGGGAGGGAATACGATACAGTAGGGATTGCCAATTGATTTTTTCATGAAAATTCGTGATTTGGTCAATTTCGATATGCTCTTTCCAAATATGCAAAGAAAAATATACCTTCGTGACTTAGTTTTCGAGATATTTACGATCGAATTTCGACCATTTTTCGACAAATTTTTAAAATACGGATTTTTATAGCGGTAAAGAAAATATCACAATTTCAAAACGGTAAAAGATAATTGCATCCGGTTTTTTGCAATAGCTTCCTATGATAATTTCGTTCAAAGATGATGAACATGTACATTGCCAATAATAGATTAAGTAGTCCAAAAATTCTACTTATTTGTGGAATATGGATTATTTAGTGGTTTCTTCATGAATAAATTTGCATGTAGAAAAAAAATGCCAATTGATATTTTCTTAATATTTTGTCATGATATTCTCGCAATGATTTTATTTAGAATTTTAACAAAAAGTAAGGGGGTACATGTGCTTGTTTTTTAGCTACAGAACAAAAACCTTGCATTTTTCATGACTAACCTAGACATCGTCAAATTACCCTACAGTGTATTTTAATAGGTAAAACGTCGTGGAGTCTTTCCCGCGGTTTTCCTTGGATTGGATGAAAGGGCAACGCAACCGGAGAATGAAATAAATTAAAGAGAACGGCTATAGTCTGCATGACAAAAAATTATATAATATTCTCACCAATAAATGAATTCTATGAAACGTATTTATACGCCTTTTAAAGATACCTTTACGACCTAATAACGAAAAGAAATTTGAGGTTTATTATTTTCGAGGCGAAAGGAGAGCAAGCAGTAAATGTCTAATTTATTTTCATTGTCCTACAGTAAAAAAAAAAAAGAAGCCAAAACGCAAATCTGTGGGATGAAAAGACGATAGCATTCATCATCCTTTCGATAGACGAGGCGAGGCATATTTTTGTGACGAAAAGATGAAAATTGCAGGAAGTGATCGGAAGTATTGGTCCTCAGAGTATTGTTGTCTTGGGGTTTGCTCAATGAGTTAGGTCGTTGGATCTAACAACTCATACAAGCCTATCACCAATACGGCGTGGGTTCGCACCCAGTTTTGTAAATTACAAAAAAGGGTGCACTCGACTCGCAGCCGCAAGTGATAAAGTTTACCAGTTGCTTGCTCATGGTCGGTGGTTCTCTCCGGGTATTCCGGCTTCCTCCACCACTAAAGCTGGTCGCCATGATATAGCTGAAATATTGTTGAAAGTGGCGTTAAAACACCAAAAATCAAAAATCAATCAATAAGGGTAATAACAAAATTACCGAACTCCGAACAATCTTACAAAGGGAAAGTCAAAACTCATAATTATATAAACAGACAAAATCAGTCAACAACCGGAAAACTGTGAAAACCGTAATGACCCTGACTTGGTACAGGCATTTCTAAAGAAATGGTGGGTTGAATCAGATTTTAAAGCGCCAAACCTCCCGCTCTCATTACGGTTCAAAGTCTCCGGCTGTCACTATAACAGTATTTAAATACAGGAACAAAATAGGTAGAATAGTTGTCAAAACAGTACCATATTCAGTGAATGTAAATGTCAAAAACACTTTTACGTCACACATTGATAAAAAAATATCAATCTTATAGTATTGTTTCGATGCGGCAGATGGCAAAAACTAACAATCGTATGAAGCCCTTCAGTAAATGTTTACAAAAGGGCAATGATCATGATCGTAAAACACTTCCTTTACACGAATGTAAGTCAGTCCGGGGTTCTTATAATTCCGTTAGCCGAGTTTAATTTTACCAACTCCAGATTTTTTAAACTAACATGTGACTGTACTTTGGTAAATTTGGTGATATACTGTATAAACACATCTTTTCTTCCCTTGCCTCACGTTCAATCTAAAGCGGAACAGTGTAAAGAAAAATAGGGAGAAAGGGGTTTGAGAAAGAAGTTCATGGAGAGAAAAAAAATGCCGGAGTAAGGACATAAAAAAAGGGGGGACATTTAGGAAAAAACCATGCCCCCCCTCCTTCAAGTTAAATGGTCGGTCCCTAATTATAATTTTGAATTTGTGGACACTACAGAGGGCGGAGCATTCTACAATGGAACACGGAGAAGAATGTTCCGCGGTATGTAGTGTACAAAAATTCTAAATTGACCAATGAAAACATTCAAAATTATTAGATTGCACCGAATTCATAGTGTCCCCACCGGTTTCGAGTATCCGAATACCCGGCGTTAATCAAGTCCTCTTTTCGGTTGTTTGTGCTTCACATCATTGTGTGTGTTTTTGTATATTTATTTGGATATTCAATCATTTACATGTAGATTTCAAGAACTACTGACGAGAATAAATTATTCAAAATATGCACATAACTCGTGTACCAATTATTACCTTCACAGATATTAAACAGAGCTGTTCAGCAAATGAACACTACATGTTTTGTCTCAGTTTAGTTTTGTTTGTTTGCTTGTTTGTTTTTAAAAACGGCATTATTCGGCTTGAAGCAGGTGCTTTCAAATGTTTACGCAATCGGCTTTTTATGACGTCGATGCAACTTCCGCGGAAAATGTCGCGCTCGTTACTGTGACGTCGCGAAAACAACATGCGGTATTCGGTAAAGTAATTATCTGCCATTGCTACTGTATCGTATTCCCTTAAGGTAAATGGGGTATCATTCACCAAATTTCTTTCGACAGACGTCGCTGTTGTTCCATAAGTGGTTAGCGGAACGTTTTAATCTCGATGACGCTTGAATTGTTAACGTAAGGTACAAGGACACGTCAATATATAATGCCCTTATAACATGAATAGGAAAATTCTGTACATTTCGTTCACAAACAAAACTGTTCTCATGACTTTTTTTTATTTTATAAATTATAACATTATTGTACAAGTTAGATAAACTACTATGAAACAAAAGAGGTTACCCGTATTGCGGGATATTCAATACGGGTCGCTTCTTCTTTTTTTAATAGTAGTTATCTTATACTTACAACCATTGCTCTGGAACAGTTGATTACAGTACGACAGGGATATTAGGTTATTAATTAAATTCCTAACGGCAAGGGCGGATCCAGAGGGGGGCTCACCCGGCGCGCGCCCCCCTAAAATTGGAAAAAATATGATTTTTTTGGCAAGAAATACCCCAAATATTTTCGCGCCTCCCTCCGCTCGGCGCAATTTTTTAAAGTACGCCCCCCCTAACTTGAAATCCTGGATCCGCCCCTGAACGGTGTATACGTGTATCACATTTCATTTCTTTGCATTAGCATTAGGGGGAAAGGGTGTATTTTACTCTGATAAAAAGATTTCGATGCTACATTTTTGTACCTGAAAAAAAAAATGCACTCTGAAACATAATTTTTGTTCTGGGAAAAAATTGTCCCTTTATGACTAATAATAAAAATCTGGGTAAAAGGATACAAAATCAAAACCATACATGTACAATACTTCATCTATACCTTTAGGCAGTAATATACAATTTTCAACAAACACTGTATGATATATCCAGTTTACAGAAAGGCAAAACTTAATTTACCTTCCCTACCTAGATCAAGGATTTATATAGTAGTTCTACTACACAAATCCTTGCCTAGATGATCACAGTTTTTATTTTTGAAACATATTTTCCTTTTCTCATTTTTGTTTCAATTTTTAGTTTAAGCCACACCAAAAAAAACACTTTTTAGATTCTCATCCCCCTCCCTTCCCACTTTTTACCATTAAATTCACGATTTTCTATTTTCAATCAATTCATTTTCAAAATTTAACAAATTTTTCATTAGGGTATCAGTATACAAAAAAAAAAGTATATATTTTTTTCTTTTGTAATGTTCTATCACGATAGTTACCATATATGTATCTAGTTCTACAATATTTATTTCAGTAGTCCATAAGGGGCTTTCGTGGTGATCGTTTGGTAGCTGGATTTACAACTACCTATGCAATCAGTACCTATCACCACTAACGTTACGAGTTCGAATCTCGCCCAGGCGATACAACATTTTGTGATCAAGTTTGCCAGTGACTTGTGGCCGGTCCGTGGTTTTCTCTGTGCTCTCCGTTTTACTCCACCAATAAAACTGACCCCCACTGAAATTTGGTGAAAGTGGTGTTAGACACCAACCCCAGTAGTCCGTACGTTTCTAATCGTGTACGTTTACATTTTTTATGGTTTTTTTTGGCTTATTGTATAGAACGCTGGGTTTTATGCAAATCCCGCTTGTTGTCGAATCTTTAACAGTTAATAACACTACACGAAGAAGGAATATATGTGTATAATTTTGTCCCAAATAATTTTAAAGAGTGTGATTTAGATTTGAAGATTGCCTAAATATAGATAGACCTAGATATATTCATTCAAAATTTTGTATGTGCAGACAGGGACTTTATTATTCTATATTGTTCACTTGGAGGTAGTATTTCCCGAATTTCAAGTATACTTTAAAATGTTAGAATGAAGTTCATCAGTATTGCAGTGTGAGTAACCAAACATCATGTACGCCTTTTATGAACATGTATAGGCTACATCAAGGTACATGCAGATATGGCTTGTAAACGTCCGTTTTATTTCTTAATATGGTCATAATAAAACTCTTTTCTTGCGACTTAAAGATAATACTTATTTTTACATATATTCGTCAACTAAATCTATACTTCTAACAGGTAATATCACCCGCGCTGTACTAGCTAAGCTTCAATGTTTGCATCATCCAAGTTTTATAATTCAATGCCGTCATTAGGTTAACGTTAAGATACAAGCGTCTTTGTGATTCAAACGCACAATTAACCACTTATGGAACAGTAGCGTCACCAAACGGGAGAAGCGGTGAATGATCCCTATTTTTTATCCATAGATTTTTTTTTATTTTTTAAAGTAAACTTCCTTGTAATATGCCCTTCAAAATAAAAAGATAAACTAGAGGCTCAGGTGAGCCTGTATCGCTCACCTGACATAAATAAGTCCTCTTAAGAATGTCTGCATGCTGAATACATCTAAGTTACTATTCAAATCCCATACTGCCATAGGGTTCTATGTTAAAACTATGTCTGCTCATGGCAGCCATCTTGGATGGAGGTCGTGGTCACCGGACACAATTTTGAAAGTATACTACCCAAGGACCATCCATGCCATGTTTGCTTTAAATTGACTGACTGGTTTTAGAGGAGAAGACTTTTAAACAATTTCCCCATAGGGTCCTAGGTTAAAACTATGTCCGCTGACGGCGGCCATTTTGGACCGAGATCGGGGTCACTAAACACAATTTTGGAAGTTGACCACCTAAGGACCATCGATGACATGTTTGCTATATTGGCTTACTGGTTTTAGAGGAAAAGATTTTAAAACATTTTTTCCCATAGGGTCCTATGTTAAAACTACAGTATGTAGGCTGAAGGCAGCCATCTTGGATGGAGGTCAGGGTCACTGGACACAATTTAGAAAATTGACCACTTAAGAACCATCCATGCCATGTTTGCTTTAAATTGACTGACTGGTTTTAGAGGAGAAGACTTTTAAACAATTTCCCCATAGGGTCCTAGGTTAAAACTATGTCCGCTGACGTCGGCCATTTTGGACCGAGATCGGGGTCACTAAACACAATTTTGGAAGTTGACCACCTAAGGACCATCGATGACATGTTTGCTATATTGGCTTACTGGTTTTAGAGGAAAAGATTTTAAAACATTTTTTCCCATAGGGTCCTATGTTAAAACTACAGTATGTAGGCTGAAGGCAGCCATCTTGGATGGAGGTCAGGGTCACTGGACACAATTTAGAAAATTGACCACTTAAGAACCATCCATGCCATGTTTGCTTTAAATTGGCTTACTGGTTTCAGAGGAGAATATTTTTAAACATATTTCCCATAGGGTCCTATGTTAAAACTATGTCTGCTGATGGTGGCCATCTTGGATGGAGGTTTGGGTCACTGGATATAATTTTGAAAGTTGACCATTTAAGGACCATTCATGCCATGTTTGCTTTAAATTGGCTTACTGGTTTCAGAGGATTTTTTTTTTAAACATTTTTCCTATAGGGTCCTATGTTAAAATTATGTCCGCTGACGGTGGCCATCTTGGATGGAGGTCGGGGTCACAGGACATAATTTTGAAAGTCAACCACCAAAGGATCATTCATGCCATGTTTGCTTTAAATTGACTTACTGGTTTCAGAGGAGAAGACTTTTAAACATTTTTTCCATAGGGTTCTATGTTAAAATTAAGTCGAGTCATGACGGCCATCTTGAATTTCCGATCAGCAAATGATTCACAAGTTTAGTACAAGACCACCCAATGATCATTCCTGCAAAGTCACAATTCAATTGGTTTAGTGGTTTCTAACAAGAAGATTTTTAAAATTTTGACCAATCAGAACACATTATGGGCCCTGGCAGCCATGTTGGATTTTCGATCAGCGCCAAAAACAAAAATCTTGTATATGACCATCCAATGAACATTTCTGCCAAGTTTGGTTCAAATCTGTTTTGTGGTTTCAGAAAACTAGAGGCTCAGGTGAGCCTGTATCGCTCACCTGACATAAATAAGTCCTCTTAAGAATGTCTGCATGCTGAATACATCTAAGTTACTATTCAAATCCCATACTGCCATAGGGTTCTATGTTAAAACTATGTCTGCTCATGGCAGCCATCTTGGATGGAGGTCGTGGTCACCGGACACAATTTTGAAAGTATACTACCCAAGGACCATCCATGCCATGTTTGCTTTAAATTGACTGACTGGTTTTAGAGGAGAAGACTTTTAAACAATTTCCCCATAGGGTCCTAGGTTAAAACTATGTCCGCTGACGGCGGCCATTTTGGACCGAGATCGGGGTCACTAAACACAATTTTGGAAGTTGACCACCTAAGGACCATCGATGACATGTTTGCTATATTGGCTTACTGGTTTTAGAGGAAAAGATTTTAAAACATTTTTTCCCATAGGGTCCTATGTTAAAACTACAGTATGTAGGCTGAAGGCAGCCATCTTGGATGGAGGTCAGGGTCACTGGACACAATTTAGAAAATTGACCACTTAAGAACCATCCATGCCATGTTTGCTTTAAATTGGCTTACTGGTTTCAGAGGAGAATATTTTTAAACATATTTCCCATAGGGTCCTATGTTAAAACTATGTCTGCTGATGGTGGCCATCTTGGATGGAGGTTTGGGTCACTGGATATAATTTTGAAAGTTGACCATTTAAGGACCATTCATGCCATGTTTGCTTTAAATTGGCTTACTGGTTTCAGTGGATTTTTTTTTTAAACATTTTTCCTATAGGGTCCTATGTTAAAATTATGTCCGCTGACGGTGGCCATCTTGGATGGAGGTCGGGGTCACAGGACATAATTTTGAAAGTCAACCACCAAAGGATCATTCATGCCATGTTTGCTTTAAATTGACTTACTGGTTTCAGAGGAGAAGACTTTTAAACATTTTTTCCATAGGGTTCTATGTTAAAATTAAGTCGAGTCATGACGGCCATCTTGAATTTCCGATCAGCAAATGATTCACAAGTTTAGTACAAGACCACCCAATGATCATTCCTGCAAAGTCACAATTCAATTGGTTTAGTGGTTTCTAACAAGAAGATTTTTAAAATTTTGACCAATCAGAACACATTATGGGCCCTGGCAGCCATGTTGGATTTTCGATCAGCGCCAAAAACAAAAATCTTGTATATGACCATCCAATGAACATTTCTGCCAAGTTTGGTTCAAATCTGTTTTGTGGTTTCAGAAAACTAGAGGCTCAGGTGAGCCTGTATCGCTCACCTGACATAAATAAGTCCTCTTAAGAATGTCTGCATGCTGAATACATCTAAGTTACTATTCAAATCCAATACTGCCATAGGGTTCTATGTTAAAACTATGTCTGCTCATGGCAGCCATCTTGGATGGAGGTCGTGGTCACCGGACACAATTTTGAAAGTATACTACCCAAGGACCATCCATGCCATGTTTGCTTTAAATTGACTGACTGGTTTTAGAGGAGAAGACTTTTAAACAATTTCCCCATAGGGTCCTAGGTTAAAACTATGTCCGCTGTTAAAATTTCAGCCAATGAGAACACATTATGGACCCTGGCAGTCATGTTGGATTTCAAATCAGCCCCAAAAACATAAATCTGGTAGAGGACCATCCAGTGAACATTTCTGGCAAGTTTGGCTGATTTCTGTTCAGCGGTTTCAGAGAAGATTTAAATGTGAAAAGCTAGCGGACGGACGAACGACGGACGCTTACCCATGACAAAAGCTCACATGGCCTATGGCCAGGTGAGCTAAAAAAGATGAAAATGTGAAATTCCCATAGGGTCCAATGTTAAACTAAGTCGAGTCATGGTGGCCATCTTGAATTTCTGATCGGCAAACGATTCACAAGTTTAGTACAGGACCACCCAATGATCATTCCTGCAAAGTCACAATTCAATTGGCTTAGTGGTTTCTAACAAGAAGATTTTTTAAATTTCGACCAATCAGAACACATTATGGGCCCTGGCAGCCATGTTGGATTTCCGATCAGCGCCAAAAACAAAAATCTTGTATATGACCATCCAATGAACATTTCTGCCAAGTTTGATTCAAATCTGTTTTGTGGTTTCAGAAAAAAAGATGAAAATGTGAAATTCCCATAGGGTCCAATGTTAAACTAAGTCGAGTCATGGCGGCCATCTTGAATTTCCGATCGGCAAACGATTCACAACTTTAGTACATGACCACCCAATGATCATTCCTGCAAAGTCACAATTCAATTGGCTTAGTGGTTTCTAACAAGAAGATTTTTAAAATTTCGACCAATAAGAACACATTATGGGCCCTGGCAGCCATGTTGGATTTCCGATCAGCGCCAAAAACAAAAATCTTGTATATGACCATCCAATGAACATTTCTGCCAAGTTTGGTTCAAATCTGTTTTGTGGTTTCAGAAAAAAAAGATGAAAATGTGAAATTCCCATAGGGTCCAATGTTAAACTAAGTCGAGTCATGGCGGCCATCTTGAATTTCCGATCGGCAAATGATTCACAAGTTTAGTACAGGACCACCCAATGATCATTCCTGCAAAGTCACAATTCAATTGATTTAGTGGTTTCTGACAAGAAGATTTTTAAAATTTCAGCCAATGAGAACACATTATGGACACTGGCAGCCATGTTGGATTTCCAATCAGCGCCAAAAACAAAAATCTTGTATATGACCATCCAATGAACATTTCTGCCAAGTTTGGTTCAAATCTGTTTTGTGGTTTCAGAAAAAAAGATGAAAATGTGAAATTCCCATAGGGTCCAATGTTAAACTAAGTCGAGTCATGGCGGCCATCTTGAATTTCTGATCGGCAAACGATTCACAAGTTTAGTACAGGACCACCCAATGATCATTCCTGCAAAGTCACAATTTAATTGGCTTAGTGGTTTCTAACAAGAAGATTTTTAAAATTTCGACCAATCAGAACACATTATGGGCCCTGGCAGCCATGTTGGATTTCCGATCAGCGCCAAAAACAAAAGTCTTGTATATGACCATCCAATGAACATTTCTGCCAAGTTTGATTCAAATCTGTTTTGTGGTTTCAGAAAAAAAAGATGAAAATGTGAAATTCCCATAGGGTCCAATGTTAAACTAAGTCGAGTCATGGCGGCCATCTTGAATTTCCGATCGGCAAACGATTCACAAGTTTAGTACATGACCACCCAATGATCATTCCTGCAAAGTCACAATTCAATTGGCTAAGTGGTTTCTAACAAGAAGATTTTTTAAAATTTCGACCAATCAGAACACATTATGGGCACTGGCAGCCATGTTGGATTTCCAATCAGCGCCAAAAACAAAAATCTTGTATATGACCATCCAATGAACATTTCTGCCAAGTTTGGTTCAAATCTGTTTTGTGGTTTCAGAAAAAAAGATGAAAATGTGAAATTCCCATAGGGTCCAATGTTAAACTAAGTCGAGTCATGGCGGCCATCTTGAATTTCTGATCGGCAAACGATTCACAAGTTTAGTACAGGACCACCCAATGATCATTCCTGCAAAGTCACAATTCAATTGGCTTAGTGGTTTCTAACAAGAAGATTTTTAAAATTTCGACCAATCAGAACACATTATGGGCCCTGGCAGCCATGTTGGATTTCCGATCAGCGCCAAAAACAAAAGTCTTGTATATGACCATCCAATGAACATTTCTGCCAAGTTTGGTTCAAATCTGTTTTGTGGTTTCAGAAAAAAAGATGAAAATGTGAAATTCCCATAGGGTCCAATGTTAAACTAAGTCGAGTCATGGCGGCCATCTTGAATTTCCGATCGGAAAACGATTCACAAGTTTAGTACAGGACCACCCAATGATCATTCCTGCAAAGTCACAATTCAATTGGCTTAGTGGATTCTAACAAGAAGATTTTTAAAATTTCGACCAATCAGAACACATTATGGGTCCTGGCAGCCATGTTGGATTTCCAATCAGTGCCAAAAACAAAAATCTTGTATATGACCATCCAATGAACATTTCTGCCAAGTTTGGTTCAAATCTGTTTTGTGGTTTCAGAAAAAAAGATGAAAATGTGAAATTCCCATAGGGTCCAATGTTAAACTAAGTCGAGTCATGGCGGCCATCTTGAATTTCCGATTGGAAAACGATTCACAAGTTTAGTACAGGACCACCCAATGATCATTCCTGCAAAGTCACAATTCAATTGGCTTAGTGGTTTCTAACAAGAAGATTTTTAAAATTTCGACCAATCAGAACACATTATGGGCCCTGGCAGCCATGTTGGATTTCCGATCAGAGCCAAAAACAAAAATCTTGTATATGACCATCCAATGAACATTTCTGCCAAGTTTGGTTCAAATCTGTTTTGTGGTTTCAGAAAAAAAGATGAAAATGTGAAATTCCCATAGGGTCCAATGTTAAACTAAGTCTAGTCATGGCGGCCATCTTGAATTTCCGATCGGCAAACGATTCACAAGTTTAGTACAGG
This sequence comes from Bathymodiolus brooksi, assembly GCA_963680875.1. Lineage (NCBI taxonomy): Eukaryota > Metazoa > Mollusca > Bivalvia > Mytilida > Modiolidae > Bathymodiolus > Bathymodiolus brooksi. Next base: position 102,493,792 of record OY804586.1, read on the forward strand.
ACCACCTAATGATCATTCCTGCTAAGTCACAATTCAGACAAGAAGATTTTTAAAATTTCAGCCAATGAGAACACATTATGGACCCTGGCAGTCATGTTGGATTTCAAATCAGCCCCAAAAACACAAATCTGGTAGAGGACCATCCAGTGAACATTTCTGGCAAGTTTGGCTGATTTCTGTTCAGCGGTTTCAGAGAAGATTTAAATGTGAAAAGCTAGCGGACGGACGAACGACGGACGCTTACCCATGACAAAAGCTCACATGGCCTATGGCCAGGTGAGCTAAAAAAGATGAAAATGTGAAATTCCCATAGGGTCCAATGTTAAACTAAGTCGAGTCATGGCGGCCATCTTGAATTTCCGATTGGAAAACGATTCACAAGTTTAGTACAGGACCACCCAATGATCATTCCTGCAAAGTCACAATTCAATTGGCTTAGTGGTTTCTAACAAGAAGATTTTTAAAATTTCGACCAATCAGAACACATTATGGGCCCTGGCAGCCATGTTGGATTTCCGATCAGAGCCAAAAACAAAAATCTTGTATATGACCATCCAATGAACATTTCTGCCAAGTTTGGTTCAAATCTGTTTTGTGGTTTCAGAAAAAAAGATGAAAATGTGAAATTCCCATAGGGTCCAATGTTAAACTAAGTCTAGTCATGGCGGCCATCTTGAATTTCCGATCGGCAAACGATTCACAAGTTTAGTACAGGACCACCTAATGATCATTCCTGCTAAGTCACAATTCAGACAAGAAGATTTTTAAAATTTCAGCCAATGAGAACACATTATGGACCCTGGCAGTCATGTTGGATTTCAAATCAGCCCCAAAAACACAAATCTGGTAGAGGACCATCCAGTGAACATTTCTGGCAAGTTTGGCTGATTTCTGTTCAGCGGTTTCAGAGAAGATTTAAATGTGAAAAGCTAGCGGACGGACGAACGACGGACGCTTACCCATGACAAAAGCTCACATGGCCTATGGCCAGGTGAGCTAAAAAAGATGAAAATGTGAAATTCCCATAGGGTCCAATGTTAAACTAAGTCGAGTCATGGCGGCCATCTTGAATTTCCGATCGGCAAATGATTCACAAGTTTAGTACAGGACCACCCAATGATCATTCCTGCAAAGTCACAATTCAATTGATTTAGTGGTTTCTGACAAGAAGATTTTTAAAATTTCAGCCAATGAGAACACATTATGGACACTGGCAGCCATGTTGGATTTCCAATCAGCGCCAAAAACAAAAATCTTGTATATGACCATCCAATGAACATTTCTGCCAAGTTTGGTTCAAATCTGTTTTGTGGTTTCAGAAAAAAAGATGAAAATGTGAAATTCCCATAGGGTCCAATGTTAAACTAAGTCGAGTCATGGCGGCCATCTTGAATTTCTGATCAGCAAACGATTCACAAGTTTAGTACAGGACCACCCAATGATCATTCCTGCAAAGTCACAATTCAATTGGCTTAGTGGTTTCTAACAAGAAGATTTTTAAAATTTCGACCAATCAGAACACATTATGGGCCCTGGCAGCCATGTTGGATTTCCGATCAGCGCCAAAAACAAAAGTCTTGTATATGACCATCCAATGAACATTTCTGCCAAGTTTGGTTCAAATCTGTTTTGTGGTTTCAGAAAAAAAGATGAAAATGTGAAATTCCCATAGGGTCCAATGTTAAACTAAGTCGAGTCATGGCGGCCATCTTGAATTTCCGATCGGAAAATGATTCACAAGTTTAGTACAGGACCACCCAATGATCATTCCTGCAAAGTCACAATTCAATTGGCTTAGTGGATTCTAACAAGAAGATTTTTAAAATTTCGACCAATCAGAACACATTATGGGTCCTGGCAGCCATGTTGGATTTCCAATCAGTGTCAAAAACAAAAATCTTGTATATGACCATCCAATGAACATTTCTGCCAAGTTTGGTTCAAATCTGTTTTGTGGTTTCAGAAAAAAAGATGAAAATGTGAAATTCCCATAGGGTCCAATGTTAAACTAAGTCGAGTCATGGCGGCCATCTTGAATTTCCGATTGGAAAACGATTCACAAGTTTAGTACAGGACCACCCAATGATCATTCCTGCAAAGTCACAATTCAATTGGCTTAGTGGTTTCTAACAAGAAGATTTTTAAAATTTCGACCAATCAGAACACATTATGGGCCCTGGCAGCCATGTTGGATTTCCGATCAGAGCCAAAAACAAAAATCTTGTATATGACCATCCAATGAACATTTCTGCCAAGTTTGGTTCAAATCTGTTTTGTGGTTTCAGAAAAAAAGATGAAAATGTGAAATTCCCATAGGGTCCAATGTTAAACTAAGTCTAGTCATGGCGGCCATCTTGAATTTCCGATCGGCAAACGATTCACAAGTTTAGTACAGGACCACCCAATGATCATTCCTGCAAAGTCACAATTCAATTGACTTAGTGGTTTCTGACAAGAAGATTTTTAAAATTTCAGCCAATGAGAACACATTATGGACCCTGGCAGTCATGTTGGATTTCAAATCAGCCCCAAAAACATAAATCTGGTAGAGGACCATCCAGTGAACATTTCTGGCAAGTTTGGCTGATTTCTGTTCAGCGGTTTCAGAGAAGATTTAAATGTGAAAAGCTAGCGGACGGACGAACGACGGACGCTTACCCATGACAAAAGCTCACATGGCCTATGGCCAGGTGAGCTAAAAAAGATGAAAATGTGAAATTCCCATAGGGTCCAATGTTAAACTAAGTCGAGTCATGGTGGCCATCTTGAATTTCTGATCGGCAAACGATTCACAAGTTTAGTACAGGACCACCCAATGATCATTCCTGCAAAGTCACAATTCAATTGGCTTAGTGGTTTCTAACAAGAAGATTTTTAAAATTTCGACCAATAAGAACACATTATGGGCCCTGGCAGCCATGTTGGATTTCCAATCAGCGCCAAAAATAAAAATCTTGTATATGACCATCCAATGAACATTTCTACCAAGTTTGGTTCAAATCTGTTTTGTGGTTTCAGAAAAAAAAGATGAAAATGTGAAATTCCCATAGGGTCCAATGTTAAACTAAGTCGAGTCATGGCGGCCATCTTGAATTTTCGATCGGCAAATGATTCACAAGTTTAGTACAGGACCACCCAATGATCATTCCTGCAAAGTCACAATTCAATTGATTTAGTGGTTTCTGACAAGAAGATTTTTAAAATTTCAGCCAATGAGAACACATTATGGACCCTGGCAGCCATGTTGGATTTCCAATCAGCGCCAAAAACAAAAATCTTGTATATGACCATCCAATGAACATTTCTGCCAAGTTTGGTTCAAATCTGTTTTGTGGTTTCAGAAAAAAAGATGAAAATGTGAAATTCCCATAGGGTCTAATGTTAAACTAAGTCGAGTCATGGCGGCCATCTTGAATTTCTGATCGGCAAACGATTCACAAGTTTAGTACAGGACCACCCAATGATCATTCCTGCAAAGTCACAATTCAATTGGCTTAGTGGTTTCTAACAAGAAGATTTTTAAAATTTCGACCAATCAGAACACATTATGGGCCCTGGCAGCCATGTTGGATTTCCGATCAGAGCCAAAAACAAAAAATCTTGTATATGACCATCCAATGAACATTTCTGCCAAGTTTGGTTCAAATCTGTTTTGTGGTTTCAGAAAAAAAGATGAAAATGTGAAATTCCCATAGGGTTCAATGTTAAACTAAGTCTAGTCATGGCGGCCATCTTGAATTTCCGATCGGCAAACGATTCACAAGTTTAGTACAGGACCACCCAATGATCATTCCTGCAAAGTCACAATTCAATTGACTTAGTGGTTTCTGACAAGAAGATTTTTAAAATTTCAGCCAATGAGAACACATTATGGACCCTGGCAGTCATGTTGGATTTCAAATCAGCCCCAAAAACACAAATCTGGTAGAGGACTATCCAGTGAACATTTCTGGCAAGTTTGGCTGATTTCTGTTCAGCGGTTTCAGAGAAGATTTAAATGTGAAAAGCTAGCGGACGGACGAACGACGGACGCTTACCCATGAAAAAAGCTCACATGGCCTATGGCCAGGTGAGCTAAAAAAGATGAAAATGTGAAATTCCCATAGGGTCTAATGTTAAACTAAGTCGAGTCATGGCGGCCAACTTGAATTTCCGATCGGAAAACGATTCACAAGTTTAGTACAGGACCACTCAATGATCATTCCTGCAAAGTCACAATTCAATTGGCTTAGTGGTTTCTAACAAGAAGATTTTAAAAATTTCGACCAATCAGAACACATTATGGGCCATGTTGGATTTCCAATCAGCGCCAAAAACAAAAAAATCTTGTATATGACCATCCAATGAACATTTCTGCCAAGTTTGGTTCAAATCTGTTTTGTGGTTTCAGAAAAAAAAGATGAAAATGTGAAATTCCCATAGAGTCTAATGTTAAACTAAGTCGAGTCATGGCGGCCATCTTGAATTTCCGATTGGCAAACGATTCACAAGTTTAGTACAGGACCACCCAATGATCATTCCTGCAAAGTCACAATTCAATTGGCTAAGTGGTTTCTAACAAGAAGATTTTTTAAAATTTCGACCAATCAGAACACATTATGGGCCCTGATAGCCATGTTGGATTTCCAATCAACGCCAAAAACAAAAATCTTGTATATGACCATCCAATGAACATGTGTGCCAAGTTTGGTTCAAATCTGTTTTGTGGTTTCAGAAAAAAAGATGAAAATGTGAAATTCCCATAGGGTCCAATGTTAAACTATGTCGAGTCATGGCGGCCATCTTGAATTTCCGATCGGAAAACGATTCACAAGTTTAGTACGGGACCACCCAATGATCATTCCTGCAAAGTCACAATTCAATTGGCTTAGTGGTTTCCAACAAGAAGATTTTTAAAATTTCGACCAATCAGAACACATTATGGGCCCTGGCAGCCATGTTGGATTTCCAATCAGTGCCAAAAACAAAAATCTTGTATATGACCATCCAATGAACATTTCTGCCAAGTTTGGTTCAAATCTGTTTTGTGGTTTCAGAAAAAAAGATGAAAATGTGAAATTCCCATAGGGTCCAATGTTAAACTAAGTCGAGTCATGGCTGCCATCTTGAATTTCCGATTGGAAAACGATTCACAAGTTTAGTACAGGACCACCCAATGATCATTCCTGCAAAGTCACAATTCAATTGGCTTAGTGGTTTCTAACAAGAAGATTTTAAAAATTTCGACCAATCAGAACACATTATGGGCCCTGGCAGCCATGTTGGATTTCCGATCAGCGCCAAAAACAAAAATCTTGTATATGACCATCCAATGAACATTTCTGCCAAGTTTGGTTCAAATCTGTTTTGTGGTTTCAGAAAAAAAAGATGAAAATGTGAAATTCCCATAGAGTCTAATGTTAAACTAAGTCGAGTCATGGCGGCCATCTTGAATTTCCGATTGGCAAACGATTCACAAGTTTAGTACAGGACCACCCAATGATCATTCCTGCAAAGTCACAATTCAATTGGCTAAGTGGTTTCTAACAAGAAGATTTTTTAAAATTTCGACCAATCAGAACACATTATGGGCCCTGACAGCCATGTTGGATTTCCAATCAACGCCAAAAACAAAAATCTTGTATATGACCATCCAATGAACATGTGTGCCAAGTTTGGTTCAAATCTGTTTTGTGGTTTCAGAAAAAAAGATGAAAATGTGAAATTCCCATAGGGTCCAATGTTAAACTATGTCGAGTCATGGCGGCCATCTTGAATTTCCGATCGGAAAACGATTCACAAGTTTAGTACGGGACCACCCAATGATCATTCCTGCAAAGTCACAATTCAATTGGCTTAGTGGTTTCCAACAAGAAGATTTTTAAAATTTCGACCAATCAGAACACATTATGGGCCCTGGCAGCCATGTTGGATTTCCAATCAGTGCCAAAAACAAAAATCTTGTATATGACCATCCAATGAACATTTCTGCCAAGTTTGGTTCAAATCTGTTTTGTGGTTTCAGAAAAAAAGATGAAAATGTGAAATTCCCATAGGGTCCAATGTTAAACTAAGTCGAGTCATGGCTGCCATCTTGAATTTCCGATTGGAAAACGATTCACAAGTTTAGTACAGGACCACCCAATGATCATTCCTGCAAAGTCACAATTCAATTGGCTTAGTGGTTTCTAACAAGAAGATTTTAAAAATTTCGACCAATCAGAACACATTATGGGCCCTGGCAGCCATGTTGGATTTCCGATCAGCGCCAAAAACAAAAATCTTGTATATGACCATCCAATGAACATTTCTGCCAAGTTTGGTTCAAATCTGTTTTGTGGTTTCAGAAAAAAAAGATGAAAATGTGAAATTCCCATAGAGTCTAATGTTAAACTAAGTCGAGTCATGGCGGCCATCTTGAATTTCCGATTGGCAAACGATTCACAAGTTTAGTACAGGACCACCCAATGATCATTCCTGCAAAGTCACAATTCAATTGGCTAAGTGGTTTCTAACAAGAAGATTTTTTAAAATTTCGACCAATCAGAACACATTATGGGCCCTGACAGCCATGTTGGATTTCCAATCAACGCCAAAAACAAAAATCTTGTATATGACCATCCAATGAACATGTGTGCCAAGTTTGGTTCAAATCTGTTTTGTGGTTTCAGAAAAAAAGATGAAAATGTGAAATTCCCATAGGGTCCAATGTTAAACTATGTCGAGTCATGGCGGCCATCTTGAATTTCCGATCGGAAAACGATTCACAAGTTTAGTACGGGACCACCCAATGATCATTCCTGCAAAGTCACAATTCAATTGGCTTAGTGGTTTCCAACAAGAAGATTTTAAAATTTCGACCAATCAGAACACATTATGGGCCCTGGCAGCCATGTTGGATTTCCAATCAGTGCCAAAAACAAAAATCTTGTATATGACCATCCAATGAACATTTGTGCCAAGTTTGGTTCAAATCTGTTGTGTGGTTTCAGAAAAAAAGATGAAAATGTGAAATTCCCATAGGGTCTAATGTTAAACTATGTCGAGTCATGGCGGCCATCTTGAATTTTCGATCGGAAAACGATTCACAAGTTTAGTACAGGACCACCCAATAATCATTCCTGCAAAGTCACAATTCAATTGGCTTAGTGGTTTCTAACAAGAAGATTTTTAAAATTTCGACCAATCAGAACACATTATGGGCCCTGGCAGCCATGTTGGATTTCCAATCAGCGCCAAAAACAAAAAACTTGTATATGACCATCCAATGAACATTTCTGCCAAGTTTGGTTCAAATCTGTTTTGTGGTTTCAGAAAAAAAGATGAAAATGTGAAATTCCCATAGGGTCTAATGTTAAACTAAGTCGAGTCATGGTGGCCATCTTGAATTTCTGATCGGCAAACGATTCACAAGTTTAGTACAGGACCACCCAATGATCATTCCTGCAAAGTCACAATTCAATTGATTTAGTGGTTTCTAACAAGAAGATTTTTAAAATTTCCACCAATCAGAACACATTATGGGCCCTGGCAGCCATGTTGGATTTCCGATCAGCGCCAAAAACAAAAATCTTGTATATGACCATCGAATGAACATTTCTGCCAAGTTTGGTTCAAATCTGTTTTGTGGTTTCAGAAAAAAAAGATGAAAATGTGAAATTCCCATAGGGTCCAATGTTAAACTAAGACGAGTCATGGCGGCCATCTTGAATTTCCGATCGGCAAATGATTCACAAGTTTAGTACAGGACCACCCAATGATCATTCCTGCAAAGTCACAATTCAATTGGCTAAGTGGTTTCTAACAAGAAGATTTTTAAAATTTCGACCAATCAGAACACATTATGGGCCTTGGCAGCCATGTTGGATTTCCGATCAGCGCCAAAAACAAAAATTTTGTATATGACCATCCAATGAACATTTCTGCCAAGTTTGGTTCAAATCTGTTTTGTGGTTTCAGAAAAAAAAGATGAAAATGTGAAATTCCCATAGGGTCCAATGTTAAACTAAGTCGAGTCATGGTGGCCATCTTGAATTTCCGATCGGCAAACGATCCACAAGTTTAGTACAGGACCACCCAATGATAATTCCTGCAAAGTCACAATTCAATTGGCTTAGTGGTTTCTAACAAGAAGATTTTTAAAATTTCGACCAATCAGAACACATTATGGGCCCTGGCAGCCATGTTGGATTTCCAATCAGCGCCAAAATCAAAAATTTCGTATATGACCATCCAATGAACATTTCTGCCAAGTTTGGTTCAAATCTGTTTTGTGGTTTCAGAAAAAAAAGATGAAAATGTGAAATTCCCATAGGGTCTAATGTTAAACTAAGTCGAGTCATGGTGGCCATCTTGAATTTCTGATCGGCAAACGATTCACAAGTTTAGTACAGGACCACCCAATGATCATTCCTGCAAAGTCACAATTCAATTGGCTTAGTGGTTTCTAACAAGAAGATTTTTAAAATTTCGACCAATCAGAACACATTATGGGCCTTGGCAGCCATGTTGGAGTTCCGATCAGCGCCAAAAACAAAAATTTTGTATATGACCATCCAATGAACATTTCTGCCAAGTTTGGTTCAAATCTGTTTTGTGGTTTCAGAAAAAAAAGATGAAAATGTGAAATTCCCATAGGGTCCAATGTTAAACTAAGTCGAGTCATGGCGGCCATCTTGAATTTCCGATCGGCAAATGATTCACAAGTTTAGTACAGGACCACCCAATGATCATTCCTGCAAAGTCACAATTCAATTGGCTAAGTGGTTTCTAACAAGAAGATTTTTAAAATTTCGACCAATCAGAACACATTATGGGCCTTGGCAGCCATGTTGGATTTCCGATCAGCGCCAAAAACAAAAATTTTGTATATGACCATCCAATGAACATTTCTGCCAAGTTTGGTTCAAATCTGTTTTGTGGTTTCAGAAAAAAAAGATGAAAATGTGAAATTCCAATAGGGTCCAATGTTAAACTAAGTCGAGTCATGGCGGCCATCTTGAATTTCCGATCGGCAAATGATTCATAACTTTAGTACAGGACCACCCAATGATCATTCCTGCATTTATGCATGAAATCACAGGATAAGTCAAGTAATTACATGTGAAATGACAGGATGAGTCAAGTAATTACACCTGAAATCACAGGATGAGTCAAATAATTACACGTGAAATCACAGGATGAGTCAAATAGTTACACCTGAATCACAGGATGAGTCAAGTATTTGCACGTGAAACAACAGAATGAGTCAAGTAATTACACGTGAAACAACAGGATGAGTCGAGTAGTAACACGTGAAATCACAGGATGAGTCAGGTAATTACACGTGAAATCACAGGATGAGTCAAGTAATTACATGTGAAATCACAGGATGAGTCAAGTAATTGCACCTGAAATCGCAGGATGAGTGAAGTAATTACACATGAAATCACAGTATAAGTCAAGTAATTATCCATGAAATCACAGGATGAGTCAAGTAATTACACGTGAAATCACAGGATGAGTCAAGTAATTACTCGTGAAATCATAGGATGAGTCAAATAATAACATGTGAAATCACAGAATGAGTCAGGTAATTACATGTGAAATCACAGGAGGAGTCAAATAATTACAGGTGCAATCACAGGATGAGTCAAATAATTACGCGTGAAATCACATTAGTCAGATATATACACGTGAAATCACAGGATGAGTCAAATAACTACACATGATGAGTCAAATAATTGCATGTGAAATCACAGGATGAGTCAAGTAATTACACGTGAAATCACAGGATGGGTCAAATAACTACACGGGATTAGTCAAATCATTACATGTGAAATGACAGGATGAGTTAAATAATTACAGGTGAAATCACATGATGAGTCAAATAACTACACGGGATGAGTCAAATAATTACACGTGAAATCACATGATGAGTCAGATAATTAGACATGAAATCACAGAATGAGTCAAGTAATTACACGTGAAATCACAGGATGAGTCAAATAATTACAGGTGAAATCACAGGATGAGTCAGGTAATTACACGTGAAATCACAGGATGAGTCAAGTAATTACACATGAAATCACAGGATGAGTCAAGTAATTACTCGTGAAATCATAGGATGAGTCAAATAATTACACGTGAAATCACATTAGTCAGATATTTACATGGGAAATCACAGGATGAGTCAAATATTTGCATGTGAAATCACAGGATGAGTCAAGTAATTACACATGAAATCACAGGATGGGTCAAATAACTACACGGGATTAGTCAAATCATTACATGTGAAATCACAGGATGAGTTAAATAATTACAGGTGAAATCACATGAGTCAAATAACTACACAGGATGAGTCAAATAATTACATGTGAAATCAAAGAATGAGTCAAGTAATTACACGTGAAATCACAGGAGGAGTTAAATAATTACACGTGAAATCACAGGAGGAGTCAAATAATTACGCGTGAAATCACATTAGTCAGATATATACACGTGAAATCACAGGATGAGTCAAATAACTACACATGATGAGTCAAATAATTGCATGTGAAATCACAGTATGAGTCAAGTAATTACACGTGAAATCACAGGATGGGTCAAATAACTACACGGGATTAGTCAAATCATTACATGTGAAATGACAGGATGAGTTAAATAATTACAGGTGAAATCACATGATGAGTCAAATAACTACACGGGATGAGTCAAATAATTACACGTGAAATCACATGATGAGTCAGATAATTAGACATGAAATCACGGGATGAGTCAAGTAATTACACGTGAAATCACAGGATGAGTCAAATAATTACAGGTGAAATCACAGGATGAGTCAGGTAATTACACGTGAAATCACAGGATGAGTCAAGTAATTACACATGAAATCACAGGATGAGTCAAGTAATTACTCGTGAAATCATAGGATGAGTCAAATAATTACACGTGAAATCACATTAGTCAGATATTTACATGGGAAATCACAGGATGAGTCAAATAATTGCATGTGAAATCACAGGATGAGTCAAGTAATTACACATGAAATCACAGGATGGGTCAAATAACTACACGGGATTAGTCAAATCATTACATGTGAAATCACAGGATGAGTTAAATAATTACAGGTGAAATCACATGAGTCAAATAACTACACAGGATGAGTCAAATAATTACATGTGAAATCAAAGAATGAGTCAAGTAATTACACGTGAAATCACAGGAGGAGTTAAATAATTACACGTGAAATCACAGGAGGAGTCAAGTAATTACACGTGAAATCACAGGATGAGTCAAATAATTCCACGTGAAATCACAGGATGAGTCAAATAATTACACATGAAATCACAGGACGAGTCAGATAATTACACGTGAAATCAGAGAATGAGTCAAGTATTACACGTGAAATCACATGATTAGTCAGATAATTACACGTGATATAACAGGATGTGTCAGATAATTACATGTGAAATCACAGGATGAGTCAAATAATTGCATGTGAAATAACAGTACGAGTCAAGAAATTACACGTGAAATCACAGGATGGGTCAAATAACTACACAGGATTAGTCAAATCATTACATGTGAAATAACAGGATGAGTAAAATAATTACAGGTGAAATCACATGATGAGTCAAATAACTACACGGGAAGAGTCAAATAATTACACGTGAAATCACATGATGAGTCAGATAATTACACGTGAAATCACGGGATGAGTCAAGTAATTACACGTGAAATCACAGGATGAGTCAAATAATTACACGTGAAATCACAGGATGAATCAGGTAATTACAGGTGAAATCACAGGATGAGTCAGGTAATTACAGGTGAAATCACAGGATGAATCAGGTAATTACAGGTGAAATCACAGGATGAGTCAGGTAATTACACGTGAAATCACAGGATGAGTCAGATAATTACAGGTGATATCACATTAGTCAGATAATTGCAGGTGAAATCACAGGATGAGTCAAATAATTACATGTGAAATCACAGAATGAGTCAAGTAATTACACGTGAAATCACAGGATGAATCAAATAATTACAGGTGGAATCACAGGATGAGTCAAATAATTACACGTGAAATCACAGGATGAGTCAAATACTTACACGTGAAATCACAGGATGAGTCAAATAATTACACGTGAAATCACAGGACGATTCAAATAACTACACGTGAATTCACAGGATGAGTCAAGTAATTACACGTGAAATCACATGATTAGTCAGATAATTACACGTGATATAACAGGATGTGTCAGATAATTACATGTGAACTCACATGATGAGTCAGATAATTTAAGGTGAAATCACAGGATGAGTCAGATAATTACACGTGAAATCACAGGATAAGTAAAGTAATTATGCATGAAATCACAGGATGAGTCAAGTAATTACACATGAAATCACAGGATGAGTCAAGTAATTACTCGTGAAAACATAGGATGAGTCAAATAATTACATGTGAAATCACAGAATGAGTCAGGTAATTACACGTGAAATCACAGGAGGAGTCAAATAATTACAGGTGCAATCACAGGATGAGTCAAGTAATTACACGTGAAATCACAGGATGGGTCAAATAACTACACAGGATTAGTCAAATCATTACATGTAAAATGACAGGATGAGTTAAATAATTACAGGTGAAATCACATGATGAATCAAATAACTACACAGGATGAGTCAAGTAATTACACGTGAAATCACAGGAGGAGTCAAGTAATTACACGTGAAATCACAGGACGAGTCAAGTAATTACATGTGAAATCACAGGATGAGTCAAATAAATACACATGAAATCACAGGACGAGTCAAATAACTACACGTGAAATCACAGGATGAGTCAGATAATTACACGTGAAATCAGAGAATGAGTCAAGTAATTACACGTGAAATCACATGATTAGTCAGATAATTACACGTGAAATCACGGGATGAGTCAAGTAATTACACGTGAAATCACAGGATGAGTCAAATAATTACACGTGAAATCACAGGATGAGTCAGGTAATTACAGGTGAAATCACAGGATGAGTCAGATAATTACAGGTGATATCACATTAGTCAGTTAATTGCAGGTGAAATCACAGGATGAGTCAACTAATTACATGTGAAATCACAGCATGGGTCAAATAACTACACGGGATTAGTCAAATCATTACATGTGAAATAACAGGATGAGTAAAATAATTACAGGTGAAATCACATGATGAGTCAAATAACTACATAGGATGAGTCAAATAATTACACGTGAAATCACATGATGAGTCAGATAATTACACGTGAAATCACGGGATGAGTCAAGTAATTACACGTGAAATCACAGGATGAGTCAAGTAATTACTCGTGAAATCATAGGATGAGTCAAATAATTATATGTGAAATCACAGAATGAGTCAGGTAATTACACGTGAAATCACAGGAGGAGTCAAATAATTACAGGTGGAATCACAGGATGAGTCAAGTAATTACACGTGAAATCACAGGATGGGTCAAATAACTACACAGGATTAGTCAAATCATTACATGTAAAATGACAGGATGAGTTAAATAATTACAGGTGAAATCACATGATAAATCAAATAACTACACAGGATGAGTCAAATAATTACATGTGAAATCAAAGAATGAGTCAAGTAATTACACGTGAAATCACAGGAGGAGTCAAGTAATTACACGTGAAATCACAGGAGGAGTCAAGTAATTACACGTGAAATCACAGGATGAGTCAAATAATTACACGTGAAATCACAGGATGAGTCAAATAAATACACATGAAATCACAGGACGAGTCAAATAACTACACGTGAAATCACAGGATGAGTCAAATAATTACATGTGAAATCAAAGAATGAGTCAAGTAATTACACGTGAAATCACAGGAGGAGTTAAATAATTACACGTGAAATCACAGGAGGAGTCAAATAATTACGCGTGAAATCACATTAGTCAGATATATACACGTGAAATCACAGGATGAGTCAAATAACTACACATGATGAGTCAAATAATTGCATGTGAAATCACAGTATGAGTCAAGTAATTACACGTGAAATCACAGGATGGGTCAAATAACTACACGGGATTAGTCAAATCATTACATGTGAAATGACAGGATGAGTTAAATAATTACAGGTGAAATCACATGATGAGTCAAATAACTACACGGGATGAGTCAAATAATTACACGTGAAATCACATGATGAGTCAGATAATTAGACATGAAATCACGGGATGAGTCAAGTAATTACACGTGAAATCACAGGATGAGTCAAATAATTACAGGTGAAATCACAGGATGAGTCAGGTAATTACACGTGAAATCACAGGATGAGTCAAGTAATTACACATGAAATCACAGGATGAGTCAAGTAATTACTCGTGAAATCATAGGATGAGTCAAATAATTACACGTGAAATCACATTAGTCAGATATTTACATGGGAAATCACAGGATGAGTCAAATAATTGCATGTGAAATCACAGGATGAGTCAAGTAATTACACATGAAATCACAGGATGGGTCAAATAACTACACGGGATTAGTCAAATCATTACATGTGAAATCACAGGATGAGTTAAATAATTACAGGTGAAATCACATGAGTCAAATAACTACACAGGATGAGTCAAATAATTACATGTGAAATCAAAGAATGAGTCAAGTAATTACACGTGAAATCACAGGAGGAGTTAAATAATTACACGTGAAATCACAGGAGGAGTCAAGTAATTACACGTGAAATCACAGGATGAGTCAAATAATTCCACGTGAAATCACAGGATGAGTCAAATAATTACACATGAAATCACAGGACGAGTCAGATAATTACACGTGAAATCAGAGAATGAGTCAAGTATTACACGTGAAATCACATGATTAGTCAGATAATTACACGTGATATAACAGGATGTGTCAGATAATTACATGTGAAATCACAGGATGAGTCAAATAATTGCATGTGAAATAACAGTACGAGTCAAGAAATTACACGTGAAATCACAGGATGGGTCAAATAACTACACAGGATTAGTCAAATCATTACATGTGAAATAACAGGATGAGTAAAATAATTACAGGTGAAATCACATGATGAGTCAAATAACTACACGGGAAGAGTCAAATAATTACACGTGAAATCACATGATGAGTCAGATAATTACACGTGAAATCACGGGATGAGTCAAGTAATTACACGTGAAATCACAGGAGGAGTTAAATAATTACACGTGAAATCACAGGAGGAGTCAAATAATTACGCGTGAAATCACATTAGTCAGATATATACACGTGAAATCACAGGATGAGTCAAATAACTACACATGATGAGTCAAATAATTGCATGTGAAATCACAGTATGAGTCAAGTAATTACACGTGAAATCACAGGATGGGTCAAATAACTACACGGGATTAGTCAAATCATTACATGTGAAATGACAGGATGAGTTAAATAATTACAGGTGAAATCACATGATGAGTCAAATAACTACACGGGATGAGTCAAATAATTACACGTGAAATCACATGATGAGTCAGATAATTAGACATGAAATCACGGGATGAGTCAAGTAATTACACGTGAAATCACAGGATGAGTCAAATAATTACAGGTGAAATCACAGGATGAGTCAGGTAATTACACGTGAAATCACAGGATGAGTCAAGTAATTACACATGAAATCACAGGATGAGTCAAGTAATTACTCGTGAAATCATAGGATGAGTCAAATAATTACACGTGAAATCACATTAGTCAGATATTTACATGGGAAATCACAGGATGAGTCAAATAATTGCATGTGAAATCACAGGATGAGTCAAGTAATTACACATGAAATCACAGGATGGGTCAAATAACTACACGGGATTAGTCAAATCATTACATGTGAAATCACAGGATGAGTTAAATAATTACAGGTGAAATCACATGAGTCAAATAACTACACAGGATGAGTCAAATAATTACATGTGAAATCAAAGAATGAGTCAAGTAATTACACGTGAAATCACAGGAGGAGTTAAATAATTACACGTGAAATCACAGGAGGAGTCAAGTAATTACACGTGAAATCACAGGATGAGTCAAATAATTCCACGTGAAATCACAGGATGAGTCAAATAATTACACATGAAATCACAGTACGAGTCAGATAATTACACGTGAAATCAGAGAATGAGTCAAATATTACACGTGAAATCACATGATTAGTCAGATAATTACACGTGATATAACAGGATGTGTCAGATAATTACATGTGAAATCACAGGATGAGTCAAATAATTGCATGTGAAATAACAGTACGAGTCAAGAAATTACAAGTGAAATCACAGGATGGGTCAAATAACTACACAGGATTAGTCAAATCATTACATGTGAAATAACAGGATGAGTAAAATAATTACAGGTGAAATCACATGATGAGTCAAATAACTACACGGGAAGAGTCAAATAATTACACGTGAAATCACATGATGAGTCAGATAATTACACGTGAAATCACGGGATGAGTCAAGTAATTACACGTGAAATCACAGGATGAGTCAAATAATTACACGTGAAATCACAGGATGAATCAGGTAATTACAGGTGAAATCACAGGATGAGTCAGGTAATTACAGGTGAAATCACAGGATGAATCAGGTAATTACAGGTGAAATCACAGGATGAGTCAGGTAATTACACGTGAAATCACAGGATGAGTCAGATAATTACAGGTGATATCACATTAGTCAGATAATTGCAGGTGAAATCACAGGATGAGTCAAATAATTACATGTGAAATCACAGAATGAGTCAAGTAATTACACGTGAAATCACAGGATGAATCAAATAATTACAGGTGGAATCACAGGATGAGTCAAATAATTACACGTGAAATCACAGGATGAGTCAAATACTTACACGTGAAATCACAGGATGAGTCAAATAATTACACGTGAAATCACAGGACGATTCAAATAACTACATGTGAATTCACAGGATGAGTCAAGTAATTACACGTGAAATCACATGATTAGTCAGATAATTACACGTGATATAACAGGATGTGTCAGATAATTACATGTGAACTCACATGATGAGTCAGATAATTTAAGGTGAAATCACAGGATGAGTCAGATAATTACACGTGAAATCACAGGATAAGTAAAGTAATTATGCATGAAATCACAGGATGAGTCAAGTAATTACACATGAAATCACAGGATGAGTCAAGTAATTACTCGTGAAAACATAGGATGAGTCAAATAATTACATGTGAAATCACAGAATGAGTCAGGTAATTACACGTGAAATCACAGGAGGAGTCAAATAATTACAGGTGCAATCACAGGATGAGTCAAGTAATTACACGTGAAATCACAGGATGGGTCAAATAACTACACAGGATTAGTCAAATCATTACATGTAAAATGACAGGATGAGTTAAATAATCACAGGTGAAATCACATGATGAATCAAATAACTACACAGGATGAGTCAAGTAATTACACGTGAAATCACAGGAGGAGTCAAATAATTACAGGTGCAATCACAGGATGAGTCAAATAAATACACATGAAATCACAGGACGAGTCAAATAACTACACGTGAAATCACAGGATGAGTCAAATAATTACACGTGAAATCAGAGAATGAGTCAAGTAATTACACGTGAAATCACAGGATGAGCCAAATAATTACACGTGAAATCACAGGATGGGTCAAATAACTACACGGGATTAGTCAAATCATTACATGTGAAATAACAGGATGAGTAAAATAATTACAGGTGAAACCACATGATGAGTCAAATAACTACACGGGATGAGTCAAATAATTACACGTGAAATCACATGATGAGTCAGATAATTACATGTGAAATCACGGGATGAGTCAAATAATTACACATGAAATCACAGGATGAGTCAAATAATTACATGTGAAATCACAGGATGAATCAGGTAATTACACGTGAAATCGCAGGATGAGTCAGATAATTACAGGTGATATCACATTAGTCAGATAATTGCAGGTGAAATCACAGGATGAGTCAAATAATTACATGTGAAATCACAGAATGAGTCAAGTAATTACACGTGAAATCACAGGATGAATCAAATAATTACAGGTGGAATCACAGGATGAGTCAAATAATTACACGTGAAATCACAGGAGTCAAGTAATTACACGTGAGATCACAGGATGAGTCAAATACTTACACGTGAAATCACAGGATGAGTCAAATAATTACACGTGAAATCACAGGACGATTCAAATAACTACACGTGAATTCACAGGATGAGTCAAGTAATTACACGTGAAATCACATGATTAGTCAGATAATTACACATGATATATATTAGGATGTGTCAGATAATTACATGTGAACTCACATGATGAGTCAGATAATTTAAGGTGAAATCACAGGATGAGTCAGATAATTACACGTGAAATCACAGGATAAGTAAAGTAATTATGCATGAAATCACAGGATGAGTCAAGTAATTACACGTGAAATCACAGGATGAGTCAAGTAATTACTCGTGAAATCATAGGATGAGTCAAATAATTACATGTGAAATCACAGAATGAGTCAGGTAATTACACGTGAAATCACAGGAGGAGACAAATAATTACAGGTGCAATCACAGGATGAGTCAAATAATTACACGTGAAATCACATTAGTCAGATATTTACATGTGAAATCACAGGATGAGTCAAATAATTACACGTGATGAGTCAAATAATTGCATGTGAAATCACAGGATGAGTCAAGTAATTACACGTGAAATCACAGGATGGGTCTATATCTACACAGGATTAGTCAAATCATTACATGTAAAATGACAGGATGAGTTAAATAATTACAGGTGAAATCACATGATGAATCAAATAACTACACAGGATGAGTCAAATAATTACATGTGAAATCAAAGAATGAGTCAAGTAATTACACGTGAAATCACAGGAGGAGTCAAGTAATTACACGTGAAATCCCAGGAGGAGTCAAGTAACTACATGTGAAATCACAGGATGAGTCAAATAATTACACGTGAAATCACAGGATGAGTCAAATAAATACACATGAAATCACAGGACGAGTCAATTAACTACACGTGAAATCACAGGATGAGTCAGATAATTACACGTGAAATCAGAGAATGAGTCAAGTAATTACACGTGAAATCACATGATTAGTCAGATAATCACACGTGAAATCACGGGATGAGTCATGTAATTACACGTGAAATCACAGGATGAGTCAAATAATTACACGTGAAATCACAGGATGAGTCAGGTAATTACAGGTGAAATCACAGGATGAGTCAGATAATTACAGGTGATATCACATTAGTCAGATAATTGCAGGTGAAATCACAAGATGAGTAAAATAATTACATGTGAAATCACAGAATGAGTCAAGTAATTACACGTGAAATCACAGGATGAATCAAATATTTACAGGTGCAATCACAGGATGAGTCAAATAATTACACGTGAAATCACAGGAGTCAAGTAATTACATGTGAAATCACAGGATGAGTCAAATACTTACACGTGAAATCACAGGATGAGTCAAATAATTACACATGAAATCACAGAACGATTCAAATAACTACACTTGAAATCACATGATGAGTCAAGTAATTACACGTGAAATCACATGATTAGTCAGATAATTACACGTGATATAACAGGATGTGTCAGATAATTACATGTGAAATCACAGGATAAGTAAAGTAATTATGCATGAAATCACAGGATGAGTCAAGTAATTACACGTGAAATCACAGGATGAGTCAAGTAATTACTCGTGAAATCATAGGATGAGTCAAATAATTACATGTGAAATCACAGAATGAGTCAGGTAATTACACGTGAAATCACAGGAGGAGTCAAATAATTACAGGTGCAATCACAGGATGAGTCAAATAATTACACGTGAAATCACATTAGTCAGATATTTACATGTGAAATCACAGGATGAGTCAAATAATTACACGTGATGAGTCAAATAATTGCATGTGAAATCACAGGATGAGTCAAGTAATTACACGTGAAATCACAGGATGGGTCTATATCTACACAGGATTAGTCAAATCATTACATGTAAAATGACAGGATGAGTTAAATAATTACAGGTGAAATCACATGATGAATCAAATAACTACACAGGATGAGTCAAATAATTACATGTGAAATCAAAGAATGAGTCAAGTAATTACACGTGAAATCACAGGAGGAGTCAAGTAATTACACGTGAAATCCCAGGAGGAGTCAAGTAATTACATGTGAAATCACAGGATGAGTCAAATAATTACACGTGAAATCACAGGATGAGTCAAATAAATACACATGAAATCACAGGACGAGTCAATTAACTACACGTAAAATCACAGGATGAGTCAGATAATGACACGTGAAATCAGAGAATGAGTCAAGTAATTACACGTGAAATCACATGATTAGTCAGATAATCACACGTGAAATCACGGGATGAGTCAAGTAATTACACGTGAAATCACAGGATGAGTCAAATAATTACACGTGAAATCACAGGATGAGTCAGGTAATTACAGGTGAAATCACAGGATGAGTCAGATAATTACACGTGATATCACATTAGTCAGATAATTGCAGGTGAAATCACAGGATGAGTCAAATAATTACATGTGAAATCACAGAATGAGTCAAGTAATTACACGTGAAATCACAGGATGAATCAAATATTTACAGGTGCAATCACAGGATGAGTCAAATAATTACACGTGAAATCACAGGAGTCAAGTAATTACATGTGAAATCACAGGATGAGTCAAATACTTACACGTGAAATCACAGGATGAGTCAAATAATTACACATGAAATCACAGAACGATTCAAATAACTACACTTGAAATCACATGATGAGTCAAGTAATTACACGTGAAATCACATGATTAGTCAGATAATTACACGTGATATAACAGGATGTGTCAGATAATTACATGTGAAATCACAGGATAAGTAAAGTAATTATGCATGAAATCACAGGATGAGTCAAGTAATTACACGTGAAATCACAGGATGAGTCAAATAATTACATGTGAAATCACAGAATGAGTCAGGTAATTACACGTGAAATCACAGGAGGAGTCAAATAATTACAGGTGCAATCACAGGATGAGTCAAATAATTACACGTGTAATCACATTAGTCAGATATTTACATGTGAAATCACAGGATGAGTGAAATAACTACACATGATGAGTCAAATAATTGCATGTGAAATCACAGGATGAGTCAAGTAATTACACGTGAAATCACAAGATGGGTCAAATAACTACACAGGATGAGTCAAATCATTACATGTGAAATGACAGGATGAGCTAAATAATTACAGGTAAAATCACATGATGAGTCAAATAACTACACAGGATGAGTCAAATAATTACATGTGAAATCAAAGAATGAGTCAAGTAATTACACGTGAAATCACAGGAGGAGTCAAGTAATTACACGTGAAATCACAGGAGGAGTCAACTAATTACACGTGAAATCACAGGATGAGTCAAGTAATTACACGTGAAATCACAGGATGAGTCAAATAATTACAGGTGAAATCACATGATTAGTCAGATAATTACATGTGAAATCACAGGATGAGTCAAGTAATTACACGTGAAATCACAGGATGAGTCAAGTAATTACACGTGAAATCACAGGATGTCAAATAATTACAGGTGAAATCACAGGATGAGTCAGGTAATTACACGTGAAATCACAGGATGAGTCAAGTAATTACACATGAAATCACAGGATGAGTCAAGTAATTACAACTGAAATCACAGGATTGGTCAAGTAATTAAACGTGTTTCTCAACTTTTAGTTTTCTGTGTAGTGCTTTGTAGATCATTGTTTTTCTTTTTTCGTTTGGACATTGTATTATCTGTTACAGGTGAAATCACATGATGAGTCAAATAACTACACAGGATGAGTCAAATAATTACATGTGAAATCAAAGAATGAGTCAAGTAATTACACGTGAAATCACAGGAGGAGTCAAGTAATAACACGTGAAATCACAGGATGAGTAAAATAATTACACATGAAATCACAGGATGAGTCAGGTAATTACACGTGAAATCACAGGATGAGTCAAGTAATTACATGTGGAATCACAAGATGAGTCAAGTAATTACACGTGAAATCACAGGATGAGTCAGGGAATTACACATTAAATCACATAATGAGTCAAGTAATTACACATGAAATCACAGGATGAGTCAGGGAATTACACGTGAAATCACAGGATGAGTCAAGTAATTACATGTGGAATCACAGGATGAGTCAAGTAATTACACGTGAAATCACAGGATGAGTCAAGTAATTACACGTAAAATCACAAGATGAGTCAAGTAATTACACATTAAATCACATAATGAGTCAAGTAATTACACATGAAATCACAGGATGAGTCAGGGAATTACACATTAAATCACATAATGAGTCAAGTAATTACACATGAAATCACAGGATGAGTCAGGGAATTACACATTAAATCACATAATGAGTCAAGTAATTACACATGAAATCACAGGATGAGTCAGGGAATTACACATTAAATCACATAATGAGTCAAGTAATTACATGTGAAATCATAGGATTGTTCAAATAATTAGATGTGTTTCTCATTCTTTAGTTTTCTGTGTAGTGCTGTTTTACTTTTTTCGTTTGGACATTTTATTATCTGTGCTTCTAATATTCACGGCTTCTGATTACCCCTTTGTATTATCTGTGCTTCTAATATTCACGGCTTCTGATTACCCCTTTGGTATCTTCAACCATAAATATATCTAATAAACCATATCAGTGTCGAAACACTGTTTATAACTATCAATATACAGTTTAATTTGTTTACCGTGGTGCTATATCCGTTCGATCATCCAATGGTTTAAAAGCAACTGATGGTGTCGTCAATTCTCTTTTCATAGGAATTATTTCAATTTGACCTGAAAACAATGAAATATAAAATAAAATGTAAAACAGAACAGTTGAATATCTAATCGGATACCGTAGAAACGGAGGCAAATTCGGTACCCCTAACACAGATATATACATGACCGTTAATTTCCTGAAACGTCCCTTTTAGTAAAATAGTATCCACTCCTCACATTTGTTAAAAAGAATGTTGATTCCTAATCTAGAACTTTATACACAATATATTCATTCACTGTGATGCAGAAGTTGTATAATACTAGTTCTATGAAAGAATGTTGATATCCTCAACCACTATTTAATAATGGTTGATCGTACACTGGGCCATTGAAAGACATAATGCTCAACTTTGAAACAACATATATATTTGACCAATTATCTCTTGTCAACTGGACGTATGTACATGTAGTAGAATACACAAATGTACTTGGAAGGGAAAAAGCTGATCATAATGAAATGTTCTTAGAAGCTGACTTGTCAAATCTGATTATAATGACATGAGGAAGTGAAATATATAAGATGAAATATCGGGCTATTTGTAAGAAATTATAGAACAATTTGTAAACAGACAATATAAGCAAAAGCTATTCCAACAAGGCTACGTTGCTCATAAGTTGGAGTCTTCACTACAAATATTCTATGGTCGTCATCACGATCGGTTGACCGTTACAAAATATTTATACATTTGTATTTCAAATGACAATAGATTTTTCACTTTTTACTTAGATATTTTCTTCCCTCTATCACTGCCACGACTTTGACTTAGCTGTATATATATGAGTAATACGGCAGGTGCAGGAGCGGGAACTGCTTAACCTTTGCGAGCGATTTTCTGGTGTTGCTCATCTTTTTAGTTTTCTTTGTTGTCCTATTATGTGTCTTTATATTCTTAGTTCCGTGTTGTGCTGCCTGTTATGATTTCCGCATAAGAATGTTCGGTTCGTCTTTACCTGCAGTTGTTCATAGGAGGGCTCATGTCTTATTATTTTTGCTTTTGTTTTGTTTTGCTTTGTTTTTTTTACTTTATTTGGTATGTTTGCGTATAGTGGTGTTCAACATTTTGCTTTATCATATGTCTTTATGTTCTAAGTTTCCTGTCTTGTGTACACAATGTTGCCAGTTCTCTGGATTGTTCATTCTTGATTGCCCCTTAAGTTTTTTCTAATGTTTATTGAGAAATCATGTATGTTTAAAATTTGTTAAATTTAAAAGAGATTTTGTCTTTTGTTAGATCAAAGGTAAAGGGGTAATTTCTGGCCAAACCAGAAATTGGGGACCATTACGAGATCACAATATATTAGCTGAAACAACTAAATTTAAGAAAAATAGAATTTTAATATTTTGTATATTGAAGTAACATTAATATTCAACATATTATAAAGGGTTGTGATGATTTCAATTCTAATTATAGTCTTCTGTGTTGTGTCTGTAGATTTTTGTTTGTTTCGTTTTTTGTTGTCTTGTTCCCTATGTTGCCTGTGTCTCTGCATTGTCCATTGGTGTTACTGAAATATTGTTAAACACCCATAACCCCAAATCATAATTTTATTTGACAAATCCAGTTTTTGTTGATATAATAAACGTTTTTGTTCATTAAAATATTTTTTCCCCATATGACACAGAACATTTCTACAATTAATATAAAAACAATAATTTATTATAGAAGAAATTAATATTGCAGAAATTTGATTTATTAACATCATACCTAAGACATCCATACTGATTTTAAAATGGAAAACTATTTTCCGTGGCTCCGAAGGAATTAATGTACCTACAAATAAAAAAAAATGCTTAAGCATTTTATTAATTATAATCTTTACATTAGCGTCTATTCGTCTTAAAGTAGCCTATTAGTCGGTAAATGTAAGAGAAACCGGAAGGGACAATCAAGAATGGACAATTTTGAAGCACAGTCAACGATGGGCATCAGATTCAGAATGAAGACAAAACAAAAACACACCACATAATACTAAGAAAAATGAGAAAAACCAACCTCACAAAATACCAGATATGAATTCATGTGCTAGCGGAGGCTAAATCGTTCTTGTTTCTTATCAGATACACATCGTGTTATATTACATAAACAAACATCTATATTCAGAACAGTAATTAATTATATGAAGTTTCTAGAGAGAAACCTGTTGTATATAAACAATTCTTAGTTTCTTCTTTGCGTTCATGATTGTGAGAGAAAAATCAAACACAGAACTCATCCTTAGAATGGGAGGTAACTCTGTTCTTTGTATTTGAGTAATGTCTATCAACCAGCACCAGTTGTGTTTGTAGCTATGGCAACATGCACCCATATACCGTACAATATGATTTATTGTTTGTAAGCTTGTTCTGGTCAGTCATGCTGAAATACTTGAGGCACATGAGAAAAAGTGCTAACATATGACATTGTTATGGTTGCAATAACAGGAACCACTCTTCTGGTAGACATGAAACTACAATGGCCGGCAATACAATAAACAACAACAAGAACCACCTCTCTGGTAAACCCGATACAACCATTCACAACAACACGAACCACCTCTCTGGTAAATTGAAACAGTAGCTGTCGACTATTTGGAGGAAACGTAATAATACTACACATCCACAAACAAGACGAAACAGTAATGCTATATAACAGTAATATATATATTATGTACCTTCAGGCGAAGAACAATATCTGCATTTCACATGTTCCAATTCAACCTGTGAACGGTACGCAAAAGCTTTGCTGAATTCGGACAGGACATGTTCGTTGCCTAGAACATACTGGAGAAAAGTGAATGCCTTTTCAGACCTTGTTTTGTTTCCCAAGAAACATACTTGTGAAGCATACGATTGGGGATTGAGTGTTGCCACAATATTTAATCTTGCCAACGTATCCTGAATTATATCATCCTCAATTTCATCAAGGACCGTCTTGTAATTTGCTCTCAATGTGGTTTGATAACAGCCTACAATATATAAACACATTTTGTTATTTATTAAAAAAAACAATTGTTTTGGTCTTTAAGTACAATAATGACAGTGATCTATTCTTCAGTGTATGCTTAGACTGAGTGAGTGAGTGGGTGATTGTTGTTTAACATCAAATGAACAATTCCTCAGCTATAGCATGGCGCGAACAAGTTCCATGGCGATGAGATGATCTCCGGTTAGTACTAAGCTAAAGTTGAATTTTATAGTGCTAGCTCGCTGAAACAACATTTCTCAGATAACAAGTCCCTCCACTCTGACACATTATCCTGATTCCGATTCACCCATTCATTTTTCTGACTTCTTAATACTGTGTGCTTAGTAAAGAAGCAGCAAATACCAATTTCATAGAGTCTTTGGGTTGAAAGGTCCAACGATCTAACACACTCTAGGGGAGCACGAAAATCATTATTTGTTCTTAATACTGTGTGCTTAGCAAAGAAGCAGCAAATACCAATTTTATAGAGTCTTTGTGTTGATTCGAAAGATGCTCGAACACACGATCTACCGCACTCTATAGGGGAGCACACTAACCATTACACCAACTATACACAATATTAATACATGTATCTTAATCTTAGCGCCGACATCTAAAACTGTGTTTATGAGGTGTATGTAGATGTACACTTTGTTTTTGCAGTAAACGATTTGATTGTTTCATTTACGTTACGTAAATATACATTTAATTGTGTAGCTAATTCAATGGGACAAATATAAGTTGTGCAGGGATCCTGATCGGAGCTCCTACAAGATATTAACAAATGTTGATAAATAGCAAATCAACTTCCGTTTTAAGATACAAATCCAGTACATCTCATGTAACTCGATCTTTAGTTTTATATGTATGTTTTATAGATCGTTGTTTGTACTTTTTCGTTTGTCCATTGTGTTGTCTGCTCTTCTTCGATATGCGGATTCTGATTACCCCTTTGGTATCTTCAAACTCTTCTTGTAGGAGGGATCATGTCTAATTTATGTTATTTGTATTTGGACTATTATAAGAATGGACTATGACTATGACAAACGTTAGCTTATTATGCAAACTAAATAAATGTAAAGATGTGTCATTGAATTGAATAGACTACATATAGCCCAACATAAAATTGCTGTCAACACAGAATAGGTTATGCCTTCTCCAAAAGTAAAAACAAATCAGTAGTAAAGACCAAAATATTCTAGGACCCAAATTTATTCCATGTAAAGCTGAAGACTATATTTTAATAAAAATATTTTATCTTTTCCGCTGTGTGCCTCACTAACCTGAGCAAAATTCATCTTTATTTGTGGGAATCTGTGACTTCCATTTTCCTGAAATTAAAATAAACCACATAATTGTCCTTACTCATTAGCACAGGCACTTGGGGACAGGACAATTCCCTTTTTTGTATCTTTCTTTCAACTAATTGTCTTACATCAAATTAACTTAAAATAGTTTAACTCCGCCACTTTTTATTCATTGGCTATGCACATATTGCCTCTTTCTGTGATTTTTCTATTAAATTATGCGTCTTTTGAACTGTTACGACAGTGTGGTATTTTTTGTTTTTCATTTTTATTAATTGCACTTTAAAAGATAGACTGAATGAAAAATTACGTTAGCCGATCAGATAAAAGATAGATTGAATGAAAAGATAAAAGATGATGTTAGATGTTTATCAAATGTCTTTTAACTTCAACAAGATAAACATAGTAAACTGTGTTGAAATGAATTTACTGACACTTTACAATTTGCTGACACTTTACAATTTACTGACACTTTACAATTTACTGACACTTTACAATTTGATGGCATTTTGATTTTAGCAAGTTAAACAAGTAAAATGCTCAAACAATCGTAAAAAAAGATCAGTAGTTCCATCATGTATCAATGTCGCCAGCGTTCCTTGGAAACTAGGAAGACGACAATTTACGAATGTCAAAGTCGATAAATGGTTGTCTTTGGGTTTTTTTCCGAAAAATGAACGTGTAAGAAAGTAAAGCCAACATTTTAAATTTTACATGCACATTGATCCTGTATAAATATATACAATCACTTAGGAATTATGTCCATAATTTGTCCGACAATACGCATGTGCAAATATATATATACGGGGAGTTTAATCATGGCATGAAGGATAGATATCATATTATAATCTTAAATAAAAATTCACACAGCTGTTCTATATCAAACCTGTTTAGAGTAAGCTTAGGTGTTACCTACTATAAAATGTATCGATAAAGATATCCTCTGGCTTTTCTTCTAATTCGAATTGAACAACCGTGTCCTTCGGAAACTGAAGTAGAAGGTCCCTATTTCCGGAAAACAAACGCTGCAGAAATATCATCAATGTATCATCCTTTCCGTTCAAAATGGCTAGTATCGTATCAGGAGAGAAGGTACTCAAATAGAAATATATTGATCCCTCCCACATATCTATCACACCCGCGTTTAGCATTTCTTGAAAGAACTGTTGCCAGTGTTGGTTCGGTACCGTATGTAGAGTAATAACCTCGCTTTCTTCTCCCTGTATGGAATTACTTGAAAGTCTGGCAATAAAATCGTTCGGAAGAGGTCTAGTTTGACCTAACCGGAAATATGGCAGTTCTGCTAATTCTAAAAATGAAAAGTGAAAAACTAATTCTTAATACACAGAATGCATTTGTTGCATTTTATGTATTACACATTTCTGAAATTAATTAGCATCATTAAATATTAATACAATTATTGATCGCGTCTTGATTCTTGATTGTCCCTTCGTTTTTCTTTAACGATCATTGTATCGTGTGACAACAAAACAAACCACAGACTCCGATACTATTTACATCTTATGCATCACAGTAGGTTAGGTCTAGAGTAATTGTGTTTAATGGCACTTTCAACAAAATTTCAGTTATGTCGTGGCGGTCAGTTTTATTGGCGGAGCAAACGGAAGACCCGCAGAAAACCACAGACCTGTCGCAAGTGACTTAAAATCTGTATCACATAATGTTGTATCGCCTGAGTGGGATCGAGTCCACCACCCCATGTGCAGGATTCAAACTTTAGCGATGATAGGCACTTATCGCACAAGTAGTTGTAAATCCAGCTACCATACAATCACGATTACGACGGTGATATTGTATCAAAGACATAATGGACGGTAGTAGATACGCTTGATAGTTTTACATATATCTTTACTATTATATAAAGGGACTTTTGAATTATAGGATAACATGATGATTAATTTAGAGTCCTATCGAACATTTTCCATTTTTAAATAGTAATATAACTGTATCACCCACAAGTTGGGCCTACACATACCAAATAATGAGCTATTCCTTACCATTTTCTAATTACTAATTTTTTCTGAACAATGGATTACATCTGTCAATCAAATAAAATGTTTTTTCCAACAAATTTACACAAAACGGGAACCCCGGATAATAAAATAGCAGATAGTTTCTCCTTTGAAGAGGTAAAACCGTCCCATACCGCATAACCCATGACTGAGACGCCCGTACTTGGTTTGATTGATTGACTGATTGTGTTTAACGCCACTTTCAGCAATATTTCAGCTATATCATGGCGACCAGTTTTAGTGGTGGAAGAAGCCGGAGTACCCAGAGAGAACCACCGCCATGGGCAAGCAACTGGTAAACTTTATCACTTGCAGCTGCGAGTCGAGTTCACCTTTTTAGTAATTTAAAAAGCCAGGCGCGAACACACTCCGCATTGGTGATAGGCTTGTTTTAGTTGTTAGGTAATCCAACTACCTAACTCATTGAGCCACCCGGGCCCTCCCATATTTGGAGAATGACCAACTCCTATATGTAATATGTAATAGACAACTTGAAGCAAATCTTATTGAGGAACAGTTTGCTAGGTGTGGTCGTATTTTAGATCTTTACAAGGCAAAGTGCTATAATTCCACTCATCATCTTTTCTTTACCTAGTTGCTACCAAACCACCTGCCCATAAAACCTTCCACCCACCTCTGCCATAATTCATAATCGCCATGATAATAGTTGAAAGATGGTATTGGCAATTTGATTTTGGTTCAAAGTTACTATTATTTCGCTACTATATCTATTGTGGGCTATCTGATATTTAAATAATGGCTGATGCCATTTTTTCTCTTTAATTGAAGCATAGTATACATATGTTTCACAAAGATTTAATATATTATGCATAAAGCTCAACATTATAGCGTTCTTTATTATAATGCTGTTCACAAGATTATATGCGAGGATTGGCATATTACTCCCATATGGAAAACACTTTATGCATAACAGCATCACTTTACTAACAGGGGTGGTTTAGTCCAATAAAACAAGTTTAACCCTGTCACTTCTTATTGAAATGTCTGTGCTAGGAACAGAAAGTGAGCGGTCATGTATATATGTGTGTTAGGAGTATCGATTTTACCTCTGTGTCTACGATTTGTCTGTTGGAGTTTGGAACTGTTTTGTTCTGATTTTCATTTTCATACTGAACACTAATCGACAATAAATCTTTAGACTTTTGGAAGCCATTATTAATTGGTCGATCAATACAGGATTTCTTTGTTATCTTGCCCATATGTTTGTTCCTGATCTGGTTGATCGTTGCTATTAAGTATCTACATCTCAGATTTCAGGGGATCTTTTCTCTTTCACTTAGATATTTCTTGTTTTTTACAACAATATGATATTTAGATATTTCTTACCTCTATCACCGACAATTCTTTTACCGGAATGACTATATTAGTATTGTGATGGGTGTCTTATATAAAACATGAACTGCCTTACCATTCGTGAACATCTGGGTACACTCCTTGATTCTTTATTGTTGTTCATCTTTTTAGTTGTGTTTTTGCTTTGTTTATCTTTGTTGCTTGTGTTTCTGGATTGCCAATTCTTGATTGCCATTCGGATTTCTCTAACGTTTACTTGCCTCTGATTCCACGATTTGTCTATTGGATTTTGGATCTCTTCTGACAGTATGGTATGTTTGTTTTTGTTTTTCTATTTTGTTACATGTACCTAAAGGTGAACTGTACTTACCTTGATCATTACTGACATGCTGTCCTAAATGTTCCAAAAGATTGATATGTCCAGTATTATGTAGCACTTTTATAAAGCCAGAGAGCCAATTGGTGTCAGGACGGCTTAATAGAAGTGACAGAAGGGTTGTTTTTTTCTCAGGCTTAGTTACTTTCCCTTGTACCCCATCGTGTTCATCAATTGTTATGAGTTGTCGTTCAAAAAGCATGTCAAGAACAATACCAATTTCTAGATCGCTAGCGATGTAGTCTAAGTTTTGCTCAATTTTCTCTGATGTCACATTATTCAGCTGGTCATTAACGTTATCATCGTCATTATCTGGAATATTGATTAATTGCTTAATTTAATATTGTTTATCGTCAAATGAACCATATTTCAGCTCTATTCATAACATCGTACTCGTGATCGTATAGTAGTTGGATTGACAACTACATGTGCAATTAGTGTCTATATGTGATAAAGTTTGTCTGACTTGTGGCAGGTCGGTGGTTTCTCCTGGTACTCCGGTGACCGCCATGATATAACTGAAATATTGTTGAAAGTGGCGTTGAACACCATAACACATAGCTCATAACGAGAACACATATGTAAATATACATTATGTAGGTGGTCTATGGAATTAAAAGTCTGAGTAACACGATGAGTGCCAACAGTGGAGCAGGAACTCCTTATCCTTCCGGAGCACCTGAGTATACCTGGTTTTAGAGAGGTTCGTGTCTCTCAATCTTTAGTTTTATGTGTAGTGTTTGGTTGATCAATGTTTGTCCTTTTGTCCATTTTGTTTTTGCCATTGGCTGTCTGGTGATCATTGCTTCTGATTACCTCATTGACATCTTCTAACATTTCTTGCCTTACAACTGGACACCTGCAAAACACTCTTTATTCATCATTGCTCTTTAGGGGAAGCTTCAAATTATTTTTGTTTTTGACAAGCAAAGAGCGTAAAATTCATGATGAACTCTTTCCCTTCCAATCTTAATGGTGATATGCATATTCGAATCCTCCCTCAGAACTAGAAGGTTGTATCTCTCTGTGGATATTTGGGATCATATTTCTATACATTCATGGCTTCATTTGGTGTTTTGAAGCATACTTAATCATTAAAAGAAAAGCGGTTGTATTACATTGTATATCAGTTGTATAAGATAGTTATTACTAATGTTAACAATGGTTGTATTACATTGTATATCAGTTGTATAAGATAGTTATTACTAATGTTAACCAGTAAACGGTTGTATTATATCAGTTGCATAAGATAGTTATTACTAATGTTAACAACGGTTGTATTACATTGTATATCAGTTGTATAAGATAGTTATTACTAATGTTAACCAGTAAACGGTTGTATTATATCAGTTGTATAAGATAGTTATTACTAATGTTAACAACGGTTGTATTACATTGTATATCAGTTGTATAAGATAGTTATTACTAATGTTAACCAGTAAACGGTTGTATTACATTGTATATCAGTTGTATAAGATAGTTATTACTAATGTTAACCAGTAAACGGTTGTATTATATCAGTTGTATAAGATAGTTATTACTAATGTTAACCAGTGT
Source organism: Bathymodiolus brooksi (assembly GCA_963680875.1). NCBI lineage: Eukaryota > Metazoa > Mollusca > Bivalvia > Mytilida > Modiolidae > Bathymodiolus > Bathymodiolus brooksi. Next base: position 102,526,251 of record OY804586.1, read on the forward strand.
GACAATGATTAAAACATAGATATTCTATTTAGTGCACACAACACATGTCTGAAATGTCCTTCATCTGGTAATAAGTCAAAAGATTGGTCTAATAATTCAAAAGTCTTTGGGAGCAAGAAAACCAAAGGACCTAAACAGGACAAAATCAGCGGCAGGTACATTATTAACTGTTTGATCTACTGGTTTACGTTTAAAATGACCAACAACAATGAACCTATCAAATATTGACATGTATATTGTATTAAACAACATAGCTGATTTACGAACCACCCCGGATAAGCCATGGTGATGGATTTATGCCACACATCTTGCACATAAAAGACAATTTTCAAGAGCATTTTATTTCTTAATGCACGAGGCACTCATTTGAATGGTCCGATACAACTTCCGGTCACCTCTTTCGGAGGCGTTGTATCCTTCGTTGGTGAAACTATGTACTTTTTACATTCCCAGGGTGTCATTAAGGGTTTGACTAGTTTTAATTGAAAGTTTTGTGACCATGGGGCTAATTACTCTGGATAATGGTATATAAAACAATTAACGTACGCTCAGATAGACATATGTTTACTTCTTCTTCATATCCACTTCTAGCTAGTTCTTGTAGAAACAGTTCACAACTGTGGTGTCCTTTCCGTATCAGTTTTTTCAAGAGAGTATCCTTTTGATGTACATTGTCAGGTTGTCGTGAAGTGTAGTCAAACTCTTCCTGCTTAAATGCGCTACTCTGAAGCGCTATAGAATTCATTTTCTGTAAAGTTATGCCGATACATTTAATGAAGCTAAAATGTTGTTGTAATCTGAGGTCACATGTACCTGTAAAGACACATAATGTTAAACAATAGTATTATTAATGTATTGTAGATAGATAACTTTACATCAATTAGATAAGTCAATTAGATAAACGTTTTACATCAAGTCAATTAGATAAACATTGTACATCAAGTCAATTAGATAAACGTTGTACATCAAGTCAATTAGATAAACGTTTTACATCAAGTCAATTAGATAAAAGTTTTACATCAAGTCAATTAGATAAACGTTTTACATCAAGTCAATTAGATAAACGTTTTACATCAAGTCAATTAAATAAACGTTTTACATCAAGTCAATTAGATAAACGTTGTACATCAAGTCAATTAGATAAACGTTTTACATCAAGTCAATTAGATAAACGTTGTACATCAAGTCAATTAGATAAACGTTTTACATCAAGTCAATTAGATAAACGTTGTACATCAAGTCAATTAGATAAACGTTTTACATCAAGTCAATTAGATAAACGTTGTACATCAAGTCAATTAGATAAACGTTTTACATCAAGTCAATTAGATAAACGTTTTACATCAAGTCAATTAGATAAACGTTTTACATCAAGTCAATTAGATAAACGTTTTACATCATGTCAATTAGATAAACGTAACAACACACATTTTACATCAAGTCAATTAGATAAACGTAACAACACACATTTTACATCGTCAATTAGATAAACGTAACAACACACATTTTACATCAAGTCAATTAGATAAACGTAACAACACACATTTTACAAACCACATCGATGGTGTTATGGTTAGTGTGCTCGCCTTTAGTGAGGTAGATATTGAATTCGAGCCCCGGGCGGGTCAAACCAAAGACTATAAAATTGGTATTTGTTGCTTCTCCGCAGCATTAAGGAATAAGAGCAAATACTGGTTGGCTCAGAATCAGAATAATGTGTCCGAGTGGAGCGACCTGTATATCTGCGGACTGTTGTTTCAGTGAGCTTATACTGCTGCCAATTAGTAACAATATAAACTTGAGGTGACTTTAATCGTTTTGTTGATATTGATGAATTTGTCAACCATCACTGTTAAATTTTCTTTTTATACAGGGGTTGAAAATTTTATTGGGCAGGCCCAAGCCCAGGGCTTTTTAAACTTTTTTAACCCAAGTCCGGTCAGTGATTTGCCAAGTCCCAATTTGTAGGATAAAATTTGAAAGTTTACTTGCTTGTCAACTAAAGTTTTTGCAATTGATGCAGCAAAAGTTTTACAAGTTAACCATTAATATTTCTGTAGTTTTCACCCAGGTCAAGTCCATTTCTAACTTGTATTTCACATATCAATTCATAATCTGAAAATGGTTTTCCAGCTTTGACAACACCGTAGGCAGTATTAAACAAACTTTCAAGACGTTTTCTCTGACTTTCATCTAATTTCAATAATGACTGGCCTATTGGGTTGTCAGCAAAGGCCTGTGAAGGGCCGGCAGGTGCCTGGGGATCATCAAGTTCCTTAGCTTAAAAAAATGCTTGACACATAATAAGTGTTCCTGGTGTTTATCGTGTAATTTAAGTCCATCAATGCATACATTTTTAGTTCCCCAAGTAAGGGCACCTTTCCTATCTGACAAGTGTGGAAATTTTCTACAGTACTTGCAGTACATTTCCTGAGCATTCTCGTCAAAGACGACCCAAGGAAATTTATCTATCCACGAGTTTTTAAATGTTCTCGTTCGTTTCTCCCTATCATACTTAAGATCTTTATTTCTGGGAGTTTCAGGATCAGTTGACTCGTCTTTCGCTTTCCGTTTTTCCGCTTTTTTGACTGTAAAATTAAAATTAAGCAACAACATTTTTCTCAAAAATTGTCAACATAAACATACGATTGATCAATGTTATTCCGACGCTTGACTTTACATAGCTATGTGGGAAGTGCATAGGTGATTCGGAACTCATTAATATTCATGAGGAATATCGATCTGTCCAGAATGTGTATTACCGTTCTTAAAATAGCTTTTTAGTACTTATTTACAGTGAAAGGAGACGATTGACAAAAACTTGCATGTGATTTGAATTGAAAACAAAACGGTTAGAAAAAAGTGGAGTTTTTATTTTATTAAAGGCATGCCCGACGGGGTTTTTCCATGGAAAAACGGCAAGCCCGAAGTTTCAATTTTCTAGTCCCGGGCGTCGGACTTGAGGATACCGATTGAAAATTCATGCTCTCAGTACAAGTGCTTAACACCACTTCAAACGTATTTTAACATTCTTTCGTATCTTTCATTAATGTTTGACCATCCAATCATATGCAAGACAGTTAAATGTATTGACCACGAGAGTTCTTGGTAGGTGCTCGGTTTTGATACCTAAATATATAATTCTCTTTTCCGGGCATCCGGGTATTTCGGTCAACGAATTATCTCCCTTGTCATTGAGGCGGTGAAACATTCGCCATTTTACATTTGATTTTCACCGCCTAAAGATGGCCGACTCGTTGTTTTTAGAGGAAGTGACGTCACCCCGGAAAAGAGAATAGGTTCTTGGCTGATTGGTCGGTATAAAATGTGAACCCTGACGTGACCCCATACTGGATGTTGTTGATTCGCCAAAGACAATAAGATACAACACACATCACTAATTTCAATTGACCATTGCTCATTTCCGACTTCGATCAAAGGGAGTTATTTACATTTAAGGCGATCAAAATGGTCCTGTTTTATTACAAGTTCAATGAAAATACAAATGTAGCATATATTTGTTTTTCAATACTATGTTCAAAATTGTAATGTAACAACTTTTTAATAATTATCCTCTGATCTTTCAAAATGTTCAAATATCTACAAATAATGAGTAAAAGTCTTGTTTGACCGGGTACCATTTTGCTACGAATAATTTTATAATCAAGTCGGAAATGAACAAAAGTTCTATTGGAATTGCTTATTGTTATTTATTGTCACTTCCGTCAGTTGTTTCCAGCTATATCATGGCTACCTACATTAACTGGGAAGATAAGCCTGGGCAGTTATGACAAACTGACCTGGGAACCTCCAAATCCCCCCACCCTTCACCCTCACCCAATCTCCCCCGCCGTTACTGGTAAATGTATGGAAACCTTCACACGTGAGATGGTTATCACGCGTGTGATAATGTTGTCAGTGGTTTTCTCCAAATGTCGTAAAAACATAAATATCTCATAACTTTTTAAAACGTCAATTTTAAAGTAATAATATGACAGCAATTACCATTTAAGTTACCAATTTGTTCTGCCATTGTCCACCATTCCAACAGCTGCAATAAAAGATGTGAATTCAATGTTAATTAATGTATAATAAACATAACTCTCGAATTCCTAATATGTTATTCCTTTTTACCCCATTTTGCATTTTTTCATTGGAATCAGGGGAAGTAACCGACACTAACTACGTGATAAATGAGCATTTTGATAAAAAAAAAATTGTCAACAATTACATGTGTATATTGCAGCAGAAAGGTGGAACAGTGTAATAACAAAAACTCACAAATATGCTATGAGTGAATCTCAAGAAAAGTTTAAAGATACTAACGGGGTAATTGGAATCTGTTAATCGCAGGACAGACAATACAAATGCCAAAAGATAAAGGACAGATAACACAATGGCCAAAAGATAAAGTATAGATAACACAATGGCCAAAAGATAAAGTACAAAATGACAAAGAACGATCTACAAAACATACATATAAAACTAAAGATCAAGTAACACGAACCCCACTAACAACTGGGATGAATTCAGGTGCCTACTCTACAGACAGTGGACAAAAGTATTCGAACGCTTCTGATTTTCCATATATATTTCATATAAAACTACGATTTTTCAAATAATTATTCTGAGGTCAATTCACGTCCAATTTTGATACTTGTTTTATCAACAAAAGCAGAAAAGTATGTAGTTTATAGTTATAATTTTCAAAGAATTTTTAGAAGCATGTATTTCAAATCACCAAGACTTAATAATTTCTCTACAAAAGTACTATCATTGTATTGTGTTTCGGATGAAATAAATTAAGTTTTGTGTTTAACTTGTGTTTTCTCAAAATGTTTGTCTTGTAAAACAATGTTGATATTATGCAGTTTAACCCCTTTCTATTTTGCTTGTGTCAATTAAAAAATTATCAAAATCGGACATGAATTGACTTCAGAATAATTTGTTTTTAAATTGTAGATTAATATGAAATATATAGAGTAAACTGGAAGCATCCGAATACTGTCTGTACACGTGTCACCCGTCGTGTTACTCTTGTTACAAACCCAGTGATAAGTCATGAACAGTGTTACAGGCTTACCTATTTTTACCAAAACTCAAATTTTATATAGAGAGACAGGTTGGGAATTATTATCTGCGAGACGGAAGAGAAGGAAACTTCAACTTTTTTATAATATAGTTAATAAAAATATCCCTAATTATCTTTGTACATTTGATTCCCTCCACCATACAACGTACGTCAGTGTATCCGTTGAGAAATGGGAATGATATTATTTTACCTTTCTGTAGACTGTCTTCGACTAGTGATTCCTTTATCCCCTCCACAATAAAAATGTGGAATAGTTTAAATAACAATATTCGAAACGTTGAAAATTCAAATCTGAATTAAAGAAAATCGACGAAACTGAAAATCATTCTGTCCCTAAGTCATGAATGAGTCCACTGTCTGTACATGTGTCACCCGTCGTGTTACTTTTGTTACAAACCCAGTGATAAGTCATGAATGAGTCCACTGTCTGTACACGTGTCACCCGTCGTGTTACTCTTGTTACAAACCCAGTGATAAGTCATGAATGAGTCCACTGTCTGTACACGTGTCACCCGTCGTGTTACTCTTGTTACAAACCCAGCGATAAGTCATGAATGAGTCCACTGTCTGTACACGTGTCACCCGTCGTGTTACTCTTGTTACAAACCCAGTGATAAGTCATGAATGGGTCCACTGTCTGTACACGTGTCACCCGTCGTGTTACTCTTGTTACAAACCCAGCGATAAGTCATGAATGAGTCCACTGTCTGTACACGTGTCATCCGTCGTGTTGCTCTTGTTACAAACCCAGTGATAAGTCATGAATGAGTCGTACAGTGATTACAACAAACAGAACATATCAGTGGTCATTTGTGATACAGATACTTCTGTACCGGTTAACCAAGTCATGAGGGCGACCGTAAAACTTTCGAACTGATGGCTTCAACTTAACCACTTGTAACACTTGGTTCAGCAATGCCGTAACTTCCATTGAGGTAATTGCCTCACTAAAAATTCCTTCAATTTTTTTTAAATAAATGATTTACAAAGGTGTCTTGTGCATCATTTTATGTTGATTTTGCCGAAGTAGTATCAAGTTGTTCCAATCGTATAATAGTCAGCCTATTCCGTATGTTATTGTACGTCGGATTCACTCAGCATTACGGTTAACCAGCATTACATGTTTACATTGACGACACTTTTTGTACGAAATTGGTATTTGGCTGAAAACAGGGTCTTGTCGATAAAGAAAAGCAGGACAGTCCGAATTAGGTTTGTGCAAGTTGTATGTTGTTATTTTTCATACACAAATCTCAACGTGTACATCGAAAAAATTCTAAAACCCACACAACACGAAGCCGGGGGCACCAGCATAAGAGCAATCACACCACAATGTTCATCTGGATCTAAGGCATCAGTCTCCTTTCCCAATGACTCCTTGCTTCCCTGGTATCGATCCCTTTACTTCATGGTTGCACGGGCATCAGTAGCTCAAGAAGTGTCATCATCGGTCGCAAGATCGCCTAAAAATTGTAGGCTACTAAAAATTCACCACAGTTTATAGTTGGAAGTGTCAAGAATGTAGTGAGGATTGCATGTCGTTTTTCGAACTGGAAAAGCATAGACCCATAAGTCCATCACCGTGGACGAACTCCAGCTTTTCGACGAAAGTTGTATATTGGTCGAGGGTTATGTTGTGCAATTTATATTATTTTATCCCTAGGTTTTCAGGCGTCGGAATATTTGTTATACCCATGTCCGTCCGTCCCGGTGTATGTTTCCGTGGAATAGGCCGAGAACGCCTCAACAGAATCAGTTGAAATTTACTTGCACTTCAACATATTTGTTGTTTGTATTATGTCACCATCTTTAGGAGACGGGGGCATTCAATTTTACCGCCCGTTCGTCAAGAATTGGTTTCTGTGCAATAACTTAAAAACACCTCAATATTAAAATAACTTGTTTGAAAATGTTGTTAAGGACCTCAGATACAGATAAAGGAATTTCACTATGGGGGGTATTTTGCATTTTTCGGTTTCACAGCTACGTTATCAGACTGATAACATTTGTATCTGAATGTTCTAACATTAATAAGCATGTCCTTATTATAGGAAAAACATAAATAAATACGTTTCTCCCATTATTACGGCGTTTTAACCCCGCTGAACCAGTGGTGGAAAAATCTGTAATCCTCTAGAGGATTAAAATGTCTCATGCCTTTCCCCGCATGTTGTCAAATCGGTAGTTTTGAAGGATTTTGAAATAAAGTTCGTGTTAAATAATGGGAGAAACAAATTCTCCTTCAGTTGTCCATGTGGGTTACGATATTTCTCCACTCTCGAGAGTTAAATTAAAAAAATATAACCACTAGCCTGACGGCTTGTGGTTAAAATTTCAATATCGTAACCCACAGGCAACTGAAGGAGAATCTATGATCTTTGGAAAAAGGTCACACAGAGCGATTATTGATTTTCTGTGCCATATGTGTGTCGTCTGCTACAATGTAATACACAGCACAGGCAATAAATAGGTCAGAGCGATTATTGATTTTTGTGCCGTACGATATACAGTCCATGGACATAAGTATTCGTCACCTTCGGTTTTTTCATATAACACCACATTATAAAAATATAATTTTAAAGCTATCTCTGGACAGATTTTTATGAAATTTATTTAAAGACACGCAGAATTCTTTGAATTGTATTTGTTTACTAGTATCTGATAATAATTTTTGTCTGCATGGTTTTGTTTTCTGGTGATTTAAGTACAAATGTTGATTTTTCCGATTTTATTTTGGTTAAAATATATATCAAATTTGACGTCAGAAAACAGAAATTGTCTTTAAATCATCAGAAAATAAATATTCTGGTGCACAAATGATCAAAATCCGTTTAGAAATGACTTCACAATAAAAAAAAAATGAAAAATGTGGTTTTATATGAAATATATAGAGTAAAATCGAGAGTGACGAATACTTTTGTCCATTGACTGTAGACAGCACGGCTGAAGTTTAAGAAGTAAGTTTTTAGCCAATCAAAATTCTACTTGCCACAAGAACATCAGATAAATATTGTATGGCCCTACTTCTCGTATGCAGGGCATTCATTTCATGGTTGGGTTTTTTTTCATATCATTTTGGTAATTAAAGCTTTTCTTGTATAACTGTGTTGAATTTCGAGTGTAAAAAGCATGCGACGATCTAAATATTGGTTTTCGGCAGATTCTTGTGGTTCTGGCATCGCCATTGAATAAGCTAGTTGTTGTATGGCCCGTCGTATTGCAAACTCCTTGCCTCATTAGAAATGAGACCCTAGTTACGACCTTGTTCAGTAGCTTCCTTGTAAGCAGCAACCCTCTATCAAGGAAATCCTGATAGGAACCACAATCACTGGAATATCGGATTAACTGAGAGATATATACTGCATATGCAGATGGTGATGGAATGTTGCTACATATGAAAGGAAAGTTCACGATGGGAAAATTGAAATCATCTCTTTTGTCGTAAAATTGCGTTCTTAATCAGTTCTCACTGTTAATTTCAAGGTGGAGATCAAGGTATGAAGCATGCAGATACAGCTGTAGTCTAAATTTATTTTCCTTTGATTTCAGAGAGAGACATTTTCAGCGTCTACGGACATACCATGAAACTAAAACTGATAATATCGGTCAGCATGACGTTAAGTATATTGTGGCGTTGCCGATAAAAACAGTAAGGCCAGTTTTAAATGTCTCGACATTCATTGTCACTAAAATCATCTCTCGTCCTATAAGACTCGCTACGATACGACTGGTAATGTCCGGTCTCGACCTTCACAACTGGCGTTAACTGTTATTCTACGTTCTGTCCGTTCATCGTTAATTTAAGCATGTGTCCATTGATCTGTTTACGGGATACAGTTAGTATCATTCTGATACTGAAAAGTATTAGTTAGCGTGACGGCAAGCATGACGTTACCAATAAAACAACAACGTTATATTTGACTCGACTAATATTATCAATAGCATCAAAGCTCGTTGAATCGGGTCCAGTGCTGTACTAGCGATAATGCATGTTACTTCATTCACAACTGTCGGTATTCTATATATAAAACTGTGGTCTGCGAAAGAAATTGGAGTCCGAAATCTCGACCAGGGCAGGATGTACATCATTATGTGATAAAGTTTGTCAGTGACTTGCGACAGTTCGGTGGTTTTCTCAAAGTCCTCCGGTTTCCTCTACCAATAAAACTGACCGCCAAAATATAACTGAAATATTGTTGAAAGTGGCGTTAAGCACCATCAAACACACAAACAATATTTAAAATTGTGGTGCATGATAGAAAAATTTGAAGATACCACAGGGTTTTCTTGTCCTCAAAGACATTTAAAGTACTGTATTTGTTTTTCCAATGTTGAGACATTGAGTTACTTAATGAATGCTATTCCAGAAATTTGTCTTGCACAATACATAAGATATCTACATTTTCGATTCAAAACTTAAATACATTCGACATAACGACCATATCTGATCATTTTTGTTTAATGCATTATTCTACTTTTATAATATTGCTCAACCCTATTACGCTTTAAAACTAAATTTTCCATATTTTTTATCATATCATTCACAGGAAGGATTTAAAAGCTGGTGGTATTTTTATTCTATAATGAAAGAATGTTCATTTGTAGTATTCTGATATTATCTATTAGTTATGTCAAAAATTTAATTATACTGCTTTGTATTATTGTCAATTGTGGTTATTGGCAAAGCGCCAGTATAGGTATTTGAGAATGTTTCCTTTGATTTTAACGAGTTAAATTTTCAGTATCAGATAACTAATTAGATGCGAGACAAACGATAAGGTCTGTTTCGACCTTCATAGCTACCATTTGTCTATATCTATTCTGCAATCACTGCCTTTATTTTACAATAAGGTATACGAGTAAAATGAAGGGAAAAAATACTACGCTTTCTGAAAAGTTCCAAAAGCTAATTACAATAGACACGAGACAAATTTTATACCCAGAAAGTGTATACATGTATGTATATATATATACGTCTGAAAATTAAACCAAACAGTGTTAGAATTAGATTTTTGAACTGTCAAATTTTTGTTCTTCCCTCGACGGGATTTCAACTCACACCATTGATACACTGCAGCACCATTCGCTTAGCCTTACCTCCAGCGCCCTAGATCACTCGACCACATCCACTCCCTATTTATATATATATATATAGAAATCTAGAAGATTGTGCAACGATACCGATAAAGATGTTACAAAAAATATATTGACAAAATTTTGGATCAACAAATGACCTTCCTCAGTGTCTATCAAAGTTAGACTGAGTTTGTAAAGATTAGATGGTATAATTACTACTCACTAAATAGTCAGGTGACAAAGTGTGACGTATTAAAAATCTTGAACTCCCTCATTTCACTGTAAAGATATGATGGTATAATTGTCACCTGGTAAAGTGTGACGCATTTGAGAATGCTAAGGATAATCATTAATAAAAGGAGGTGAGCACAAATCCTTAACTTTGTGACAGTAGTAAAATATTCGTTAACTATAAACACTGTGAAAGAAAATATACATAAAAACCTATTGTTTTCTGTTAATACCGTCCGGTTGTAAAACACCGAGTTCTTTAATCTAAAATCTTTCCCGATTCTCAAGTTGCAAATCTCTCCACAGACAGTTCTGTTCAATGATGAGGATTTTCATTCTGTTGAAATCCTCGAGACTGTGGTCAGAGAGTCTGGAGTGCTGGCTCACACCGGAAAACAGTACAAAATATTTTGCACTGTTAATTGCAAGAGTGCAAATGTTTTTTTACATTCCTGAGTGTTCCGTTTGTGACCTCCAATACGTTGGCGAGTCTAAGCATCACTTCCACAAACGCCTGAATGGACACAGGAGTGACCTTACAAAAAGACATTTCTTCCTGTGAACCAGCACTCCAGACTATCTGACCAGTCTCGAGGATTTCAACAGAATGAAAATCTTCATCATTGAACAGAACTGTCTGTGGGGTGATTTTCAACGTGAGAATCGGGAAAGATTTTGGATTAAAGAACTCCGTGTTTTACATATATATAACTCCGTGTTTTACACACACACACACACACACACACATATATATATATATATATATATATATATATATATATATATATATATATATATATATGTAAAACACGAAGTTCTTTAATCCAGGGCGCTGGACGTAAGGCTAAGCGAATGGTGCTGCAGTGTATCAATGGTGTAGGTTCAAATCCCGTCGAGGGAAGAACAAAAATTTGACAGCTCTGAAATCTAATTCTAACACTGTTTGGTTTAATTTTCAGACGTATATATATATATATATACACGTCTGAAAATTAAATATATATACGTCTGAAAATTAAATATATATACGTCTGAAAATTAAACCAAACAGTGTTAGAATTAGATTTCAGAGCTGTCAAATTTTTGTTCTTCCCTCGACGGGATTTGAACCTACACCATTGATACACTGCAGCACCATTCGCTTAGCCTTACGTTCAGCGCCCTAGACCACTCGACCACATCCACTCCCTAAAAAGGAGCTTCAATAATCGTAGTGTTACCTTTTCTCGTATGGCAAATCTAGGGATACGTAAGACATGTGTATAAGCGTGTGTAGATGGTACATATATACTTAATATTATAATTTGACAGCAATCTAACTCAGCAATTTTTAATATATTGTATAGGATAATGAAGAATTCATTATACAGTCACAGGAAATAAAGTATATTATACAAACGTCTAGAAGCAAGTGACAACCATACAATATATCTGTCCCACTGGATCTCAAAGTTACTAAGGATACTAGGTTAATACTAAATATTATATACGTCTGAAAATTAAACCAAACAGTGTTAGAATTAGATTTTAGAGCTGTCAAATTTTTGTTCTTCCTTCGACGGGATTTGAACCCACACCATTGATACACTGCAGCACCATTCGCTTAGCCTTACGTCCAGCGCCCTAGACCACTCGACCACATCCACTCCCTAAAAAGGAGCTTCAATAATCGTAGTGTTACCTTTTCTCGTATGACAAATCTAGGGATATACGTAAGACATGTGTATAAGCGTGTGTAGATGGTACATATATACTTAATATTCTAATTTGACAGCAATCTAACTCAGCAATTTTTAATATATTGTATAGGATAATGAAGAATTCATTATACAGTCACAGGAAATAAAGTATATTATACAAACGTCTAGAAGCAAGTGACAACCATACAATATATACAATATATCTGTCCCACTGGATCTCAAAGTTACTAAGGATAATAGGTTAATACTAAATATTATATACGTCTGAAAATTAAACCAAACAGTACTAGAATTAGATTTTAGTGCTGTCAAATTTTTGTTCTTCCCTCGACGGGATTTGAACCCACACAATTGATACACTGCAGCACCATTCGCTTAGCCTTACGTCCAGCGCCCTAGACCACTCGACCACATCCACTCCCTAAAAAGGAGCTTCAATAATCGTAGTGTTACCTTTTCTCATATGGCAAATCTAGGGATATACGTAAGACATGTGTATAAGCGTGTGTAGATGGTACATATATACTTAATATTATAATTTGACAGTATAGGACACCATTGAAATCGATTGGAAGGACACATATGTTTATGCTTTTTCAGTATTTTTAGTAACATTTGGCTTTTGTTTGTTGTTAACACACTGAACTTTCCTGATAAACACCAGATACGTATATTTTCTGTAAAGATCAAATTGATGTGAACCCGCTGTGAAGCAGGCTTGAAAAAAATCATCAAAGCTGCACTGTTTCCGTCTAAAATCACAACTTTTACATATCCAGAAATTGATGGTACGTTTCCTCATAAATATTCATTATATTTAAATCATATTTTGATCACGTGACTGCAGTTTCAGGCTTGGCGGATTGTTTATTAGATAAATGGTCAAATAATAACATTCAATGTGTCCGTCAACTATTCGGAAATTAAAAGTTTTTCTTAGAACTGTCAAAATTCAAATACATTTGTTTTGTAGCGATTTTACCCATTTCTTAGATGTCGCGAGCATTAAAAAAATGATCATATTTTAATTAATGTGGGAACCTCGAGTTTAGAAGCTAACAATCTAAGGGTAGTCAACAGAATTCCATCTTTAATCGATGAATCTAAATTTATTTCCGAAAATATGCCGCCAAATGTCTTAAATTTTGTTTCAAACATATCCAGTTTCATGTATTTCAGACATTTGTGCATAGACTCTTAAGTCCAGATAAGGGTTCGCCGCCTCGGATTTTCATTTTGTCCAGGAACCTCGAATATTTGATTGTTTTCATTTTATTTCATTTAATTCAGATTGATTCAATGTATCATTTTCAAGTTAAGAAAATGACATGCATGCAATTAGGAATGATATCTATATAGCTCATATGATAATTGCAGACGTCCCGGTGTCGCCATCTTAGATATGCAAATTAGCAAATTGCCCCTCATTTCTGGCTATGACGTAATATGATTTTTCTTCGGACTTCGTCCTCTGTCAATATACTTTCATCGGATCGATACAAACACGCATGAACCTCACCAATAGACTGTAATTGTATATTAGCAATAAAAACTCAAAATTCTGTAGTTTGTAGAAGTTCTTAATTTTTGGAAAAAAAAATGTAGCTTTATATGAAATATATAGGGAACATTGGAAGCTTCCGATTACCTTCGTCCACTGTCAGGTTTATATAATATGTCCCCAAAAGTAATATGATCATTGTATGGTGTTTTAGAAGAAATAACTTCAGTTTTAGTGTTTTCTCAACTTGTTAGTTCACACAATTATATTGAAATTATACAATAAAATGACATTTAATTCTGCTTTACACCATGATAGATTGATCATACTGAGAGAGATATATACTGCATATGCAGATGGTGATTGAATGTTGCTACATACAAATAGAAAGTTCACACTGGAAAAATTGAAATCATCTCTTTTGTCGTAAAGTTGAGTTCTTAACCAGTTCTCACGTTCAAGGTGTAGGTCAATGTATGAAGGAAATACAGCTGTGTCTGTGGTATCCTTTTTTCCAAGTTCAAAAACATGTTATGAGCGAATTTTTAACCTCTGGTATTACCGTGCAATAGACATGTACATTCATTTATCGGTAATCTATGTATTCGTCTTTGATTTCACAGAGAGATATTTTCAGTATCAACGAACATACCATGCCACTAAACCTGATAATATCGGTCAGCATGACGTCAAGTATATTATGGCGTTACCGAAAAAAAACCAGTAAGGTCAGTTTTAAATATCTCGACATTCACTATCATTAGTATCACCTCTCGTCCTATAAGACTCGCTGCGATACTACTGGTAATGTCTGTCTTGACCTTCACAACTGACGATAACGGCTAGTCTACGTTCATCGTTAATTTAAATATGTGTCCATTGATCTGTTAAAGGGATACAGTCCGTATCAGTCTGATACTGAAAATTATCGGTCAAGTCTGACGTTAACAATATAACAACAACGTTAGATTTGACTCGACTAATATTATCAATAGTATCACAGCTCGCTGATTGGGGTTCAGTGCTGTACCAGCGATAATGCATGTTTCTTCATTAACAAAAATTAATATCGGTATTCTATATCTAAAACTATGGTCTGCAAAAGATAGTTTGGAGATACCACAGGGTTTTCTTGGCTTCAGAGACATTTAAATATTTGTTTTCCAATGTTGGGAAATTTAGTTACTTAATGGATGATATTCCAGAAATTTATCCTGCACAATACATAAAATATCTACATTTTCAATTCAAAACTTAAATACATCCGACATAACGACGAAGCATCATATCTGATCATTTTTTAATGCGTTACATTATTCTATTTTTATAATATTACCCAACCCTTTTACGTTTTAAAACTAATTCTATAATGAAAGACTGTTCATTGGTAATAATCTGATATTATCTATTAGTTATGTCAAAACTTGAATTATATTGCTTTGTCTTATTGTCAATTTTGGTTATTGACAAAGCGCCAGTATATGTATATAATTTAATTCATTATGCTGATATACATGTACCCTATATACAACTATTCATTGGTACTTTGAGAATGAATGTTTCCTTTGATCTTACGAGTTATATTTTTAGTATCAGCGAACTAATTGGCTGCAGACAAATGATAATGTCTTTAACGACCTTCATAGCTACCATTTGTCATTATCTATTTTTCAATCACTACATGTATATTACAATAAGGTACACGAGTAAAATGAAGGGAAAAATACCACGCTTTCTGAACAGTTTCAAAATCTAATTACAATTAGACACGAGACAAATTATATACCCCTATCGTATATAAATTTATATATATTAACGCTCAGATTACTGGCTGGTGCAGGCACTTCAATAAAATGTGGTGGCGACTATTTTTTGCCTTATTCGTTCAGTGTATAAATACAAATCTCCTTACGAACGGTATGAAATTGCAACACCACAACGCGGACGTGGATTGAAATGACATATATTTCTGTTTTTTTTTCAGTAAGATTGGGCTGTTGTTGTTAACATGAACTTGTCTGATAAACACCAGATATGTACATTGTCTGTAAAGATCAAATTTATGTGAACCCGCTGCGAAACAGGCTTGAAAAAACTCACCAAAGCCTCAATGTTTCCGTCTAAAAAAAATCACAACTTTTAAGTAACATGATTTTTCCTCGGACTTCCTCCTCTGTCAATATACTTTCATCGGGTCGCAAAATATAGATTATTACATGGCATTTTTCATATCACACCCTTTATCTGCCCGAGGTCATGATATCACCCCGAGAGCCGATAGGCTCAAGGGATGATATATGAACGAGGGCTGAAAAAAGGTATGATATGAAAATGACATGTTATGATATGTTTATCATATACTTCAACAGAGGAAATAACTGATTTGTACCAAAATGCTTTGTCATCATGGCTAGAATTAAATACATGTATATAGCTATAGAACAAGAAAATTATTGTTTTAATATACAAATCCAATAAATGAACGTTTTTCTAAGCAGTTTCAATATCATAAGAGAGAAGTTGGTAGTTAATAATTTTCTGTGCAAATATTTTATAAAACAGTTGAATCCGCCGTGTCTGTAAACACAGTTTTCCAGAAATTCACGAAGTGAACTTACGGACATTGACGGAAAGGTATGTAATAACATTCCGGAAGCAGTTAATAAACTTGATTTATCACATATTTATAAGAAATAACGTCAATGGGGATCATTCACCAAATTTCTTTCGACAGACGTCGCTGTTGTTCCATAAGTGGTTAGCGGAACGTTTTAATCTCGATGACGCTTGAATTGTTAACGTTGGGTACATGAAGACGTCAATATCTAATGCCCTTATAACATGAATAGGAAAATTCTGTAAACTCGTTCACAAACAAATCTGTTCTCACGACTTTTTTTTATTGCATACATTATAACATTATTGTACAAGTTAGATAAACTACTATTGAAACAAAAGAAGTTACCCGTATTGCGGGATATTCAATACGGGTCGCTTCTTCTTTTTAATAGTAGTACTGTATATTATACTTACAACCATTGCGTTGGAACAGTTGACTACAGAACGACAGGGATATGAGGTTATTAATTAAATTCCTAACGGTGTATGCGTGTATCACATTTCATTTCTCTGCATTAGCATTAGGGGAAAAGGGTATATTTTACTCTTATAAAAAGATTTCGATGCTACATTTTTGTAACTGAAAAAAAATGCACTCTGAAACAGAATTTTTGATCTGGGAAAAAATTGTCCCTTTATGACCAATAATAAAAATATGGATAAAAGGGTAAAAAATCAAAACCATACATGTACAATACACAGGAACTCAATAAATTCATTTATACTTTTAGGCAGTAATATACAATTTTCAACAAACACAGAAAAAGAACAAGTAATAATAAAACAAACTTGTAACAATGAACAAATAGAATGTATGTGTGTATAGACACATTTTCAAGTAACATAGTTGGTATTTTATATCATTTATTGAAAATAAATCTAAAAACGGCTAATGATAAAAAAAATTAATAGCAATAATAAATTTATCTTTATAATAAACATTCCAAAGGGAACACATTTATGATTATTTTCAAAAAATTTCAGCAAAAAATATTCTTCATCTGTACGATATATCCAGTTTACGGAAAGGAAAAACTTAACTGACCTTCCCTACCTAGATGATCACAGTTTTTATTTTTGAAGCATATTTTCCTTTTCTCATTTTCGTTTCAATTTTTAGTTTAAGCCACACAAAATAAAATTCTTTTTAGATTCTCATCCCATCCCTTCCCACTTTTTACCATCAAATTCACGATTTTCTATATTCAATCAATTCATTTTCAAAATTTAACAAATTCTTCATTAGGGTATCAGTATATCAAATAAAGTTTTTTTTTATTATGTGATGTTCTATCACGATAGTTTCTAGATGTATCTAGTTCTACAATATTTAACTCAGTAGTCCGCAAGGGGCCTTCGCGGTCGTGATCGTTTGGTAGTTGGATTTACAACTACCTATAGATGCAATCAGTACCTATCACGACTAACGATATGAGTTCGAATCTCGCCCAAGCGATACAACAGTATGTGCTTTGCCTTTAGTCCTTTACCATTAAAAAGTTCATTATGCCAAATAATTGTAATCTTCAATATGTTTTTACATATATTACAATGAAATAAATTTGATAATGGGGATAGCATAGCGGTGCGTGTATAGGTCAACAGATAAGAAAACTTTGTAGATGCCAAAAGGGTTATCGGAAGTCATATATCGAAGAAGGGCAAGGCAATGCAATGGCCAAACGAAAAAGGATAAAATGATAAACAGTGGTCTACAAAAAACTATACAGAAAACTGAAGATTGAGCAGTACGAATCCCACTTAAAACCCGACGGAACTCTGTCGGTGACAACTTGAGCCTTTAGTTGTACATTGTATGGCAGTTCCAGGTTTTGTACGATGATCAGCCAGTCTGATTGTACAAAATATTTGAATGCTACCAAATCTGTCGAAAATAATTAAAAATAGTAAGAAACAACGAATTTTCTTTATTTATTATTTATTATGCCATTCATAATACATCTGCTCAAAATATTTCTAAAATAAATGCTATGATTAACCCGCTTGTTGTCGAATCTTTAACTGTTAATAACACTACACGAAGAAGGATTTTATTATCTGTATACTATTTTGTACCAAATAATTTTAAAGAGTGTGATTTAGATTTGAAGATTGCCTAAATATAGATAGACCTAGATATATTCATTCAAAATTTTGTATGTGGAGACGGGGACTTTATTATTCTATTTTGTTCACTTGGAGGTAGTATTTCCCGAAATTCAGGTACTTTAAAATGTTGGAATGAAGTTCATCAGTATTGCAGTGTCAGTAACAAAACATCATGTACAATGTACACCTTTTATGAACATGTATAGGCTACACCAAGGTACATGCCGATATGACTTGTAAACATCTGTTGTATTTCTTAATATGGTCATAATAAAACTATTTTCTTGCGACTTACAGATAATACTTTTATTTTACATATACTCGTCAACTAAATCTATACTTCTAACAAGTAATATCACCCGCGCTGTACTAATTAAGCTTCAATGTTTGCACCATCCAAGTTTTATAATTCAGCGCCGTCATTATAGATCAGCGGTAGAAAATCAAAAAATAAAATGTAATGAACCCATGGGCTACACACCTATATCATATGTCATTGGAAAGAGGAATGACGGAACTCTCAGAATAATGATGCCGTAAAAGTCGGAAGTGGTCACGTTTTTGCATAATTAAGGTCAAAGGATAAGAAAAAATTGTTTTTCGCTTTCGACTTTCGTTCGAAAAGTGGATTTTCCTTAAAAATGAAATTCAATTCGACACGTTTGATGGTTTTTATTTGATGGACCACATATTATATTAGATTATTGAACCGAAATTCAGAAATGAATGACGTCAATTGACGTCGAAATTAATTTTTTTTGGATGGGAATGTGATTTTTCAATGTAAGTGACTCGTATTTGCTTCCATAAAACAATGACCTTGACCCAAGGTCATCCCTATTTACGTAATAATGACGTTTATTTATGCTTCATTATATTTTGTATATATACTGTTCGATACAAGGAAGTAAATCAAAACATACCCGATTCGCCCAACACAGGTATTTTTTTGTAAGTCTGTATTTTGTCAGTCCCTAAATAGCTATGAGAATTGTACATCTCATGTGAACCCTTGTAGTTTTTTTTATTAAAGTGATTCATAAATAAAAACACCCTTTTAGACATTTTGAACGTTTAAAACGTAAATATACATGTTTCATTCACCATCGTAATCCGAAACCCAAATATTATCAGAAAAATTGGGTGTTTGGATAATGCATTTGATCTGGTCAATCGCATATGGAGATATTCAGGAAATCAAATAAATACAGTTGTTTTTATGATTTGTTTAAGAAAAGAACTCTTGCGTGCTTACGCATCGTCATCTTCGATATTTGTCCTGTGTGCAATCACATTGTGACAGAGGTCTAATGCTTGGCAAGGACAAAGTTATGTGCAAGACAAATTCTGTTCAAAACAAACACAACCTTTACTACAAACGGATCTTCCGTTGCATACGAGGTCCTGCAAAAAGTCAGATGACATTTGACCTTCAAACAATATTGGCTCAAGACCAAACTTTCCATCTTTGCAACCATGCTCAAGAGGTGATCCAACTGCTGGCTTTGGAATATGTGCAATTAACCATATCTTTGTTTGGTACGAAGATCTAAGAACATGCTGTTTAAATGTGTCTTCACTCGGAGGAAGTCTCACCAAAGTAGAATCTTTGACAGTTTCCAATTTTACCAGCAATTTGTTCAGATCGATATGGCATCGTTTCGACTTTCCCTTCGGATCATACAGCCTTGATATTAGTTTTCGGCTTAGATCGACTGAATCATTCTATTCGAGACAAATCACTAAACTGATTGGGTGGCTCTTTCAGAGCTTTGAACATAGAGTTCTTCCCGATACCAAAGAACGAAGAAATGGTATCACACCCAGTTAGAGCATGATCAGCTGGCAAGATCTCGCACACAAAGGAGCTCAATGACTTGCACAACTCGTGTACAGAGCTATAACGTCTACAATCCTTAGTGCTCGTAATAAGTCCTGTTTGAAACCAAAGCTCACTTATGTTTTTCATATTTGGAAAATAATGTACTAAAAGGACAAGAACGTCCGTATCTGGGGATTTCACAACGATGCGACCTTGAACGTTATTCTCTTGATACAATTTGTCAGAATACAGTGCATTCAAAATTATGCGGGTATCCGCCTCTTCTTGTGTGCTTGCCAAACAACTGCAATCTAACATACCATTCTGATTCAACATTTTAACTGTTTCAGGATTAGAAAATAAACCGGCCAGGGAAAGTGATTGCCCTTCTTGGAGAGAACTGTTCTGACGAATATGTTTGGCAATGTAATCGCCGAGAAATCTAATAATATTTTCACCAGAACTAATAAACTTTTTCCAGTCAGGAATAACCCTATCTTCAATCAAATGCAGTGAAAACAGACTTGGATCGACGGTCCCGTTCTGCCTTTTTGATAGAGTTTTGAATGTCATATCAAAGATATCGACGACAACGGATGTAAACTGAAAACAAGAGATCTGATTTTTTACAAAATCAAGTGCCATCTCACCAAAGGTTCTAAACCTTTTTGCATTTATTGACTGCAACAAAGGCATGTCATCTCTGATCAGAGTTGTTCTGGAAATATCAAAAAATGGGCAGTGTTTGTATTATAGAAACGTTCTGTTCCAGTTGATGTACAAGATCTGCCTTACTGGGTTTGCGCATTGTGCCATCGTCGTGAAACAATTATGTTGGAATCGGACCAATTGGAAAAGACAGAACCTTTTCAACAGTAACATCCTCTCGACAATTTGCAAGAACCAGTTCCGACGAAAAACTAGCTCAGGATTCATATGAACAGTGACTGTGTCCCCTGAACGACACTTCAGCTTAGTTTTGTGAGTCATATCTTCGAATGACTTCAACTTGGACCATATACTAGGATTGTAGAAACTACGAGACTGGCCCTCAGACAAAGAACCATCAACAAGTGATGTGACCATTTTTGTACCTTCTTCAACACAATTCAATAATGATTCTTGAACTTCCTTAGATGGAAGAAGTTTAAGTTGGCTACCAAACTGTGCCATTTTCCGGAAAACACTCACAACAGTTCCGACAAATGATTTTCTAACAACTTGTAAACATTAATTAAATTCTCTACAAACAATATTTCAAACCATCTTTTGTAACTAAAACGCTACAATTAAATACAGCAAATGCTAACAATGAAGGGTGACAACAATTAAATACAGATAACACAAGAATATAAGTAATTATTAAGAAAATATGCTTTGGTCTCGATGCAATAAGATTTGATCGGACTGAGGATTATAATTTTAAAAAGTCACGGGCAAAATATCCGGAATCATTTTCTACTTTCGATATGTTGATGTGCATTTAAAAACGGTCCAAACCTCTTAAACTAGTAGAAATTGGCGCTATAATGATAATGTTTTATGTAAACTATGTTTACACTTTTGTTTTTAAAAAAGTTTGAGATCAATTTAATGAAAGCATTTCTTCTGACATAATTTTAAAAGTGACCGTTAAAATATTTAACACACCTGCTGGTTTCAAAGAAGCCAAACTGATGAAATAAAAGTTATTTTAATAAGATATTTTGAATTATTTTATTTATTTAAGTTAGATTTAAAAACTACAAGCGCAACAAATTGCCGAAGATGCATAAATTATGTATAATATTGATTTTACTGAGTATGATCGGACTTTCTCCAAAAACGCAGTAATCCTAGAAAAATGTAGTTTTCGTGATAACGTGACCATACGATTGTATTACGGCATGTTAAATTTATTAGCTAAAAGCATAATCTAGCGTTTGAAAGTATATGTAGGTGTGTAGTCGAGGGGTTGATTTAACTCTTTAAATAAGCGACTTTTTAGATTTCGCCGCTGGCCTATTAGGTTAACGTTAAGATACAAGCGTCTTTGTGATTCAAACGCACATGTAACCACTTATGGAACAGTAGCGACACCAAACGGGAGAAGCGGTGAATGATCCCTATTTTGCCCATACGTAAATACGGAAGTGCCACAACGATATCAGCCCATGGGCAGATATCGGGGCAAAGATCTGATAACATGATATCAAGCCTCTTTATGAATAGAACAACATGATATCAAGCCTCTTTATAAATAGAACAATGGCCAATGCTAGCCTTTTTCCGTATCAGGACTGTTATCATCCCTTAATCGATATCAATCACTCGTAGTTTGGTGTGTGTGTGTGTGTGTGTGAAGTTAATTTTGTTCTTTTTAATTTGACTGCATGCGATGTTTCGTGCATAGCCAGAAATGATGGGTACTTTGCTCATTTGTATATCTAAGATGGCGACGACGGGACGTCTGCAATTTTCATATGATCTATATAGACGATATCATTCATAATTGCATGTGTGTCATTTTCTGAACTTGAAAATGATACATTGAATCAAGCTGAATTAAATGAAATAAAAAATATTTTTAATGAAAACAAATAATTATTCGAGGTTCCTGGACTAAATGAAAATCCGAGGCGACGAACCTTTTTTTGGCCTTAAGAGTCTATGTAAAAATGTCTGAAATACATGAAACTGGTGGCGTGTGACACAAAATTTAACAATGGATGACATTTGGCGACATATTTTCTGAAATTATTTAGATTCCTCAATAATATATGTAATTATATTGACTAACCTTATATTTCTAGCTTCTAAACTCGGGGTTCCCACATTAAATATAATATGATCATTTTTGCATGATCGCGATATCAAAGACATGTCTAAAATCGCTACAAAACAAAAATATTTGAATTTTGACAGACGAAAAACTTTGCGGAAATAAACAATGACGTTTAATTTTCGAATCATTGACGGACACATTGAATTTCCGTACTGTAGGCTATTTTTTGACAAATCTAATAAACGATCCATCAAGCTTGAAATTGCAGTCACGTGATCAAAATCTAATTTAAATATGATGAATATTTATGAGGAAAGTACCATCAATTTCTGGATATGGTATAATCGTAACTTCGTGTGCGGTATAATCCCTGACGTTATGGCTCTTTCAGCAGAGTGACGTCATTTATTTCTTGACGTCATTTTAACAGCAATGTGACGTTACTTATCGCTTCTTTTGAATATTAAAGATGTTCTATATGTGCCATATCTGTATCTAAGACTCTGTTCACACTAAGCGTATTTAGATCGATCGCGATCGCTTCGATATCGATTTCAATGTTCACACCAACGAAAGATCGATCGCAATCGGTCTAATTTGAGACCCATAAAATATGTGGTCTAAATGGAGACCCTTCAACCATTTCCCCCCAGGTGGCGTCGCTGTACCAACGGTGGTTAGGAAAACGTTTGTTTTCCGATAAACGCTTGTAACCAATATAATCAAATGGCAATATCATTACCTACGTGTTGTCCTTGATATGAAACGTTGCGTAATATGACGGTAGGCACGGCCTATAGAGAGGACGGAAGTGAACATAATAGATTTTAATTTGATATTTCCAATAACTTTTTTTCTAGTTTATTTCACAGTGACCGGTAACAATCATAGCCTATAGGGCCCAATGCCTTCAATGCCAATGGCAATGTAAAATTGCATGTACGTGTTTTTTTTTATACTTCATTTAATGTCTAATGACGTAAAATTGCACACGAGTTTAGCACGGTGACTATCGTGTAATTTAATCAATACCGCCCAAATATATTTTGTATTTAGTGTAGAGGTTGTTAAATAGCTTGGATTACCGACCGTTGAAACGAAACAATACACTTCTTGTTTCATGACGGTCAGTTTTATTCGGCCCGTTTTATTGGTGGAGGAAACCGGAGTTCCCTGAAAAAACCACCGACCTGCTGCAAGTCACTGACAAACTTTATCACATAGAAATCACATTAATATTATTACCAATTAAAAATAGTCAAGCGACTGTTGATGAAGAATAAAATCCACACATGACTGTTGATGAAAATAAAATGTGCACATGACTGTTCATGAAAAAAAATCAACATTATCTGTAATACGACCCAGGTATTCACGTTTGATTTTTTTATCAAAATCTCCAGAATGTTTGATGCCTTTATTTGAATGGCTTAAGATAAAGCTGAAATCGTAAAATTTATAATTTTGCTTTTTCCAATTTTGCGCAAAATTGACTAAAAATGGCAAAATTAACACCCTTCGAAAATAACCACTTAAATAGTAGATTAATAAATGTAGACATTTATGTTTGAGACAGAATATGTTTTTAACATCATGTTGGGGGTCAGTGAGTAATTGTTGTTTGCGGCAATTTTTCAGCTATATATAACCAACTGACATTACCCCGAACTGAGAGGTTATTTTACTTTAAAATCACTTCTTCATAGTGGATTGAAACAAGTGATGTCACTCTTTACTTTGGGGAGTACAAGAGCAGTCCCCGTTTACTGTACAAAATTACCTTGAAGAGCCCCAACCCCCGTGGGACTAGTGAAAGTATGAATTTTAATGTTATTGATATAAAAAACAATTAACCTGAAAACTGTTTATATATTGATATCTGTTGTCTTTTTTACATAAAAAAAATGTCACAAAATTTATGGGCCACCATTATGCCATTTGGGCCAGTGACTAATATTTTACTGGCCCAAACAAAATTTTTCGGGCCAGCCTTAGGCTGGCCTTCAGGCACTGATATCACGACGAGAACAAGTTAATTTTCAATAAGATGAAGATGAGGCTCCAACACGCTTAGTTGTTTTTTTTATATTATATATATATATATATATATCTTAAAAATGATATAGGGGTGCATATTTTATAACTTAAAGACGAGCCACTGTGGTTGGAATCCGGAACAGAACAGTACATAAAATTCGCCAAGAATAATTAATGCATGTGAAATTGATCGAAATTATTTGATTCTAACCATTAATAAACGATTTTTACCATGAAAGTAGAAAATCACGATACAACAAAACTAGGAAACCAACACGAAAATCTTTTAAAAAGGGAAATACAAAGAATGTGAACAAATATCAAACTTTGTTTAACAACGTACGTACACGTGTACTATAATTTCCTCATTCTACGGTTATTGTACGTATGCTATGAGTATTTACTATTAAATTACAAAATTATTGAAAATATTGATTTTTGCTCATGGAGAACATAAGAAAAAATTAATAAGAATGTATTCAATCATCAGTTTATTTTATATTCGCATTCACAGTTAGTAACAGGTGCCCGTGACCCAGATATGATTGCAACGTTCATTACGTTGTCCTTGTCTTATTTCAACGTAATGACGTGATCACTTTAGTAATTTAGTAAGATGTCAGAAGATGGTTACACCTTATGATGCATTTGTTGTTAACTTGAGGAATATTGTTATATAAATAAAAAATAGTTATTGTTGGATAATTAGATATAGAAATTGTGTTTGAAATAATAGTTTACATAGGTTACAAACGTCTAAGCGATAATAAAACGCTCCGCTAACCACCGTTGGTACTCGAGCGACACCTGTTGAGTAAATTTGGGTGAATGGTCTCCATTAGATCGCTCTAAACTAGAGCGCTTCACAGTTAGATGAGAACAACTAAATCGATTCGAGATCGGTTCAAAACGTGTTCATTAGGCATGCTTTGAATAAAAAGTCTGTAGATCCTCCTTTGAAGCAGTCTTCTGGTCATAAAGTCAACTATCATTGCATTTAAAATGCAAATAAGCATAAACAACACTCTGTTTGCAAGATCAGCCATGATTATATCCAAGCAACAGTCTGCTGATGGTACGTACCCGGAAGACAACAGAAAATTGAATCGATTCGAGATCGAATCAGATGAGCAGTGTGAACAGTGGTTGTTACCGGAAACGATTGCAATCGGTTCGAGATCGATCCAATCTGAACACAAAGCGGTTTCAAACTGAATCGAACTAACCTAAACCGATCGCAATCGATCTTTATGTGAACACGGTCTAACTTCAAATTGTGCAATATAATTATATAGCGTATTTGCGTAACTTATTCTTAAAGAAAATAAACGTAAATTTCTTTCCCAAGAGACATATATGTCCCTAACGCAGTCTACCAACAAGGGACATATATGTCTCTAGCGCAGTCAAAGGATTAATTAAATGTTGAAATATGTGATAAATAGATTAATGCATGCCTTTTTCCATATCAGAACTGTTATCATCCCTCTGGTCGATATCGACCTTCGGGATAACAGTCCTGATACGGAAAAGGGTATGCATTAATCTATAATTATCAGCCCGCTTAAGTGGTCAAAAACAAAAATGTCAAAGATATTTTTTCTATCAATGTGTGACGTAAAAATGTTTTTGACATTCACTTCACTGAGTTTGGTGCTGTTATGACAACTGTTTTACCTGTTTTGTTCAAGTATTTTTATAAATACTGTTATAGTGACAGCCGGAGACTCTGAGCCGTAATGAAAGGGGGAGGTTTGGCGCTTTAAAATCTGATTCAACCCACCATTTCTTTAGAAATTCCTGTACCAAGTCAGGGTCATTACGGTTTTCACAGTTTTCCGGTTGTTGACTGATTTTGTCTGTTTATATACTTATGAGTTTTGACTTTCCCTTTGTAAGATTGCTCGGAGTTCGGTAATTTTGTTATTACCCTTATTGGACCATTCTTGTGAAACTGGGTGAAATAAACATGATTCCTCTTATTATTCTAAACAAGACTCAGTTTTATTACATGGTAATATGGATTTTTCAAAATGGCGGCCGGAATTTATGCATGAAATCGAGTATTTAGATTTTCTCAAATAATTTGTATTTTTTGGAAAAAAAATGTTTTCTTCCGAAATTCACGTACTCGGTCCGATCAGTTTTTGTTATTAACGTATCGTTGTTTATTTCCGTCGTCTGCTACTGTCAAAATGGATTACGAAGAAAACATGGAAAATGCTCGTTATGCAACGAAGGATGACACTCCTTTATGAACCAAAGATTGAATCATCTTGTGTTGTTGTATAAAAAGTGTAACTGTTTAAGGATTATGTCTCTAAATACATATAATAAAAACGTAGATATAATATGGGCCTATGACATTATTGCATCATATTCCAAATCAAGCTACATGTTTTCTGAAAACGATCAGCTCTCACAAATATTAAGAAAAACGCATTGAAGTACATGATAAATAGGTTATGATATGGCATTTTTCATATCATACAACCCTCGGGCTAATAGGGGCGTCTCGGATTGATATGACATGTAATATGAAAAATGACATATAATAATCTATAATTATTAAATGATAAGGAATCTTGCTGTTCGCTGATTGGCCTAAACAGTACTTTCTTGGTTGTACTTCAGAGAACTTTCAGAACTGAACTTTCAGAACTTTATTAATATCAAGTCTTCAGACATATACAAGATATGTTACATGAGACATCAAATAATAATAACGAATAAAACATACTACCTAATTAAGATATATATGTATATGACATAAATTACAATAGTTTTGAAAATTCTCTGACAAATTTACAAACATTTGTCAGCAATTGTACATGACATATTGATAGCATTCCTTTCATTTTATATACATTTGGGTTATTATGAAAATATGGCGGTATGTATTTACACCTCAACAGATTGATATCAGTACTTTTACAAGTGAATAAAAAATGAAGCTCATCACCAATGCCATCGTTACAAAATTTATAGAGTCTTTTTTTCCTGCGAGATATTCACCGATCTTCCTGTTTCTATTGGAATTTTCATATTGCAAGTTCTTAGTTTACACAACCTGGTAAACTTGACTTGCGATAATTTTAATAAATACGGTAATTTTAATAAAAATTCATTGTTGTCCTCTTGAACTTTTATTCATATCAGAGAACCATGACTGTATAAATTGGTCTTGTAAAATACGTTTAAATTGCAATTTGATACATTGGTGACTAGATTCTAATTCTTTTGAATCTAAAAGATAATTCATACCCGTTGGGTTGCATATTTTAAAAATATGATCAAGCCATTTAAAACGGAAATCTTTTGACTCTTTCAAGATATAAAGTAATTGATATACATTACGAGATAATTTGTTTGAACTCTTTAATTTTAACCAGAATCCAATCATTCTGACATTGATGTGGATATGCAAAGGATATCGTCCTAATTCCCCGTAAACCATGTAATTTGAAGTCGTTTGTCTTACTTTTAATATTTTCTAATATTTTGAGTATATAGCTAAGGGAGATCATCATTTCCACGGCCTGTTGTAAACGACTTCACCGGAAGATGTTAAATTTCAAAAGTCAAAGTCCATTGATGGTTGTCTTCAGAATTTATTTCGGAAAAATATAGGTAAACACAATACGGGCATTTGTATGCTTGTTATGCACCACCGTGCTGTATGAATGCACTAGGGAATGAGGTTTGTAATTTGTTCGTCAATACGCACGAGCGAATTAAAATATATCGTAAGTTTTATCATTGTATTATTTATATAGCCAATGAAGGACGTCATGTTAGAAGTAAGAATAAATTGCAGTTTGATTTTCAAAAATATACATATCACTTTTACTGTTTTGTATCCATATTTCTGCTATTTATTTGTAGGTAACATAAGAACATTTCCTCAAAATAACATTATTGTTTTATAATTGTCTTTTAATGAAATTTAAAGTATATGATAAATAGGTTATAATATGTCAATTTTCATATCACACCTCATATCCACATGAGACGCCAATATTAACTCCCGGGACTACGGCTCTCTGGCTAATATGGGTATCTCGGGTTGATATGGGGTGTGATATGAACATTGCCATATAATAACCTCTTAAGTATGGACCTCAATAAAAGACTGTAATTGTATATTAGCAATAAAAGCTCATAATTCTGTAGTTTGTAGTAGTTCTTAATTCTTTTAGAAAAATATTGTAGCGGCTTTATAAAAAATAAATAGGGAACATTGGAAGCTTCCGATTACCTTCGTCCACTGTCAGGTTTATATAATATGTCCACAAAAGTAATATGATCATTGTATTGTGCTACAGAAGAAATAACTTCAGTTTTGTGTTTTCTTAAATTGTTAGTTCATAAAATTGTATTGAAATTATACAAAAAAACTATATTTAATTCTTCTTTACACAATAATAGATTGCTCTTACTTACCGTTAGAATTTTTCTCACAACATTGAAACAGCCATTACAATCTACTGTTGTTGAACTACACGCAGTAGTTTCGTATTGTAGCCTGTCAAAATGAGCATAAACAAGTCGTTCTTTGATCGATATTTTTTTAAAGTTTATTAAAGGCCACGGTGGATCACAATGGATTAAAACGTTCGAGTGAGTATATGTAGTAATAATTTAATTTAATTTGAATATTTCAATCTGATTGGCTAATCCGCCTGGAGAAAATGTTGGTTATACTCGATAACCTGGGTTGGTATTGTGACGTCATCAACGTGTTCATCCGCCAACGACAAATTCAAATATTCACATGAAATAATCGTAATTAAAATCGAGGAATCATTAAATTTTGTTGTAAAAATTAAATTATAAGGAATATTTGAAATTGTTGAACAGGTTATACTTGCATATCCTGGTTTGGGTCAGTTTACGCTTTTCATAAACCGCTTCGCGGTTTATTAAGCGTAAACAGACCCAAACCAGGTTATATCGTATAACCTGTTCAGCAATTTCAAATATTCCTTAATTAACTCATAGGCATATCTTATGAGTTAGTAACTGAGAGCTTTTGTTGTATTGTTCATTACGTACCTACTTTAACTTTCTGAACATTGAGCTTTGGTACATTGTATAGTATAAGTACTTTACCCGTACTCTCTTTGTCTTCTGTCCTTCAATTATTTTTATATACCTATACATTTGTACTTGTCTAAGTGTTTTATTTTTATGAAACTTAATCTTTAGTATTTTGCTTTTATGCTATAGGCACATGAGCATCTGTCATGACCGGGACATGTTGGGGGAGGTTCGCAGAGTTCAAGCCACAGAGATGATCGGCACATCCAAGATGGTGGTAAGGGGGTTCCCTCTCGACGGGGAGTGAGTGTTAGATAACAATACGAAACTCCTGGCCGTGGACCATAATGTGTTACTTATTTGGAGAGTGCCACGCTCCCAGTACAACAGACTGAATTGTTCGTCCCTAACCAAATACCCATAATTTTCCAGTAGCAGTCCGAAATCGTTGTCCCGTTTGACCTTTGCTCTTTCTCTCCTTTGTTTATTATAAAGTTTCTGCATATCATAGCATTTGTCTTCGTCCTCAATATAGTTGAAATACCACTGACTAGACGTTAAGTCATAAATAATCACAAATCATTTGTTATTCCTGAAACGCGTCTACGTTTTTATTACTATGACTGTGTCAATACCTCTGATGATGGACTATTAGTTGACTACGTTTTTATTACTATGACTGTGTCAATACCTCTGATGGTGGACTATTAGACTATTAGTTAACTACGTTTTTATTACTATGACTGTGTCAATACCACTGCTGGTGGACTATTAGTTGACTACGTTTTTATTACTATGACTGTGTCAATACCTCTGATGGTGGACTATTAGTTGACTACGTTTGCATTACTATGACTGTGTCAATACCTCTGATGGTGGACTATTGGTGGACTATTAGTTGACTACGTTTTTATTACTATGACTGTGTCAATACCTCTGATGGTGGACTATTAGTTAACTACGTTTTTATTACTATGACTGTGTCAATACCTCTGATGGTGGACTATTAGTTGACTACGTTTTTATTACTATGACTGTGTCAATACCTCTGATGGTGGACTATTAGTTGACTACGTTTGCATTACTATGACTGTGTCAATACCTCTGATGGTGGACTATTAGTTGACTACGTTTGCATTACTATGACTGTCAATACCTCTGATGGTGGACTATTAGTTGACTACGTTTTTATTACTATGACTGTCAATACCTCTGATGGTGGACTATTAGTTGACTACGTTTGCATTACTATGTCTGTGTCAATACCTCTGATGGTGGACTATTAGTTGACTACGTTTGCATTACTATGACTGTGTCAATACCTCTGATGGTGGACTATTAGTTGACTATCTTTTTATTACTATCACTAGGTCAATACCAATGCTGGTGGACTATTGGTGGACTATCTTTTTATTACTATCACTAGGTCGATAACACTGCTGTTGGACTATTGGTGGACTATCTTTTTATTACTATCACTAGGTCGATAACACTGCTGGTGGACTATTGGTGGACTATCTTTTTATTACTATGACTAGGTCGATAACACTGCTGGTGGACTATTGGTGGACTATCTTTTTATTACTATCACTAGGTCGATAACACTGCTGGTGGACTATTGGTGGACTATCTTTTTATTACTATCACTAGGTCGATAACACTGCTGGTGGACTATTAGTTGACTATCTTTTTATTACTATCACTAGGTCGATAACACTGCTGGTGGACTATTGGTGGACTATCTTTTTATTACTATGACTAGGTCGATAACACTGCTGGTGGACTATTAGTTGACTATCTTTTTATTACTATCACTAGGTCAATACCACTGCTGGTGGACTATTGGTGGACTATCTTTTTATTACTATCACTAGGTCGATAACACTGCTGGTGGACTATTGGTGGACTATCTTTTTATTACTATCACTAGGTCGATAACACTGCTGGTGGACTATTGGTGGACTATCTTTTTATTACTATAACTAGGTCGATAACACTGCTGGTGGACTATTGGTGGACTATCTTTTTATTACTATCACTAGGTCGATAACACTGCTGGTGGACTATTGGTGGACTATCTTTTTATTACTATCACTAGGTCGATAACACCGCTGGTGGACTATTGGTGGACTATCTTTTTATTACTATCACTAGGTCGATAACACTGCTGGTGGACTATTGGTGGACTATCTTTTTATTACTATCACTAGGTCGATAACACTGCTGGTGGACTATTGGTGGACTATCTTTTTATTACTATCACTAGGTCGATAACACTGCTGGTGGACTATTGGTGGACTATCTTTTTATTACTATCACTAGGTCGATAACACTGCTGGTGGACTATTGGTGGACTATCTTTTTATTACTATCACTAGGTCGATAACACTGCTAGTGGACTATTGGTGGACTATCTTTTTATTACTATCACTAGGTCGATAACACTGCTGGTGGACTATTGGTGGACTATCTTTTTATTACTATCACTAGGTCGATAGCACTGCTGGTGGACTATTGGTGGACTATCTTTTTATTACTATCACTAGGTCGATAACACTGCTGGTGGACTATTGGTGGACTATCTTTTTATTACTATCACTAGGTCGATAACACTGCTGGTGGACTATTGGTGGACTATCTTTTTATTACTATCACTAGGTCGATAACACTGCTGGTGGACTATTGGTGGACTATCTTTTTATTACTATCACTAGGTCGATAACACTGCTGGTGGACTATTGGTGGACTATCTTTTTATTACTATCACTAGGTCGATAACACTGCTGGTGGACTATTGGTGGACTATCTTTTTATTACTAATACTAGGTCGATAACACTGCTGGTGGACTATTGGTGGACTATCTTTTTATTACTATCACTAGGTCGATAACACTGCTGGTGGACTATTGGTGGACTATCTTTTTATTACTATGACTAGGTCGATAACACTGCTGGTGGACTATTGGTGGACTATCTTTTTATTACTATCACTAGGTCGATAACCCTGCTGGTGGACTATTGGTGGACTATCTTTTTATTACTATCACTAGGTCGATAACACTGCTGGTGGACTATTAGTTGACTATCTTTTTATAACTATCACTAGGTCGATAACACTGCTGGTGGACTATTGGTGGACTATCTTTTTATTACTATGACTAGGTCGATAACACTGCTGGTGGACTATTGGTGGACTATCTTTTTATTACTATGACTAGGTCGATAACACTGCTGGTGGACTATTGGTGGACTATCTTTTTATTACAATCACTGTGTCAATACCTTTGATGGTGGACTATTAGTTGACTACGTTTTTATTACAATCACTGTGTCGATACCTCTGCTGATGGACTATTAGTTGACTACGTTTTTATTACAATCACTGTGTCAATACCTCTGAAGGTGGACTATTAGTTGACTACGTTTTTATTACTATGACTGTGTCAATACCTCTGATGGTGGACTATTAGTTGACTACGTTTTTATTACAATCACTGTGTCAATACCTCTGAAGGTGGACTATTAGTTGACTACGTTTTTATTACTATGACTGTGTCAATACCTCTGATGGTGGACTATTAGTTGACTACGTTTTTTATTACAATCACTGTGTCAATACTTCTGATGGTGGACTATTAGTCGACTACGTTTTTATTACAATCACTGTGTCAATACCTCTGATGGTGGACTATTAGTTGACTACGTTTTTATTACTATGACTGTGTCAATACCTCTGATGGTGGACTATTAGTTGACTACGTTTTTTATTACAATCACTGTGTCAATACTTCTGATGGTGGACTATTAGTCGACTACGTTTTTATTACTATGACTGTGTCAATACCTCTGATGGTGGACTATTAGTTGACTAAGTTTGCATTACTATGACTGTGTCAATACCTCTGATGGTGGACTATTGGTGGACTATTAGTTGACTACGTTTTTATTACTATGACTGTGTCAATACCTCTGATGGTGGACTATTAGTTAACTACGTTTTTATTACTATGACTGTGTCAATACCTCTGATGGTGGACTATTAGTTGACTACGTTTTTATTACTATGACTGTGTCAATACCTCTGATGGTGGACTATTAGTTGACTACGTTTGCATTACTATGACTGTGTCAATACCTCTGATGGTGGACTATTAGTTGACTACGTTTGCATTACTATGACTGTCAATACCTCTGATGGTGGACTATTAGTTGACTACGTTTTTATTACTATGACTGTCAATACCTCTGATGGTGGACTATTAGTTGACTACGTTTGCATTACTATGTCTGTGTCAATACCTCTGATGGTGGACTATTAGTTGACTACGTTTGCATTACTATGACTGTGTCAATACCTCTGATGGTGGACTATTAGTTAACTATCTTTTTATTACTATCACTAGGTCAATACCAATGCTGGTGGACTATTGGTGGACTATCTTTTTATTACTATCACTAGGTCGATAACACTGCTGTTGGACTATTGGTGGACTATCTTTTTATTACTATCACTAGGTCGATAACACTGCTGGTGGACTATTGGTGGACTATCTTTTTATTACTATCACTAGGTCGATAACACTGCTAGTGGACTATTGGTGGACTATCTTTTTATTACTATCACTAGGTCGATAACACTGCTGGTGGACTATTGGTGGACTATCTTTTTATTACTATCACTAGGTCGATAACACTGCTGGTGGACTATTGGTGGACTATCTTTTTATTACTATCACTAGGTCGATAACACTGCTGGTGGACTATTGGTGGACTATCTTTTTATTACTATCACTAGGTCGATAACACTGCTGGTGGACTATTGGTGGACTATCTTTTTATTACTATCACTAGGTCGATAACACCGCTGGTGGACTATTGGTGGACTATCTTTTTATTACTATCACTAGGTCGATAACACTGCTGGTGGACTATTGGTGGACTATCTTTTTATTACTATCACTAGGTCGATAACACTGCTGGTGGACTATTGGTGGACTATCTTTTTATTACTATCACTAGGTCGATAACACTGCTGGTGGACTATTGGTGGACTATCTTTTTATTACTATCACTAGGTCGATAACACTGCTGGTGGACTATTGGTGGACTATCTTTTTATTACTATCACTAGGTCGATAACACTGCTAGTGGACTATTGGTGGACTATCTTTTTATTACTATCACTAGGTCGATAACACTGCTGGTGGACTATTGGTGGACTATCTTTTTATTACTATCACTAGGTCGATAGCACTGCTGGTGGACTATTGGTGGACTATCTTTTTATTACTATCACTAGGTCGATAACACTGCTGGTGGACTATTGGTGGACTATCTTTTTATTACTATCACTAGGTCGATAACACTGCTGGTGGACTATTGGTGGACTATCTTTTTATTACTATCACTAGGTCGATAACACTGCTAGTGGACTATTGGTGGACTATCTTTTTATTACTATCACTAGGTCGATAACACTGCTGGTGGACTATTGGTGGACTATCTTTTTATTACTATCACTAGGTCGATAACACTGCTGGTGGACTATTGGTGGACTATCTTTTTATTACTATCACTAGGTCGATAACACTGCTGGTGGACTATTGGTGGACTATCTTTTTATTACTATCACTAGGTCGATAACACTGCTGGTGGACTATTGGTGGACTATCTTTTTATTACTATGACTAGGTCGATAACACTGCTGGTGGACTATTGGTGGACTATCTTTTTATTACTATCACTAGGTCGATAACCCTGCTGGTGGACTATTGGTGGACTATCTTTTTATTACTATCACTAGGTCGATAACACTGCTGGTGGACTATTAGTTGACTATCTTTTTATAACTATCACTAGGTCGATAACACTGCTGGTGGACTATTGGTGGACTATCTTTTTATTACTATGACTAGGTCGATAACACTGCTGGTGGACTATTGGTGGACTATCTTTTTATTACTATGACTAGGTCGATAACACTGCTGGTGGACTATTGGTGGACTATCTTTTTATTACAATCACTGTGTCAATACCTTTGATGGTGGACTATTAGTTGACTACGTTTTTATTACAATCACTGTGTCGATACCTCTGCTGATGGACTATTAGTTGACTACGTTTTTATTACAATCACTGTGTCAATACCTCTGAAGGTGGACTATTAGTTGACTACGTTTTTATTACTATGACTGTGTCAATACCTCTGATGGTGGACTATTAGTTGACTACGTTTTTATTACAATCACTGTGTCAATACCTCTGAAGGTGGACTATTAGTTGACTACGTTTTTATTACTATGACTGTGTCAATACCTCTGATGGTGGACTATTAGTTGACTACGTTTTTTATTACAATCACTGTGTCAATACTTCTGATGGTGGACTATTAGTCGACTACGTTTTTATTACAATCACTGTGTCAATACCTCTGATGGTGGACTATTAGTTGACTACGTTTTTATTACTATGACTGTGTCAATACCTCTGATGGTGGACTATTAGTTGACTACGTTTTTTATTACAATCACTGTGTCAATACTTCTGATGGTGGACTATTAGTCGACTACGTTTTTATTACAATCACTGTGTCAATACCTCTGATGGTGGACTATTAGTTGACTACGTTTTTATTACTATGACTGTGTCAATACCTCTGATGGTGGACTATTAGTTGACTACGTTTTTATTACAATCACTGTGTCAATACCTCTGAAGGTGGACTATTAGTTGACTACGTTTTTATTACTATGACTGTGTCAATACCTCTGATGGTGGACTATTAGTTGACTACGTTTTTATTACTATGAATGTGTCAATACCTCTGATGGTGGACTATTAGTTGACTACGTTTTTTATTACAATCACTGTGTCAATACTTCTGATGGTGGACTATTAGTCGATTAGGTTTTTATTACAATCACTGTGTCAATACCTCTGATGGTGGACTATTAGTTGACTACGTTTTCATTACTATGACTGTGTCAATACCTCTGATGGTGGACTATTAGTTGACTACGTTTTTTATTACAATCACTGTGTCAATACTTCTGATGGTGGACTATTAGTCGACTACGTTTTTATTACAATCACTGTGTCAATACCTCTGATGGTGGACTATTAGTTGACTACGTTTTTATTACTATGACTGTGTCAATACCTCTGATGGTGGACTATTAGTTGACTACGTTTTTATTACAATCACTGTGTCAATACCTCTGAAGGTGGACTATTAGTTGACTACGTTTTTATTACTATGACTGTGTCAATACCTCTGATGGTGGACTATTAGTTGACTAAGTTTGTATTACTATGACTGTGTCAATACCTCTGATGGTGGACTATTAGTTGACTACGTTTTTATTACTATGACTGTGTCAATACCTCTGATGGTGGACTATTAGTTGACTACGTTTTGTATTACAATCACTGTGTCAATACTTCTGATGGTGGAATATTAGTCGACTACGTTTTTATTACAATCACTGTGTCAATACCTCTGATGGTGGACTATTAGTTGACTACGTTTTTATTACTATGACTGTGTCAATACCTCTGATGGTGGACTATTAGTTGACTACGTTTTTTATTACAATCACTGTGTCAATACTTCTGATGGTGGACTATTAGTCGACTACGTTTTTATTACAATCACTGTGTCAATACCTCTGATGGTGGACTATTAGTTGACTACGTTTTTATTACTATGACTGTGTCAATACCTCTGATGGTGGATTATTAGTTTACTACGTTTTTATTACTATGACTGTGTCAATACCTCTGATGGTGGACTATTAGTTGACTACGTTTTTATTACTATGACTGTGTCAATACCACTGATGGTGGACTATTAGACTATTAGTTGACTACGTTTTTATTACAATCACTGTGTCAATACCTCTGATGGTGGACTATTAGTTGACTACGTTTTTATTACTATGACTGTGTCAATACCTCTGATGGTGGACTATTAGTTGACTACGTTTTTATTACTATGACTGTGTCAATACCTCTGATGGTGGACAATTAGTTGACTACGTTTTTATTACAATCACTGTGTCAATACCTCTGATGGTGGACTATTAGTTGACTACGTTTTTATTACTATGACTGTGTCAATACCTCTGATGGTGGACTATTAGTTGACTACGTTTTTATTACTATGACTGTGTCAATACCACTGATGGTCGATTATTAGACTATTAGTTGACTACGTTTTTATTACAATCACTGTGTCAATACCTCTGATGGTGGACTATTAGTTGACTACGTTTTTATTACTATGACTGTGTCAATACCTCTGATGGTGGACTATTAGTTGACTACGTTTTTTATTACAATCACTGTGTCAATACTTCTGATGGTGGACTATTAGTCGACTACGTTTTTATTACAATCACTGTGTCAATACCTCTGATGGTGGACTATTAGTTGACTACGTTTTTATTACTATGACTGTGTCAATACCACTGATGGTGGACTATTAGACTATTAGTTGACTACGTTTTTATTACAATCACTGTGTCAATACCTCTGATGATGGACTATTAGTTGACTACGTTTGCATTACTATGACTGTGTCAATACCTCTGATGGTGGACTATTAGTTGACTACGTTTTTATTACTATGACTGTGTCAATACCACTGATGGTGGACTATTAGACTATTAGTTGACTACGTTTTTATTACAATCACTGTGTCAATACCTCTGATGGTGGACTATTAGTTGACTACGTTTTTATTACTATGGCTGTGTCAATACCTCTGATGGTGGACTATTAGTTGACTACGTTTTTATTACTATGACTGTGTCAATACCTCTGATGGTGGACAATTAGTTGACTACGTTTTTATTACAATCACTGTGTCAATACCTCTGATGGTGGACTATTAGTTGACTACGTTTTTATTACTATGACTGTGTCAATACCTCTGATGGTGGACTATTAGTTGACTACGTTTTTATTACTATGACTGTGTCAATACCACTGATGGTGGACTATTAGACTATTAGTTGACCACGTTTTTATTACAATCACTGTGTCAATACCTCTGATGGTGGACTATTAGTTGACTACGTTTTTATTACTATGACTGTGTCAATACCTCTGATGGTGGACTATTAGTTGAATAAGTTTTTATTACAATCACTGTGTCAATACCTCTGATGGTGGACTATTAGTTGACTACGTTTTTATTACATCACTGCGTCAATACCTCTGATGGTGGACTATTAGTTGACTACGTTTTTATTACATCACTGCGTCAATACCTCTGATGGTGGACTATTAGTTGAATAAGTTTTTATTACAATTACTGTGTCAATACCTCTGATGATGGAATATTAGTTGACTACGTTTTTATTACTATGACTGTGTCAATACCTCTGATGATGGACTATTAGTTGACTACGTTTTTATTACAAGCACTGTGTCAATACTTCTGATGGTGGACTATTAGTTGACTACGTTTTTATTACAATCACTGTGTCAATACCTCTGATGGTGGACTATTAGTTGACTACGTTTTTATTACTATGACTGTGTCAATACCTCTGATGGTGGACTATTAGTTGACTACGCTTTTTATTACAATCACTGTGTCAATACTTCTGATGGTGGACTATTAGTCGACTACGTTTTTATTACAATCACTGTGTCAATACCTCTGATGGTGGACTATTAGTTGACTACGTTTTTATTACTATGACTGTGTCAATACCTCTGATGGTGGACTATTAGTTGACTACGTTTTTTATTACAATCACTGTGTCAATACTTCTGATGGTGGACTATTAGTCGACTACGTTTTTATTACAATCACCGTGTCAATACCTCTGATGGTGGACTATTAGTTGACTACGTTTTTATTACTATGACTGTGCCAATACCGCTGATGGTGGACTATTAGTTGACTACGTTTTTATTACAATGACTGTGTCAATACCGCTGATGGTGGACTATTAGTTGACTACGTTTTTATTACTATGACTGTGTCAATACCACTGATGGTGGACTATTAGACTATTAGTTGACTACGTTTTTATTACAATCACTGTGTCAATACCTCTGATGATGGACTATTAGTTGACTACGTTTGCATTACTATGACTGTGTCAATACCTCTGATGGTAGACTATTAGTTGACTACGTTTTTATTACTATGACTGTGTCAATACCACTGATGGTGGACTATTAGACTATTAGTTGACTACGTTTTTATTACAATCACTGTGTCAATACCTCTGATGGTGGACTATTAGTTGACTACGTTTTTATTACTATGACTGTGTCAATACCTCTGATGGTGGACTATTAGTTGACTACGTTTTTATTACTATGACTGTGTCAATACCTCTGATGGTGGACAATTAGTTGACTACGTTTTTATTACAATCACTGTGTCAATACCTCTGATGGTGGACTATTAGTTGACTACGTTTTTATTACTATGACTGTGTCAATACCTCTGATGGTGGACTATTAGTTGACTACGTTTTTATTACTATGACTGTGTCAATACCACTGATGGTGGCCTATTAGACTATTAGTTGACTACGTTTTTATTACAATCACTGTGTCAATACCTCTGATGGTGGACTATTAGTTGACCACGTTTTTATTACTATGACTGTGTCTATACCTCTGATGGTGGACTATTAGATGACTACGTTTTTATTACTATGACTGTGTCAATACCTCTGATGGTGGACAATTAGTTGACTACGTTTTTATTACAATCACTGTGTCAATACCTCTGATGGTGGACTATTAGTTGACTACGTTTTTATTACTATGACTGTGTCAATACCTCTGATGGTGGACTATTAGTTGACTACGTTTTTATTACAATCACTGTGTCAATACCTCTGATGGTGGACTATTAGTTGAATAAGTTTTTATTACAATTACTGTGTCAATACCTCTGATGGTGGACTATTAGTTGAATATGTTTTTATTACATCACTGCGTCAATACCTCTGATGGTGGACTATTAGTTGAATAAGTTTTTATTACAATTACTGTGTCAATACCTCTGATGATGGAATATTAGTTGACTACGTTTCTATTACTATGACTGTGTCAATACCTCTGATGGTGGACTATTAGTTGACTACGTTTTTATTACAATCACTGTGTCAATACCTCTGATGGTGGACTATTAGTTGAATAAGTTTTTATTACAATTACTGTGTCAATACCTCTGATGGTGGACTATTAGTTGACTACGTTTTTATTACATCACTGCGTCAATACCTCTGATGGTGGACTATTAGTTGACAACGTTTTTATTACTATGACTGTCAATACCTCTGATGATGGACTATTAGTTGACTACGTTTTTATTACTAAGACTGTGTCAATACCTCTGATGGTGGACTATTAGTTGACTACGTTTTTATTACTATGACTGTGTCAATACCGCTGATGGTGGACTATTAGTTGACTACGTTTTTATTACTATGACTGTGTCAATACCACTGATGGTGGACTATTAGACTATTAGTTGACTACGTTTTTATTACAATCACTGTGTCAATACCTCTGATGGTGGACTATTAGTTGACCACGTTTTTATTACTATGACTGTGTCAATACCTCTGATGGTGGACTATTAGTTGACTACGTTTTTATTACAATCACTGTGTCAATACCTCTGATGGTGGACTATTAGTTGAATAAGTTTTTATTACAATTACTGTGTCAATACCTCTGATGGTGGACTATTAGTTGACTACGTTTTTATTACATCACTGCGTCAATACCTCTGATGGTGGACTATTAGTTGAATAAGTTTTTATTACAATTACTGTGTCAATACCTCTGATGATGGAATATTAGTTGACTACGTTTCTATTACTATGACTGTGTCAATACCTCTGATGGTGGACTATTAGTTGACTACGTTTTTATTACAATCACTGTGTCAATACCTCTGACGGTGGACTATTAGTTGACTACGTTTTTATTACTATGACTGTGTCAATAACTCTGATGGTGGACTATTAGTTGACTACGTTTTTATTACTATGACTGTTTCAATACCTCTGATGGTGGACTATTAGTTGAATAAGTTTTTATTACAATTACTGTGTCAATACCTCTGATGGTGGACTATTAGTTGACTACGTTTTTATTACATCACTGCGTCAATACCTCTGATGGTGGACTATTAGTTGACTACGTTTTTATTACTATGACTGTCAATACCTCTGATGATGGACTATTAGTTGACTACGTTTTTATTACTATGACTGTGTCAATACCTCTGATGGTGGACTATTAGTTGACTAGGTTTTAATTACTATGACTGTGTCAATACCTCTGATGGTGGACAATTAGTTGACTACGTTATTATTTAAATCACTGTGTCAATACCTCTGATGGTGGACTATTAGTTGACTACGTTTTTATTACTATGACTGTGTCAATACCTCTGATGGTGGACTATTAGTTGACTACGTTTTTATTACTATGACTGTGTCAATACCTCTGATGGTGGACAATTAGTTGACTACGTTTTTATTACAATCACTGTGTCAATACCTCTGATGGTGGACTATTAGTTGACTACGTTTTTATTACAATTACTGTGTCAATACCTCTGATGGTGGACTATTAGTTGACTACGTTTTTATTACATCACTGCGTCAATATCTCTGATGGTGGACTATTAGTTGAATAAGTTTTTATTACAATTACTGTGTCAATACCTCTGATGATGGTATATTAGTTGACTACGTTTTCATTACTATGACTGTGTCAATACCTCTGATGGTGGACTATTAGTTGACTACGTTTTTATTACAATCACTGTGTCAATACCTCTGATGGTGGACTATTAGTTGACTACGTTTTTATTACTATGACTGTGTCAATACCTCTGATGGTGGACTATTAGTTGACTACGTTTTTATTACTATGACTGTGTCAATACCTCTGATGGTGGACAATTAGTTGACTACGTTTTTATTACAATCACTGTGTCAATACCTCTGATGGTGGACTATTAGTTGACTACGTTTTTATTACTATGACTGTGTCAATACCTCTGATGGTGGACTATTAGTTGACTACGTTTTTATTACAATAACTGTGTCAATACCTCTGATGGTGGACTATTAGTTGAATAAGTTTTTATTACAATTACTGTGTCAATACCTCTGATGGTGGACTATTAGTTGACTACGTTTTTATTACATCACTGCGTCAATACCTCTGATGGTGGACTATTAGTTGACAACGTTTTTATTACTATGACTGTCAATACCTCTGATGATGGACTATTAGTTGACTACGTTTTTATTACTATGACTGTGTCAATACCTCTGATGGTGGACTATTAGTTGACTACGTTTTTATTACTATGACTGTGTCAATACCGCTGATGGTGGACTATTAGTTGACTACGTTTTTATTACTATGACTGTGTCAATACCACTGATGGTGGACTATTAGACTATTAGTTGACTACGTTTTTATTACAATCACTGTGTCAATACCTCTGATGGTGGACTATTAGTTGACCACGTTTTTATTACTATGACTGTGTCAATACCTCTGATGGTGGACTATTAGTTGACAACATTTTTATTACTATGACTGTGTCAATACCTCTGATGGTGGACAATTAGTTGACTACGTTTTTATTACAATCACTGTGTCAATACCTCTGATGGTGGACTATTAGTTGACTACGTTTTTATTACTATGACTGTGTCAATACCTCTGATGGTGGACTATTAGTTGACTACGTTTTTATTACAATCACTGTGTCAATACCTCTGATGGTGGACTATTAGTTGAATAAGTTTTTATTACAATTACTGTGTCAATACCTCTGATGGTGGACTATTAGTTGACTACGTTTTTATTACATCACTGCGTCAATACCTCTGATGGTGGACTATTAGTTGAATAAGTTTTTATTACAATTACTGTGTCAATACCTCTGATGATGGAATATTAGTTGACTACGTTTCTATTACTATGACTGTGTCAATACCTCTGATGGTGGACTATTAGTTGACTACGTTTTTATTACAATCACTGTGTCAATACCTCTGACGGTGGACTATTAGTTGACTACGTTTTTATTACTATGACTGTGTCAATAACTCTGATGGTGGACTATTAGTTGACTACGTTTTTATTACTATGACTGTTTCAATACCTCTGATGGTGGACTATTAGTTGAATAAGTTTTTATTACAATTACTGTGTCAATACCTCTGATGGTGGACTATTAGTTGACTACGTTTTTATTACATCACTGCGTCAATACCTCTGATGGTGGACTATTAGTTGACTACGTTTTTATTACTATGACTGTCAATACCTCTGATGATGGACTATTAGTTGACTACGTTTTTATTACTATGACTGTGTCAATACCTCTGATGGTGGACTATTAGTTGACTAGGTTTTAATTACTATGACTGTGTCAATACCTCTGATGGTGGACAATTAGTTGACTACGTTTTTATTACAATCACTGTGTCAATACCTCTGATGGTGGACTATTAGTTGACTACGTTTTTATTACTATGACTGTGTCAATACCTCTGATGGTGGACTATTAGTTGACTACGTTTTTATTACTATGACTG
This sequence comes from Bathymodiolus brooksi, assembly GCA_963680875.1. Taxonomy (NCBI): domain Eukaryota; kingdom Metazoa; phylum Mollusca; class Bivalvia; order Mytilida; family Modiolidae; genus Bathymodiolus; species Bathymodiolus brooksi. The sequence goes on from OY804586.1 coordinate 102,570,851, forward strand.
TGTCAATACCTCTGATGGTGGACAATTAGTTGACTACGTTTTTATTACAATCACTGTGTCAATACCTCTGATGGTGGACTATTAGTTGACTACGTTTTTATTACAATTACTGTGTCAATACCTCTGATGGTGGACTATTAGTTGACTACGTTTTTATTACATCACTGCGTCAATATCTCTGATGGTGGACTATTAGTTGAATAAGTTTTTATTACAATTACTGTGTCAATACCTCTGATGATGGTATATTAGTTGACTACGTTTTCATTACTATGACTGTGTCAATACCTCTGATGGTGGACTATTAGTTGACTACGTTTTTATTACAATCACTGTGTCAATACCTCTGATGGTGGACTATTAGTTGACTACGTTTTTATTACTATGACTGTGTCAATACCTCTGATGGTGGACTATTAGTTGACTACGTTTTTATTACTATGACTGTGTCAATACCTCTGATGGTGGACAATTAGTTGACTACGTTTTTATTACAATCACTGTGTCAATACCTCTGATGGTGGACTATTAGTTGACTACGTTTTTATTACTATGACTGTGTCAATACCTCTGATGGTGGACTATTAGTTGACTACGTTTTTATTACAATAACTGTGTCAATACCTCTGATGGTGGACTATTAGTTGAATAAGTTTTTATTACAATTACTGTGTCAATACCTCTGATGGTGGACTATTAGTTGACTACGTTTTTATAACATCACTGCGTCAATACCTCTGATGGTGGACTATTAGTTGACTACGTTTTCATTACTATGACTGTGTCAATACATCTGATGATGGACTATTAGTTGACCACGTTTTTATTACTATGACTGTGTCAATACCTCTGATGGTGGACTATTAGACTATTAGTTGACTACGTTTTTATTGCTATGACTGTGTCAATACCTCTGATGGTGGACTATTAGTTGACTACGTTTTAATTACTATGACTGTGTCAATACCTCTGATGATGGAATATTAGTTGACTACGTTTTTATTACTATGACTGTGTCAATACCTCTGATGATGGACTATTAGTTGACTACGTTTTTATTACAAGCACTGTGTCAATACTTCTGATGGTGGACTATTAGTTGACTACGTTTTTATTACAATCACTGTGTCAATACCTCTGATGGTGGACTATTAGTTGACTACGTTTTTATTACTATGACTGTGTCAATACCTCTGATGGTGGACTATTAGTTGACTACGCTTTTTATTACAATCACTGTGTCAATACTTCTGATGGTGGACTATTAGTCGACTACGTTTTTATTACAATCACTGTGTCAATACCTCTGATGGTGGACTATTAGTTGACTACGTTTTTATTACTATGACTGTGTCAATACCTCTGATGGTGGACTATTAGTTGACTACGTTTTTTATTACAATCACTGTGTCAATACTTCTGATGGTGGACTATTAGTCGACTACGTTTTTATTACAATCACCGTGTCAATACCTCTGATGGTGGACTATTAGTTGACTACGTTTTTATTACTATGACTGTGTCAATACCGCTGATGGTGGACTATTAGTTGACTACGTTTTTATTACTATGACTGTGTCAATACCGCTGATGGTGGACTATTAGTTGACTACGTTTTTATTACTATGACTGTGTCAATACCACTGATGGTGGACTATTAGACTATTAGTTGACTACGTTTTTATTACAATCACTGTGTCAATACCTCTGATGATGGACTATTAGTTGACTACGTTTTTATTACTATGACTGTGTCAATACCTCTGATGGTAGACTATTAGTTGACTACGTTTTTATTACTATGACTGTGTCAATACCACTGATGGTGGACTATTAGACTATTAGTTGACTACGTTTTTATTACAATCACTGTGTCAATACCTCTGATGGTGGACTATTAGTTGACTACGTTTTTATTACTATGACTGTGTCAATACCTCTGATGGTGGACTATTAGTTGACTACGTTTTTATTACTATGACTGTGTCAATACCTCTGATGGTGGACAATTAGTTGACTACGTTTTTATTACAATCACTGTGTCAATACCTCTGATGGTGGACTATTAGTTGACTACGTTTTTATTACTATGACTGTGTCAATACCTCTGATGGTGGACTATTAGTTGACTACGTTTTTATTACTATGACTGTGTCAATACCACTGATGGTGGACTATTAGACTATTAGTTGACTACGTTTTTATTACAATCACTGTGTCAATACCTCTGATGGTGGACTATTAGTTGACCGCGGTTTTATTACTATGACTGTGTCTATACCTCTGATGGTGGACTATTAGATGACTACGTTTTTATTACTATGACTGTGTCAATACCTCTGATGGTGGACAATTAGTTGACTACGTTTTTATTACAATCACTGTGTCAATACCTCTGATGGTGGACTATTAGTTGACTACGTTTTTATTACTATGACTGTGTCAATACCTCTGATGGTGGACTATTAGTTGACTACGTTTTTATTACAATCACTGTGTCAATACCTCTGATGGTGGACTATTAGTTGAATAAGTTTTTATTACAATTACTGTGTCAATACCTCTGATGGTGGACTATTAGTTGACTATGTTTTTATTACATCACTGCGTCAATACCTCTGATGGTGGACTATTAGTTGAATAAGTTTTTATTACAATTACTGTGTCAATACCTCTGATGATGGAATATTAGTTGACTACGTTTCTATTACTATGACTGTGTCAATACCTCTGATGGTGGACTATTAGTTGACTACGTTTTTATTACAATCACTGTGTCAATACCTCTGACGGTGGACTATTAGTTGACAACGTTTTTATTACTATGACTGTGTCAATAACTCTGATGGTGGACTATTAGTTGACTACGTTTTTATTACTATGACTGTTTCAATACCTCTGATGGTGGACTATTAGTTGAATAAGTTTTTATTACAATTACTGTGTCAATACCTCTGATGGTGGACTATTAGTTGACTACGTTTTTATTACATCACTGCGTCAATACCTCTGATGGTGGACTATTAGTTGACAACGTTTTTATTACTATGACTGTCAATACCTCTGATGATGGACTATTAGTTGACTACGTTTTTATTACTATGACTGTGTCAATACCTCTGATGGTAGACTATTAGTTGACTACGTTTTTATTACTATGACTGTGTCAATACCACTGATGGTGGACTATTAGACTATTAGTTGACTACGTTTTTATTACAATCACTGTGTCAATACCTCTGATGGTGGACTATTAGTTGACTACGTTTTTATTACTATGACTGTGTCAATACCTCTGATGGTGGACTATTAGTTGACTACGTTTTTATTACTATGACTGTGTCAATACCTCTGATGGTGGACAATTAGTTGACTACGTTTTTATTACAATCACTGTGTCAATACCTCTGATGGTGGACTATTAGTTGACTACGTTTTTATTACTATGACTGTGTCAATACCTCTGATGGTGGACTATTAGTTGACTACGTTTTTATTACTATGACTGTGTCAATACCACTGATGGTGGACTATTAGACTATTAGTTGACTACGTTTTTATTACAATCACTGTGTCAATACCTCTGATGGTGGACTATTAGTTGACCACGTTTTTATTACTATGACTGTGTCTATACCTCTGGTGGTGGACTATTAGATGACTACGTTTTTATTACTATGACTGTGTCAATACCTCTGATGGTGGACAATTAGTTGACTACGTTTTTATTACAATCACTGTGTCAATACCTCTGATGGTGGACTATTAGTTGACTACGTTTTTATTACTATGACTGTGTCAATACCTCTGATGGTGGACTATTAGTTGACTACGTTTTTATTACAATCACTGTGTCAATACCTCTGATGGTGGACTATTAGTTGAATAAGTTTTTATTACAATTACTGTGTCAATACCTCTGATGGTGGACTATTAGTTGACTATGTTTTTATTACATCACTGCGTCAATACCTCTGATGGTGGACTATTAGTTGAATAAGTTTTTATTACAATTACTGTGTCAATACCTCTGATGATGGAATATTAGTTGACTACGTTTCTATTACTATGACTGTGTCAATACCTCTGATGGTGGACTATTAGTTGACTACGTTTTTATTACAATCACTGTGTCAATACCTCTGACGGTGGACTATTAGTTGACAACGTTTTTATTACTATGACTGTGTCAATAACTCTGATGGTGGACTATTAGTTGACTACGTTTTTATTACTATGACTGTTTCAATACCTCTGATGGTGGACTATTAGTTGAATAAGTTTTTATTACAATTACTGTGTCAATACCTCTGATGGTGGACTATTAGTTGACTACGTTTTTATTACATCACTGCGTCAATACCTCTGATGGTGGACTATTAGTTGACAACGTTTTTATTACTATGACTGTCAATACCTCTGATGATGGACTATTAGTTGACTACGTTTTTATTACTATGACTGTGTCAATACCTCTGATGGTGGACTATTAGTTGACTACGTTTTTATTACTATGACTGTGTCAATACCTCTGATGGTGGACTATTAGTTGACTACGTTTTTATTACTATGACTGTGTCAATACCACTGATGGTGGACTATTAGACTATTAGTTGACTACGTTTTTATTACAATCACTGTGTCAATACCTCTGATGGTGGACTATTAGTTGACCACGTTTTTATTACTATGACTGTGTCAATACCTCTGATGGTGGACTATTAGTTGACTACGTTTTTATTACTATGACTGTGTCAATACCTCTGATGGTGGACAATTAGTTGACTACGTTTTTATTACAATCACTGTGTCAATACCTCTGATGGTGGACTATTAGTTGACTACGTTTTTATTACTATGACTGTGTCAATACCTCTGATGGTGGACTATTAGTTGACTACGTTTTTATTACAATCACTGTGTCAATACCTCTGATGGTGGACTATTAGTTGAATAAGTTTTTATTACAATTACTGTGTCAATACCTCTGATGGTGGACTATTAGTTGACTACGTTTTTATTACATCACTGCGTCAATACCTCTGATGGTGGACTATTAGTTGAATAAGTTTTTATTACAATTACTGTGTCAATACCTCTGATGATGGAATATTAGTTGACTACGTTTCTATTACTATGACTGTGTCAATACCTCTGATGGTGGACTATTAGTTGACTACGTTTTTATTACAATCACTGTGTCAATACCTCTGACGGTGGACTATTAGTTGACTACGTTTTTATTACTATGACTGTGTCAATAACTCTGATGGTGGACTATTAGTTGACTACGTTTTTATTACTATGACTGTTTCAATACCTCTGATGGTGGACTATTAGTTGAATAAGTTTTTATTACAATTACTGTGTCAATACCTCTGATGGTGGACTATTAGTTGACTACGTTTTTATTACATCACTGCGTCAATACCTCTGATGGTGGACTATTAGTTGACTACGTTTTTATTACTATGACTGTCAATACCTCTGATGATGGACTATTAGTTGACTACGTTTTTATTACTATGACTGTGTCAATACCTCTGATGGTGGACTATTAGACTATTAGTTGACTACGTTTTTATTGTTATGACTGTGTCAATACCTCTGATGGTGGACTATTAGTTGACTAGGTTTTAATTACTATGACTGTGTCAATACCTCTGATGGTGGACAATTAGTTGACTACGTTTTTATTACAATCACTGTGTCAATACCTCTGATGGTGGACTATTAGTTGACTACGTTTTTATTACTATGACTGTGTCAATACCTCTGATGGTGGACTATTAGTTGACTACGTTTTTATTACTATGACTGTGTCAATACCTCTGATGGTGGACAATTAGTTGACTACGTTTTTATTACAATCACTGTGTCAATACCTCTGATGGTGGACTATTAGTTGACTACGTTTTTATTACAATCACTGTGTCAATACCTCTGATGGTGGACTATTAGTTGACTACGTTTTTATTACTATGACTGTGTCAATACCTCTGATGGTGGACTATTAGTTGACTACGTTTTTATTACTATGACTGTGTCAATACCTCTGATGGTGGACAATTAGTTGACTACGTTTTTATTACAATCACTGTGTCAATACCTCTGATGGTGGACTATTAGTTGACTACGTTTTTATTACTATGACTGTGTCAATACCTCTGATGGTGGACTATTAGTTGACTACGTTTTTATTACAATAACTGTGTCAATACCTCTGATGGTGGACTATTAGTTGAATAAGTTTTTATTACAATTACTGTGTCAATACCTCTGATGGTGGACTATTAGTTGACTACGTTTTTATAACATCACTGCGTCAATACCTCTGATGGTGGACTATTAGTTGACTACGTTTTCATTACTATGACTGTGTCAATACCTCTGATGATGGACTATTAGTTGACCACGTTTTTATTACTATGACTGTGTCAATACCTCTGATGGTGGACTATTAGACTATTAGTTGACTACGTTTTTATTGCTATGACTGTGTCAATACCTCTGATGGTGGACTATTAGTTGACTACGTTTTAATTACTATGACTGTGTCAATACCTCTGATGATGGAATATTAGTTGACTACGTTTTTATTACTATGACTGTGGCAATACCTCTGATGGTGGACTATTAGTTGACTACGTTTTTATTACTATGACTGTGTCAATACCTCTGATGGTGGACAATTAGTTGACTACGTTTTTATTACAATCACTGTGTCAATACCTCTGATGGTGGACTATTAGTTGAATAAGTTTTTATTACAATTACTGTGTCAATACCTCTGATGGTGGACTATTAGTTGACTACGTTTTTATTACATCACTGCGTCAATACCTCTGATGGTGGACTATTAGTTGAATAAGTTTTTATTACAATTACTGTGTCAATACCTCTGATGATGGTATATTAGTTGACTACGTTTTTATTACTATGACTGTGTCAATACCTCTGATGGTGGACTATTAGACTATTAGTTGACTACGTTTTTATTGCTATGACTGTGTCAATACCTCTGATGATGGAATATTAGTTGACTACGTTTTTATTACTATGACTGTGGCAATACCTCTGATGGTGGACTATTAGTTGACTACGTTTTTATTACTATGACTGTGTCAATACCTCTGATGGTGGACAATTAGTTGACTACGTTTTTATTACAATCACTGTGTCAATACCTCTGATGGTGGACTATTAGTTGAATAAGTTTTTATTACAATTACTGTGTCAATACCTCTGATGGTGGACTATTAGTTGACTACGTTTTTATTACATCACTGCGTCAATACCTCTGATGGTGGACTATTAGTTGAATAAGTTTTTATTACAATTACTGTGTCAATACCTCTGATGATGGTATATTAGTTGACTACGTTTTTATTACTATGACTGTGTCAATACCTCTGATGGTGGACTATTAGTTGACTACGTTTTTATTACAATCACTGTGTCAATACCTCTGATGGTGGACTATTAGTTGACTACGTTTTTATTACTATGACTGTGTCAATACCTCTGATGGTGGACTATTAGTTGACTACGTTTTTATTACTATGACTGTGTCAATACCTCTGATGGTGGACAATTAGTTGACTACGTTTTTATTACAATCACTGTGTCAATACCTCTGATGGTGGACTATTAGTTGACTACGTTTTTATTACTATGACTGTGTCAATACCTCTGATGGTGGACTATTAGTTGACAACGTTTTTATTACAATAACTGTGTCAATACATCTGATGGTGGACTATTAGTTGAATAAGTTTTTATTACAATTACTGTGTCAATACCTCTGATGGTGGACTATTAGTTGACTACGTTTTTATAACATCACTGCGTCAATACCTCTGATGGTGGACTATTAGTTGACTACGTTTTCATTACTATGACTGTGTCAATACCTCTGATGATGGACTATTAGTTGACCACGTTTTTATTACTATGACTGTGTCAATACCTCTGATGGTGGACTATTAGACTATTAGTTGACTACGTTTTTATTGCTATGACTGTGTCAATACCTCTGATGGTGGACTATTAGTTGACTACGTTTTAATTACTATGACTGTGTCAATACCTCTGATGATGGAATATTAGTTGACTACGTTTTTATTACTATGACTGTGGCAATACCTCTGATGGTGGACTATTAGTTGACTACGTTTTTATTACTATGACTTTGTCAATACCTCTGATGGTGGACTATTAGTTGACTACGTTTTTATTACTATGACTGTCAATACCTCTGATGGTGGACTATTAGTTGCATACGTTTTTATTACTATGACTGTGTCAATACCTCTGATGGTGGACTATTAGTTGACTACGTTTTTATTACTATGACTGTGGCAATACCTCTGATGGTGGACTATTAGTTGACTACGTTTTTATTACTATGACTGTGTCAATACCTCTGATGGTGGACTATTAGACTATTAGTTGACAACGTTTTTATGACAATCACTGTGTCGATACCTCTGATGGTAGACTATTAGTTGACTCCGTTTTTATTGCAATCACTGTGTCAATACCACTGATGGTGGACTATTAGTTGACTACGTTTTTATTACTATGACTGTCAATACCTCTGATGATGGACAATTAGTTGACTACGTTTTTATTACTATAACTGTGTCAATACCTCTGATGGTGGACTATTATACTATTAGTTGACTACGTTTTTATTACTATGACTGTGTCAATACCTCTGATGGTGGACTATTAGTTGACTACGTTTTAATTACTATGACTGTGTCAATACCTCTGATGGTGGACTATTAGTTGACTACGTTTTTATTACTATGACTGTGTCAATACCTCTGATGGCTGACAATTAGTTGACTACGTTTTTATTACAATCACTGTGTCAATACCTCTGATGGTGGACTATTAGTTGACTACGTTTTTATTACTATGACTGTGTCAATACCTCTGATGGTGGACTATTAGTTGACTACGTTTTTATTACAATCACTGTGTCAATACCTCTGATGCTGGACTATTAGTTGACTAAGTTTTTATTACAATTACTGTGTCAATACCTCTGATGGTGGACTATTAGTTGACTACGTTTTAATTACAATCACTGCGTCAATACCTCTGATGGTGGACTATTAGTTGACTACGTTTTTATTACTATGACTGTCAATACCTCTGATGATGGACTATTAGTTGACTACGTTTTTATTACTATGACTGTGTCAATACCTCTGATGGCTGACAATTAGTTGACTACGTTTTTATTACAATCACTGTGTCAATACCTCTGATGGTGGACTATTAGTTGACTACGTTTTTATTACTATGACTGTGTCAATACCTCTGATGGTGGACTATTAGTTGACTACGTTTTTGTTACAATCACTGTGTCAATACCTCTGATGGTGGACTATTAGTTGAATAAGTTTTTATTACAATTACTGTGTCAATACCTCTGATGGTGGACTATTAGTTGACTACGTTTTTATTACATCACTGCGTCAATACCTCTGATGGTGGACTATTAGTTGAATAAGTTTTTATTACAATTACTGTGTCAATACCTCTGATGGTGGACTATTAGTTGACTACGTTTTTATTACTATGACTGTGTCAATACCTCTGATGGTGGACTATTAGTTGACTACGTTTTTATTACTATGACTGTGTCAATACCTCTGATGGTGGACAATTAGTTGACTACGTTTTTATTACAATCACTGTGTCAATACCTCTGATGGTGGACTATTAGTTGACTACGTTTTTATTACTATGACTGTGTCAATACCTCTGATGGTGGACTATTAGTTGACTACGTTTTTATTACTATGACTGTGTCAATACCTCTGATGGTGGACTATTAGTTGACTACGTTTTTATTACTATGACTGTGTCAATACCTCTGATGGTGGACAATTAGTTGACTACGTTTTTATTACAATCACTGTGTCAATACCTCTGATGGTGGACTATTAGTTGACTACGTTTTTATTACTATGACTGTGTCAATACCTCTGATGGTGGACTATTAGTTGACTACGTTTTTATTACAATAACTGTGTCAATACCTCTGATGGTGGACTATTAGTTGAATAAGTTTTTATTACAATTACTGTGTCAATACCTCTGATGGTGGACTATTAGTTGACTACGTTTTTATAACATCACTGCGTCAATACCTCTGATGGTGGACTATTAGTTGACTACGTTTTCATTACTATGACTGTGTCAATACCTCTGATGATGGACTATTAGTTGACCACGTTTTTATTACTATGACTGTGTCAATACCTCTGATGGTGGACTATTAGACTATTAGTTGACTACGTTTTTATTGCTATGACTGTGTCAATACCTCTGATGGTGGACTATTAGTTGACTACGTTTTAATTACTATGACTGTGTCAATACCTCTGATGATGGAATATTAGTTGACTACGTTTTTATTACTATGACTGTGGCAAAACCTCTGATGGTGGACTATTAGTTGACTACGTTTTTATTACTATGACTTTGTCAATACCTCTGATGGTGGACTATTAGTTGACTACGTTTTTATTACTATGACTGTCAATACCTCTGATGGTGGACTATTAGTTGCATACGTTTTTATTACTATGACTGTCAATACCTCTGATGATGGACTATTAGTTGACTACGTTTTTATTACTATGACTGTGTCAATACCTCTGATGGTGGACTATTAGACTATTAGTTGACTACGTTTTTATTACTATGACTGTGTCAATACCTCTGATGGTGGACTATTAGTTGACTACGTTTTTATTACTATGACTGTGTCAATACCTCTGATGGTGGACTATTAGTTGACTACGTTTTCATTACTATGACTGTGTCAATACCTCTGATGGTGGACTATTAGTTGACTTCGTTTTTATTACTATGACTGTGTCAATACCTCTGATGGTGGACTATTAGTTGACTACGTTTTTATTACTATGACTGTGTCAATACCTCTGATGGTGGACTATTAGTTGACTACGTTTTTATTACTATGACTGTGTCAATACCTCTGATGGTGGACTATTAGTTGCATACGTTTTTATTACTATGACTGTGTCAATACCTCTGATGGTGGACAATTAGTTGACTACGTTTTTATTGCTATGACTGTGTCAATACCTCTGATGGTGGACTATTAGACTATTAGTTGACTATGTTTTTATTGCTATGACTGTGTCAATACCTCTGATGGTGGACTATTAGTTGACTACGTTTTAATTACTATGACTGTGTCAATACCTCTGATGATGGAATATTAGGTGACTACGTTTTTATTACTATGACTGTGGCAATACCTCTGATGGTGGACTATTAATTGACTACGTTTTTATTACTATGACTTTGTCAATACCTCTGATGGTGGACTATTAGTTGACTACGTTTTTATTACTATGACTGTGTCAATACCTCTGATGGTGGACTATTAGTTGCATACGTTTTTATTACTATGACTGTGTCAATACCTCTGATGGTGGACTATTAGTTGACTACGTTTTTATTACTATGACTGTGTCAATACCTCTGATGGTGGACTATTAGTTGACTACGTTTTTATTACTATGACTGTGGCAATACCTCTGATGGTGGACTATTAGTTGACTACGTTTTTATTACTATGACTGTATCAATACCTCTGATGATGGACTATTAGACTATTAGTTGACTACGTTTTTATTACAATCACTGTGTCGATATCTCTGATGGTAGACTATTAGTTGACTCCGTTTTTATTGCAATCACTGCGTCAATACCACTGATGGTAGACTATTAGTTGACTACGTTTTTATTAATATGACTGTCAATACCTCTGATGATGGACTATTAGTTGACTACGTTTTTATTACTATAACTGTGTCAATACCTCTGATGGTGGACTATTAGACTATTAGTTGACTACGTTTTTATTACTATGGCTGTGTCAATACCTCTGATGGTGGACTATTAGTTGACCACGTTTTTATTACTATGACTGTGTCAATATCTCTGATGGTGGACTATTAGTTGACTACGTTTTTATTACAATCACTGTGTCAATACCTCTGAAGGTGGACTATTAGTTGACTACGCTTTTATTACTATGACTGTGTCAATACCTCTGATGGTGGACTATTAGTTGACTACGTTTTTATTACAATCACTGTGTCAATACCTCTGATGGTGGACTATTAGTTGACTACGTTTTTATTACAATTACTCTGTCAATACCTCTGATGGTGGACTATTAGTTGACTACGTTTTTATTACAATCACTGCGTCAATACCTCTGATGGTGGACTATTAGTTGACTACGTTTTTATTACTATGACTGTCAATACCTCTGATGATGGACTATTAGTTGACTACGTTTTTATTACTATGACTGTGTCAATACCTCTGATGGTGGACTATTAGACTATTAGTTGACTACGTTTTTATTACTATGACTGTGTCAATACCTCTGATGGTGGACTATTAGTTGACTACGTTTTTATTACTATGACTGTGTCAATACCTCTGATGGTGGACTATTAGTTGACTACGTTTTTATTACTATGACTGTGTCAATACCTCTGATTGTGGACTATTAGTTGACTACGTTTTCATTACTATGACTGTGTCAATACCTCTGATGGTGGACTATTAGTTGACTACGTTTTTATTACTATGACTGTGTCAATACCTTAGATGATGGAATATTAGTTGACTACGTTTTTATTACTATGACTGTGTCAATACCTCTGATGGTGGACTATTAGTTGACTACGTTTTTATTACTATGACTGTGTCAATACCTCTGATGGTGGACTATTAGTTGACTACGTTTTTATTACTATGACTGTGTCAATACCTCTGATGGTGGACTATTAGTTGACTACGTTTTTATTACTATGACTGTGTCAATACCTCTGATGGTGGACTATTAGTTGACTACGTTTTTATCACTATGACTGTGGCAATACCTCTGATGGTGGACTATTAGTTGACTACGTTTTTATTACTATGACTGTGTCAATACCTCTGATGGTGGACTATTAGACTATTAGTTGACTACGTTTTTACTACAATCACTGTGTCGATACCTCTGATGGTAGACTATTAGTTGACTACGTTTTTATTACTATCACTGTGTCAATACCTCTGATGGTGGACTATTAGTTGACTACGTTTTTATTACTATGACTGTGTCAATACCTCTGATGGTGGACTATTATTTGACTACGTTTTATTACAATCACTGTGTCAATACCTCTGATGGTGGGCTATTAGTTGACTACGTTTTTATTACTATGACTGTGTCAATACCTCTGATGGTGGAGTATTAGTTGACTACGTTTTAATTACAATCACTGTGTCAATACCTCTGATGGTGGACTATTAGTTGACAACGTTTTTATTACAATCACTGTGTCAATACCTCTGAAGGTGGACTATTAGTTGACTACGTTTATATTACTATGACTGTGGCGATTCCTCGGCTGGTGGACTATTAGTTGACTACGTTTGTATTACTATGACTGTGTCAATACCTCTGATGGTGGACTATTAGTTGACTACGTTTTAATTACAATCACTGCGTCAATACCTCTGATGGTGGACTATTAGTTGACTACGTTTTTATTACTATGACTGTGTCAATACCTCTGATGGTGGACTATTAGTTGACTACGTTTTTATTACAATGACTGTGTCAATACCTCTGATGGTGGACTATTAGTTGACTACGTTTTTATTACTATGACTGTGTCAATACCTCTGATGATGGAATATTACTTGACTACGTTTTTATTACTATGACTGTGTCAATACCTCTGATGGTGGACTATTAGTTGACTAAGTTTTTATTACTATGACTGTGTCAATACCTCTGATGGTGGACTATTAATTGACTACGTTTTTATTACTATGACTGTGTCAATACCTCTGATGGTGGACTATTAGTTGCATACGTTTTTATTACTATGACTATGTCAATACCTCTGATGGTGGACTATTAGTTGACTACGTTTTTATTACTATGACTGTGTCAATACCTCTGATGGTGGACTATTAGTTGACTACGTTTTTATTACTATGAATGTGGCAATACCTCTGATGGTGGACTATTAGTTGACTACGTTTTTATTACTATGACTGTGTCAATACCTCTGATGGTGGACTATTAGACTATTAGTTGACTACGTTTTTATTACAATCACTGTGTCGATACCTCTGATGGTAGACTATTAGTTGACTACGTTTTTATTACAATCACTGTGTCAATACCTCTGATGGTGGACTATTAGTTGACTACGTTTTTATTACTATGACTGTGGCAATACCTCTGATGGTGGACTATTAGTTGACTACGTTTTTATTACTATGATTGTGTCAATACCTCTGATGGTGGACTATTAGACTATTAGTTGACTACGTTTTTATTACAAACACTGTGTCGATACCTCTGTTGGTAGACTATTAGTTGACTACGTTTTTATTGCAATCACTGTGTCAATACCTCTGATAGCGGACTATTATTTGAATACGTTTTATTACAATCACTGTGTCAATACTTCTGATGGTGGACTATTAGTTGACTACGTTTTTATTACAATCACTGTGTCAATACCTCTGATGGTGGACTATTAGTTGACTACGTTTTTATTACTATGACTGTGTCAATACCTCTGATGGTGGACTATTAGTTGACTACGTTTTTATCACTATGACTGTGGCAATACCTCTGATGGTGGACTATTAGTTGACTACGTTTTTATTACTATGACTGTGTCAATACCTCTGATGGTGGACTATTAGACTATTAGTTGACTACGTTTTTACTACAATCACTGTGTCGATACCTCTGATGGTAGACTATTAGTTGACTACGTTTTTATTACTATCACTGTGTCAATACCTCTGATGGTGGACTATTAGTTGACTACGTTTTTATTACTATGACTGTGTCAATACCTCTGATGGTGGACTATTATTTGACTACGTTTTATTACAATCACTGTGTCAATACCTCTGATGGTGGGCTATTAGTTGACTACGTTTTTATTACTATGACTGTGTCAATACCTCTGATGGTGGAGTATTAGTTGACTACGTTTTAATTACAATCACTGTGTCAATACCTCTGATGGTGGACTATTAGTTGACTACGTTTTTATTACAATCACTGTGTCAATACCTCTGAAGGTGGACTATTAGTTGACTACGTTTATATTACTATGACTGTGGCGATTCCTCGGCTGGTGGACTATTAGTTGACTACGTTTGTATTACTATGACTGTGTCAATACCTCTGATGGTGGACTATTAGTTGACTACGTTTTAATTACAATCACTGTGTCAATACCTCTGATGGTGGACTATTAGTTGACTACGTTTTTATTACAATT
This sequence comes from Bathymodiolus brooksi, assembly GCA_963680875.1. Taxonomy (NCBI): domain Eukaryota; kingdom Metazoa; phylum Mollusca; class Bivalvia; order Mytilida; family Modiolidae; genus Bathymodiolus; species Bathymodiolus brooksi. Next base: position 102,586,228 of record OY804586.1, read on the forward strand.
ACTCTGTCAATACCTCTGATGGTGGACTATTAGTTGACTACGTTTTTATTACAATCACTGCGTCAATACCTCTGATGGTGGACTATTAGTTGACTACGTTTTTATTACTATGACTGTCAATACCTCTGATGATGGACTATTAGTTGACTACGTTTTTATTACTATGACTGTGTCAATACCTCTGATGGTGGACTATTAGACTATTAGTTGACTACGTTTTTATTACTATGACTGTGTCAATACCTCTGATGGTGGACTATTAGTTGACTACGTTTTTATTACTATGACTGTGTCAATACCTCTGATGGTGGACTATTAGTTGACTACGTTTTTATTACTATGACTGTGTCAATACCTCTGATTGTGGACTATTAGTTGACTACGTTTTCATTACTATGACTGTGTCAATACCTCTGATGGTGGACTATTAGTTGACTACGTTTTTATTACTATGACTGTGTCAATACCTTAGATGATGGAATATTAGTTGACTACGTTTTTATTACTATGACTGTGTCAATACCTCTGATGGTGGACTATTAGTTGACTACGTTTTTATTACTATGACTGTGTCAATACCTCTGATGGTGGACTATTAGTTGACTACGTTTTTATTACTATGACTGTGTCAATACCTCTGATGGTGGACTATTAGTTGACTACGTTTTTATTACTATGACTGTGTCAATACCTCTGATGGTGGACTATTAGTTGACTACGTTTTTATCACTATGACTGTGGCAATACCTCTGATGGTGGACTATTAGTTGACTACGTTTTTATTACTATGACTGTGTCAATACCTCTGATGGTGGACTATTAGACTATTAGTTGACTACGTTTTTACTACAATCACTGTGTCGATACCTCTGATGGTAGACTATTAGTTGACTACGTTTTTATTACTATCACTGTGTCAATACCTCTGATGGTGGACTATTAGTTGACTACGTTTTTATTACAATCACTGTGTCAATACCTCTGATGGTGGACTATTAGTTGACTACGTTTTTATTACTATGACTGTGTCAATACCTCTGATGGTGGACTATTAGTTGACTACGTTTTTATTACAATCACTGTGTCAATACCTCTGATGGTGGACTATTAGTTGAATAAGTTTTTATTACAATTACTGTGTCAATACCTCTGATGGTGGACTATTAGTTGACTATGTTTTTATTACATCACTGCGTCAATACCTCTGATGGTGGACTATTAGTTGAATAAGTTTTTATTACAATTACTGTGTCAATACCTCTGATGATGGAATATTAGTTGACTACGTTTCTATTACTATGACTGTGTCAATACCTCTGATGGTGGACTATTAGTTGACTACGTTTTTATTACAATCACTGTGTCAATACCTCTGACGGTGGACTATTAGTTGACAACGTTTTTATTACTATGACTGTGTCAATAACTCTGATGGTGGACTATTAGTTGACTACGTTTTTATTACTATGACTGTTTCAATACCTCTGATGGTGGACTATTAGTTGAATAAGTTTTTATTACAATTACTGTGTCAATACCTCTGATGGTGGACTATTAGTTGACAACGTTTTTATTACATCACTGCGTCAATACCTCTGATGGTGGACTATTAGTTGACAACGTTTTTATTACTATGACTGTCAATACCTCTGATGATGGACTATTAGTTGACTACGTTTTTATTACTATGACTGTGTCAATACCTCTGATGGTGGACTATTAGTTGACTACGTTTTTATTACTATGACTGTGTCAATACCTCTGATGGTGGACTATTAGTTGACTACGTTTTTATTACTATGACTGTGTCAATACCACTGATGGTGGACTATTAGACTATTAGTTGACTACGTTTTTATTACAATCACTGTGTCAATACCTCTGATGGTGGACTATTAGTTGACCACGTTTTTATTACTATGACTGTGTCAATACCTCTGATGGTGGACTATTAGTTGACTACGTTTTTATTACTATGACTGTGTCAATACCTCTGATGGTGGACAATTAGTTGACTACGTTTTTATTACAATCACTGTGTCAATACCTCTGATGGTGGACTATTAGTTGACTACGTTTTTATTACTATGACTGTGTCAATACCTCTGATGGTGGACTATTAGTTGACTACGTTTTTATTACAATCACTGTGTCAATACCTCTGATGGTGGACTATTAGTTGAATAAGTTTTTATTACAATTACTGTGTCAATACCTCTGATGGTGGACTATTAGTTGACTACGTTTTTATTACATCACTGCGTCAATACCTCTGATGGTGGACTATTAGTTGAATAAGTTTTTATTACAATTACTGTGTCAATACCTCTGATGATGGTATATTAGTTGACTACGTTTTCATTACTATGACTGTGTCAATACCTCTGATGGTGGACTATTAGTTGACTACGTTTTTATTACAATCACTGTGTCAATACCTCTGATGGTGGACTATTAGTTGACTACGTTTTTATTACTATGACTGTGTCAATACCTCTGATGGTGGACTATTAGTTGACTACGTTTTTATTACTATGACTGTGTCAATACCTCTGATGGTGGACAATTAGTTGACTACGTTTTTATTACAATCACTGTGTCAATACCTCTGATGGTGGACTATTAGTTGACTACGTTTTTATTACTATGACTGTGTCAATACCTCTGATGGTGGACTATTAGTTGACTACGTTTTTATTACAATAACTGTGTCAATACCTCTGATGGTGGACTATTAGTTGAATAAGTTTTTATTACAATTACTGTGTCAATACCTCTGATGGTGGACTATTAGTTGACTACGTTTTTATTACATCACTGCGTCAATACCTCTGATGGTGGACTATTAGTTGACAACGTTTTTATTACTATGACTGTCAATACCTCTGATGATGGACTATTAGTTGACTACGTTTTTATTACTATGACTGTGTCAATACCTCTGATGGTGGACTATTAGTTGACTACGTTTTTATTACTATGACTGTGTCAATACCGCTGATGGTGGACTATTAGTTGACTACGTTTTTATTACTATGACTGTGTCAATACCACTGATGGTGGACTATTAGACTATTAGTTGACTACGTTTTTATTACAATCACTGTGTCAATACCTCTGATGGTGGACTATTAGTTGACCACGTTTTTATTACTATGACTGTGTCAATACCTCTGATGGTGGACTATTAGTTGACTACATTTTTATTACTATGACTGTGTCAATACCTCTGATGGTGGACAATTAGTTGACTACGTTTTTATTACAATCACTGTGTCAATACCTCTGATGGTGGACTATTAGTTGACTACGTTTTTATTACTATGACTGTGTCAATACCTCTGATGGTGGACTATTAGTTGACTACGTTTTTATTACAATCACTGTGTCAATACCTCTGATGGTGGACTATTAGTTGAATAAGTTTTTATTACAATTACTGTGTCAATACCTCTGATGGTGGACTATTAGTTGACTACGTTTTTATTACATCACTGCGTCAATACCTCTGATGGTGGACTATTAGTTGAATAAGTTTTTATTACAATTACTGTGTCAATACCTCTGATGATGGAATATTAGTTGACTACGTTTCTATTACTATGACTGTGTCAATACCTCTGATGGTGGACTATTAGTTGACTACGTTTTTATTACAATCACTGTGTCAATACCTCTGACGGTGGACTATTAGTTGACTACGTTTTTATTACTATGACTGTGTCAATAACTCTGATGGTGGACTATTAGTTGACTACGTTTTTATTACTATGACTGTTTCAATACCTCTGATGGTGGACTATTAGTTGAATAAGTTTTTATTACAATTACTGTGTCAATACCTCTGATGGTGGACTATTAGTTGACTACGTTTTTATTACATCACTGCGTCAATACCTCTGATGGTGGACTATTAGTTGACTACGTTTTTATTACTATGACTGTCAATACCTCTGATGATGGACTATTAGTTGACTACGTTTTTATTACTATGACTGTGTCAATACCTCTGATGGTGGACTATTAGTTGACTAGGTTTTAATTACTATGACTGTGTCAATACCTCTGATGGTGGACAATTAGTTGACTACGTTTTTATTACAATCACTGTGTCAATACCTCTGATGGTGGACTATTAGTTGACTACGTTTTTATTACTATGACTGTGTCAATACCTCTGATGGTGGACTATTAGTTGACTACGTTTTTATTACTATGACTGTGTCAATACCTCTGATGGTGGACAATTAGTTGACTACGTTTTTATTACAATCACTGTGTCAATACCTCTGATGGTGGACTATTAGTTGACTACGTTTTTATTACAATTACTGTGTCAATACCTCTGATGGTGGACTATTAGTTGACTACGTTTTTATTACATCACTGCGTCAATATCTCTGATGGTGGACTATTAGTTGAATAAGTTTTTATTACAATTACTGTGTCAATACCTCTGATGATGGTATATTAGTTGACTACGTTTTCATTACTATGACTGTGTCAATACCTCTGATGGTGGACTATTAGTTGACTACGTTTTTATTACAATCACTGTGTCAATACCTCTGATGGTGGACTATTAGTTGACTACGTTTTTATTACTATGACTGTGTCAATACCTCTGATGGTGGACTATTAGTTGACTACGTTTTTATTACTATGACTGTGTCAATACCTCTGATGGTGGACAATTAGTTGACTACGTTTTTATTACAATCACTGTGTCAATACCTCTGATGGTGGACTATTAGTTGACTACGTTTTTATTACTATGACTGTGTCAATACCTCTGATGGTGGACTATTAGTTGACTACGTTTTTATTACAATAACTGTGTCAATACCTCTGATGGTGGACTATTAGTTGAATAAGTTTTTATTACAATTACTGTGTCAATACCTCTGATGGTGGACTATTAGTTGACTACGTTTTTATAACATCACTGCGTCAATACCTCTGATGGTGGACTATTAGTTGACTACGTTTTCATTACTATGACTGTGTCAATACATCTGATGATGGACTATTAGTTGACCACGTTTTTATTACTATGACTGTGTCAATACCTCTGATGGTGGACTATTAGACTATTAGTTGACTACGTTTTTATTGCTATGACTGTGTCAATACCTCTGATGGTGGACTATTAGTTGACTACGTTTTAATTACTATGACTGTGTCAATACCTCTGATGATGGAATATTAGTTGACTACGTTTTTATTACTATGACTGTGTCAATACCTCTGATGATGGACTATTAGTTGACTACGTTTTTATTACAAGCACTGTGTCAATACTTCTGATGGTGGACTATTAGTTGACTACGTTTTTATTACAATCACTGTGTCAATACCTCTGATGGTGGACTATTAGTTGACTACGTTTTTATTACTATGACTGTGTCAATACCTCTGATGGTGGACTATTAGTTGACTACGCTTTTTATTACAATCACTGTGTCAATACTTCTGATGGTGGACTATTAGTCGACTACGTTTTTATTACAATCACTGTGTCAATACCTCTGATGGTGGACTATTAGTTGACTACGTTTTTATTACTATGACTGTGTCAATACCTCTGATGGTGGACTATTAGTTGACTACGTTTTTTATTACAATCACTGTGTCAATACTTCTGATGGTGGACTATTAGTCGACTACGTTTTTATTACAATCACCGTGTCAATACCTCTGATGGTGGACTATTAGTTGACTACGTTTTTATTACTATGACTGTGTCAATACCGCTGATGGTGGACTATTAGTTGACTACGTTTTTATTACTATGACTGTGTCAATACCGCTGATGGTGGACTATTAGTTGACTACGTTTTTATTACTATGACTGTGTCAATACCACTGATGGTGGACTATTAGACTATTAGTTGACTACGTTTTTATTACAATCACTGTGTCAATACCTCTGATGATGGACTATTAGTTGACTACGTTTTTATTACTATGACTGTGTCAATACCTCTGATGGTAGACTATTAGTTGACTACGTTTTTATTACTATGACTGTGTCAATACCACTGATGGTGGACTATTAGACTATTAGTTGACTACGTTTTTATTACAATCACTGTGTCAATACCTCTGATGGTGGACTATTAGTTGACTACGTTTTTATTACTATGACTGTGTCAATACCTCTGATGGTGGACTATTAGTTGACTACGTTTTTATTACTATGACTGTGTCAATACCTCTGATGGTGGACAATTAGTTGACTACGTTTTTATTACAATCACTGTGTCAATACCTCTGATGGTGGACTATTTGTTGACTACGTTTTTATTACTATGACTGTGTCAATACCTCTGATGGTGGACTATTAGTTGACTACGTTTTTATTACTATGACTGTGTCAATACCACTGATGGTGGACTATTAGACTATTAGTTGACTACGTTTTTATTACAATCACTGTGTCAATACCTCTGATGGTGGACTATTAGTTGACCACGTTTTTATTACTATGACTGTGTCTATACCTCTGATGGTGGACTATTAGATGACTACGTTTTTATTACTATGACTGTGTCAATACCTCTGATGGTGGACAATTAGTTGACTACGTTTTTATTACAATCACTGTGTCAATACCTCTGATGGTGGACTATTAGTTGACTACGTTTTTATTACTATGACTGTGTCAATACCTCTGATGGTGGACTATTAGTTGACTACGTTTTTATTACAATCACTGTGTCAATACCTCTGATGGTGGACTATTAGTTGAATAAGTTTTTATTACAATTACTGTGTCAATACCTCTGATGGTGGACTATTAGTTGACTATGTTTTTATTACATCACTGCGTCAATACCTCTGATGGTGGACTATTAGTTGAATAAGTTTTTATTACAATTACTGTGTCAATACCTCTGATGATGGAATATTAGTTGACTACGTTTCTATTACTATGACTGTGTCAATACCTCTGATGGTGGACTATTAGTTGACTACGTTTTTATTACAATCACTGTGTCAATACCTCTGACGGTGGACTATTAGTTGACAACGTTTTTATTACTATGACTGTGTCAATAACTCTGATGGTGGACTATTAGTTGACTACGTTTTTATTACTATGACTGTTTCAATACCTCTGATGGTGGACTATTAGTTGAATAAGTTTTTATTACAATTACTGTGTCAATACCTCTGATGGTGGACTATTAGTTGACTACGTTTTTATTACATCACTGCGTCAATACCTCTGATGGTGGACTATTAGTTGACAACGTTTTTATTACTATGACTGTCAATACCTCTGATGATGGACTATTAGTTGACTACGTTTTTATTACTATGACTGTGTCAATACCTCTGATGGTAGACTATTAGTTGACTACGTTTTTATTACTATGACTGTGTCAATACCACTGATGGTGGACTATTAGACTATTAGTTGACTACGTTTTTATTACAATCACTGTGTCAATACCTCTGATGGTGGACTATTAGTTGACTACGTTTTTATTACTATGACTGTGTCAATACCTCTGATGGTGGACTATTAGTTGACTACGTTTTTATTACTATGACTGTGTCAATACCTCTGATGGTGGACAATTAGTTGACTACGTTTTTATTACAATCACTGTGTCAATACCTCTGATGGTGGACTATTAGTTGACTACGTTTTTATTACTATGACTGTGTCAATACCTCTGATGGTGGACTATTAGTTGACTACGTTTTTATTACTATGACTGTGTCAATACCACTGATGGTGGACTATTAGACTATTAGTTGACTACGTTTTTATTACAATCACTGTGTCAATACCTCTGATGGTGGACTATTAGTTGACCACGTTTTTATTACTATGACTGTGTCTATACCTCTGATGGTGGACTATTAGATGACTACGTTTTTATTACTATGACTGTGTCAATACCTCTGATGGTGGACAATTAGTTGACTACGTTTTTATTACAATCACTGTGTCAATACCTCTGATGGTGGACTATTAGTTGACTACGTTTTTATTACTATGACTGTGTCAATACCTCTGATGGTGGACTATTAGTTGACTACGTTTTTATTACAATCACTGTGTCAATACCTCTGATGGTGGACTATTAGTTGAATAAGTTTTTATTACAATTACTGTGTCAATACCTCTGATGGTGGACTATTAGTTGACTATGTTTTTATTACATCACTGCGTCAATACCTCTGATGGTGGACTATTAGTTGAATAAGTTTTTATTACAATTACTGTGTCAATACCTCTGATGATGGAATATTAGTTGACTACGTTTCTATTACTATGACTGTGTCAATACCTCTGATGGTGGACTATTAGTTGACTACGTTTTTATTACAATCACTGTGTCAATACCTCTGACGGTGGACTATTAGTTGACAACGTTTTTATTACTATGACTGTGTCAATAACTCTGATGGTGGACTATTAGTTGACTACGTTTTTATTACTATGACTGTTTCAATACCTCTGATGGTGGACTATTAGTTGAATAAGTTTTTATTACAATTACTGTGTCAATACCTCTGATGGTGGACTATTAGTTGACTACGTTTTTATTACATCACTGCGTCAATACCTCTGATGGTGGACTATTAGTTGACAACGTTTTTATTACTATGACTGTCAATACCTCTGATGATGGACTATTAGTTGACTACGTTTTTATTACTATGACTGTGTCAATACCTCTGATGGTGGACTATTAGTTGACTACGTTTTTATTACTATGACTGTGTCAATACCTCTGATGGTGGACTATTAGTTGACTACGTTTTTATTACTATGACTGTGTCAATACCACTGATGGTGGACTATTAGACTATTAGTTGACTACGTTTTTATTACAATCACTGTGTCAATACCTCTGATGGTGGACTATTAGTTGACCACGTTTTTATTACTATGACTGTGTCAATACCTCTGATGGTGGACTATTAGTTGACTACGTTTTTATTACTATGACTGTGTCAATACCTCTGATGGTGGACAATTAGTTGACTACGTTTTCATTACAATCACTGTGTCAATACCTCTGATGGTGGACTATTAGTTGACTACGTTTTTATTACTATGACTGTGTCAATACCTCTGATGGTGGACTATTAGTTGACTACGTTTTTATTACAATCACTGTGTCAATACCTCTGATGGTGGACTATTAGTTGAATAAGTTTTTATTACAATTACTGTGTCAATACCTCTGATGGTGGACTATTAGTTGACTACGTTTTTATTACATCACTGCGTCAATACCTCTGATGGTGGACTATTAGTTGAATAAGTTTTTATTACAATTACTGTGTCAATACCTCTGATGATGGAATATTAGTTGACTACGTTTCTATTACTATGACTGTGTCAATACCTCTGATGGTGGACTATTAGTTGACTACGTTTTTATTACAATCACTGTGTCAATACCTCTGACGGTGGACTATTAGTTGACTACGTTTTTATTACTATGACTGTGTCAATAACTCTGATGGTGGACTATTAGTTGACTACGTTTTTATTACTATGACTGTTTCAATACCTCTGATGGTGGACTATTAGTTGAATAAGTTTTTATTACAATTACTGTGTCAATACCTCTGATGGTGGACTATTAGTTGACTACGTTTTTATTACATCACTGCGTCAATACCTCTGATGGTGGACTATTAGTTGACTACGTTTTTATTACTATGACTGTCAATACCTCTGATGATGGACTATTAGTTGACTACGTTTTTATTACTATGACTGTGTCAATACCTCTGATGGTGGACTATTAGACTATTAGTTGACTACGTTTTTATTGCTATGACTGTGTCAATACCTCTGATGGTGGACTATTAGTTGACTAGGTTTTAATTACTATGACTGTGTCAATACCTCTGATGGTGGACAATTAGTTGACTACGTTTTTATTACAATCACTGTGTCAATACCTCTGATGGTGGACTATTAGTTGACTACGTTTTTATTACTATGACTGTGTCAATACCTCTGATGGTGGACTATTAGTTGACTACGTTTTTATTACTATGACTGTGTCAATACCTCTGATGGTGGACAATTAGTTGACTACGTTTTTATTACAATCACTGTGTCAATACCTCTGATGGTGGACTATTAGTTGACTACGTTTTTATTACTATGACTGTGTCAATACCTCTGATGGTGGACTATTAGTTGACTACGTTTTTATTACTATGACTGTGTCAATACCTCTGATGGTGGACAATTAGTTGACTACGTTTTTATTACAATCACTGTGTCAATACCTCTGATGGTGGACTATTAGTTGACTACGTTTTTATTACTATGACTGTGTCAATACCTCTGATGGTGGACTATTAGTTGACTACGTTTTTATTACAATAACTGTGTCAATACCTCTGATGGTGGACTATTAGTTGAATAAGTTTTTATTACAATTACTGTGTCAATACCTCTGATGGTGGACTATTAGTTGACTACGTTTTTATAACATCACTGCGTCAATACCTCTGATGGTGGACTATTAGTTGACTACGTTTTCATTACTATGACTGTGTCAATACCTCTGATGATGGACTATTAGTTGACCACGTTTTTATTACTATGACTGTGTCAATACCTCTGATGGTGGACTATTAGACTATTAGTTGACTACGTTTTTATTGCTATGACTGTGTCAATACCTCTGATGGTGGACTATTAGTTGACTACGTTTTAATTACTATGACTGTGTCAATACCTCTGATGATGGAATATTAGTTGACTACGTTTTTATTACTATGACTGTGGCAATACCTCTGATGGTGGACTATTAGTTGACTACGTTTTTATTACTATGACTGTGTCAATACCTCTGATGGTGGACAATTAGTTGACTACGTTTTTATTACAATCACTGTGTCAATACCTCTGATGGTGGACTATTAGTTGAATAAGTTTTTATTACAATTACTGTGTCAATACCTCTGATGGTGGACTATTAGTTGACTACGTTTTTATTACATCACTGCGTCAATACCTCTGATGGTGGACTATTAGTTGAATAAGTTTTTATTACAATTACTGTGTCAATACCTCTGATGATGGTATATTAGTTGACTACGTTTTTATTACTATGACTGTGTCAATACCTCTGATGGTGGACTATTAGACTATTAGTTGACTACGTTTTTATTGCTATGACTGTGTCAATACCTCTGATGATGGAATATTAGTTGACTACGTTTTTATTACTATGACTGTGGCAATACCTCTGATGGTGGACTATTAGTTGACTACGTTTTTATTACTATGACTGTGTCAATACCTCTGATGGTGGACAATTAGTTGACTACGTTTTTATTACAATCACTGTGTCAATACCTCTGATGGTGGACTATTAGTTGAATAAGTTTTTATTACAATTACTGTGTCAATACCTCTGATGGTGGACTATTAGTTGACTACGTTTTTATTACATCACTGCGTCAATACCTCTGATGGTGGACTATTAGTTGAATAAGTTTTTATTACAATTACTGTGTCAATACCTCTGATGATGGTATATTAGTTGACTACGTTTTTATTACTATGACTGTGTCAATACCTCTGATGGTGGACTATTAGTTGACTACGTTTTTATTACAATCACTGTGTCAATACCTCTGATGGTGGACTATTAGTTGACTACGTTTTTATTACTATGACTGTGTCAATACCTCTGATGGTGGACTATTAGTTGACTACGTTTTTATTACTATGACTGTGTCAATACCTCTGATGGTGGACAATTAGTTGACTACGTTTTTATTACAATCACTGTGTCAATACCTCTGATGGTGGACTATTAGTTGACTACGTTTTTATTACTATGACTGTGTCAATACCTCTGATGGTGGACTATTAGTTGACAACGTTTTTATTACAATAACTGTGTCAATACATCTGATGGTGGACTATTAGTTGAATAAGTTTTTATTACAATAACTGTGTCAATACCTCTGATGGTGGACTATTAGTTGACTACGTTTTTATAACATCACTGCGTCAATACCTCTGATGGTGGACTATTAGTTGACTACGTTTTCATTACTATGACTGTGTCAATACCTCTGATGATGGACTATTAGTTGACCACGTTTTTATTACTATGACTGTGTCAATACCTCTGATGGTGGACTATTAGACTATTAGTTGACTACGTTTTTATTGCTATGACTGTGTCAATACCTCTGATGGTGGACTATTAGTTGACTACGTTTTAATTACTATGACTGTGTCAATACCTCTGATGATGGAATATTAGTTGACTACGTTTTTATTACTATGACTGTGGCAATACCTCTGATGGTGGACTATTAGTTGACTACGTTTTTATTACTATGACTTTGTCAATACCTCTGATGGTGGACTATTAGTTGACTACGTTTTTATTACTATGACTGTCAATACCTCTGATGGTGAACTATTAGTTGCATACGTTTTTATTACTATGACTGTGTCAATACCTCTGATGGTGGACTATTAGTTGACTACGTTTTTATTACTATGACTGTGGCAATACCTCTGATGGTGGACTATTAGTTGACTACGTTTTTATTACTATGACTGTGTCAATACCTCTGATGGTGGACTATTAGACTATTAGTTGACAACGTTTTTATGACAATCACTGTGTCGATACCTCTGATGGTAGACTATTAGTTGACTCCGTTTTTATTGCAATCACTGTGTCAATACCACTGATGGTGGACTATTAGTTGACTACGTTTTTATTACTATGACTGTCAATACCTCTGATGATGGACAATTAGTTGACTACGTTTTTATTACTATAACTGTGTCAATACCTCTGATGGTGGACTATTATACTATTAGTTGACTACGTTTTTATTACTATGACTGTGTCAATACCTCTGATGGTGGACTATTAGTTGACTACGTTTTAATTACTATGACTGTGTCAATACCTCTGATGGTGGACTATTAGTTGACTACGTTTTTATTACTATGACTGTGTCAATACCTCTGATGGCTGACAATTAGTTGACTACGTTTTTATTACAATCACTGTGTCAATACCTCTGATGGTGGACTATTAGTTGACTACGTTTTTATTACTATGACTGTGTCAATACCTCTGATGGTGGACTATTAGTTGACTACGTTTTTATTACAATCACTGTGTCAATACCTCTGATGCTGGACTATTAGTTGACTAAGTTTTTATTACAATTACTGTGTCAATACCTCTGATGGTGGACTATTAGTTGACTACGTTTTAATTACAATCACTGCGTCAATACCTCTGATGGTGGACTATTAGTTGACTACGTTTTTATTACTATGACTGTCAATACCTCTGATGATGGACTATTAGTTGACTACGTTTTTATTACTATGACTGTGTCAATACCTCTGATGGCTGACAATTAGTTGACTACGTTTTTATTACAATCACTGTGTCAATACCTCTGATGGTGGACTATTAGTTGACTACGTTTTTATTACTATGACTGTGTCAATACCTCTGATGGTGGACTATTAGTTGACTACGTTTTTATTACAATCACTGTGTCAATACCTCTGATGGTGGACTATTAGTTGAATAAGTTTTTATTACAATTACTGTGTCAATACCTCTGATGGTGGACTATTAGTTGACTACGTTTTTATTACATCACTGCGTCAATACCTCTGATGGTGGACTATTAGTTGAATAAGTTTTTATTACAATTACTGTGTCAATACCTCTGATGGTGGACTATTAGTTGACTACGTTTTTATTACTATGACTGTGTCAATACCTCTGATGGTGGACTATTAGTTGACTACGTTTTTATTACTATGACTGTGTCAATACCTCTGATGGTGGACAATTAGTTGACTACGTTTTTATTACAATCACTGTGTCAATACCTCTGATGGTGGACTATTAGTTGACTACGTTTTTATTACTATGACTGTGTCAATACCTCTGATGGTGGACTATTAGTTGACTACGTTTTTATTACTATGACTGTGTCAATACCTCTGATGGTGGACTATTAGTTGACTACGTTTTTATTACTATGACTGTGTCAATACCTCTGATGGTGGACAATTAGTTGACTACGTTTTTATTACAATCACTGTGTCAATACCTCTGATGGTGGACTATTAGTTGACTACGTTTTTATTACTATGACTGTGTCAATACCTCTGATGGTGGACTATTAGTTGACTACGTTTTTATTACAATAACTGTGTCAATACCTCTGATGGTGGACTATTAGTTGAATAAGTTTTTATTACAATTACTGTGTCAATACCTCTGATGGTGGACTATTAGTTGACTACGTTTTTATAACATCACTGCGTCAATACCTCTGATGGTGGACTATTAGTTGACTACGTTTTCATTACTATGACTGTGTCAATACCTCTGATGATGGACTATTAGTTGACCACGTTTTTATTACTATGACTGTGTCAATACCTCTGATGGTGGACTATTAGACTATTAGTTGACTACGTTTTTATTGCTATGACTGTGTCAATACCTCTGATGGTGGACTATTAGTTGACTACGTTTTAATTACTATGACTGTGTCAATACCTCTGATGATGGAATATTAGTTGACTACGTTTTTATTACTATGACTGTGGCAAAACCTCTGATGGTGGACTATTAGTTGACTACGTTTTTATTACTATGACTTTGTCAATACCTCTGATGGTGGACTATTAGTTGACTACGTTTTTATTACTATGACTGTCAATACCTCTGATGGTGGACTATTAGTTGCATACGTTTTTATTACTATGACTGTCAATACCTCTGATGATGGACTATTAGTTGACTACGTTTTTATTACTATGACTGTGTCAATACCTCTGATGGTGGACTATTAGACTATTAGTTGACTACGTTTTTATTACTATGACTGTGTCAATACCTCTGATGGTGGACTATTAGTTGACTACGTTTTTATTACTATGACTGTGTCAATACCTCTGATGGTGGACTATTAGTTGACTACGTTTTCATTACTATGACTGTGTCAATACCTCTGATGGTGGACTATTAGTTGACTTCGTTTTTATTACTATGACTGTGTCAATACCTCTGATGGTGGACTATTAGTTGACTACGTTTTTATTACTATGACTGTGTCAATACCTCTGATGGTGGACTATTAGTTGACTACGTTTTTATTACTATGACTGTGTCAATACCTCTGATGGTGGACTATTAGTTGCATACGTTTTTATTACTATGACTGTGTCAATACCTCTGATGGTGGACAATTAGTTGACTACGTTTTTATTGCTATGACTGTGTCAATACCTCTGATGGTGGACTATTAGACTATTAGTTGACTATGTTTTTATTGCTATGACTGTGTCAATACCTCTGATGGTGGACTATTAGTTGACTACGTTTTAATTACTATGACTGTGTCAATACCTCTGATGATGGAATATTAGGTGACTACGTTTTTATTACTATGACTGTGGCAATACCTCTGATGGTGGACTATTAATTGACTACGTTTTTATTACTATGACTTTGTCAATACCTCTGATGGTGGACTATTAGTTGACTACGTTTTTATTACTATGACTGTGTCAATACCTCTGATGGTGGACTATTAGTTGCATACGTTTTTATTACTATGACTGTGTCAATACCTCTGATGGTGGACTATTAGTTGACTACGTTTTTATTACTATGACTGTGTCAATACCTCTGATGGTGGACTATTAGTTGACTACGTTTTTATTACTATGACTGTGGCAATACCTCTGATGGTGGACTATTAGTTGACTACGTTTTTATTACTATGACTGTATCAATACCTCTGATGATGGACTATTAGACTATTAGTTGACTACGTTTTTATTACAATCACTGTGTCGATATCTCTGATGGTAGACTATTAGTTGACTCCGTTTTTATTGCAATCACTGCGTCAATACCACTGATGGTAGACTATTAGTTGACTACGTTTTTATTAATATGACTGTCAATACCTCTGATGATGGA
Organism: Bathymodiolus brooksi; assembly: GCA_963680875.1. NCBI lineage: Eukaryota > Metazoa > Mollusca > Bivalvia > Mytilida > Modiolidae > Bathymodiolus > Bathymodiolus brooksi. The sequence goes on from OY804586.1 coordinate 102,602,226, forward strand.
CTATTAGTTGACTACGTTTTTATTACTATAACTGTGTCAATACCTCTGATGGTGGACTATTAGACTATTAGTTGACTACGTTTTTATTACTATGGCTGTGTCAATACCTCTGATGGTGGACTATTAGTTGACCACGTTTTTATTACTATGACTGTGTCAATATCTCTGATGGTGGACTATTAGTTGACTACGTTTTTATTACAATCACTGTGTCAATACCTCTGAAGGTGGACTATTAGTTGACTACGCTTTTATTACTATGACTGTGTCAATACCTCTGATGGTGGACTATTAGTTGACTACGTTTTTATTACAATCACTGTGTCAATACCTCTGATGGTGGACTATTAGTTGACTACGTTTTTATTACAATTACTCTGTCAATACCTCTGATGGTGGACTATTAGTTGACTACGTTTTTATTACAATCACTGCGTCAATACCTCTGATGGTGGACTATTAGTTGACTACGTTTTTATTACTATGACTGTCAATACCTCTGATGATGGACTATTAGTTGACTACGTTTTTATTACTATGACTGTGTCAATACCTCTGATGGTGGACTATTAGACTATTAGTTGACTACGTTTTTATTACTATGACTGTGTCAATACCTCTGATGGTGGACTATTAGTTGACTACGTTTTTATTACTATGACTGTGTCAATACCTCTGATGGTGGACTATTAGTTGACTACGTTTTTATTACTATGACTGTGTCAATACCTCTGATTGTGGACTATTAGTTGACTACGTTTTCATTACTATGACTGTGTCAATACCTCTGATGGTGGACTATTAGTTGACTACGTTTTTATTACTATGACTGTGTCAATACCTTAGATGATGGAATATTAGTTGACTATGTTTTTATTACTATGACTGTGTCAATACCTCTGATGGTGGACTATTAGTTGACTACGTTTTTATTACTATGACTGTGTCAATACCTCTGATGGTGGACTATTAGTTGACTACGTTTTTATTACTATGACTGTGTCAATACCTCTGATGGTGGACTATTAGTTGACTACGTTTTTATTACTATGACTGTGTCAATACCTCTGATGGTGGACTATTAGTTGACTACGTTTTTATCACTATGACTGTGGCAATACCTCTGATGGTGGACTATTAGTTGACTACGTTTTTATTACTATGACTGTGTCAATACCTCTGATGGTGGACTATTAGACTATTAGTTGACTACGTTTTTACTACAATCACTGTGTCGATACCTCTGATGGTAGACTATTAGTTGACTACGTTTTTATTACTATCACTGTGTCAATACCTCTGATGGTGGACTATTAGTTGACTACGTTTTTATTACTATGACTGTGTCAATACCTCTGATGGTGGACTATTATTTGACTACGTTTTATTACAATCACTGTGTCAATACCTCTGATGGTGGGCTATTAGTTGACTACGTTTTTATTACTATGACTGTGTCAATACCTCTGATGGTGGAGTATTAGTTGACTACGTTTTAATTACAATCACTGTGTCAATACCTCTGATGGTGGACTATTAGTTGACTACGTTTTTATTACAATCACTGTGTCAATACCTCTGAAGGTGGACTATTAGTTGACTACGTTTATATTACTATGACTGTGGCGATTCCTCGGCTGGTGGACTATTAGTTGACTACGTTTGTATTACTATGACTGTGTCAATACCTCTGATGGTGGACTATTAGTTGACTACGTTTTAATTACAATCACTGCGTCAATACCTCTGATGGTGGACTATTAGTTGACTACGTTTTTATTACTATGACTGTGTCAATACCTCTGATGGTGGACTATTAGTTGACTACGTTTTTATTACAATGACTGTGTCAATACCTCTGATGGTGGACTATTAGTTGACTACGTTTTTATTACTATGACTGTGTCAATACCTCTGATGATGGAATATTACTTGACTACGTTTTTATTACTATGACTGTGTCAATACCTCTGATGGTGGACTATTAGTTGACTAAGTTTTTATTACTATGACTGTGTCAATACCTCTGATGGTGGACTATTAATTGACTACGTTTTTATTACTATGACTGTGTCAATACCTCTGATGGTGGACTATTAGTTGCATACGTTTTTATTACTATGACTATGTCAATACCTCTGATGGTGGACTATTAGTTGACTACGTTTTTATTACTATGACTGTGTCAATACCTCTGATGGTGGACTATTAGTTGACTACGTTTTTATTACTATGAATGTGGCAATACCTCTGATGGTGGACTATTAGTTGACTACGTTTTTATTACTATGACTGTGTCAATACCTCTGATGGTGGACTATTAGACTATTAGTTGACTACGTTTTTATTACAATCACTGTGTCGATACCTCTGATGGTAGACTATTAGTTGACTACGTTTTTATTACAATCACTGTGTCAATACCTCTGATGGTGGACTATTAGTTGACTACGTTTTTATTACTATGACTGTGGCAATACCTCTGATGGTGGACTATTAGTTGACTACGTTTTTATTACTATGATTGTGTCAATACCTCTGATGGTGGACTATTAGACTATTAGTTGACTACGTTTTTATTACAAACACTGTGTCGATACCTCTGTTGGTAGACTATTAGTTGACTACGTTTTTATTGCAATCACTGTGTCAATACCTCTGATAGCGGACTATTATTTGAATACGTTTTATTACAATCACTGTGTCAATACTTCTGATGGTGGACTATTAGTTGACTATGTTTTTATTACAATCACTGTGTCAATACCTCTGATGGTGGACTATTAGTTGACTACGTTTTTATTACTATGACTGTGTCAATACCTCTGATGGTGGACTATTAGTTGACTACGTTTTTATCACTATGACTGTGGCAATACCTCTGATGGTGGACTATTAGTTGACTACGTTTTTATTACTATGACTGTGTCAATACCTCTGATGGTGGACTATTAGACTATTAGTTGACTACGTTTTTACTACAATCACTGTGTCGATACCTCTGATGGTAGACTATTAGTTGACTACGTTTTTATTACTATCACTGTGTCAATACCTCTGATGGTGGACTATTAGTTGACTACGTTTTTATTACTATGACTGTGTCAATACCTCTGATGGTGGACTATTATTTGACTACGTTTTATTACAATCACTGTGTCAATACCTCTGATGGTGGGCTATTAGTTGACTACGTTTTTATTACTATGACTGTGTCAATACCTCTGATGGTGGAGTATTAGTTGACTACGTTTTAATTACAATCACTGTGTCAATACCTCTGATGGTGGACTATTAGTTGACTACGTTTTTATTACAATCACTGTGTCAATACCTCTGAAGGTGGACTATTAGTTGACTACGTTTATATTACTATGACTGTGGCGATTCCTCGGCTGGTGGACTATTAGTTGACTACGTTTGTATTACTATGACTGTGTCAATACCTCTGATGGTGGACTATTAGTTGACTACGTTTTAATTACAATCACTGTGTCAATACCTCTGATGGTGGACTATTAGTTGACTACGTTTTTATTACAATTACTCTGTCAATACCTCTGATGGTGGACTATTAGTTGACTACGTTTTTATTACAATCACTGCGTCAATACCTCTGATGGTGGACTATTAGTTGACTACGTTTTTATTACTATGACTGTCAATACCTCTGATGATGGACTATTAGTTGACTACGTTTTTATTACTATGACTGTGTCAATACCTCTGATGGTGGACTATTAGACTATTAGTTGACTACGTTTTTATTACTATGACTGTGTCAATACCTCTGATGGTGGACTATTAGTTGACTACGTTTTTATTACTATGACTGTGTCAATACCTCTGATGGTGGACTATTAGTTGACTACGTTTTTATTACTATGACTGTGTCAATACCTCTGATTGTGGACTATTAGTTGACTACGTTTTCATTACTATGACTGTGTCAATACCTCTGATGGTGGACTATTAGTTGACTACGTTTTTATTACTATGACTGTGTCAATACCTTAGATGATGGAATATTAGTTGACTACGTTTTTATTACTATGACTGTGTCAATACCTCTGATGGTGGACTATTAGTTGACTACGTTTTTATTACTATGACTGTGTCAATACCTCTGATGGTGGACTATTAGTTGACTACGTTTTTATTACTATGACTGTGTCAATACCTCTGATGGTGGACTATTAGTTGACTACGTTTTTATTACTATGACTGTGTCAATACCTCTGATGGTGGACTATTAGTTGACTACGTTTTTATCACTATGACTGTGGCAATACCTCTGATGGTGGACTATTAGTTGACTACGTTTTTATTACTATGACTGTGTCAATACCTCTGATGGTGGACTATTAGACTATTAGTTGACTACGTTTTTACTACAATCACTGTGTCGATACCTCTGATGGTAGACTATTAGTTGACTACGTTTTTATTACTATCACTGTGTCAATACCTCTGATGGTGGACTATTAGTTGACTACGTTTTTATTACTATGACTGTGTCAATACCTCTGATGGTGGACTATTATTTGACTACGTTTTATTACAATCACTGTGTCAATACCTCTGATGGTGGGCTATTAGTTGACTACGTTTTTATTACTATGACTGTGTCAATACCTCTGATGGTGGAGTATTAGTTGACTACGTTTTAATTACAATCACTGTGTCAATACCTCTGATGGTGGACTATTAGTTGACTACGTTTTTATTACAATCACTGTGTCAATACCTCTGAAGGTGGACTATTAGTTGACTACGTTTATATTACTATGACTGTGGCGATTCCTCGGCTGGTGGACTATTAGTTGACTACGTTTGTATTACTATGACTGTGTCAATACCTCTGATGGTGGACTATTAGTTGACTACGTTTTAATTACAATCACTGCGTCAATACCTCTGATGGTGGACTATTAGTTGACTACGTTTTTATTACTATGACTGTGTCAATACCTCTGATGGTGGACTATTAGTTGACTAAGTTTTAATTACAATCACTGCGTCAATACTTCTGATGGTGGACTATTAGACTATTAGTTGACTACGTTTTTATTACTATGACTGTGTCAATACCTCTGATGGTGGACTATTAGTTGACTACGTTTTTATTACAATGACTGTGTCAATACCTCTGATGGTGGACTATTAGTTGACTACGTTTTTATTACTATGACTGTGTCAATACCTCTGATGATGGAATATTACTTGACTACGTTTTTATTACTATGACTGTGTCAATACCTCTGATGGTGGACTATTAGTTGACTAAGTTTTTATTACTATGACTGTGTCAATACCTCTGATGGTGGACTATTAATTGACTACGTTTTTATTACTATGACTGTGTCAATACCTCTGATGGTGGACTATTAGTTGCATACGTTTTTATTACTATGACTATGTCAATACCTCTGATGGTGGACTATTAGTTGACTACGTTTTTATTACTATGACTGTGTCGATACCTCTGATGGTGGACTATTAGTTGACTACGTTTTTATTACTATGAATGTGGCAATACCTCTGATGGTGGACTATTAGTTGACTACGTTTTTATTACTATGACTGTGTCAATACCTCTGATGGTGGACTATTAGACTATTAGTTGACTACGTTTTTATTACAATCACTGTGTCGATACCTCTGATGGTAGACTATTAGTTGACTACGTTTTTATTACAATCACTGTGTCAATACCTCTGATGGTGGACTATTAGTTGACTACGTTTTTATTACTATGACTGTGGCAATACCTCTGATGGTGGACTATTAGTTGACTACGTTTTTATTACTATGATTGTGTCAATACCTCTGATGGTGGACTATTAGACTATTAGTTGACTACGTTTTTATTACAAACACTGTGTCGATACCTCTGTTGGTAGACTATTAGTTGACTACGTTTTTATTGCAATCACTGTGTCAATACCTCTGATAGCGGACTATTATTTGAATACGTTTTATTACAATCACTGTGTCAATACTTCTGATGGTGGACTATTAGTTGACTACGTTTTTATTACAATCACTGTGTCAATACCTCTGATGGTGGACTATTAGTTGACTACGTTTTTATTACTATGACTGTGTCAATACCTCTGATGGTGGACTATTAGTTGACTACGTTTTTATCACTATGACTGTGGCAATACCTCTGATGGTGGACTATTAGTTGACTACGTTTTTATTACTATGACTGTGTCAATACCTCTGATGGTGGACTATTAGACTATTAGTTGACTACGTTTTTACTACAATCACTGTGTCGATACCTCTGATGGTAGACTATTAGTTGACTACGTTTTTATTACTATCACTGTGTCAATACCTCTGATGGTGGACTATTAGTTGACTACGTTTTTATTACTATGACTGTGTCAATACCTCTGATGGTGGACTATTATTTGACTACGTTTTATTACAATCACTGTGTCAATACCTCTGATGGTGGGCTATTAGTTGACTACGTTTTTATTACTATGACTGTGTCAATACCTCTGATGGTGGAGTATTAGTTGACTACGTTTTAATTACAATCACTGTGTCAATACCTCTGATGGTGGACTATTAGTTGACTACGTTTTTATTACAATCACTGTGTCAATACCTCTGAAGGTGGACTATTAGTTGACTACGTTTATATTACTATGACTGTGGCGATTCCTCGGCTGGTGGACTATTAGTTGACTACGTTTGTATTACTATGACTGTGTCAATACCTCTGATGGTGGACTATTAGTTGACTACGTTTTAATTACAATCACTGCGTCAATACCTCTGATGGTGGACTATTAGTTGACTACGTTTTTATTACTATGACTGTGTCAATACCTCTGATGGTGGACTATTAGTTGACTAAGTTTTAATTACAATCACTGCGTCAATACTTCTGATGGTGGACTATTAGACTATTAGTTGACTACGTTTTTATTACAATCACTGTCAATACCTCTGATGGTGGACTATTAGTTGTTTACGTTTTTATTACAATCACTGTCAATACCTCTGATGGTGGACTATTAGACTATTAGTTGACTACCTTTTTATCACAATCACTGTCGATACCTCTGATGGTGGACTATTAATTGACTACTTTTTATTACAATCACTGTCAATACCTCTGATGATGGACTGTTAGACTATTAGTTGACTACGTTTTTATTACAATCACTGTCAATACCTCTGATGGTGGACTATTAGACTATTAGTTGACTACGTTTTTATTACAATCACTGTGTCGATACCTCTGATGGTGGACTATTAGTTGACAACGTTTTTATTACAATCACTGTGTCAATACCTTTGATGGTGGACTATTAGTTGACTACGTTTTCATTACAATCCCTGTGTCGATACCTCTGATGGTGGACTATTAGTTGACTACGTTTTTATTACAATCACTGTGTCGATACCTCTAATGATGGACTATTAGTTGACTACGTTTTTATTACAATGACTGTGTCAATACCTCTGATGGTGGACTATTAGACTATTAGTTGACTACGTTTTTATTACAATCACTGTCAATACATCTTATGGTGGACTATTAGTTGACTACGTTTTTATTACTATGATTGTGTCGATTCCTCGGCTGGTGGACTATTAGTTGACTACGTTTGTATTACTATGACTGTGGCGATTCCTCGGCTGGTGGACTATTAGTTGACTACGTTTGTATTACTATGACTGTGTCAATACCTCTGATGGTGGACTATTAGTTGACTACGTTTTTATTACAATCACTGTGTCGATACCTCTGATGGTGGACTATTAGTTGACTACGTTTTTATTACAATCACTGTGTCAATTCCTCTGATGGTGGACTATTAGTAGACTACGTTTTTATTACTATGACTGTGTCAATACCTCTGATGGTGGACTATTAGTTGACTACGTTTTTATTACAATCACTGTGTCGATACCTCTGATGGTGGACTATTAGTTGACTACGTTTTTATTACAATCGCTGTCAATATCTCTGATGGTGGACTATTAGTTGACTACGTTTTTACTACTATGACTGTGTCAATACCTCTGATGGTGGACTATTAGTTGACTACGTTTTTATTACAATCACTGTGTCGATACCTTTGATGGTGGACTATTAGTTGACTACGTTTTTATTACAATCACTGTGTCAATACCTCTGATGGTGGACTATTAGTTGACTACGTTTTTATTACTATGACTGTGGCGATTCCTCGGCTGGTGGACTATTAGTTGACTACGTTTTTATTACTATGACTGTGTCAATACCTCTGATGGTGGACTATTAGTTGACTACGTTTTTATTACTATGACTGTGTCAATACCTCTGATGGTGGACTATTAGTTGACTACGTTTTTATTACTATGACTCTGTCAATACCTCTGATGGTGGACTATTAGTTGCATACGTTTTTATTACTATGACTGTGTCAATACCTCTGATGGTGGACTATTAGTTGACTACGTTTTTATTACTATGACTGTGTCAATACCTCTGATGGTGGACTATTAGTTGACTACGTTTTTATCACTATGACTGTGGCAATACCTCTGATGGTGGACTATTAGTTGACTACGTTTTTATTACTATGATTGTGTCAATACCTCTGATGGTGGACTATTAGACTATTAGTTGACTACGTTTTTACTACAATCACTGTGTCGATACCTCTGATGGTAGACTATTAGTTGACTACTTTTTTATTACTATCACTGTGTCAATACCTCTGATGGTGGACTATTAGTTGACTACGTTTCTATCACTATGACTGTGGCAATACCTCTGATGGTGGACTATTAGTTGACTACGTTTTTATTACTATGACTGTGTCAATACCTCTGATGGTGGACTATTAGACTATTAGTTGACTACGTTTTTACTACAATCACTGTGTCGATACCTCTGATGGTAGACTATTAGTTGACTACGTTTTTATTACTATCACTGTGTCAATACCTCTGATGGTGGACTATTAGTTGACTACGTTTTTATTACTATGACTGTGTCAATACCTCTGATGGTGGACTATTATTTGACTACGTTTTATTACAATCACTGTGTCAATACCTCTGATGGTGGACTATTAGACTATTAGTTGACTACATTTTTATTACTATGACTGTGTCAATACCTCTGATGGTGGACTATTAGTTGACTACGTTTTTATTACTATGACTGTGTCAATACCTCTGATGGTGGACAATTAGTTGACTACGTTTTTGTTACAATCACTGTGTCAATACCTCTGATGGTGGACTATTAGTTGACTACGTTTTTATTACTATGACTGTGTCAATACCTCTGATGGTGGACTATTAGTTGACTACGTTTTTATTAAAATCACTGTGTCAATACCTGTGATGGTGGACTATTAGTTGACTAAGTTTTTATTGCAATTACTGTGTCAATACCTCTGATGGTGGACTATTAGTTGACTACGTTTTAATTACAATCACTGCGTCAATACCTCTGATGGTGGACTATTAGTTGACTACGTTTTTATTACTATGACTGTGTCAATACCTCTGATGATGAAATATTACTTGACTACGTTTTTATTACTATGACTGTGTCAATACCTCTGATGGTGGACTATTAGTTGACTAAGTTTTTATTACTATGACTGTGTCAATACCTCTGATGGTGGACTATTAATTGACTACTTTTTTATTACTATGACTGTGTCAATACCTCTGATGGTGGACTATTAGTTGCATACGTTTTTATTACTATGACTATGTCAATACCTCTGATGGTGGACTATTAGTTGACTACGTTTTTATTACTATGACTGTGTCAATACCTCTGTTGGTGGACTATTAGTTGACTACGTTTTTATTACTATGAATGTGACAATACCTCTGATGGTGGACTATTAGTTGACTACGTTTTTATTACTATGACTGTGTCAATACCTCTGATGGTGGACTATTAGACTATTAGTTGACTACGTTTTTATTACAATCACTGTGTCGATACCTCTGATGGTAGACTATTAGTTGACTACGTTTTTATTACAATCACTGTGTCAATACCTCTGATGGTGGACTATTAGTTGACTACGTTTTTATTACTATGACTGTGGCAATACCTCTGATGGTGGACTATTAGTTGACTACGTTTTTATTACTATGATTGTGTCAATACCTCTGATGGTGGACTATTAGACTATTAGTTGACTACGTTTTTATTACAAACACTGTGTCGATACCTCTGTTGGTAGACTATTAGTTGACTACGTTTTTATTGCAATCACTGTGTCAATACCTCTGATGGCGGACTATTATTTGAATACGTTTTATTACAATCACTGTGTCAATACCTCTGATGGTGGACTATTAGTTGACTACGTTTTAATTACTATGACTGTGTCAATACCTCTGATGGTGGACTATTAGTTGACTACGTTTTTATTACAATCACTGTTTCAATACCTCTGATGGTGGACTTTTATATGACTACGTTTTATTACAATCACTGTGTCAATACCTCTGATGGTGGACTATTAGTTGACTACGTTTTTATTACAATCACTGTGTCAATACCTCTGATGGTGGACTATTAGTTGACTACGTTTTTATTACAATCACTGTGTCGATACCTCTGATGGTGGACTATTAGTTGACTACGTTTTAATTACAATCACTGTGTCAATACCTCTGATGGTGGACTATTAGTTGACTACGTTTTTATTACTATGACTGTGTCAATACCTCTGATGGTGGACTATTAGTTGACTACGTTGTTATTACTATGACTGTTTCAATACCTCTGATGGTGGACTATTAGTTGATTACGTTTTAATTACAATCACTGTGTCAATACCTCTGATGGTGGACTATTAGTTGACTACGTTTTTATTACTATGACTGTGTTAATACCTCTGATGGTTGACTATTAGTAGACTACGTTTTTATTACTATGACTGTGTCAATACCTCTGATGGTGGACTATTAGTTGACTACGTTTTTATTACAATCACTGTGTCGATACCTCTGATGGTGGACTATTAGTTGACTACGTTTTTATTACTATGACTGTGTCAATACCTCTGATGGTGGACTATTAGTTGACTACGTTTTTATTACTATGACTGTTTCAATACCTCTGATTGTGGACTATTAGTTGACTACGTTTTTATTACAATCACTGTGTCGATACCTCTGATGGTGGACTATTAGTTGACTACGTTTTTATTACTATGACTGTCGATACCTCTGATGGTGGACTATTAGTTGACTACGTTTTTATTACTATGACTGTGTTAATACCTCTGTTGGTGGACTATTAGTTGACTACGTTTTTATTACTATGACTGTGTCAATACCTCTGATGGTGGACTATTATTTGACTATGTTTGTATTACTATGACTGTGGCGATTCCTCGGCTGGTGGACTATTAGTTGACTACGTTTGTATTACTATGACTGTGTCAATACCTCTGATGGTGAACTATTAGTAGACTACGTTTTTATTACTATGACTGTGTCAATACCTCTGATGGTGGACTATTAGTTGACTACGTTTTTATTACTATGATTGTGTCGATTCCTCGGCTGGTGGACTATTAGTTGACTACGTTTGTATTACTATGACTGTGGCGATTCCTCGGCTGGTGGACTATTAGTTGACTACGTTTATATTACTATGACTGTGTCAATACCTCTGATGGTGGACTATTAGTAGACTACGTTTTTATTACTATGACTGTGTCAATACCTCTGATGGTGGACTATTAGTTGACTACGTTTTTATTACAATCACTGTGTCGATACCTCTGATGGTGGACTATTAGTTGACTACGTTTTTATTACAATCGCTGTCAATATCTCTGATGGTGGACTATTAGTTGACTACGTTTTTATTACTATGACTGTGTCAATACCTCTGATGGTGGACTATTAGTTGACTACGTTTTTATTACAATCACTGTGTCGATACCTCTGATGGTGGACTATTAGTTGACTACGTTTTTATTACAATCACTGTGTCAATACCTCTGATGGTGGACTATTAGTTGACTACGTTTTTATTACTATGACTGTGGCGATTCCTCGGCTGGTGGACTATTAGTTGACTACGTTTGTATTACTATGACTGTGTCAATACCTCTGATGATGGACTATTAATTGACTACGTTTTTATTACCATGACTGTGTCAATACCTCTGATGGTGGACTATTAGTTGACTACGTTTTTATTACTATGTCTGTGTCAATACCTCTGATGGTGGACTATTAGTTGACTACGTTTTTATTACTATGACTGTTTCAATACCTCTGATGGTGGACTATTAGTTGACTACGTTTTTATTACAATCACTGTGTCGATACCTCTGATGGTGAACTATTAGTTGACTACGTTTTTATTACAATCACTGTGTCAATACCTCTGATGATGGACTATTAGTTGACTACGTTTTTATTACTATGACTGTCGATACCTCTGATGGTGGACTATTAGTTGACTACGTTTTTATTACTATGACTGTGTCAACACCTCTGATGGTGGACTATTAGTTGACTACATTTTTATTACTATGACTGTCAATACCTCTGATGGTGGACTATTAGTTGACTACGTTTTTATTACTATCACTGTGTCAATACCTCTGATGATGGACTATTAGTTGACTACGTTTTTATTACTATGACTGTCAATACCTCTGATGGTGGACTATTAGTTGACTACGTTTTTATTACAATCACTGTCAATACCTCTGATGGTGGACTATTAGACTATTAGTTGACTACGTTTTTATCACAATCACTGTGTCGATACCTCTGATGGTGGACTATTAGTTGACTACGTTTTTATTACAATCCCTGTCAATACCTCTGATGATGGACTGTTAGACTATTAGTTGACTACGTTTTTATTACAATCACTGTCAATACCTCTGATGGTGGACTATTAGACTATTAGTTGACTACGTTTTTATTACAATCACTGTGTCGATACCTCTGATGGTGGACTATTAGTTGACAACGTTTTTATTACAATCACTGTGTCAATACCTCTGATGGTGGACTATTAGTTGACTACGTTTTCATTACAATCACTGTGTCGATACCTCTGATGGTGGACTATTAGTTGACTACGTTTTTATTACAATGACTGTGTCAATACCTCTGATGGTGGACAATTAGACTATTAGTTGACTACGTTTTTATTACAATCACTGTCAATACCTCTGATGGTGGACTATTAGTTGACTACGTTTTTATTACTATGATTGTGGCGATTCCTCGGCTGGTGGACTATTAGTTGACTACGTTTGTATTACTATGACTGTGGCGATTCCTCGGCTGGTGGACTATTAGTTGACTACGTTTGTATTACTATGACTCTTAATACCTCTGATGATGGACTATTAGTTGACTACGTTTTTATTACTATGACTGTGTCAATACCTCTGATGGTGGACTATTAATTGAATACATTTTTATTACAATGACTGTGTCAATACCTCTGATGGTGGACTATTAGTTGACTACGTTTTTATTACTATGACTCTGTCAATACCTCTGATGGTGGACTATTAGTTGACTACGTTTTTATTACAATCACTGTGTCGATACCTCTGATGGTGGACTATTAGTTGACTACGTTTTTATTACAATCGCTGTCAATACCTCTGATGGTGGACTATTAGTTGACTACGTTTTTATTACTATGACTGTGTCAATACCTCTGATGGTGGACTATTAGTTGACTATCTTTTTATTACAATCACTGTGTCGATACCTCTGATGGTGGACTATTAGTTGACTACGTTTTTATTACAATCACTGTGTCAATACCTCTGATGTTGGACTATTAGTTGACTACGTTTTTATTACTATGACTGTCAATACCTCTGATGGTGGACTATTAGCTGACTACGTTTTTATTATTATGACTGTGTCAATACCTCTGATGGTGGACTATTAGTTGACGACGTTTTTATTACAATTACTGTGTCAATACCTCTGATGGTGGACTATTAGACTATTAGTTGACTACGTTTTTATTACAATCACTGTCAATACCTCTGATGGTGGACTATTAGACTATTAGTTGACTACGTTTTTATTACAATCACTGTCAATACCTCTGATGATGGACTATTAGACTATTAGTTGACTACGTTTTTATTACAATCACTGTGTCGATACCTCTAATGGAGGAGTTTTAGACTATTAGTTGACTACGTTTTTATTACTATGACTGTGTCGATTCCTCGGCTGGTGGACTATTAGTTGACTACGTTTGTATTACTATGACTGTGTCGATTCCTCGGCTGGTGGACTATTAGTTGACTACGTTTTTATTACTATGACTGTGTCAATACCTCTGATGGTGGACTATTAGTTGACTACGTTTTTATTACTATGACTGTGTCAATACCTCTGATGGTGGACTATTAGTTGACTACGTTTTTATTACAATCACTGTGTCGATACCTCTGATGGTGGACTATTAGTTGACTACGTTTTTATTACAATCGCTGTCAATACCTCTGATGGTGGACTATTAGTTGACTACGTTTTTATTACTATGACTGTGTCAATACCTCTGATGGTGGACTATTAGTTGACTACGTTTTTATTACTATGACTGTGTCAATACCTCTGATGGTCGACTATTAGTTGACTACGTTTTTATCACTATCACTCTCAATACCTCTGATGGTGGACTATTAGTTGACTACATTTTTTTTACAATTACTGTGTCAATACCTCTGATGGTGGACTATTAGTTGACTACGTTTTAATTACAATCACTGTCAATACCTCTCATGTTGGACTATTAGTTTATTACGTTTTTATTATAATCACTGTGTCAATACCTCTGATGGTGGACTATTAGTTGACTACGTTTTTATTACAATCACTGTCAATACCTCTGATGGTGAACTATTAGTTGACTACGTTTTTATTACAATCACTGTCATTACCTCTGATGGTGGACTATTAGACTGTTAGTTGACTACGTTTTTATTACAATCACTGTGTCGATACCTCTGATGGTGGACTATTAGTTGACTAGGTTTTTATTACAATCACTGTCAATACCTCTGATGGTGGACTATTAGTTGACTACGTTTTTATTACAATCACTGTGTCGATACCTCTGATGGTGGACTATTAGTTGACCACGTTTTTATTACAATCACTGTGTCAATACTTCTGATGGTGGACTATTAGTTGACTACGTTTTTATTACAATCACTGTGTCGATACCTCTGATGATGGACTATTAGTTGACTACGTTTTTATTACAATCACTGTGTCAATACCACTGATGGTGGACTATTAGACTATTAGTTGACTACGTTTTTATTACAATCACGGTCAATACCTCTGATGGTGGACTATTAGACTATTAGTTGATTACGTTTTTATTACAATCACTGTGTCAATACCTCTGATGGTGGACTATTAGTTGACTACGTTTTTATTACTATGACTGTGTCAATACTTCTGATGGTGGACTATTAGTTGACTACGTTTTTATTACTATGACTGTGTCAATACCTCTGATGGTGGACTATTAGTAGACTACGTTTTTATTACTATGACTGTGTCAATACCTCTGATGGTGGACTATTAGTTGACTACGTTTTTATTACAATCACTGTGTCGATACCTCTGTTGGTGGACTATTAGTTGACTACGTTTTTCTTACAATCGCTGTCAATACCTCTTATGGTGGACTATTAGTTGACTACGTTTTTATTACTATGACTGTGTCAATATTTCTGATGGTGGACTATTAGTTGACTACGTTTTTATTACTATGAGTGTGTCAATACCTCTGATGGTGGACTATTAGTAGACTACGTTTTTATTAATATGACTCTGTCAATACCTTTAATGGTGGACTATTAGTTGACTACGTTTTTATTACAATCACTGTGTCGATACCTCTGATGGTGGACTATTAGTTGACTACGTTTTTATTACAATCACTGTGTCAATACCTCTGATGGTGGACTATTAGTTGACTATGTTTTTATTACTATGACTGTGTCAATACCTCTGATGGTGGACTATTAGTTGACTACGTTTTTATTACTATGACTGTGTCAATACCTCTGATGGTCGACTATTAGTTGACTACGTTTTTATCACTATCACTCTCAATACCTCTGATGGTGGACTATTAGTTGACTACATTTTTTTTACCATTACTGTGTCAATACCTCTGATGGTGGACTATTAGTTGACTACGTTTTAATTACAATCACTGTCAATACCTCTCATGTTGGACTATTAGTTTATTACGTTTTTATTATAATCACTGTGTCAATACCTCTGATGGTGGGCTATTAGTTGACTACGTTTTTATTACAATCACTGTCAATACCTCTGATGGTGGACTATTAGTTGACTACGTTTTTATTACAATCACTGTCATTACCTCTGATGGTGGACTATTAGACTGTTAGTTGACTACGTTTTTATTACAATCACTGTGTCGATACCTCTGATGGTGGACTATTAGTTGACTAGGTTTTTATTACAATCACTGTCAATACCTCTGATGGTGGACTATTAGTTGACTACGTTTTTATTACAATCACTGTGTCGATACCTCTGATGGTGGACTATTAGTTGACCACGTTTTTATTACAATCACTGTGTCAATACTTCTGATGGTGGACTATTAGTTGACTACGTTTTTATTACAATCACTGTGTCGATACCTCTGATGATGGACTATTAGTTGACTACGTTTTTATTGCAATCACTGTGTCAATACCACTGATGGTGGACTATTAGACTATTAGTTGACTACGTTTTTATTACAATCACGGTCAATACCTCTGATGGTGGACTATTAGACTATTAGTTGATTACGTTTTTATTACAATCACTGTGTCAATACCTCTGATGGTGGACTATTTGTTGACTACGTTTTTATTACTATGACTGTGTCAATACTTCTGATGGTGGACTATTAGTTGACTACGTTTTTATTACTATGACTGTGTCAATACCTCTGATGGTGGACTATTAGTAGACTACGTTTTTATTACTATGACTGTGTCAATACCTCTGATGGTGGACTATTAGTTGACTACGTTTTTATTACAATCACTGTGTCGATACCTCTGTTGGTGGACTATTAGTTGACTACGTTTTTTTTACAATCGCTGTCAATACCTCTTATGGTGGACTATTAGTTGACTACGTTTTTATTACTATGACTGTGTCAATATCTCTGATGGTGGACTATTAGTTGACTACGTTTTTATTACTATGAGTGTGTCAATACCTCTGATGGTGGACTATTAGTAGACTACGTTTTTATTAATATGACTCTGTCAATACCTTTAATGGTGGACTATTAGTTGACTACGTTTTTATTACAATCACTGTGTCGATACCTCTGATGGTGGACTATTAGTTGACTACGTTTTTATTACAATCACTGTGTCAATACCTCTGATGGTGGACTATTAGTTGACTATGTTTTTATTACTATGACTGTCAATACCTCTGATGGTGGACTATTAGATGACTACGTTTTTATTAGTATGACTGTGTCAATACCTCTGATGGTGGACCATTAGTTGACTACGTTTTTATTTCAATCAGTCTGTCAATACCTCTGATGGTAGACTATTAGTTGACTACGTTTTAATTACAATTACTGTGTCAATACCTCTGATGGTGGACTATTAGTTGACTACGTTTTTATTACAATCACTGTCAATACCTCTCATGGTGGACTATTAGTTGACTACGTTTTCATTATAATCACTGTGTCAATACCTCTGATGGTGGACTATTAGTTGACTACGTTTTTATTACAATCGCTGTCAATACCTCTGATGGTGGACTATTACTTGACTACGTGTTTATTACAATCACTGTCAATACCTCTGATGGTGGACTATTAGACTATTAGTTGACTACGTTTTTATTACAATGACTGTGTCGATACCTCTGATGGTGGACTATTAGTTGATTACGTTTTTATTACAATCATTGTCAATACCTCTGATGGTGGACTATTAGACTATTAGTTGACTACGTTTTTATTACAATCACTGTGTCGATACCTCTGATGATGGACTATTAGTTGACTACGTTTTTATTACAATCACTGTGTCAATACCTCTGATGGTGGACTATTAGACTATTAGTTGACTACATTTTTATTACAATCACTGTCAATACCTCTGATGGTGGACTATTAGAATATTAGTTGACTACGTTTTTATTACAATCACTGTGTCGATACCTCTGATGGTGAACTATTAGTTGACTAAGTTTTTATTACAATCACTGTCAATACCTCTGATGGTGGACTATTAGTTGACTACGTTTTTATTATAATCACTGTGTCGATACCTCTGATGGTGAACTATTAGTTGACTAAGTTTTTATTACAATCACTGTCAATACCTCTGATGGTGGACTATTAGTTGACTACGTTTTTATTACAATTACTGTGTCAATTCTTCTGATGGTGGACTATTAGTTGACTACGTTTTTATTACAATCACTGTGTCGATACCTCTGATGATGGACTATTAGTTGACTACGTTTTCATTACAATCACTGTGTCAATATCTCTGATGGTGGACTATTAGTTGACTACGTTATGATTACAATCACTGTGTCAATACCTCTGATGGTGGACTATTAGACTATTAGTTGATTACGTTTTTATTACAATCACTGTTTTGATACCTCTGATGGTGGAATATTAGTTGACTACGTTTTTATTACTATGACTGTATCGATACCTCTGATGGTTGACTATTAGTTGACTACGTTTTTATTACAATCACTGTGTCGATACCTCTGATGGTGGATTAATAGTTGACTACGTTTTGATTACAATCACTGTGTCAATACCTCTGATGGTGGACTATTAGTTGACTGCCTTTTTATTATAATCACTGTGTCGATACCTCTGATGGTGGATTATTAGTCGACTACGTTTTTATTACAATCGCTGTGTCAATACCTCTGATGGTGGACTATTAGTTGACCACGTTTTTATTACAATCACTGTGTCGATACCTCTGATGGTGGACTATTAGTTGACTACGTTTTTATTACAATCACTGTGTCAATACCTCTGATGCTGGACTATTAGACTATTAGTCGACTACGTTTTGATTACAATCACTGTGTCGATACCTCTGATGGTGGACTATTAGTTGACTACGTTGTTATTACATTCACTGAGTCAATTCCTCTGATGGTGGACTATTAGACTATTAGTCGACTACGTTTTTATTACAATCACTGTGTCGCTACCTCTGATGGTGGACTATTAGTTGACTACGTTTTCATTACAATCACTGTGTCAATACCTCTGATGGTGGACTATTAGACTATTAGTTGACTACGTTTTTATTACAATCACTGTGTCAATACCTCTGATGGTGGACTATTAGTTGACCATGTTTTTATTACAATCACTGTGTCAATACCTCTGATGGTGGATTATTAGTTGACTACGTTTTTATTACAATCACTGTGTCGATACCTCTGATGATGGACTATTAGTGGACTACGTTTTTATTACAATCACTGTGTCAATACCTCTGATGGTGGACTATTAGTTGACTACGTTTTTATTACAATCACTGTCAATACCTCTGATGGTGGACTATTAGTTGACTACGTTTTTATTACAATCACTGTGTCAATACCTCTGATGGTGGACTATTAGTTGACTACGTTTTTATTACAATCACTGTGTCGATACCTCTGATGGTGGACTATTAGTTGAGTACGTTTTTATTACAATCACTGTGTCAATATCTCTGATGGTGAACTATTAGTTGACTACGTTTTTATTACAATCACTGTGTCAATACCTCTGATGGTGGACTATTAGTTGACCACGATTTTATTACTATGATTGTGTCAATACCTCTGATGGTGGACTATTTGTTGACTACGTTTTTATTACAATCATTGTGTCAAAACCTCTGATGGTGGACTATTAGTTGACTACGTTTTTATTACAATCACTGTGTCGATACCTCTGATGGTGGACTATTAGTTGACTACGTTTTTATTACAATCACTGTGTCAATACCTCTGATGGTGGACTATTAATTGACTACGTTTTCATTACAATCACTGTGTCAATACCTCTGATGGTGGACTATTAGTTGACTACGTTTTTATTACAATGACTGTGTCAATACCTCTGATCCTGGACTATTAGACTATTAGTCGACTACGTTTTTATTACAATCACTGTGTCGATACCTCTGATGGTGGACTATTAGTTGACTAAGTTTTTATTACAATGACTGTGTCAATACCTCTGATGATGGACTATTAGACTATTAGTTGACTACGAATTTATTACAATCACTGTCAATACCTCTGATGGTGGACTATTAGTTGACTACGTTTTTATTACAATCACTGTGTCAATACCTCTCATGGTGGACTATTATTTGACTACGTTTTTATTACAATCACTGTGTCGATAACACTGATGGTGGACTATTAGTTGACTACGCTTTTATTACTAACACTGTGTCGATTCCTCGGCTGATGGACTGTTAGTCAACTACGTTTTCATTACAATTACTGGTTCGCTACTACTGCTGGTGGACTATTAGTCAACTACGTTTTTATTACAATCACTGTGTCAATACCTCTGATGCTGGACTATTAGACTATTAGTCGACTACGTTTTGATTACAATCACTGTG
The DNA here is from genome assembly GCA_963680875.1 of Bathymodiolus brooksi. Lineage (NCBI taxonomy): Eukaryota > Metazoa > Mollusca > Bivalvia > Mytilida > Modiolidae > Bathymodiolus > Bathymodiolus brooksi. Next base: position 102,622,916 of record OY804586.1, read on the forward strand.
TCGATACCTCTGATGGTGGACTATTAGTTGACTACGTTGTTATTACAATCACTGAGTCAATTCCTCTGATGGTGGACTATTAGACTATTAGTCGACTACGTTTTTATTACAATCACTGTGTCGCTACCTCTGATGGTGGACTATTAGTTGACTACGTTTTTATTACAATCACTGTGTCAATACCTCTGATGGTGGACTATTAGACTATTAGTTGACTACGTTTTTATTACAATCACTGTGTCAATACCTCTGATGGTGGATTATTAGTTGACTACGTTTTTATTACAATCACTGTGTCGATACCTCTGATGATGGACTATTAGTGGACTACGTTTTAATTACAATCACTGTGTCAATACCTCTGATGGTGGACTATTAGTTGACTACGTTTTTATTACAATCACTGTCAATACCTCTGATGGTGGACTATTAGTTGACTACGTTTTTATTACAATCACTGTGTCAATACCTCTGATGGTGGACTATTAGTTGACTACGTTTTTATTACAATCACTCTGTCGATACCTCTGATGGTGGACTATTAGTTGAGTACGTTTTTATTACAATCACTGTGTCAATATCTCTGATGGTGAACTATTAGTTGACTACGTTTTTATTACAATCACTGTGTCAATACCTCTGATGGTGGACTATTAGTTGACCACGATTTTATTACTATGATTGTGTCAATACCTCTGATGGTGGACTATTTGTTGACTACGTTTTTATTACAATCACTGTGTCAAAACCTCTGATGGTGGACTATTAGTTGACTACGTTTTTATTACAATCACTGTGTCGATACCTCTGATGGTGGACTATTAGTTGACTACGTTTTTATTACAATCACTGTGTCAATACCTCTGATGGTGGACTATTAATTGACTACGTTTTCATTACAATCACTGTGTCAATACCTCTGATGGTGGACTATTAGTTGACTACGTTTTTATTACAATGACTGTGTCAATACCTCTGATCCTGGACTATTAGACTATTAGTCGACTACGTTTTTATTACAATGACTGTGTCAATACCTCTGATGATGGACTATTAGACTATTAGTTGACTACGATTTTATTACAATCACTGTCAATACCTCTGATGGTGGACTATTAGTTGACTACGTTTTTATTACAATCACTGTGTCAATACCTCTCATGGTGGACTATTATTTGACTACGTTTTTATTACAATCACTGTGTCGATAACACTGATGGTGGACTATTAGTTGACTACGCTTTTATTACTAACACTGTGTCGATTCCTCGGCTGATGGACTGTTAGTCAACTACGTTTTCATTACAATTACTGGTTCGCTACTACTGCTGGTGGACTATTAGTCAACTACGTTTTTATTACAATTTATGGGTAGATACCTCGGCTGGTGGACTATTAGTCACCGATGGTATCACCCTCCAGTAGTCAGTGCTCCGGTACTTAAGGAGGTACCATACACTACAGGGAGATAACTGTTTAAAATCAGTTGAACGTTTTGATCATATGATGTTTGTATGCAGATTTCAAGCATCTCGGTGAAAAAGACCACAGAGAGAAAAACTGCTATATGGCTAGTGAATCGATAGCTCTTGGTCTGTTGGTTGGAATTTGTTAAAGTTTTGATATTTATTACAGTGGATATATTCAAACACACTGCCAAAAAAATAAGAAAATTAAACGAGTAGATCAAATTTTACCTAAAGTGTATGGTACCACCTTAAATGATTTATAAGATATATTTTTTTATCGAAATTTACAGTTCCTAATTCATGTAATTAATATTAAAATTAAGGTTCTCTTCTCCCACACATAGGTGACCATGGCCGATTATGGTTACAACACTCTCAAGGATGGTGTGACTTCAGCTTTGAGGATGATGTGTGTAGATTGCTCTGGATTGTAGCTTTCTCTGGTGAATATACCTAAAATAAATGAGAAATTGTTGCTCAAGTTGTCCTTATATTATCTTCAGAAATATATTACAAAAAAGGCTTCCCTTAATAATAGCAGTCAGTACACAAATAAGTAGAGTATTATACAGGCAATAGTATTAATTTGGATAAACGGACAGAAAGTTACAGAACATAGTCACAATTTTATAGAACAAAAATTCACAATTAATATGTTGGGTTTAATAATGTTATAACAATAAAATGTCACAATACACATTTAACATGTATGTGGAACAATAAAAGTGACTTTTTTTAAAATTATTGTTAGCAGACACTCGTGGCACGGAATTACCACCCCCCTTTTTTCAATAAAATTTCTTTATTATTTCATCTCTTTTTCCTGAATTTATTGTGGATAATAATAGTATATATAGGGTCGACACATGTAACTTGCTGTTAACATAAGATTGTATAAATATGGATATGCACAAGTTAAATTAAGGAAAATGGGATGAAATAATAAAGAAATGTTATTGAAAATAAATAGGTAAACAGAAAGTTGAATAATTCATAAATTAAGATGATTTTTAATACAATTTATTAAGAAATACTAATCACAATATCGTTATTTAGGTAAATACTTATTAGAAAGATTTTTTAAAAACTATTTTTGTCTTTTTAATTGATAACTGACCCAAGTTAGGCTAAATAAATGAAATGTGACTTAATGTGTTAATTAAATTTCACTAAAAACATACTTCTATAAATTTTAATTTCTTATCTAATTCTTATTTTATAATGTAACAATATGGTCAGGTTGTTATTTTCATTGAATGGCTTCTCAAAATAGCTGGCTTCACAGTAGGAGCTCTTCCTGTATAATCAGTAATTGGCTACATCCTGTATATTACAACTGACAGATATAATACATGACAAACAATTTTAATCAGCCATCATCATCATAAAATATATTTGATGGGCAGACTGTTAAAGTCGATTTCAATCCGTCGTCCAGCAAATCTTCAGCAAATCTTCATACCAAGATTTGCCTGAAGAAGAAAGACAAAACAATATTTTGTGATGGGCTACCACGAAAATATTTGTTTTCCCAATGACGGGAAGATATTAACAGTTTATATCATTTTGAAAAAATTCCGGGAAATATCCTTGGGGCATATGTTAATCTAGAAAGCGAAATTATCCGGTACATCAAGTATCATGTAAATCCTGAAACAGACAAAATTAAAATTTCGGGGGACGGGTCAAAAGTTGGGCACTCGTGGCACGGAATTACCACCCCCCTTTTTCGATGGTGTTTGACGGTGTTCGGTGGTAAAAAGACGCTTTTTATCACCGAACACCGTCAAACACCATCGAATACCAAAAAAGTACCACCGAACACATTTAAACTACCACCGAACACCTTCAAGTGAAAAATATGATATAATTCAACTGAAATTTAATAGTTTGAGGAATATAAATATTTTAATAAAAGAGTTATTGATAATTTAATCGGCACGCGTCCTATAACTCATGCTCAGTCAACCAAACAGAACCGCTAATTAACACCGATCACTCAACCTGAACAAAACCCATTTTTCAGAAAATAGACACATTATACGAAAAAGCAAGTATTGACGTTGAGGGGAAACATTTTGATTTAGATATTTTGATGGGTGGTGATATGAAATTTTTGCAACTTGTGCTTGGGTTGGGTGGATCTCTATGGAATTATTCCTGTCCATGGTGTAGGGTCCATAAAAACCAGAGGGACGACATGACAAAGCCATTGGATTTTTACCATACTCATGGTATGCAGAGAACATCACAGAATCTGAAGGAAGATGTCGTAGAGAATGACTTTGGTGTTCGTACTCAACCTCTTGTTAGTATTGAGCCTGAACACATAATCATTGATGAACTGCATCTTCCTCTTCAGATATGTGATAAACTGTTAAGGAACTTAATAGTACACACAAAAACGCTCGATGACAAAAATGCCGTTCATTGTGAGAAGTCAGATTTCTTAGGACAGATTACTGAGAAAATAATAGGATGCGGCGTTTCGTTTTACATTTGGACAAACAAGGGTACTCAAGGTGAATTTGATTGGTCGTCATTGACGGGGTCTGACTATTAAAAGCTTTTGGAAAATCTTCCTTCAACATTATGCTTTTTGATCCATCATGATACCCATGATCATACTGGCAAAATTTTGAGTTCATTTTTGAATTTATATCGTTTCGTGACGTTAGAAATACACTAGTTCTCTAACATTGAAGATATTTTTGAAAAAATGTAAAGGGTGGGTAAATGACATTCTTGCTTTAGGATCATTGGGAAGAAAAGGTTTGATAGCGTTACTCCTTATATGCATTGTCTTGTATACCATGTTCCGTTTTTCACTAAAAAGTATGGAAAACTTTTAAGCTTCAGTGGGCAGGGCGTAGAAAAGATCAATGATGATATAAAACAAATTCATCATTCAAAAACAAACAAGTTCGAAAAAGGATAGAACATTTGACATCAGAGAACTGCGAGCGTGATAAGCGAAACTACACCAAAAGTACGAACGAGTATTGGAGTGATATAATTTTTAGACAAAGAGCCGCTAAAAGGGCTAAAATTTCTGAGAAAATGTCACTCGTAGCTGACAAATATTCTGAAAATGACCCGGTCCCTTGTTCAATCGACGACCTTTTTGTAACCGAGATTAGAGACGAATTGAAAAAAATAGGCGTTAAAACGAGATTAAAAAACAGAGAAAAACTTTTAGACCTTTTAAAGAGTAAACGACAATGATTCCGTTGTTACTTTCTGCGTCCTCATGTCAGGAACCGATTTATCGCTAGTCAAAAGTAACTACGAATTATTCTTCATCTTATATTGCTATTTTCTGTACAAAAGAAACAAATACCCAAATTCTGTGTTGTCGCCGATAATATTTCCCCGGAAATAAATAATGTATCTGTTGTATATAGGTAATTATGTGAATGTAGAAAAAAAAGTCACAGGAAAAAACTGCAAACGCACAATTTGATACCAGCGTCCAACTCCTCCAGTCCCAGCCACCTAAGCAGATGTCAGATTGCCTGAAGAATACACAACAACTACCAACAACCAACAGTTCCAGCAATACGACAGAATGTTAGTCTTCTACTCACCAGACTATTTGGAGAGAATAGCCAATGCCCAGACCTTCTTCATGGACGATGCCTTCTCTGTAGCTCCGCACCCATGTAAACAGCTGTACACCATCTGGGTTCCATTCAAAGATGTAACAGTCACTGCAGTATATGCGTTCCTGCCAAATAAATGTCAAGATACTTACAGGGAACTCTTCCAGTCTATTGTTGACAACTGCCATGCCAGCAACCTACAACTCAATGTCCAGACTATCATCACAGACTTTGAAGATGCAGTCCTTCGTGCAGTTACAGCTGTATTTGGTCGCCACATAAATCACCAGGGCTGTTTCTACCACCTGACACAAGTATCATAGCGAAAGATACAGCAGTTTGGTTTGGTGCCTCTCTACAACAACGACGACGACTTCAGACTGTTCTGTGGTATGATGGAAGGTCTTGCCTTTTTACCAGTACCTGATTTTACCAATGGTATTCATCTACTTAGAACACCATGCCCTGATGATCCACCAGAGGCAGCTGAGTTTCTAGATTACTTCGATTCAACTTACATCAGTGGTAGACTTAGACAACAGAATCCAGCACAAAATCAAGCAGTCCGTCTGGTCTTAAGATGCATCCCACCTATGTTTCCACCAACCATTTGGAACGTACATGATGCCACAGTCAACGGTGATGCCAGAACCAACAACATGTGCGAGGGCTGGAACAACAAGTTCTTCAACCTGGTAGGGCATGCCCATCCGTCTATATGGCGTGTGATCGAGTGGTGTCAAAAGGAAGAAACTACTGTCCGTACTATTATCCAGCAAGATGCCGTTGGTTACCCACCAGTTAAGCGTACTCAACAGAGACATGTTCAGCTCCTGGAGCGTTTACAGAACCTATGCAGAGACCTCACTACTGGCTAGAAGACCATTGCCGAGTTCTTGTGTGGAGTTGGGTGGAACATCAGACTCAATCACCAACATTAGTGCTTTAGAGAAAATTGACATTATGAACATTTACAATTTTAAACTGGAAATATTCAATGTTTGTATGTTCATCATGATATCGTTATGATTTGATATATTTCATATCTTATTTGTTATATGACTTATAAATGCTCCAATCATTGATGTGATTAATTAAATGTAAATGCTAATTCATTGGGTTTTTTTTAAATTATTTTCTAATTAGAAAGAGTTGGATGGGTGAATATCAATGAGTCAAATTTTGGTTCTCATATATCAAGGTCTCTATAAGAATCATTCCTTTATAATTAGAAGGAGTTGGGATTGAATACATATCAATGAGACATCAATCGAATTTGGTTCTCAATCAAGGTCTTGAATAGATATCAAAACAAAAACAAAAACAAAAAACAAAACACACACAAACAAATAAAGGAAAAACAAAACAAAACGTCAAAAACAAAAACAAAACAAAAATAATTATACACACTGTGACTTTCCGGGGTATAGTAAATGTGGAAAAAATATATTATGACTTTTTTGGTTGTGATTTTTTTTCTACCGACGCTACACATACTTACGATATTATATTGAACACAGACACTTGTTTCATTCAAAAAATATATATCCCCTCCTCTTCCTTACTTCAAGGTAGACATCTACCCTTTTCCCCTTCCCCACTTCGCCTCAATATTTTTCGCTTATTTGTGATCCTTTCGCTGACCCAATTATATCGTTACACTCCCGAGATATTTCTCTTTTCGACTGCCACATTTAAATATACCTACAGGGCCCCCCTCAGACGAATTGGACAAGAATAGTCAGCTAACGTGGCATAGTGAAAATTTAAGTCATTGAAACGGAAAGGGGAAAAGGGTAGATGTTTACCTTGCAGTAAGGAAGAGGAGGGGGCATATATATTTTGAATGAAACAAGTGCCTGTACACTATATCAATATTAATTCCATACAGTCAATGATAAGCAAAAAATCGTGAACGTAAAATTTTCCCCCAAAAAAGGAAAACAATTCGGTTTATTATTTTCGTGAACGGATTTCGCTATACTGTTGCGAAATTGTTGAACGCAGGACTAATTTAATGATTTCTACCTCACATGGCTTATTGAATGTGCAGGCAACTATGCCATCGGCAATATCCAGGTTTGCTATGTTGCTGCTCTGCCAGTTTCCATCGTTGAGCGTTCATGATTTTTATATTTGAAATTCATATTAAAGGAAATAAAAAAAAGAAGCTAAATGTATATTTATATGTTGCTTTATTGTGGAGCCCAGTAACTGACATGGGAATTTTAAAATTTCGTTTATACGAAATAGTTTACGGAGCCCGTTTTCTGACATGAGAATTTTTTTTATTTCGTTTATAGATATTTTTTTAATTTAGTTTATGCGAAATACTATTTCGTGTTACGTCATAAAAATATGTATCATGTCAGTTAACGGGCTCCGTACTTTATTGTTAGTCATCAAACAAGAATAAATTCTAATTAAGAAAGAAGCGTCTGTTAATTTCATAATATTAATGTTTTAAAAAGAAACCATCATAAAGAAAGATAATTAAAAAGTTGGCATGCGGTGAAATATTTATCCAATTACGAATTATACCTCAAAAGACGGCATTGTCGTAATTTGGTCTTAATTTATGGTACTTATTTGTGCTTTGCAAAGTTTTGACCTTTTTATCTAAGACATCAGCAATGTTACATATCTGGCATGTAGTCGGGATATGTACAATGAAAGAAGAACACAGGATTTAAACAGACATCATGTTCTTTGTATTTGATCTCGATCTACTTTGATTATTTATTAGGTTTAAATAAAATACCTTGTCTTTTGTATGAACAATTATTTATATACACGACTATATGGTTTAAAAGGAATATATTACTTGGTTCTATTTTAAGCTTGTCTTATTATTTGTTATGTTAATTTGTCAAATACGCACATGTGTTTACCAAGAAGCTAATTGTATTGATTGGTAAATTACATATATGTAGTACAAATTGTAATATCATACCACTGGTTTTTTTTCATTTGAATTCAAAGCTATATATCTAGCTATTGTCAATTAAATTACGTGAGTAAGATCTCTGGTCGGATCATAGCAAACATTATACAATTTGTCTTTATATTTCTCGGCTAAGCATGTGGTACTTAATTAGGAGTGATCGTATGGTAGTTGGGTTTACAGGCTATTGGCATTTGCTCGCTTCATTTGATTAATGTTTGCATTAAAAAAAATGCAGATAGCAATTCTTCTCTTCAAAAATGGGTTTACGATTTACGACCTACGAGTACCTACCAACACTCTTAACTTTGCGATCATTTTTTATCGTAAGTCATAAATCCTATTTATTAGTGGAACGGTCATAACTCTTAAGAGTGCATTTACGTCTACGTTTCTGACTTACGACCTTTAGTGAAACGGTCGCCAGTTCTTTTAAAGAAAGAAAGAAAAACAAATTTTAAATCTCAAAACATGTACCCGTTTGTGTAATGTTTATACACTTCCGACGTTCGTTTGGCACTTCTTATATATCTAGGCCTGAATTTCTCAACAACAGGTAGTTTTACAAATGCGAAGAAGGTTTTAATTAATAAAGCATATAAGGCTATGTACGAGGTATTAAAGAAGGGGAGGTTACACAACTTGTCAATTAAATCTCAATACGATCTTTTTGATAAAATTGTGAAGCCAATCCTGTTATATGGGTGCGAAATATGGGGGTTCGGGAACATAGATATTATTGAAAGAGTGCACTTAAAATTTTGCAAATCAATATTGAATTTGAAGAAGTCAACTCCTAATGTTATGATATATGGAGAACTTGGCATTCATCCTATGTCAGTCTATATAGAACTACGCATGATTAATTTTTGATCAAAAATGGTAAATGGAAAGGATAGTAAAATTGCAAACATTTTGTATATATACATGTTTTTGAAAAATTCGCAAAATCAATATAAGTCTGATTGGTTGATATGTATTAAGAATATATTAGATAGATGTGGTTATAGTAATGTATGGATATCTCAAGGAAATGTAAATCCAAAATGGTTAAGTGTTAGGGAACGACCATTTAACTTGAAGGGGGGGGGGGGGGGGGGTTATGTTTTTTTTCTAAAGAAATATTCTGATTCCCAATGTTGCTGAAAAAAATATTCTGATTTTGGTGGAGGAAAACAAAAATAATCTGATTCAGAGTTTTTGTCATATAACGTAATGTTAAATTCTGGGAAAAATGTTCTAACTCTTGTGTTGTCCGAAAAAAAAATTCTGAACGAAACAAAAAACCATAACCCCCCCCCCCCCTTCAAGTTAAATGGTCGGTCCCTTAGTTTAAAGCAAAACATATTTTACCAATTCCAACAAAAATGGAGATCTGATATTGAAAACTCGCCAAAAGGGCTGTCTTACAGATTATTTAAAGAAAATTTCGAATTTGAGCATTATTTAGATATTTTACCAGATAAAGATAGAATTACATATTGTAGATTTAGAACTGGAAATCATAGGTTACCAACAGAAACGGGCAGATGGCATAGAATTGAACGACAAAATAGACACTGTAATTTATGTCAATACCAAGAACTTGGTGACGAATTTCATTATATTCTTCAGTGTCGATCTCTAGTAGATATCAGAAAACAATTTGTAAATCCTTATTTTATACACAGAATTAATATATTAAAGTTCGGAAAATTGTTCCAATCTAAACAAAAAAGTAAACTAAAAAATCTTTGCAAATTTATCAGGGTTACAAATTCTCAAGTTGTTCTTCCAGGTTAATCCTCTGTTGTTGCTGTACTGTATTTGTTAATCATTTTACTTATTTCATCTTGTCATGTGTGTTATTATTATTTATGTTATCATATTGAACAAATTCTTTGTACCACTGCACTTACTATGGTGTTTAAGAAAATAAAGAATCTTGACTTGTCTAAAAAAAAATCTTGACTTGTCTATCCATACATACATAAAGTTACAAAAATAAAAGGCCGACTCGATATGATTTTCTCTCGATTTCCAGCAGTAAATAGATTATTTATTTTCTCCCAACAATCTGAATAACTAATAGTCGAAAAATAAAATAATTTAAAAAGTTGGGAAATCGACAAAAATGGAAAAATTTGAGAAATTATGGGGGAAATAAATATTTGCGCTTTGGGAAGCTGAGGGGTCCTTATTTGTTTACCAGTTATCAATTTGCAAAGTTCAAAGATCAAATTAATATTGGTCCTGGTTATTAGGTAATAAGTGTGAACGGTATGTGCCGATCAAATGTTATTATTTATCAGAATGAAACCAAATTTGAAATATATTGTAATGATAAAACAGAAAGCCACCATATCACCGAACACATTTTGAAAGTGGCAGTAAACACCATAACCTGGGTATGGACAAAGTCACTCATTATACATACTGTGACTTTCCGGGGTAAATGTGGAAAAAATATATTGTGACTTTTTATCCTGTGCCTTTTTTTCCTGTGACTTTTTTTCCGTTTACCATTTATGTATTGTATATATAATATCTCATTTATTGGAAGAGATGTACGAAAAATTACATATTTTTCATTGTTTCTACAGGTTTTGTTTGGTTGTATTTATCCGGATATGTGTATTGCATGCACTTTGGTTTTGTCTTCTTTTTGGTAGTCTTTATTATACAAATTATACAAGGTTTTATTCATGATGATCACAAACATGTCATGATGATACGCGTAACTGATAATATTTAATTAGTGAAGGATGGCGACATTATCTATCACACCACAGCAGGCCGTCTGATAAAACGTAGCATTATCCATACAAGATATAAAAACTTGACAAAAGAAAACACCGAAGTACTGGCTTCTACTGAGGAAAATAGTTGGACATGCAGCATTAAGACGTAAAAAGCTGTATTCTATGATACATGATAACTGGATTGACATAACTCTATGTCAAGCTGTATTCTATGATACATGATAACTGGATTGACATAACTCCATGTCAAGCTGTATTCTATGATACATGATAACTGGATTGACATAACTCCATGTCAAGCTGTATTCTATGATACATGATAACTGGATTGACATAACTCCATGTCAAGCTGTATTCTATGATACATGATAACTGGATTGACATAACTCTATGTCAAGCTGTATTCTATGATACATGATAACTGGATTGACATAACTCCATGTCAAGCTGTATTCTATGATACATGATAACTGGATTGACATAACTCTATGTCAAGCTGTATTCTATGATACATGATAACTGGATTGACATAACTCCATGTCAAGCTGTATTCTATGATACATGATAACTGGATTGACATAACTCTATGTCAAGCTGTATTCTATGATACATGATAACTGGATTGACATAACTCCATGTCAAGCTGTATTCTATGATACATGATAACTGGATTGACATAACTCTATGTCAAGCTGTATTCTATGATACATGATAACTGGATTGACATAACTCCATGTCAAGCTGTATTCTATGATACATGATAACTGGATTGACATAACTCCATGTCAAGCTGTATTCTATGATACATGATAACTGGATTGACATAACTCTATGCCAAGCTGTATTCTATGATACATGATAACTGGATTGACACAACTCTATGTCAAGCTGTATTCTATGATACATGATAACTGGATTGACATAACTCCATGTCAAGCTGTATTCTATGATACATGATAACTGGATTGACATAACTCTATGCCAAGCTGTATTCTATGATACATGATAACTGGATTGACATAACTCTGTCAAGCTGTATTCTATGATACATGATAACTGGATTGACATAACTCCATGTCAAGCTGTATTCTATGATACATGATAACTGGATTGACATAACTCCATGTCAAGCTGTATTCTATGATACATGATAACTGGATTGACACAACTCTATGTCAAGCTGTATTCTATGATACATGATAACTGGATTGACATAACTCCATGTCAAGCTGTATTCTATGATACATAATAACTGGATTGACATAACTCCATGTCAAGCTGTATTCTATGATACATGATAACTGGATTGACATAACTCCATGTCACAATCTGGTTGATCGTTATAAAATATTCATATCTCAATTGACAATGGATCTTTTGCCTAAAACGTAACTTTTTGCTTTCCTCTATCACCAGGACTTGATTATATGAGTAACACAGCGTGTGTCTTATAAGAAACACACAATGATTACCCTTCCTCAGCACATGGGCTAACCCCCTGTTTTTTTGTGAGGTCCGTGTTGATCATTTTTTTAAACTTTTGTGTTGTATTTTTTGTTTTGTTCTGTGTCTTCTGCCCAATGTTGCCAGTGTTTCTGGATTATATAAGTGAGCTAGAGCATATCAGTAAAAACCTCATCACGTTGGTCTAGTACATCTTCATCATCACTTTCTATCAAAAAGTAACTTGTTTTCATCATAATAGTATACAATTAGTTACTCCCTAAGAAGTCAATACCAGGATATGGGGACCTCGAGACTTGTCACCGAGAGTGACAAGTCGAAAGATCCTCATATCCTGGTATTGACTTCTTATGTAGTAATCAATTGTTTTATTATACCGAAATAAACTGGATAAGGCTGTTACCTTGTCTTTTGTCATTGTCTTATAATTTTTACTCTTCTAATAGAGTACGGAGATAATTCTTGGTCATCACCGGATATATTGTTGCACCACTGGGGTGGTAACGATATACAGGTATAAACACTGGTGGTATAATCACACTGGTAGTGGGTTATTTCTATTACTGGTAGCGTAATCTGCACAAACTCAAGGCACTGGTAAAACTTAATGTTTCATACTTGTACAACAAATAACAAGAATATGGAACAGATTCTCATGACATTTATTATAATAACAATTGATAATTTAACAAATACAGTATAAAATCCTACTGAGCGCTATAAAATACAGGCACCTCGCCTTTTGGACAAATGTCAATATTAGCGTAAAGTCGTACGAACGTAGTAAAAATATATAGGTCACAGGTCGGAATATTCTATCTTAAGGGAAACGTACCAGTCTAAATAACAGAAAGATTACTGTAAAAACAACTAGCTGGTAGCGCTCAGGTTAATTGCAAGGTGGTTTAATAGCTCGGGTTAAAGTGTCTCTCCTAGTTGCAGACGTTTGGTCTTTATATACGCAAAGCCCACATCTGGATGTGGGTCAAACGCCGCTGATTGGTTGGTTACTCCAAAAGTTCCCACGGTAATCATACCGTAAACGGGGACGCAAACAGGGCCACATAAGTGTGAGGTAACACACATGCGCACTATAAATTACACACAGGATATATGGCGGAAAGTGTAAACACGTTGTTTGTCATGTCAAGAGGAAAGGGAAAACGGGCTTAATAAAGCTTACCCTTAAGGAAAACAAACCCAAGTACAATATATAAACCTAGCGTAAATGAATGAAATAGGTAAGAAAATGTGACAAGGTTTATAAGGAGAAATAAAGATGGGACTGGTCAAACAATGAGGACGAACTTTATCTTATTCTTATCAAAACTTAACGAATCCGGGTCGTTTCGCCCCGGGTCGATTCGCCTCGGAAAGTGAGTCGATTCGCTCCACTTAATCGCTATTATATTATAATAGATGAAGTCTTTTTCGACAATTTTTTGGTAATTATTTATTTATTAGTTGTATGCAAAAAAATAATAATTCATTCATTTTGGTCTACTTTAATTATTTATTTATTAGTTCACAGGGTTCGACATTAACTTTTTGACCAACTTGTGCCATATATGCATGTAGTGCAGAACTATGCAATCTACAATGACCGTTCATAGAGTAGAATAACCCCTCATATTAATTATTTACACCTTATGATGTGGGCATAGTGTAACTAAGTGCATCATTTGGCTATATAATTAAAATACTCGTATTCATAATTGCAGTAAGTTATGATTATAGTCATGCTTGTTTTGATTACAATTTCCTGTGTAAATATATCTAACACAAAGTGATGTCTAAGGACAAAATAAAGAGTGTGTATTTAAACGTCTGTGTTTCAATGTTTTGCAAAATAATGACTTGTCAGTTTCATTCGATGTTTTTTCATGGTAAGTGTAGATCAAAAATATTTTAGTTTCTCATCGATCTTGTTCCGAGAAAAGATTCATACAAGCCATAATTCTTTTAAACTGCCATTTTTGTTTACCAATTTATTTTGTACACTTCAATTGATCTTCTTTGAAATTTCATTAACCTTTATATCACCCAAGCCGAGCCCCAAGCCTTTGGATGTTCAATTACTGTCGACTCGGCACGTGACTAAAGTTCACCTGTTACAAAAGTTTCTAGATCCCCAAAAGCACGCTTTGATCGTTCGATGATATATTATCAACATGTGGAAACCTTTCTAGATTCTCATTCACATGAAAAAATGTGTGTACAAATGTGTTCACCATCCGATTTCCTTTTCTAAGGAACCCCACTGAAAAATTTCCCGAGGGTTACTTGTGCCATATTGGCACCAAAATCTGGGACTGAGTCTGAGATATTGATTAGACGTACCTATCAATTTGCGGGAATATGACAGTTTTATAAATGCGGGTGATTGATGAGGATTTCTGAAATATTTTTGTTAGAAAATTTAAGTATAAATGTTCCTTATCATAGACTGACAACGACTGTATAGTTTGTTTGAATTTTTATTCCAGTATTCTATCACGCTTTCAATATTATGATGCAAAGGCAATACACATCAGGGATAATTTTCTAAAATTAGAACACTGCAAATAACTCTAGCTTTTCATTGGCCGACAAAAATAAATACGATGCTGATGCAGCATTAATATAAATAAATACGATGTTGATGCAGTGTTAATATAAATAACACGATCTTTATTTGGGAATTCCGTAGTCAACAAAATAAAACAAAATGGCGTAAAATACACGATACATACGACACGATGTTTAGGTAAAATTCGCCGCGACTTCCAACACTGAATAATTCAATATTAATCATTTTGCTCTTCAGGAATTGAACATATCACAGAATTATTTTCACTTGCCCGATCGGACAAGTTGGGTGCCGTTTTCAGTTGCCCGAAGACGCATTTCACTTGCCCCGGGCAATCGGACAACCGTTAATGTCGAACCCTGGTTCAATAGTTGTATTAAGAAAAAAATAATAATTCATTCATTTTGGTCTACTTTTGTCAAAGATCTAAAGAGAAACTTTTCTTGCAAAATTTAACAAAAACCCACACAAGAACAGTAAAAATGTTTTTTTTTTTGTACCAACCCAAAAGTGCATGAAATGACTAAGATGCTGTACAAGTGCGCAAATAACCTCTTTTTTAATGAATTACGCATCAAATGCTGAAAAAGTATAAATTTAATCAGATGTCAAACAAAGAGTGAAGCAATATATAATATTAAACACCGTACACGTCAAGAAAGCATGTTAATTATGACAAAAATAAAGTACCCATGAAGAAGCCTTACAACATCCAAAATACGAATATTTGCAATGGTATTTTCCATTTCATTTTTTAAAGCACTATTAATAAATGAGGGCGAAACGACCCGGGGGGAACGGGAATAGGGGCGAAACGACCCGGGGCGAACAGGAATAGGGGCGAAACAACTCGGGGGACGAACGGGATTCGGGGCGAAACGACCCGGTACATTCTTAACCATGCAAACTTTCCCATATAAAATAACAATATACTTACAATAAATATTCGCGATCACGATGCCTGAAATATAAATAATAGTCCACTCATGCACACATACGCGCTGTGCTACTCAGACGGCTATACACGCATCACGAATGAAATAACAACTGAACAAGAAAAGTAAATCATGAGTAGCACATCGAAAATATAATAAATATACATGCATGTATCGTCACGGTATGTGTTTTCGTGCGTCATCTGTTTTTGGTTTTTCCATTTTATTTTGATTTCCACAGTGCACGCATTATTTTTGACGTGTCTTCCGGTTTCTATTTATGGAACATAAACAAGACTACAGCGTGACATCTGTAAAAGATGTTAAACTTTGCTTTTAAAGACGTAAGTACCAAAAATAGTGAACCTACCTACTGAACCATACTTTTTGTAATGCTAAAAATTTACTTCATTTATAAAGTAGCTGGAAAAATATCCAGAAGGGCTATATAAAATTAAACTATGTCATCTGCCTCTCAGACACCGGCTCTTCCTCGTACTTGTAAACAAAAGAGCTGACTGAAATGTGTCTGTTTCTTATATAAAATACATGTATACAGAAATATTTAACTAGCCATTTTTTGAAAATTCCAATCGTCATATGAATGAAAGGTTAACACTGTTAATCGCTATATCTGAAAATCGATAATAGCACGAAAACCGATAACACGATAGTACAAACAATCAATTATCTTATCCCTAACTCCTGAATCGTAACAATATAACTAAAAAATAATTCATGGTAGTCCGAATTTATATTTTTACCACGGGTAGGCACTTTAGGGGTAAAATAATTGGCATAAAGTGCCTACCCGTGGTAAAAATAATATAAATTCAGGCTACCATGAATTATTTCGATTCTAATATGTAAAAATTGGTAAAATATCGTTATAAATTGTCGATGACGTCATAAATTACAATGGGTGTAGGTATATATTAATTTTACCACGGGTTTGGACTCGAACCGTTTGAAGGACGTCATATTAGAATCGTGTTTTAATCATGTCAAAACTTTCGGTGTAGTAATGAATGTCCTGTGCATGTACAATTTCCTAAAATGATGGTATGTATGCTTCAGATTATAAACCTGGATAGTGTTCAAGTGTTTTAAACACATCCAGGGGAGGGGGCGTCGTGGTTGTGATGGTATGGTAGTGGGATCTACAACAATATGCGATAAAAGTTTGTCAGTTACTTGCAACAGGTCGGTGGTTTTCTCCGGGTCCTTCGGCTCCCTCCACCAATATAACTGACCGCCACGACATAACTGAAATATTGTTGAATATATTCAATGAAGTGCAATAATGGTATACTATTCCATATTTCAATCGAAACGGGATTAATTGATCGCCATTTTTATTTTTTCAATCGGTCAATATCTACAGGTCAGTGCACAGGGCCTTGTGACGGGTTGTCACTATCCACGTAAATATACTATCAATGCATAAACACAAACAAGGGCGGACACTTTTGTTACCCCCGCTCACTTCAAGTCGTGTTTGTTTTTTAAATTCCTTCTAATATATTCAAAACGCTGTTTAGTTAAACTCCCAAGACCTTATTCTTTTAAAAAAAATATCATGACCTCCCCTCGACTACCTCTTGTGAAGACGCAGCGGTCGTTTTTGTCAGGAATTCACCTGAGTACCCAACTCCATGGACACAAAGTGAAAGTAACAGCGTCACCTATAAAAAAACAGAAGTTCGGAACTCTCAGGGTTTTAGCTTTGAGGTAAGGAATTCAAACATTATAAAAGTTCCGAAAATCTTTCCGACCAATGAAATAGCGCGAAACAAAATATGTTCGGCTGACCTCCTGAATGGGCACGAGTGGAGGAAAGTTGGATGTGTCGTCGAGAATAAACTTGAATTTCGTCAATAAATATTTGTTGTTCGTACGTATAAACTAGATAGGAATGAAAGGAAATCATTTTTGAGACGAGGACAAGCGAAGGTCCTTTTTAAAACTGGCGCGTTATTGTAAAATATCGAGTCGAAGCGAGGATTCCCTCTTTGTATTTTGACGATTGTTTCATACCTTTATGTATATATAAGTAATACGGCAGTTCGACCTAGAAACAAAAGTTAGTAGAACGAGAGAGTTGTAACACGAAATGTTGTAAAATATGGATAAATGGTTCAAAGATATACTTCCAGACAAAGATCCATACCATAATCGCGGGAGGGACCAAATGAGGAAAAAGGGGGGTACAGAATTCGAGTGCCTGTGGTCTTGATGTTAACGTAAAAGCTCAAACGTAATTTTTACGTCCTGGTAACGTATTTCAGAATACGTTATATGCAAGTCGTTGTCAGACAACATACAGCTCAATCATTAAGGTATTTCCCTGGAAAAGGGAAAGGATCTGTGAATTGTTCAAATTGGAAGGTATTCCCTAGACATGACTTTGAATTTGATAGTAGTTGATCTCCTGATTCCAAAAATGCATGGTTGATAGGGACTTTTTGCATTTGAATTCCAGGTTCATCAGTGAAAAATGTGACAGTTATGTTGTTATTTAGCTACATTTTTGCGTTAAGATGTTACAACTGACTATAGTTGTATATCAATAACAATAAATAAATAAATAAATAAAAAAAAAACATAATAAAAATGCCATGTACGAGGATCAAATCGGTGGCCTCTTGATCGTTAATCGTTTTTCTTTCTACTGAACTTAGTAGAACGTGATGTATAAGGCAATATACAAATGTATCTCCAAGATTTAATTACTTGCAATAAAATTACCATATCCAAAAATTAGAAGTACTTTTCCTCATAAACATTCGTCATATTTGAATTCGATTTTGATCACTGCAGTTTCAAGCTGGGTGGATCGTTTATTAGATTTGTCAAATAATAGCATACAATGCGGAAATTCAGTGTGTCCGTCAACGATTCGATAATAAAAAGTTATTGCTATTTCCGGAGTTTGAATTTGAGACCTACCAAAATTCAAATCATTTTGGTGTTTTGTGACAATATTAGCAATTTCTTTGATGTCCCGAACATACAAAAACCTAGTCTGAGATTCCTCTGCCGTCTAACGACTTTTATGGATTTGCTGTAGCCGTGGGACGTCAGAGCGCTATATATACGGAAAACAGCTGATTTGCCTCTCCAGCTCTTGGTCGGCACATTTCCACGTTTCGTGGCTATCGGATTGTATTTTCTATCAGAAACCCTTATATAAATCGCTTCACCAATCATTTTTCTATTCATTCATAACCATCTTACCCTCAGAAAGTGGTGTTGCACTCCATTACAGCATGATTTCGCCTTAGATCCTATTATTCCGCCATTTGACTTCCATTTTCGAATCTACAAACGTGATCTCGCGATACTAACTGAATAGAGTTTTTCATGGTTACCCACAATGCAATTCCATCTGGGCCTGGCAGAGTTCCGGTTTGAATGATTAACGCTTCCATCATGGAATCGATGGATTGCTCCTACCAAAATACAGAACCAAAGATGTTTGGGAGCACCAAAAAAGCTTACGGAGACTTCTGCTGTGTCCCAGGATGTTCAAATCAGAGAGGAAATGACAAAATTAACGGATGGAAGCGGTCATATTACCGTTTTCCTAAGGATCCCAAACAAGCCAGCGTTTGGATGAAAATGATCCGTAGGGATCATTGGGAGCCGAAAAATCACGATTGGATTTGTTCTGACCATTTTGAAGGAGGTATATCAATGTTCTAATTATTAACTGGTAAACCCCAATGAATATAATATGAAAACCCATAGATATATATTATGTACGATGGGAGATAACTCCTACTTGTCTCCTCAGCTGTGATGCTTTATAACAAACAAACAAATAGTTTATTGTCAATCATGACGCTCACAGAGGAGCTGTATAATCAGTACAAATTTAGATACAATGATTAGATTAATTTACATGATTTCAATATTAATAATATACACAAGTTATTTTATATTTATTATACAAAACAGTCATCTGTCAAAAGTATTCGGAAATGTAAAAAATCCCTATATAATCGACCAAAACCCAAAACATTCGGAATTGTCAATATTTTGATTGTTTATTTACTCATTATGTTGTTGTGAGTGATTTTTATTTGTACATAATTTAAACACAACAAATAAGAATTGAAAAATTATGTACAAATAAAAACCACTCATATAAACATAATGAGCAAATAAACAAACAAAATATAGACAATTCCAAATGTGTTGCTGTAAAATATGTTAAAATTTATCCAGAAATGACTTCACAATAATTTTTTGAAAAAATATGGTTTTGGTTGATTTCCAGTCTAAATGTCCTTTATGCACCGGCCCTTGATGACCTCTGTACATGTATATGAATGGCATTGCTCTCATGCATGTACATTGGTCATGGGGAGGACGCTGGATCTGCCTTCTGTCATTGAATTAGCACCTTGTAAATATAAAAGGGTTTATTTCTATTTCGGTGTTCAGAAGAAGTTAATAACTTATTAAATATCAACAAATGATATATATTTATTGTTTTTTTTTTGTAATTGCCCAGTGGACTCTTCCAAATATTATACTCATCAGACACGGCTGGTAATCGGCACAAGCAGAACAGTTGGTTCTGCAAAGCAATTCGTGAGGATAACTTCCGGTTTTGGTGGAGGAGAGTTCACGAAGACGCTTCGCAAGGTATGTACATGTCAAAAATTGAAATTTTCTTTTTTACTGCTCGAATATTGCTAAATCAGAGAATGCTATGCTGTGGCGAATGCTTTCACGATTAGAAACATGTATAGTTTATTCTTGTATATGAAGGGTAACTCTCGCAAAATCAATCGTCCCACGAAAAACATGACAAAAATTGTGACACTCTTACATTTATGAGTTGTTCTTGACAAAGATGCAAGTTAAATTTTCAATATTATTTCATCATGGGAGTCTAAATGTAATCAGGGATAAATTCTGATTCGTCAGAAGTAAATTGAAGTCTAGATAAATCTACAAACTATCAATTTTCTCGTTTTCCTGCTTGAGGAGATCGGTTCTGATAGAGCACATTGCAAATGCATGAGGAGATTTGATAGTTTTGGTAATTGTTTTCTGCAAAAGTGATAAATTGACACTTTTAAATACAAAACTGATAAATACTCTAATCAAAATAAACTATTCTCTGTCCACTTTCAGGAGATGCCAGGATTCAAGGGAAAGAGGACTGACATTGACTCTTTACAAAAAACCATTTCGATATAGATTGCCTGTATCACCGCCAAGGAAACGAACAAAAACAAGTAGCAGTACACCAAATTTAAAATCCCCATCAATCAGGACACCAAGTTTATTTAAAAAATCTCTTTCAATTTCAAAATATTTATATCCTTTCAAACGGATTTCCACATCTATTCGGCGCAACCTTTTTACTAAAGATGACGAAACTTCACCGCAGATCTACACAAGTTATAATATTACATGATTATAAACTATACATGTTTCTAATCGTGAAAGCATTCGCCACAGCATAGCATTCTCTGATTTAGCAATATTCGAGCAGTAAAAAAGAAAATTTCAATTTTTGACATGTACATACCTTGCGAAGCGTCTTCGTGAACTCTCCTCCACCAAAACCGGAAGTTATCCTCACGAATTGCTTTGCAGAACCAACTGTTCTGATTGTGCCGATTACCAGCCGTGCAGAGACATAGATATGTTTAGTACTTATGTACCAATTTCTGCAAATTGCTTGTTTGTATACTGTTTATTACATTTATGTATTAGAATGTTTATTGGGTTTTTGTTGTGTAATAGCAATCACTGTAATGACTCTGCCCCTTGCTGGGACCTTGATTGGACAATAGAATCTTATCTTATCTTATAGGGATTTTTTTACATTTCCGAATACTTTTGACAGATGACTGTGTATATGGGGAACAGGCTATTGGTGTATGAATACAACAATCACAAGGATGACAGGTTAATAATCCAAGAGGCAGAGCATCACATGTCATGAAACACATTTACATATTATATGAAAACAAAGTCATTATGACAAATAAATAAAACTCCTGAAATATGATACATAAATATATATATATTCTAATTATTGTAATAGATAAAATTTCATGTCTTAAGTTATTCAATTTATTTAATAATTGATACAATTGGCTATATATAAATGTGTCCTCAGCTGACATTAACCATATATGTTTGTATTGTTTTTGATGATAATCCATTTACTGGATTTTATATAGATAAATAATTTGAATTTGAATTTGAAAACTAAAAATTATATATACTTACAGTGCATTACATGTACAAAAACAACAACAACAACT
This sequence comes from Bathymodiolus brooksi, assembly GCA_963680875.1. NCBI lineage: Eukaryota > Metazoa > Mollusca > Bivalvia > Mytilida > Modiolidae > Bathymodiolus > Bathymodiolus brooksi. Next base: position 102,644,933 of record OY804586.1, read on the forward strand.
TTTATTTTGGCAATCACGACATGTAATCTCGTTGAGATTAGGATTCCACCATCAATTTATTGAAACTCAGGCCCAGTCAGGGAATCCTAATCTCAATGAGATTACATTACATGTAGTCCATGTTATGTGCAAATTCGTCTACCAATATTAATATGCGCACAACAAACCAATTAGTCCGAGATTTCTCATGTCAGTCATGCTACACACATTATGTCACATACATGTACATGTACCTATATATAGCTATGTGGTATGGTCTCACAATTTATCATACTATTATTATATTTTCTGGGAAGGCATGTATTAGGCCTATATACCAGGGAATTAATTCAATTTGTCAAGGGAATGGCTCACCATCAATTTATTAGAGGTGTCAGTTCAAGTCTGACGAGAGGCCTTGGTTTTGTGTAATGCATATCTATGTGAATGAATTTGTTGCTTGTCTTTTAGGAGTAAAACAGACATCCCCAACAGATAAAGGCTATGTACCTACATTGTTTCCTTATCAAAAGATAAAACAACTGAGGCAAACAAATAATTCCAATCTCAAAGAAACACAAGTCCTTGATGGTTAGTAGGAATATAGGAGCCCCTTGTATGAAACAAATATTCTTCCATTCATTTGTGGGGCCATCGAGGTTGTGATCGCACGGGTAGTTGAACAACTACCTGTGCAATCATTGCCTACACGTATCACCACTAAAGTTGTGAGTTAGAACCCCATTCATGGCAAGATGTACTCGATACAACATTACATGATTAAGTTTGCCAGTGACTTTGTGACTGGTTGGTGGCTTTCTCTGCATACTCATGTTTTCTCCACCAATAAAGCTGACCATCACGATATAACTGATAGATTGTTGAAAGTGGCATTAAAAACCATAAACTAATCAATCCATTTATTTGGTCAAGTTTCTATGTTTGTAAAACCCCAAAAAATTTGATTCAATTATTGATAAGAACACTAACAAAATAAAATCACATTTTTCATCTGATGAACACCAAGGGCTATCAGTAACTCCTCAACAAAAAATTCTGAAATTCTTCTAAATTTTGTATTTCCGAAAAATATTTAAAATATTAAATCAGAAGTACACAAATGTAATTGAATAGTAACATATGTTTTCACAGTGGTAAGGCCAAAAATGTGGGTTTACTGTAACCTGTGTGAAACAATTATGGTTGTTAGAAAACAATTTATTTATTACCTTTAGTCTATTGGTAATACATGTGTATATTGAGACTTTACTATTGTTTGATATTTGTAAACCTTTGAGGTTTTCTGGAACTCAGAGGTAAATTGTTGACAGGGGTAATGTAGATATAATAATAAAAAATAAAAAATTAAGAGTAATCAATATGGGCTTAAAATATGAATATTTGGGTGACAGCAAACACACATTATTTGTTTGACCTAAAAGCTATTAAGTAAGACCTTACTCATATCAGCAGAGAATAATATACTATAAATATGAAAATACATTGAACCACCTAAGGAATGGGAGATTTGACTGGGTTATAAAAAAAATATATTGGATTTTTATACAACAAAAAGAAGTGCACAACTTTCATTAATTGTAGAATATTATTAAAAAAGAATTAAATTATTGCTTAAGTTACAAAAAACAATATCAACACTATAACAACAACATAATATTTGTCAAGTTGAATTTAAACAAGTTTCACATCTACAATGTAACAGATGGATGCATTATGTATTCTTAATAAAAAAAATACAATACCAATGTATTTATCTAGGGACATCAGAAAAAATGAACAGACCAAGTAAAAAGAAGCTATTTAAAGAAACATACAGTCAAGTTTCTGAAACTCAAGTTGGTCGTCCATTAGATATTAAACCTTGTGTTTCAGTAACACCTCACATAAACAATCAATGAACTAAAGCGCTTACAAAAGTTGAATGAAAGACAGGCCAAACAAATACTAAGTTTAGAAAACATTAAAGATATCCCCAAAATGATGAACTTTTGGACAGGTTTCCCGAACTATGAGACATTTTATGCATTATATCAGTTTTTTGAGACAAGAGCTAAACATTTGCTGTATATGAAAGGGGATATAGGTATGCCACAAATATTCAGTGAGAAAAAAAGAGGCCCAGAACGAAAGATACCATTAATTGAAGAATTCTTTCTCACAATGGTTCGTTTGAAAGTAGGTTTATTGGTGGAAGATTTGGCAGTTAGATTTTCGATTTCTGTTGGATCGGTTTCCTCTATTTTTAATTCGTGGGTAAATCTAATGTATGTTGATCTGAAAGAGCTTTGTGAGCCACCGTCTAGATCTGTTGTGACAGAAAATCAATCAAAAGCCATGAGGGATTTTGAAGATGTCTGTGTAATTTTATATTGCACAGAGATTTTTGTACAAAACCCATCCAAATTAGATGCAAGGAAACAGGTATATTCAAATTATAAACATCATAATATATTCAAGTTTCTGGTTGGGGGTCAGTCCACAGATGGGAATAACATATGTGAGCAGAATGTATGGTAGTCGTGCATCTGATAAATTTATCACCTCTGATTCCGAGGATCTACTTCAAAATTTAGAGAGCAGTAAAGGTTCAGTTATGGCTGATAGAGGGTTTTTAATAAGTGGAATATTAAACGACATGGGTGTCAAGCTTCACATGCCATCATTTAAGGGGACAGAGAGAACACAACTGACAAGTTCAGAGACTATTAAATCTGAGAACATTTCCAAAGTAAGAATCCGTGTTGAAAGAGCAATCCAGAGAATCAAAATATTCCACATCTTAGATGGTAAGGTCAAATTATCCATGAAGGATGTTGCAGAACAAATATTTACAGTCTGTGCTTATTTGGTGAATTTTCAAAACCATATTGTTAAAAAGTAGCAATACAATATACATGTATTAATGAACAGCATGGCAAAGTGCATCATGATATAAACTACTGTCACAGAACATGCAAATATTTACTATAAATGGATGTAGATATGTATCAGCTATACCAAATTGATTCATAGTTTTTCAGGTTTTTGATTAAGAACAATTTGTATGGGCAAATTATGTTAAAGTCTTGAATTTTTCAAGATTGCAAAGGCAATGTGACATTCCAAATGTTTTTCATTAATTATTACCATTACAGCATTAGGACAAAACATCTTAATTTTTAGAACTTGTTAATACAAAATATTTATTCATAAAAACTTATAAATTTGGGGTTGCGAAATCCAAAGAACTCATGATCAATCTGGTAACTTCTTACAAAAACCCATTTGTTAATTTTAACATGTCACTATTTGGGTGAACTGGTCTACATTTAAGGCAAACATAAATCTTGTTTTCATAGTTGTAAAACCTCCTAAATCCCTCACAAAACCAATGGTATCTGGTATATTTCTGACACAAAAGGTTAGCACCACAAACTAACATCCTTCCTTTCACTTTTGAGTAAGTTGGACTCTTGTGATCCTTACAATAAGCAGCACAGCCTAAATTCCAGCTATTGGTAACCACATCATCCTTTATTGTATTTTCATTTTGCTCATTGTCTGCAAATTAAAAAGACTTTATAAAACAAATTGAACTAAAAACCTACATATTTATACAAATAACTAACATCAAAGTTTCAAGCTTAAATTTCGCAGGAAATGCCTGTGCCAGGTCAGGTCCATAATGGTTTTCACAGTTATTCCAGTTGTTCACTCTTGATTTTGTCTGGGTTTTTCTTGGATGATGGCCTTTTACCTTCCCTTCGGACAATTGACTTAGTATTCAGTAATTTTGTAATTACCATTAATTCTTGCGCAAGGAGTTAAAGATGTAACTAAAATTATAGATGTTGCTCAGGTGTCTAGATCTCACAGTCACACTCCCAACAATACAGGATTAGTAAGAAAAGGAAATAAGAGTGGATAAAAGAAATGGTGGCTCACAGGCTCTTTATATCATTTTACTTACCCGATGATGAGTTTGAAAGGCTGTCATCAAGGTCTTCCTTCTTTTCCTCAGTTGTTTCATCAAAGTTAGTCACAGTGTCAGCATTCTCAGAGATGTTCGAGTCCAGCTGTTTTTTCATGTGTCCTGTAAGTATTTCTGTGACAACAATGGTTTCAAAGAATTGTTTTAATTTTGGTAGCATGGACTTACACCAGTATTGCTCATCAAATTGCATTGGTAAATCTATAAAGCCTAATTTGGTCCAAATAATTAAAGTGGCATTTTTTTGCTCACTACATGCTAATTGTGTCATCACTTGTTCATAGTATCCATATTTATGGGCACATACTAGTTCTAATGTACCATTTATTCCAATCTTAACATAATCAATTTTACTCTCTAAAACAGCCTGCTTTGGTTCCATGCACCTTGCTTTGTAAGGACACTTGATTTCAATAATATTATAACCATGACAATCACAGCTAATAATTGCATCAGGTGATGCCCTTATATATGGGTACTTTCTATGTGTCACTAAACCAGGTCTAACCACTTCGACTGTTCTATGTGTTTCCTCAAACTTTTTCAAATAAGCTGAGAGAGCAGTAGCTTCATGATTTAAACCCCATTGTATAGCTGGTAGAGTTGAAATATCTTTGTTTTTATACATCATGATATCACAAAGAAGTGATCTGCTTGGTTGATTTCCACTATTTGTCGTAACACGGTAGGCTTTACTAGCTGTTATTGTTCCTGGAAAAAAAAATACTTTCATAATTTCATTCTCTTAATTTTGTTCATTAAAAAAAAGAGATGTTATTGCCAGACAAAATCCTTTCTCCAAAAAAACTGGCTTTTGATGTCAGATATTTTTTGCTATTTTTTCCCCAATAATTTTAAGATGAGGTAAAGCTTAATTATATTTAAGTTTCTGGTGGAGGCACAGGGTAATTCCCTCCGTTTGCACCAGCTATATTATAAACTACTTGTACTAAATATAAAACACAGCATGAGAGTATTTTGAGAAACATTGCCACTTGGGGAGTGGTACTAAATTACTTTATTGCTATTTTGATTAATTTTGCTTTAATGTCTAATACTGATAATTTCCTTTCTTACAACACTCGCATCACATGAGAAAAGAATGTATCACAGTTTAAAAAAAGACCATCGATAATCTATGATTATTGATATTTTATCAGAAATCTTAACAAAGATTGGCAGAGAGGCAGACAGACGGACATGTAAATATTATCAACACTTTACGCCTACCCTGCTTTCAAGATGTAAACATTCTTTGAACAAAAAAGTAACAAACAGAATTTAATGAACACGAATGAAATAAACATATCAACACAGAAAACACATGACATGCTGTATTTTTATCAGTACAAGTAACTTAGTTTTCATACCCTGGGTGGGAATCGAACCCACATACCAGAAACAGCAAGTAATTAGTTTACTTTTAGAGAGAATAAAATATATAAACAATTTAATGAATTTACTTGTTTAAGCTCTTCATATTGATCTTCACACCCTGTACATTCAGTGAACTGATGTAAAGTTACAAATATTATTTTAATTTAATCAACTAGATTTTCAAAATTTTCCATAAATCTGTGTACTGTTAACTTTTTATTGTAGTAAATACTAAATAAAACCTGTATAGCTTCCTCTACCATTGCATAAGAAATGTTACAAACATCATCTGTTGATCCTGAGTGCAGGCAGAATAAAACTCCAAAACATCCAACCATGCATTAGATAACAAAAATAAACAAAGTAAAGCATGCAGATATACAATGTCGGATGTCTAATAGTATTGTACCATATTTATTTTTACAATTTGTAACACCTTAAAGCAACTAACAATGGAAAATAGAAAATCAAATGAAATTAAAATGACAAATTTCTTGGATTTGTTTTATCTGCTTTCTATAATGTTTTCCCCTTTTGTACTGTTTATTAAAATTGTTAAAATGGCCTTGTAAAAATTCTGCATCTGCCTGTTACTTAATGTCTCTTTTTTTCTTACATTTGCTAAATCTTCAACATTTTTTTCTCCTTTTAAATAATCATATAAATATTATGTTTGGAATTGAAACTAATTTGGTAATTAAAAGTTTACCTGCTCTTTGGTTAAACCACTCCTTGTTATTTGATTGTCCTCTTGTTAAAACCTCAATTTTGTTTCTGTCTTCTATACTAATAGTCCAAACATTAGATAGGAACTTTTTGCATTCAATTTCAAAACCATCATCTGTACTTTTCCCAAATTTATTACAAGGAATAGAAAGAATGTCAAGGGGACTTGTTTCCACTTCTGCTATAGAACTATAGGCCAGTTCATGATCAAGCTCCAAACATGTTTTTGGGAGCGTTGTCAAGGGTTGTAATGTTGGTAAATCATGTGGCCTGAATTTAGCTAGATCAACAATGTTAACAATAGGTGGTAGTGATGCTCTGTTTGCATTTCTAATATCAAATAACAATTTTAAAGTCCTCTGGTACTTTTCTTCAGGTGATAGTTCTGGTGCAACATTTATTCCGTACGAGTCTATGCTACATGTGGCTTTGTCATTTTTTAACCTTTTACTGGATCTACTTTTGCACCTATAGTAATTAGTTAAAGAAGTCAATAAATGTTATTCAGGTTTTAGTATTTGTTTGTTTTATGGTGTTTAATGCCACTTTCAACAATATTTCAGTTATATCATTGTGGTTAATTTTATTGGTGGAGGAAACCAGAGGACTTGTAGAAAACCACCGACCTATCGCAAGTCACTGACAAACTTTATCACGTCATGTTGTACACCTCGCCCTGATTGAGATTCCAACTCACACCATCAGTGGTGATGGGCACTGATTGCATAGATGATGATCATGACGACCCCTTTAAGGTTTTAGACAGAGTATATAAGACTATATACCCTGTCTGAAACCTTACTTACTTTTATATTCTAGTGCACAGTCTTGGTAAATTAAATTGCATGGAGTCGGATTGGACAGAAGACAAAATTTAAAAAGTACTTCATATTGGATCTGCAGCCGTACTCCTTTATTACCACACTTATAACAACTAACAGCAGTTTCCATGTTATTAGTATTAATGACGCTTATGGATGAGACTGCATTTAAAGTTATATTTTCGGAATATTTATAATCATGCAATCAAACTAAGGGTATCAAGCCTCTATTTGTGAAAAATGTACAAAAATTTATCTCCACTCAACTAGTACATATATTTTATGTATATTCTTTAAATTCATATACTCTACAAAGTTATAAAGGATATCATGTCCAATGAAAGTAATGTTATTATATTTTCATTAGATGGTGTGGACAAAATTTTCAAAAGTATTGTTATATACTTTACAGGGATTCTGTGTGCACATGTGATTGATTTTTAATCATTATCTCATTTTCAAAAAGTTCAGATTTCGAGTTCTTCAAAATCTCAAGTCTTAACCAAAAACTTTATATTGACTACAGAAAACACTAAAATTGACATTTCATTTGAGTACCACAATATAAAATTATAATAAATTCAGATGATGTTGAAAAAAAATTATCATTATAGTCACATTTTCAATTTGGGAAGTTTATTTGTTGTTTTGTGTTTGTTTTATCATTTTTACTACAGATCCATTTTTGAGATGAAAACTCAAATTTCAGTATAGCTTTATTAGCTTATACCTGTTCCCAAGAGTATAGCTTTATTAGCTTATACCTGTTCCCTAGAGTATAGCTTTATTAGCTTATACTTGTTCCCTAGAGTATAGCTTTATTAGCTTATACCTGTTCCCAAGAGTATAGCTTTATTAGCTTATACCTGTTCCCTAGAGTATAGCTTTATTAGCTTATACTTGTTCCCTAGAGTATAGCTTTATTAGCTTATACCCGTTCCCTATAGTATAGCTTTATTAGCTTATACCTGTTCCCAAGAGTATAGCTTTATTAGCTTATACCTGTTCCCTAGAGTATAGCTTTATTAGCTTATACCTGTTCCCTATAGTATAGCTTTATTAGCTTATGGAAGACATAATACTTCAGTGTAAATATAATAGACAAAACTATTCATGATCCTTAACTTTTTTTGTTGAGTATATTTACACGATTATATAATACCTTTTTTTTCTGTGCCTAAAATTCAAGAAAAGTAAAAAATGATAAATTACACTTACTCTTTGGATCTTTCCAAGCACATAACTGATCAGTTGCAGATAAATCATCTGGTAGATTCCTCCATGAGGCTACCTGTTCTGCTATCAGGAACAACAATGCTCCTATATGTGAGCAGGCCTCTCCTAATCTGAATTTTATATCAATAACAAGGGTTGGCCTGTGATGTTGTAATATTAATAATAATATACTCCTACATATAGTCTCAACAAACAGGAAGTATGTACTCAACAGACCTGATAATCACTTATGCAATATACAATATACAGCACAAGTAAAGCTTGATACCAAATTTAAAATAATTCTGGTTGATGCAGACCAAGAGCTCATGAAAAATGGGAAATGTGGGTTTTGTCAAGCAGGAAGTAGATACTTCACAAACCTGAAAATATCTTGTCATACTTATCACAGGAAAACTCCATACACAATTTGTGTGAGTGATTGTTGTTTAAAACCAACCCATCAATTTTTCAGCCATATCATGCCGAGAACAAGTTAATTTTAAATGAAATGATGATGAGGTCCACTTTGTAGGAGACCAACATGTTTAGTTGGATTTTTATAGTGCTAGATCAATCAGTCTTTGCTCCGATGACAAAAGTTTTGACAAACAAGTACTGTACATGTAAATATTTACATCAGCTTAGACCTACCAAAATCAGAATTCTAAATAGACACATAAAAAAAATGTCTTGCCCGCAGAGTCATTGATTTAGTGATCGTTTATGTAAATGTATTTCAGTCGTAGATGTATGCCTGTTCCTGCTTTGCAACCTCAATATACCCAATATTTTAACCACCAAAAAGACTCCTTAACACATTTTAAGGCTATATTTGCTTAATATTAATAATAAGCAGCATTAAAGTTAAGATTGCTTTCCTAATTTGGCAATCTAGAATATTTTTGGGTCTTCAATGCAATTTAGGTATTCTGATGCTATGCCATTTGGGAGAGAGTATCCACCTGTAAAATACATGTAGACTGGCTGCATTTGTTAAATTTATATTTGATTTTTTCTATGCAAAGCTGCTTCTTCCAATATACTAACCCAACTGTACATGTACAAAATCCACCATATGGTTCTCCAGTTTGTTTGTCCATAATAACATGTATCCTCGTCTGACAATAAGTCGGTCAGTCATTGGATAATGTTTAATTATTTTTTTCATGTTTGAAAAGTAAACATTTTTTTCTTTTTAATTATGTTCCTCATCTATTCTTGCTCACATGTGTAAAGTTCCATGGAAAAAAGATCGATAATAATAACACACTGACCTGTATTTGTTTACCATCCATTTTCCAAATGGCATCGTATGACGTGACATAAAGCCGGTCAAAGTTCAATAAAGCACATGATTTTGTCATAGGCCAACTTTTCTGCCTTTAACGTGAGTTTGCAGATAGCATAACCATGAACATCCAATAGTATTAGGCATCAAGAAAGTGACGAAATTCTTTATAATGCTTTTAATTAGTTGTTGTCGTGTGGTAAAATACTGAAAATACAGAATAATATGACCATTCAAATAATTTGTAAATGAAAATACAGAAAAAATAACTATTTAAATGATTTGTTGTTGAAAACACAGAAAAATGATAATGTTCGATAATGTCACTAACAGTGTTCCATAGAAATATTTTCGATAAATTGTTCGGTACTATGGTAGTCTCTTGACGATAAACAGTTTCATTTCTTTCTAAATTCATGACATATTCGAGTACACAGTTTTGTAAATATACAAATAATTCACAGGTATTAAATTCAGGGTGCGAAATTATGTAAATTCAAGTCGGTTTATGTCAAATTTTCACAATTTGTATATAATGTACAGTATATCTGGTCTATGTAGAATAGAGATTGGTCTATAATATCACAAATTTAGTTTCACACATTGGTATTTATTCAGTTCAAGCATATACCCGGTTTGAAAAGTTGTTTGTAAAGTATAATGACAATGACGACTACAGTTTGTTTACAGTTCAATATCAAGACAATAAATGACGAAATTGATAGTTCTAATTCGCTGAAAAGTTTTACTCACACTTTAGTTTACTATGAATCTCGGAAATGTTGATATAATTAATAGAGTGTTTGTCTACATTTGTCGATGAACGTTTGACTTCGAATACATGTGCTTCCTGCCAAAATCTAGGGAAAAACTTAGTAAAGGGAAAAGAAAAAAATCGTGCAACTGAGAAACATAAAAAGAGGAGCAATTCTCCGGATTGTCGGTTTAATAACAGCACACCAACAAAACTTAAAAAGTAAACCAGATTAAGAAAGTACAGTATTTTAGCTTTTTCAGTGTAATTGATTTGTCTGAAAAATTTTAAAAGATGTTTTTTTTAAATAGTTTGAAATTGAAGTATTAAAAATTAATTATTTGATGCAAATATTAAACTTGCTTACCCACATAAAAAGTATTTAATCCAGTGAATTTGGTGTTTTTGCTTTTGTCAATACAATCTATTAGACCAACATATTTTGGTAAAACAATTAATGACTGATATCAATTTATTTTAATCACATTTATTATCACAGAGTGGTAACAATACAGTTTTGTTGATGCTATTTGTAATAATGACAGGTTTTTTTTACCCAGACAATCTAATTTTTCTGTCTGGTTTAATTTAATTCTTTGTTCAATTTATGCTATACATTTTGATTATTGCTGTTAAATTAATTCTTTTTCTCTCTTCTCTGTGAATTTCATTTCATTACCCCAAGAAGTAAGGGGTATTTTTGTTATTAAAGCAGCAATGGAAATGCAAAATAATCTGCCATTTTGTGACTAATGGAGAGCACTTGCATGTATTTTCCCGGTAAAATCGGCCATTTTCTAGAAAATAGTGGAATCTGAATGATCAATCATCATATGTTCAAAGTATTTTAAAATACAATTTGCTTGGCCTACATTCCAGAAACGGTCATGAACTGTGATGTCGATTATGTCAACAAACCGGAAAAATACAAATGTTTGGGGAATACCATCGATGGAAACATATTTAACAAGCATAATGATCAGGAAAGAAAGACATTAGTAAAAAGGATCTTTTTTACTTGCATGGAATTTATTCAATTCAAACTTCTCTGTTTTAATCTCATCTTGTAATTTTGACGTTGAAAAGTATTCCCTCTGTGTTTATGTACGTTATGAATATACAGAATGACGTCATTGGTCTCGTGCTGCGCGAGAATTGTAAATCAAAACAAATGACCGACATTATTGCATGACCGAGCAGATGTCACGGTAGGATACATGCTTAATCTTGGCCTCATTACCACTCTGAGAAGGTATGCATGAAGCCTTAATAGCACAAAAGGTAGAACTATGTTTCAGTTGATTAAAAGAAACATTACAAATGTGATTAGCATCATGATGCTGATATGCTCTCGACAATTTGTAATGTCTCAATGATGTTACTGTAAATTCCTGTGCCTTGCTATTTATTAAATATTTCTTGATGGGAGATACATCAATGTCTGGCAGCTGACTGATGTCCTTAGACCAGCCCTCCTGCTTTATATGATGGGGTAAGACATCTATACTCGTTTAGCTGCTGGTCATGGAGCATGTGGTCTACACATTTTGGAATTTTGCGTCCAAAGTCATCTCCTACATCTACCCCGGAAGTCCTTATTCCCAACTCAATATATAGTAGTCCGAGATTCCTCTGTCGTTTAACGGCATTGATAATCTTGCTGTAGCCGTTCAACGACAAAGGGTGATACATACGGAAACCATCTAATTTGCCTCACAGCCATAGTATCGGCACATTTCCACGTTTCGTGGCTATCGGATTTTATTTTCTATCATAAACCTTATATAAATCGCTTCACCAATCATTTTTCTATTCATTCATAACCATCTTACCCTCAGAAAGTGGTGTTACACTCCATTACAGCACGATTTTGCCTTAGATCCTATTATTCCGCCATTTGACTTCCATTTTCGAATCTACACACGTGATCTCGCGATACTAACTGAATGATGACAGCAACGCATTGCATGATGGAAGCTAATTAATGCAGCGTGCCAAATTATTTGGAGCATTATTTGCATACGTAAACAATATTCAAATCACATGGAAGACGATACATTTAAGCGTATTCTGCAGGACAAACAGTCCATCTACAGATCAAAGAAGAGCAGAAGGAAATTATACAGAATGTGTTGGAAAGAAAAGATTCAATGGCAGAGTGTTACCAACGGGCTTCGGAAAGAGCATGTGTTACGTTCCCCCTTTTTGTTTTTGGACAAGGTACTACATTTTTTTTTTCTTATGGTTATCTGTAATTCACTAAATTTGCTGTTAAAATCATTACCAATCAATATAATCAACTGTATTAAATTTTATGTTAATTGTTCTGCCTTAACAGGCGCCTATGATTGGCAATAAAAATATTTGTTTGTTTGTTTATTTGCAAATTATCTCCCATGATACATTGCGGTAATCGTAGTTTTCTCGTAGTCACGTGACAAATGTTTGAAAAATGGAAGACAAATGTCGAAATCATAGGTTCTAAGGCAAAATCGTGCTGTAATGGAGTGTAACACCACTTTCTGAGGGTAAGATGTTTATGAATGAATAGAAAAATGATTGGTGAAGCGATTTATATAAGGTTTATGATAGAAAATAAAATCCGATAGCCACGAAACGTGGAAATGTGCTGACCCAGAGTTGGAGAAGCAAATCCGCTGTTTTCCGTATGTATCACCCTCTGTCGTTGAACGGCTACAGCAAGATTATCAATGCCGTTAAACGACAGAGGAATCTCGGACTAAATACATAGAAGAATTTCCAATGGCTCTCTTCCAACACCGCCAATGTTTATGCCCGCATCTTTACATAAAGCCTTAAGATCTTTCAAGCCAGTAAATTTGACTTCCTTTAACGATTTTGGTGTAATTGGGATTGTGTTTACCAATGTATTGTAACTCATTTCGATGATTTTGTACCAGTTGACGAAGTTTCTTCTTTTACCGCCATGTTTACCTTAGTACCGGAACTCCGCCAGCGCGCAAGGTATTATGGGTAACCATGAAATCGACTGATGACAGTAACGCATTGCATGATGGGGGCTACTTAATGCAGCGCGCCAAATTATTTGAGCATTATTTGCATACACGTGTAAACAACATTCAAATCACATGGAAGACGATACATTTAAGCGTATTCTGCAGGACAAACAGTCCATATACAGATCAAAGCAGAGCAGAAGGAAATAATAAAGAATGTGTTGGAAAGAAAAGATTCAATGGCAGAGTGTTGCCAACGGGCTTCGGAAAGAGCATGTGTTACGTCCCCCTTTTTTGGACAAGGTACTACATCATTTTTTTTCTTCTTATGGTTATCTGTAATTCACTATTGCTGTTAAAATCATTGGATCTCCTGTACTTGGCGATCACAATACTGGTATACTAGTATTGTGCACAATACTGGTATAAAAAAATATTCCAGTATTGTATTCTAGTATTGTTCCAGTATTGTTAAATTAGTTATTTTTTGGGAGTATTGTATATATTAACAATACTAGAACAATACTAGAATACGATATAGGAATAAATTGATAACAATGTGTCAAGTTGTCATTGTGTATTGTAGGACAGGAAATGGCAACATGCATTGACACTTTTTCAAAAGCAAAAAAAACACAAAAAAAACATTATCTTATTTTTTATTGATTTAAGCACTATTCACTATTTCATTATATAAGTATTGGGATAATATTCAAATGTTCATACACAGCTGTTGTTATCAGGCAAATTCTCAAATCTTCAATGGTTTTGTTTTTAAAAACGGTATGTTGGCGTAGGACATCCACAGTTTCTTGAGAATTGCTGATATTTTGCTGTAGTTGTTGTTTGGTCATTCTCATAATATTGTGTAAAGAATTTTTGATTGAGATAGCCGTCTCTATATTTGGATCATTAGCGATGTCATCCTCATTGTTGTCTTACAAGTGTATTTGCAAGTAATCTCTTCCGATACTGGTACTCTGTTTCGTCATCTTGCCGTTTCCGTTTTACAGCATGTCCAGTAGGTTGCTGTGACGGCTCTTTTGCTGTCGTAGCTGGATGAATTTTCCCGCCACAGTATGGTTGCTTGATCTTTGGCTTTAGTTGTAGAGTTGATAGCCCCCGACGACAATTCTTGTAGAAAGTATTTTGCCCAGTTTGGTGCATTCTCTGATGTTGCCATATTGATGCAGTGAGTCAACTTCTTGTTTCGGCTGACCTCATTTTTCTTAATTCTCTCAGAATAAATTTCTGGCGTTACTGGTTCTATGGGTCTGGTGATGTTGTCTATGTCATCAAGTTGCTGTGATGTCCAGTTTTTAAAATAGTCATTTTTGTGTCTTGCTACATTGATGTTAACTCTATCTAAAATAGACATCTGCTTTGGAAAAGCAGGGAATAAAGATGATATACCAGTCATGTTTACAATTGTATAATGAATTGACAATGGTTTAGAGGTGATATTTATGGCCGAATTTGTTCACTTCGGCTTGTATAAGTACTTTGATCTTGTTTCATCAAGAAAAATCATATTCACTAAAATAAACAAGTAAGTGTAAAATAAACATTCAAAAATAATTTAAACAATAAATCAAAGGATGTCTTTGATCGTTTGTTCTTTAATTAATAAGCTTGGATGTAATTTTAAAATCACATAAAATTATTTATGGTTGATTATTACTAATATAAATATAATCATGATAATTGTTAAATAATAAAATTTTAATTACAACCTAATTGGGCCATTTTAATTGGATTAATTAATATCCTTTGATGTTTCAAATAGTTGGTATTTAAGGAATAATACCTTTGATCTTGCTTTAACTGTATTAACCCAGTTACAACAACACAAGCTATAATTTTAAAATATAAAGGGTTCCAAATATCAAGGATGATTCATTCGGGTTGTGAGTCTCGAGTCATTTATTACTATTCAATGTAATTAAGAACTGCACGTTATATATATTTATTTACTATTGCATTTTGTATTATTTTGTATTTTCTATTTGTGTATATTCTGTGTATATTTGTTCTTGTGAACAGATATCAAGATGTCAAAACCTAATGAAGGTTTTGATCTTGATAGTTATGATTTTACCGAATACGCTAGCGCTTTAGACGGTGAAAATCCGTCTAGTACCGATTGCGATATGGAATCGGATAGTATATGGACACCGGCTCGTCGCCATAAAAAAAGGAAAGCTTCTGCTTCTCCTTTAAACCAGGCTTCATACAGTGAAGCTGTGCAAAGCACAATCAAAAAGGTACCCCAAATCCCAAAACAAATAAATGTGAACTCAACTAAAGTATCCAAATATATATGTATTGTTTCATGTAACTCGGATAAACTTGGTCTACAAAACCAAATTAAAGTACAAAAATTATTGTCAAACCTGTTTGGCTCTGTTAAAAGTATTAACAGCACAAAGGCAGGTAATTTAATTGTTGAATGTATTGATAACCAACAATACAAAACATTGTTAAAATCAACTCACCTTGGTGAGTGGGTAATCAAGGTATATGTACCTAAATCTATGAATACTTCAATAGGGTGTATTTATAATGTACCTTTAAATATTACAGAGGATGAAATAAAAGATGTGCTAAAACAACAAAATGTATCAAATTGTGTGAGACTTACATATTTTGACAAGGAAAAAAAAGAAAGACAGCCCTCCAATACTGTCAAATTATATTTTAATGTACCTGAACTCCCTATTAGAATATCCCTTGGTTTTAGGATGTACAAAACCAAGTTATTTATACCAGACCTATCCAATGTTTTAATTGCCAACAGTTTGGCCACATGCAATCAGACTGTAGCAAGCCCAGAGTGTGTTTTAAATGTGGTCAACAACATGAAAATAAACAATGTACGGTTGATAAACCAAAATGTGCCAACTGTAAAGGAGAACACCCCTCTAGTAGTAAAACCTGCCCCAAAAAAATTGAAAAATTACTAGTTATGAAAAAGTATTAGTGGACAAATGTACTCCACAACAGGCTAGAGTGGAGATAAAAACTCAACTAAAACCTGCAAATAAACCCAAAGTCAAATTAACCAAAGTCACCATACCCTCTGACACTGAAAACACAAATACTATTGTTTTGTTTTTGGCACTTATTTTGGGTAAGTTACCCAAAATGAAGGACCCAAAAACCAAAATTGAATATTTAACAGAATTAGCTGTCAAAATATTTGACGTTAAACTTAACGTTGAACATATCCTAACTAAGTATTTATCACTGTATTAATACCAGTCGAACTATTTTCTACTTATATGTTATTAATTATTTCAAGTGCATTCATATCGTAATGTATTTTAAAAAATATCTATATTCATAATGACAGACTCAGTTAATATTGTACACTGGAATTGTCAGGGTTTTAATGCTCATGGGCCGGAATATATCTGGTCTCTGAGTAAACAAAAACATATACCTGACATTATATGTTTACAGGAAACTTTTTTTCTTAGTGAAAAAGACCATCCTGATATCACAGGATTCATATTAGCAAACTTCTCCACAAGAAATATTAAAAGAGGAGGTACTGCTATTTACTGTAAAAACCATTTAAATTATACTGTAAGAAATATTGACACCTTGTTAGAAGTGTCAGCAATATACATCAAACTGATACAAAGGGCAACCATTTGTATAACCATGTTATTGAAAATAATATAGTCGTTCTAAATGACGGTACCGGTACTAGATTGAACCCTATTAACATGGAAACATCTAGTATTGATTTAAGTTTAGTAAATACATCAATCGGTCCTCATTGTACTTGGTATGTAGACCAAAAATCTACACATGGAAGTGACCATTTTGTAGTCAATATTAAAATTTCTTATAAACCCATGATTTATAGTAACCAATATAATAGTCTTAAATGGAATTATAAAAATGCAGATTGGAAGGGATTCACCAATGCATGTGATATTAAATTTAGTTGTAACATGGTTTCTGATAATATACAAGAAACTAACACAACTTTAACTAAAGAATTAATTAATATTGCTGGTGATTATATCCCAGTGAAAAAATTCAACAATAAAAATCAAAAGCCATGTGTCCCATGGTGGGATCAAAATTGCACAAAACTTGTTCGACAAAGGAACAAGGCTAGAAACAGGGCCAGTCATACTGGTAGGGGGGAGGATTTCAAAAATTATAAAGAAAAAGAAAAACTGTGTAAAAAACTGTTACATGATACCCAGCAAACATACTGGGAACATTATTGTAATTCATTGAACAACAATAGCAATTTATCTCAAGTATGGTATAATGTTATAAAAATGTTGGGTCATGCACCCAGTAAAAAAGAAATCCCTACCCTAAAGCAAAACGATGTTCCCTATGAGTCATCCACTGACAAATCCAACTTATTTGCTGAAAATTTCAGTAAAGTCAGTAGCACTGACAACTACAGTAGTCAGTTTAAAATACATAAACAACAAGTTGAAAATAATGATCATAACAATATTACAGATCATTTTAACAATAATAGTAATTGTTATAATGATAAATTTACTTTACAGGAAATGCAAGATGCAATCGCAGATACTAACAATAGTGCACCTGGCAAAGACAGGTTAAGCTATAATATGTTTAAACACCTGTCAGAAAAAACGCTTAGTATATTTTTATTGTTTATTAATAAAATATGGTTTTTACAGGAAATTCCAAAAGATTGGAAACACTCTATTATAATCCCAATCCACAAAACTGGTAAAAACCCAAGTGACCCCCTCTCATATAGACCTATTTCACTCACCTCAAATTTAAATAAAATTATGGAAAAAATGGTCAATAATAGACTGCAATGGTATTTGGAAAAACATAAACTATATAATCCCAATCAAAGTGGATTCAGGAAAAATAGAAACACTATGGAACAATGTATACGACTAGAAAATGATATACAAAAATCTTTTGTTAATAAATATATTACAGTTGGAGTGTTTATAGACTTTTAAAAGGCATTTGATATGTTATGGAAACATGTTCTACTGCAAAAAATGGTATCTCTAAATATATATGGTAATATGCTATCATATGTAAATGGTTATTTAAGCAATAGAACATTACAAGTAAGAATTAATAACACTTGTTCAGATACATATATTGTTCAAAATGGTACTCCTCCAGGTAGTTGTATTAGTCCGACACTTTTTAATATCATGGTTAATGATCTACCATCCTGTATCAAGAATTGTGAAATGTCTCAATTTGCTGATGATGGAGCAATATGGAAATCAGGTCCTAATTTAAAACACCTACAAAATAAAATACAGCAAGATCTTGATAATATCAATAAATGGTGTTCTACATGGGGATTTTTATTATCCCCAAACAAAACTGTAGGTATTATTTTTTCCAGGAAACAAAAATTAGGTAAACTAGTTTTAAAAATAGGCACACATATACTTGAAATTGTCAAGGAAGTTAAATTCCTTGGTATAATATTTGATTGTAGATTGACATGGTTAAACCATATACAATATATACATACAAAATGTATTAAAATACTCAACTGTATGAGACTACTTACAGGTACCAAGTGGGGTGCAAATAGCTACACGCTACGAACCATCTACTTTGCACTAATAAGATCAAAAATTGATTATGGATGTGAAGTATATAACTCTGCATCGTATGCTGTTAAAAAACTATTAGATAATATACAACTTCAATGCCTATGCATTTGTACAGGATCAATGAAAAAAGCCTCATTGGCTAGTTTACAAGTAGAAATGGGTGACCCCCCATATGAGGAACGAAGAAAAGGCTTAATAGCAAAGTCTTTCCTTAATATTTGTAGTTTTGATAATAACCACCCTACAAAAATTACCCTCCAGGACGATGTAAAGTTTAGTTTTTATAGTAAAAACATAAAAACTAAACAAAAACCATATTATATAACTGCCCAAGAAGTTCTTACAGAAAATAATTACATCCCTGATAATATATATTCACATAGTGAGTGTCCCACTCCCCCATGGCATTTACAAAAACCCCTGGTCAAAACCCAATTGCATGATGTTATTTCTAAAAAGGACCTCCCTCATCTAATAAAAAGTGAGGGAGATATCCTTATTGACACTGAATATCAAAACTTTTTAAAAATTTATACAGATGGATCAAAAGATCCCCAAAATAATACAAATGGTTGTGCATTTGTGATTCCAGAACTGAAGGTTAGTAAAGGATTCAAATTGCAACCATACATATCTATATTTATGTGTGAACTTACTGCCATATTTTTAGCTTTAAACTGGATTCAAGATTTCAAACCATTAAATACCGTAATATTTGTGGACTCACTTTCAGCATTACAGGCAATCAAAGGTTCTATATATAAAGTAAAAAATTACATTGTTTATGATATATACAATATTTTTACATCACTAAATAATATTGGAATAAATGTTATTTTAGAATGGATACCCAGCCATGTTGGTATACTGGGAAATGAATTGGCAGATAAAGAAGCTAAACATTCTTTAAGTTTTAAAAATATATATGTATTTAATCCTCTATATAAAGAGGACATTAAGACATTAAGCAGAACTTTTTTGAAAGATATGTGGCAAAACAAATGGGACATCAACCTAAAAGGAAGACATTTATATGATATTAATAAAACTGTTTCATTTGCTATTACAGCACCCAAACTATACAGGTATAATGAAATATTATTTTTCAGGTTACGGACAGGCTATATAAAACTAAATAGCTACTTAAACAAAATAGGATTTCACCCAACAAATCTATGCGACACTTGTCAACAGGAAGAAACAGTGGAGCATTTCCTTTTAAATTGTAAACTATATGACACATACAGAAAAACTATGATTGATCGACTTCTACAATTGGGTGTCACTAATTTCAATCTGATTACTTTACTATCGGGCAAATATTTTCAACCAGTTGCTGATTATATTAATCAAACTAATAGATTTTAATTATATTTTCAGTTGAGAGCTGTACAGAACACCCTCTACACCATAGAGACCTGTGACTAATGACCCTTGTCGAATTACTAATTAAACTTCAATTTAATATCTAAAATTAATTTTTTTTTTTTTTTTTTTTTTTTTTTTTTTTCCTTTTCCTTTTTACTTTAATATTGATAAGAGTCATTAGTTTATTTTAACTATAATTTTTGATATACATAAAATATCATTTTAAACTATTTATATATATGGTCTATAAAAACCATATTTATTACTGAACTTAACTTGTAAATAACTAAAAATAATTAACACAAGTCAAAGTAATTAACACAAGTCAAAGTACAAAGAGAATTAGGTACTAGCCATGTGGCTACAGCTAAGCTCTATAATATAGACTAGAGCAATGAAAGTTATATAAAACTCTTTTGTTTTTCTTTTTTTTTTCTTCTATTTTATATAGTAGATAATTTTTTCCTTTTATATGATCCAATAATAAGTACATTGGTTCAATAAATATTATATTAATAATAATCTTCATTTTTCTTCCATAAAATCAGTTACTTCAGTAAGCTAATATTTATGACATTTCCCGGTACATTCTAGGGTAAATTATTACTATCAAATGCGATAACATCACTTTGTAGAAATATTATTAAATGTATCATTCCGTAGCTATATATCTAATCAATCACTAACCCTATATAGCTCATGAAATTATACAAACTATCATTATTTATTTCCAATATTAGTCACGATGTTATTATGTTTCATAGATAATACCAAAAACGTGCTCTCACCACGAGGTATATCGTGGGAGAACGGCGTACAAAATATTTTTTATTTTTATTTTCTAGTTAATAACTGGGATTATGTAATATAACTCCTGGTAATTTACTTTAGTATGTAAGGGCTTGACATCTATATATCTCAAAACTAAAGGTAAACACATGTATATCGAGTTGCCATGCGGTGTCTGGAATCATTGTTGGCTGACGGCCAGTGTGGGCATGCGTAAACAACACTAGTTTCCGTGTATCCACACTGAACGTGGGGCAACAATCCAGACATCAAACTGGTAACTCCGTATATAGTAATTAAATCATTTGGCGTAAATGCTAAATACATATTATTAGTATTCACTTTATTAAATTAATTATTGATTTATTTTTCTATGTTAACAAAGTTATAATTTTGGCAATTTTTGCGCGGAGATGCTATCGATGTCAAGTACCTCATTAACACCAAAATAGGGATAATGTGTATCTAGAGGAAGGTCGTAGTGCCCACTCATTATGATACACTATACCTATTAAACTGGGATTTGTCACACTATTAAAACAACTTGTATGCTAAATTCATAAATGACAGCAATTAAAATTTTTGGTTCACATAAAAAAAAAAAAAATATGACAAACTATATACTAAAGTCAATCATTTAATTAAATATTTAAAATAAACATCATCATTTACAAATTTCAATTATTCTAAAATCTCACAATATGTAATAATAAGGCATAAAAAGTATGTAAATAATAAGAGAATCTCCAAAAACTCAAATAATTTTTTTATGGGCGCAATTTCTCATTGAGAAAGTCGCCGTCTAAATCCAAATCAATTAAAAAAAAAAGGATGATTCAGATAAGTCATCATGGCTAACTTTTTCACTGATATTGCACCAAATGTAATATTTAGCAAAGATCCAACAGCAGTTATTGACTACTACGTACAACACAAACTACTAGGAGGTGTGTGCAATTGTCCAACATGCCAGAGTTCAATGGAAATGGTAACCAGACCGACAACATCCGCTAAAGATGGTTTTGGATGGCGCTGTGCCAACCAAAGATGTCCGAAACGCCGTACCTACCGTACCATTCGTGCTGGATCATTTTTCGAAAGGTCTCGCATCACCTTAGATAAATGGTTATACGTCACATACCTATGGAGTCAAGGAACAAAAGTTAATTCCGTAGAAAGACAAGTACAGATTGGCGAGAAGACCGTAATACAGATGTTTCAATACTTGAGAGATGTCTGCTCCACTAAACTACTATCAACTCCAGTTGAATTAGGTGGACCAGATGTGATTGTCCAAATTGATGAAAGTCTTTTTAATTACAAATCAAAATACAACAGAGGGCGACGGGCCAGCAAAGAGCAGTGGGTTTTCGGTTTAGCAGATACATCCAGCAAGTCTGCCATTACCTACATGGAAACTGTTGACAAAAGAGATGCCGCAACTCTTTTACCTATTATACAACGTGTTGTAAAACCAGGGACAATCATCCATTCAGATCAGTGGAAAGCGTACCATAACATCAGCTCACGACTGCAGCTTAGCCATGGCACAGTTAATCATTCGCTCAACTTCGTGGATCCTGCAACTGGCATACATACTCAAGCAATCGAGTCGTACTGGGCTAAAGCCAAACAGAAGTTTAAAGAGATGAAAGGTGTGTCATCACATCTACTACCCAGTTACCTAGATGAAAGAATGTGGAGAGACAGATGGGGTACCACAGGTGACAATGCATTTACAAACATTCTCATACATATTTCAGAACAATATCCTGTGTAAAAGTGATATTTATTATGGACATGATAGACTCTTTATAATTCTAGTGCTAGTATATTATATTGTGAACGTGATGTTATTATTCATAAATCATGTTGTTCATCAAAGATTATTAAAAATTTGATGCCATCTACAAAAATGTATGAAAATGTATAAAATAAATAAAATGTAAATTATGACATGTTGTTTTATCAATTATTATATATCCTGGTATTGCATATTTTTATTTACGAACAGTATTGTTAACAATACTGGAATATGATTTTATACCAGTATTGTATTTGTTTTGTAAAAAATTTACAATACTGGAATAATTTTTTATACCAGTATTGTTCAACAAATGAAACCAAACTTTGCAGAAATGCTCATTATGGAAGGCTTCATAGGAACTTAGAGGAGAACACTAATATTATTCAGTTGCAATCTTTTACTCTCTATATGGAGGGATTTTGTCTTGTATACATTTACTCTATATTCAAAAGGTAAAGATTCAATTTTTTTAATTTTTTTTGTAGGTAAAATAAAGATGTCACTGGAGAAGGTAATGAAAGAAAAGCTTGCATTATCAGTTTTCAATACAACATTGAAAACAGAGTATTCATTCATAAAACCAAAACAGCTTGAATGTCTGAGGGCAGTCTATGACAATGATGTAATCACAGTCCTTCCCACAGGATATGGCAAATCCCTTATGTTTGAAATATTGCCCTACTTTACCAAGTATGTGACAGGAAAATCCTCAATTGTTATTTTAATAGCTCCTTTAAATGCTATTATTAACCAGGAATTATCAAAACTTGGTTCTTCTTCGGTGCACGTTAGAGGGGATGTCCCCATTTCTTCAACCAGTAATAAGGCTAGATATTACATAGGACACCCAGAAGACGTGTTGTCACACATTGATGATCTAAGTTTGAAAAGTTTGAAGGTAGATGTCACCTATGTAGTGGTAGATGAGGCCCATTGTATTCTTGATTGGGGCGAAAATTTTCGGCCAGAGTTTAGGCACATTGTGGACCTTAGGCCTCACATTTCCAATATTCGAATGTTAGCTGTGACCGCTACAGCGAGTCACAGTTCTAAGAAAGCTATAGCTTTCAGTCTTGGAATGAGAGAGTTTCAGCAGATAAGTAGTTTGCCTGCAATCAATGCCAATGTTATGCTATCTGTCTGTGAAAGGACACCTTCAGTTGGTGGAAATAACACAGTTGAAGAGGCATACAATTATGTGTTTAAGCCTCTTCTTTTAGAACTTAATAAACTGGGATAGTCTTTTCCCCTGACAATTGTATACTGTAAACTGCAATGGTGTTCATATGGGGTTCATTTGTCGAGAAGATTACTTGGACAGAGTATAGATTTGTCTGTTGTTCAGTATCATGCACAACAACCTGAAGAGGTGAGTTTAAATTTATAATTTCTAGATCTGACGTCAATGAGTAGTAGTACAAAAATGTAGAGGATAGCAAGTCTTCTATCTGCATTCCCATAAGTATTTTCTTGGGTGCATCTGTCTGGTTAGTGTTGTACACTTTATCAGCAGATAAGTCCATTATGGGAATGTATGTTACAATACAACATGATGGATAGAAGCATGTTGGTGTGACAGCTATGTAAGTAATTTTGATGATGCATCTCAGAGACAAACTATTTTCCAGACTCATAAGTTAGAACTTTCAGATGATGTTTTATCCATGCTGAATAATGTTCTTTGTCCAATGAATTATGGAAAGGAGAAAGGATTTTTTCAAACTGAGGGAATTTTCTCCCCATTACTTCTGCAAACGGTCTTACAGTTCTTAAGTCAGAAACAAGCTTAGTTTCATCTTCATGCGATTCCTTTTTCTTATGTCGATTTGCCCTGACAACAACGCCTCCTAACTCATCATAGTTCTCTGATATTGCAGAAAGTCCTGCTATTGCTTTTGATTTTTTAACAATGGATTTTTCAATGTTATTAGGCCCAGCTGCTTTGAACAATTTTTTGGTTTTTCTTATCAGATGTTCCATCTGTAAGTCTGCCGGTATGTGGGTATTCAGTTTCCCTTCCGTATTAACGAATAAGCCATAAAAGCTTTCATGTGCTACTTTAAGGCTGTATGAGGATTGTTGATGGCAAAGAAATCTAAGGATTTCTAAAGCATATTTGCTTCTGTTATTTGATGCTTTGAAAATCATTAGTAAACCCAGTTGAAGCACAACATGGCCATAATGTTTAATTCTGTCATAATCTGCTACTAATGATGATTGTTTCTGTTTTTTCAAAATATTTACTGTTGACTTTTGGCCATTAGGCAAAAGTAGCTCCAGTGGTGTTACTGTAAGCACCTCAGTTTCTTGAACATTAACGCTTGTAGCATATGTACCTACTGCAAATACATATTTGTCAATGAACTCATCCATTTTGCTTTGTACACAGTTAGTGTCATTGGGGTCGTCAGGTACATTTACAGTAGGTCGATCTGTGATTTCCTCAATACCAAAGAAATCGCAAAGTGCTTCAACAATGTAGCTTTTAAGAAATGACAAAAAGAAATCTTTGTCGTGGTCATAGTGATTTTGTACCTCTTTTTTAACAGTTTTACGTTTCAACCTAATTTTTGCTGCATTCATACCCCCTTTTTCAAAGCTATTCTCATCAAACAATGACTTAAATTTAAGCAAAAGAAAATTCATTGCTGTGTGCCACATTTCAAATGTTATTGGATACAAATTATCAAACCTTTCTTTTTCTGTTGCACAACCAGACCTTAGACCTTTTGCACCTGTAAATCTCTCACGGGTAAGTAAATCCCCTCCAACATGAACCTTTTGGACAGTTGAAGCTGCTTCTTCAAAGAAGTTTAAGATTGTATCTTCATAGTGGTCCAAAATCTGGACAACATCAGAATATTTTTGCTCATTAAGAGGCAAAACGGGTAACGGTACAATGGTGTTTTTTCTGGCCAAATCATCTGCATTTTCAGGCATAACATTCACTGCAGCTTTATTATGCAAAAATTGCCACCTTACATATTAATGAAGAGAGATCATTCTTCAGTTGACGTTCATCATCCATTGTAGGCAAAAATGCCGCTAATTGCAGTTCTTCAGCTTCACATTGTTGAATTTCAGACAGACCAGTAAAAGAAGTTTCTTGCAATATGACAGCCGAGGCAAACCAATTTAGCATGTTTCCATGATGGTCTGATCTTTCATATTTTACACCCATTTTAACATTTACATTATCACCAACAATTCTAATATTGTGACCATCTTTAATTCCCTTTACGCTGTATCATTATTGTGGTGGCCAATTTCTTCAATTATTTTTAAAGCAGTTTGGTATGATGTTGACACTCCAATAACTTGCAGTCGATCAAATACCTTAAATAAACAATTCTACTAAATGTCATATTTTAAAAATACTTTGTGTCTGACTTATATTAGAGAAACACTGCTCACTTGTTTGTCATTTATTTTTAAAACAAGGCACAGAGGGACATCCCTTTGCCATGTTTGCAATGGCCATATGTTACAATGGCAATCAGAAAGGAGAAGCTTATGAGACCTCATTTTCATAGTTGAGTGGACATATTAAAGTTGTTGTCTCTTTAACATATACCCCCCCCCCCCCCCATAATCAATATTTATATCTATTTATGTTATTCCAAGTTTTGTTGATTACAGTGTAGACAAGATTGTTAATGTACACAAGATTGTTAATGTACAAACAGACACACCAATTCTCTCTTGTTCCATGAGAATTGGTGAACAATTCCCTGTGCTTGAGGTGTATTTTTCTTCAGTTATGGTGTACAATGTACTTGCTTGTGAGAGAATTTCTCATACATATACAGTAAAACCTGTATTAAGAAGTCACCATTGGGAAAGCAAAAAACTGGCCTTTGAAGACAGGTGATCTTTAAATTCAGGTTCATCTTATATAAAATCTGCTATAGAGTGGACTGAAAAATGTAAACTTTGAATCAATGTTCTTGCTTATTCAAAGTGACCAACATACTGTAAATTCAGAAATTATTGAGATGTTTCATTATTGCGAAAAATGCGACTGAACTTAAAACTCGTATTTTAGAAGCATTTATATCATTTTGCACTAGAGATCTTTGAGTTTCGCATTAATTAACAAGGGCAACGCAAAGCGTGGCGTATCCCCTCGCCTAAAAATTAGACCCTGTGACCTTGACCTTTGACCTTGAAAATCAATAGGGTTCCAGATTCTCTTAAGGTCTAAGTATGTACCAAGTTTGGTCAAAATCCGTTGAAGGATGTTGATTCTAGAGTGTTCACAAGGATGTTACGCAGTAAAAATTTGACCCGGTGACATTGACCTTTGACCTACTACCTTGAAAATCAATAGGGTTCCAGACTCTCCTAAGGACTACGTATGTACCAAGTTTGGTCAAAATCCATTGAAGGATATTGATTCTAGAGTGTTCACAAGAATGCTATGCGGTAAAAATTTGACCCGGTGACCTTGACCTTTGACCTTGAAAATCAATAGGGTTCCAGATTCTCCTAAGGACTAAGTATGTACCAAGTGTGGTCAAAATCCATTGAAGGATGTTGATCCTAGAGTGTTCACAAGGATGTTACAAGGTAAACAATTTACCCAGAGACCTTGAACTTTGACCTATGACCTTGAAAATCAATAGGGTTCCAGACTCTCTTAAGGACTACGTATGTACCAAGTTTGGTCAAAATCCATTGAAGGATCTTGATTCTAGAGTGTTCACAAGGATATTATGCGGTAAAAATTTGACCCGGTGACCTTGACCTTTGACCTTGAAAATCAATAGGGTTCCAGATTCTCTTAAGGACTAAATATGTACCAAGTTTGGTCAAAATCCATTGAAGGATGTTGATCCTAGAGTGTTCACAAGGATTGTGACGGACGGACGGAAGGACGGACGGACGGTAGCGTTACTATATCCCCTCGCAACTTCGTTGGCGAGGGGATAAAAATCGTAATCGGGGCTGATTTAATTTTCTTAGATCGCAGTAATAAATGGACGCATTAATTTCCGAATTTACAGTATATCATCATGAATTACATGGATGTAGTGTTGATTGACATTTCGTAATGAATACTGCTTATGCAGGTGATATGACCCGTCTTGAACTAAATATGAAGTATGATGATTTCCTCATTGTCAAAGGCCTCATGTTGACTGCAAGTTGAAGAACAACAATTATATCATTGTTTTATTGCTTTGTTTTACTCATTATAAATTGGGGATCTTGCCTCATGTACATTTACTCTATATCCTTTCATTGTGTACTTGTTACAATATCTCCATAGCAACCTCATTGACAAGGAGAGTATTACATTGTATGTGTGAATGTATGAAAATAGGATACATGTATTTATGATATTTTTTGCATTGTACATGTATGTGTTATTTGGTTGTCATAATAATAAATGAAAGAAACTAATAATAGAAACTGAGCACAATTAGCAAATAACAAATAAAGTATTGCCAAAAAAAACATAGCACATTGAAAGTTTACTATATCCTATTCCCTTTTTATACGACCCCAAAACAATTTTTGAGGTTGTAAAATGGTATGGCGTTGTCATTGTTATCGTCTAGAAATTTAATTTCTGTGTGATAACTTCAGTTTTAGTTGACTATTAAACCCTTATGCAATTTTTCAATGTTCCTTTTTAGAAACTTAATTTTTTCAAACTTTGAAAAACGTCTTAGAGATACAGCCTTCTCTTTAAAGCCAAATGGCATTCAAGGAAGGCATGAAATAAAGGTCAATGTCACCTAATAATCAGTATTTCATTGTCCAATGTTTAATACAAAGTTTAACCAAACTAACCAAGAATGTGGATAATTAGATGATGAATGTTAGAAATATGACCATCCTTTTCAACCAAATACTATTTCTTGAAGCTGAGAAAAAGATCTAACCATGCAAATAAAGGTAATAACAAAATTACCGAACTCCGAACAATCTTACAAAGGGAAAGTAAAAACTCATAATTATATAAACAGACAAAATCAGTCAACAACCGGAAAACTGTGAAAACCGTAATGACCCTGACTTGGTACAGGCATTTCTAAAGAAATGGTGGGTTGAATCAGATTTTAAGGCGCCAAACCTCCCGCTCTCATTACGGTTCAAAGGTTCCGGCTGTCACTGTAACAGTATTTAAATACAGGAACAAAATAGGTAAAATAGTTGTCAAAGCAGTACCATATTCGGTGACGTAAATGTCAAAAATACTTTTACGTCACACATTGACAAAAAAATTCTTGACATTTGCGACTTCTTTATCTTTATGCATTTTCACTATATGAAAATGCATCGCTTATAATTTTTTCTGCAGAGACGGAATATATTTCGACAAGAGAATGAAATTGGCACAATTCTTAGCTGTACTGTCCAAGTGTTATTCCTTAACTCATCTTTCATGTTGAGTATTTAAAGTATTCAGGATATTTAATGTAAATAAAGAAGATTAACTGATATACATTTTTATGCTGAATCCACCTTAAATCTAGGCTATAAATATTACAATGTATATCTTTCAACATATTTTAATTAAAATATAGAATTGATTGAAGTCCTTTATATCCTCTATCCTGTGCTGAATTTCACCTTAAAACTTCAATGAGTGGTTCATTCATGTTGGTATACTCATCAGGCTGTGTTAACTAGGTTTCAATAAGAATTTCCTTTTTCTGATGACTTTTATTGACAATAGGATCATACAATTGTAATTGCAAATAAATTGAAACAATTTTCATAAGCATGAAACTATTGTCATAGCATGTATCTAAGATCCAAGCATCAAACTGGATTGTGCTAACTGCAGAGCAAAACATAAAACAAAAACAAATTAATTAAAAGAAAGCAAAATAAAAAAGAAATATGCAAATTAAAATAATAGTAGCCCCTCAAAGTATAATGCACTTTCTTTGATCACAAATAAGGCAAGCAGCTCAGCAATTCTGTCATTAAATACCTTTTCATGAACATGTGCATCAATTAAAACTGCTGTCATTAGCCTCTGCATTCTAGAAAGTTCATGGAATCTTGTTTGCATTAGAATGCTGTATATCATGGAAAACTTTGGAATTAAATTATGTATAACATCACTATTCAACAAATATTTACTTTTGCATGGTATACAAAGCGCCAACAAACAATCCAATAAAAATGGCTGAGTCTGAGCTAATTCATCAAACACATTGTCAAATGAAAACTCTCTGAGTTGGTCATACTTTTTTTGGAAAAGATAGCTATCTTGTGATGTAACACATTTGCTACTTGCACCTTTTTCAATTTGAAATGTTAAATCATTCTTTATACATTTATACACACTGGGTGTCTGTAATACAGTCTGTGCAATTGTGTTGGCATCACTGCTTAAGATTACATCCAATAATGCTGCTCTTTCAGTGTCTGATATCTCAGAAAATGAGTACCTTTTGTTTACTGAATCAACTATATGATGTTTTATTCCTCCACCAGGTGCTTGTTCCTTATCATTGTCATGAGGTATAAATAATGAAACACTACTGAAAATAGAATTTTTATAACATTTAAAGGACAGAATATGTGTCCAAAGAACAAACAAAAATTAGACAAAACCATTTTATGACAGAATAAAGTCTTAAAGGTACCCCTGATCTAATGATTGGGGTTTAACGCCACTTCCCGCAGTATTTCAGCTACATTGTGACGGTCATTTTTAGTGGCGGAGGAAGCCGGACTACCCGGAGGGAACCGCCAACCTTGAGCAGGTAACTGACAAACCTTATCATGTACGGTTGCAAGTTGAGTGCACCTTTTGTTGTTGTTTACAAAGTGGGGCACAAACTCGCAACGCAGAGGTGATAGGCTACAGTGATTGTATA
The DNA here is from genome assembly GCA_963680875.1 of Bathymodiolus brooksi. NCBI lineage: Eukaryota > Metazoa > Mollusca > Bivalvia > Mytilida > Modiolidae > Bathymodiolus > Bathymodiolus brooksi. Next base: position 102,675,476 of record OY804586.1, read on the forward strand.
GGTAAACTAACTACATTAACCACTCGGCCACTCGGGCCCCTTTTTTATTAACCAATCATGGTGCCCATTAAGAGCTGAATAATCACAATATATACAACATACAGGATTGATTTAAATACACATAATATGACAGCAAGGGACAAAATAAACATACACATGCATCTGTTTCAAAATTTCTGTTTTCAGCTGGGAAACTGCCCACTTTATGTACCAAATATAACATCATAGGCAGACAAGATTATGTCATTTGTCAGGGAAAAATGCATTTCTGATATTTTGTATGAAGTTTGTCACTGCACTATCTCAATGCAACGTGTGAAACGTAAATAGTATGTTACATATACTTTTACATTTAACATGATTTCAGTTCCAGATTTATAAAAGTGCCGAAATTGCAGTAAATTTGAGTTCTGGCCATTTCGACAATTTATGTCTCATCAGTGCAGATAAAATCAAAACATTTGGAAGACCAAAAATCTAAAGATGTTTACTTTTAGGGCTGATAGAACAAATAACCCAAAGGGTCTGAAAGGAATGTCAAAATCAGCTAAGAACAGAACTTTGCACAAGGGAGATACTCCTTAGTTTTATAAATTTATAAACTTTAGATATTGATAGATTTCTAAATAATGTGAGAAACAAAGTAGTCCAAGTAATTAAGTGGTGCCCTAGCTAAAGAATCATAAGTATGGATTGATAGACAAAAATCTTTTGCATACATATTCAAACTTGTTCAATACCGTTTTTTGTTTGATATTGGAATCACAGGCTCTGTCTGCGTTTCAACTGTTATGACGTTGATAACATTGCATTCAGTCTGTGTTTGTGCACTTCTTTTGTTACCAAACAAGCTTTTAACCTTGTTGTATTGGCTCCGACACATTTGACCTAAGAAAAAAAAAAGATGTATTATAGGAAAAATAAAAGTTGATTTTTGACAATAACAGCAGTTTTAACACAAAATTATTTATCAAAAAGGAAATAAGGTTGGTCTTATCCATTTGTAGTGTTGTTTCTATTTTTGATTATAGCTTAAGATAGATGCTAATCCTTTGGATAGACACCTATCCAAAACTCAACTTCATTTTGTGAGTACATAGTCTAATCAAGATACATTGTGAATGTAGTAAATCATGGAAAACTTTCCTAAAACTTCTGTAGGATAATTTTTAATTTTTGTCTTCGGGCATTGATATTGTTCACTAGTTATTAATACTGAACCCTGCAATACTGTCAACGAACTATCCACTGACACAAACCGAAAAACTTTACCATGTTACCCTCGTGTGAAATGTACATGTATATAAGTTATGGTGACCTAATTACTGGTAAATCCTCTTGTTCTTTCCACTCACAAATATCATGGCTTCACCACATAAAGTATTCAAGATTTGAACTTAATTTAATCTGGATGTATATCCAGATGGACAACTGTTTATTCAAATACCCCGCCACTGTCTTGGATAACAAATAACAAGTTATGTTATTCCAAGTAGAGCCTTACTTGCTTCAACTATTTCTAAGGCATTGCTAGAAATTCTGTAATAGACCTTAAAATTATTTAATATTGATTTTAAAAGAAATTGTTAATAGATACAAATTTACTTTGATAATGTTCTAACATCATAATTCATAATCAAGCCCTACAAAAATATGGTATTCTCCAAAACATTGGTAGAGAAAACAGCAATGAAAATGTTCACATTTGACCACTAAAGTAAGGGTACTATTAAAAATTGTATAAACCTGTTCTTGCTGAGCTACACTGAGCATTTAATTTTTCTGCACATTCTTCCCAAAATCCTTCTGCACCTGAGGACGGGACAACACCTGCCTCACTTAAAAAACTATCTAGAAAGTTCCTCTCCTCCTCTGTCCATCTTCGTCTTGAAAGACTGGGATCCTGTGTTATAGATAACAACTATTTCTTAAACATACTTTTTGTATTTTTTCTACAAATTTCAAAGTTATTTTCAACAGTTGTCTGAATTGAATAGGTCTGACTATCCATTAGACCATTACTAGTTATTAATTCAATGCTTTATCTGTTTAACGGACGGACGGACGGACGGAACGCTATATCCCCTCTCCAACTTTGTTGGGTGAGGGGATAATTAAAGATTTTCATGTTTAAATTGATTAAAAATATGTCATCCTCATTGATATTAGCATTTCAGCTAGACATTAGGATTGTAACAATAAGTTTACATTTACACCTGGAAAAACAATGTTTTGTATACCTAGAAATAATGTTTTTCAATAGCATAATAATATATGGACAAAGAATACTGCTCAATTTAGTGCTAGGGGCTGTCTGGAACTTCCTTTGGGGTATGTGTACTCGGATCTCACAGTGACTTCAAGACAACAATAAAAGCGTTGTTCCTTTGTTATCTTTTACCCCATGTTATATAGTAAGAAATGGTCCTACATTTCCAGAATGTCACTATCACAATGGTTACAAGTAAATTTCTCGGACCTTCCTCCAGGCAGGGTAGACATTTGCTTTCTTTCAAATTGCAAAAGGTTTGGAATATATGTCCATTAGACAATGATCCATCAAAACAGAAGATATTCAAATCTTATACTGAGATTACAATGCAAGTAATTGATAGTAACAAGTAATTTTATTACATACAAGTGCATCAAGTCTTCGTTTTTCTGCTTGTACTAGTGTAATGCCTGTTGGAGTAGGCATGTTCGTAGTGTTCAAAATTCTGAAAAACAAAATAATTTCTAACTAATTAAAACACTTTAACAGTATTGCAAACATGGCAAAAATTTAAGATTTTAGAATTGAAATTGTACATACATGTAAATAAGGAAAGTTGCACATGGGCTTTCAAGTTGATATCACATTCCCTGTCCAGTCAACTACCTTTACAACAAAAGATTAGCCTGTTTTAGGAATTTACAGATAGACTGCATTGGTCAACGTTTAGTAATTAATACTGCTTAAGCCGGTGATAGGGCCAGCTTCCAACTTGCTGTGAAGTGTGAGTTGAAAACCTTATGGTACTTCAAGATGAAGATGCTGTTTTATTCTGTGAAATTGGGATTAAAGTCTCATCTACGTTTAATCCATACCCTATCATTTTACATGCACTCCTGCTGTGTATGTTAGATTTTCTTCATGTGGGGTAAAATATCTGTTTATAAGTTTGAATAAAATGACAAAAATATACATTTTCAACTACTGGTAAATTTATGACAAAATTATGGGATTCCAAATCCTTACCACCTTAAATCTGATCCAAAAATTTGCATCTTTAGAACTTCTATGAATCATTACATCACAGTTAAACCATTATCTACTCAACATCTGTCTTACCTTCACTGGTGTTCTAAGCTTTCTCTTTGTTCTTTGCATATGCATGAAAGGCCAGAATTGATGGAGTTCATTTTACTATATGCTGTAAAGAAATAAATACAGGAAATTTAATATCATTTTGAGAAATAAAGATACATGTGTATATTGATTTTTAAAAGTATTTATGTTTAGAGTAACAAAAGCAGAGTACCCCCTCACACTCAACATTTTGATACCATTGCTGTTGAAAAAGAGGATTACAACGACCTTAGTGTGTAACCTTGTGACCTTTAACCCTAACAATCAATAGGTATCCAGGGTTAAAAATAAATGACACCTTGAATTTGCAGCTTCGTACGACCAAAGCAACATTTATATCACAAAAATAACAAAATTATAACAGAAAAACATGATGCTGTTAATTAAGGTGTCTGACAAGTGAACTTGCCCTTCTCAAGTTTTACCTCCCAGGGGCAAGTGGGAGAGTGTCTAAATATACCTCTATTGTCCTATGACCTTGCAAATTACTAGACTCCTTGCCTCTGCAAAGCAATCAACATCCCAAGTTTGTTAAACATTGGTGGAAAAGCATGTGTCTACAAAAGTGTTACACACAGAAAGACAGGCCTGTGGTCCAAACTATATTCCCATCGAAACTCTGTTGAGAGGATAAATAATGTACACACCAAAAAATGTATTTCATTTTGGCCTAGGTCAAAATGTTAATTAAAACATATATTCAACCAGGGTTGCAGATACCACAAATTAGGCCTAAAAAATATGTGTTTACTGTTTAGGCTAACAACATGGGAAGAATGCTAGGACAATAGGTTTTCTTTTTCTTTTTTTTAATTGTTTAAGGCCGAGTGAATAATATGTGTATCAAACGATAAACAGCAGTGATAGTGTAGATTTAATACACAGCCTCAATATTAAATGAAAATATTCAAATTCAAATAAATAAAATTTTTATTACATACAAGTGTACAAAATGAAAGGATGGACGTATGGACTGGAAATATATAAGCCACTACTTTGTAGGCGGGTCATAACGTCATAAAAAGTTTGTGTCCTCGTCTTTCTATACATGGGGTAATGGACGGGGTAGGGGTTGATCGAAGTGTAGCAGTAAATAGTGTCCCCCCCCTTACAATTGTCTCCTATGATATAGTCAGACGACAGAATAAAGCACAGCGATGACTTCTTCCTGACCATGTGAGGTTTTTCATTACAAATATAACATAACCATACATATTTCACTTAAGACCAATTTATTAACCCAAGAGTATTATTAAATGGGAGGAATGGGGAGTCTGGTACAGGAATCGAGAGGAACAGGGCCTAAATATGGAAGCGGTGTACCCTGTCTACCACTCAAGAAAAGATTGGTGTTGGACACACTCATTTTATAGGACAATGAGTCATGCACCATTCTAAAAAGATGACAGATTTGTGGCACCTACCTTAATGTAACTTTTTTTTACTGTAAAAGATATTTATTTTTGACATTTTCCTTCTTTATATCATACTGCAACTAATAATAGATGTAAAGGATTGCACACATTATTGTGGGGCACATGTACAAGTTATATAAGACATGGGAGACAAGTTGTGAAGTTGTACTTTCCTAAGTACATTGACAAGGTAGTAATTATTGAGATAAAACAGACGTGTCATACAGTTTGGTTACACTGGGGGGATATTTCAATATGTTTTTATTTGTTTTAAAAACATTTTCGGGTTCAGACATTGTTTAGATTGGAGAAATGGAGCGCTGGAGATGGTGTGTCGTGATAACCACCCCCCTTTTTTTTGTAATGTGACCAAAAGTACATTTCCGCGTGATGTCTTCAACTTCTAAAATAACTAAACGGGACAAACAAATGTATCTGATGTGAACTCTGCCAATTACCCACTTAAGACACGCCTTCATTCAATGTTGTGCATCATTTCCTTTGCTGAGATGGGTATATCTATTCGCTATGGCGGCCGCCATTAAAAACATGGATTCAGCCGATACCTGACCCCGATATCAAACAAAAAAATCCGAGGGGTCACGAGTACCAGACTATAATCGTGTTTTTCTCGTAGTCACGTGGCAAATGTTTGAAAAATGGAAGACAAATGGCGGAATCATAGGATCTAAGGCAAAATCGTGCTGTAAAATGCAGTATAACACCACTTTCTGAGGGTAAGAAGGTTATGAATGAAAAGAAAAATGATCGGTGAAGCGATTTATATAAGGGTTTCTGATAGAAAATAAAATCCGATAGCCACGAAACGTGGAAATGTGTTGACCCAGAGTTGGAGAAGCAAATCCGCTGTTTTCCGTATGCATAGCTCTCTGACGTCCCACGGTTACAGCAAATCCATTAAAGCCGTTAGACGGCAGAGGAATCTCGGACTAACAAAAAACTCGAGTTTAGAAGCTAGAAATATAAGGTTAGTCGATAGAATTATACATCTGTGAATGTGCAATACAAATTGATTTAAGAAAATACCGTGACGCCAATTTCATTGTTAAATTTTGTATCCAACTCCCACAGTCAATGGTGTTAGTCTAAAAACAGGACGGAGAAAAACAGGACGGGCAAATTTTGATATATTTTTATACATAACTTTTTTATTGCTTGAGTTTTTTTTTAAATTTAAATTGATTTGTAAAGTAGAAACAAATATCGAACGTTTGCTATAAAATTTATTTGGAAATATTGAAAGATGAATTCAAAATCTTGACAGGACGGACTTTTTCAAGGAACAAAATGGCGAGAACATTATCAGTGTTCTCGTCTTTGATGTCAAATTATTCTTTTAATAATATTTTCTGTCAAAAGATAATTATATATTTGGAAAGCTTGTACAATAAGCTTTATTTCGATATAAAGTTGATTTCGGAATACTGAAAGATGAATTCAAAATCTTGACAGGACGGACTTTTTCACGGAACAAAATGGCGAGAAAATTATCAGTGTTCTCGTCTTTGATGTCAAATTATTCTTTTAATAATATTTTCTGTCAAATCTGTCAAAAGATAATAAATCTCTTATAGTTTTTGAAATTTAAAACGAAAGTATTAAATTTTACAAATTTGATGGAAAAAAGGGCAATAACTCCAAGATGGGTAATCAGATTTACTTCCAAATTGCAGGGTAGGTAGATCCTGATGTGCTGATCATTTTTACACCGTGTCAGATTTTTGATATTATTAACGGTTTTTGAGTTATTACCCAAAATCTGCAATTTTACCATATGTTCTATTTTTAGTAACAGCGGCCATGTTGGTTGGTGCACGGCATCACCGGACACAAATTTGAAACTAGACACCCTAGTGATGATTCAGACCAAGTTTGGTTTCCATTGGCCTAGTACTTTCAGAGGAGAAGATTTATGAAAACGTTTACGACGTACGAAGGACGACGACGACGGACGCCAAGTGATGGCAATAGCTACTGCCCCAGGGCTGCCTCCTAAGTATAGCCAGAAATGAGGTGCCATTTGAAAAATTGCATATCTAAGATGGGGACATCATGAGGAAGTCTGCAATTTTCATATGATCTACATTATTTGATTAAAGATATAATTTCTAATTGCATGCATGTTATTTTCTAAACTTGAAAATGATACCTTTGGCTTAAATCAAGCTGAATTAATAAATGAAATAAAAATTAAATGTTCGAGGTTCGTGGACAAAATGAAAATCGGATGCATCTAACCTTTATCTGATCTTAAAAGTCTTTTGTAACTAGAGGCTCCCAGGAGCCTGTATATCTCACCTGGATATAATAACATCAGTCAATAAAACTTGATAACTTCGTCTTCGGACAAACAATAACAAATGTAGCCCTCGTCATTACAGATCCCCTCTCCAAAAAAAGTTGGGCAGGAGTTCCCCCTTTAATGTAAGTTATCAACATTGCTGTAACAAACATAAATGTCAATGATTCAGACCAAGTTTGGTTTCAATTGGTCTAGTAGTTTCAGAGTTAGGGTTACGAATCGGTCTCACTCCCATTCAACGTATGGGAACAAATTAAAATTTTCGCTAAGTGAATATTTCAACTTTCTTTTTGCATATCTGGTCATAACTTATTATTCCCTACAATTTGTAAGTAATGGCGATACGAAATAAGTGTTACAATACCTGTTTCTACCTTCACGATCGATTTAGTATTCGAAAATTGTTTCTTGTCCGCCATGGCACCTTACGTATACTCTCGTGATGGGTGGAACCTATCCATATATAGATCTGAATGCCAAATATGAAAAACGTTACTATGATGTTTTACTATGATTGATTCAAATAAGGATATCTCCAAAACGAGGCAAGTGCACGTGAAATAGCAAATTGTAAACAAAATGTCGGACAGAAAGAAGATTTCATGCATTCAAATTTTCCGGGCGCTGCTCACATACGTTGAATGGGACCGATTCGTAACCCTCGCTGGGAGCAAAAGCGGACTGAGGGTTACGTTATCGTATCTAGTTTCAGAGAAGATCTTTGAAAAAGATTACGAGGTACGACGGACGACGACGGACGCCAAGTGATGGCAATAGCTCACATGGCCCCTTTGGACCAGGTGAGCTAAAAATGTCTGTAATACATGAAATTGAGGCCAATGACTGGGGTTGGTCTAAAAACAGGACGGAGAAAAACAGGACGGGCAAATTTTTATATATTTTTAGACACAACATTTTTATTACTTGAGCTTTTTTTAAATTTAAATTGATTTGTAAAGTAGAAACAAATATCTAACGTTTGCTATAAAATTTATTTGGAAATATTGAAAGATGAATTCAAAATCTTGACAGGACGGACTTTTTCACGGAACAAAATGGCAAGAACATTATCAGTGTTCTCGTCTTTGATGTCAAATTATTCTTTTAATAATAATTTCTGTGAAAAGATACTTATATATTTGGAAAGGTTGTACAATAAGCTTTATTTTGATATAAAGTTGATTTCGGAATACTGAAAGATGAATTCAAAATCTTGACAGGACGGACTTTTTCACGGAACAAAATGGCCAGAAAATTATCAGTGTTCTCGTCTTTGATGTCAAATTATTCTTTTGATAATATTTTCTGTCAAATCTGTCAAAAGATAATAAATCTCTTATAGTTTTTGAAATCTAAAACGAAAAGTATTAAATTTTACAAATTTGATGGAAAAAAGGGCAATAACTCCAAGATGGGTAATCAGATTTACTTCCAAATTGCAGGGTAGGTAGATCCTGATGTGCTGATCATTTTTACTCCATGTCAGATTTTTGATATTATTAACGGTTTTTGAGTTATTACCCAAAATCTGCAATTTTACCATATGTTCTATTTTTAGTAACAGCGGCCATGTTGGTTGGTGCACGGCATCACCGGACACAATTTTGAAACTAGAATCCCTAGTGATGATTCAGACCAAGTTTGGTTTCCATTGGTCTAGTACTTTCAGAGGAGAAGATTTATGAAAACGTTTACGACGTACGAAGGACGACGACGACGGACGCCAAGTGATGGCAATAGCTACTGCCCCAGGGCTGCCTCCTAAGTATAGCCAGAAATGAGGTGCCATTTGAAAAATTGCATATCTAAGATGGGGACATCATGAGGAAGTCTGCAATTTTCATATGATCTACATTATTTGATTAAAGATATAATTTCTAATTGCATGCATGTTATTTTCTAAACTTGAAAATGATACCTTTGGCTTAAATCAAGCTGAATTAATAAATGAAATAAAAATTAAATGTTCGAGGTTCGTGGACAAAATGAAAATCGGATGCATCTAACCTTTATCTGATCTTAAAAGTCTTTTGTAACTAGAGGCTCCCAGGAGCCTGTATATCTCACCTGGGTATAATAACATCAGTCAATAAAACTTGATAACTTCGTCTTCGGTCAAACAATAACAAATGTAGCCCTCGTCATTACAGATCCCCTCTCCAAAAAAAGTTGGGCAGGAGTTCCCCCTTTAATGTAAGTTATCAACATTGCTGTAAAAAACATAAATGTCAATGATTCAGACCAAGTTTGGTTTCAATTGGTCTAGTAGTTTCAGAGTTAGGGTTACGAATCGGTCTCACTCCCATTCAACGTATGGGAACAAATTAAAATTTTCGTTAAGTGAATATTTCAACTTTCTTTTTGCATATCTGGTCATAACTTATTATTCCCTACAATTTGTAAGTAATGGCGATACGAAATAAGTGTTACAATACCTGTTTCTACCTTCACGATCGATTTAGTATTCGAAAATTGTTTCTTGTCCGCCATGGCACCTTACGTATACTCTCGTGATGGGTGGAACCTATCCATATATAGATCTGAATGCCAAATATGAAAAACGTTACTATGATGTTTTACTATGATTGATTCAAATAAGGATATCTCCAAAACGAGGCAAGTGCACGTGAAATAGCAAATTGTAAACAAAATGTCGGACAGAAAGAAGATTTCATGCATTCAAATTTTCCGGGCGCTGCTCACATACGTTGAATGGGACCGATTCGTAACCCTCGCTGGGAGCAAAAGCGGACTGAGGGTTACGTTATCGTATCTAGTTTCAGAGAAGATCTTTGAAAAAGATTACGAGGTACGACGGACGACGACGGACGCCAAGTGATGGCAATAGCTCACATGGCCCCTTTGGACCAGGTGAGCTAAAAATGTCTGTGATACATGAAATTGAGGCCAATGACTGGGGTTGGTCTAAAAACAGGACGGAGAAAAACAGGACGGGCAAATTTTTATATATTTTTAGACATAACATTTTTATTACTTGAGCTTTTTTTAAATTTAAATTGATTTGTAAAGTAGAAACAAATATCTAACGTTTGCTATAAAATTTATTTGGAAATATTGAAAGATGAATTAAAAATCTTGACAGGACGGACTTTTTCACGGAACAAAATGGCGAGAACATTATCAGTGTTCTCGTCTTTGATGTCAAATTATTCTTTTAATAATAATTTCTGTGAAAAGATACTTATATATTTGGAAAGGTTGTACAATAAGCTTTATTTTGATATAAAGTTGATTTCGGAATACTGAAAGATGAATTCAAAATCTTGACAGGACGGACTTTTTCACGGAACAAAATGGCCAGAAAATTATCAGTGTTCTCGTCTTTGATGTCAAATTATTCTTTTGATAATATTTTCTGTCAAAAGATAATTATATATTTGGAAAGCTTGTACAATAAGCTTTATTTTGATATAAAGTTGATTTCGGAATACTGAAAGATGAATTCAAAATCTTGACAGGACGGACTTTTTCACGGAACAAAATGGCGAGAAAATTATCAGTGTTCTCGTCTTTGATGTCAAATTATTCTTTTAATAATATTTTCTGTCAAATCTGTCAAAAGATAATAAATCTCTTATAGTTTTTGAAATTTAAAACGAAAAGTATTAAATTTTACAAATTTGATGGAAAAAAGGGCAATAACTCCAAGATGGGTAATCAGATTTACTTCCAAATTGCAGGGTAGGTAGATCCTGATGTGCTGAACATTTTTACACCGTGTCAGATTTTTGATATTATTAACGGTTTTTGAGTTATTACCCAAAATCTGCAATTTTACCATATGTTCTATTTTTAGTAACAGCGGCCATGTTGGTTGGTGCACGGCATCACCGGACACAAATTTGTAACTAGACACCCCAGTGATGATTCAGACCAAGTTTGATTTCCATTGGTCTAGTACTTTCAGAGGAGAAGATTTATGAAAACGTTTACGACGTACGAAGGACGACGACGACGGACGCCAAGTGATGGCAATAGCTACTGCCCCAGGGCTGCCTCCTAAGTATAGCCAGAAATGAGGTGCCATTTGAAAAATTGCATATCTAAGATGGGGACATCATGAGGAAGTCTGCAATTTTCATATGATCTACATTATTTGATTAAAGATATAATTTCTAATTGCATGCATGTTATTTTCTAAACTTGAAAATGATACCTTTGGCTTAAATCAAGCTGAATTAATAAATGAAATAAAAATTAAATGTTCGAGGTTCGTGGACAAAATGAAAATCGGATGCATCTAACCTTTATCTGATCTTAAGAGTCTTATGTAACTAGAGGCTCCCAGGAGCCTGTATATCTCACCTGAGTATAATAACATCAGTCAATAAAACTTGATAACTTCGTCTTCGGTCAAACAATAACAAATGTAGCCCTCGTCATTACAGATCCCCTCTCCAAAAAAAGTTGGGCAGGAGTTCCCCCTTTAATGTAAGTTATCAACATTGCTGTAAAAAACATAAATGTCAATGATTCAGACCAAGTTTGGTTTCAATTGGTCTAGTAGTTTCAGAGTTAGGGTTACGAATCGGTCTCACTCCCATTCAACGTATGGGAACAAATTAAAATTTTCGTTAAGTGAATATTTCAACTTTCTTTTTGCATATCTGGTCATAACTTATTATTCCCTACAATTTGTAAGTAATGGCGATACGAAATAAGTGTTACAATACCTGTTTCTACCTTCACGATCGATTTAGTATTCGAAAATTGTTTCTTGTCCGCCATGGCACCTTACGTATACTCTCGTGATGGGTGGAACCTATCCATATATAGATCTGAATGCCAAATATGAAAAACGTTACTATGATGTTTTACTATGATTGATTCAAATAAGGATATCTCCAAAACGAGGCAAGTGCACGTGAAATAGCAAATTGTAAACAAAATGTCGGACAGAAAGAAGATTTCATGCATTCAAATTTTCCGGGCGCTGCTCACATACGTTGAATGGGACCGATTCGTAACCCTCGCTGGGAGCAAAAGCGGACTGAGGGTTACGTTATCGTATCTAGTTTCAGAGAAGATCTTTGAAAAAGATTACGAGGTACGACGGACGACGACGGACGCCAAGTGATGGCAATAGCTCACATGGCCCCTTTGGACCAGGTGAGCTAAAAATGTCTGTAATACATGAAATTGAGGCCAATGACTGGGGTTGGTCTAAAAACAGGACGGAGAAAAACAGGACGGGCAAATTTTTATATATTTTTAGACACAACATTTTTATTACTTGAGCTTTTTTTAAATTTAAATTGATTTGTAAAGTAGAAACAAATATCTAACGTTTGCTATAAAATTTATTTGGAAATATTGAAAGATGAATTCAAAATCTTGACAGGACGGACTTTTTCACGGAACAAAATGGCAAGAACATTATCAGTGTTCTCGTCTTTGATGTCAAATTATTCTTTTAATAATAATTTCTGTGAAAAGATACTTATATATTTGGAAAGGTTGTACAATAAGCTTTATTTTGATATAAAGTTGATTTCGGAATACTGAAAGATGAATTCAAAATCTTGACAGGACGGACTTTTTCACGGAACAAAATGGCCAGAAAATTATCAGTGTTCTCGTCTTTGATGTCAACTTATTCTTTTGATAATATTTTCTGTCAAATCTGTCAAAAGATAATAAATCTCTTATAGTTTTTGAAATCTAAAACGAAAAGTATTAAATTTTACAAATTTGATGGAAAAAAGGGCAATAACTCCAAGATGGGTAATCAGATTTACTTCCAAATTGCAGGGTAGGTAGATCCTGATGTGCTGATCATTTTTACTCCATGTCAGATTTTTTATATTATTAACGGTTTTTGAGTTATTACCCAAAATCTGCAATTTTACCATATGTTCTATTTTTAGTAACAGCGGCCATGTTGGTTGGTGCACGGCATCACCGGACACAAATTTGAAACTAGAAACCCTAGTGATGATTCAGACCAAGTTTGGTTTCCATTGGTCTAGTACTTTCAGAGGAGAAGATTTATGAAAACGTTTACGACGTACGAAGGACGACGACGACGGACGCCAAGTGATGGCAATAGCTACTGCCCCAGGGCTGCCTCCTAAGTATAGCCAGAAATGAGGTGCCATTTGAAAAATTGCATATCTAAGATGGGGACATCATGAGGAAGTCTGCAATTTTCATATGATCTACATTATTTGATTAAAGATATAATTTCTAATTGCATGCATGTTATTTTCTAAACTTGAAAATGATACCTTTGGCTTAAATCAAGCTGAATTAATAAATGAAATAAAAATTAAATGTTCGAGGTTCGTGGACAAAATGAAAATCGGATGCATCTAACCTTTATCTGATCTTAAAAGTCTTTTGTAACTAGAGGCTCCCAGGAGCCTGTATATCTCACCTGGGTATAATAACATCAGTCAATAAAACTTGATAACTTCGTCTTCGGTCAAACAATAACAAATGTAGCCCTCGTCATTACAGATCCCCTCTCCAAAAAAAGTTGGGCAGGAGTTCCCCCTTTAATGTAAGTTATCAACATTGCTGTAAAAAACATAAATGTCAATGATTCAGACCAAGTTTGGTTTCAATTGGTTTAGTAGTTTCAGAGTTAGGGTTACGAATCGGTCTCACTCCCATTCAACGTATGGGAACAAATTAAAATTTTCGTTAAGTGAATATTTCAACTTTCTTTTTGCATATCTGGTCATAACTTATTATTCTCTACAATTTGTAAGTAATGGCGATACGAAATAAGTGTTACAATACCTGTTTCTACCTTCACGATCGATTTAGTATTCGAAAATTGTTTCTTGTCCGCCATGGCACCTTACGTATACTCTCGTGATGGGTGGAACCTATCCATATATAGATCTGAATGCCAAATATGAAAAACGTTACTATGATGTTTTACTATGATTGATTCAAATAAGGATATCTCCAAAACGAGGCAAGTGCACGTGAAATAGCAAATTGTAAACAAAATGTCGGACAGAAAGAAGATTTCATGCATTCAAATTTTCCGGGCGCTGCTCACATACGTTGAATGGGACCGATTCGTAACCCTCGCTGGGAGCAAAAGCGGACTGAGGGTTACGTTATCGTATCTAGTTTCAGAGAAGATCTTTGAAAAAGATTACGAGGTACGACGGACGACGACGGACGCCAAGTGATGACAATAGCTCACATGGCCCCTTTGGACCAGGTGAGCTAAAAATGTCTGTAATACATGAAATTGAGGCCAATGACTGGGGTTGGTCTAAAAACAGGACGGAGAAAAACAGGACGGGCAAATTTTTATATATTTTTAGACATAACATTTTTATTACTTGAGCTTTTTTTAAATTTAAATTGATTTGTAAAGTAGAAACAAATATCTAACGTTTGCTATAAAATTTATTTGGAAATATTGAAAGATGAATTCAAAATCTTGACAGGACGGACTTTTTCACGGAACAAAATGGCGAGAACATTATCAGTGTTCTCGTCTTTGATGTCAAATTATTCTTTTAATAATAATTTCTGTGAAAAGATACTTATATATTTGGAAAGGTTGTACAATAAGCTTTATTTTGAAATAAAGTTGATTTCGGAATACTGAAAGATGAATTCAAAATCTTGACAGGACGGACTTTTTCACGGAACAAAATGGCGAGAAAATTATCAGTGTTCTTGTGTTTGATCTAATATCGTGCTTAGAAAAAAATCAATTCACACCATTTCCAAAATGTTACATGTCAAAGAAATCTAAAGTTGAATCAACAAATTTTATAATTGAAAGAAATTGTGACTGTGGGGAGACTGATGGCATACAAAATATGGTTGGGTGTGAATGGACAAAGGGAATTAAGACGTGCAACACATGGAAATATAAATCGGGATAATGTCATTATACTCCGACACTCATTACTCCGACATTCATTACTCCGACACTCAATACTCCGACAGTCATTACTCCGACACTCAATACTCCGACAGCCATTACTCCGACACTCATTACTCTGACAGTCATTACTCCGACACTCAATACTCTGACAGTCATTACTCCGACACTTATTACTCCGACAATCATTACTACGACTCTTAATACTTCGACAGTGACCGATAGTCTTTGCAATTCTGGCGCTTTTAGCAATCCAAATGCAGTACGGGACTGCCCATTTAACTTGAAAGGGGCATGGTTTTTATCCCGGAGTCGGAAGTGTTTTTCGTATGCAGCGCTATTGTTTTTAAAGCTTTTCAGCGCGGCCCAACAAAATATTTTTAGAAAAGAAAATATTATTTCATATAGATCTAATAAAAATGCTTTCTCTGATTAGTTTGTTTCTTCGATTTCCGTCATATTTTCATCAAAATTCAGGATAGCTTAGGAATGTTATTCAAAATTTGTTGTAAAGCACCATACCAGGAGGATTGCAAGGAAAGGTGAAGTCAGCTCCCTTTGTCCTATGTGCAAAAAGAGACTGAAAACACGGCTCATTTCATACTGCAATGTGCAAGCCTACAGGAAGTAAGAAAACCATTCATGGATAAAAAAAATTCATATCTGAGAATCTGACACCTTATGTCACAGACCTACTGGAGGATCAAAATATGCTACAGCTACTAATTGACTGTACACAATTTGACTTTATACCACTCAAGGAAAGGAGCTATTTAGAAACCTTATCCAGAGGTTTATGTTATAAACTGTACCAGCAACGATTACACAAAATAACTACGGTATCATAATAGGATCTAGAAAACCTAGGGATTAATAAGATATCGACACGGTTAGAGAGCAGATAGATGTAGATTAGGCATATAAATAATGCATTTGCTCCGCTTAATAAAGGGGGCACATATAAAGTGCCAAACGAAATAGAAACGAAACGAAACGAAACGAAATCAACAAAAACGAAACGAAACGAAATCAACGAAATGAAAACGAAATAAAACGAAACCAACGAAAGCAAAACAAAATCAACGAAAACAAAACGAAATACGATGCTAGACTACTTCCCACACATGTCTCCGTGTCTTTCATAAGGAGAGGACAGGATTTGATCACCATTGAACAAGAATACTATGCATTTATTCAGCGGGAATCTGTCCTTTTCACTTAGTGGCTTCTTTTAAATTTGGGAACCATAAGAGCAACGTCAAGTCTGTTGAAAGGAGAGGAATTAAAATAACAGAAGTGCAGTAGTTAAAGTTCACTAATAAATATCCCCGTCCGAGCAAAATTTAAAAGTGTGTCGGAAAGACGAAAAAGTGTGACGACCAGACGGACAAACGAACGAACGGACAGCAGAAGTCCTATATACCCCAATCTTTTTTTGGCGGAGGTATACAAATCCTATCAAAAATTAACTTTAGAAATTTAAAAAAAATCTACATATCTTGTAAAAGTACCTTTTTTCCCTTTGATCCCTTTTCATATTAAAAAAAAACCCAAATCACCCCCCCTCCAAAAAATTTTCCGGTATTAATAAAATTTGATACGGCACATATTTTTATAGCCCCCGCTATCCAGCGGGAGGGGGGTATATAGTATATGTTCGTTTGTCCGTGAGTGCTTCCCTCACTGCCTATGCAATTCCTCCTTAACAACTTGATGGAATTGAATGAATCTTACAGGAAATCTTTAATACCATATGGCAAGGTTCATTAATTTCATGAATTCTTTAGTACCAAATGGCATTGTGCACCTTCTGTTTTTGTTTTCCCATTTCAACAGTTCTAAAATTTCTTCACTTTTGGACTTTGTCATTTAAGGCTATGTAATTGTCATACAAGGCTATACAATAGAGAGAGGATACTGTTGCGTTATCCATAACTCTTCCTAAAAAACAGATTGGATTTCAATAAAACTTCCAGAGTTTCTTATGTTTAGTTTTTGCAAGCATTATTTTTTCCAGAAGTTCTTCTGTAAAGAGGGCGCTCACTGTACGTCCTGTTATGTTGCTGTTGGTTTTTTTTTTTATTTCTTCAAAATAGAACAATAGGATTTGAAATAAAAAGTTTATAGTGTTGGGTCTTTTTGACCCCTGTATATCTCGGAAAGAACAACACTACCGAATAAAGGTAATAACAATGGTACCATACTCCAAGGCGCATTCAAAAGGGAAAGTCCACAGAAACAGACAAAACCGATAAGAAGCTCAACCATCTGAGTTTTCAATCAACGGAACAACTGAATAACAACATGGGGATTAAACGTGACAAGTCGGGAAAATCCAGTAGTCAAATAGTGCCCAGAATCTGAAACTCAAGACCATCCTGTATGATTTGCGAATAGGCAAATTTATGAAGAATACAAACGAAAACGTAATAAAATCAGACGAAAAATGAACCCTCAATATCCCAATCTATGAAAATACCCCCTCATATCCCCCCCCCCCCCCATTTATTTCTATATGCCCACTCCAGAAACTTTATAATTCATAAATACTGACACACACTCAAACACAAATAAAAATATGACATTTGAACTTCTGAAAGTTTGTCGCCAAGCAAATCCGACTTGAATTGAGTTGCGGGTAATGTACGTGAGCAGTACTGTAACGGACAGACATGCAAGATGGGTTTCCCGGTTATAATTAATCAAAATTATTGTATTTAAAAAATCGAATTATCTTTTTTTTTTATTTCTTTATTTCGTTTTGTCTTTTATTTTTTTCCTTCCATTTTCTTCATATCAGTCTATTTCGTTTTGTTTTCGTTGATTTCGTTTTGCTTTCGTTGGTTTCGTTTTATTTCGTTTTCATTTCGTTGATTTCGTTTCGTTTCGTTTTTGTTGATTTCGTTTCGTTTCGTTTTCGTTGATTTCGTTTCGTTTCGTTTCTATTTCGTTTCGCACTTTATAGGTACCCTAATAAAGGAATGTACTGCACGAAAAAGCTTTACATTCTGATTATAATCAGAGGTTTCACTTCCATAAAGAATGGTTTGAATAGTAAATTCTATGTTATTCTATATATATATATAAGATTTAGCAGGGTCAAAGCTTGTTGAATCTCGTAATGAATAACTATTTCTCTTTAACAACTTTATTTGGATATGCCAGGACATTTTAACGGTTTTGAAATGAAGTTTAGTGGACAATGTAATAATAACGTACCATCCATCGTCACGCCTAGAAGTTGTTCTGTTTACCTTTTATTAGTACAAATGACTCTTTTATGACTCGTGTATATAGAAATATATACTTTTAAATACTTTTAAATACTTTTAAAATCGTTTTAAACTAGATAGGGATATTTTAGAAATAAGTTAGGGATAAGTGATAGGAGCACACCATACCAGACATTTATGATTCTGGACTTCAGTGGTGAATACGTTGGCAACAACGGTTATCCAGGCAGTGGATGAAGATTCAAGATAGGTAACAGGTAACAGGAAATCCGGTTTTCATATAATTTTCTGGACTGTGTGTATGCATCCTTCAACAAGGGAAAAGTGTCCAAAGTTTCTAATAAAAAGTTCCCATATTTCAGAGCAATATAATAAAACATGTTAAAAGATATGGTCAAAAACATCGTCGCTAAGTAAACATTGACGCACAGGAACGCTGAAAACATAGTTCATCTACATTTTCGTCTATATCTTTTATTTTCGTCAATGAAATACATATAATAATCAATTGCACGTCGTGAATATTGAATATATGATCACTCGTGCCGAAGCGCATTCAGATTAAACTCGTGCGCGTAGCAAGTTCCGCACACTCGTTTAATCTGATGCGTTTTGCGGCACTCGTGATCATATTTTCAATATTTGCAATTATCCTATAGTTGTTTGGAGTTGCGATTAGACAGGATATGATGATACAGTCCGGGATGCAAGGTCGGAGTATTAATGAGTGTCGGAGTAATGCCTGTCGGAGTTATGAGTGTCGGAGAAATAACTGTCGGAGTAATGACTGTCGGAGTTATGAGTGTCGGAGAAATAACTGTCGGAGTAATGAGACGACCCCCATAAATCATGTGCAAGCCCAGATTCTACTAACACATGGTATTGCAGTAAACACAAGCCACACTGACACTTTTAATTACTAGTAATTAACAAAATCATACAATTAAAACATCCCAAGTTAAATAAACGGGTGCGTAGTTATGGTCCGACAGCTCTTTAGTCCGACAGTTTGATGGTCCGACAGTTCGATAGTCCGACACAATCGTAACTACTTAACAATTTCCGTTGCACGGAAAACAAGATACAACGTACATGTATTATTATAATCTAACGATTGTGGAAGTCTCCCAAACCGGCCACTGACAACAGGTTTATATGAACACTGCATTATGACAAATCCTGAGCTTGATTTTTTGCGGTATTGTGGTGGCCATTTTGAAAATGAAGACTGGTAGATGAGTGGGGGCTATATTGCAACTACCTTGTCCGTCCGTCCGTTTGTCCGTCCGTTCACACTTTCGTAACAGATATCTCAGCTTCTACTGGAAGAAATGATTTTATATTTGATATATGGCTTTGGCATGGTGACTTGTACCGTGTCTCCCCTTTCCAGGTTTACCGCACATCTACTTCCTGTTTACCGTGCGACTTACAAATGAACGAGTGGGGGTATTCTTAGCATGACATAGCGTGCAACATCTTGTTTAATATTGAATTTTTGCGGTATTGTGACGGCCATTTTGAAAATTTTGACAACGCAGAATTGCTCCTCTAATGGTGACCCATCACTATGTACGAAATTTCAACTTTCCCATAGGATTGTATAGTAACTCGACACCATTTGAACCCCTCAAAATATGACATTAACCCCCTTTACCACAAAGCTGAAAACTTTAGGACCAACTAGAAACATATATCTATAACTCCACCAAGTTTCATGAATTTCTGTCCAGGAGTTCCTGAAATCTGCCGCGGACACGTTCATGTCGCACGGAAATAAAGGAGAATATAATAATAATAACCTAAAAAGTCACTGTAATTTATAAAATATATATGCAATTTATTAAAAACATATAAATTTATTTGATAGAAATCATAATCATCCATTTAAATATCATTTTGTGCTTCTGGAATCATCTGAACTCTTGTTCTTTGTTCTGGACTCACTTTCGAGGTGCCGGTAAAAAGTCCGTCCTGTCAAGATGTTTATACTTTATAGGTTTTAAAAAAAAATAGTTATATGTATCAAAATAAAGCTGTTTTAACACACTTTCCAAATATATAATCATCTTGTGATAGAAATTATCATTAAAAGAATAATTTGACATCAAAGACGAGAACACTGATAATTTTCTCGCCATTTGTTCCGTGAAAAAGACCGTCCTGTCAAGATTTTGAATTCATCTTTCAATATTTCCAAATAAATTTTATAGCAAACGTTAGATATTTGTTTCTACTTTACAAATCAATATAAATTTAAAAAAAGCTCAAGTAATAAAAATGTTATGTCTAAAGATATATAAAAATTTGCCCGTCCTGTTTTTCTCCGTCCTGTTTTTAGACCAACCCCAGTCATTGGCCTCAATTTCATGTATTACAGACATTTTTAGCTCACCTGGTCCAAAGGGGCCATGTGAGCTATTGCCATCACTTGGCGTCCGTCGTCGTCCGTCGTACCTCGTATCTTTTTCAAAGATCTTCTCTGAAACTAGATACGATAACGTAACCCTCAGTCCGCTTTTGCTCCCAGCGAGGGTTACGAATCGGTCCCATTCAACGTATGTGAGCAGCGCCCGGAAAATTTGAATGCATAAAATCTTCTTTCTGTCCGACATTTTGTTTACAATTTACTTTTTCACGTGCACTTGCCTCGTTTTGGAGATATCCTTATTTGAATCAATCATAGTAAAGCATCATAGTAACGTTTTTTATATTTGGCTTTCAGATCCATATATGGATAGGCTCCACCCATCACGATAGTATACGTAAGGTGCCATGGCGGACAAGAAACAATTTTCGAATACTAAATCGATCGTGAAGGTAGAAACAGGTATTGTAACACTTATTTCGTATCGCCATTACTTACAAATTGTAGAGAATAATAAGTTATGACCAGATATGCAAAAAGAAAGTTGAAATATTCACGTAACGAAAATTTTAATTTGTTCCCATACGTTGAATGGGAATGAGACCGATTCGTAACCCTAACTCTGAAACTACTAGACCAATTGAAACCAAACTTGGTCTGAATCATTGACATTTATGTTTTTTTACAGCAATGTTGATAACTTACATTAAAGGGGGAACTCCTGCCCAAATTTTTTTGGAGAGGGGATCTGTAATGACGAGGGCTACATTTGTTATTGTTTGACCGAAGACGAAGTTATCAAGTTTTATTGACTGATGTTATTATACTCAGGTGAGATATACAGGCTCCTGGGAGCCTCTAGTTACATAAGACTCTTAAGATCAGATAAAGGTTAGATGCATCCGATTTTCATTTTGTCCACGAACCTCGAACATTTAATTTTTATTTCATTTATTAATTCAGCTTGATTTAAGCCAAAGGTATCATTTTCAAGTTTAGAAAATAACATGCATGCAATTAGAAATTATATCTTTAATCAAATAATGTAGATCATATGAAAATTGCAGACTTCCTCATGATGTCCCCATCTTAGATATGCAATTTTTCAAATGGCACCTCATTTCTGGCTATACTTAGGAGGCAGCCCTGGGACAGTAGCCTCTTTTTAGCTCACCTGACCACCTGACCCTGTTTACCACCTGACCCAGGGTCAGGTGAGCTATTGCCATCACTTGGCGTCCGTCGTCGTCGTCCGTCTTACGTCGTAAACTTTTTAAAAACTTCTCCTCTGAAAGTACTAGACCAATGGAAACCAAACTTAGTCTGAATTATCACTAGGGTGTGTAGATTCAAAATTGTGTCCGGTGATGCCGTGCACCAACCAACATGGCCGCTGTTACTAAAAATAGAACATATGGTAAAATTGCAGGTTTTGGGTAATAACTCAAAAACCGTTAATAATATCAAAAATCTGACATGGGATAAAAATGATCAGCACATCAGGATCTACCTACCCTGCAATTTGGAAGTAAATCTGATTACCCATCTTGGAGTTATTGCCCTTTTTTCATCAAATTTGTAAAATTTTAATACTTTTCGACTTAAATTTCAAAAACTATAAGAGATAAAGGTTAACTTTGAATTGCAAAACTGTGCGGCATATCAAGATCTACCCACCCTGCAATTTTGAAGCAAATCCCATTACCCATTTTGGAGTTATTTCCCTTTTTTCATCAAATTTTCAAAATTTTAATACTTTTCGTACTTTATTTCAAAAACTATAAGAGACAGATGGTAAGTTGAAACAGCAAACATGTTCAGCATGTCAAGATCTACCCACCCTGCAATTTGAAGTAAATCCCATTTCTCATTTTGGAGTTATTTCCCTGTTTAGCTCAGCTGGCCTTTAGACCATGTGAGCTATTGTCATCACTTTTCGTCCGTCGTCCATCCGTCAACATTTCACATTTTAATCTTCTCCTCAGACACCACTGGGCCAATTGCAACCAAACTTTGGTGGAATGGTCCTTGGATGGCCCTCTTCCAAAATTGTGTCCGGTGATCCCGACTTCCAACCAAGATGGCCGCAACGCTAAAAATAGAAAAAAGGGGGATGCAATTTTAATTGTCCATTGCTGCTTTAGTATAAGTCAAAATGAGCTCAAATTTCAACTGCAGCTACATGGCAATGACTAGTTTAACATATATTCCGAGATTTTCTGTGAAATTTTTCTTTCATTCGATTTATACCGATTATGCAAATTAGGCATATTTTGATAAAAGATCACATTTAAATCTTCTTCTCTGAAACCGCTGAACCAAATTAAACCAAACCTGGCAGGGATGGTCCCTGGGTGGGTCCCTTTCAAAATTGTGTCAAACAGCCCCACCCTCCATCCAAGATGGCCGCCATTACTAAAAATAGATATTTCTTCAAATGGCCAAAACTGCTTTATTTTAAGCCTGAATGTGCCCAAATTTGAACTGTATAAGCATAATGATGAGCTTTTTAACATATATTATGGGATTTTTTATGAACATTGGACTTTTGCCGATTTTGAACGATTATGCAAATTAGAAAAAAGGGGGGATGAAATTTAAAAAATATCTTCTCCTCTGAAACTACTGAGCCAATCTCAACCAAACTTTGCTGAAATGATTCTTGGATGGCCCCCTTCCAAAAATGTGTCCATTGATCCCGACTTCCAACCAAGATGGCCGCCAAGCTCAAAATAGAAAAAAGGGGGATGCAATTTTAATTGTCCATTGCTGCTTTAGTGTAAGTCAAAATGAGCTGAAATTTTTACTGCAGCTACATGGCAAGAAGTAGTTTAGCATATATTCCGGGTTTCTCTGTGAAATTTTTCTTTCAGCCGATATATACCGATTATGCAAATTAGGCATATTTTGATAAAAGATCGCATTTAAATCTTCTCCTCTGAAACCGCTGAACCAAATTAAACCAAACCTGGCAGGGATGGTCCGTGGGTGGTTCCCTTTCAAAATTGTGTCCGACAGCCCCGCCCTCCATTCAAGATGGCTGCTGTTACTAAAAATAGAAATTTCTGCAATTGTCCATTGCTGCTTTAGTATAAGTCAAAATGAGCTCAAATTTGAACTGCAGCTACATGGCAAGGAGTAGTTTAGCATACGTTCGGGGTTTTTTTTTGGAAATTTTTCTTTCAGCCGATTTATACCGATTATGCAAATTAGACATATTTTGATAAAAGATCACATTTAAATCTTCTCCTCTGAAACCGCTGAATCAAATTTGTGTCTGGTGGTCCCGCCCTCTGACCAAGATGGCTGCACAGCTGTACTTAGTTTAACATAGGACCCTATGGGAAATTCACATAAAAACCATCTTGTCTGGAACCAGTAGCTCAATTAAAACCAAACTTTGATGGAATAGTCATTGGATGGTCCTCTTCCAAAATGGTGTCCGGCAGTTGCGCTCTCCCGCCAAGATGGCCGCCACAGTGCAGTTGCGTTGTTATTGAAAGCAGCTTTGATCCAGGTGAGCGATTACAGGCTCCTGGGAGCCTCTGGTTTTGTTGACTCACTGCTTTTGGTTACTCAAATAATCAAAGGGAAGCAACTCTATTACAAAATGTGAAGTAGGAAAAGCTAAATTTTGAGAATCATTGACATATATGTTTTTTTACAGCAATTTTGATAACTTACATTAAAGGGGGAACCCCTGCCCAAATTGTTTTGTAAAGGGGTCTGCAATGACGAAGGCTACATTTGTTAATTTTTTTTACCGAAGTTATCAAGTTTTATTGACTGATGTTATTATACCCAGGTGAGCTACACAGGCTCTTGGGAGCTTCTAGTTTTTTTTATTGTTAAGACAGTATGATGATATATATGAATGAAACTGACTATGAATAAAATAACTTAATTTTCTTCATTATAATTTCAGAGCTGGTTCATTTGTGTAAAAGTGGTAAACTAGTACAATTGGATTTGAGGTTATAGCTGTTATACATGTAGGCACATAACTGACCCTGTGACTTTTCAACATACATGTAGCAAACCAGTCGAAATAATTCCTGCCCCAATGTAAATATTTGAAGCCACAGATGTCACCTGCTTCATATGTCCTGTAATGTCAACACATAGCTATAGCTAGACAACAGCAAATTTCACCATCATATAATCAGAGGTAATCAAATGCATGTTCTTCTAGCTACATGTATTGGCCAGACAAGTCAACATCAATATATTTTATAGGGATTAAACTCTATCAGATCACGAAAGCTACAAGAATATACCATGATGAACCAGAAATTAGACTTCATGTACAAAGGACATATAGATATACATGTACCTGTATATAAAACTAATAGAGCTCCTCTCATATTTACAGTGTGTGGCTATCACAGAAACAAAGGTTTCTTTAGATGAACTTGTTACATTTAATTACATGTACATTGTATATACAATCTACTTCAAATACAAAAAATTTCTTAAGAAGAGATTTATGTTAGATACATGTATCATGAGTTACAGTTGACTATAAACTCAAAATAAACAAATGTTTAAAAGGTCAACATATCTGATAGAGACCCCACCCCAAAGACAAATTAACTGTACCTGTAATGAAATTTTGAGAAATCAATTAATAATGAATATACAATGTAGTTATGTAAAAAAAAAACTGCACAAAAAATGCCTAAAATTCCCAAGAGTAAATAATTATAATATGATCCTTTGTACGAGCTTTTTAACTTGGACTTAATTTTTTGGTTCATTTCTTCTTTTCTTCTTTTCTTCTTAAAGTTTTCTATATTAAGTGTAGTAATAATAAAAATATAATAAATGAAGATAATATTGGTCAGTAGCGAAGTACTGGGCATGGGTAATGCTATTTAATTAGATCACACCACTGACTGATCGATATAAATCTCCTCCCCACTGATTGCTTATATGTGCTTTTGTCATTTTCGTAATTTCTCATTAATGAAATTAGATCATGAAAACCATTTTACGGGATATGCTTATATCAACAACAAATATCAAAAACTGCAAGATAAGTGCTGTCTTAGATAAATTTTTAATCTAGAGATATAAGTTTCTTGCATATTAAGACGCCGCGCAAGGTGTTGCGTTTTTAACGAATTTCAGAATAATTTGTAATCATAATAAAAATATACAGTACCCCTGCCTGTAAATATCTGCAATTTATATATCATGATATTCGCTGAATATAGTAGATTAAGTTTAATAACATTTTCTTCTAATTAAATAAAGCATAATTAAGATCTATGAATATTAAACAGTCATACACGTATTTTAAGTGCCTGTCACGCGTAACATTTTACAACCTTTACTCCTATATCTGTGTAACAAAAGTATAGAACCCGTCGTCGGATTTTCGTGAAATTTTGTACAACACTTTCATATGACGGCATAATAGAAGGGCCGACGTCATTTTAGATTTGGACGCCAACTACGCCATGTCCGATAAAAAAATCTACAATGTAAAATTCTGTCCCAATTGATGTACTATGAGTGACAAAGTGGAAACAGATGACAAATAAGTGATCAAAAAGTTTTCAGTAAGTAACCAAAATATTATGTAATAATCCGTTTGTGATGACAAATTATTCAGCAGAACTATTTGAAAAATGGTCAAGTATTTATTTTATTAGAGCATTTTAAAGACGTCAGTTAAAATTGTCCAATGTGTGAATTTAATCCGTCTTGACGTTAAGTATCGAAATTCACGCGTATGAAAAATACCGTATCTGATAATGAAAAAATAAATAAAATGACTGAAATACGTCTTTTTTATCATATATCATAATATTACAATGACTTTTGATTTTCACAAGAAATAGGAAAACTGCATAAAAAAATGTCCGTTATACAGAAATGTCCAATGTTACATTTTTCAACCAGAAACGTCATTCAATGTCTTCGCATGGTAGAATTAAATCCGACATAGCATGTTGAATTGTCCACGTACAAACAAAAGAAAATCATTCTC
This sequence comes from Bathymodiolus brooksi, assembly GCA_963680875.1. Lineage (NCBI taxonomy): Eukaryota > Metazoa > Mollusca > Bivalvia > Mytilida > Modiolidae > Bathymodiolus > Bathymodiolus brooksi. Next base: position 102,702,038 of record OY804586.1, read on the forward strand.
AAAATACGTTTTTGATCTACATTGTATAGTTGAAATTTCTTTGGAATTGACTGTAAAAAGAAAAAATTACAACGAAAAATGCTTGTCCCATACAAATGTCCAATAGTCTCATTTTTGACGTCAAACGTCATTAAAATTTAAAAATCTAAAACCATATGGTAAAAATTATACGATCATAAAAAAATAATTCACACAACAGAAAAAAATATGAAAACATTTTAGAAATAAGTTTTTTACATTAATTTCAAAATTGTAATTTTTTTTCGATGCACTTCAAAAAACAAAAAAATATACCTGTAAATGCTTGTCCCAAAAAATGTCCAATATTGCACGCTGAACTGTGAACGCCGTCAAATATCAAAATGTCTTGACGTAGTGAAAAAAAATTTATTTGGAAAACGAATCTTCCGAAGTTTGAATTTTTTATTCAGAAACAAGCAATGTATAAGTAAAAATTTTCTTTGATATATTTACTTCACATATTTTCAAAAGGCTGTTTATCTTTAATTTCATACTTAAAATAAAACAATGTATTTTTATATTTTCTTGAATCGAGGAAAGGTAAATTTGACAGACGTTTATAATGCAAGTGTAAATTATGACATCCCAAACACACACAAAAATAACCTTCATATGGTCCTATATAAAATGGATTGAAAATTACGCTAAAAAACAAACAAAGCTTCAATCTTTAATTCTTATTCTAAACCATACGTTTATAACGTTCTTTTAACATAACGTTTGATAACGCAACACCTTGCACGACGTCTCAGTGTAAGTTCCTCTCCGAGTCTAATGTTTTACATACTGTAAATGCTTCTTCTAAAATTAAGTTTTAATTTTGATAATATTGTAGTCTTGCAATAGATCTAAATGTTTGAACTGCACTTATTTGTACTATTTCTCTTCTAAATCTCCTCTGTTCCCATGGTGTTTTTTTTTACATATTAAAATGGAGATTTTCTAGATTTTCTAAATTTGTCCTGTCAATAAAATATAACGTATATGTTTGGTCACTGTTTTTGGATTTGTTTCTTTAGCTCTGTAATATATATCCATGCAATATATTTCTGAGTTATAATCAATTAATTATAGGTTTTACAATTTTACAGTCGCAAATATCTGTTTACCTACATGTAGCTAATTTCAAGCTACTAAAAATACTTTCACCCCTAAAGTTGTTCGACTTAGCTGAAAATATTAATAGCATATTATTTTTTTCAGAACCAATCCACCAATGAAGGGAGCTTTCCAGATGCTTGATGAAGAAAAAAACCTTTTATAGTTGAAGGAAACCTTTCATTGTTCATTTAACTTTGTTGTTTTTTATATCTTGCATTTTTTTGCTGACCAAATGTTAGAATTTGTATGTGGTTTTTTTTGTATGCAAGTTTTGTGATTTATATCAGTATCAGTATGGTTCAGATAATGTGGGTTAGAGTTAATTATAAGGTTATGAGTGTTTAACACCACTTTCAACAATATTTCAGTTATATTGTGTTGATCAGTTTATAAAGGTAGAAGAAACTGGAGTACCCAGGATAGTATTATATAATATAATGTTGAATGAAAGTTGAATGAAAATCATGATTTGTATGCCAGTATATAAATTGAAATTTAACATTTAAAGTTACTTTAAAAAACTTAGTATTTGATTTTTTTTCCAGATATGATTGTGTGTATTTATATGAGTTTCATGTTTTTCTTATTGGATTTATCTTGTTAAATGCATATTTAATAGATAGAGTTAGGGTTATGCCATGTGGTGTTTAACACCACTTTCGACGATATTTAATTTATATCATGGCTGTCAGTTTCATTGGTTGAGGAAACCGGAGTACCCAGAGAAAATCACTGACCTGCCCTAAGTCACTGACAAACTTTATCACAGAATGTTGTATCAAGTACACCTCATCTAAGCGGATTCGAACTCACAACATTAGTGGTGATGTGCACTGATTGCATAGGTAGTTATAAATCCAACTACCATACGATCACAACTGCCCCCATATTTAATAATATATATTTTTTCTTTAAGAAAGAAAGAAATATTAGGGTTATTTTTTTTCTCTGTAGGGGATGTGATATATTGGTTTTGATATTTTTATTTTGAATTGCTATAAAGCTTAAAAGATTATTGTTCTTTGTTATATTTTTATATACAAATAACAAGAATATTTTGGGGTTACAGCTTTCTCATATTGGGATGTGTACTCTGGTAGATCTTACTATAAACTAATAAAGCTTACGCTTCAGGGTCCCTTATATCCCGGAAACAACTTTTTTAATGAACTAACTTTTCAATAAAATTAATGGAGTTTTTTTTTAAGTCTTTGTTATTAAAATAAGGCTATTTTAGTAATAGAATCATAAGTCAATGGGTTAATGTACTTAATATTGACCTTAGAAAATGCTCCAATTCCAATTTCATATGGCCTCAAAATGTAATTAGTAAAATTTCCAAATTTGGGGGGTTGGAGCACCTGAATCCCAAACTGACGTAGCCAGAATCTATTCATAGCCTACATTTTGGCAGTTGGATCCTCGAATTCTTTGTTGGTGCACAGCTTAATAGTTTGACAGCTCAGTCCTTATGTTAGAACCAATCGGAACCATAAACAGACATATGAATTCTTAATTCAGGCTGCACTCCTCTGACTTGTGCATTCAAACACCAACAATCAAGACTATCACCTCTTTATCCTAATGACCTTCCTCTCTAGTAATTTAAAGAATAAACAAATTCTTTTTTCTTTGCATTGGGTGATGTGATCTTGGTTCCTACAAATGTTTCTTCGTTTTTGGTAATTTTCGATTATATCTTTTTTAGTGTTTTAATGTTAAACTAAAGAATAGATGTATAGGTCAAGTTGTTCTTATGAGTTTGGTCCATAGATAGCAGGGTGATATTTTTATATGTATACATGTATTTCTGCTGTTTCCTTAGCCAGCAACTAGTGTTTCAGTTCCCATATTTATTGAGATATTTCTGTTTTCTAGCATAAAATGCTTGTATCCCAGTACAGCAATTTTAATAAAAATCTGAGATAAAGTGGTTAAATTTTAAAAAAAACAATTATCAGGATCTCCCATGGAACAACACCATTGAAGAAGATACCATCCGTTACCCAGACCTCCTTGCTGGTGGGAAAGGGATCAATGTTTGGCCCATTGTCAAGGACTCCATCCCAACATCCTGTTCATGGCCATTTTGACCTTGTTGGTTATTCTTGCTGGCTGCAAAAGGGCCCGTATAATAGTTCAGGGAGCTTAAAATGTAGGTCCTCCACTGGATGTGTACCTATTCATTACTTCTAGAGATGTTATCTATATACATCTTTAATTTTGTCAAATGCAACTTTCACAAGATAAAGATTTTTAGTACATTTATTTTACATGTTTTTTAATCTGATATATTTATAATTACCGGACATATTTATATTTGTATAATAATTACATTTAGATTATGATGGGAGGAGTCTGAGAGTAGAAAGAGTGTTTCATCATTTGTAAAAATTGCAATAATTTGGATTAATAAATGTTTAGAACTTTATATTTTATTAGTTAACTCAAAAAAATTAAGAACATGAGATGGAAATAAGAACATCACAAAAGGTCCTTAAATACACAAAAAATAATGTAGTTGGTAGTTGCATGGTGTAACGGTCTTAATGTGATTATAGTTACCCTACTATCCAAATTAGGTTGTCACAATGCTTTGACAACGTATAGTAATTTGGCTATTAAAGTCCTTTTAGGGTTGTACATTATTTGTATTTTTTATTTATTATGTTTGTGTTGTTTTTCTTTTATATGTTTGCATGCTTTTGTATTGTAATTGCTTGACCCATATGGGTGTAATATGCAATTTGAATAAATAAACATAACCATAATGAAATGGTTGTAGTTGCGTCGTCTAAAGATCTTTAGGTGGTCGTAGTTACGTTGTGTAAAGGTCCCTAGGTGGTTGTAGTTACGTTGTCTAAAGGACCCTATGTGGTGGTAATTACGTCATGTAAAGGTCCTTTGGTGGTTGTAATTACGTCGTATAAAGGTCCTATGATGGTTGGTAGTTACGTTGTGTAAACGTCCTTAATTAGTTGTAATTACCTCGTATAAAAGTCCTGTGATGGTTGGTGGTTACGTTGTGTAAACGTCTTTACATGGTCATGGTTGTCGTTTGGTTGTAGAAAGCTCTTTTACTACGTAGTACCACAACGTGGTATTTACGTCTAGGGGAGTCTACAAATCGGCGTAGTTAAAACGTAAAATTCTTACCTTGTAACAACGAAAAAGTTACGTTGTCTCAACGTTTTGACAACGTAATTTGGCTAGTAGGGCTCTGTGTAGATAACACACCCCCTGGCAGTGAATACTTTTTGTGTTGGATAGTGAAAAGTATATCCAGGTATATTCCATAAATTGTCATTGTAGTCTAAATTTTGGTATTTATGAAATATCTCTGTTATGGCTATAATATCATATTTCTTCTTGGAAATAAGTGTCTGGAGTTCACCAAACTTGTTAAAAAGACTATCAGCATTTGTATACATTACTGATAACTGTGCACTATTTACAGTGGTATCTAAAACATTAAAACTTAATAGTTTGAACTTTCAGTTTCTTCTACAATTTCGATTGCGGCTGTAATTGTGAGTTTATACCTCCAATAACTGTAGCATCCCCTATATCATTCGTCTCGTTCATTTCAGGTAGCATGTTCATGATGTGATCGTTATGTGCCTCAAAACGACATATAGGTGCCAGTATGGGTTGAGATTGATATTGGTGGTATGACATGTCTAGTCGGTCCATGTTTTCAATAGTAGCTGGTGGTGCTATTGTTGAGGTTACATGACATATTATTTCCTCATCATATGGGTTATCAGATAGTTCCGGGTTTTTTTTGGCACTCTTTGCTTTGACTGAACGCAAGATGTTGCGTAACGTAACGTAACGTAACGCTAAAAAGCGACGTTTTCAACGTTGTGACGCTTTAAACCAAATGTTGTACCTGCTTCACAAGTGGAACTTGAGTGATACATTTTTGTAAAAAGTAGGAACCATTTAAAAAACCGAAGCACATATATATATAAGTATTTTAATACATTAACATTTTCCGTGAGATAGTCGAAATAATATTGTTTGTTTTTTTCGATTCTAACACAAGAATAATGAACTACTAAGCTTCCAAAACACATAAGTTTTGCATTATTCGTGTTGCTCGTTTATTTTTCGTTTCTTTTGATTGTTTTTTTATTCTAGTTTTGTTTGTTTTTGGTTTTGTTTTTATTTCTTTGTTTTTGTTTTGCTTTGGTTATATTGACGCTTGTTTGCTGTATTCGTGCCATTACTACCATATTTTGTCCACTTTTTGCGTTTCTAAATTGTCACAACCAAGGATAACATAAATAAAACAGGCAATAAAACAAAGTTTGATTTACTATATGATAATGTCTATTCTAAACTCTTTACAATATTTAAGTGCAAATGCTCAGGTATTGCAACAGTTTTGCAAGGGTTTAATTCAACACAGATGTAACGAACTGCCATAGCGTAAACAAACGCGCTTTTTTAGGGATAAGTTTATACAAAAATGGGTTATTTTCACATCTGTCATAGTAAAATCCTTCCACTACTTCTGCCCCAGCTGGAAAAGTACCACCCCAAACATCTCGACCCTCTTTCTTCAAAACGAACGGCTTTAGGTTAACTTCCATAAGATAGAATTCATAATCCGGATCGTCGGCGAATACAGCCACAACGGAACCAATATTGATAAGGTTTGAAATATGTTCATGAATTTCGGCAGTGTCTGTTTCACTACGCTCAATGGTTTCTGAATTCATTACTTTCATTTGCATTAATTTATAATCTCCAATGAACTTGTTACCAATGTTCCGAAGAATTTTCCTTCGAAACAATTTGATGAATCTTTCTATTCTCTGCGACTGTCTTGTAATTAACAAGTTCATTACGCGGAATTGTCTCTATATATTTAAATATGCGGCAATTGTACATTCCGGATTTAGGGTCCGATAGTCCGACGGTCCGATAGTCCGATAGTCCGACAAATGCTTTAAACTGATGAAAGTTTTAAAAAATAATTTGGCCAAAGATGATATATTCGTTGTTTCAGGATATGGGACATTCATTTTTATACGCCCGTCAAAATACGGGCTTATTATGTCATACCGCTGTTCGTCCGTCCATCCACGCCTCGTACGATAACATCTCTCACTGGTCCCCCCTTTTACTGATAGGTCACGTCGTGACATACCTTGTATTGATAAAAGGGGGAGCAAGTGAGAGGTGTGATCTTAGTCAGTTTGGAAAACGCCAGTTTTCTTATGGTATATACAATTAATTGGTTTAAAAAATGCAGCATTTTAATTACTGTCCTCACGCTCAGCAACTGACCTTCAATTGTCATAAAAAGGGGGGAGGGGCGTATCATGGCACAGTTGTTTATTTTGTCATATTCCGATGCTGTTTCTTTCCGTGATATAAGGGGTCACTTAGGGACAATTCCTTCAATCGTAACTTTTTATATATGCGCTTGTCGTAGAAGGCGACTATAGCTGGGTCAACCGTCGGAATCCCGGGGATTAAAAATAGGACCAACTTGTTGTCGGAAGAGACAGAAAAACATGTTCTCGTGTTAAGTCGTTGCCCATGTTGACCCATCCCAGATTCCCCTCTTTCTTATTTTTTGCTTGCAAACTTTTCTCATCCTGAATATGACGGAAATATTGCTTGCTGGACCTCAATCAATCAATCAATCAATCAATCAATCAATCAATCAATCAATCAATCAATCAATCAATCAATCAATCAATCAATCAATCAATTCGCACACATTATTGTATCCAGCTCTATTGATGTGTCGACATTGCTTTTTAACATAAATATTCCAAGATAAAGGGCGGGGGACACTGGTACGCTCTTCTTTTTGTCTTTTCCTTTTTTTGTATTCATTTATTTTATTTTTCTTTTCAATAGTGACTTTTCTTGGCTGGACTCGACTACATGCAACTTGAATAAAGCCTGAAGTAGTCGCTACTAACAAATATACGGGATACTTACATTACCGGTTCATCACGACTGGATCCAGGTTTTTATGGAGTCCGTGTTGTTCATATATGTGTTTTTTTGAGTTCTTGTGTGTCCCTGCCAATTGTTTGTCCGTCTATGATATCGTGTTTCCGATGTTCTGGACCTTTCTTTGGTGAGTAAACGGTTCGGTTTCTGGCCCCATATTACACATGTCATAGTGTTAACTTTCAAAGAAATAAAGCATTTGTCGGACTATCGGACTGTCGGATTATAGGTCGGACCCCTCACCAAAAGGGCAGCAAATAACAACCAAATTGATATAATTCTACTGGACTTCTCGAAGGCCTTTGATAAAGTGCCACACAAAAGACTATTAAACAAGCTAAATATTATGGCATTCGCAGCAACACACTGCAATGGATCTACTCATTCCTACATGACCGCAAACAACTTGTACTTTTAGAAGGGGTCAAATCATCTACAGCCACAGTTGACTCAGGGGTGCCCCAAGGTACAGTCTTGGGTCCACTATTATTCCTGGTCTACATTAAACGACCTACCTGAAAACTTACACTCTTCAGCCAAGCTCTTTGCAGACGATTGTTTATTGTACAGGGAGGTAAATACAACATCAGATACCAATAAACTCCAGGAAGATCTTGACATGTTACAAAAGTGGGAAAGCAAATGGCAAATGGCTTTTAATGCAGATAAATGTTTTGTCATAAGAGCTGGTACAAAACGCAAAACCATCAAACAAGATTATACCATCCACAATCACATATTAGAAGTTGTTGAAGAAAACAAATACCTAGGCGTTACCATAAGTAAAGATCTCACTTGGAAAGCACACATCAACAACATCACTAACAAAGCCAACAAAACACTAGGTTTTATTAAGCGAAATATGCATGGGTGCACTCAGAAAGTAAAACAACACACTTTCACTACAATGGTAAGACCCACATTGGAATATGCATCCACATGCTGGGATCCTCATAGCAAAGATCTGATTGAGGACATAGAACAAGTGCAAAAAAGAGCAGCACGTTTTGTGTACAATAATTACAGGAGTAAAGAACCAGGGTGCGTTACAAACATGCTAGACACACTAAATTGGGAGCCTCTGAGTCAACGAAGAGCCAAAAACAGAGTCACCATGCTATACAAGATCATTAATTACCAAGTGACTATAGACCCAAGCACATACTTAAACAAAAGTGACACACGTACTAGAGGAGAACATAAATATAAACAAATTGCAACTTCACAAAACATATTTAAGTATTCTTTTTCCCCCGCACCATCAGAAGTTGGAACTACCTATTTGATTTTCCAAGTTTTCTTCTTTTAATTGACCATATGTTTTGACAAATGTGATCAGATTCCCGGTACAAGCAACGGAAAAACCATTTACGTTTTCGACGCTAACAGGCGCAAAATTCACAAAAGTCTTGAAAACGTATTTGACGTCGAAATTGATGAAGTGGACAATCCATTCAGACTTGGCATTTTATTCTGTTCGTGTGTGTTTTAATTTTAATATATCCTGGTGTTGCCGGTTCTCGATAGCGCAAGAAACATTTCTCCGTGTGTCCCTTGGAAACAATAATTTTTTACAAAATTGTTTTTGTTTGTTTGTCAAAGCTAGTTCTTTATTTCTACCAAACCTAAATATTCTACTCCTAGAAGTTACGGAGAAAACATAATTTTTGTCTATGACCTTATTTCTGACACTTTGTGTATTACGACACCAGTTCTCCATAGGAGTGTAAAATCAATTATGGATGGCATGTTTACTAATAAAAACTTTTGAAAGAAAAGAAAAAAATGTATTTAAGATATTTGCAAACACTATTGATTTCAACCATACATGTTAAATTAAACATGTTTGAAAAAGTGTTCCATTGGGGTTACACAATACAGAAATAACGTTGATATAAAGATAAAACTGATAAGATATGACCCGAACGGTGTTCCAAATTTGTTTTCCCTGAACAATGCCACCTGTATATTTCCGGTTTTGTATGGGGTTGTATTAAACTACGAAACGAAATCGAAACGCAAAGAACGAAACGAAACGAAACGAAACGAAATATTACGAAACGCAACGAAATATACTAAAATGCGAAACGAAACGCACCGCAACGAAACGAAATTTACTATAATGCAAAACGAAATGAAATGAATACAACGAAACGAAACGAAATATACTAAAGTGCGAAACGCAACAGAACGAAACGGAATTTAGCGAAATGTGATGAAGTTTTCCCTATAATTATCATTCATCAGAAGCAAGGCAGTTTTCATTATTAATTAAAAACCCAGAATTCAACGTAATCTAATAGCTAACAGTTACAGTGACAATACTCTGTCTTTGAATTTCTCTGATAGGCATCGGTTACGGTTCCATCCTAATACCCGTAATCTTAATTAATAAGGGTAATAACAAAATTACCGAACTCCGAACAATCTTACAAAGGGAAAGTCAAAACTCATAATTATATAAACAGACAAAATCAGTCAACAACCGGAAAACTGTGAAAACCGTAATGACCCTGACTTGGTACTCTCATTACGGTTAACGAGCAGCGAACATGTTTCAAGTACTATATACATTATCTGGCGTCAAAAGAAATTAAATATCTTAAGACACTGAGGATCATTTATTATGATGAAAACCCTGTCGCTTCACATGGAAACAAATAATGGGGTTTCCACAAACATGGGTATTGTCTATGTGGTCCCTGTCTAAAATAAAGCAGGCATACATTTCATGGTGAATTTATCAGACCACGAAGAGCAATGTCATAATAATAAAAATAGTTATTAGTGATAATAAAGGACGAAGTCCTTTTAACGGTAAGCTGTCCGATTTTTCCTTCTATATTGATAGCTAAAAATCTGCCCACCGGAAGTTTAAAAAATAGATCAATTGATAATTTAGAAACGCAAAAGAAATCTATTTCAATGAAAAATTCCCAATTCTTTGATTATTTACTCTATGCAAAATCGAAATAAACTTTTAATAAAATTCTAATAAAAAAATCTCTTTCTACGAAACTGCCGATGGAATAGACTGACTCATCTGTCTCAATCTAGCCGAGGTACGAGCCAGGGGACAGAACTCGTCAGTTTACCGATGGAAGAGCGGCGTATGTAAAATGAACGCCATAACATATCGACTACACAATTCATTCAAAATAAAAGATAATATGAAACCGGCACGGCCATGAATGCTCGCGCATCTGAAAATTATCTGGCAATTGCACGCATTGCATCAAAAAGTGTCGAGATATATTGGGGACGACTTTTTCTTAGGGCCGAATCTAGTCTCATTCAATCGAGCTGTCGTTCCTTTATTGGAGTTATCGTTCCTTACGAAATCTCAAAAGTTAACTTCCACGTAGAAACAAAAATTATTGTCAGTATGTCAGAAGAGATTTAGTAAATTAAAAAATATCAATATAAGTAAAACAAGCTAACAAAATGACTTTTATTACACACAGGTTCGGGTTTCAGTGGTATCTGACGTACGAGAGAGGGTACGAGACTTCAGGATCACATTTGCGCTTTATGTTAAGAAGATCTTCATTAATTGAGTGTGTTACACGGAAAGCGGTATTTACAAAGTGTCGAATTTTTTTTTCTTCGATACTATGTTCAACCATGTTTGTTAAAAAGTACACATTTTATACCATAAAGAGCTCGCTTAAGCTCGCATAATAGCCTCACCGGACGCAATTACGAACGAAATAAAAAGTATGTCCCCTAATTGTTCCTTCAAAACATGAATTAAAAAAATGCTTTTATAAATAGATACCCCGCTAAATTACTCGTGTTTTGGGAGAAAATTATTCATGCGCAGTTGTTGAATGTTGCAGACGACGGGTTTTCATATTTGTAAACAGAAAACGATCGACAATTGCACTTGGAATCTATCGCTAAAATTCATTGAGGTTCGCATATTTTGTTATCTTATGCCTGTAATTGGAAAGAATATGATCTCCTGGTTCTATGCATATGTAGAACACATTGAAATTAAAAACAAAAACAGTCAATATAATACATTTTCCTTACCTTGATCTATCCCAAAATGTCAAAATCCGTGATGTACCTTATTCATTGAAGAGTCCAAGGAATTCCGAATGCAAACTGGCACACATTTATGGTATGAATAAAGGAAAGGTTTTTATGTCATGTGTATTATATACAAATAGATATGTGAACGTAAATGAATGAATGCTCTTTCAATTTTAACAGTTGTCATTAAATAATTTACACTAGAAAGGTTATTATGATGTCGTTCGAAATTGTGTCCGGATCTAGGTCACAGAGTGACTAGAACGGGGTCATGAAAATCTGTTCCAAGTTAAAACCCGTAACAATGCATTGAATAATATATGGGCTATGATTTAAAAGGAATATTGGTGTTTAATCTGAAATATGAACATGCAATCAGCTTCATCAATTTGGTCAAATTTATAAATTATTATCAAATGCCACGGTCAATATCACCGAAATTGTTCGTAATTGCGTCCGGTGGAGGTGAGGCTAACGTGTACGGATCATCGTATTATTGAAATTTTAGGACTTCGTCCTTCAAACAGGTTGCCTGTCTCATATTAGTTTTTTCGAAACCTTTTGTTTGATCAATTGACCAAAAGGAGTTTCTATGCTAGTACTGTAAAATTCAATGCTGATTTCACAAAAGGTACATCGTATTGATTGATTTTGATTTTTGGTTTTTAACGCCACTTTCAGCAGTATTTCAGCTATTTCATGGCGACCAGTTTTAGTGGTGGAAGAAGCCGGAGTACCCGGAGAGAACCACCGATCATGGGCAAGCAACTGGTAATCTTTATCACATGCGACTGCTAGTCGAGTGCACCTTTTGTTGTAATTTACAAAGCCGGGCGCGAACCCACGCCGTATTGGTGATAGGCTTGTATGAGTTGTTAGATAACCCAACTACCTAACTCATTGAGCCACCCAGGCCCTGGAATAGAGTTTGAAAAATATTTTAAACTCTTGGAATAGAGTTTAAAATTGGACCCTTTTGAAATATGTTACAAAAGAACCACTGCATGGATTGAAACCAAACATGACAGAAATAGACTTTATACGGTCCCCATAACGTGTCCAACATGCATGTATTTATCAGCACCTTAGTTATCCCCAAGCAGCGAGGTTGCACAGGGTGTATTGTATCTAGACTGTCCTCACTCCCTGCATACCAATACCAGTCCTGTTGTGTGTCCGTCCATAAAATTAATTCTTGTGGATATCTTGGATGTTTCTCAACCAATCTTAATCAAATTAAGTAAACATATTCAGTATAATAGCAGCAAAACCTATTCGAGTTTCAAGGTCATAGGCTAAAGGTTAAGATCATGAATACATATTTACTAAGTTTACAGCGTTGTGGACACAACATAGCTTTTTTTCCTTGAATTTCAATCGGACTTTGTTCCACTCTCTGAAAATATTTTTCATTGAGAGTGGAACAAACTAGTTGGTTTTCTACGTGTGGGTCAAATGTCCAATTCGTCGTCCTATTTTGCATTTCTTTAGCAGCCATGTGAACACAACAAAGATGATTTTTTCAACCGGCGGCAAGTTGGTTGCTTATTCTCCACCTCAGAAACCACTGGACCAATTGCAACCAAACTTTGGTGGAATGGTCCTTGGATGGCCCCCTTTCAAAATTGTGTCCGGTGATCCCGACTTCCAACCAAGATGGCCGCCAAGCTAAAAATAGAAAAAAGGGGGGATGAAATTTTAATTGTCCATTGCTGCTTTAGTGTAAGTCAAAATGAGCTCAAATTTTAACTGCAGCTACATGGCAAGGAGTAGTTTAACATATATTCCAGGTTTTTCTGTGAAATTTTTCTTTCAGCCGATATATACTGATTATGCAAATTAGGCATATCTTGATAAAAGATCACATTTAAATCTTCTCCTCTGAAACCGCTGAACCAAATTAAACCAAACCTGGCAGGGATGGTCCCTGGGTGGGTCCCTTTCAAAATTGTGTCCGACAGCCCCGCCCTCCATTCAAGATGGCCACTGTTACTAAAAATAGAAATTTCTTCAAATGGCCAAAACTGCTCTATTTTAAGCCAGAATGTGCCCAAATTTGAACTGTGTAAGCATAATGATGAGCTTTTTAGCATATATTACAGGATTTTTTATGAACTTTGAACTTTTGCCGATTTTGACCGATTATGCAAATTAGAAAAAGGGGTGATGGAATTTAAAAAAAATCTTCTCCTCGGAAACTACTGAGCCAATATCAAACAAACTTTGCTGAAATGATTCTTGGATGGCCCCCTTCCAAAATTGTGTCCGTTGATCCCGACTTCCAACCAAGATGGCCGCCAAGCTCAAAATAGAAAAAAGGGGGGATGAAATTTTAATTGTCCATTGCTGCTTTAGTGTAAGTCAAAATGAGCTGAAATTTTAACTGCAGCTACATGGCAAGAAATAGTTTAGCATATATTCCGGATTTTTCTGTGAAATTTTTCTTTCAGCCGATATGTACCGATTATGCAAATTAGGCATATTTTGATAAAAGATCGCATTTAAATCTTCTCCTCTGAAACCGCTGAACCAAATTAAACCAAACCTGGCAGGGATGGTCCCTGGGTGGTTCCCTTTCAAAATTGTGTCCGACAACCCCGCCCTCCATTCAAGATGGCTGCTGTTACTAAAAATAGAAATTTCTTCAATTGTCCATTGCTGTTTTAGTATAAGTCAAAATAAGCTCAAATTTAAAATGCAGCTACATGGCAAGGAGTAGTTTAGCATATGTTCGGGGTTTTTTTTTGAAATTTTTCTTTCAGCCGATTTATACCGATTATGCAAATTAGTCATATTTTGATAAAAGATCACATTTAAATCTTCTCCTCTGAAACCGCTGAACCAAATTTGTGTCTGGTGGTCCCGCCCTCTGACCAAGATGGCTGCACAGCTGTACTTAGTTTAACATAGGACCCTATGGGAAATTCACATAACAACCATCTTGTCTGGAACCAGTAGCTCAATTAAAACCAAACTTTGATGGAATAGTCATTGGATGGTCCTCTTCCAAAATGGTGTCCGGCAGTTGCGCTCTCCCGCCAAGATGGCCACCACAGTGCAGTTGTGTTGTTATTGAAAGCAGCTTTGATCCAGGTGAGCGATTACAGGTTCCTGGGAGCCTCTGGTTTTTTGTGACTTGTCAAAATGTTATCCTACAAGGATCCCTGAGTAAGGAGAAATTACAAAATTGGGATCTAAAGGTGTATTGGGATCCAAAAGTCTGTATGTTTATTAATTAAATAGGTATTTCTCCTGAAAATGAAGCTAAAAGTGTATGATTCTTATTTTCTGTAATTAGTTGTTTGTAATGCTTAACTTTATGGTAAGAAAAACTTTTATCCACCCTGTGTGAGAATTTCAGTACCAACAAGGTGTTTTTGTTAGAAAACACTGTGATCTGACATCAGTAAATCACATTGGAACAGAACACTCTGTTACCAGATTGCTGGTGGTTTTCAAAATTGACACCTGTGGTGTTTCACCCACATTTATAGTAGTACACTATGACAACACTTTATAAAATCACCAGGCAGGGCGAATTTCAGCAGAAATAAGATGTTGCTACTGTATACAGTATACACAAGACCTCAGAAAATCTGTATACTTATACAGTCAGACAGGATTCGCTAAATGAAAATTTAACATATGCATATTACACCAAGCAACATTACTGAGTAGATGCAACCATTTATGACACATTCTTCTGTGGGGTGAACTCAGGTTCTCTGGAAGGGTAATCAGTTCCTGCTCCACTAGTGACACCCATCTTGTTACTCTTGTTACAAACCCGGTGATAAGTCATGAATGAGGAAAGTTTCGGATTGTAATTAAAACAAATAAAATATCCGTGGTTATTTTTGACGTATTCTTCTGTACACCAAAACAGAATTGTTTGTTTGACATGTGAAACAGTAATCTGAATATGCTGAATGATTACCAATATCTTATGTAGTATACAATTTATAAGATGGAAAATGGCCTTATAGTTATTAATTTATAAAAAAATAAATTATTTCTTCTTTCCATTCTTTAAAAACAAATATTTTACATTTTTCTTTTATTGATTGCAGTTGCGTTGTTATTGAAAGCAGCTTTGATCCAGGTGAGCGATTACAGGCTCCTGGGAGCCTCTGGTTCTTTTATTGATTCATTGGAAATGTCATTTTTCATTTTATTTATTTACAGAAACACACAGCATTTGTTACTTTTAATGACACTGAATCAGCAACAAAGGTAAAACAATTATTACCTTGCGACTACTTTTTTGTTGTCAAATGTCTTTAATTTACATGGACCGCATTGGTGGCGTAATGGTTAGCATGCTTGCCTCGAGTGCGGTAGATCGTGGGTTTGAGCCCTGGTCGGGTCAAACCAAAGACTCTAAAATTGGTATTTGTTGCTTCTCCACTAAACATGCAGCATTAAGGAGAAAGAGCATGTGTCTGAGTGGAACGACATGTCTATCCGCGGACTGTTGTTTCAGTGAGCTAGCACTATAAAAATCAAACTCAGCATGTTGGTCTAGTACAAAGTGGACCTCATCATCATCTCATTGAAAATTAACTTGTTCTCGCCATGACATAGCTGAAAAATTGCTGAATTGGCGTTAAACAACAATCACTCACTCACTCACTTAATTTACGTGATTGATTGATTATTGTTTAATGTCCATTGAGCAGAATTTCAGCTATTTTCAGGACAAGAACAAGTTTAACTATATAAACTTTATAGAAATGAGGATGGGATGGGCTTACCCTGGCAATATCTTTTGACTTCCACTGAGAGAATTGGGTATAGACGAAAAATTACATCTGTTATAGTGGCCACAATGCGCCCACTCTTTTTCAAAATCTGCACACTATGTCTTTTACATGCAGGGAGTGTGGCACTCTCCACTATGGTCCAGAGTGAGGCTTTGCCAAGGAAGGGCAACAAATATGAATTCAAAAAAGGTATTATTTTCTCATAATTTGTAGATATTTGACCCTTGCAAAAAATCAGATGATAATTTTATAGCAAATAGACTATTCACAAGTTGTAGTAACATAAAACTTTGAACAAATTATGAGAAAAAATGGGTTATTTACATTGAAATTTGCATTTTACCTGCCTTAAAGGAAAATAACTCTTGTTAAATATATAATATTAGAACCAAAGTCTGAAATGTGCCTAGATGGACTATTGATTCAAGCTCTATTTATAACAGGCATTGAACAGACTACACCAGATTGAAATACTTGGATATAAACTAGTTGTTGAATTTGCCAAAAAAAGACACGAAAAACATTTTCCATCCATATCTGATATTCAGAGGTATGTCATTAAGTATTTAATGTGGATATTTACAGACAAACCTGTCCATGTGGCCACCTCTATTAAACAGTCACCTGTATAAAAAGGTCTCCTTTTTCTTGCCCTGTAATTGGAAATTTCATTTGAATGCATTGGACTTTTTTTTAAGAGGTCACCTATTTGAAAATAAAAATCTTTTCCCAATGGTATTTTAAGCATATTTTATTATAAAAAAAAGACAAATAGATAAGAATCAAGTTATCAACTTATGAAGTCTTCTCCGAGAAATAGAAATAGCAGTGGTGAGATTTCTATTTTTCTGCAATGAGGTTGAGAGGTACACTGGTTTCAAAGTGTCATCTGTCTGTTGTCTGTAGACACAGTCTTGTCCAGTGCAGAACTTATTTGTCTTGAGGTCAAGTGATTTAATATTTTGTATGTATATGCATTAGTGGAGTGTAAGAATGAGTCTCTGTGAGCTTGACCTTTTAGCAGATGCTCAAATAATTGATTTTTTAGCTCACCAAATCTCATTAACTGGGAAGAACAACTTCAACTTAGTGAACAAGTGAATTGTGTCTACCTATGAGCATTGAGTCACATTCTTTGTGGACCTCTTATTTGTGTCTCAAGTGTAAGGGGATATAGCTTGATGTGCCCCTTTCAAAATTATTGAATAAAGCTATTTTTGTTATGGAAAAATGTATGGCCTTTTTCTCTGTAAGTTACCAACAACAAGTCAATCCATTTTGTTTATGTTTAGCTGCCGTTTCAAGATGGTATATATGCATGACGGAACATTGGGATGTCTGAACAATTGACTGTCCGATCAGTCGGGTGTAGGAATAGTGGGATGATACCCGTTAGATCAACATGATACAGGGCTCTCATTACTTTCAAAATAGAGGGAGAAATTACTTTTCTTTTAGAGAGCTCACATTGAGAAGTGAAAGACAATAGAAAGAAGTGGGGAGACTTCTGGGAGTAGTCAAATGTTTAATTGAAACTTTGTTTCGCGGCCATGCTAAAGTCACCCTGTCCAATATTCTTGTGAGATTTTCAGAAGTAGCATCATGTAACTGGTTTGACGGTATGAAATGCTGATGAAGGCCTTGTGGCCGAAACGTTTGAAGGAAGAAAATAATTTTTTAAGAAATAATTACATTTTAGTACTTTGCTTTCTTTGTATATTTGTGAAAATTCAGTATATTTTCATTTTTTATAGAAAAAAAATTGCTGCCAATGAAGTAAAAATTGGGAAAGCAGCAGACAAACTCAAGGAAGAAAAGCCAGTGACTCTTCCTTCAGATGATGTAACATTTAAAAAGTGGGGGTAAGACATAATTGTCACAGTGTGGAACGAAAGTTGAACCTTATTGTGTAGAATTTGTTTTCTGTTTATAATCTAGGGTTGGGGGTAAGGGTAGTGATGTTGAACAGTATTTCTGTTTTATCGTGGCAGTCAGTTTTATTGATGAAGGAAACCGGAGTACTCAAAACTCTATGCATGTTATAAACATGAATTAGATTTTTTCTAGAGATTTTCAAGGCAACAAATGCACATTATGCTACCATATACCATATTTAGGGTTGCATAATGCGCAGTTTTTTGCCCAGATTCTTTATTTTGTAGGAGGGGTGCACATTATAAACAGGAACAATGTGTTTCACTCTTTCCCAGACCGGAAAATCACATGTCCGCCATGTTATTTTGTTTACTATTGTCAACATGCAAAGTTAAATATTTCTTAAATTGTTTGGACACTATTCCACAAAATAATTAATTGAATCTACTATATTTTAATTATTGAAGACGCCAATAAAACCCAACACATTTAATATTTTGCAACTTTATTGAAGATGAAAAGAGATAAATGGTTCTTAAATTCTCCCAGCAAATGAAACGTGCTCAAAGGACTGAAAAATATATACGATTGATATTTAATTCTTACATTTCCGACCACGATTTTTTTCAAAAGTCCATGCGCATTATAGACACGAACTAGTTTTTTTCTGGAGATTTTCAAGGCCAAGAGGGGGTGCGCATTATGCACCAATGCGCATTATGCAACCCTAAATACGGTAACAGTAATTAATTCTACATGTGCTTTTTGGTTTTTTTTCAGAAAAACCAACAGATGTCCTTTCATCATTAGAAAAAGGAGAGAATGAACAGGACGGAGGTTTCGGCAAAATTGTTCCCGTGAAAAAAGTAATGTATTATAATTAGTTAGCATATCTGAATAGTCTAGCAGTTATCTTCAACCACTTAAATTGTGGCTGGATGGTTAAAGAATTAAATCTGTAATTGCTCCCCCCCCCCCCCATTTTCTGATATTTTACTGTATTAAATAGCTTTATATAAAGCAGATCAGAAAAGGGGGGAGCAATTACAGATCTAGTTTTAACTATATTGTATCCCGAACAAGGTACAAAAATCTGCTACTGTTCTTATACAGGTGAAAACCATACTTTAAAAAAAGTACATGAACAAAATAAGTCTTTTTATTGACAAAAATTGTTAGTTTCTGGGGGACTGCGCCTCAGACCCCAATCCCGGTAGAAGTGGAGGCCAAGCTATGTCCCTGAAAAAGTTTTGATTCTAACTACCATACGATAATGCCCAAAAAGGCCCCTATGTCATTTTATCCTACAATTGTGTTGATTTAAACTTATTTTATTGTTCATAATAACAACAAATGGATCAGACACAAGTTTTACAACTTAGAAATGTCTTCTCCGCTAGTTATATCAATTTACATATAATCAGAACAGCATTAATTACATAATAATAACATATTTGTTCAGAATATGAAGACGAATAAAAAAAACATACAATAGAACGAAAAATACAATTGTGTGATTTGAGGAGGTCAAATAAACTGCAATGTTATTAGGTCATGGACCTAATAAAACATTTATGGTACCTGAATCATTTGGAGCAACAGATGGCACAATTGAAAACGATTTGAATGGCTTGTTTTGGTTATTTGCAGACAATTTGGCAGGTGTTTTGGACTTTTTGATGATTAAGGAATATTTTCAATTTTTGAACAGGTTATACGATATAACCTGGTTTGGGGCAGTTTACGCTTAACAAACCGTATTAGATATAAAATTAATTTGCACTCGCTACTAAACAGGCTAGAAAAGCTCGCCAAAGACTCACTTTTCTAGCCTGTTTCGTAGCGAGTGCAAATTGATTTTATATTTTCCAACAATGTACATATATTGTATATGTATATGAACAATAGGATTGAACAGCAAGTAATACCAACTTATATAAAGTCCTTTCCTTAAGACATCTTTATCCTCTGATCAAATAATAACTTGCTCTGAGTGTTTGTTATTTGCAGTATAAACACAATATACGTACGTTAAAAATTAAATTAATTTGCACTCGATACAAAACCGGCAAGAAAAGCTCACCAAAGGCTGGATTTTCTAGCTGTTTCTAAAGCTCGTGCAAATAAATTATATATTTTCCGACAATGTACGTACATTTTGTATATTGTATATGTACATAGCAGTAGGGAGTTGCTATGGTTACTTTACTTATCTCTGGAATTATTAATTTTCAAACCTCTTCTATTTCAAGGTTTCCATGGTAATAGAAATGAAAGATTCAGATCTGCCTTACAAAGTAAATCCAGAAAAGTTTTTATTGATAGAAGATATCAACAATGGCAGAATATCAAAAAATTGTAATTAACAATCAGTGATTTTTTATTTTTAGATTTCAGTGAGATATTTGCTATAATAGTCCTCCTCTTATTAGGCCCCTCTCACCAAAGGCCACCCTTCTGATGAGGCCAGATTTCAGATGCAAGGAGATAGTAAAATACTATTAAATTGTCTTCCTCGGGTGAGGCCACCATCTTGTAAGGCCATGTTTTCATTATACCCCCCGCAAACAATAATTTGGGGGGGTATATAGGAATCGGCCTGTCTGTCTGTCCCGACCAACTTCCACATCTTTTGTCTGATTTCCACCAAACTTTGTGGAATTTAAGATCATGATGTGTGAACTTTGCAGTATAAAGGATTTTATTGTCCATTGAGTTTTACCCCTGTTATGCTTCTTTGGACTTAGAAATTTTGAGACAATTCAGTATGCACTTTGTCATCGCAAATTCTCCTACATGATTAATCAGAAGTTCATGAAACTTTGTACATTGCAAGATCCTAATATGAAGATGTGCACATTATATCCTGGTCCATCAAGTTTTCCCAGAATTATGAGTCTAAAAGTTGTGTTCCAAATATGTTTTGGCTCAATTAAGATGATGGGGATGCAGGGGGTATTAGTCCCGCGTAGCGGACAGTTAAGTTATTCCATTTATGTATCAATATGGGACTCCTGCGTCCAGCAGTACCTTTAGCTGTAAGCAGGCCTAAAAAAACGGGGACCATTTTAATCGTTACACAGAAAGGTGGCTCATTGGAGTTTAAGGGTTGTGGTTATGGGTGTTTAAAAGCCATTTGATGTCATTTTAATAATGGAGGAACTGTAGAAACCCAGAGAAACATGCCACAGGCCTGCCACAAGTGGTTAACAAATCTTATTACATAACATGGAATCAAGGTACATGTCGCCACGGTGGCATTTAAAGCTCACAATTTAGTGGTGGTTAAAGGGTTACCGGTAGGGTGTTTAATTAAACCCACTTGTTTTGAATATAATTTTGCACATAATGTGGAAACCAATTTTATTTTATTTTGTTAAGATTTTCTGATGCCAATAATGGATGGAGTATGGTGTTTAACACCACTTTCAACAATTTTTCAGTTATATCGTGGTCAGTTTTATTGATGGAGAAAACCAGAAAACCTGTAGAAAACCACCGACCTGTCACGTGACATGTGACTGATAAACCACCGACCTGTCACGTGACATGTGACTGATAAACCACCGACCTGTCACGTGACATGTGACTGATAAACCACCGACCTGTCACGTGACATGTGACTGATAAACTTTATCACATAGTGTTGGTGGTCTGTACCAGAAATGTTCCTCTCCGAGATCCTGGAGGCCGTCGTGTCATGATCGTATGGTAGTTGGATTTATAACTACCTATACAATCAGTGGCTATTACTATTAATGTTGTGAGTTTGAATCATGCTGATGGCTCAAAGTTTGTCTGAGACTTGCGACAGGTTGTCGGTTTTTTCGGGGTACTTCGGTTTCCTCCACCAATAAAACTGAGCACCACGATACAACTAAAATATTGTTGCAAGTGGCATTAAGCACCATAACCCTAACCTTTTATGAGATCTCTTGTCTTTCACTTATAGAGAAAGCATTATCTCAGCTATATTGTTACATGGGATGGACTATAAATTCATTTACTCCATATCATTTGTTATCTGGTTGAGTTTTTGAACAAAGAAATATAACTCTAGCATATATTTTTCCAAAGAATTAAGCTTGAACATTTGCTAAAGAAAATATTCAGTCTGTTTCTGACTTTTAATCACTGAAAATAAAATAACAATGATAAAAACAACAAAGTCATAATTAGCCAAAAATTTTATGGAAATAAAAGCCAGCCTGTTCATATTGTACCAAATAAATTATTTTCTCTGGCACAACAGAGGAGGTCACAAATTGGTGTAACAGTTTAACATTGTGTGAAAAACATCCTAATATACATGTACTTTATATTCAATTTTATTTCAATGAAGTTTATATATGTGTAGGTAAATATGCTAACAACATTGAACAGACTTCATTAAAGCTTCATTGTAAAGATTCAAATGTGTTTATTTAAAGACACAAACTGTAGAACTAAATATATAATAACAGTCAAAGTTTTGTAGATACAGTTAAACCTGTATTAAGAGGTCACCTTTGATACAAAGAAAACTTTTAGTATAAATTATATGTAATTTTATATTTTTTTCAGAAATGAAGAATTTTTCTGTTTTTAAGAGATACGAAACTGGTGAAAGAGCGTCAAGACTTTATTTAAAAAACCTTGTTGCTAAGGTTACCAGTGAACAGGTAATGGAGAGAAAAACTATAAATATAAACGATTATGTATGTCTAAACAAGTAAGAGAAAATGGAAAATTATGTGTCAGCTTAAAGTTTGGCAATTGAAATCTTTGTAAAGCCTGTGTAAATAGAAAGGTTTTCTCTCAAAGCTAATCCTTGACCCTATAAGTAACAAAGTTTGCCTCAGACCTACCTGGTATACAATTTAATATTCATTCATATGTAAATAAAAACACTCGGGCACATTATCCTGATTCCAAGCCAACCAGTCTTTGCTCTCTCTCCTTAATGCTGCATGCTTAGCGAAGAAGCAACAAATACAAATCAAATTTGATAGTCTTTGGTTTGACCTGACCTACTGCACTGGAGGCAAACACGTTAACCATGACACTAAAGATGTATTCTTTGAGAAAGGAGGCATTCAAACATTGATAAACGTATGTAATTTTTATTTCAGGACTTAGTGAATATTTATGGAAACTATATAGACTGGGATTCAGAAACGGAAAAAAACATGTAAGTTGTGTATATTTATAAGGTATTCATGATGTACTAATATAGAGTGGTTGGGTTGGATTATGGTGTTTAATGCCACTTTAAACAATAGTTCAGCTATATCGTGGCATTCAGTTTTATTGATGGAGGAAACCGGAGTACCCGCAGAAAACCACTGACCTGTCGTAAGTCACTGACCAACGTTATCATCTAATGTTGTATCTAGTACACCTCACCATGAACGGGGTTCGCACTCGCAAATATAGTGGTGTTAGGCACTGATTGCATAGGCAGTTGTAAATCCAACTACCATATGTTCATGACTTTTATAGAAAGGATGAAAATTTAAATCCATTCCCAGATAATTAGACAGTTATTTTTCTTTATATTATATATGTAAAGAGATATAAATTTACAAGGCCCTATGGTTGCGGTAGAGTGACTATAAGATTGCACTCCGTCCATCACTCGGTCAGATTTTTTTATGTTAACATCTGTAAGAGAAAAACAGTTCATGAGCTGATTATTTTTTTTAATGAAGCAGTGAACAAAGAAGGGATGATGTATGGTAAATAATATTTACGAAAAATTGAAGATGGTCAAATTGTTGCCATTTTAATGCCATTTCGTTGGCGATTTTCTTGCGTTTTCACCTGTTATAAGAAGACAGTTTAAAGTCATGAGCTGTTTTTATTTTTGTAGAAAAATAGTGCACAACCAAGTGGTGTTGCATGCAAAATATTCAATATGAACTACTGCATGCAATTTTGATGCCTTTTCATTGATGAATTTAGTTCGCCAGAGACAGATGTTCAGATGAGCTTTTCTGATGTAAAATTGTCTGACGTCCGTGTGTCATAAACTTTCCACTGTATGCCCAATCCCCAAACTTACTACAAATTTTCCTTTAAGGATACTGAAAAATTGTCCCTTTTTTTAAAGTGATTCAAAATCTAAGAAGGCAGCCCTGGCCTCTTGATTATTTTGACATTTTCAAATTTCTCTCCAGAACTGATACATGTGAATTCACCAGACTTGCAAGAAATGTTTCTCTCATTTTCAGTCTTCTTTAAAGAACTACTGCATGTAAATTCACTAAATCTGCCAGAAATGTTCATCTAAGGGTTTTGAAGAAGTGTTGGTATGTTTTGTATCGAGTCAAAATTCAAGATGGCCATGCTAGCCTCTGAACTACTACATGCCTAGTCATTAGAATGGCTAGAAATGTTCCTTTAGGGGAGTGTCATTCGTACTTGATCAGAAATCCAAGATGACTGTCACTGCAGGATATAGTTTCAACTTAAGACTGTATGGGAAAATGAAAAAAAATGATTTTTCTAGGATACTAGAAATAGATTGAATCGAAATAGTACATACCGGTAATTAAATAGTAATTAGGTTGTCATTTTCATGTTATTGTGTGGATCTTGCATGTTACTGTAACTTGAAATACATTACAATATTTTGAAAATATGTAGCTAAAATAATCTGCAGTGATGGAAAGAATGGGAATACATATCCTTTTACCTACGTTGGGTGTCATTAAGGCTGACCCATGTCTGTCTGTATGTCCCTCATTTGCTTTGCGTTCAATAATAAATATATGTGAGTTTCCTCGAGGGCAAATCATTTTTTTACATTTTTTTTGTTCTGGAGTTATGCCCCTTGATTTGCCGTAAAATATTAAATTTCTCAGGTTTCCATTCAATAATTGGGTTAGAGGCCATGAAAGGCAATTCTCGGGTTATCGTTCAATAACTGAAGTTTCCATTGAGCAAATATTTGAAACTTATACACCATGAAAAGCAGACCAGGCTTGATTTCAGACATTGCCATTTTTTTTGTTCTGGAATATACCCCCTAATTTGCAGAAAAATACAAATTTCTCAGATATCTGTTTAATAACTAAAGTTTCCATCAAGCACATATTAGAAATTTATATTCAAGGTTAGTGACCATAAAAGGAATACCTGACTTGATGTCAGACTTTTCTTCTTTTCGTTCTGGAATATGTCCCTTAATTTGCAGGAAAATACCAATTTCTCAGGTTTCTGTTCAGTAAGTTCTGCTAAATCATTTGAAATTTATTTCACAATGTTTTTGACCACAATACACAGGTCAACTTAGAATTTGATTATTATTCCTTTCATGATTCTAGAGTTATATGCCCCTGTTTACTTTAGCTGTAAAAGGGGGGGGGGGGTCCATGTCATATGGATACATTCTTCTATTTTATTTATTACAGATTTGATATAAGGTTGATGAAGGAAGGAAGAATGAAGGGACAGGGCTTTATAACCTTTCCTACAGAAGAGGCAGCAGAAAAGGCTTTAAACGACACAAATGGTTATGTACTTAATGGCAAGCCAATGGCTGTCGTATCCTTTTTAGTAAACGTAAAGCAGTGGGTTATTAGTTATGGGTGTTGAATGTCATTTATAACAATATTTCTCCTATACTTTAATAGTATGCTTAATAAGTTTGTTAAATTTTCATAAATATTTTCAATCACCACTGTGGGTTAATTTCTACATGAGAATTCCCCCCCGAATTTTATTCGTTAACGACGGAAATTAACAACTTAAAAATATTTTTGATCTTTTAGACAAATTCTCCTTCTACTACCATTGGATTTGATATTTCTCCACTCTCCTTCTACTACCATTGGATTCGATATTTCTCCACTCTGCTTCTACCATTGGATTTGATATTTCTCCACTCTCCTACTACCATTGCATTTGATATTTCTCCACTCTCCTTCTACTACCATTGGATTCGATATTTCTCCACTCTCCTTCTACTACCATTGGATTCGATATTTCTCCACTCTCCTTCTACTACCATTGGATTCGATATTTCTCCACTCTCCTACTACTACCATTGGATTCGATATTTCTCCACTCTCCTTCTACTACCATTGGATTTGATATTTCTCCACTCTCCTACTACTACCATTAGATTTGATATTTCTCCACTCTCCTTCTACTACCATTGGATTTGATATTTCTCCACTCTCCTTCTACTACCATTGGATTCGATATTTCTCCACTCTCCTTCTACTACCATTGGATTCGATATTTCTCCACTCTCCTTCTACTACCATTGGATTTGATATTTCTCCACTCTCCTACTACTACCATTAGATTTGATATTTCTCCACTCTCCTTCTACTACCATTAGATTTGATATTTCTCCACTCTCCTACTACTACCATTAGATTTGATATTTCTCCACTCTCCTTCTACTACCATTGGATTCGATATTTCTCCACTCTCCTTCTACTACCATTGGATTCGATATTTCTCCACTCTCCTACTACTACCATTGGATTCGATATTTCTCCACTCTCCTTCTACTACCATTGGATTTGATATTTCTCCACTCTCCTACTACTACCATTAGATTTGATATTTCTCCACTCTCCTTCTACTACCATTAGATTTGATATTTCTCCACTCTCCTTCTACTACCATTCGATTTGATATTTCTCCACTCTCCTTCTACTACCATTGGATTCGATATTTCTCCACTCTCCTTCTACTACCATTGGATTCGATATTTCTCCACTCTCCTTCTACTACCATTGGATTCGATATTTCTCCACTCTCCTACTACTACCATTGGATTCGATATTTCTCCACTCTCCTTCTACTACCATTGGATTTGATATTTCTCCACTCTCCTACTACTACCATTAGATTTGATATTTCTCCACTCTCCTTCTACTACCATTCGATTTGATATTTCTCCACTCTCCTTCTACTACCATTGGATTTGATATTTCTCCACTCTCCTTCTACTACCATTGGATTCGATATTTCTCCACTCTGCTTCTACCATTGGATTTGATATTTCTCCACTCTCCTTCTACTACCATTGGATTTGATATTTCTCCACTCTCCTACTACTACCATTAGATTTGATATTTCTCCACTCTCCTTCTACTACCATTCGATTTGATATTTCTCCACTCTCCTACTACTACCATTGGATTCGATATTTCTCCACTCTCCTACTACTACCATTGGATTCGATATTTCTCCACTCTCCTTCTACTACCATTGAATTTGATATTTCTCCACTCTCCTACTACTACCATTAGATTTGATATTTCTCCACTCTCCTTCTACTACCATTCGATTTGATATTTCTCCACTCTCCTACTACTACCATTGGATTCGATATTTCTCCACTCTCCTTCTACTACCATTAGATTTGATATTTCTCCACTCTCCTTCTACTACCATTCGATTTGATATTTCTCCACTCTCCTACTACTACCATTGGATTCGATATTTCTCCACTCTCCTTCTACTACCATTGGATTTGATATTTCTCCACTCTCCTTCTACTACCATTGGATTTGATATTTCTCCACTCTCCTACTACTACCATTAGATTTGATATTTCTCCACTCTCCTTCTACTACCATTGGATTCGATATTTCTCCACTCTCCTTCTACTACCATTGGATTCGATATTTCTCCACTCTCCTACTACTACCATTGGATTCGATATTTCTCCACTCTCCTTCTACTACCATTGGATTTGATATTTCTCCACTCTCCTACTACTACCATTAGATTTGATATTTCTCCACTCTCCTTCTACTACCATTCGATTTGATATTTCTCCACTCTCCTACTACTACCATTGGATTCGATATTTCTCCACTCTCCTTCTACTACCATTGGATTTGATATTTCTCCACTCTCCTTCTACTACCATTGGATTCGATATTTCTCCACTCTGCTTCTACCATTGGATTTGATATTTCTCCACTCTCCTTCTACTACCATTGCATTTGATATTTCTCCACTCTCCTTCTACTACCACTATGGGTTTTTTTTTCTAAAAACATATTCTGATTCTCAATGTTGCTGAAAAAATATGCTGATTCTGGTGGAGGAAAAAAAAATAACCTGATTCAGAGTTTTTGTCATATAACCTAATGTTAAGTTCCGGAAAAATATTTTGCGCTTTGGGCGACAAAAAAAAATAAAAATTCTAACTCTCGTGTTGTCCAAATAAATAATCTGAACGAAAAAAAAACCCCCATAGCTTGCGAATAGTTTCAGGTTTCTTTTTATTAAATAATGATGACAGTTTTAATGCGCTTGGTCTGTTGAAAAAGTATTTTCAGTTACAAAATTTGGACACTGTAATACATAATGAAATTCGTCACCAATCTCGCAAGATTGACATAGCTGACACAGTCTATTGTGTCTTTCTACATTTGTCCAGCGCCCTACTTCAATCGGTAGTCTATGATTAGATGTTCTAAATCTACAAAAAGTAAATCTATTTTTGTCATTTAACACGTCTAAATATTTTTCAAATCTAAAATTCGACTTGAATAATCTATAGCTCAATGCTTTTCGAGATATTTGCAAAGTAGAATGCCAATTTTGTTTGAACTGGTCGGTTAATCTCAGTTTAGTGCTTTCAATTAGCCATTTATGCCTTATAAAATTTTGAGTATGCCAAACGTTTGAATAACCACAGTCATCAAGTATTGATTTAACCAAATTAATCCATGAAAAAGTATTACTTCCGTGCGTTTTCAAATACAATAATCTATAGATCAGAGATGATAATTTTGATTGCTTTCCGTCAATTAATTTCGGCCAGAATGACAAAAATTTCAACTTAACTGTTACATATGCAGTGGCGGATTTAGAGGGGGGTGCGGGACGTGCGCCCCCCCCCCCCCCCCCTAAAATTCGCAAAGCATATGTTATACAACGTTTATTAAGCAGTTCAATAAATAACTTTTTCATGAATGGTTAACTCGTGACCTGTAGTAAAATATTCTTACACATTGTAAATACACGTTGTATGTGTTCGCTGATTCATATATGTATTCGCCGTCAGTAGTTCAAAGATTATTCCATTCTGATTGGTCCTGAGGTACCAGACATCAACTATTTTCTCACGCTAATTAAACATTATTTCTGCAGTCAATTTTACAACTACATGTACACGTGCTATTTAGAAATTATAAAATGGACGAAAATTCTAGTCCAAGAAAACAAGCAAGAATGGATACATTTCTTATTCCTCGACGAGACGAGAAAAGTCAAAGGTAAACTAAAAAGTAAATTCAATCAATACTTCGAATAATTAATTTAACAATTGATCTCATTTATAAAACATACAACGAAAACCTATAACGAGAGAATCAGATGATGAAACTGAGACAGTGTGTAGAAACTTGAGTGTCCCAAGAAAATGGTCACTTCTCTTTAAATAATGGTTCAAATAGTTCTTGAATTCGAAATTCTGCAATTTCATATGAAAAAAAAATATAAGTTTGATTTGTATACAAATACCCGAAAATGTTGCCTTTTACTTTTCAAGTAAAGATCAGTAAAAATACGCGTTGGTATATTGTACATTAAAATACAAAAGTAACATGTTAATAAAAAAAAAAAAATTAGCGGCCATTTATTTGTAACAATCTCTGCATCTACCCGAGGTATCTGCACAAGAAAGTGTGAACAAATCCTTTGTCCGGGTACGTTTATATTATTTATATCTACCAATGGATGTCTGTACAATTTTTTTTACACATTTTTGACAAAATATTCTGACTACAATTTATTTGTAATAAATTAATATCTACAACTGCACATGAAAGTGTGAAAATAATCTCGACAACATGGTTTATGCATATCTCACACCTGATTTCCGTAAGCATATTTCTCGAGAACTTTGATACATTTTTGTTGTTTGATCTTTTAGTGTAATGAGGTTTTTACGCCCGTTGCTCAAACACTTGATGTCCGTCCGTCCGTTCGTCCGTCCGTCTGTAAGATTTCTGCAATCCGCAACTCCCCTGACTGTAACCACGCAATTGATTGACTTAAACTATATAATGTACTTGAAATACATTGTAGTTGTGCATAATGGTTTTTAGATTTTTCATTGAAGGCCGGGTGGAGGGGGTAGGAGGATGATTCTGCAACCCGCAACTCCTAAATAACCACTCAATGGATTGAAGTGAAACTTAAACTACAAATTTGACATACAATGTAGTTTGCTCACCACGGTTTTACTTTTAGAATTGGAGGTTATGGGTAGGAGGGAGATTCTGTAATCTGCTTTATTGGCATAAAATCGTGAATTTTCACACGAAATACCCCAAAATTTTCGCGCCTCCCTCCGCTCGGCGCAATTTTTTTAAGTGCGCCCCCCCCTCCTAACTTGAAATCCTGGATCCGCCCCTGCATATGTATATTCAGAGGGTATCTACCAATTTCGCCATTAATATATATTGGTGTTGAAGTTTTCAGATTAAGCAACAGTTTACAAAATTTTACATGTACTTTTTCTAATATGTCAATAATTTCGGCATCTGCTAAAAGGTGGAGTGGAGGCGTGGAGTGGAGTGGAGTGGAGTCTTGGAGACTCCAAATTGGAGTCGAGTCTTGATTGAACATATGAATAGAGGTGTATTTCAATCTCCAGTGGGTACCATTGTGCCCAGCTGTACCTGAAGTAGCTCAGTCCCATGTTGTTACGGCATGTGCTAAAAGGTTGAGTGGAGTGGAGTGGAGTCATGGAGTGAAGCGCTAGCTAGCTATGGAGTGAAAGTTTGGAGTCGTAGAGTGGAGTGAAATTTTGGAGTCATTCCCAAACCAAGTTTTAATCACATTTTAGAATATAATAAATGATTAAAGAAAAAATATGGTTGAAAATAATAGGTATTTAAAGACAAAAAGACAAATGAAGCTATTTGAATGATTAATCCCGTAATTTCACATAATCATTTGTAGGTCGGCATAATTGCTTACGTTTATATTTAAATGTTTACATGGGAATATTCATTAATATATCGGAGAAGGTGAAAAAAATAAATATTTTCTTTGTCCATCATCAACGGTACACGTAGGAAAAATTGGTTCCTTCATTAAACATTGTACTCGATACAACATTATGTGATAGAGTTTGTGAGTGACTTGCGACAGTTTCCTCCACCAATAAAACTGACCACCACGATATAACTGAAATATTGTTGAAAGTGTCATTAAACACCATAGCCCTAACACCTTAGGAACAAGACCGTATATTTTGTTTCTCTCACTAAAATAATTCTATCATAATCATTCTTTGGTTAATTTGCTCAAAATACATTTATATTAGTTGACTTTCCGGTCATTTTGCAGTGCGTGTGCATGTGCCTGATAAATATAATATATTATTATGTACGGTTTTATTTCTACAGTGTTTTTTATGCAAAATGATGTCCATATTTTACATTTTTTCAATGTACACAATCGTCGTCAATTTTTACAAAAGGTCAAACAAAGTTTACTAAGCAATATCGCTTGACGTCCGAGACTTCAGTATTTGAGAAACAAAGAACGGGACTCTGATTGGAAGACATATTGAGGTTTGGTTATTCCGTTTTTTCACCAATTAGCGAATAATTAAATGAATGGGTATAGTTTTCGTACTTCAAATGGGTTCCAAATTTTACCTTAAGTAACAACATGGGACTGATCTACTTCAGGTACAGCTGGGCACAATGGTACCCACTGGAGATTGAAATACACCCCTATTCATATGTTCAATCAAGACTCTACTCCAATTTGGAATCTGCAAGACTCCACTCCACTCCACCTTTTAGCACATGCCAATAATTTCGTGTCCCCATATCTTTGATCCATAGGTTAACATAGGTATAATTATTTTATCAAACAAATCCAACACACTTACGGATAAATTATGTACTCTTCCCTTGTTTAAAATGGCATACATAGCTATAGATGCCTTCTCTGCAAGATTAATTTTATTTTTCTTGAAAGACCCTGTTCTTTGAAACATTGTACCCAAGTATGTGAATTCATTTACTATTTCTAATTCCATATTATTCATTTTAAAATTTAAATTTATCGGTAACCTCCCCTTTGAAAAAACCATGACTTTGGATTTGTTTGTGTTTACTTTTAAGTTCCATTTCTCACAATATTCGTAAAAATAATTCAACTCTTGAGTGCAATTCTGTAACAGACTCTCCCAAAAGTACAGTATCGTCGGCATAAAGAATGGTAAATAATTTCACATCAATTTGTAAATCGTTTTCAAAGTCTTCGGAAATGCTTAAAATCTGATTCAACCCACCATTTCTTTAGAAATGCCTGTACCAAGTCAGGGTCATTACGGTTTTCACAGTTTTCCGGTTGTTGACTGATTTTGTCTGTTTATATAATTATGAGTTTTGACTTTCCCTTTGTAAGATTGTTCGGAGTTCGGTAATTTTGTTATTACCCTTATTTAACCCCTTGCGCATTTTTACTAGTCAAAAAGATATCCAAATCAATTAGATATAGGGCGAACAGAAAGGAAAATAAATGTTCACCTTGTCTAACACCGTTTAAACATGGGAAGAAATTTGAAACAGAGTCATTATAAACAATTCTTGATTTTATATTATTATACGGGTTTAAAATTACATTGTACATTTTACCCTTTAAATTACACATAAGTAACTTGTACCACAAGCCATCACGCCACACAGTATCGAAAGCCTTTTCGAACATAATGCACAGAAAAGTTTAAAGAGGCCATGTACAGAGGGCACAGCGTGTTTTTTTGTTTTTTTTTACATTTCCCACTATTCCGTCACGGAAATTAATCCTTTCCATGATGGCTCCGTCGCGGAAAACACGACGGAACAGGTAAACTGATATTTTTCATCCGCGGCGGTATCATCGTGGAAAGGATTAACTTTTATTATACATGTGTACGTATTTTCCACGATATAGCGTGGAAATCATCGTCGAAAAGATTAATAATATATGTGTGTTGACCACGATATAGAGCGGAAATCATCGTGGAAGAGATTAATATATGTGTAGTGAACACGATACAACGTGGAAAAGCTTTTCCAAGATGATTTCCACGCTATATCGTAGAAATTAATCGTTTCCACGATGATTTCCACGCTATACCGTGGAACATATTTTTAAAAGGTTTAATATGTCTAACATTAATATTTATTTGGAATGCATAAGCTTCCTAAAATTATGTACACAAGAGTATTTACAGTGTACATTTTCATAGATGTCACACTGAAGCGTAGAAATTAATTATGGGACAAAGTTTAAAACAGATAATTATTTGTACAGAATCTATGATTGTGTTCATCATAAATGGTATTGTCATTAATTTACAGAAGTGTGTGCAAATTGGGCATTTCAAATATAAAGTTATTTTTCTTATTTTGTAAGTTTATATAAAAAGGGAAACGTTTTGCGTTTTCTTGTCAATTTGGTATAATAGAAAAAAAAACATAGGTCACCGGGTGTAAGTCCATTTGAATTGAAAAAGAAACCCTTTACGTTAACACTATGCCAGTACACTTAGAGACAATAACATATGAAGGTGTAAAAGGCGCTAATATTTGGTCGTTGTCGTTGCATATGTGTTAATTTTGTAAGCATTCTGATCAAATATAAAGTTGTTTACTGCATACGATAATGACTTACAATTAACACACGCCCACAAATTGTCGAGTTAAAAGATCAAATTAAAGAAAACCTACGAAATATTCATGGTTACATCCGCCATCATGGATATCAAGAACTTTCTGTTATTATCTCCCATCAAACATTAGCGCAAAATTCAAATACCGTTGCGGGAATGACTGCGTTTTTAAAGGACGCCGTCATTTTAGGCAATACTGGCATGTTATGAAACAAAAGCACTCATGAATAAGTACATATTGAAGCATCAATATGTAAACCATCTAATATATCAAAAATTAAGGTTGTTCAATACCATCTAATTTATTTGAACCTCAGTTAAATAAGCCGAAATGACCATTGGGACACGTTGCAGAAATAATATTTTGAACATAAACCTTCGAAAAAAATTGTGTATACTATGAAAATTAAATGAAAAAAAAATTGTCTATCCAATTAACAATCTCTTTTTCTCTTACATTAAGAAAAAGAAATTGCAAATTTATCTATTATTTTGTTTTGAGCACCCCGGACACTAAATATGCTTAAAGTCAAATATTCACCCGCCTATCACCACTGATGTTGTGAGTTCGTAGCCTGGGTTCTACAAGTACGACGGGCGGAAGTTGTGACTAAATGATCAACCGGTTTCCGGACATGGACACCTATTTTACGGAAATTAATCACGTATTGCTAGCATCTAGAGGCTACGAATACGACGGATTTCTCGATTTTCTTAATTCTATTGTTTTTATTTCATTAAATGACAATGTATGAATTTTTTATATAATTTTCTGTTTGTAGTTTATTTTTATTCCAATAAAATTTGATGCATTGAAAAACTAGTCTTACAATACACGATTAAGCCCATAGATTTCACTGGTATGAGTACAACTCACACTTCCCAACACTAATTATTTTCAAAATGGACGACGATAGCAGTGCGCTCCGTGTTGGAGCAAAGTATAAATCTTTTATACAGATTTAGAGTGTGCCCTAAAACAATTCCAGCAGGATAACTACGTCCAACTTTATAAGCGTAGCCAAGGAAGCTTGGTACGGGGTCCAAATATAAAAAACATGGAAGTTGCAGAAAGTGCAGCGGGTCTTTTAATTTATAAGGAGCTGGATTATTCCTGTATTCATAGAGGGAAACATTTTAGTTCCATTTCCAGCGGTCAACGCCCAAACACAAGGTAAAATAACATATAATATACCTTAAATAAACAAATGATCATCACTTTGATTGCAGTTCTTCATATTAGATTCGCAGCGATGTCTTCAATCATGTTCTGTATAGCAGCAAATACATGTTTCTAAAATTTTTAAGTCATTACAATACTATCGTAAGTCATATGATAAAACACACAAGTTTGCGCTTTTTGTATGGTATCTTGTATGTATTAGGGGGGGGGGGGGGGGGGGGAGGGCAAAAAGATCTTCTCTGTTAAGGTGTTTTGGGCAATTTTTCAGTTATCTTATGTTTTTATGAAAATTTATTTACTGTTAACTATTTTTGGCAACATAAAGTTGTGTTAACCTATGTATATTTTTTTTTCCTTAAACTTTATAGTATCACAGTATTAAATGTCTAAAAACAATATATTCAAGAAAACAAAAATCCGTCGTATTCGTAGCCTTTAGATGCTAGCAATACGTGATTAATTTCCGTAAAATAGGTGTCCATGTCCGGAAACTGGTTGAATATTTCCACGTTACTTGCTATTTTATTCAATCTTTGATAAAATGCCTATAAATAAACACATATACAATAATAATCAATCATTAAATGTACAGAATACATGCTGTAAATCGACGATATTGCTACCGGACTCTATATCCGCCATTTTGAATCTATGAACGATTGCTGATCACCTTGTATATTTCAATAAAAACCTATTATTTAGTATTTATTGTGTTGGAAATTATAAGAAATATATAAAAAAACAACCAATACCACAGGAATACATCATTTAATATACATATAAACTAATATTAAGCCTCCGGACTCTACCGGACTTCTTCGGACTCTGTTTAGTAGTACCCGAGAAATTGTATTCATGAAAATAAGTTACATTGAATCTGTTCATGGTATGACGTAGGCATCAAAGTGTTATCCGTAAAAATAAACTACCATGCATTACTCATGTGTGTGATATTGGTATTAAAGTAATATTCATGAAAATTAGCTACCTGACAATCCTTTATTACATGCTATAGATATAAATCATGATTTCCCTTAATTCTCTTCATTGGAAGATTATCTATGATGACCCCCTAACCATGATATATCGCAGGGGCGGATCCAGGATTTCAAGTTAGGGGGGGCGCACATAAAAAAAAATAGCGCCGAGCGGAGGGAGGCGCGAAAATTGTTGGGGTATTTCGTGTGAAAAATCACGATTTTACGCCAAAATATCATATTTTTTCTAATTTTAGGGGGGGGGGGGGGCGCGCGCCGGGTGCGCCCCCCCCTGTATCGACTCTCCTGCCCATGGTATTTTAACCCCCGCCTACCCATGGTATATCAACCCCCTACCCATTGTATCTTGACCCCCCTACTCATGGTATATTGACACCCCACCCATGGTATTTTGACTCCCTACCTACATGTATGGTAATATCGACCCCCTACTGATGGTATATTGAGCCACCCGTAGCAGGAGATTCCGAAAACAGCTTGGAAATTTGGACTTTGCCATTTTTTAGGTCGGAAAAAGCTCGGACAGTTGGACTTAATCATTTTGAATGGCAGAAAAAGATGCGGAAATTTGGACTTTGTCATTTTTTAGGTCGGAAAAAGTGCGGAAAGTTGGACTTTATTATTTTTAATGGCGGAAAAAGATGCGGAAAGTTGGACTTTGTCATTTTTGATGGCGGAAAAGTTTGGAAAATAGTCTGCAATATTTTATGGTTAGAATAAATTCGGAAAATAGGACTTTGTCATTTTTTACGTTGGATAAAGCTTGGAAAGTTGGACTTTGATGTTTTTAATGTTGGAAAAAGTTCAGAAAGTTTGACTCAGTCAATTTTTAGTCCAGAAAAAACATTTTTTTGTGGAAAAGTTGATTTAGTCATTTCTTAAGGTTTTATTTTTAAATTTGATTAATATCCAATTGAATGAAGAATATCAACTAATATTACCTAAATGATTAATACTGCAAAGTCTTCAGTTAGAATAAAAATTTAATAAATAGTGATGTTTCTAATCTTCACTGAAACAGGTGTTAAAACTGTTCAACTCTTTGGTATATTCAAATTTTTTCAAAGAAAATTAGACAAAGACCAGCATAAAACATAGAAAATTGAAAACAAGTAACATGAACTTCACTAAAATAGTGAAAACTTGTGTTCTCCAGAAAATTGAGCATTCACTGTGCTACACATGCACATAGTTATTGGCTTGATGGATGCAGATTACATTTTTTCTGGGTTCTGAAAATTTACTCCTCATCAAATATTCAAAAGTAGATTAAGTTTCCATCATAGTATGCATAAGAAAGTTAATAGGTACTAACCTGATCACCCATCATGTACATGCAATTACTGAGGTCTTGAGGTTTCTAATGATGATTGAAGTTTAAACATTGTATACAGTCGAACCTCATAATGTCAAACTTCTTACTTTTAGTTATCCAAAGAAACAACTTATCTGTGATTCAGTGAGTGATTGTTGCTTAATGCCAATTCAGCAATTTTTCAGCTATATCATGGCGAGAACAAGTTAATTTTCAATGAGAACATGTTCAGGTCCACTTTGTACTAAACCAACACGCCAAGTTGGATTTTATAGTGCTAGCTTACTGAAACAAGAATCTGCGGGTAGACATGTCACTCAACTCGGACACATTATTCTGATTCCAAGCCAACCTGCTTAGTGGAGAAGCAACAGATAACAATTTTATATTCTTTGATTTGACCGGAACAGGGCTCGAACCCACAATCTAGAGCACTCGAGGTGTATCTGATATTGACATAGCCAGGTATGACTGTATATACAACACTTTTCAACATTGTTCAGCAAACCTCATTGCACAGAAAATCATTTTTTCATAAAGACAAAAGGAAGAAATCTGAATATGACAACATTTACTTGCTGATAATAATATTTATAGTACATAAACATAGGATAACAAAGTAGATAATAAATAGAATACAAAGGCTTCTAAAAAAAAGTCTTCAGGAATAGTCACTATATTGTCTGTTGCATGCTTTCAATATTATAATAAAAATGGCCATCTTGATCGTATGGTAGTTTGATTTTCAACTACATGTGCAATCAGTGCCTATCACCACTAAAGTTGTGAGTTCAAATCCTGCTCTGTGGTTTTTTCCGTTTTCCTCCACCAATAAAACTGAGCTTCATGCACTGTGATACAACTGAAAGATTGTTAAAAGTGGCGATAAACACCCTAACACTTCAATATAATAAAGTGTCTTAATCATTTTTCATTGATTTTCCCCCAACTCAAGATTCTCCCAAACATTCAGAGTAAGAGTATATCCCAGTTCAATCTCTCTCAACAAAGTTCTCAACCAGTTCTTCTTCAAATGTCCATGTCTATCTGTAATAAGTGATTGGTCTGTACTACAGTTAAATTTAGCCGTGCTTTTCTGTCTTCAACAGACATTTACACTTGATCCACACGTGTCAATATTTCCTGAATTGAAAATATGTATGTTGTGGTTCCTCTATGACTGACTGATCATCTTGCTCTTCAATTTTCCTGAAATAAAATTACAAAATATGTAAGAAAAACAAACCTTAAAATAACTTATTACATTTAAATATACAAAATGTAAAGATTTCACATATTAATACAATATAGTAGGTTATTACAGTTGTATCCTGCTGTCAAATTACAACTTCAGACAATAGAATTATACATGTAAATTTATAAGTAAAATGAAATTAAATATATTAAAAAAAAAAATTGCATGTTTTATTTCTGCATGACCAGCACTAATTAAGTTGGTTTTTTTTCATAATATATTTGTTCTATTTTGAAATCATATTGTGTAAGTTACAAATAATTGATTTAGCAATTCAATTATTTTCTTAATCATCAGATTTTATAATTATTTTACCTTGCTCTAAGTTAAGTCCTAGTTTAAATATTTATGGGAACAAATAACCAAAATTGTAGACACTATACATCTATACATTTAGTAAGTGAATGATTGTTGTTTAGTTGTTTAACTCTTTACCGTTCGTATGACCCATATATGGGTCATAAGCGTTTTTTCCATTGCCATGCTGGAAAAGTAGGGACATGGCGGGAATACATTACATTTTTGATATGAAGTGTTATACATATTTGGAAAGCTTAACATCTCCAGATTAAAATGGATATATCATTTTTTATTGTCAGTGCCTTTTTTTAACGCAAAATTGTTTTAACTGGAGATTTATCTTTTGAAAATTGGATAAACAATTGACGTTTTTTTACCAAAGAGATCGCTGAAAATAACAACACGATACTTGTACAAAAAAAGAAAAAAGTGGGAAAAAAGTACATAGAACGAATCACTGAATAAAACTGAAACTTTCCATCGATTTACTTTTTCTCAAAATGTCGTTTGTAATTTTTAGGGGTTCAATACCTCTTCAGTTATATCGAAAACTACGTGCTCCATACCGATTTTTGAGCCAACATTTTGAATTTCGTATGTATGTTTTTCTGTATATTGAAATAGGGAAAACTAATTCCAGAAATAGAAAAACAAATAAATTTTCTTTAATTTGATGTATAATACATGACTCTTCAGTGAGTAAATTTTGTGTACAAGTCCGTTAAATCCACATTTTGCTCTGGAAATAATACGGAAATTTTAGCCGTCATGCCTTCTAAATTACACCTCTTCCGTGCACAAAATGGAGTTGTCCACGGAAAACGCCCATGCAAATGGTAAGGCTTGTATATTAACTTCTGAAACTGTTTTGTAAATCATGTACAAAAAAAGGATCGATATGTGTTCAGAAATTGTTCACTGTGAGGATATTTAGATCGCGGCAACCACTAAAAGGTTACTGGTAAGCTGAAAACCTTCGTGACCTTTTGACATGTAGTCAGTTTATTTTTATTGACAGTTCACACGATTATACAATGACTGACATTTTTATAAAAAGGTGTAAGATATTTATATTTTTTTGTTTTGTTTATTGAAGACAAACCTCTGTGTATTTGTGGATCTAGGATTTTCTTTAAAATGAGCGCATCCCAAAATGTTTACAACTTCTCCCATTTTCCCCTGATTTTCAAAGTGACAAGGTAAATAAGAATTAGTAAGAACATCTGTACCGAGTTAGGCTTTAATTCACCTGGTACATATGTGTGTGAAGGTAGGGGAATATATATTTTTTTAGTTATACATATTATTATATTGAAGTCATGCATCCTGTACAGTAGTCTTTGTAGGCTCTGTGAATTATTTTTTTACTCCTGTATACATGTATTTATAAATAAATTGGTATGCATGTGTTATATGAAATTTTTTAAAATAAAAAGTTAAAACGTGGAATGTCGGTTGATTTTGGTTGCATTGAAACCTGTATATTTCCAGATCTTGAGGATTATGTTGAGCCTTTTGAGGATGAAGGAATGTCTGAGGAAGAGGAGGATTACTTGGACTATCTGCTTGGGGATGAAAATGAACAAATACAAGATCCAGATGAAGTTTGGCAACCACCAGAAGTTTATATGTAAAGTTCAAACAAAAATGTTTAATAAAATAAAAAAAGACACACATAACAAATAATAATCACACCATAATATATAATATATTAGGAAAGTGATTATAGATACTGGGTTGTTTTCATTCAACATGCATATAACCACTTTTCCCTGTGCAAAGAGAGAAATTTGTTTTTGTTCAACATGATATTCATATCTTATTTTATGTTCTTCTGTGCATGTATATACCCTCAACACCACCCTCCACTAAGAAAGGAAAAATGTACATGTATGTAGGATCTCAACTATCCTTGCTGAGATGACAAACATTTTGAACATAACACAAATGCTTTGCATATATCCATGTCAGTGAGATATTTAGGTTCCAGTGATTCTTAAACTTTTGTTTTTAGTTCACCTGGACCAAAGGTCCATGTGAACTATTGCCATCACTTGGCGTCCGTCGTCTGTCGTCTGTAAACTTTTCACATTTCAAGCTTCTTCTCCGAAACCACTTGGCCGATTGGAACCGAACTTAGCAGGAATGTTCCTTGGATGGTCCTCTACAAAGTTACTGTTTTTCGTTCCAGTCGGATATTCAATATGGCTGCCAGGGCCAATAATATGCTCTGATTGGCTGAAATTTCAAAGATCTTCTTCTCCGAAACTAATGAACTGACTGAACCCAAACTGTAAAGGAATGATCATTGGAATGTTCTTTACCAAGTTAATGTTTTTTATGCCGATCGGAAATCCAAGATGGCCGCCATCGCAGGACATAGATTAACATTGGACCCTATGGGAAAATGTTCAAATGCCTTCTTCTCAGAAACTACAAAAATATGATTAAAGCCAAACTGTACATGAATGTTCATTGGATGGTCCTCTACAATCTTAAGGTTTTTTGTTCCGATATGAAATTCAAAATGGCGGCTACGGCAGGACTTAGTTTAACATTGGACCCTATGGGAAAAATGTTTCAAAATGCTTCTTCTCTGAAACCACTTGGACAGTTGAAACCAAACTGCCCAGGAATGATCATTGGAAAGTCCTCTACAAATTTTCTGTTTTTTATGCCGGTCAGAAATCCAAGATGGCCGCCACCGCAGGACATAGATTAACATTGGACCCTATGGGAAAATGTTCAAATGCCTTCTTCTCAGAAACTACAAATATTATTAAAGCCAAACTGTACATGAATGTTCATTGGATGGTCCTCTACAATCTTAAGGTTTTTTGTTCCGATATGAAATTCAAAATGGCGGCTACGGCAGGACTTAGTTTAACATTGGACCCTATGGGAAAAATGTTTCAAAATGCTTCTTCTCTGAAACCACTTGGACAGTTGAAACCAAACTGCCCAGGAATGATCATTGGAAGGTCCTCTACAAATTTTCTGTTTTTTATGCCGGTCGGAAATCCAAGATGGCCACCACCGCAGGACATAGATTAACATTGGACCCTATGGGAAAATGTTCAAATGCCTTCTTCTCAGAAACTACAAATATGATTAAAGCCAAACTGTACATGAATGTTCATTGGATGGTCCTCTACAATCTTAAGGTTTTTTGTTCCGATATGAAATTCAAAATGGCGGCTACGGCAGAACTTAGTTTAACATTGGACCCTATGGGAAAAATGTTTCAAAATGCTTCTTCTCTGAAACCACTTGGACAGTTGAAACCAAACTGCCCAGGAATGATCATTGGAAGGTCCTCTACAAATTTTCCGTTTTTTATGCCGGTCAGAAATCCAAGATGGCCGCCACCGCAGGACATAGATTAACATTGGACCCTATGGGAAAATATTCAAATGCCTTCTACTCAGAAACTACAAATATGATTAAAGCCAAACTGTACATGAATGTTCATTAGATGGTCCTCTACAAACTTTACGTTTTTTGTTCTGGTATGAAATTCAAAATGGCGGCTACGGCAGGACTTAGTTTAACATTGGACCCTATGGGAAAAATGTTTCAAAATGCTTCTTCTCTGAAACCACTTGGACAGTTGAAACCAAACTGCCCAGGAATGATCATTGGAAGGTCCTCTACAAATTTTCTGTTTTTTATGCCGGTCGGAAATCCAAGATGGCCGCCACCGCAGGACATAGATTAACATTGGACCCTATGTGAAAATATTCAAATGCCTTCTACTCAGAAACTACAAATATGATTAAAGCCAAACTGTACATGAATGTTCATTAGATGGTCCTCTACAAACTTTACGTTTTTTGTTCTGGTATGAAATTCAAAATGGCGGCTACGGCAGGACTTAGTTTAACATTGGACCCTATGGGAAAAATGTTTCAAAACGCTTCTTCTCTGAAACCACTTGGATAATTGAAACCAAACTGCCTAGGAATGATCATTGGAAGGTCCTCTACAAATTTTATGTTTTTTATGCCGATCGGAAATCCAAGATGGCCACCACCGCAATACATAGATTAACATTGGACCCTATGGGAAAATGTTCAAATGCCTTCTACTCAGAAACTACAAATATGATTAAAGCCAAACTGTACATGAATGTTCATTAGATGGTCCTCTACAAACTTTACGTTTTTTGTTCTGGTATGAAATTCAAAATGGCGGCTACGGCAGGACTTAGTTTAACATTGGACCCTATGGGAAAAATGTTTCAAAATGCTTCTTCTCTGAAACCACTTGGACAGTTGAAACTAAACTGCCCAGGAATGATCATTGGAAGGTCCTCTACAAATTTTTTGTTTTTTATGCCGGTCGGAAATCCAAGATGGCCGCCACCGCAGGACATAGATTAACATTGGACCCTATGGGAAAATATTCAAATGCCTTCTACTCAGAAACTACAAATATGATTAAAGCCAAACTGTACATGAATGTTCATTAGATGGTTCTCTACAAACTTTACGTTTTTTGTTCTGGTATGAAATTCAAAATGGCGGCTACGGCAGGACTTAGTTTAACATTGGACCCTATGGGAACAATGTTTCAAAACGCTTCTTCTCTGAAACCACTTGGATAATTGAAACCAAACTGCCCAGGAATGATCATTGGAAGGTCCTCTACAAAGTTTCTGTTTTTTATGCCGGTCGGAAATCCAAGATGGCCACCACCGCAGGACATAGATTAACATTGGACCCTATGGGAAAATGTTCAAATTCCTTCTTCTCAGAAACTACAAATATGATTAAAGCCAAACTGTACATGAATGTTCATTGGATGATCCTCTACAAACTTTGCGTTTTTTGTTCCGATATAAAATTCAAAATGGCGGCTACGGCAGGACTTAGTTTAACATTGGACCCTATGGGAAAAATGTTTCAAAACGCTTCTTCTCTGAAACCACTTGGATAATTGAAACCAAACTGCCCAGGAATGATCATTGGAAGGTCCTCTACAAGGTGTGTGTTTTTTATGCCGATCGGAAATCCAAGATGGCCACCACCGCAATACATAGATTAACATTGGACCCTATGGGAAAATGTTCAAATGTCTTCTTCTCAGAAACTACAAATATGATTAAAGCCAAACTGTACAAGAATGTTCATTGGATGGTCCTCTACAAACTTTACGTTTTTTGTTCTGATATGAAATTCAAAATGGCGGCTACGGCAGGACTTAGTTTAACATTGGACCCTATGGGGAAAATGTTTCAAAACGCTTCTTCTCTGAAACCACTTGGACAATTGAATCCAAACTGCCCAGGAATGATCATTGGAAGGTCCTCTACAAAGTTTCTGTTTTTTTATGCCGATCGGAAATCCAAGATGGCCACCACCACAGGACATAGATTAACATTGGACCCTATGGGAAAATGTTCAAATGCCTTCTTCTCAGAAACTACAAATATGATTAAAGCCAAACTGTACATGAATGTTCATTGAATGGTCCTCTACAAAATATACGTTTTTCATTCTGATATGAAATTCAAAATGGCGGCTACGGCAGGACTTAGTTTAACATTGGACCCTATGGGAAAAATGTTTCAAAATGCTTCTTCTCTGAAACCACTTGGACAGTTGAAACCAAACTGCCCAGGAATGATCATTGGAAGGTCCTGTTTTTTATGCCGATCGGAAATCCAAGATGGCTGCCACCACAGGTCATAGTATTAACACAGAACCATATGGGGAAAATACAGAAATATATTCTTCTCTGAAGCTATTGCACTGATTGAACCTAAACTGTGCATCAATCATTGGAAGGTCCTTTACAAACTTTGTGTTTTTTATGTTGATCGTAATTCCAAGATGACGCAGGACATAGTTTTTACATAGGACCAATTGGTTTTTTTTATTACCAGGTGAACGATACAGGCTCTTGAGAGCCTCTGGTTTTAATGTGGATTCAAAATGAATTTTTATTTTTAAAACAATATACCACATTCATCACCATCTTGGTTTGTATAGGGTTGTAAGTTGTTGTGAAATATAAGTTTTATTTTTAATTCTGCACAAAATAAGAAATGTTTCAAAGAAATGATCCTTGAGAGTGCACTTTCTTGATACATGTATCTCAGCAGTGTATAATTTTGTTATTCCATTTTGAAATTGAGCAATTCAAAGTTGTATTGATAATGATGTGATGGCAAAAAAGAGACATTTTTCCCCACCCTGCATAAAATAGTTAAGAATGACTGGTAAGCTGTTCATTTCTCTCTGCTTGTAAGTCATGTGAAAAATTAACTTGATATCCTGAAGGTATATGTTTCATATTAAAGTTTGTATTATCTCATCTACAGGTCATCACAGTCTTCATTGGAAAGTATGTCGAGTATGGGTGAACTTACACCTACCAGTGTCTACTGGAAGGATGACAATGTTA
Source organism: Bathymodiolus brooksi (assembly GCA_963680875.1). Lineage (NCBI taxonomy): Eukaryota > Metazoa > Mollusca > Bivalvia > Mytilida > Modiolidae > Bathymodiolus > Bathymodiolus brooksi. The sequence goes on from OY804586.1 coordinate 102,746,914, forward strand.
AGGATGAGGGTGTACCAGATCCAAGGACAGTACAGTTCAGACCAGGAAGAAAGCCAGGAATACATCTTGGAAGACTATCACGGTATTATTTATTTTGAATTGTTGTAAATAATTTTGCTCATTAAAATTTTCTCTATGACACTCATATGCAAAATACTATTGCTACAAACAGCTTGGAGAAACCTTAGATGTAAGGAAATACATGTACAGTGTTCCTATTGTTACACAGACTTATTTGCAAGCTTAATTCCATAATATGAATGATTTTTACATCAATAAAAGTAAACAACACTACCGTAGTTAGGAGTAAATAATAATTATATTATTTACTTTCCTTGTAGTTGATAAAAATTTGTTTAAAAAGTTATTAGCTGACAGTAAATGTTTGTATGTGTCCTTTGACTGTAATGAACCTTCCAAGAAGATTATTTGTGACCATTAAATCGACAATTGATGCCGTGAAATTTCAAATACAATACAGTTATCTTCATTCAAATGTAATCATGTGTATTACTACATTGTTGACAAGATGACGTAAGCGGCAATCGTCTAAAATATCTCATGATTTTCAACCGTGGAATTGATACCATGAAAATTACAGCATTGTCCAATCACAAACCAGGGATATTAAACAACTACATTAGAATGAACTGTATAATTGCCGAGAGAAATGGCAGTGTATGTACTATTAGTTAATATTGCTAGCCATAACTTATCAGCTTTATAACAATGTGATAAGTAGTTTCTGTTTCAGATGCTTATATTTTTATTTGATTTAGATGATAAGTTGACCAGAGTACAACCATTAATCGACCATGTTAGAAGAGTTTCCCAAGATATTTTCCAGCCATATGAGAAAATAGCAGTTGATGAAAGGATGGTCAGATCAAAACATAAATTTAGTGGTATAAGACAGTTTATGAAAGACAAACCTGTAAAATTTGGTATAAAGCTTTGAGTGTTAGCTGATACTATCACTGGGTATACCTCAATTTTTTTTTTGTCTATTTGGGGAAAAAAAGAACTGAGATTACTAATATCTCAAAAGGTTTATCATATGCTGTTGTTTTCAATTTACTTCCTGAATTTTTTAATCAGGGATATAGACTGTTCATGGATAGTTTTTATACAACAAACAATTTGGTTAATGATTTATTTAAAAAGCAGGTTTATGTAATTGGTGCAGTTCGTAGCAATAGTTCTGCTATGCCTGCAGTTTTTAAAAAAAAAGATGGATGGGAGAAAATTGCAAGTCGAGGAGATTTCAGATGGCACAGGGAAGACAAATTTGTGACTGTTCAGTGGAAAGATTGTAAAGTTGTTACAGTAATTTCTCCTTTACATCAAGGCTCTAAATTGTCCTCATGTAATAGAACTTTTCAAGGTAGAACTGGTTGGAAGAAACAGTGTGTTAAGCAACCAGATTGTGTTAAATGTTATAATGAAGGAATGTTTGGTGTAGATAAATCCAACCAGTATTTATCACGATATCCATGTTATATAAAGTCAAAGTTTCATTGGTGGAAAGTTTTATTTTTCCATTCTATTGATATTATGATTGTAAATGCATTTATTATTTTCCAGGAATTTAATGAAAACTCCAAGAGACTAAGATGTACTTTTTGTTATGCTCATGCCAAGTTAAATGAACTCCCAGAAACACATTGTAAAACATTGTTCCATTGTGGAAATTGTAATGTGAATCTTTGTTTTTCACCTGACAGAGATTGCTTTACTAAATGGCACAGTACAAAAGGTGCTAGAGTGAGGGCTTGGGTAAAAGAAAATGGAAGGAATAAAGATAATTAAGTTATGTTAAATTTTAGTAAGTCTGTATGTCATGTTTGTTTTAGCTGAAACATTTTTTTTTCAGTGTAACTTATAACAAAATCAAAGAAAAAGCAAAAAAAAAATGAAAAAAGATGTAACAAAGCATGCCGATATCAAGTCAGCAGTTAAAAATAGAGAAACAAATAAATCAGTTAGTTATAAAGAATTAGTCAACAAGAAATACTAGAAGAAATGAGTATATGAAAAAAAAAATCTGATCACACAATTGTAAAAAAAAACAACAACACTAGAACACAAAATTATGAAAAAGCACAAAAAAATAAGAAAAAAAATATAAGCTTTGGTAGTTTAAAGACAAACACTGAACTTCCAGTTCAGAGATGGTGGTTCAAATCCACCCCAAAGCTAAGAACAGTTATTTTTTTTAATGTTAGTAGTCTTTTTATCACTAGTATAGGAGCACAGGTATAACCTATTTTTGAAGGTGAGAAGTGGCAGTTTCAGATGTCACAAAACCTCAATCATTAATGTAAATTACTAGTACCAGTTAAACAGTGATTTTAAAGACCTCAATTATATCATTAAATGAAAACTAAACAAAAAGGTCAATTTATCTTATGTATATGTCACTAGATCAATTTTATGTCTGAATATGTGATGAAATGCTGAAATTCAGACATTGTTCTATGGTTGTTATGCAGTAGAAATGGTTGCTATGCAGAAGAAATGGTTGATATGGATCAAGACAGGTAGTATATAATTCCTATTTTTTATATTATAAAAATATATTAAGAGACTGACATATTTACAGCAAAATTCTAATTTTTCATTAGCAATGATTTGTAGAAAGTTTTGTTGTAGATGCAGCAAAACTGCAAGCATTCTTTTATTTTTTGGACATGAACATTTACTTTTTACCAATATTCTAGTAAGTAATATTAACAATCACAATCTACCTTTAAATAAAAACTCATCATATCTCTTCAAGGTATTTTTGTGTAAAAAATTGATTTCATGTTTGAAAATATGATGAAATACTGAAAATCACATCTCGTCCTCACGGTTGCCATGCAGTAAAAATGGTTGCTAAGAATAAATTACAGGTTATAAATACATTTTTTTGTTCTTGAAAGTGCAAAAATATAAAAAGATAGACAGCTTTACTTTATAATTCTATTTCTTAATATAATAATAATTATTCCATTATTATTAGAAACACTGGTGAAAAAATTACCATAAATTGCTGTTGTAGAGTTTACTTAGCAACCAAAAAAAAATTACTTCTGATGAAAATCCAAAATACAAATGAGTATGGAATAAAAATTAAATATCATAAAAGATATTTAATGTTAATATTACACACTATTTCACAATGTATAGTGTGTTTATAGTGGAACCTTTTGTGCTTGATGAAAAAATATAGCTTTTTTTGCTACTTAGTAAATGCGAATGTGGTTACCATAGCAACAGCTCTTGATTTTTCTGCAATATAGCATTTTATTTTCAAAAACAACTTTAATGCCTTCACTTTGGTACCTAACATTAGGATGAATCACCATTGATATCACCATACTAGTGTCTACAACTCAAACTTAGTTTTTGTCATGATTTTGCACCAAAAAGTCATAAATGGTAAAGAGTTAATGCCAAGTGAGCAACGTTTTAGCTATATCATGGCGAGAACAAGTTACAATTTGATGAGATAGTGTCTGCTTTGTAGTAGACCAACACGATTAGTTGGATTTTTAGTGCCAGATCACTGAAATAACAGTCTGGAATAAGGCATGCCTCTCCAACCTGGAACATTATGCTGTGTGATTAGCGGAGCACAAGAACCAATTTGATAGTCTTTGTTTTAACCTTACCGGAGCTCAAACCCATGATCTACCACACCATATATTGCATTATGCACTTAAGCATGAAGCAGTGGAAAATGTACCAGGCGTAACATAGACAAATACACAATGAATAAATACCTGCGATAATAAGGGGTATTGGGCAAGAAAACATCTTCTTTTGGCTTCATACAATTTGTACCAACTGAAAACAAATAAAACATATATAAAAGATTATTACAGTGAAATGTCATGTCTTTCTAAATAATCATAGTAAACACTGAACTTGACCAATATGGATAAACACCAAGTCTTTGCTTTTTATATTTGTGCATCATGCATTCATGACAGGACAAAAAAAATAAATGTGTCAATTTGTTTGCATAGCGAACTGCAGAGGTCATTGAAATATAATGTATATATGATTATTTTTTTTTAGATCATTGTGTCCTGTCATGAATGCATGATGCACAAATATAAATCTTGTCTGTTCGCGCCGATGTATAATCATCACGACTCGAGTGATGGAACATCGTAGGATGTAGAAGATCAATCATAAGTTAACGTGAAACAAACCGTCGAAAATGGGTGAAGTTATGATATATAGGCTCTTGAAATGTTACTTTAATGCAGAAAGAGTTTCATATGAAAGAAACGATACCTAATTACAAATGGTGTCTTTGCATGATTAGATTCCCTAGCCCTAGGACCGCTAGGGGTTGCGTGGCGTTGGTCCGAAGGTCCGTTAGTCCGAAGGTTCGTTAGTCCGAAGGTCTGTTTGTCCGAAGGTTCGTTTGTCCTAATGTCCGCCACCCATACGTTTGAACTCTGTTATTTCTGGTTTGACTAAACGTATATATTCAACCCGTATTAGTTTAATATTATTTTATTGCAAATAAAACAGCAATGGGATTGGACAAAAAGTTATCACAACTTATGGACTGTCCTCTCCCTACAAATAATACACAATAATGTCAACAAAAATAGCACATACACAAATATAAATAATATTTAACACAATTTAGTGGTACATGGGAAATAAATTGATGTAGATGCAGACCAGATGACCGATCACTGATTAGAATCTTTTTGTTTGTCTACAACCCGTATACCCTTTTTGTCCGGTGGTCGGTAAAAAGTGTAACCCGAACCCGAACCGGAAATTGACGGAAATGTCCCGAACCGGAAATCTTTTATTGTTGATATCTTCTTTAATTTTACGATGTTTTTCAAAAACTTTTTCATTTATTGTATATCTTTATATACTTGAAACACATAGATTATAATAAGATGTCGAAATATATTCAACAAGTTGAAAGGTGCAGTTTTCTGATTTCAAGGTCGGTAAAATGTGTAACCCGAACCGGAAATCTTTTATTGTTGATATCTTCTTTAATTTTACGATGTTTTGCAAAAACTTTTTCATTTATTGTGTATTTGTATATCCTTGAAACACATAGATTATAATAAGATGTCGAAATATATTCAAAAAGTTGAAAAATGCAGTTTTCTGATTTCAAGGTCGGTAAAATGTGTAACCCGAACCACAAAGGTAGATAACTCTGTTCTTCTCGAACCGGAAATCTTTTCTTTTATTACGAGATTTTTATTGGAAAACCGTGTATTTTTACACTTAAAACGTATAAATCATAATAATTTCTAATATGAAACCGGCACGGCCTTAAATGCTCGCGCATCTGAAAATTATCTGGCAATTTCATCAAAAGTGTCGAGATTTTTTGGGCCGATATATATTGGGGACGACTTTTTTTAGGGCCGAATCTAGTCTCATTCAATCGAGCTGTCGTTCCTTTATTCGAGTTATCGTTCCTTGCGACAGAGGGTACGAGACTTCAGGATCACCTTAGCGCTTTATGTTAAGAAGATCTCCATTAGTTGAGTGTGTTAGTGTGTTACCCGGAAACCGGTGTTTACAAAACGTAAGGAACGATAACTCGAATAACAAATACAAAACGTAGAATTTTTTTTTCTTCGACAATATGTTCAGCCATGTTTGTTAAAAAATCCTAAGTATACATTTTATACCATAAAGAGCTCGCTTAAGCTCGCATATTACTGCATATTTTTTTTTACCTTACTGGAATTTAATCAATATATATTGTAATTCAATGCACTATCATGACAGTTAGAAGTCTTAGAATATATGAAACATGAAGGCGCCCAAGTCAACAGGGCAATGGGGTTCAGCTACGATTTTTACGCTAATAGGTGGCGCATGTGTTCCATCAGTTATTACTTTCGGAACTCCTCGGCTAGTATCAATAACGTAACTAATGTAAACTACGATATTGATTTACAAAAAATGTATATGTATTCGTGTAAAATGCCACAAATGGTGTGTTTAACAAGATGAGGGTAGCTATCAAGAAGACTGACCATGCGACGAGAGGTCCGTGGACGCCAGGGAAATACGACGTGGTTTGCTCGGCACATAATGACATTTCAAGCCCAATCAAGGACCCCGGCTTCTCAGAGTGTCTGGATTATTATGTTAGATGTCTTCCAGTGTTGATTCAATAAACAGTTTATATTACTTTTACTTAAGGAATGGCTCCTGTAAGCATAGTGTTCAATATATTTAATAAGACATAAAACACTAACCATTTTACTACTGAGTGGGGGGGGGGGGGGGATAGAATAAAAATCGTTTATTTTCCTCTATGTCCAAATTTTAAAGTAGACCTGAATACACCTCAGCCCTAAAAAAATATTGCTTGTTTAGGTTAACTCGACCCTACCTAAAATTTAGTGCCTATAATCCTAGCTATTTTATTAGTTTTTCTCAACAAGCACAATCTTGGAACATCTGCATGCCCAATATATCCAATGCAAAAAAAGAAAAAAATCCTGGTCACCTTTACCTAACCTTTTTCACAGGGTTACCGGTAACACTAAACACACAATTATTTTTTTAGGTCTCGTAGGCATGTATCTTTTACCTCATGTATGTATAAAAAATATTTTTGATCTACCTGATGCTTGAAAAAAAAATGGATTCTCTACTGACAGACATAAAAAATCCCATGCCCCCCTCCCTCCTTCACTAATAAAATTGTTGGTGTCTAATAAAGAAAACAAGTGAGTGGGAAGAAATGTCACTCCACTCGGGCACATTAATTAATATTCCGATTCCTAGCCGGCCAGTCTTTGTTCTTACTTGCATGCTTTAATAGTAGAGAAGCAACAAATACCAATTTTATAGTCTTTGGTTTGACCAGACCGGGGCTCTATCCCATGGATCTAACACACTCAAGGCGAGAATGCTAACCATTACACCACCGATGAGATAGGAAACCATTTTGTCTACAGACCATTGAGACCAATAACATAACTCTTTTCAAATGTTCTTAATTATAATGCTGCTATATTAAGTGCAGAGGATAAATTTGTTTGGATATTGAGCAACGAAGATCCATCTTGCGTCAGAGAACTCGCAAAATTTATCCACTCGTGTTTTCAAATGGCACCATAGTTCTCTGCATGCATGTTTTATATTTTATCTTTTCCAAATACAGTTATCTCTCTTTCATTGCCTCCTAAATGCAAATTATAATATATAATTTTATTTGTTATTTTATTATGTCATTCTTTCATGTACTATCTCATGATCTTTGTCAACCTTAATGTTCAATTATTGAGCTTTCTTTAATAAAGTATTTCGTATTTCGCATAATACCACCACAACAAAATTTCTGTGGTCGTATAAAAATCACACTGAAAAAGGAGCAGTCCTTCAAAACTTTCATTAAGCAAGGGACTTGTGCCCAAGTTGCTTAGTTAAAGTTAGTTAATACAGTCAATATCATCAAACACATATTAAAAAGATCATAGATTAGCTTCCAGTCAGATTTGAACTGACGTCTTTTCAACTTTATTGAAATGTACTACCTTGTACTATAGAAGCCATAATGATTGTAATATTACACAAAGTACACATACAGATAAATAAACCACTCGAACAAGTATTTCAAAAGCATCTTGTACAAAGGACTGTATTTAAGACATATTATTAACTACAGATGTACATGTATTTTAATCTTCACCATAGGATAGTTAAATGTTTAAATTGTGTATGTATTGACATTGATTACATCAGGTAATAATATTCATTAAAAAGTTGTTAATGTTTTCGTGATTCATGAAACCTTTTTTTTTCTCTAGCTACTGTTAGTAGCGACTAGCCCCTTCGCTTAAATAGTCTTAAACTTAAAGGGTCAATATATTACTTTAATAACAATATATGATATAAGTATACAAATATAACATGACAAAAAGACAAATATTTAATGGCTGACAAAAAATTAGGAATACCCAGAAAACTGAAGACTGAGACGCACAAACAACTAAAAATCCGGACTGACATGAACTCAGATGCTCCATATGAGTCTGTAGTTCGAACTTCACTAATACCACTTCATGGGTGAAAGAGCTGGGGGCAATTGCCCTCCCTACTTTTAAAAATTGAGGGAGGCATAGTTTTGCCCCCTTTTCAGCATTAAATTTAAGAAAAAAAACTTTTTTACTTTAGTATTGGAGCATATATTGTCCATTTAGCCAAGGGTAGGCTTTGGAACCATAGTGACTTTTTTTTTATTGCTGCACAGTTGAAAATATACCAGAAAAATAAGGAATACATTTTTTGTACAAATTTCATAAAGATGTATACCGAATGTAATGAGCATCATTTAAATTAGTATATTTATTGAGGTAATTACACATGATTGTGTATTTATATTTCAAAGATAAAAAAAATTGTGAATTTTTTTTTAAATGTAAAATGTTTTTTAAAAAACATATGAGGGTATCCCTATTGAAAGCCCCATAATTTCTTTCTATTGAAAATATGCCTCATTTTTTCACATTCTGAATGATGACATGTATATGATGCTTTCAGTGTGTTGTTTTTGAATATTTAATAAAAAGAAAAGGTGTGTAAAAAGTTGGGCAAGTTTTTGTTAATAAAAAGGATTTTTTCCCCCTAACCTATGGCTATGCCTGGAATGAATCCCATCTGGTTTTATAAAGGCAGTTAACTTCAAAATCTTCTTTTTCAATTGTAATGGATAGCATAAATAGGACAAATTCTCCTGGTCTTGTCTCTGAATCCTGTCACGAAAGCACATTCAAACTGATCCGTCATCATAATTTTAATGATGTTTTATTTTCAGTCGGGGTAACTTGGACATTCAACAAATACAATAATATTGAAAAGTAACGAACATAAATCGTATGCTTGGGTTTTCAGTGTAATATGTATGTACCTTTCAATCAAGTAAGTTTTTAGAACGTTTGTCGATGCATTCCGGCGTAGTATATCATATTCGAGCTTCGGCACTGACCCCCCAGCTGATCGCCGTCCGCCATCTTGGAATCGAATAACTGATAGTACACATGCGCCACCTGTCGGGAATGCGATAGGTGAACCCCATTAATCTTGACAATTGAATGTATTGATAGCATGATAAAAAGTTTCAAAAATGATAATTGACAAGCTATGTGTTTATTATTTCATTATTTCTTTCCTTTTTTTGTTGTTGAAAAGGGGTGTATATTAATTTTTATTCCGAAATACTGAGGAAGATAACTCTGTTCTTCCCGAACTGGAAATTTTCATTAGGTACAATTATTAAATTGATAAGTTCACTGTGCAAATAAATTGTAATAAACAAGTAATAGTTCATTTCAAATATATTCATCTGCAGAATTTAAGTGTGTTAAAATCATACTTGTTGTAGTTTATTAGAAAATTATAATAAATATTTAAAAAGATTTATTTTAATTTCGTGAAAATTTTGAATTTATCCTTTTTTTTTTGTCAATTTACATCATGTATATCTTATTTTTATTTGAGATATTCATCTGCAGAATTACTTGTTGTATTTTATTAGAAAATTATAATAAAATATTTAGTTTTATTTTGATTTCAGGAACATTTTTTTTATTTATCTGTTTTGGTCAATTTACAAAACCGATAAGGGACCGACCATTTAACTTGAAAGGGGGGGGTATGGTTTTTTGTTTCGTTCAGAATTTTTTTTGTCGCGCAAAGTGCGATTTTTTTTTCCAGAATTTAACATTAGATTATATGACAAAAACTCTCAATCAGATTATATTTTTTTTCCTCCACCAAAATCAGAATATTTTTTTAGAAAAAAACCATAACCCCCCCCCTTCAAGTTAAATGGTCGTTCCCTAACTTACTTTTTATTAAAGATATTTATCTGGTGCACCTATTTATCTGTAAAAATTTCATGGTGTTAGATTCATACTTGTATTATAAGTAAATTGTAATAGAATTTTCAAATAATTTCAATTTAATATCAGGAAAATTGTTTATTCTGTTTGGTTTTTCTCTCTCTCTTCTTTTTTTAAATTTACAAAATGTACATCTTATCTATGGTAAGGTCATCACATGCTCAGTAAAAATGTAGCTCTTTATTTAATTGAAATTCTGATCAAAATCTAAAGAAAATTATCATGGCTGAACTAATTGTCTGACTTTAAATATTTTATTATTTCAACTATATAGAATAAGAATAAGAATATTTATTATTCCAATCAATGGGCCCACAATAGGGGCAAACAAATTGCATACATTGATTATTGTCATTGGAGGCAATTATACATATATATATATATATAAATACAATGTTTCTTGTCGGTTCAGAGCCTTAAAAAATAATTAATGATATAAACAGAAAGAGAAAAAATATTTCAGTATCATAAATCCTGTTTCAGTTTTCTTGTCTCCAGGCACTCTATACAGTTTCCAAAAATATTGATTATTGAAAGATCTTCTTTGGTAAATAAATAATAGAATTTGTTTTATCTGACATATTATTGAAATTAGAACATAATTCTGAAATTTTTTGATAACAAATCTTTCTACTATTATTATATATGGGGCAATCGATTAAAAAATGATATTCATCCTCAATTTTTAGTGTTATGCACAGTTTACATAATCGTTCTTTGGTTTCCAAGTTTTTATATCTACCAATTTCAATCATAAGAGGATGTGCACTAATTCTGATTTTACAAATTGCCTGTCTTACTTTGATATCATTAAGAAATGTATATTTTTCTCTAATAAAATGTTCCTTGAATGTAAAATATGTACGGACTTTTCCCTTTTTGTCTTCATTTATACATTTTTTTAAATTATACCAATAACTAAGAAAACTATCACATACTTTTTTTTTCACATTGTTACATAGAGTGCCTACATAGACATTAACATTTGATATATTCATCTTATTTAATATTAGTAATATACTAGAATACCATATATTTGTTTGACATGAATTCAATTCCTTATTGTATACATGAGCTTATGTTTTATACTAATGTCTATGCATGCATGTTTTTTTTGTTTTTTGTTTTTGCTTTGTGATGTCATGTAATATGTGCTTGTAAAGTTATTTTATACTTGTATGTGCTTTTTATGTAATAGTCGATTCAAAAGCTCACTAGAGCTTATGTTATGTGCTATAGATATTTCGACTTTAAATAAAACTTATTTGATTTGATATTTGATATTTGATTACAAATAAAAGCATCATAAAATTAAAGTATATGAGTTATTTCACCATTTTCTATCCATTGCAAGTTCATTTATATTTATTAAATTCCAATAAGGTAAACAAAAATATGCAGTAATAGAAATTATTATGATTTATACGTTTTAAGTGTAAAAATACACGGTTTTCCAATAAAAATCTCGTAATAAAAGAAAAGATTTCCGGTTCGGGAAGAACAGAGTTATCTACCTTTGTGGTTCGGGTTACACATTTTACCCACAGGCACTTGAAGTCCGGACCCCCCTTTTCCCTCATTAATAGGCCTCTCGATACGAAATGGATTGGCCGTGCATAGCGAAGAACAAGCTAAAAAAGTTCCGAAAATCTTTCCGACCAATGAAATAGCGCGAAACAAAATATGTTCGGCTGACCTCCTGAATGGGCACGAGTGGAGGAAAGTTGGATGTGTCGTCGAGAATAAACTTGAATTTCGTCAATAAATATTTGTTGTTCGTACGTATAAACTAGATAGGAATGAAGGGAAATCATTTTTGAGACGAGGACAAGCGAAGGTCCTTTTTAAAACTGGCGCGTTATTGTAAAATATCGAGCCGAAGCGAGGATTCCCTCTTTGTATTTTGACGATTGTTTCATACCTTTATGTATATATAAGTAATACGGCAGCTGGACCTAAAAACTAAAGTTATTAGAACGAGAGAGTTGTAACATGAAATGTTGTAACATTTGGATAAATGGTTCAAAGATATACTTCCAGACAAAGATCCATACCATAATCGTGGGAGGGACCAAATGAGGAAAAAGGGGGGTCCAGACTTCAAGTGCCTGTGATTTTACCGACCTTGAAATCAGAAAACTGCATTTTTCAACTTTTTGAATATATTTCGACATCTTATTATAATCTATGTGTTTCAAGTATATAAAAATACACAATAAATGAAAAAGTTTTTGAAAAACATCGTAAAATTAAAGAAGATATCAACAATAAAAGATTTCCGGTTAGGGACATTTCCGTCAATTTCCAATTTAGGTATAAAACAACAAAGTATCGAACTTGCAGGAAATAATGATTTTTTTTCTAGTTTAACCCGTACGTTTTTTCCTACATGTAATATGCATAAAACATTTGTTAGATGATCTATTATGATACTTATTATATTATTTTTTGTTTCTGATGCGTGTATACCTACATTGTGTAAGTACCAATCTTTGGAATTTCTACACTAACAACAGACTGTTTATTCTTCTACAGTATGCCACTTGGTTAAAATATCTGAGGAGACCCCCCATCTGGTACACGTATCTGGTAAAGGGTATTTGTATATGTCGAGCCATGGAACACGGTATTCTGGAATTACATAGATGTAGAATTTGATACGCATATGCTTAAGTTGTTGCGGTAGTTGATTGGAGTTTTCAATATTCCATAATAATTGGTATATATTTGAGGTTACACTCCTTATTTTGCGACCATCAGTTGTACATTAGAACGTCCGTTTAATGATTTTATGTATTCTCTTTTTAATGGAATGTACTTGTCCCTCACAAAATTTAATTTCATATGTGCTTTTGTGTTTTCTAATCCCTTACTCAGAGATCGTCTCTTTTGTGTCGTACCAAAAGGAAATCTTTCAGTATTTCGTAAAGAGTAAATGACAAATTTGAATTTGTATGTTGTTACTATGTCTTTGTTTATTTGGGATAATGTCATTACTCCGACACTCAATACTCCAACAGTCATATTACTCCGACTCTTAATACTTCGACAGTGACCGATAATCTTTGCAATTCTGGCGCTTTTAACAATCCAAATGCAGTACGGGACTGCCCATTTAACTTGAAAGAAGAGGCATGGTTTTTATCCCGTAGTCGAAATTTTTTTCGTATGAAGCGCTATTGTTTTTAAAGCTTTTGAGCGCGGCCCAACAAAATATTTTTTACAAAACTTGAAAAGAAAATATTATTTCATGTAGATCTAATAAAAATACTTTCTGTGATTAGTTTGTTTCTTCGATTCCTGTCATATTTTCCTCACAATTCAGGATAGCAAACATACATGGCCTATATGTATACCTTTTCAAGTTATCAAGTCGTCTCATAGTTCAGCAACACCTACCTACCATTGCATCAGATGGGTACGGAATTGGGTTTGTTGAAGAGACCCGTACTACCCGCGACCAATATTGTGGGTGCGTTGCAACAGATTCAGATTCAGACAGAAATTTCTTCACTCGCATTTGGTGGAACTCATTGGGCTCGTAATTTTGTGTGTTTTTTTTTCCTTTAGATTGTTGTTTGTGCTCCCCGGGTTTGTATATAAAAGGCCAAGATTGGATTTGGTTTTTTGTTGTTGTTGTTATTTTCCTTCATTCTTTATTGACTCCGCACAGGACACTTGTAAACATACATAAAATTAACAAATGTGTCAAGTTAGGTAGTATTCTGTTGGGTGTTTCTCGAGAAGATGATGAAAATATTGTTTCCCATAGTTTCAATAAAATTTTGACCTTCACAAGTGGTCATTTTGAAATTCGTAAATGGCCCAAAAACTATCAAAACTTGTTAAGGACCTTCATAGAAACATTCACACCAAATTTCATTCAAATCCGCTTAGTGGTTCTCAAGAAGAAGATTCCTGAAATATACCCTTATATATCGACCTGATTCAGTATGGAGATGATGTGATGGTATTCGAAATTTGTTAGGTTTCTCCTGAACTCAGAATTACTTAAAGTAATTCTGAGTTCAGGAGAAACATCAAAGAAAGATAGTTTTCTCTTCCATAAACAGTTTTAAATTTTACATAAGTTCTCAATTTACCATCAGAACATTTGTTCCTATCTAGGGCCCATTGATGCCTATGTGCTTCTAGAAGTATTTTCTTGACTGTTTGTTTTGAAACTCTTTGATTAGTTAACAGTTGTTTAAGCTTAGGAATGTTATTCAAAATTTGTTGTAAAGCACCATACCAAGAGGATATATGGTGTTCATATAATTTTCGGGAATGTGTGTATACATCCTACAACAAGGGAAAATTGTCCAAAGTTTCTAATAAAAAGTTCCATATTTCAGAGCAATAGTAAAACATGTTAAATGGTATGGTCAAAAACATATGTCCTAAGCGACATCGCTAAGTAAACATTGACGCGCAAGCACACTGAAAACATAGTTCATCTACATTTTCGACTATATCTTTTATTTTCGTCAATGAAATAAATATAATAATCAATTGCACGTCGTGAATATTGAATATATGATCACTCGTGCCGAAACGCATTTAGATTAAACTCGTGCGCGTAGCAAGTTCCGCACACTCGTTTAATCTGATGCGTTTTGCGGTATTCGTGATCATATTTTCAATATCCACTCAGTGCAATTATCCTATAGTTGTTTGGAGTTGCGATTAGATAGGATATGATGATACAGTCCGGGATGATTGGTCGGAGTAATGACTGTCTGAGTTATGAGTGTCGGAGAATTACTGTCGGAGTTATGACTGTCGGAGTAATGAGACGACCCCGTTTATTTGACTTGTGTACGTTGTTTAATTTGTATATATTCTTGTAAAGTTGTATATGCCTTCAACCCTTCGGGGTAAAATTGTGCATTGAATACAGTTATTATTCTGAAGTGTTTGTTAAGCAAAAAAATCCCAGTTGTTAATTGGATCAACAACGGGTCTTAAAAATAATCTAATATTTAGATATCTTTTAAATTTTAAGCTTAAACACATTTGGTTAAGATCAGAGTTTTAGTGGAGGGTTTACTTCATTGGAATGATTTCCATATATATCAGAGACGACGCATTTTTTTTCTCCATTTTTTTTTAGATTTAGCACGCTTGGATCCATATTTACAAAACAGGGGTTTGGTGCCATTTTTGGCGTGTTTTCTACAAAATGCTTTAAGTTTTACCTATATTTGCCGATTACACATGCTTTTTGCTAGAAAAAGCCGGGCGTACAGCCTACAACCCACCTGGATAGGCCACTGCTTAGTCAGGTTGTGAATATTAGTATCTTGCTTCTCTTACTTAATTTGATAAAGGACTGAATATTAAATCAATTCAACACTGTTCGATACCTATCCTTTGGTCGAAAAACAAGACTAACGGACCTTAAAAAGTTCGGACTAACGGACCTTTGGACTAATGAACCTTCGGACTAACGGACCTTCGGACTAATGAACCTTCGGAGTAATGGACCTTCGGACTATCGAGCGGTCACCCCGCTAGGTTGGCAAGTCAAATGGGGTACCGGGTCGTTTCGCCCCGAATCCCGTTCGCCCCCTGAGTCGTTTCGCCCCTATTCCCGTTTGCCCCGGGTCGTTTTGCCCTCATTTAGTAATAGTGCTTTAAAAAATGAAATATGGAAAATACCATTGCAAATATTCGTATTTTGGATGTTGTAAGGCTTGTTCATGGTAGTCCGAGATTCCTCTGTCGTTTAACGGCATTGATAATCTTGCTGTAGCCGTTCAACGACAGAGGGTGATACATACGGAAAACAGCGGATTTGCTTCTCCAACTCTGGGTCAGCACATTTCCACGTTTCGTGGCTATCGGATTTTATTTTCTATCATAAACCTTATATAAATCGCTTCACCAATCATTTTTCTATTCATTCATAAACATCTTACCCTCAGAAAGTGGTGTTACACTCCATTACAGCACGATTTTGCCTTAGAACCTATGATTTCGACATTTGTCTTCCATTTTTCAAACATTTGTCACGTGACTACGAGAAAACTACGATTACCGCAATGTATCATGGGAGATAATTTGCATATAAACAAACAAACAAATATTTTTATTGCCAATCATAGGCGCCTGTTAAGGCAGAACAATTAACATAAAATTTAATAGTTGATTATATTGATTGGTAATGATTTTAACAGCAAATTTAGTGAATTACAGATAACCATAAGAAAAAAAAAATGTAGTACCTTGTCCAAAAACAAAAAGGGGGAACGTAACACATGCTCTTTCCGAAGCCCGTTGGTAACACTCTGCCATTGAATCTTTTCTTTCCAACACATTCTGTATAATTTCCTTCTGCTCTTCTTTGATCTGTAGATGGACTGTTTGTCCTGCAGAATACGCTTAAATGTATCGTCTTCCATGTGATTTGAATGTTGTTTACGTATGCAAATAAAGCTCCAAATAATTTGGCACGCTGCATTAATTAGCTCCCATCATGCAATGCGTTGCTGTCATCATTCAGTTAGTATCGCGAGATCACGTTTGTAGATTCGAATATGGAAGTCAAATGGCGGAATAATAGGATCTAAGGCAAAATCGTGCTGTAATGGAGTGTAACACCACTTTCTGAGGGTAAGATGGTTATGAATGAATAGAAAAATGATTGGTGAAGCGATTTATATAAGGTTTATGATAGAAAATAAAATCCGATAGCCACGAAACGTGGAAATGTGCCGATACTATGGCTGTGAGGCAAATTTGATGGTTTCCATATGTATCACCCTCTGTCGTTGAATGGCTACAGCAAGATTATCAATGCCGTTAAACGACAGAGGAATCTCGGACTAGTTCATGGGTACTTTATTTTTGTCTTCCTCATAATTAACATGCTTTCTTAACTTGTTATGTATTGCTTCACTCATTGTTTGACCAGGGTTTGACATCTGATTAAATTTATACTATTTTAGCAGTTGATGCGTAATTCATTAAAAAAGAGGTTATTTGCGCACTTTTGCATTGGTACAAAAAACAACAACCTTTTTACTGTTCTTGTGTGTTTTTTTTGTAAATTTTGCAAGAAAAGTTTCGTTTGAGATCTTTGACAAAAGTAGACCAAAATGAATGAATTATTATTTTATTTTGTATACAACTAATAAATAAATAATTGAAGTAGACCAAAATGAATGAATTTTTTTTTTGCATACAAGTAAGACAATCAAACCGGGTAAACGTCATGGGCAACCATGGACTAGGTATAAATCGGTTACCAAAGCAAAAAAGAATAGTAGGAAAAAGTGGGTTAAGTTTAAAAGATCAGGATTATTCGCAGATGAACTTCTCTATGATCAGGAAAGATGTGTCACTAACTACATTATGTCTCAAGCTAAATCAGATTTTGAGGACAAATTGGTTAACCAGGTTAAAGATAATCCTAAACGTTTTTGGAATTATACTAGACATTTTTCTAAATCTTCTAGTTCCATAGCTATGATCGAAGAAGATGGAGTTAAACTTACTAATGACAGGGACAAAGCAGAAGTATTGAATAACTTCTTTATATCTGTTCTTACTCAAGAGCAACCACTAGACCATACACCAGATTTGCCCGTCGTCAATTTCGATTCCGCTCTATGCGACTTAGATATATCTCCAGATTTAGTAAGGAAGAAATTGGCAAAACTAACTTTATTTAAATCCAGTGGTCCAGATGGTATTCATGTTAACGTATTACGTGACTGTTCAGATTTTGACGTTCCTTTGTCATATATTTTTAACCTCTCTATTAGATCTGGTCATGTACCACAAGATTGGCGTGATGCTAATGTGACTCCTTTATTTAAGAAAGGCTCTCGATCTATTGCTACTAACTATAGACCCGTTTCATTAACCAGTCAGATTGTGAAATTATTTGAAAGACTTATTCAAGATGCTATTATTACTCATATTACTAGAAATCGTATTATATCTTGCCATCAACATGGATTTCAAAGAATGTGCTCATGTATTACGCAACTTATTGAATGTCTGAACGATTGGACTGATTCTTTTGACAATAAATTAGGTACAGATGCCATTTACTTAGATTTTGCCAAGGCTTTTGACACAGTGCCGCATAACAGATTAAAATTGAAACTTAGAAATGCTGGGATTCGTGGTAATGTTTTAAGATGGATTGTATCCTTTCTTAATAACCGCCGCCAAAAAGTAGTTTTACCAGGTGGATCTTCTAGTTGGATGAATGTTACTAGCGGCGTTCCACAAGGCTCAATCTTGGGCCCTATACTCTTTTTATTGTATGTAAACGATTTACCAGACTGTGTCAACTCTACAGCAAAACTCTTTGCCGATGATACAAAGCTTTATCGTGAAATTATTGATCCTGATGATTGTCAAGAGATACAGGAAGATTTGAACACTTTATCAGCTTGGTCTAAAATATGGTTGTTGCGTTTCAATGAAACAAAATGCATAGTACTTCGAATACGTAAATGTTTCGAATTTATATACTACTTGAATGGAATACCTTTAATAGAAGAGGATAACCAACGAGATTTAGGAGTTATCATTTCTAATAACTTACACCCGGATTGTCATATTTCTCATATAGTTAAGAAAGCAAATCAACGTATTGGTCTTATTAGAAGATGTTTTACTAATCTTACATCTGAGAAAGTATCTATATTATACAAATCAATCATACGTCCAATTTTAGAATACGGATCAACAGTTTGGTCACCATATTTAGTTAAAGATATAGAAGCTTTAGATAAAGTTCAGCGTAGGTGTACTAGAATTTCAAACCACCCTTTTCATATTGAACCACTGGAACTGCGTAGGCGTAGACAAGATATGTGTGAAGTTTATAAATACCTTCATCATAGTTATAAAACTAACACTGACAATTTATTTAAACTCAACACATCTATAACACGAGGACATAACTTTAAACTTACTAAACATTTCGCCAGAACGGATGTCAGAAAAAACTTCTTCTCAAATAGAGTGGTTAACTATTGGAATGACTTGCCATCTGCTGTTGTCAG
This sequence comes from Bathymodiolus brooksi, assembly GCA_963680875.1. Taxonomy (NCBI): domain Eukaryota; kingdom Metazoa; phylum Mollusca; class Bivalvia; order Mytilida; family Modiolidae; genus Bathymodiolus; species Bathymodiolus brooksi. The sequence continues at coordinate 102,765,842 of OY804586.1, forward strand.
CGCACCTACCTTGGACAGCTTTAAAAGAAGACTGAGGTCCTTACCAGATTGGTGAAGAGGACAGAACAACAAAGTAACAAAGTAACAAAGTAACTAATAAACGAATAATTACCAAAAAATTGCTTGGATTACTATTTTCTGTTGTTTATAGTGCCTTTGAATCCATTTGGGATTAAATTTATGTCTAAGAATAGATTTGACTGTGTGTGCTTCATAAGTCGTTTTGTAAACAAATTACCTTTGATGCTACCAAGAACACGTTTTTAGTACTAGTTCGTGTTTTCAACTAACAGATTTAAAGATGGCGGGTTGTTTACAAATGGCATTATGGGAGAAAAATATTTAATAAATATTGTTGAAAAAGAAAATGCAGCAAATGTTTTTTTTTTTTACTAAGGATCAAATTTAATATTACTTTAAACATCCATATCTATGAGTTGATTAAACAAATTTTGGTAGACACGCATCGGAAATTAACGAAGTGCAGGGAATCCGATTCAACAACCAATCATCGAGAAGAGTGGGAGGCGCCAATTTTGTAAATATTTTGAATATAAAAAATGTAAACAACAAAAATTATCGCTACGTTCAGTATGGATATCACGCATATTTGAATTTATTATATGGACAAACGACAAACCAATTACCGGCAACTTTCTTAATGTCAGCAACATAATAGAGCCTCGCAAAATCTTTAGATTTGGTAAAAGCAGTCAGACATAGCTAGCCTAGGATCTAGGAGTATGAATGCATAGGTACCGGTAAACTGAGAAACGAAACGAAACGAAACGAAAACAAAATCCAACGAAATCTGTAAAGTAAGAAAACGAAATGAAGCGAAATCTGTAAAGTAAGAAAACGAAATCCAACGAAATGAAAAGAAATCTGTAAAGTAAGAAAACAAAATCCAACGAAAAGAAACGACGAAATCTGTAAAGTAAGAAAACAAAATCCAACGAAAAGAAACGACGAAATCTGTAAAGTAAGAAAACGAAATCCAACGAAAAGAAACGACGAAATCTGTAAAGTAAGAAAACAAAAGATAACGAAAAGAAACGAAATCTATAAAGTAAGAAAACAATATCAAATGAAAAAAAGAACGAATTCTGTAAAGTAAGACAAGAATCGAAACGAAATAAACGTTTATTCTTTGTAAGCACTACTAGAGATATCCAATAAAATTACGTAACTCGACCTAAGCTACCTATCGAGACGTATCTTTACCTATGAATTTACCTATTGATTGAAAATTACAATAACATTCAGCATTCATTCAAATACTAGTATTCCACATCTCAGTATTTTCTATTTGATACCGGCTGGATGCGCACGGATTGATTTATTTATTGTTGTTTGTTTAACGTTCAGTCGCTAATATTTCATGCAAAATGGGGACGAGAAGAAGTTGTAAAAATCAATTTGCAAAATGCAGAGGCGGGTATATACCCCAATGCACAACAACACCAACGCCCATAGTAGTTCACGGAAAGACACAGGGAAATACCGGTATCAGTTGCTAGACAAACAACATTTTTAGTAGCCCAATCCTATCTAAGTAACTAAAATAAACCTCAATTTCTAGTATCCCAGCCAAGTTTTTATGAGCCTTGGGTAACTGAGCCCCAGCTAATTTCCATCCCTGAGTATATGATGTTTTGATGGAGTAGTATGTCGTTAATTTTTCCTTTTTATGGAGATGGATTTTTTGCAAGCCTACATTTGTATATCTTAATAGCGAAACGACCTTCATTCACAATACTACCCGATGTGCATCAAATTTCAGGGTTGCATTTGTGGCCAGTTTTCCGACGAAAAAAATGTAGTGATGAGAATCGATGTTCGGTGGGTTTCCTTGGGGAGGAGGGATGTTGTTTCTTATCACAAATGGATGACAAGTTATAACTTTTTGCTGCGAGGACACAACTGATCCTATAGATATCATTAGGTTAGGTGAATTATTATAGTTATTATACATGTTATATTAAATGTGAATTGATTTATGGTGGTATTTGATAGGCTCTGATCTGGCCGTGCAGTCACTGAACATAAATATGTTTTCCTGTGGGGAGGGGGGAGGGGGGGGGGGGGGGTTCGGTGTTGTTTTTTGTGTGTGTGTGTGTTTACATGTATCTTTGTATGTCTCCAATCATTTCAATCATTGTATTAAATTGTTTGCCCCTTGCGGGCCCTTAATTGCCAGTAAAACAATCTTATTCTTATTCTTATCTGAAACAAAACTTCGCCTCGAAGGGACCAGGCAATAGGGACCAGTGAAAAAAAACCATGGGACAAAGATATTTTTGCAACTTTTTTTTTCATGGGAAAGTCGCGTTTTCTTGGCAGAATTTGGTAAAATCTATATATTATTTTCATTGAAATTAGGCATGGGACATGTAGTTTTTTTCATAAATATTGAACATGGGACAAAGACTTTTTAAGAGGCAAAATTGAAATGCATTGGTCCCAATCTCTGATAAATTTTGCCTGGTCCCTAACTACCGAACAGCCCGTGCTTAGGGCACTTAGCTCCCAAACTGTGCACTTACTGACTTATCCCGTTAAAAAAAATACTCAAGATGTAATATGATGAAATTATATAGTTAATGTGCATAATTTTGACAGAGGACATTTTTCAAGATGTTGTTTTCCGAAAGCCCTGTGCGAGTCCCGGGCGTCATAAAGAATAGGCCTGAAGCAGATCTCGGCTTGTCGTAAAAGCCGACTAAGAGTACTTAAGAGTCTGGCCGGGGGTCGGAGGCTCAGCCCCCCGAGAAACTAAGGTGTGTACCTTAGGTGACTCGATGGCTAAATAGGGTAGCCCTCACTTCGGGAGTTGTCAGGCTATTAGAGGAAAATCTTACCGCGGACCATAGTAGGCCAACGTGTGTGGAAGGTGCCACTCTTCATGCACGTAAAATATCCCATCTGTAGATTTCGTAAGAGTATGCCCCTATGCTACCTTGGGGCAAATTTTCCGCCCCTGTCCAGCTCTCCCATTGCAGTCAAAAATTGTTTTTCCTGTTTCTCATCCCAACCTCGCTTTTCTTTATCAAATTGATTTTTTTCACTGTTGAACTTGTTCTGGTCCCGATTATGCATGAAATATTAGCAACTGAACGTTAAACAAACAACAATAAATAAATCAATCCGTGCGCATCCAGTCGGTATCAAATAGAAAATACTGAGATGTGGAATACTAGTATTTGAATGAATGCTGAATGTTATTGTAATTTTCAATCAAACTTCAATGTAGGATCCCGTGCGTCATGCTTCGTGACCATAGGTGAAGATACGTCTCGATAGGTAGCTTAGGTCAGTTACGTAATTTTATTGGATATCTCTAGTAGTGCTTACAAAGAATAAACGTTTATTTCGTTTCGATTCTTGTCTTACTTTACAGAATTGGTTCATTTTTTCAATTGATATTATTTTCTTACTTTATAGATTTCGTTTCTTTTCGTTATCTTTTGTTTTCTTACTTTACAGATTTCGTCGTTTCTTTTCGTTGGATTTCGTTTTCTTATTTTACAGATTTCGTTTCATTTCGTTGGATTTCGTTTTCTTACTTTACAGATTTCGTTTCATTTCGTTGGATTCTGTTTTCGTTTCGTTTCTTTTCGTTTCTCAGTTTACCGGTACCCGGAATGCATCCATGATTCGTCGTAAGTATCATATATCATATTATTTATAGCAATGTATAGGCCAAGAACTGGATGATTTATCTCTCAAAAGCTATCTACACACCCATCTGGCTCAACAAGTTATCTTAAAATGAAATGCAACTACCTTGTGTTGTCATTTACAAATGTTGGTCAAATTAGGGGGAAAAAAGTGTGTGTGTGTGTGTGTGGGGGGGAACTACTCCCGGTATCAGGACATCTCGGTACTGGACATCTTGGTACTTGGTACTGAAAATTTCGGCACTGAATAATAAAAATAATTTGATTGAATTTAAAAACTTTTAAATTTTTTTTTTTACATGTAGACGTTGTTTAATCATCTTTAATTAAATGGACATCAAAGAGGCAATTCATTAATATTTGTAAATAACTTTTGTTTTGATAACTAAGTCCCTTTATCAATAAATCACAGATAAACTTGACGGGATGATTATTTTCATTTCTGTTTTAATTAGATAGCTTTAATTACCAAATTTGATTTCATTAATCATAGATCAATGCTTTAATCTTTTGTTTGACTTCAAAAGACGATACAAGCTGAATTTTATTTGAGAAATATCCGATATGGTTTTGACCTAGTTTTCATTGTTTACGTTTTTATGGTGCATAAATGACATCAGACCAAACCAAAATATAATCAAATGTTTATATGATAATAGAAATTATAGAAGAATCGTTAGGGTGACGAACTTTCATACATCGGGGATATCAGATAATCTGAAGCAAAGGTCAAAATAATGAAAATATAAATAAAAATCAATGTATTGTTGCACCACTGGGGTGGTAACGATATACAGGTATAAACACTGGTGGTATAATCACACTGGTAGTGGGTTATTTCTATTACTGGTAGCATAATATGCACAAGCTCAAGGCACTGGTAAAACTTAATGTTTCATACTTGTACAACATATAACAAGAATATGGAATAGATTCTCATGAAATTTATTATAATAACAATTGATAATTTAACAAATACAGTATAAAATCCTACTGAGCGCTATAAAATACCGGGACCCCCCCCCCCTTTTGGACAAATGTCAATATTAGCGTAAAGTCGTACGAACGTAGTAAAAATATATAGGTCACAGGTCGGAATATTCTATCTTTAGGGAAACGTACCAGTCTAAATAACAGAAATATTACTGTAAAAATAACTAGCTGGTAGCGCTCAGGTTAATTGCAAGGTGGTTTAATTGCCCTGGTCTCGGGTTAAAGTGTCTCTCTTAGTTGCAGACGTTTGGTCTTTATATAAGCAAAGCCCACATCTGGATGTGGGTCAAACGCCGCTGATTGGTTGGTTACTCCAAAAGTTCCCACGGTAATTATACCGTAAACGGGGCCGCAAACAGGGCCACATTTAAGTGTGAGGTAACACACATGCGCACTATAAATTACACAAAGTATAAACACGTTGTTTGTCATGTCAAGAGGAAAGGGAAAACGGGCTTAATAAAGCTTACCCTTAAGGAAAACAAACCCAAGTACAATATATAAACCTAGCGTAAATGAATGAAATAGGTAAGAAAATGTGACAAGGTTTATAAGGAGAAATACAGATGGGACTGTCGTAGCCCCCACCCCCCTTGGTCAAACAATGAGGACGAACTTTATCTTATTCTTAACCATGCAAACTTTCCCATATAAAATAACAATAAACATACAATAAATATTCGCGATCACGATGCCTGAAATATAAATAATAGTCCATTCATACACACATACGCGCTGTGCTACTCAGACGGCTGTACACGAATGAAATAACAACTGAACAAGAAAAGTAAGTCATGAGTAGCACATAGAAAATATAATGAATATACATGCAAACAATCAATTATCTTATCCCTAACTCCTAAATCGTAACAGTATACTAAAACAACGATCTCCGGGATCGATCTACACTGGAATTATCAAAAACACTTTTGGTTCATATATATTAAAGAACTACTAGTACAAAAATATTGACAATTAATAAGTACCAAACAATTGTGATCAGTAAGGAATATTGTGTCATCCAAGTCCCGAACTGTCCAGTACCGAGTACCGAGATGTCCAGGTCAGTACCGAAATGTCCAGGACCGAGTACCGAGATGTCCAGGTAGCGAGATGTCTAGGATTCCTACTCCCAACCAAATTCAAATTATTTATTGATATAAAATCCAGTAAATGGATTATCATAAAAAATAATACAAAACTAACCCTAACCCAACCAGAGATGCTTGCAACTCGCATGGGCGAATACTGGACTCATTACTTGTGCTTAAATTCTAAGTTAGAACTCACTATTTTTTTTACAAGTGAGACTCATGACTTTCTTTATTGACCAAAATAAGGGCGAATGGACCCAGGTTAAAAAAAGAAACATGTAAAAAAAAAAAAAAATATAAGGTCGTGCATATATATTATGTATATATTGTAATATAAGCTGGTTTAATTTATATAAACTATTCTTATTATGTAAATTTTAAAGTATACATGTACTAGCAGAATATGCACAAGAATTATGATTTTGAAACTTTCTGGCATTGATTTTGTCTTTAAGCCAATGACATGCTAATGTGTTAAATCAAACTTTATCCTATATTACCCAATGTACATGTACCATGATCATTCGACTTTCCTTTGTTAAAAGTGTGATGATATCTGCACATAAATGTATCACATAGGAGGAGTCAAGGCATTTGCCATTTCATCATCACACTTTTAACAAAGGAAAGTCGAATGACCAAGGTACATGTGACTTACTATATTGGAAATGATGGGTATGTATAGATACAGCATGGGTAGGACAAAATTAACTCGAAAGCAAAGCTTTCTCGTGAATTTTAGTCCCACCCATACTGTATCTATACATACCCAACAACTCCCAATATAGTAACTAAAACATAAAAAACAAGCTTGTTGACAAAAAATAATGCACAAGTACACCTTACTTAGGAAACCAATAATCAGTAAAGAAGCAGCAACTAGTTATGTCAAACACTAAATATTGAAACAAATATTTCAGTTAAACTTAAAAGACAGTTGCACTGGAACTGACTGAGTTACATGTACAACAACAACTTAAAGAAGAAAGGTAAGTTTTATCTTTATTGAAGACTTACGTTGTACCGATTCACTTTGAATGAAAAAAAGTGTAATTGAAAAAATATCGTCAACAGATCAAGATTTTTTTTTTTTAATTTCAGTCGCAAGTTGGTTGTAAAATCATAAGTAGAAAAAGATAATATACAATTAATGACTTTTAATAAGGTGGATACAATGATTTATTAACCCAGGAACATTATATTTACCGCAGCCAAATATATTATTCTTGGGTTAATAAATCCTGGTATCCATCGAATTGAAAGTTAATAATTGTTTTATTATATGACACATTTTATATGTTGATTTTATCATGACGTTTTCTTTGGTTTCGTATGGTGCAAGATGTTGGAATGTTATATTCACCGCGCATTACGTCGAAAAGACATTATCTGAAGTCATATAATAATGGTTGTTATTACATGTAGCACCCGGCGCCCCCCCCCCCTAAAATTGGAAAAAATATGATTTTTCACATGAAATACCCCCAAAATTTCACGCCCCCACCCCCCCTATAATTGGAAAAATATGATTTTTTGGCGTAAAATCGTGATTTTTTCACACGAAATACCCAAATTTTTTTTTTTTAGTTCCCCCCCCCTAACTTGAGATCCTGGATCCGTCCCTGGTATTTGTATTTCTAAATTGATTATTAGCTTTGTTAACAATTATTTATCCTAAAGCTTAATGAAAATACAATTATATTATAGTTACTTACCAGCAAGTCAACTCTTCAAAGAATCTATGGACATCCTAATGTCTCCAGAGCCTTCAACCAGCACGTAAAATCACGAAGTATGTGTAGATTGTACCATTCTACAAGAAGAGGTCACACGCAACAACCAACAAATACAATGTCTACAGAATCAACTCAATACCCCCAAGATTGAGAACCAGTATTTACAGATAACCACACAGAACATGCAGCAACAACTTGTAAATTTGCGGTACTAGGTACAGTACTAGTTGTGGAATAAACATCAGGTAAATTATACATTGGCATGCATTTGGTGTCAAGTTCAAAATCTGTTTATCATTCGATTGTCTTCTACTCTAAGGGAGCTGCCATTATGAATTCTTGATAACCATCATGTTAATAAATGCAATATGAATGATAGAAGAATGAAAATATCTACCATAAAAACCAGTTTTTGTTAAATTTATTTTAGTTTAATACTTGCAATATAGTAAAAGAGGGTTATGATCATGATGTTGAACACCACTTTCAATAGTATTTTAGTTACATTGTGGCGGTCACTTTTATTGGTGAAGGAAGCCATAGGACCTGGAGAAAACCACGACCTGTCATAAGTCACTAACAATCTTTGTCATATAATGTTGTACTTTACTCAAGACATATTTTATTGACAATGAATTAGACACAAGTTATAAAGTTACAATGTCTTCTCTGTTACATATAAATCATTAAAAAGAAAATATATTACCAAAACATAACATTATTTCGTTCAAAATTATTTGAGAAAATTGACATAATACTGCAAGTGAATTTGATATTGATGTTCTATCGAGTACACCTCACCATAAGCAGGGTTGCAAGTTTTGCATAGGTAATTGCAACTTGCATACAATTATGACCATTATAGCCCCATGTAGAAATAAAATGTCCAGGATTTGTCTTCTACGCTGCAAATGATTAAATGACATCACATTTTCTAAGTCGTAGGGAAGTTGATATAAGCTTTCAAATGTTTAAAAATAATAATTAATATAATTGATATTCCTGTACATGATGTAAAATAACAACAAATAATATTTCAATCTCAGTGGATGTGCAATAAATGTATATGAAACAAAATCACATTATAAACTGATACTGTTGGTGATAAGCACGAATAAAAAAAACATGCTTTGATATTTACATGCATTACAAAAAATCTTTCTTTTTCAGATATTATTGGTAAAAGGTGGCCACATGTATCTAAAAAGGATGTTACTGGGAATTTGGCAGAAGCCTTCAAGCCAAACCTGTTCAAGGAGCTTTAAAATTAGATATCTACTTAGACAATAGTGCCAAAAACACTTTTTTACAAAGATAGTGGACATTGTTTTTTCTTTGAAGAATTAAAATAAAACAAAAAGTATATTATGTTAAATGATTTCATTGTCAGACATAAATCTACTTTTTCTGATTTTATGGAAATTTATGTATGAAAAAATTTATACAGAATTTTTGTCCGAATGTAGTTCTGAAACTTTTTAGCAAATGTAGTTTGGAGATTTTTTCCAGATATAGTTCGTAAATTTTTTTCCGAATGAGGTTCAGAAATTGTACCAAAAGTGGCAAAGCTAATGCGGAAATTTTCTCCGAGCTACCTTGGAATAATTTCCGAATCTGACAATATTTTCCGAATAAGGGTGGTAGTTTCCGACCTTAATTCGGAATTCCGAATTTTTTTCTGAGCTCATTCGGACAATTCCGATTTTTTTCCTGGAATTCCGAACTGATTTCCGAATTATATGCGGAAAAAATATGGAAATTCATCAAAATCCTCTGTTTTTTCACGAAAATATTTTTTTTCTCATTCGGAAAAGTCAGAATACTGCGAACTCTATTTTCCGAGCTAATATTCGGAATCTCCTGCTACGGGCCCCTACCCATGGTACATATATATCGACCCCCCCTATCCATGGTATTTTGACCCCCTACCCATGGTACATCGACCCCCCTATCCTTGGTATATCGAACCCTAGCTGCAATAATGTAGCTCCTGTGACAAACTTGTGTCTCGGCAGAGCTACAACGTGGTCCCATTCGTCACAATGGAGCAAAAAAAAAGTTGCAGTTGAAACATAAAAACTCACTATTTACACTTCAAACATTTCATTATAACAATTACTGATGATCCCAGTCCTTGTTAAATCGGTTTGGCTGAGAAATATATGCTTTTCAAAGTTAGCAACAACCTTGTTCAAATTTATCGATCGTTTTCCATAACCGGAAACTACGGAAGGCGGAGCTTTTCTAAATATGGTATTTCTTATTACAAGCTGATGTAAACATTCCAATCGTAACTACTCGGCCATTATCGCTACCCTGTTATTTGCAGGGTAGCGAGAATGGCCGAGTAGTTACGATTGGTAAACATTCACGCCTAAATCGCCAAATATGGTATCGACATCCAAATAGTGAGGCTGGAAATGACGAAATTCAAAATTTTCAAAGAGAAGATTTTATTTTGTGGGAATTACATTCTAAAATACTGGTAGGTGATAAAAACTTGTTATAATAATGGACAAAAGGAAAGGTTATGTCTTATTATTGATAAATGCAGGCGTCAGAAGCTCTGTAAGCGAGCGCAAAAAATCTCGGCGGCTGCTCCATTACGTGTAATGACATCCCGTTATAACCCTTGCGAGTAAGCGAGCATTTAGGGTTTTATTATTAGAACTAATCGAACCCCCTAACCATGGTATTTTGACTCCCTGCCTATCTCTTGATTAGAAATGAGGGGGGTCAAAATACCATGGGGTTTCAGTGTGGGAAACCATTTTTTCCAAACACTCGCCAAGATGAAAAAGAGCTCGCCATGTTTTTTAAACTCGCCAACAAATACCAAATAAACAATACAGTAATGTTCAACAATTTATTTTGCAGATTTTGACAAGTCATTAACTTGGTCAAGAAGGATCAACACTCTCTTAAGAGCTGCGTCGATCTCTTCTTCCTCAATTTCGTTGAATTCGTCTTTTAAATTTTAATGCGCGGTATAAAACATGTATGTCAAACTCGGTTCCGACACATATTTAACTTTATGTTTTCACGTAGGTTTTCGCTAAGAATTCATTTGAAATATTTCAAAACCCAAATTATTTTATTTACATTAATTTTAAAAGTCATCACATCTATTAGTAATGAAACAATATTTCATTTAATTGTGAAATCGACCTTGGCAAAATTATGCGGGGTCGGGATTGTATACTTAATTTTTCTATTGACAGAAAGGAAGTGCCATGACTCATGGCGGAATGTTTTCTTATAGAGTACAATGATTAATAAAATGTTGGATAAATGACACAGTTAACAAAACATTTAACTGTTTGGGAGCTGATATTTTAAAGCTGTACACCAGTTATCGTGGCGATCGTTTTCAAGTTCCTACTCGCCAGACCAGCGAGTATAAAGTGGATGTTACTCGCCACCCGAAATTTCCACTCGCCTTTGGCGAGCAGTGGTTTCCCACACTGGGTTTCAATATACCATATGACACCGGTCCTTTCTTCATTCATGAACTATCACCGGATTTGTAATCGGATTAACACGATGAGTACCACTAGTGGAGCAGGAACAGCTTACCTTTCTCGAGCACCCAAGTTCAGTCCCGGTTTTTAGTTGCACGATCTTTAGTTTTATGTGTATGCTTTGTAGATCATTGTTTGTCCTTTTGTCCTGTTTTGCCATTGTGTTGTCCGTCCTTCGATTTACAGATTTAATTTCTTATTACCCGAATCTTGGTATCTTGAAACTCTTCTTAAGAAAAGCTGTTATTCATTTCCCAATAGGCTCCTATGTTAAAAACTGTCACGTGTCGGGGAGCTAAAACACTTTGTTGCTCACTTTTCATTCTGTTTTGAGGAAACCTTATTATACTTATACAGAACTTTCCAAAGGTGCTTCCTACCAAATTTTTGTTCATTTGGCATCTGAGTTTCAGAGGAGAAGAATTTTAAGAAATTAACCAATCAGAAACAAGAATTGTCTGTGGTGGCCATGTTTTTTAACTGATCAAGACAAAATGAGCAATTTTAATAGAAGACCATCCATAGATGATTCCTATAGCTACTAAGTTTCTGTTCATTTGGACAAGCGGTTTTGGAGGAGAACATTAAAATATGAAAAGTTAACGGACGACGGATGCTAAGTGATGGCAAAAGCTGACATTTCCATTGGCAAGGTGAGCTAAAAACTTGATGCAAGAAAAAATATTCTTACAATGTACTAAAGTTTATATTTGACATGGGAGTCAATCAGGATCTTATTTCAGTGTTGATTCGCATCAATCCAGACATTTGAAAAGTGAGAATGTAAATATAGTGTGGTTCATTCTGTGTCAGCGATTTTGATTAGAAAATTAAAATTTGAAAAGGCCATCAATGACAAAGAGAGGTTAATGTGAGTGACAACTTCCATGATTCTTTATAATTAGGTTAGATAAAGTGTTGACGAAAATGACAAACGGACAACAGACGCCAGGTGATTAAGAAAATTGCTATGTTTCTTCTCTATGTGTGTACAAATTGTAAAAATTGTGTGTGTTGTTTCTGAATGATCAGGTTTAGCTAACAACCACCATTAACAATTTATACACATAAGATCATTATTAATTTAAAATTGCTAGATTAATTAGTGCTTAACATCACTTGTAGCAATATGTTACCTACGAGATGGTGGTTCAATATGGTGAAGGAAACCGGATTATCGATAAAACCACTGACCTGCAATAAATCTCTAAAACTTGATAACATAAACATGATAAAGATGTATAGAGTACACCTCGCCAAAAGCAGGAATCGAACGCACAACTTTAGTGCTGATAGGCACTGATTTAATATCAAACCATCATAGTGATCTCAGTATTGATAATTTCTTGTAAAATGTAATTTCCCTCATTTTATTAATAAGGCAAAATATGAGGTTAAGCTGTTAAGGATGAACATTATATGGAACAGCAAGTAATTTATGTCGAGGTGTACTTGATACAACATTATGTGATAAAAGTTTATCAGTGACTTGCGACAGGTCTGTTGTTTTCTCTGGGAACTCTGTCAGCAATAAAACTGATCGCCATGATATAATTAAAATATTGTTGAAAGTGGCGTTAAATACCATAAACCCTTATCTAGAATTTTATTTTTATTTAATTTTAGGCCAAAAAAAAATGTGTGTGTTTCCGATTGCCATGATATATCTGTTATGTATTGGACTTATAATAAATAGACACATTGTACAGGTTATACTTTATATATAAATTGTATGTATGCAATATTCTATAAAAACATGTTATACATTGTCCAAATATTGTAATGATCCAAATGTTGTAAATTGTCCAAATATTGTGAATGATCCAAATGTTTTAAATGATCACAATATTGTTAATAGTCCAACGGTTGTGAATGGTCCAAATATTGTTAATAGTTCAAATGTTGTAAATTGTCCAAATGTTGTAAATGATCACACTATTGTTAATCTAAATAGTTCAAATGTTGTAAATTGTCCAAATGTTGTAAAACATCCAACGGTTGTTAATTGTCCATATAAATGAGCAGAATGTTCTAAATGATCCAAATGTTGTGATAAAATGTAAAAAAAAAAACCCACCACACTTTGGGAACAATTCCCAAATCAACTACTAGTATTTTGGTGGTTTGGTACAGGTACTTCAATGTAAATGAGCAAAAGTTCCAAGCTTCACCTCAAAATGTACAATGTTAGCAATAACTTATAATCCTTTAATTAGCATACTTTATACTCCAATAATTAACACAAATCAAATTAAAATTATCCAGGATAATTAATTAGATCTATATTTTACTACTTTTATCTACAGTACATACACATGAGGAAACATATTGTTATCACAAAGTAAAAAACAATCTTCATCTAAAGCTATCAACTAATTAATATAGAATTATTTCTACTTATAATTAACAGTTTTGTAAGTCATTGTTAAATATTATATAATATATCAGTGGTTTGTGACTTGTCAATATCATCTTGTCCACAAAATAAACAAAAAATATTTTATTTACAAAATATAAAAATCCTTTATCTACAAAATATAAACTAATACAGTCTTATTTCTACTGATAATTAACAGTTTTGTAAGTCATTGTTAAATGTTAAATCAGTGGTTTGTATGATTAAATTTTGATTTGTTTGTTTCATAAAATGTTGTCATCTTCCAATCAATGTAATCAATCCATAATCATTGTATTAAATTCTTTGTTAATTGTTCTGCCTGAAAGGGCCTCTTAATTGGAAATAAAAAAATGTGACTTGTCAATATCATTCATGTCCTCAAAATATAAAAATCCTTCATTTACAAAAAATATAAAAATCCTTCATTTACAAAAAATATAAAAATCCTTCATTTACAAAAAAATATAAAAATCCTTCATTAACCAAATATAAAAATCCTTCAACAAAATATAAAAATCCTTCATTTACAAAAAAATATAAAAATTCTTCATCTATAAAATATAAAAATCCTTCATTTACAAAAAATATAAAAATCCTTCATTTACAAAAAATATAAAAATCCTTCATTTACAAAAAAATATAAAAATCCTTCATCAACAAAATATAAAAATTCTTCATTTACAAAAAAATATAAAAATCCTTCATTAACCAAATATAAAAATTCTTCATCTATAAAATATAAAAATCCTTCATTTACAAAAAATATAAAAATCCTTCATTTACAAAAAAATATAAAAATCCTTCATCAACAAAATATAAAAATTCTTCATTTACAAAAAAATATAAAAATCCTTCATCTATAAAATATAAAAATCTTTCATTTACAAAATATAAAAATCCTTCATCTACAAAATATAAAATCCTTCATTTACAAAATATAAAATCTTTCATTTACAACTATAAACTAATACAGTCTTACCTCTATTTATAATGAACAGTTTTGTAAAGTCATTGTTAAATGTTATACTCCATGGTCCGTCAACACCATCATGTTTACTTAATACTATATCACGGAATGTTCCATCTGGTGACAACTTGTGTATGTAGTGTGAATCATGTCCACTTATGTATACATGACCTTGTTGATCCACAGCCAGTCCTCGCCGTCCTGATATGTCGTATCTATATATAACGTGGCCATCTAAATTGATACAACACAATCTCCCGTTCTGTCTTAACAACAACTGATCATTCCTTTCATTATACAATAAGTTGTAATTAATACGATCAGTTGGTATCTTTCTTACAAGAGAACCATCTATATTTAGAATTATAACTTTATCTCCTCCACCGATGTAAATTTTGTCCTTTACAGCAGTGACACCCCAACACCATTCTCCTATGTTTATCTTGTTGTCCTTTGTATTGTTAGTAGTGTTGATAAATTGTATGGAGTTCTCATCTGGAAGAGTAACTACTGCTTTATCTGTACATGGTATTACAGTAATACACAAAGGTTGACTGGTAAACGATATTTTATCTTCATAGGTTTTGTAATCCTTGTATATATATACACAAGATGACATATAATTACAAAGTAGTAATTTGTTGTCAGAAGTGACAGCCATGCCTGTTAACATGTATTGTACGCCACGTTTCAATTTAACTTCATCTTCTTTGATGAATTCGGTCAGTGTTTGACTTCTATCGACTTCCACCTGTTGATGTTGTACTTTCATTGATTTATATTTAACAGGACAAGGTCGGGTAATTTGTGACAGTGATCCGATTGTTTCAATGTTGACATTCTTAATTTCTTTAAACTCCATGTCAATTTCATTAATAGCAGACGACATGTCATGAATCTTTTTGTCTGTTTTCTCGATGATTGTTATTTGTTTTCGTAAAGTTAAAAATAGCTGATTATTAGAGCCATGTTCTTTTAGGAATTCTAGTTCTTGTTTATTGTCTTTTAAAATCGATGTTAATTGACAAATTTCCTGTTTTTCTTTGTTTATTTTCTCCTCATTTTGTTCCTGTACAGACTCTACTTCTGTTATTAATCTTTTTTTAATCTCATCTAGATATTTTGGAACTTTTGATTTAGCTGCACTGATTTGTTTTATTATCAAAGACTTCTTCTGTTTCAGTAATTTTTTATTCTGGTCTCTAAATTCTTCCATTTTCTGCAAGGTTTCAATCATATAATCTTGTACTTTTAACGTATCGGAAAGTAAAGATGAATTTCTGACGTCCTTTGAAGCCGAGTCTAAAGGTAAAACAGACTCACAAGACCTATGGCTATCAGGAATGCAAGCTCTACAGCATACAACATCATGTTGACTACAGAAATGATCAATCTGGACGTCTGTGTGTATTTCACAGTTTATCTTAGAAGATGGTGGTATTCTTGATCTACAAGTAGAAATATTATGACATTGATTATTCATAAAAAACAATCTTAACATTTTTAATATAAAAAAATATCAACATTATAATCTTGAAATATCGACTTTTTAAATCTCTGATAGCTCGACTGCTATTCGTCCAATCCGATGTTTTCTGTGCATTATGCATATGCAGTGGAGTAGCAAAGTAGCAAAGGGTTACAGATGCGAAGATCAAGCTTTAGATATGAATCGGAAGGTGTGTGTATGGGGGTGGGGGGGGGTGTCATTTAGAGTTGACACGAGGGGTGAAAGCTTGCAAAAATAACACATAAATAAATAAAAACAAAAAAAACACAGGCTGGCAACTTAATATTTTGTTTTTGCTTTCATGGCTGAAAATACAGTTGCTAATTAAATTTCTGCCATAACAAGTGAAGTAGCCCCTCCCCCCCCCCTTTTTTCCTCACCCACTTACCAAAGTGCTGGGAATGCCCTACTATGCCCATGATTTAAATGCAGAGCACTAAGCAAATCTAGCGAGGTGTGCAATGGGCTTCGGGGTCTCAAATGGGTTCAAACTTGCATTGCTTGGGATTGCGAGGTTTGGTGTGTAGTCCTGAGGTTGAAGCTAATGAAAATGTGCAATAAAAAGCAATACATATATTTTATTTGCACGTTTATGTGTATGTTTTATAGATCGTTGTTTGTCCTTTTTCTTTTGGCCATTGTGTTGTCTGTTCTTCGATATACGGATTCTGATTACCCCTTTGGTATCTTCAAACTCTTCTTTGAACAGTAACCACATTTTGTCAAGTACAAAAGGATCAAACAAATGTCCACAATTCAGGAATTTTGTGTATACATTGATGACTCTTTATTCTTGTCTCTTACCTCTCTCGGAATTTTTTTTTATTTAATACTATATTCGATATTTGACCATTTAACTTTTGGAGGGTGGGGTATATTTTTGTTTGTAAAAAAGTCTCGAATTTAATAGAAAAAATATAGTGACCTGAAAGATGCAACTTTTTTTTTAAAAATTTGAATAAAAATAAATTCTTGTTTCGTGTCAAAAATATTTCTGGTGTGGAAAAAAAAGACAGACATCCCCTAAATATTAATGGGGCATTATCTGCCAAAATCGTAAATTTGTGTTACCCATAACAACTATCAGATATGATTGATGCCTTAATATAACGTGTTTCTGTAACTTATAAATGTTATGAAATGTACGCGCATCGGGGAAAAAATGTGCAACGGCTCGTGTTGTGAGATCGATCAAGAAATGGACGCCATCTCATTAATTATCGACATTGTTTACGGAGTTTGCCAAATCGTCATTAAATCAATACAACAATGCACTTATTTCTTATTTTCTGTGAATCTGCTTTTAGTCGGCGTTAATTACGGACAAAGAACCATGCAAGTTTGCAGTTAATAAGCACAAAATACAAATTATTCGTTTTTACCTGTCACTAGTAGTAGTAAGGTCAGTTGCATACGGAGAAAGCGAGGTCAAATTATTTGCTTGCAAGGAAATAACTAATCGATGGTAATTTTCGTTCTCAAAAGGCGAAAAGTGGTACGATAAGTTGTTTAATGTGAAATATTTACCTTTATTTCATCATTTTAAAGCTATTTACCAATTTCCAAAACATATAATTTTTTTGGTCAAAATCGTAGCTAATGCCTCTTTAAATGGTCGTCCTCTACACCTCATTAATGACATTATAAACATTTCTTAGACTTCAAACTTAATACTTTGATGTAAAGCAAAAATAAATTACTTGTAACGGAAAGTCAATGTTGCTTTTTACACGATATATACAAACAACAGTCACCTGTCAAAAGTATTCGGAAATGTGAAAAAAAATCCCTATATAATCAACCAAAACCATATTTTTTCAAAAAATTATTATTGAAGTCATTTCTGGATAGATTTTAACAAATGTTACACCAAAACATTCGGAATTGTCAATATTTTGATTGTTTATTTACTCATTATGTAGTTATGAGTGATTTTTATTTGTACATAATTTAAACACAACAAATAAAAATTGACTGATTTTCCTATATATTTCAACTAAAAATAAATCCTAAAAATTAAAAATCATGGAAAAATTATGTACCAATAAAAACCACTCATATAAACATAATGAGCAAATAAACAAACAAAATATAGACAATTCCGAATGTTTTGGTGTAAAATATGTTAAAATTTATACAGAAATGACTTCACAATAAAAAAAATTAAAATGTGGTTTTGGTTGATTATATCTAGGGATTTTTTTTTACATTTCCGAATACTTTTGACAGATGACTGTTTGTGTATATAACTTTATTCTCTAAACTAATAAATGTTACAAAGTGAGAGTGTTCAAATCAATACAAAGTAAATACATATCATTACTTTTAATTATCAAGATTATGTGTGTACTTGCTCCCGGCCTTTTCGTTATCAATAATCATTGATAGTAGGGTTAAAATTATTGGTAACGAAAGGCCGGGAGCAAGTCCCTGTGATCCACGTGGACGTTTGCATGCGAACAGTCAATAGTCCTATATAACATACGACTTCACATTCCATGTTCATATTTTACGTTTGCATTGGGATTTTTTCATTTTTTATTTCATGCGGAGGCAGCAAATAGAAAACAAACAGTAAATATCGCCACCCGAGGTACTACGGGTATACGTATGTGATAAGGACTACACAAGTCAAATGATGTCTTATTTCATAAAATGTTGTCATCTTCCTATTAAATTCTTTGTTAATTGTTCTGCCCGAAAGGGCTCCTTAATTGGAAATAAAATATGTGTATTGTATTGTTGTGTTCCAGAGATAAATTCGTATAAAATGCATTGCACAAACACGCAACAATGTTATTCTTAACTGTGTTCAGCAAAATGTCGTTAATTGCATATAAAATGAAGAAAATTTAACAAAATTTTACCAATTCAAATTTCACGTCTGCTTCTGCCAAGTTCTGGTTAATGGAAATTTGAAAAAGGAAGCGTTAATCGATAATTGCGAGACGTCACGTCTCAGACGTGTGCAAAAGTGATTTTGGTCACGTAGGCCATGCCTTAAGGGAATACGATACAGTAGGGATTGCCAATTGATTTTTTTTAGGAAAATTCGTGATTTGGTCAATTTCGATATGCTCTTTCCAAATATGCAAAGAAAAATATACCTTCGTGACTTAGTTTTCGAGATATTTACGATCGAATTTCGACCATTTTTCGACAAATTTTTAAAATACGGATTTTTATAGCGGTAAAGAAAATATCACAATTTCAAAACGGTAAAAGATAATTGCATCCGGTTTTTTGCAATAGCTTCCTATGACAATTTCGTTCAAAGATGATGAACATGTACATTGCCAATAATAGATTAAGTAGTCCAAAAATTCTACTTATTTGTGGAATATGGATTATTTAGTGGTTTCTTCATGAATAAATTTGCATGTAGAAAAAAAATGCCAATTGATATTTTCTTAATATTTTGTCATGATATTCTCGCAATGATTTTATTTAGAATTTTAACAAAAAGTAAGGGGGTACATGTGCTTGTTTTTTAGCTACAGAACAAAAACCTTGCATTTTTCATGACTAACCTAGACATCGTCAATTTCGGCGCCAAATTACCCTACAATGTATTTTAATAGGTAAAACGTCGTGGAGTCTTTCCCGCGGTTTTCCTTGGATTGGATGAAAGGGCAACGCAACCGGAGAATGAAATAAATTAAAGAGAACGGCTATAGTCTGCATGACAAAAAATTATATAATATTCTCACCAATAAATGAATTCTATGAAACGTATTTATACGCCTTTTAAAGATACCTTTACGACCTAATAACGAAAAGAAATTTGAGGTTTATTATTTTCGAGGCGAAAGGAGAGCAAGCAGTAAATGTCTAATTTATTTTCATTGTCCTACAGTAAAAAAAAAAAGAAGCCAAAACGCAAATCTGTGGGATGAAAAGACGATAGCATTCATCATCCTTTCGTTAGACGAGGCGAGGCATATTTTTGTGACGAAAAGATGAAAATTGCAGGAAGTGATCCTAAGTATTGGTCCTCAGAGTATTGTTGTCTTGGGGTTGCTCAATGAGTTAGGTCGTTGGATCTAACAACTCATACAAGCCTATCACCAATACGGCGTGGGTTCGCACCCAGTTTTGTAAATTACAAAAAAGGGTGCACTCGACTCGCAGCCGCAAGTGATAAAGTTTACCAGTTGCTTGCTCATGGTCGGTGGTTCTCTCCGGGTATTCCGGCTTCCTCCACCACTAAAGCTGGTCGCCATGATATAGCTGAAATATTGTTGAAAGTGGCGTTAAAACACCAAAAATCAAAAATCAATCAATAAGGGTAATAACAAAATTACCGAACTCCGAACAATCTTACAAAGGGAAAGTCAAAACTCATAATTATATAAACAGACAAAATCAGTCAACAACCGGAAAACTGTGAAAACCGTAATGACCCTGACTTGGTACAGGCATTTCTAAAGAAATGGTGGGTTGAATCAGATTTTAAAGCGCCAAACCTCCCGCTCTCATTACGGTTCAAAGTCTCCGGCTGTCACTATAACAGTATTTAAATACAGGAACAAAATAGGTAGAATAGTTGTCAAAACAGTACCATATTCAGTGAATGTAAATGTCAAAAACACTTTTACGTCACACATTGATAAAAAAAATATCAATCTTATAGTATTGTTTCGATGCGGCAGATGGCAAAAACTAACCATCGTATGAAGCCCTACAGTAAATGTTTACAAAAGGGCAATGATCATGATCGTAAAACACTTCCTTTACACGAATGTAAGTCAGTCCGGGGTTCTTATAATCCCGTTAGCCGAGTTTAATTTTACCAACTCCAGATTTTTTAAACTAACATGTGACTGTACTTTGGTAAATTTGGTGATATACTGTATAAACACATCTTTTCTTCCCTTGCCTCACGTTCAATCTAAAGCGGAACAGTGTAAAGAAAAATAGGGAGAAAGGGGTTTGAGAAAGGAGTTCACGGAGAGAAAAAAAATGCCGGAGTAAGGACACAAAACCAGAGGCTCTCAAGAGCCTGTATCGTTCACCTGGTAATAAAAAAAACCAATTGGTCCTATGTAAAAACTATGTCCTGCGTCATCTTGGAATTACGATCAACATAAAAAACACAAAGTTTGTAAAGGACCTTCCAATGATTGATGCACAGTTTAGGTTCAATCAGTGCAATAGCTTCAGAGAAGAATATATTTCTGTATTTTCCCCATATGGTTCTGTGTTAATACTATGATCTGTGGTGGCAGCCATCTTGGATTTCCGATCGGCATAAAAAACAGGACCTTCCAATGATCATTCCTGGGCAGTTTGGTTTCAACTGTCCAAGTGGTTTCAGAGAAGAAGCATTTTGAAACATTTTTCCCATAGGGTCCAATGTTAAACTAAGTCCTGCCGTAGCCGCCATTTTGAATTTCATATCAGAATAAAAAACGTATATTTTGTAGAGGACCATTCAATGAACATTCATGCACAGTTTGGCTTTAATCATATTTGTAGTTTCTGAGAAGAAGGCATTTGAACATTTTCCCATAGGGTCCAATGTTAATCTATGTCCTGCGGTGGTGGCCATCTTGGATTTCCGATCGGCATAAAAAACAGAAACTTTGTAGAGGACCTTCCAATGATCATTCCTGGGCAGTTTGGTTTCAATTATCCAAGTGGTTTCAGAGAAGAAGCGTTTTGAAACATTTTTCCCATAGGGTCCAATGTTAAACTAAGTCCTGCCGTAGCCGCCATTTTGAATTTCATATCGGAACAAAAAACGTAAAGTTTGTAGAGGACCATCCAATGTACACACATATGGACAGTTTGGCTTTAATCATATTTGTAGTTTCTGAGAAGAAGGCATTTGAACATTTTCCCATAGGGTCCAATGTTAATCTATGTCCTGCGGTGGTGGCCATCTTGAATTTTCGATCGGCATAAAAAAACAGAAACTTTGTAGAGGACCTTCCAATGATCATTCCTGGGCAGTTTGGATTCAATTGTCCAAGTGGTTTCAGAGAAGAAGCGTTTTGAAACATTTTTCCCATAGGGTCCAATGTTAAACTAAGTCCTGCCGTAGCCGCCATTTTGAATTTCATATCGGAACAAAAAACCTAACGTTTGTAGAGGACCATCCAATGAACATTCATGTACAGTTTGGCTTTAATCATATTTGTAGTTTCTGAGAAGAAGGCATTTGAACATTTTCCCTTAGGGTCCAATGTTAATCTATGTATTGTGGTGGCGGCCATCTTGGATTTCCGATCGGCATAAAAAACATAAAATTTGTAGAGGACCTTCCAATGATCATTCCTGGGCAGTTTGGTTTCAACTGTTCTAGTGGTTTCAGAGAAGAAGCGTTTTCAAACATTTCCCCCATAGGGTCCAATGTTAAACTAAGTCCTGCCGTAGCCGCCATTTTGAATTTCATATCGGAACAAAAAACGTAAAGTTTGTAGAGGACCATCCAATGAATATTCTTGTACAGTTTGGCTTTAATCATATTTGTAGTTTCTGAGAAGAAGGCATTTGAACATTTTCCCATAGGGTCCAATGTTAATCTATGTCCTGCGGTGGTGGCCATCTTGGATTTCCGATCGGCATAAAAAACACACACCTTGTAGAGGACCTTCCAATGATCATTCCTGGGCAGTTTGGTTTCAATTATCCAAGTGGTTTCAGAGAAGAAGCGTTTTGAAACATTTTCCCCATAGGGTCCAATGTTAAACTAAGACCTGCCGTAGCCGCCATTTTGAATTTTATATCGGAACAAAAAACGCAAAGTTTGTAGAGGACCATCCAATGAACATTCATGTACAGTTTGGCTTTAATCATATTTGTAGTTTCTGAGAAGAAGGCATTTGAACATTTTCCCATAGGGTCCAATGTTAATCTATGTCCTGCGGTGGTGGCCATCTTGGATTTCCGATCGGCATAAAAAACACACACCTTGTAGAGGACCTTCCAATGATCATTCCTGGGCAGTTTGGTTTCAATTATCCAAGTGGTTTCAGAGAAGAAGCGTTTTGAAACATTTTTCCCATAGGGTCCAATGTTAAACTAAGTCCTGCCGTAGCCGCCATTTTGAATTTTATATCGGAACAAAAAACGCAAAGTTTGTAGAGGACCATCCAATGAACATTCATGTACAGTTTGGCTTTAATCATATTTGTAGTTTCTGAGAAGAAGGCATTTGAACATTTTCCCATAGGGTCCAATGTTAATCTATGTCCTGCGGTGGTGGCCATCTTGGATTTCCCACCGGCATAAAAAACAGAAACTTTGTAGAGGACCTTCCAATGATCATTCCTGGGCAGTTTGGTTTCAACTGTCCAAGTGGTTTCAGAGAAGAAGCATTTTGAAACATTTTTCCCATAGGGTCCAATGTTAAACTAAGTTCTGCCGTAGCCGCCATTTTGAATTTCATATCGGAACAAAAAACGTATTGTTTGTAGAGAATCATCCAATGAACATTCATGTACAGTTTGGCTTTAATCATATTTGTAGTTTCTGAGAAGAAGGCATTTGAACATTTTCCCATAGGGTCCAATGTTAATCTATGTCCTGCGGTGGCGGCCATCTTGAATTTCCGATCGGCATAAAAAAACAGAAACTTTGTAGAGGACCTTCCAATGATCATTCCTGGGCAGTTTGGTTTCAATTATCCAAGTGGTTTCAGAGAAGAAGCGTTTTGAAACATTTTTCCCATAGGGTCCAATGTTAAACTAAGTCCTGCCGTAGCCGCCATTTTGAATTTCATACCAGAACAAAAAACGTAAAGTTTGTAGAGGACCATCTAATGAACATTCATGTACAGTTTGGCTTTAATCATATTTGTAGTTTCTGAGTAGAAGGCATTTGAATATTTTCCCATAGGGTCCAATGTTAATCTATGTCCTGCGGTGGCGGCCATCTTGGATTTCCGACCGGCATAAAAAACGGAAAATTTGTAGAGGACCTTCCAATGATCATTCCTGGGCAGTTTAGTTTCAACTGTCCAAGTGGTTTCAGAGAAGAAGCATTTTGAAACATTTTTCCCATAGGGTCCAATGTTAAACTAAGTCCTGCCGTAGCCGCCATTTTGAATTTCATACCAGAACAAAAAACGTAAAGTTTGTAGAGGACCATCTAATGAACATTCATGTACAGTTTGGCTTTAATCATATTTGTAGTTTCTGAGTAGAAGGCATTTGAACATTTTCCCATAGGGTCCAATGTTAATCTATGTATTGCGGTGGTGGCCATCTTGGATTTCCGATCGGCATAAAAAACATAAAATTTGTAGAGGACCTTCCAATGATCATTCCTAGGCAGTTTGGTTTCAATTATCCAAGTGGTTTCAGAGAAGAAGCGTTTTGAAACATTTTTCCCATAGGGTCCAATGTTAAACTAAGTCCTGCCGTAGCCGCCATTTTGAATTTCATACCAGAACAAAAAACGTAAAGTTTGTAGAGGACCATCTAATGAACATTCATGTACAGTTTGGCTTTAATCATATTTGTAGTTTCTGAGTAGAAGGCATTTGAATATTTTCCCATAGGGTCCAATGTTAATCTATGTCCTGCGGTGGCGGCCATCTTGGATTTCCGACCGGCATAAAAAACGGAAAATTTGTAGAGGACCTTCCAATGATCATTCCTGGGCAGTTTGGTTTCAACTGTCCAAGTGGTTTCAGAGAAGAAGCATTTTGAAACATTTTCCCCATAGGGTCCAATGTTAAACTAAGTCCTGCCGTAGCCGCCATTTTGAATTTCATATCGGAACAAAAAACCTTAAGATTGTAGAGGACCATCCAATGAACATTCATGTACAGTTTGGCTTTAATAATATTTGTAGTTTCTGAGAAGAAGGCATTTGAACATTTTCCCATAGGGTCCAATGTTAATCTATGTCCTGCGGTGGCGGCCATCTTGGATTTCCGACCGGCATAAAAAACGGAAAATTTGTAGAGGACCTTCCAATGATCATTCCTGGGCAGTTTGGTTTCAACTGTCCAAGTGGTTTCAGAGAAGAAGCATTTTGAAAAAAATTTCCCATAGGGTCCAATGTTAAACTAAGTCCTGCCGTAGCCGCCATTTTGAATTTCATATCGGAACAAAAAACCTTAAGATTGTAGAGGACCATCCAATGAACATTCATGTACAGTTTGGCTTTAATCATATTTGTAGTTTCTGAGAAGAAGGCATTTGAACATTTTCCCATAGGGTCCAATGTTAATCTATGTCCTGCGGTGGTGGCCATCTTGGATTTCCGATCGGCATAAAAAACACACACCTTGTAGAGGACCTTCCAATGATCATTCCTGGGCAGTTTGGTTTCAATTATCCAAGTGGTTTCAGAGAAGAAGCGTTTTGAAACATTTTTCCCATAGGGTCCAATGTTAAACTAAGTCCTGCCGTAGCCGCCATTTTGAATTTTATATCGGAACAAAAAACGCAAAGTTTGTAGAGGACCATCCAATGAACATTCATGTACAGTTTGGCTTTAATCATATTTGTAGTTTCTGAGAAGAAGGCATTTGAACATTTTCCCATAGGGTCCAATGTTAATCTATGTCCTGCGGTGGTGGCCATCTTGGATTTCCCACCGGCATAAAAAACAGAAACTTTGTAGAGGACCTTCCAATGATCATTCCTGGGCAGTTTGGTTTCAACTGTCCAAGTGGTTTCAGAGAAGAAGCATTTTGAAACATTTTTCCCATAGGGTCCAATGTTAAACTAAGTTCTGCCGTAGCCGCCATTTTGAATTTCATATCGGAACAAAAAACGTATTGTTTGTAGAGAATCATCCAATGAACATTCATGTACAGTTTGGCTTTAATCATATTTGTAGTTTCTGAGAAGAAGGCATTTGAACATTTTCCCATAGGGTCCAATGTTAATCTATGTCCTGCGGTGGCGGCCATCTTGAATTTCCGATCGGCATAAAAAAACAGAAACTTTGTAGAGGACCTTCCAATGATCATTCCTGGGCAGTTTGGTTTCAATTATCCAAGTGGTTTCAGAGAAGAAGCGTTTTGAAACATTTTTCCCATAGGGTCCAATGTTAAACTAAGTCCTGCCGTAGCCGCCATTTTGAATTTCATACCAGAACAAAAAACGTAAAGTTTGTAGAGGACCATCTAATGAACATTCATGTACAGTTTGGCTTTAATCATATTTGTAGTTTCTGAGTAGAAGGCATTTGAATATTTTCCCATAGGGTCCAATGTTAATCTATGTCCTGCGGTGGCGGCCATCTTGGATTTCCGACCGGCATAAAAAACGGAAAATTTGTAGAGGACCTTCCAATGATCATTCCTGGGCAGTTTAGTTTCATCTGTCCAAGTGGTTTCAGAGAAGAAGCATTTTGAAACATTTTTCCCATAGGGTCCAATGTTAAACTAAGTCCTGCCGTAGCCGCCATTTTGAATTTCATACCAGAACAAAAAACGTAAAGTTTGTAGAGGACCATCTAATGAACATTCATGTACAGTTTGGCTTTAATCATATTTGTAGTTTCTGAGTAGAAGGCATTTGAACATTTTCCCATAGGGTCCAATGTTAATCTATGTATTGCGGTGGTGGCCATCTTGGATTTCCGATCGGCATAAAAAACATAAAATTTGTAGAGGACCTTCCAATGATCATTCCTAGGCAGTTTGGTTTCAATTATCCAAGTGGTTTCAGAGAAGAAGCGTTTTGAAACATTTTTCCCATAGGGTCCAATGTTAAACTAAGTCCTGCCGTAGCCGCCATTTTGAATTTCATACCAGAACAAAAAACGTAAAGTTTGTAGAGGACCATCTAATGAACATTCATGTACAGTTTGGCTTTAATCATATTTGTAGTTTCTGAGTAGAAGGCATTTGAATATTTTCCCATAGGGTCCAATGTTAATCTATGTCCTGCGGTGGCGGCCATCTTGGATTTCCGACCGGCATAAAAAACGGAAAATTTGTAGAGGACCTTCCAATGATCATTCCTGGGCAGTTTGGTTTCAACTGTCCAAGTGGTTTCAGAGAAGAAGCATTTTGAAACATTTTCCCCATAGGGTCCAATGTTAAACTAAGTCCTGCCGTAGCCGCCATTTTGAATTTCATATCGGAACAAAAAACCTTAAGATTGTAGAGGACCATCCAATGAACATTCATGTACAGTTTGGCTTTAATAATATTTGTAGTTTCTGAGAAGAAGGCATTTGAACATTTTCCCATAGGGTCCAATGTTAATCTATGTCCTGCGGTGGCGGCCATCTTGGATTTCCGACCGGCATAAAAAACGGAAAATTTGTAGAGGACCTTCCAATGATCATTCCTGGGCAGTTTGGTTTCAACTGTCCAAGTGGTTTCAGAGAAGAAGCATTTTGAAACATTTTTCCCATAGGGTCCAATGTTAAACTAAGTCCTGCCGTAGCCGCCATTTTGAATTTCATATCGGAACAAAAAACCTTAAGATTGTAGAGGACCATCCAATGAACATTCATGTACAGTTTGGCTTTAATCATATTTGTAGTTTCTGAGAAGAAGGCATTTGAACATTTTCCCATAGGGTCCAATGTTAATCTATGTCCTGCGGTGGCGGCCATCTTGGATTTCCGACCGGCATAAAAAACGGAAAATTTGTAGAGGACCTTCCAATGATCATTCCTGGGCAGTTTGGTTTCAACTGTCCAAGTGGTTTCAGAGAAGAAGCATTTTGAAACATTTTTCCCATAGGGTCCAATGTTAAACTAAGTCCTGCTGTAGCCGCCATTTTGAATTTCATATCGGAACAAAAAACCTTAAGATTGTAGAGGACCATCCAATGAACATTCATGTACAGTTTGGCTTTAATCATATTTGTAGTTTCTGAGAAGAAGGCATTTGAACATTTTCCCATAGGGTCCAATGTTAATCTATGTCTTGCGATGGTGGCCATCTTGGATTTTCGATCGGCATAAAAAACAGTAACTTGGTAAAGGACATTCCAATGATCATTCCTTTACAGTTTGGGTTCAGTCAGTTCATTAGTTTCGGAGAAGAAGATCTTTGAAATTTCAGCCAATCAGAGCATATTATTGGCCCTGGCAGCCATATTGAATATCCGACTGGAACGAAAAACAGTAACTTTGTAGAGGACCATCCAAGGAACATTCCTGCTAAGTTCGGTTCCAATCGGCCAAGTGGTTTCGGAGAAGAAGCTTGAAATGTGAAAAGTTTACAGACGACAGACGACAGACGACAGACGACGGACGCCAAGTGATGGCAATAGTTCACCTGGACCTTTGGTCCAGGTGAACTAAAAAGGGGGGACAATTAGGAAAAAACCATGCCCCCCCCCCTCCTTCAAGTTAAATGGTCGGTCCCTAATTATAATTTTGAATTTGTGGACACTACAGAGGGTGGAGCATTCTACAATGGAACACGGAGAAGAATGTTCCGCGGTATGTAGTGTACAAAAATTCTAAATTGACCAATGAAAACATTCAAAATTATTAGATTGCACCGAATTCATAGTGTCCCCACCGGTTTCGAGTATCCGAATACCCGGCGTTAATCAAGTCCTCTTTTCGGTTGTTTGTGCTTCACATCATTGTGTGTGTTTTTTGTATATTTATTTGGATATTCAATCATTTACATGTAGATTTCAAGAACTACTGACGAGAATAAATTATTCAAAATATGCACATAACTCGTGTACCAATTATTACCTTCACAGATATGAAACAGAGCTGTTCAGCAAATGAACACTACATGTTTTGTCTCAGTTTAGTTTTGTTTGTTTGCTTGTTTGTTTTTAAAAACGGCATTATTCGGCTTGAAGCAGGTGCTTTCAAATTTTTACGCAATCGGCTTTTTATGACGTCGATGCAACTTCCGCGGAAAATGTCGCGCTCGTTACTGTGACGTCGCGAAAACAACATGCGGTATTCGGTAAAGTAATTATTATCTGCCCTTGCTACTGTATCGTATTCCCTTAAGGTAAATGGGGTATCATTCACCAAATTTCTTTCGACAGACGTCGCTGTTGTTCCACAAGTGGTTAGCGGAACGTTTTAATCTCGATGACGCTTGAATTGTTAACGTAAGGTACAAGGACACGTCAATATATAATGCCCTTATAACATGAATAGGAAAATTCTGTACATTTCGTTCACAAACAAAACTGTTCTCACGACTTTTTTTTATTTTATAAATTATAACATTATTGTACAAGTTAGATAAACTACTATGAAACAAAAGAAGTTACCCGTATTGCGGGATATTCAATACGGGTCGCTTCTTTTTTTTTTAATAGTAGTTATCTTATACTTACAACCATTGCTCTGGAACAGGTGATTACAGTACGACAGGGAAATTAGGTTATTAATTAAATTCCTAACGGCAGGGGCGGATCCAGAGGGGGGCGCACCCGGCGCGCGCCCCCCTAAAATTGGAAAAAATATGATTTTTTGGCGTAAAATCGTGTTTTTTCACACGAAATACCCCAAATATTTTCGCGCCTCCCTCCGCTCGGCGCAGTTTTTTAAAGTACAACCCCCCTAACTTGAAATCCTTGATCCGCCCCTGAACGGTGTATACGTGTATCACATTTCATTTCTCAGTTTGCATTAGCATTAGGGGGAAAGGGTGTATTTTACTCTGATAAAAAGATTTCGATGCTACATTTTTGTACCTGAAAAAAAAAATGCACTCTGAAACATAATTTTTGTTCTGGGAAAAAATTGTCCCTTTATGACTAATAATAAAAATCTGGGTAAAAGGATACAAAATCAAAACCATACATGTACAATACTTCATCTATATACCTTTAGGCAGTCATATACAATTTTCAACAAACACTGTATGATATATCCAGTTTACAGAAAGGCAAAACTTAATTTACCTTCCCTACCTAGATCAAAGATTTATATAGTAGTTCTACTACACAAATCCTTGCCTAGATGATCACAGTTTTTATTTTTGAAACATATTTTCCTTTTCTCATTTTTGTTTCAATTTTTAGTTTAAGCCACACCAAAAAAACACTTTTTAGATTCTCATCCCCCTCCTTTCCCACTTTTTACCATTAAATTCACGATTTTCTATTTTCAATCAATTCATTTTCAAAATTTAACAAATTTTTCATTAGGGTATCAGTATACCAAATAAAGTATATATTTTTTTCTTTTGTAATGTTCTATCACGATAGTTACCATATATGTATCTAGTTCTACAATATTTATTTCAGTAGTCCATAAGGGGCTTTCGTGGTGATCGTTTGGTAGCTGGATTTACAACTACCTATGCAATCAGTACCTATCACCACTAACGTTACGAGTTCGAATCTCGCCCAGGCGATACAACATTTTGTGATCAAGTTTGCCAGTGACTTGTGGCCGGTCCGTGGTTTTCTCTGTGCTCTCCGTTTTACTCCACCAATAAAACTGACCCCCACTGAAATTTGGTGAAAGTGGTGTTAGACATCAAACCCAGTAGTCCGTACGTTTCTAATCGTGCACGTTTACATTTTTTATGTTTTTTTTTGGCTTATTGTATAGAACGCTGGGTTTTATGCAAATTCCCGATTTTTATTCGTAGCATTACTGAAATTGTAATTTAAATCGTTTGACTGTTCATTTCAATAACAGATAGCCAACTAAAGTTATCAATAACGTTTTTACCTGCATTAGAATGGAATAAACCTACAAAAATGATGTGCTTTGCCTTTTCATTATGCCAAATAATTGTAATCTTCAATATATTTTTACATATATATTACAATGAAATGAATTTGATAATTGGGATAGCATAGCGGTGCGTGTATAGGTCAACAGATAAGAAAACTTTGTAGATGCCAAAAGGGTTATCGGAAGTCATATATCGAAGAAGGGCAGGCAATGCAATGGCCAAACGAAAAAGGACAAAATGATAAAGTGGTCTACAAAAAACTACACAGAAAACTGAAGATTGAGCAGCACAAATCCCGCTTGTTGTCGAATCATTAACAGTTAATAACACTACACGAAGAAGGAATATATGTGTATAATTTTGTCCCAAATAATTTTAAAGAGTGTGATTTAGATTTGAAGATTGCCTAAATATAGATAGACCTAGATATATTCATTCAAAATTTTGTATGTGCAGACAGGGACTTTATTATTCTATTTTGTTCACTTGGAGGTAGTATTTCCCGAAATTCAAGTATACTTTAAAATGTTAGAATGAAGTTCATCAGTATTGCAGTGTGAGTAACCAAACATCATGTACGCCTTTTATGAACATGTATAGGCTACATCAAGGTACATGCAGATATGGCTTGTAAACGTCCGTTTTATTTCTTAATATGGTCATAATAAAACTCTTTTCTTGCGACTTAAAGATAATACTTATTTTACATATATTCGTCAACTAAATCTATACTTCTAACAGGTAATATCACCCGCGCTGTACTAGCTAAGCTTCAATGTTTGCATCATCCAAGTTTTATAATTCAGTGCCGTCATTAGGTTAACGTTAAGATACAAGCGTCTTTGTGATTCAAACGCACAATTAACCACTTATGGAACAGTAGCGTCACCAAACGGGAGAAGCGGTGAATGATCCCTATTTTTTATCCATAGATTTTTTTTTATTTTTTAAAGTAAACTTCCAAATAAAAAGATAAACTAGAGGCTCAGGTGAGCCTGTATCGCTCACCTGAAATAAATAAGTCCTCTTAAGAATGTCTGCATGCCGAATACATCTAAGTTACTATTCAAATCCCATACTGCCATAGGGTTCTATGTTAAAACTATGTCTGCTCATGGCAGCCATCTTGGATGGAGGTCGTGGTCACCGGACACAATTTTGAAAGTATACTACCCAAGGACCATCAATGCCATGTTTGCTTTAAATTGACTGACTGGTTTTAGAGGAGAAGACTTTTAAACAATTTCCCCATAGGGTCCTAGGTTAAAACTATGTCTGCTGACGGCGGCCATTTTGGACCGAGATCGGGGTCACTAAACACAATTTTGGAAGTTGACCACCTAAGGACCATCGATGACATGTTTGCTATATTGGCTTACTGGTTTTAGAGGAAAAGATTTCAAAACATTTTTTCCCATAGGGTCCTATGTTAAAACTACAGTATGTCCGCTGAAGGCGGCCATCTTGGATGGAGGTCAGGGTCACTGGACACAATTTAGAAAATTGACCACTTAAGAACCATCCATGCCATGTTTGCTTTAAATTGGCTAACTGGTTTCAGAGGAGAATATTTTTAAACATATTTCCCATAGGGTCCTATGTTAAAACTATGTCTGCTGATGGTGGCCATCTTGGATGGAGGTTTGGGTCACTGGATATAATTTTGAAAGTTGACCATTTAAGGACCATTCATGCCATGTTTGCTTTAAATTGGCTTACTGGTTTCAGAGGATTTTTTTTTTAAACATTTTCCCCATAGGGTCCTATGTTAAAATTATGTCCGCTGACGGCGGCCATCTTGGATGGAGGTCGGGGTCACATGACATAATTTTGAAAGTCAACCAAATAAGGATCATTCATGCCATGTTTGCTTTAAATTGACTTACTGGTTTCAGAGGAGAAGACTTTTAAACATTTTTTCCATAGGGTTCTATGTTAAAATTAAGTAGAGTCATGATGGCCATCTTGAATTTCCGATCAGCAAACGATTCACAAGTTTAGTACAAGACCACCCAATGATCATTCCTGCAAAGTCATAATTCAATTGGTTTAGTGGTTTCTAACAAGAAGATTTTAAAAATTTTGACCAATCAGAACACATTATGGGCCCTGGCAGCCATGTTGGATTTTCGATCAGCGCCAAAAACAAAAATCTTGTATATGACCATCCAATGAACATTTCTGCCAAGTTTGGTTCAAATCTGTTTTGTGGTTTCAGAAAACTAGAGGCTCAGGTGAGCCTGTATCGCTCACCTGACATAAATAAGTCCTCTTAAGAATGTCTGCATGCTGAATACATCTAAGTTACTATTCAAATCCCATACTGCCATAGGGTTCTATGTTAAAACTATGACTGCTCATGGCAGCCATCTTGGATGGAGGTCGTGGTCACCGAACACAATTTTGAAAGTATACTACCCAAGGACCATCCATGCCATGTTTGCTTTAAATTGGCTGACTGGTTTCAGAAGAGAAGACTTTTAAACAATTTTCCCATAGGGTCCTAGGTTAAAACTATGTCTGCTGACGGCGGCCTTTTTGAACCGAGATCGGGATCACTGAACACAATTTTGGAAGTTGACCACCTAAGGACCACCGATGACATGTTTGCTATATTGGCTTACTAGTTTCAGAGGAGAAGATTTTAAAACATTTTTTCCCATAGGGTCCCATGTTAAAACTACAGTATGTCTGCTGAAGGTGGCCATCTTGGATGGAGGTCAGGGTCACTGGACACAATTTTGAAAATTGACCACTTAAGGACCATCCGTGCCATGTTTGCTTTAAATTGGCTTACTGGTTTCAGAGAAGAAGATTTTTAAATATATTTCCCATAGGGTCCTATGTTAAAACTATGTTCGCTGATGGTTGCCATCTTGGATGGAGGTCGGGTCACAGGACATAATTTTGAAAGTTGACCACCTAAGGACCATTCATCCCATGTTTGCTTTAAACTGACTTACTGGTTTCAGAGGAGAAGACTTTTAAACATTTTTTCCATAGGGTCCAATGTTAAAATTAAGTCGAGTCATGGTGGTCATCTTGAATTTCCGATCAGCAAACGATTCACAACTTCAGTACAGGACCACCCAATGATCATTCCTGCAAAGCCACAATTCAATTGGCTTAGTGGTTTCTAACAAGAAGATTTTTAAAATTTCGACCAATCAGAACACATTATGGGCCCTGGCAGCCATGTTGGATTTCCCATCAGCGCCAAAAACAAAAATCTTGTATATGACCATCCAATGAACATTTCTGCCAAGTTTGGTTCAAATCTGTTTTGTGGTTTCAGAAAAAAAGATGAAAATGTGAAATTCTCATAGGGTCCAATGTTAAACTAAGTCGAGTCATGGCGGCCATCTTGAATTTCCGATCGGCAAATGATTCACAAGTTTAGTACGGGACCACCCAATGATCATTCCTGCAAAGTCACAATTCAATTGGCTTAGTGGTTTCTAACAAGAAGATTTTTAAAATTTCGACCAATCAGAACACATTATGGGCCCTTGCAGCCATGTTGGATTTCCGATCAGCGCCAAAAACAAAAATCTTGTATATGACCATCCAATGAACATTTCTGCCAAGTTTGATTCAAATCTGTTTTGTGGTTTCAGAAAAAAAGATGAAAATGTGAAATTCCCATAGGGTCCTATGTTAAACTAAGTCGAGTCATGGCGGCCATATTGAATTTCCGATCGGTAAACGATTCACAAGTTTAGTACAGGACCACCCAATGATCATTCCTGCAAAGTCACCATTCAATTGGCTAAGTGGTTTCTAACAAGAAGATTTTTAAAATTTCGACCAATCAGAACACATTATGGACCCTGGCAGCCATGTTGGATTTCGAATCAGCACCAAAATCACAAATCTGGTAGAGGACCATCTAATGAATATTTCTGGCAAGTTTGGTTGAAATCTGTTCAGCGGTTTCAGAGAAGAAGATTTAAATGTGAAAAGCTTACGGACGGACGGACGACTACCCATGACAAAAGCTCATCTGGCCTAGGCCAGATGAGCTAAAAATGAGGGTTACTGGCATTCCAAGCTCAAAATTTAAATTTGAAAATTGAAGGGAAAATGGCATTTTTGGGGCAAAATTTATATAGACACCATAAATATTA
The DNA here is from genome assembly GCA_963680875.1 of Bathymodiolus brooksi. NCBI lineage: Eukaryota > Metazoa > Mollusca > Bivalvia > Mytilida > Modiolidae > Bathymodiolus > Bathymodiolus brooksi. Next base: position 102,800,464 of record OY804586.1, read on the forward strand.
TTATCAAAAAAATGCAATCCTCAAGACCAGTACATAATCCAAACTCTAGAATTAATGATAAAACTTTATACAATTATTTTATCAATGATTGGGAACAAAATCTTGCACAACATTCCAATGGTAAATTGTGTACATATGTAACATTCAAAACTAATTTTGGATGTGAAAAATATTTGTCTATTATTTCAAGTTTTGATCTTAGAAGATGTTTGTCAAGATTACGTCTGTCAGCTCATGGACTTCGTATCAGGGTACTCCCCGGCACAATATAATATGTCCCAGATGTGATAGCGGTGAAGTTGAAGATGAAAAGCATTTTTTCTTTAACTGCAATTCCTTGATATTACAACAAAATAAACTACTTTCATGTATAGATGCAAATTGTGTTCAATTTAAAACTCTCGATAATAAAAACAAACTAATTTGGCCAATGAATAGTGAAAACAAAGATGTTCTTCTAGAGTTGTGTAATTTTATCAAGAATAACGAAAAGCACACTTAGTACTGATATTACTTATGAACTGGGACATTGTTTCATTGTGGCTGCATCGGACATTCAATAAATCATATTTATAACCCTCTACTTCTTGGTGGTGACTGCAAATATTATATGAATTTAGGTCCTTTTAGCATCAACCCTTGGTGTCCCCTGCATTTGAATAACTATTGCAATTGCTCATGTGCTTGGGGCACGCAGTCTTCACGCTTAACTTTTTACCTTACAAGCCCACCGGGCCTGTAAGTTCAAATATTTACAGGCCCACCATCAATTCTACAGGCCCGAATTTGAAAACTACATTAATGACCATTAATTCAAACCACAAAAACTCAAAACATAATGATGTACCAAATATTATGTGGACATGTCAATTATGCATTAGGTTAGACCAGAATGCAAGTAAAAAAAAAACAAAAAACACTTTATTTTGGATTCATGTAAAATTAATCTCCTGAAAATTCTAAAATCATATTGTTAATAGCATCCTCAGTATATTCCATATCACCACTGTCAAACTTGTGGTGTCATCATTGCGTGCGACATATAATTTGGTGATAATTTTTAATATGTACCCCCCCACCCCCCTTTTTTTTAAATATCACTATGATTTGAATTAATACCATACAAAATGCAAAACGTTATATTTGTGTAGCCTTCAGCAGAAGAAATATGTATATGCCAATTTGCTCAACGGTCCAACTATATATAGATAGATAAGGGAATGCAAACATAGCACGAACGTATATATTGACGGAATATTGACGCCAACAGTCATAAACTGAAGCAAGTAAAGATTGTAATTATTATTTGTCAGACCTCAAATCAGAGTGCAACAATGGAACAAAACTACTGTATTTCAAAGTCTATTTTCTAACTGCAGAGGTATTAACGTAGACACAGGTCTGTCAGCAACAGTTCTATAAATAGATCGCAATTAATTAAAAAAAATACCGATCGGATTTGGAAGTGGATCGAAAAAAATCTGAAGTGTCTCCGTGCATTTCAACGAATTTTGAATGACCAACCTTCTCAAATATGAACATATTATATATGAGAACTCAGACTTTATGTCACAGGATTGAAAAAAAAATCAAAAGTTTGTTTGGTTAAAAGTAGCTTCGATCAACATTTCCCGTAGCACAGTGTCTGATTGCGCACCCTTTCTCGTGGTGCCATCTTTATTTGATATTGAACAAAATTAAAGTTTCCTTAAACCGAAATGGATTACTTTTCAAGAAAGTCACTATCAAAATACTTAATGAATACCATAGAATTCAATAAACACGATGTCGATATTTTCATAAATGGCACGTGGCAAACATACGCGGGCAACATATGGCAACTCTTTAAAATTACAAGGCTACTTGAACTTCGCTTTTGACCAACGAGAAATCGAAGTCAACCTTCACAAGGCAACTACTTCGCCCTCTAACGTGAACCTGCTTCTCGTCCTTTTATAAAACCTACATGATGGTAAACATATCAACCAATCAAATTGCAAAAAACAGACACACCTAAATCTATTTCGAATATCGGAAATTCTTAAAAGGACTTGTTTGCCTACCCATTTTTTGCATTGACTCGGCAGCAACTGAAAACGGAGAACAATAAACTAAATATCTTATGAAATCAATTTTTGAAACTATGACCTTTTTTTTCACCGGCCCGTCGGACTTGTGGAACTACTCATTTTATACGCCCGTGTACAATTTTACACGCTACAGACTTAAGACTACCGCCTAATTTCGAAGACTGGGCACGAGGACTCATTTATTCATATTTATGATATATATATAGTACATGTCATGACATGCGTCACACTCTTAAATTATAGTAGATTCACATATTTAGCTTATTAACAAGTCCTTTTAGCATCGACCCTTGGTGTCCCCTGCATTTGAATAACTATTGCATTTGTTCGAGTGCTTGGGACACGAGGAGGACTTTCTCATTTATGTTTTTGTTTTTATTTATATAGTACATATGTGGAGAAATTCAGTATTGGGACAAATGGAGAAGTTGTCAATAAAATGTTTTTTTCTGACTTCATGCTTTAGTTCTGATTGTGAACCAATGCACATTACATTACATGTACATCATTGAAATAAAATTAACAAAAATCTGTTGAAAAAGTGAAAAACTTATGTTTGACAATCGTTTTTCCCCGCAAAATCCACAAAATTTTGGGCGAAATTTGTGACATTTGCAATGGGTTGCTATAATGTAACTATTACAAGTAAAAATAGTGGCACTTTTGAAAGTGCCAGCTTATTTGGACAGATATATTGATAAAACTTTTGTATTTAATGAATTAATTATTTTTTCGTAAGGAGGAATATATATTTTTGTTTCTAAAGTTTCATGTTATGTTCATAACCAATGGTGTCCTTCAAAATGATCTACGATGATTCAGAATGATTTAATGAATTTGATCAGTGTGCAGGGGCGTAGCTACCGTAAGGCACTTTAGGCAGGTGTCTACACATAATTTCCCCCCCATTGTTTTATTGATGAAAAATGACAAACAATGCATTACATATTTAATTATGTCTGTTTTATGTTTATTGTACTGATGACAAGCTTCCACAAGTTGAAAGATAAACATTTGCATTGAGTACTGTGACCTTAACTAACTCTTTGAAATTGACAGTTCATTTTATCTTCAAAGGCTTTGTCTTGACATAAAATAAAACACATTTTGTTTTTCACAGCTTTTTAACATCTGAATCTAGAAATGAATTGATATATTTACTAGATTGTCATTGACCGTCAAGAGAACTGTTGTCGGGCTAATGGCTTGCAGTGTAAACATGTCTGGCTCTAAACCTAAACTTAAAGTTACAACTTTGGATGAAATGTCTAAAAAGATAAGCTCCACACATTAACAGATTAGACAACTAATTCAATCTTTGATTCTTTTCGTACAGATATTGGCGACAGACAAGGGTTTCTTAATGAAGTTGCTAGGTGGGAAACACGCTGGAATATGGTTGATGGGCAAAAACCACAAACATTACTGGAGACACTCAATGTCACAAACCAAAACTTGTACCCTAATATTTATGCAATTCTTACAGTATTGATAACAATGCCAGTGTCTTCGGTGTCTAGCGAGCGTTCACTCAGTGCGATGCTCCGCGTGAAAACTGTCTTAGAGCTACAATGGTTGATGAGAGATTATCAAATTTATCGTTGTTACACATCCACAGAACAAGACATCTATAAAGCGTCGAAGATATTATCAACAAAGGACTGGGAGCTATAAGGGCCAAAATCGGCCCCACCTCAGATGTCGATAACATTTTCTCCAAAATGTATTCACAATATGTGCTTTTCAGAAATATATACAGTTAGTTAATATGTGCATCTAATTCCTCACAGCGGACCGACAAAGTCAGGTAATGAAAAGCACTGAACGCCATTTTTTTCAGAATACAGAACGTACGTATCATTGTATTATAATGCATATCTATAAAAAAAAAAACACAAAAAACAGAGCACAAAGCATAATAAAACTCAGTAAGCAAAGCATAAATTTTACTTAATATGCAATGTGGATTGATTTCAGGAATAAAAACATGTTCCGAAACTGTATTATGAAATTAAAGTGAACGAATAGTAATGTCGCAACGTCACCCATTTTCGACGGTTTGTTTCACGTGATAAAATCTCTCGTTATTTTGATCGCTTCATTTGTCAGAGTTATACTATGATGCTGAAATTGCATGAATGAACTCAAGAAATCTGATCTAAAAATGTCATCTTTAAATGTAAGAACTACGTACCACATCTATTATTTCACGTTCAAATTGTATTTTTTCGTAATTCATTTTTACGTCACCTTAACAAAGCTTTAATCATTTAAAAAATATATCTCATACAGACCAATTTTGGTTTCATCGTCTGCTATGACATTGATAATGTACATATTATTGAGGTCATATCAATTCAGAAACTTAATATTAACATTGATTGTCGAAAATTTGGTATTAATCTTAAAGAAGTAATAGATAGATTTATTTGCAAGGGCGATCCAGGGGGGGGGGGCGTACCCGGCACGCCCCCCCCCTAAAATTGGAAAAAAATATGATTTTTTTAATCGTGATTTTTCACACGAAATACCAAAAAATTTACGCGCCTCCCTCCACTCGGCGCAATTTTTTTTAGGTGTGTCCCCCCCTAACTTGAAATCCTGGATCCGCCCCTGATTTGGAAAATATAACTTTGTCATATTTGAAAACAAGAGGCTCCCAGGAGCCTGTAATCGCTCACCTGGATCAAAGCTGCTTTCAATAACAACGCAACTGCACTGTGGTGGCCATCTTGGTGGGAGAGCGCGACTGCCGGACACAATTTTGGAAGAGGACCACCCAATGACTATTCCATCAAATTTTGGTTCTAATTGAGCTACTGGTCAGGGTTCTCAAAAAGTTTTAAAGTAGATGGAGAATTTTTGGAAGTAGGCGGAAACTGGACATGCCATAGGCATGTTAGGCATGTCCCCGAGCGCCGAGGGGGTGAGTCAGAGAGGGTGGTGTCCCCCTTCTTGGTTGGTGGGGGGTCCTCCCGCTGAAAATTTTGAAATTCTAGATGGCAGGAGATGCAATCTGGGCATATATTTGAGGAAAATGAAGCTTTTAATTGGTCTCAAAAATGCAGGTTTTTTAGAGTGAATTTTTGTTCCTCTCAAAGAGAAATTGAAGAAATCCAAGCTAGTTAACATGCCACAAAATTAGAACCGACTGACAGTGCCATGGCAAACACTGAATACACCTGTAGATGTTAGGATAACATCTTGGCATCATGGTTTTTTATTCATTACCGGAAATCGGTAACTTCTAATATATTCCAATTTCGGGATGACTCCGAATCAAAATCTGCGATCAACAAAACGTTTTGCGGTCATAGGTTACACTGGTTCAAAAAGACGGTAACATTTCAGTTTACCAACTTCTATTTTTATTTTTGACAAATTTGTAGACGGCGCTCAACCAGAAGTAGCCGGTGAAATCGCCGGTCGCCGGCACATTTTGAGAACCCTGCTGGTTCCAGACAAGATGGTTTTTATGTGAATTTCCCATAGGTTCCTATGTTAAACTAAGTTCGGCCGTGGGGGCTATCTTGGTCGAAGGGTCGGACACATTTTTGGAAGAGAACCCATCCAATGACTATTTCATCAACATTTTGTTCTTATTGAGCAAATGGTTTCAGACAAGAAGATTTTTATGGGAATTTCCCATAGGGTCCTATAAATGTTAAATTAAGTTCAGCTGTGGCGGCCTTCTTGGTCAGAGGTCTCAAATGCCAGACATAGTTTTGGAAGGGGACCACCCAAGGACCATTTCAGTAAAGTGTGGTTGATATTGGCTCAGTAGTTTCAGAGGAGAAGATTTTTATTTTAATATCATCCCCCCTTTTTTCTATATTTAGCTTGGTGCCAGCTTGGTTGGAAGTCGGGATCACCGGACACAATTTTGGAAGGGGGCCATCCAAGGATCATTCCACAAAAGTTTGGTTGCAATTGGCCCAGTGGTTTCTGAGGAGAAGATTTTTATGTGAATTTCCCATAGAGTCCTATGTTAAGCTAAGTTCGGCTGTGGGGACCATCTTGGTCGAAGGGCCGAACCGCCGGACACATTTTTGGAAGAGAACCATCCAATGACTATTTCATCAAAATTTTGTTCTTATTGAGCAAATGGTTTCAGACAAGAAGATTTTTGTTGGAATTTCCCATAGGGTCCTATGTTAAATTAAGTTTGGCTGTGGTGGCCATCTTGGTTGGTGTTCTGAAATGCCGGACACAATATTGGAAGAGGACCACCCAAGAATCATTTCAGCAAAGTTTGGTTGAGATTGGCTCAGTAGTTTCAGAGAAGATTTTTTTATAAATTTCATCCCCCCTTTGTTCTTATTTGCATCATCGGTGAAAATCGGCAAAAGTTCAAGGTTCATAAAAAAATCCCGTAATATATGTTAAAAAGCTCATCATTATGCTTACACAGTTCAAATTTGGGCACATTCTGGCTTAAAATAGAGCAGTTTTGGCCATTTGAAGAAATTTCTATTTTTAGTAACGGCGGCCATCTTGGATACAGGACGGTGCTGACGGACACAATTTTGAAAGGGGAATACCTAAGGATCATTCAGACAAAGTTTGGTTGAAATTGGCCAAGTGGTTTCTAACAAGAAGATTTTTAAATGATGTTTTGCTTATTTATGCCTAATTTGCATAATCTGTCAAAATCGGCAAAAGTTCAAAGTTCATAAAAAATCCCATAATATATGTTAAAAAGCTCATCATTATGCTTATACAGTTCAAATTTGGACACATTCTTGCTTAAAATAAAGCAGTTTTGGCCATTTGAAGAAATTTCTATTTTTAGTAATGGCGGCCATCTTGGATTGAGGGCATGGCTATCGACATAATTTTGAACGGGACCAACCCAGGGACCATCCCTGCCAGGTTTGGTTTAATTTGGTTCAGCGGTTTCAGAGAAGATTTAAATGTGATCTTTTATCAAAATATGCCCAATTTGCATAATCGGTATAAATCAGCTGAAAGAAAAATTTCACAGATAACCCCGGAATATATGTTAAACTACTCATTGCCATGTAGCTGCAGTTAAATTTGAGCTCATTTTGGTTTATACTAAAGCAGCAATGGACAATTGAAGAAATTTCTATTTTTAGTAACAGCAGCCATCTTGAATGGAGGGTGGGGCTGTCGGACACAATTTTGAAAGGGACCCACCCAGTGATCATCCCTGCCAGGTTTGGTTTAATTTGGTTCAGCGGTTTCAGAGGAGAAGATTTAAATGTGATCTTTTATCAAAATATGGCTAATTTGCATAATCGGTATAAATCAGCTGAAAGAAAAATTTCACAGAAAAACCAGGAATATATGTTAAACTACTCCTTGCCATGTAGCTCCGGTTAAAATTTGAGCTCATTTTGACTTGTACTAAAGCAGCAATGGACAATTAAAATTTCATCCCCCCCCTTTTTTCTATTTTTAGCTTGGTGGCCATCTTGGTTGGAAGTTGGGATCACCGGACACAATTTTGGAAAGGGGCCATCCAAGGACCATTCCACCAAAGTTTGGTTCAAATTGGCTCAGTGGCTTCAGAGGAATTGATTAAAATGTGAAAAGTTAACGGACGGACGACAGACGACGGACGCTCAGTGGTGACAATAGCTCACCTGACCATTTGGGTCAGGTGAGCTAAAAACATATAAAAAACAATAATTTCGAATTACCTGTATAACACGAAGAAAGACAACAAAACTCTTACAAGTAGTGCTATCAGTTATTTCGTAAAATGTGCATCGTATGCAATTTCCCTGAACAGTGATAATGCGGAATCATTAAAGACAAACTTAGCTGCCATTGTTCCTCACGTTTTTGGCGAACATGCCAATTGCAATGCATCTTGGTGTGGCTATATGAAGAATCCGAATACATATAAGTATAGTGGATTGCCGGGAGGTTGTGATTTATCGGATCAGTTGTTAATTCATGTCTGATTTTGATAATTTTTATATCAATAAATTCAGAATTTAATGTAGTTTTACTCTATAATTTCAAAATAATTTTCTATGGGAAACATTTTGAGAATACACAAGTTAAACTCACAACTAAATTAATTTCTTTCCAAACACAATGCAATGATAGTACTTTTGTAGACAAATTATTTTAGTCTGTGTTTAAATCATGTCGATTTGATAAATATGCTTTAAAAAAAAATGGATAATATGAAGCAGCCAGCTACAATACTGGTATTACCAGTATTTTACCAGAATCTTCCAGTATCTGCAATACTGGTACAGATACTGGTAAATACTAGTATCCCAGTATCTTCCAGTATCTGCAATACTAGTATCCCAGTATCTTCCAGTATCTGCAATACTAGATGATACTGGTCATTGCCAAAATATGAGTATTGCAGATACCGGAAGATTCTGGGAAATACTGGTTATACCAGAATTGCAGATACTGGAAGATTCTGAAAAATACTGGTTATACCAGAATTGCAGATACTGGAAGATTCTGGAAAATACTGGTTATACCAGTATTGCAGAAACTGGAAGATTAGCTACGAAGTTGCGGAATGTACTTGTATATTGTGCATAGATAAACGATTCTGGTATTCCAGTATTGTAAATGCACGATACCAGTCTTCACGCTAACCCACTTGCCCGAAGCCCGAGACAAGTAAAACTGGTTTCGGACAAGTGAAAATTATGAAAGAATTTGTTTGAATAAATAGATTTTTTTTCTTCTAAATTTGGGTTTCAGGCAAGTAGGTGAAAAAAACTAAGGCAAAGACTGCGATACTGGTACATCCAGTATTGTATATATAGGATACTGGATTTCCGGTATTGTAACATTACAATACTGGTATTTCTAGTATTGTACAGTGTAACAATACTAGTATTACCAGTATTGTAATATTTACAATACTGGTATTTCCAGTATTGTAAATATTATAATACATGTACTAGTAATACCAGTATTGTAAATATTATAATACTAGTAATACCAGTATTGTAAATATTACAATACTGGTATTACCGGTATTGCGGCCGGCTGCTTCATATTACCCAAGTTATTTAAAAATTACTACTATAAACTCCATATCTTTCTGCTTTTGTTGATCAAATGATTATCGAAATCGGACATGTTTTGACCTCGAGATAATACTTTGAAAAACTTTTTAAATATAGGGAAAATTGGAAGTGTCCGAATACTTTTGTCCACTGTCTGTATATACAGCAATAAATGGGAAATGCAGAAAAGTCACCGACAAAATGAATAAGGTGTTCAATGATCCACAAAATCAAAATTCTGCTTAAACTGGCTTAATACACAACAATTTCTGTGAAACAAATTCATTTTCATTTATCTTACAACCTTAGTTGTCAATCTTTGGTTGTAAAGGTCAATAACCTTTCATATTTTACATTTACTCACATTATGGATATCTGTAACTTTTTGATTTAATATTTTCAAAAAATCATTTTTAACAATTAATAGATAATTTGTATGATGAACAGATCTCTTTCTTAGAAGTTTCTCTTATTCTTGAGCAGTATTCAGGGGGAAATGTTTTCATTTTTCTTTTGAATTTTTTTGTTAGATACAATGCAAAAAATTAAGTAGAATCCAGGTAATAATATTTCAATTTGAAATGTGAATGAATGCATAGGCAGTGGAACCAAATTGAAATGGGGTGGGGTGGGGACTGAAACTTTTCCCCTTAAAATCTGGAAATCTGGGGGGGGGGGGGGGGAGCAAAAGCAACTGACAATAAATAATGGAACAAGTGCTTATATACATTTTGTGTGTCCAGCGTAACAGAATGAACTCAAAGGGAATAGGGTTTATTTTCAGTTGTCATATGTCGTCGTCATCATTAGCGTCACTTTTTCTTTAACTCACATCTGCTAAACCACATGCTAGAAATCATCCACATTCCACATTTTTATACAATCTTTTCCCAGACATGAAGTTGTGCACTTGTTATCATATTTTTTTTATTTTTTGTGGTTTCCTACATCAAAATATGAATTTTCGGGGTCAGAAGGGGTACCCATCTCTTATCGACAACTACTCCTAGACTACTCAACAGAATCCAACCAAACTTGCACATAATATTTATCAGATACTGAAGTTGTGCACCTTTTTTTTTTATTTCAAAATTGTTTAGGGTTTCCCACATCAAAACATGGATTTTCATATATTCATTTGCATCATGTTGAATAATGAAATAGTTTTACATTATTTTTATTGCATCTTGTGTTTCAAATTTCATGTTTAAAATATTAGTCTTGTTTTGTCCTATATCTGATAGTGGTGTGACTTTCAAATAGATGACTGTTATCTAATCACATTCAAGAGGAAGTGGCAGGATTTTGCAACATACAATAAGTTGCTCTCAGGATTTTGCAGGAACCTGCTTATCTGTGATAGATATTAAAAGAATTAAAAACAAACATGATAGGAATATATTAAGATTAAGTTATTTGCTCTACCACTGTTATGAATGTTAAAGATTGAAAAAAAAAGAAAAAAAAAACAACATTCAATTTTCAGTCTCTTTAGATATAGAAACTGTTTTGTTTAAAAGTTTCATTTCAATATGAGTGATGTTATTTTATTTATTCTAATTTATCAATGAGCATATAATAAATTAGTATAATCATGGAACGAAAGTATTTTTTTATTATTATCATAGCTTAATTTGAAAACAAAAAATGTTTTACTGGATATGATAATTTTGACAGGTAAGATAGGTTAAAAACTATTTGACACCTTTATAATAAGAACAAGAATTATAAATTAAAATGTACATTTTGTATTTAGATTTTAGATGTCGACTACAAAAGAGTTCAGTACTAATGAAAAAAGATTGGGTCGATTAATTAACAAATCAGTATTTAGGCTATCAGGACAGAACTTTTAATAAAAAAGAGATATGTTGGATAATCAAGTCAAAGGAAATCCAAGGACAGCACAAAACTATAGCTATAATGAACATATTAAACAAAAATAAACCATAAGATTATTTATCATTTATCATAGCTTCATAAAGGTGAGCATATCATGCTGTAAATGTGGCACCTGTAGAGCTATTCATTGCTATAATCAGTTGTAAGTGGAAAGATCCATCATTTAACAATTTATCAGCCACAAAACAGTTAGAGCAAATGATATCATGCCAAAAGTCTGACAAGTTCATGATCAGACAGAAGGAAAAATAACAGTTGAACTGTATCAGTGAACATCTTGTACCGTTAGTTTTATGTGTTGAAATTCTTGCGTTGATGCCATTGCATAAGCGATTTGTTTGCATGAGGCAGAGTCACGTGACCGATATATAAATATTCATGACTAATTTGTGATGTAGAAGCCGATCTTTGCTGTTTTATTGAGAAAGTTTGAATTTTCCATGAGAATAAACCCTGTCCTTCTGTAAACCCCTCCCAAGCCCCTTGCCAGGCCTCCATGTGAAAAAAGAAGGAACTTAGCAAAAACAATGTATCCAAACTTCATGTGGGGACTAAGAACACAGTCTCTAACTACGCTTTGGAGACTCAATGATACATAGTATGTAACACAGTATTTCCTGTATCAAAAGTTCTATCTGCTTTCATTTTATTTATTTATTTATTGAATATAGTTTATTACTATTTTTTTCATTTTTTTTTTTTTGATAAATCCTTTAGAATTTTCTTGAACATAGAATAACTTATCTTTTAAAATAACAATGTACATAATACATTTGTAGATGTATAAATGTTGGCTATAAAGTTTCTTAAACACATTAAATCCATGTAAAAACTATACATTAGGTGTTGCAGGTGTCAGGATCAATTAAGTTCTCAGCAAATATCTATACTATAGGTGTCAAACCAGTAATTCAACCAATCAGAGCTAAGAACATAAAAGTAGTCCCTTTTAAAGAAAAAAGTTCCTTTCACTTTGTTGTATTGTGACAAATACTGAATGGAATGGAATAATTAAATTGATAATTGAAGTTAAATGTATAAGGATTATTTTGAGCCCACATTTGACTGATTTAGTTGTATTTTAATATGGATATGGAGGATTTGATGCATGACCTATAAATAGGGAATTTCTGGGGGATGACAGAGCTATTTTTAGAGTAGGTATTTTCCATAGCCTGGCATTTCACTGCAAGACTTTAAACATGGCCTGATATTTTGACAGAACGTAGAGGAATCATGGACGTTTCAGAAAATGTATGGTCTTCGAAAGGTTAAACTTAAGATAAAATGGCCAGGTAGGCTCGAAAAAACACAAATTTAGTAGAAAACCTTAAAGAAATTAATTATAGGTTTCACACCTACAGTAAAATATAGTAATGCAAATTTATGACTGATAGCAACTGATAACACCCAATATAGAATCTAAAATGCTTTGAAAACCTGCTTTATGCTGATTCATTAATCATTGCTACTGTTTCTTTTATCAATAAGATGACATATTTTATGACATCAGCCTTAGATAAAGGCTTGCAGCTGGCTAGCATGATCCTGCAAGCATCCTGGTTAGAATTAATCTATGATCCCTAATGTGAAATGCCAGATCAAAACTCTTATTGACATCATTTATCCAGGCTATGGAAACGATTATCTCCCTTGGCTATATACTCGGCCATTACAAAATATAGGGGGGTGCTAAAGTGTGCATCGTGTTGGGTAAATGAGTTTGCCAGACATTTATTTATGGATAAATTGTGACAAAATATGGATGTAATCAGGGGTGGATCCAGATTGTGGTTAGGGGGGCGTGAGTAGGCGAGGGGTCTGGGGACCAGCTGGTCCAGGGCAGAACCCTGGTAGGGGGCCCAGGGGGGCAAAGCCCCCCTAAAGCTCTGGGAATTTTAGAAATTACAGACATTTATTTGAACGACAATTTTGAACCAACCACAACATTTTTATCAGACCAAAAAAACTTGATTTTGAGTCTTAATTTTGTCGGATAATTGTTAACAGTATATTTTTGTCAGATTATAAGAACCTAAAGTAAAACTTTTTTTGAACAACTGTGATGCGAATTGTTCAACTCATGACTGATCGATCACGATATTTTAACCCTTCAAAGAACTATTGGTTTAGTTTTAACGCATTCCTCATTTCACTAATTGGTCTGTACTTTCGGTGCTTGTCCTTTCGGGTGGTTCTAGTTAATACTGCCCATCCGGATGGAGCTTTTCTTTTCGTCGTTTGATTCATTCATTGAAAACATATGATTCGACTGTTCTTGTTTATAGACAAACAAAAGCGGAAATTGTCGGCGAATCCATATATGAATCAACGAACACACCCAACGTGTATTTACAATGTGTAGGAATATTTTACTACAGGTCACGAGTTAACCATTCATGAAAAGTTGTTTGTTGAACTGCTTAATTAACGTTGTATAACATATGCTTTGCGAATTTTAGGGGGGCGCACGCCCCCCTCTAAATCCGCCTCTGGTAATAGTTTGAAATATATAATTTCCCAAGGAGGTTTGTATTATTTTACATTCAACATACATCTTCTTGTAAAATTTTGGATGTGAAGTAAAATACAATCAAATTTTGGGCCATATGTTACCAGCGAGCTGCTGGTAAGATCAGGATCAGAATCAGGAAGATTTTTAGCTTGACAAATTTTTCTGAATAGCTTTTTGTTCTTTGTAAGGTATTTTTACCTTAATAATTATATATAAAAACAGAAAATATAGGTTATATATTTTTATGAAATAAATTAATTAAAAAAAACACGTGTTTTCTTAGAATATGGTAAATCCGAGGATTTATGATATGCAAAGCAGATGTTTGTTTACAAACAATAATTATATATATAAGTGTATTTTGTAAGCAACTAATGGTACGTAGATACATTGTATCTAACATAGTTAACACTTAATCCAAATTTTATTTAGCATACATATGCATTTTGATTATTTCATTTTATGAATATAAATTGTTATTAAAAACAGAGGATCTATTTAGATCATAGATGGGCTTCACACTCCTACAGGAGTACAGACAGTATTGTAAAATATTTATTTCATTTTTTTTTAAATATAAGCTTATACATTTAAACAAACTGTGTTAATCACTATTGGTTCATTTTTTTTTTTACAAAAAGTTTTTCAGTAGTAATTTAATAATACTATACAGTACTATGATTATCTCCCTTTATTTAAATTCCTTAAAAAGCATTTTCCCCAATAATTATTGTTTATTCAACTTTTTGTATTTAATTGTTATATTTTGAAATTGTTATCAATATTAAACAATAATTTTTTTTTATGTTCATATTTATATGAATATTATAGTTGCAATTATTTAAATTAAATATACCTACCTTGAAGAATTTTCGATTTATTTATATAATCAACGCCCACTTTCTTATAAATAAATTGCCGAATTTCCTTCAATATTTTCCGTATATTACAATTATACTTCGGTATTTTCCCGACTTATTTCGATCGATTCTAAATTTGCATAGACAATTCAAATACGCCAAAAAATTATCCAATGAAAAGTTTCTCGATATACGAGAACTAGATGAGAATTTCCTTACTTATCATAAAATCCCGAGATACATCGAATGGTAAAATCGGCCATTTTCTAGCATCATTATTTGCTGATTCCATCCCCTTTCCCTATGACATCCCCTGATTTATCATGCTATGATGAAGTTCAAGGACATTGACAAAATCAAAGTCGTAATCCCAAAAACGCTTTAATGAACGGAAATATCAATATTTGAAATATAAGAACAAGAATCACTCCGGAACGGACACGTACAAATTATCGGAAATCAATTTGGCGCCAAATTTAAACTTGTCTTTTGTCCAAAATACGATAGAGGACTTGATTTAGGCTTTTGGGAAATACTGAAACCTTTGAAATGGACAAATATTACAAGCTTTTTGCTGATCTGGTTGAAAAGATCCACTAAAATTTTTATTTCTCTGTGAATTTAAATAAAATACTTTGCTTTATTTATATCACAGGCAGTGTGAGGCACTTGTTTCTGGTAAAAAAAAATACCTAGATACTGGTATATATAGTATCTAGGTATATTTTTTTTTACCAGAAACAAGGATTCATATAACACAAATATGAGTTATTACAATTTGTGTGGTATTGGATCACCACAACACAGTAATATTTCAAAAGGAAATGGGGGGGTACATATAAAAATCACTGGTATGCAAGATTCCAATCAAGGTAGACAGAAATAAAAATGTGACATTGAATATATGTCCTTAAGGTAGTTATGAATAAAAAAAAATCCAGAACAAATCAGTTCAGGCAGCTTTAACTATTTACTAATTTTGGCCAGTGTAACGTCAGAGGGGTCGCGAAACAATGTTTCGATTAATCGCAATTGACTTCTCCCAGAAGTCTCCCCCACTTCTCACTGTGAGCTCTCTGAAAGAGAAGTCACTTCTCCCTCTAATTTGAAAGTAGTGGGAGCCCTGGATAATTATTCTCTAGTTTTTGTAATTTTTATTAATTTTTTCGGACAACTAAAAGATTGAGTTGGACAAGTACTTTTTTTAGTTAGTTGTCCGAGGGGACAAGTTGAAAAATATGTTAACGTAGAGGCCTGTAATTACATGTGAAATCACAGGATGAGTCAAGTAATTACACATGAAACCACAGGATGAGTCAAATAATTACACGTGAAATCACAGGATGAGTCAAGTAATTACACATGAAACCACAGGATGAGTCAAATAATTACAGGAGAAATCACAGGATGAGTCAAGTAATTACACATGAAACCACAGGATGAGTCAAATAATTACACGTGAAATCACAGGTTGAGTCAAGTAATTACACATGAAACCACAGGATGAGTCAAATAATTACACGTTAAATCACAGGATGAGTCAAGTAATTACACGTGAAATCACTGGATGAGTCAAATAATTACACGTGAAATCACAGGATGAGTCAAGTAATTACACGTGAAATCACTGGATGAGTCAAATAATTACACGTGAAACCACAGGATGAGTCCATTAATTACACGTGAAATCAAAGGATAAGTCAAGTAATCACACGTGAAATCACAGGATAAGTCAAGTAATCACACGTGAAATCACAGGATGAGTCATGTAATCACACGTGAAATCACAGGATAAGTCAAGCAATCACACGTGAAATCACAGGATGAGTCACATTACACGTGAAATCAAAGGATAAGTCAAGTAATCACATGTGAAATCACAGGATAAGTCAAGTAATCACACGTGAAATCACAGGATGAGTCATGTAATCACACGTGAAATCACAGGATAAGTCACGTAATCACACGTGAAATCACAGGATGAGTCACATTACACGTGAAATCACAGGATGAGTCAGATAATTACATGTGAAATCACAGGATGAGGCAAGTAATTACCGTATTTTACGGACGATAGGTCGATTTCCCCCCCCCCCTCTCAACACGCTGGCTTCGACCTATCGTCCACATCGACTTAAAAAAGGATGAAGTTAAAAAAATCTGGAATCCCTAAAAAAAAATTATTTTGCTGGGTTTTTTTTTCTGAATAAGATTGAAATCGTCGATGTTCTTGGTGTTGTTTTTGTTTTAAATAAAGCAATAAAAGTATACTACTAATATGGGGTGCAATTCCGGGAAAAAATTTTCAACATCTGAAAAAAATCAATATTCAATGATTGAAGTGTTAGCGAAAATCAGTTCAAAATTGCAATTGTATTGTATATTAAAATATATACATAAAAAAATGTATGTTGTTGAAAAAAAAATCACAGGTTGGATCGTTTTACAATATAAAATTATTATCACAAAATATCAAAATATAGCTATAAATAGCTTTTCCATGAAACACGAGCATGCGCACGAGGTTGTAGTAAAAAATTACATTACATCTCACAATAAACGTGGAGAACAAGCTTTTTTATACTAAATATACTAAAAAATAATTATCGATTTCGTTAAATTAGAATGTTCTACACTTGAATTGGTCAATTAGGAACAAATAAAATAATTACCATGAGATAATCAACACAGGTGAACATCAGTCGGCACTTAATTATCCTGATCAGCTGATTGAAAATTTACTGGACCGAGACGATCACATAATTTGTGTACTATTATTAATTAAACACAGTTTAAAGGTATGTCAATACAACTGCACAAGGTGATACATTGTTTTGACAGCTTGATTATTTTATTGTATGAACATCCGTTTACCATCTATTTTGACACCCACAGATGGCCTGATTTGAATGTCATCGATGTCTGGCTTTACAAACCAGACTCCTCATAAAAAAACACAACCAAAACACAAGTTTAAAAACAAAATTTAATTTAATTTAACTTTCATAATTATTTCGTTTATGACACATAAGAATAATATTCTTGAGCTAATACTTACAGATACTTACCGAAGAACATCGTTATAGGACAAATGCTTGCCGATGTACAAAAAAAAATAACCCGTTCCATGTGACGATACTTACCCAAGTTATCATCGGCATCCTCGACCTATGGAATGCTTCGACCTATCTTAGTATTCCCCCAAAAATTTAGCCAAAAAGCAGCAATTCGACCTATCGTCCCCATCGACCTATAGTCCATAAAATCACAGGATAAGTCAAGTAATTATGCATATAATCACAGGATGAGTACAGTAATTACACGTGAAACAACAGGATGAGTCAAGTAATTACACGTGTAATCACAGGATGAGTCAAGTAATTACGTGTGAAATCACAGGATGCGTCAAATAATTACACGTGAAATCATAGGATGAACCAAATAATTACACGTGAAATCACAGGATCAATCAAATAATTACACATGAATCACAGGATGAGTTCAGTAATTACAAGTGAAATCACAGGATGAGTCAAATAACTATGCATTAAATCACAGGATTAGTCAAGTAATTACACGTGAAATCACAGGATGAGTCAAATAATTACATCTGAATTCTCAGGATCAGTCAAATAATTACAGGAGAAATCACAGGATGAGTCAAGTAATTACACGTGAATCAAAAGGATGAGTCAAGTAATTACACGTGAAAGAGCAGGATGAGTTAAGTAATTACACATGAAATCACAGGATGATTCAAGTAATTACACGTGAAATCACAGGATGAGTCAGATAATTACACATGAAACCACAGGATGAGTCAAGTAATTACCCGTGAAATTACAGGATAAGTCAAGTAATTATGCATGAAATCACAGGATAAGTCAAGTAATTACACGTAAAATCACAGGATGAGTCAAATAATTACAGGAGAAACCACAGGATGAGTCAAGTAATTACACGTGAAATCACAGGATGAGTCAAGTAATTACACGTGAAATCACAGGATGAGTCAAATAATTACACGTGAAATAACATGATGGGTCAGATAATTACATATTAAATCAATCACAGGATGAGTCAAGTAACTACACATGAAATCACAGGATTAGTCAAATAAATACAGGAGAAATCACAGGATGAGTCAAGAAATTACACATGAAATCACAGGATGAGTAAAATAATTACACGTGAAATCACAGGATCAGTCAAATAATTATGGGAGAAATCACAGAATGAGTCAAGCAATTACACGTGAAATCACAGGATAAGTCAAGTAATTACGCATGAAATCACAGGATAAGTCAAGTAATTACATGTGAAATCACAGGATGCGACAATTAGCTACACCTGAAATCACAGGATGAGTCAAATAATTACACGTGAAATCACAGGATGAGTCAAATAGTTATACCTGAATCACAGGATGAGTCAAATAATTGCACGTGAAATCACATGATGAGTCAAGTAATCACTCGTGAAATGATAGATGAGTCAGATAATTACACTTGAAATCACAGGATGAGTCAAGTAATTACACGTGAAATCACAGGATAAGTCAAGTAATTATGCATGAAATCACAGGATAAGTCAAGTAATTACACGTGAAATGACAGGATGAGTCAAGCAATTACACGTGAAATGACAGGATGAGTCAAATAAGTACACAGGAAACCACAGGATGAGTCAAATAATGACACGTGAAATCACAGGATCAGTCAAATAATAACAGGAGAAATCACAGGATGAGTCAAATAATTACACGTGAAATCACATGATGAGTCAAGTAATCACTCGTGAAATGATAGATGAGTCAGATAATTACACTTGAAATCACAGGATGAGTCAAGTAATTACATGTGAAATCACAGGATGCGACAATTAGCTACACCTGAAATCACAGGATGAGTCAAATAATTACACGTGAAATCACAGGATGAGTCAAATAGTTATACCTGAATCACAGGATGAGTCAAATAATTGCACGTGAAATCACATGATGAGTCAAGTAATCACTCGTGAAATGATAGATGAGTCAGATAATTACACTTGAAATCACAGGATGAGTCAAGTAATTACACGTGAAATCACAGGATAAGTCAAGTAATTATGCATGAAATCACAGGATAAGTCAAGTAATTACACGTGAAATGACAGGATGAGTCAAGTAATTACATGTGAAATCACAGGATGCGACAAATAGTTACACCTGAAATCACAGGATCAGTCAAATAATTACGGGAGAAATCACAGGATGAGTCAAGCAATTACACGTGAAATGACAGGATGAGTCAAATAATTACACGTGAAATCACAGGATCAGTCAAATAATTACGGGAGAAATCACAGGATGAGTCAAGCAATTACACGTGAAATGACAGGATGAGTCAAATAAGTACACAGGAAACCACAGGATGAGTCAAATAATGACACGTGAAATCACAGGATCAGTCAAATAATAACAGGAGAAATCACAGGATCAGTCAAATAATTACACGTGAAATCACATGATGAGTCAAGTAATCACTCGTGAAATGATAGATGAGTCAGATAATTACACTTGAAATCACAGGATGAGTCAAGTAATTACACGTGAAATCACAGAATAAGTCAAGTAATTATGCATGAAATCACAGGATAAGTCAAGTAATTACACGTGAAATGACAGGATGAGTCAAGTAATTACATGTGAAATCACAGGATGTGACAAATAGTTACACCTGAAATCACAGGATGAGTCAAATAATTGCACGTGAAATCACAGGATCAGTCAAATAATTACGGGAGAAATCACAGGATGAGTCAAGCAATTACACGTGAAATGACAGGATGAGTCAAATAAGTACACAGGAAACCACAGGATGAGTCAAATAATGACACGTGAAATCACAGGATCAGTCAAATAATAACAGGAGAAATCGCAGGATGAGCTAAGTAATTACACATGAAATCACAGGATGAGTCAAATTATTACATGTGAAATCACAGGATAAGTCAAGTAATTATGCATGAAATCACAGGATAAGTCAAGTAATCACACGTGAAATCACAGGATGAGTCATGTAATCACATGTTAAACAACAGGATGGGTCAAGTATTTACACATGAAATCACAGGATGAGTCAAGTAATCACTCATGAAATGATAGATGAGTCAGATAATTACACTTGAAATCACAGGAGGAGTCAAGTAATTACACGTGAAATCACAGGATAAGTCAAGTAATTATGCATGAAATCACAGGATAAGTGAAGTAATTACACGTGAAATGACAGGATGAGTCAAGTAATTACACCTGAAATCACAGGATGAGTCAAATAATTACACGTGAAATCACAGGATGAGTCAAATAGTTACACCTGAATCACAGGATGAGTCAAGTAATTGCACGTGAAACAACAGAATGAGTCAAGTAATTACACGTGAAACAACAGGATGAGTCGAGTAGTAACACGTGAAATCACAGGATGAGTCAGGTAATTACACGTGAAATCACAGGATGAGTCAAGTAATTACATGTGAAATCACAGGATGAGTCAAGTAATTGCACCTGAAATCGCAGGATGAGTGAAGTAATTACACATGAAATCACAGGATAAGTCAAGTAATTATCCATGAAATCACAGGATGAGTCAAGTAATTACACGTGAAATCACAGGATGAGTCAAGTAATTACTTGTGAAATCATAGGATGAGTCAAATAATAACATGTGAAATCACAGAATGAGTCAGGTAATTACATGTGAAATCACAGGAGGAGTCAAATAATTACAGGTGCAATCACAGGATGAGTCAAATAATTACGCGTGAAATCACTTTAGTCAGATATTTACACGTGAAATCACAGGATGAGTCAAATAACTACACATGATGAGTCAAATAATTGCATGTGAAATCACAGTATGAGTCAATTAATTACACGTGAAATCACAGGATGGGTCAAATAACTAAACGGGATTAGTCAAATCATTACATGTGAAATGACAGGATGAGTTAAATAATTACAGGTGAAATCACATGATGAGTCAAATAACTACATGGGATGAGTCAAATAATTACACATGAAATCACATGATGAGTCAGATAATTACACATGAAATCACGGGATGAGTCAAGTAATTACACGTGAAATCACAGGATGAGTCAAATAATTACAGGTGAAATCACAGGATGAGTCAGGTAATTACACATGAAATCACAGGATGAGTCAAGTAATTACACATGAAATCACAGGATGAGTCAAGTAATTACTCGTGAAATCATAGGATGAGTCAAATAATTACACGTGAAATCACATTAGTCAGATATTTACATGGGAAATCACAGGATGAGTCAAATAATTGCATGTGAAATCACAGGATGAGTCAAGTAATTACACATGAAATCATAGGATGAGTCAAATAATTACACGTGAAATCACATTAGTCAGATATTTACATGGGAAATCACAGGATGAGTCAAATAATTGCATGTGAAATCACAGGATGAGTCAAATACTTACACGTGAAATCACAGGATGAGTCAAATAATTACACGTGAAATCACAGGACGATTCAAATAACTACACGTGAATTCACAGGATGAGTCAAGTAATTACACGTGAAATCACATGATTAGTCAGATAATTACACGTGATATAACAGGATGTGTCAGATAATTACATGTGAACTCACATGATGAGTCAGATAATTTAAGGTGAAATCACAGGATGAGTAAGATAATTACACGTGAAATCACAGGATAAGTAAAGTAATTATGCATGAAATCACAGGATGAGTCAAGTAATTACACGTGAAATCACAGGATGAGTCAAGTAATTACTCGTGAAATCATAGAATGAGTCAAATAATTACATGTGAAATCACAGAATGAGACAAGTAATTACATGTGAAATCACAGAATGAGTCAGGTAATTACACGTGAAATGACAGGAGTCAAATAATTACAGGTACAATCACAGGATGAGTCGAGTAATTACACGTGAAATCACAGGATGGGTCAAATAACTACACAGGATTAGTCAAATCATTACATGTAAAATGACAGGATGAGTTAAATAATTACAGGTGAAATCACATGATGAATCAAATAACTACACAGGATGAGTCAAATAATTACATGTGAAATCAAAGAATGAGTCAAGTAATTACACGCGAAATCACAGGAGGAATCAAGTAATTACACGTGAAATCACAGGAGGAGTCAAGTAATTACACGTGAAATCACAGGATGAGTCAAATAATTACACGTGAAATCACAGGAGGAGTCAAATAAATACACATGAAATCACAGGACGAGTCAAATAACTACACGTGAAATCACAGGATGAGTCAGATAATTACACGTGAAATCAGAGAATGAGTCAAGTAATTACACGTGAAATCACATGATTAGTCAGATAATTACACGTGAAATCACGGGATGAGTCAAGTAATTACACAGGATGAGTCAAATAATTGCATGTGAAATCACAGTATGAGTCAAGTAATTACACGTGAAATCACAGGATTGGTCAAATAACTACACGGGATTAGTCAAATCATTACATGTGAAATGACAGGATGAGTTAAATAATTACAGGTGAAATCACATGATGAGTCAAATAACTACACGGGATGAGTCAAATAATTACACGTGAAATCACATGATGAGTCAGATAATTACACATGAAATCACGGGATGAGTCAAGTAATTACACGTGAAATCACAGGATGAGTCAAATAATTACAGGTGAAATCACAGGATGAGTCAGGTAATTACACGTGAAATCACAGGATGAGTCAAGTAATTACACATGAAATCACAGGATGAGTCAAGTAATTACTCGTGAAATCATAGGATGAGTCAAATAATTACACGTGAAATCACATTAGTCAGATATTTACATGGGAAATCACAGGATGAGTCAAATAATTGCATGTGAAATCACAGGATGAGTCAAGTAATTACACATGAAATCACAGGATGGGTCAAATAACTACACGGGATTAGTCAAATCATTACATGTGAAATCACAGGATGAGTTAAATAATTACAGGTGAAATCACATGATGAGTCAAATAACTACACAGGATGAGTCAAATAATTACATGTGAAATCAAAGAATGAGTCAAGTAATTACACGTGAAATCACAGGAGGAGTCAAATAATTACACGTGAAATCACAGGAGGAGTCAAGTAATTACACGTGAAATCACAGGATGAGTAAAATAATTCCACGTGAAATCACAGGATGAGTCAAATAATTACACATGAAATCACAGGACGAGTCAAATAACTACACGTGAAATCACAGGATGAGTCAGATAATTACACGTGAAATCAGAGAATGAGTCAAGTATTACACGTGAAATCACATGATTAGTCATATAATTACACGTGATATAACAGGATGTGTCAGATAATTACATGTGAACTCACATGATGAGTCAGATAATTACAGGTGAAATCACAGGATGAGTCAAATAATTGCATGTGAAATAACAGTACGAGTCAAGAAATTACACGTGAAATCACAGGATGGGTCAAATAATTACAGGTGAAATCACATGATGAGTCAAATAACTACACGGGATGAGTCAAGTAATTACTCGTGAAATCATAGGATGAGTCAAATAATTACACGTGAAATCACAGGATCAGTCAAGTAATTACACGTGAAATCACAGGATGAGTCAAGTAATTACTCGTGAAATCATAGGATGAGTCAAATAATTACACGTGAAATCACAGGAGGAGTCAAATAATTACAGGTACAATCACAGGATGAGTCAAGTAATTACACGTGAAATCACAGGATGGGTCAAATAACTACACAGGATTAGTCAAATCATTACATGTAAAATGACAGGATGAGTTAAATAATTACAGGTGAAATCACATGATGAATCAAATAACTACACAGGATGAGTCAAATAATTACATGTGAAATCAAAGAATGAGTCAAGTAATTACACGTGAAATCACAGGAGGAATCAAGTAATTACACGTGAAATCACAGGAGGAGTCAAGTAATTACACGTGAAATCACAGGATGAGTCAAATAATTACACGTGAAATCACAGGAGGAGTCAAATAAACACACATGAAATCACAGGACGAGTCAAATAACTACACGTGAAATCACAGGATGAGTCAGATAATTACACGTGAAATCAGAGAATGAGTCAAGTAATTACACGTGAAATCACATGATTAGTCAGATAATTACACGTGAAATCACGGGATGAGTCAAGTAATTACACGTGAAATCACAGGATGAGTCAAATAATTACACGTGAAATCACAGGATGGGTCAAATAACTACACGGGATTAGTCAAATCATTACACGTGAAATCACATGATGAGTCAGATAATTACAGGTGATATCACATTAGTCAGATAATTGCAGGTGAAATCACAGGATGAGTCAAATAATTACATGTGAAATCACAGGATGGGTCAAATAACTACACGGGATTAGTCAAATCATTACACGTGAAATCACATGATGAGTCAGATAATAACACATGAAATCACGGGATGAGTCAAGTAATTACACGTGAAATCACAGGATGAGTCAAATAATTACAGGTGAAATCACAGGATGAGTCAGGTAATTACACGTGAAATCACAGGATGAGTCAAGTAATTACACATGAAATCACAGGATGAGTCAAGTAATTACTCGTGAAATCATAGGATGAGTCAAATAATTACACGTGAAATCACATTAGTCAGATATTTACATGGGAAATCACAGGATGAGTCAAATAATTGCATGTGAAATCACAGGATGAGTCAAGTAATTACACATGAAATCACAGGATGGGTCAAATAACTACACGGGATTAGTCGAATCATTACATGTGAAATCACAGGATGAGTTAAATAATTACAGGTGAAATCACATGATGAGTCAAATAACTACACAGGATGAGTCAAATAATTACATGTGAAATCAAAGAATGAGTCAAGTAATTACACGTGAAATCACAGGAGGAGTCAAATAATTACACGTGAAATCACAGGATGAGTCAAATAATTCCACGTGAAATCACAGGATGAGTCAAATAATTACACATGAAATCACAGGACGAGTCAAATAACTACACGTGAAATCACAGGATGAGTCAGATAATTACACGTGAAAGCAGAGAATGAGTCAAGTATTACACGTGAAATCACATGATTAGTCATATAATTACACGTGATATAACAGGATGTGTCAGATAATTACATGTGAAATCAGAGAATGAGTCAAGTAATTACACGTGAAATCACATGATTAGTCAGATAATTACACGTGAAATCACGGGATGAGTCAAGTAATTACACGTGAAATCACAGGATGAGTCAAATAATTACAGGTGATATCACATTAGTCAGATAATTGCAGGTGAAATCACAGGATGAGTCAAATAATTACATGTGAAATCACAGGATGGGTCAAATAACTACACGGGATTAGTCAAATCATTACACGTGAAACCACATGAGTCAGATAATTACACGTGAAATCACGGGATGAGTCAAGTAATTACACGTGAAATCACAGGATGAGTCAAATAATTACACGTGAAATCACAGGATGAATCAGGTAATTACAGGTGAAATCACAGGATGAGTCAGGTAATTACACGTGAAATCACAGGATGAGTCAGATAATTACAGGTGATATCACATTAGTCAGATAATTGCAGGTGAAATCACAGGATGAGTCAAATAATTACACGTGAAATCACAGGATGAATCAAATAATTACAGGTGGAATCACAGGATGAGTCAAATAATTACACGTGAAATCACAGGAGTCAAGTAATTACACGTGAGATCACAGGATGAGTCAAATACTTACACGTGAAATCACAGGATGAGTCAAATAATTACACGTGAAATCACAGGACGATTCAAATAACTACACGTGAATTCACAGGATGAGTCAAGTAATTACACGTGAAATCACGGGATGAGTCAAGTAATTACACGTGAAATCACAGGATGAGTCAAATAATTACACGTGAAATCACATGATGAGTCAAGTAATTACACGTGAAATCACAGGATGAGTCAAATAATTACACGTGAAATCACAGGATGAATCAGGTAATTACAGGTGAAATCACAGGATGAGTCAGGTAATTACAGGTGAAATCACAGGATGAGTCAGATAATTACACGTGAAATCACAGGATGTGTCAAGTAATTACACGTGAAATCACAGGATGAGTCAGGTAATTACACGTGAAATCACAGGATGAGTCAGATAATTACAGGTGATATCACATTAGTCAGATAATTGCAGGTGAAATCACAGAATGAGTCAAGTAATTACACGTGAAATCACAGGATGAATCAAATAATTACAGGTGGAATCACAGGATGAGTCAAATAATTACACGTGAAATCACAGGAGTCAAGTAATTACACGTGAGATCACAGGATGAGTCAAATACTTACACGTGAAATCACAGGATGAGTCAAATAATTACACGTGAAATCACAGGACGATTCAAATAACTACACGTGAATTCACAGGATGAGTCAAGTAATTACACGTGAAATCACATGATTAGTCAGATAATTACACGTGATATAACAGGATGTGTCAGATAATTACATGTGAACTCACATGATGAGTCAGATAATTTAAGGTGAAATCACAGGATGAGTCAGATAATTACACGTGAAATCACAGGATAAGTAAAGTAATTATGCATGAAATCACAGGATGAGTCAAGTAATTACACGTGAAATCACAGGATGAGTCAAGTAATTACTTGTGAAATCATAGGATGAGTCAAATAATTACATGTGAAATCACAGAATGAGTCAGGTAATTACACGTGAAATCACAGGAGGAGTCAAATAATTACAGGTGCAACCACAGGATGAGTCAAATAATTACACGTGAAATCACATTAGTCAGATATTTACATGTGAAATCACAGGATGAGTCAAATAACTACACATGATGAGTCAAATAATTGCATGTGAAATCACAGGATGAGTCAAGTAATTACACGTGAAATCACAGGATGGGTCAAATAACTACACAGGATTAGTCAAATCATTACATGTAAAATGACAGGATGAGTTAAATAATTAGAGGTGAAATCACATGATGAATCAAATAACTACACAGGATGAGTCAAATAATTACATGTGAAATCAAAGAATGAGTCAAGTAATTACACGTGAAATCACAGGGGGAGTCAAGTAATTACACGTGAAATCACAGGAGGAGTCAAGTTATTACACGTGAAATCACAGGATGAGTCAAATAATTACACGTGAAATCACAGGATGAGTCAAATAAATACACATGAAATCACAGGACGAGTCAAATAACTACACGTGAAATCACAGGATGAGTCAGATAATTACACATGAAATCAGAGAATGAGTCAAGTAATTACACGTGAAATCACATGATTAGTCAGATAATTACACGCGAAATCACGGGATGAGTCAAGTAATTACACGTGAAATCACAGGATGAGTCAAATAATTACAGGTGAAATCACAGGATGAGTCAGGTAATTACAGGTGAAATCACAGGATGAGTCAGATAATTACAGGTGATATCACATTAGTCAGATAATTGCAGGTGAAATCACAGGATGAGTCAAATAATTACACGTGAATTCACAGGATCAGTCAAATAAATGCAGGAGAAATCACAGGTTGAGTCAAGCAATTACATGTGAAACAACAGGATGAGTCAAGTAATTACACATAAAATCACAGGAGAAGTCAAGTAATTACACATGAAATCACAAGATGAGTCAAGTAATTACTCGTGGAATTACAGGATGAGTCAGATAATTACACTTGAAATCACAGGATGAGTCAGATAATTACATGTGAAATCACAGGATGAGTCAAGTAATTACATGTGAAACAACAGGATAAGTCAAGTAATTACATGTGAAATCACATGATTATTCAGATAATTACAGGTGGAATCACATGAGGAGTCAAATAATTACACATGAAATCACACGATTAGTCAGATAATTACATGTGAAATCACAGGATGAGTCACATTACACGTGAAATCACAGGATGAGTCAGATAATTACATGTGAAATCACAGGATGAGTCAAGTAATTACACGTAAAATCACAGGATAAGTCAAGTAATTACGCATGTAATCACAGGATGAGTCCAGTAACTACACGTGAAACAACAGGATGAGTCAAGTAATAACACATGAAATCACAGGATGAGTCAAGTAATTATTCGTGAAATCACAGGATGAGTCAAGTAATTACACGTGAAATCACAGGATGAGTCAAATAATTACACATTAAATCATAGGATGAGTCAAACAATTACACGTGAAATCACAGGACGAGTCAAATAATTACATGTGAATTCAGAGGATCAGTCAAATAAATGCAGGAGAAATCACAGGTTGAGTCAAGCAATTACATGTGAAACAACAGGATGAGTCAAGTAATTACACGTGAAACAACAGGATGAGTCAAGTAATTACACATAAAATCACAGGAGAAGTCAAGTAATTACACGTGAAATCACAAGATGAGTCAAGTAATTACTCGTGGAATTACAGGATGAGTCAGATAATTACACGTGAAATCACAGGATGAGTCAGATAATTACATGTGAAATCACAGGATGAGTCAAGTAATTACAAGTGAAATCACATGATTAGTCAGATAATTACGCGTGAAATCACAGGATGAGTCAAATAATTTCATGTGAAATCACAGAATGAGTCAAATAATTACACGTGAAATCACACGATTAGTCAGATAATTACGCGTGAAATCACAGGATGAGTCAAATAATTACATGTGAAATCACAGAATGAGTCAAATAATTACACGTGAAATCACACGATTAGTCAGATAATTACACGCAAAATCACAGGATGAGTCAAATAATTACATGTGAAATCACAGAATGAGTCTAGTAATTACACATGAAATCACAGGATGAGTCAAATAATTACAGGTGAAATCATAGGATGAGTCAAATAACTACACGAGAAATCACATGATTAGTCAGATAATTACACGTGAAATCGCAAGATGAATCAAATAACTACACGTGATGAGTCAAATAATTACATGTGAAATCACAGGATGAGTCAAGTAATTACAGGTGAAATCACAGGATGAGTCAAATAATTACATGTGAAATCACAGGATGAGCTAAATAATTATACGTGAAATCACAGGACGAGTCAAATAACTACACGGGATGAGTAAAATAATTACACGTGAAATCAGAGGATGAGTCAGATAATTACACGTGTAATCACAAGATGAGTCAAGTAATTACACCTGAAATCACAGGATGAGTCAAATAATTACATGTGAAATCACAGAATGAGTCTAGTAATTACACATGAAATCACAGGATGAGTCAAATAATTACAGGTGAAATCATAGGATGAGTCAAATAACTACACGTGAAATCACATGATTAGTCAGATAATTACACGTGAAATCACAGGATGAGTCAAATAACTACATGTGATGAGTCAAACAAAATTACATGTGAAATCACAGGATGAGTCAAGTAATTACAGGTGAAATCACAGGATGAGTCAAATAATTACATGTGAAATCACAGGATGAGTCAAGTAATTACATGTGAAATCACAGGATGAGTCAAGTAATTACATGTGAAATCACAGGATGAGTCAAGTAATTACAGTCAAACCTGCCCTAACGGTCACCTTTGTATAGTGGTCACCTGGTCATAACGGTCACTTTCGTGCTCTCCCAGTGCGTTTTACTATATATTTTAATTCGATATAGCGGTCACCTGTTCAATGTGGTCAGCGGCCACCATTTATTGGTAATTTTCAGCATAAAACCTTTGTATAACGGTAATTGTTTTTTTTAAATAATACCGGAAGTGATTTCGGAAGATCGGTATTTTTCTCTAATGTACTAAAAATGCTGAGGTGTTACAAGTGTAACAAAACATATTGATTAATTTAATTAACTAAATAAACAAACTCTATTTTACATTTTGTGAATAATAAATTACTTGAATAACAGGTAATAACCGGGGGTTATTTGAGATTTTTATTCACTACAATGAGAGTAGAAATTCACTCATCAAAAATATTTTGCATCGGAAAGATTGTATTACGTATCTAGTGCATCATGTCAACATACGTAACTAGGAAAACTTTAAATTTAGACGATAAAGTGAAGGCTATAAATCTGTGTGATAGTGGGAAAAGTTGTCGGGCTGTGGCCGAGGAGATGGGTGTTGGTCGCACCCAGATCATGAACATTATAAAAAGAAAAAGTGAGATACTTGACGATTTTAAAAACAATATGCCCGGTTCAAGAAAACGTCAACGTCGTGTAACAGGAAATGAAGACATTAACCAATTATGCTGGGATTGGTTTCAAGAAGCAACTGGCAGAAGAATAAATATTAGCGGCCCATTGATACAGGAACAAGCTCTCAAGTTTGCTAAGGACCTTGGAGTAGATCAATTCAAAGCTTCAAATGGCTGGCTACAATCTTTTTTAAAGAGAAATAACATCGTTTTTCGTACACTGTCAGGTGAAAGTGGTGATGTAAATGTCACAATTGTATCCGAGTGGAAATCAAAATTACCAAATCTGATAAAGGATTATCATCCAAGAGATATTTATAATATGGATAAAACTGGTTTATTTAATATCACTTTGAGATAACTTCATCAACAATAAATGTAAACAAGAGTAAGTTCAGTAACATGACCACAAGAACAAAATAACAAGCAAACATAACAGGTAATTAAAAAATGTTTATTCACAACAAATGTACAATATCTTGTCGAAAATTCAAACCCTCCATATAAAGGTCACCTGTATATAGTGGTCATTTTGTCATTCTCTCCCAGGTGACCACTATAGACAGGTTTGACTGTACATGTGTTTCTCAACTTTTAGTTTTCTGTGTAGATCATTGTTTTTCCTTTTTCATTTGGGCTTTGTATTATCTGTGCTTCTAATATTCACGGCTTCTGATTACCCCTTTGGTATCTTCAACCATAAATATATCTAATAAACCATATCAGTGTCGAAACACTGTTTATAACTATCAATATACAGTTTAATTTGTTTACCGTGGTGCTATATCCGTTCTGTCATCCAATAGTTTTAAAGCAACTGTCGTCGATTCTCTTTTCACAGGAATTATTTCAATTTGACCTGAAAACAATGAAATATAAAATAAAATGTAAAACAGAACAGTTGAATATCTAATCGGATACCGTAGAAACGAAGGCAAATTCGGTACCCCTAACACAGATATATACATGACCGTTAATTTCCTGAAACGTCCCTTTTAGTAAAATAGTATCCACTCCTCACATTTGTTAAAAAGAATGTTGATTCCTAATCTAGAACTTTATACACAATATATTCATTCACTGTGATGCAGAAGTTGTATAATACTAGTTCTATGAAAGAATGTTGATATCCTCAACCACTATTTAATAATGGTTGATCGTACACTGGGCCATTGAAAGACATAATGCTCAACTTTGAAACAACATATATATTTGACCAATTATCTCTTGTCAACTGGACGTATGTACATGTAGTAGAATACACAAATGTACTTGGAAGGGAAAAAGCTGATCATAATGAAATGTTCTTAGAAGCTGACTTGTCAAATCTGATTATAATGACATGAGGAAGTGAAATATATAAGATGAAATATCGGGCTATTTGTAAGAAATTATAGAACAATTTGTAAACAGACAATATAAGCAAAAGCTATTCCAACAAGGCTACGTTGCTCATAAGTTGGAGTCTTCACTACAAATATTCTATGGTCGTCATCACGATCGGTTGACCGTTACAAAATATTTATACATTTGTATTTCAAATGACAATAGATTTTTCACTTTTTACGTAGATATTTTCTTCCCTCTATCACTGCCACGACTTTGACTTAGCTGTATATATATGAGTAATACGGCAGGAGCGGGAACTGCTTAACCTTTGCGAGCGATTTTCTGGTGTTGCTCATCTTTTTAGTTTTCTTTGTTGTCCTATTATGTGTCTTTATATTCTTAGTTCCGTGTTGTGCTGCCTGTTATGATTTCCGCATAAGAATGTTCGGTTCGTCTTTACCTGCAGTTGTTCATAGGAGGGCTCATGTCTTATTATTTTTGCTTTTGTTTTGTTTTGCTTTGTTTTTTTTACTTTATTTGGTATGTTTGCGTATAGTGGTGTTCAACATTTTGCTTTATCATATGTCTTTATGTTCTAAGTTTCCTGTCTTGTGTACACAATGTTGCCAGTTCTCTGGTTTATCATATGTCTTTATGTTCTAAGTTTCCTGTCTTGTGTACACAATGTTGCCAGTTCTCTGGATTGTTCATTCTTGATTGCCCCTTAAGTTTTTTCTAATGTTTATTGAGAAATCATGTATGTTTAAAATTTGTTAAATTTAAAAGAGATTTTGTCTTTTGTTGGATCAAAGGTAAAAGGGTAATTTCTGGCCAAACCAGAAATTGGGGACCATTACGAGATCACAATATATTAGCTGAAACAACTAAATTTAAGAAAAATAGAATTTTAATATTTTGTATATTGAAGTAACATTAATATTCAACATATTATAAACAGTTGTGATGATTTCAATTCTAATTATAGTCTTCTGTGTTGTGTCTGTAGATTATTTTTTGCTTCGTTTTTTTGTTGTCTTGTTCCCTATGTTGCCTGTGTCTCTGCATTGTCCATTGGTGTTACTGAAATATTGTTAAACACCCATAACCCCAAATCATAATTTTATTTGACAAATCCAGTTTTTGTTGATAAAATAAATGTTTTTGTTCATTAAAATATTTTTTCCCCATATGACACAGAACATTTCTACAAAAATGGAAGATACACCCAATTAAGGAAAAACAATAATTTATTATAGAAGAAATTAATATTGCAGAAATTTGATTTATTAACATCATACCTATATCATCCATACTGATTTTAAAATGGAAAACTATTTTCCGTGGCTCCGAAGGAATTAATGTACCTACAAATAAAAAAAAAATGCTTAAGCATTTTATTAATTATAATCTTTACATTAGCGTCTATTCGTCTTAAAGTAGCCTATTAGTCGGTAAATGTAAGAGAAACCGGAAGGGACAATCAAGAATGGACAATTTTGAAGGACAGTCAACGATGGGCATCATATTCAGAATGAAGACAAAACAAAAACACACCACATAATACTAAGAAAAATGAGAAAAACCAACCTCACAAAATACCAGATATGAATTCATGTGCTAGCGGAGGCTAAATCGTTCTTGTTTCTTATCAGATACACATCGTGTTATATTACATAAACAAACATCTATATTCAGAACAGTAATTAATTATATGAAGTTTCTAGAGAGAAACCTGTTGTATATAAACAATTCATAGTTTCTTCTTTGCGTTCATGATTATGAGAGAAAAATCAAACACAGAACTCACCCTTAGAATGGGAGGTAACTCTGTTCTTTGTATTTGAGTAATGTCTATCAACCAGCACCAGTTGTGTTTGTAGCTATGGCAACATGCACCCATATACCGTACTATATGATTTATTGTTTGTAAGCTTGTTCTGGTCAGTCATGCTGAAATACTTGAGGCACACGAGAAAAGGTGCTAACATATGACATTGTTATGGTTGCAATAACAGGAACCACTCTTCTGGTAGACATGAAACTACAATGGCCGGCAATACAATAAACAACAACAAGAACCACCTCTCTGGTAAACCCGATACAACCATTCACAACAACACGAACCACCTCTCTGGTAAATTGAAACAGTAGCTGTCGACTATTTGGAGGAAACGTAATAATACTACACATCCACAAACAAGACGAAACAGTAATGCTATATAACAGTAATATATATATATTATGTACCTTCAGGCGAAGAACAATATCTGCATTTCACATGTTCCAATTCAACCTGTGAACGGTACGCAAAAGCTTTGCTGAATTCGGACAGGACGTGTTCGTTGCCTAGAACATACTGGAGAAAAGTGAATGCCTTTTCAGACCTTGTTTTGTTTCCCAAGAAACATACTTGTGAAGCATACGATTGGGGATTGAGTGTTGCCACAATATTTAATCTTGCCAACGTATCCTGAATTATATCATCCTCAATTTCATCAAGGACCGTCTTGTAATTTGCTCTCAATGTGGTTTGATAACAGCCTACAATATATAAACACATTTTGTTATTTATTAAAAAAACAATTGTTTTGGTCTTTAAGTACAATAATGACAGTGATCTATTCTTCAGTGTATGCTTAGACTGAGTGAGTGAGTGGGTGATTGTTGTTTAACATCAAATGAACAATTCCTCAGCTATAGCATGGCGCGAACAAGTTCCATGGCGATGAGATGATCTCCGGTTAGTACTAATCTAAAGTTGAATTTTATAGTGCTAGCTCGCTGAAACAACATTTCTCGGATAACAAGTCCCTCGACAAGGGGCTCGAACACACGATCTACCGCACTCTATAGGGGAGCACACTAACCATTACACCAACGGTATACAATATATTACATGTATATTAATCTTAGCGCTGACATTTAAAACTGTGTTTATGAGGTGTATGTAGATGTACACATTGTTTTTGCAGTAAACGATTTGATTGTTTCATCTACGTTACGTAAATATGCATTCAATTTTGTAACTAATTCAATAGGACAAATATAACTTGTGCAGGGATCCGTATCGGAGCTTCTACAGGATATTAACACATGTGGATAAATAGCAAATCAACTTCCGTTTTAAGATACAAATCCAGTACATCTCATGTAACTCGATCTTTAGTTTTATATGTATGTTTTATAGATCGTTGTTTGTACTTTTTCTATTGGCCATTGTGTTGTCTATTCTTCTTCGATATGTGGATTCTGATTACCCTTTTTGGTATCTTCAAACTCTTCTTGTAGGAGGGATCATGTCTAATTTATGTTATTTGTATTTGTTTGTGCATAGTGGTGTCCATCACGTCCTGACTAAAGGAGTGACACGGCGGGCGTCTTATTAGAGCAAGGAGTCTGTGTTGCTCATCTTTTTAGTTTTTTGTGATGTGTTGTGTTTTATTTTTTTGCTTTGTTTGTATTTGTCCTGTGTCTTATGTGTCCAATGTTACCAGTGTCTCTGGATTGTCCATTCTTGATTATTGCCCCTTCCGATTTCTCGAATACCTTTCATTGGTTTAAGAAGAGTGTCCTAAGAATGGACTATGACTATCACTGTGATAAACCTTAGCTTATTATGCAAACTAATTAGATGTAAAGACGTGTCATAGAATTGAATAGACTACATATAGCCCAACATAAAAATGTTATCAACACAGAACAGGATATGCCGTCTCCAAAAGTAAAAAACAAATTAGTAGTAAAGACCAAAATATTCTAGGACCCAAACTTATTCCACGTAAAGCTGAAGACTATATTTTAATAAAAATCTTTTATCTTTTCCGCTGTGTGCCTCACTAACCTGTGCAAAATTCATCTTTATTTGTCGGATTCTGTGACTTCCATCTTCCTGAAATTACAATAAACCACATAATTGTCCTTACTCATTAGCACAGGCACTTGGGAACAGGGCAATTCCCTTTTTTGTATTTTTCTTACAACTAATAGTCTCACATCAAATTAACTTAAACTAGTTTAACTCTGCCACTTTTTTATTCATTGGCTATGCACATTATATATTTGTATTATGGGAATCGATTTTTCCTCTTTCTGTGATTTTTCTAATAGATTATATGACTTTTGAACTGTTACGACAGTGTGGTATTTTTTGTTTTTCATTTTTATTAATTGCACTTTAAAAGATAGACTGAATGAAAAGTTACGTTAGCCGATCAGATAAAAGATGATGTTAGATGTTTAGATGTTTAGATGAAAGATGATGTTAGATGTTTAGATAAAAGATGATGTTTAGATGTTTAGATAAAAGATGATGTTTAGATAAAAGATGATGTTTAGATGTTTAGATAAAAGATGATGTTAGATGTTTATCAAATGTCTTTTTACTTCAACAAGATAAACATAGTAAACTGTGTTGAAATGAATTTACTGACACTTTACAATTTACTGACACTTTACAATTTACTGAGACTTTACAATTTACTGACACTTTACAATTTGATGGCATTTTGATCTTAGCAAGTTAAACAAGTAAAATGCTCAAACAATCGTAAAAAAGATCAGTAGTTCCATCATGTATCAATGTCACCAGTGTTCCTTGCAAACTAGGAAGACGACAATTTACGGATGTCAAAGTCGATAAATGGTTGTCTTTGTATTTTTCTCCGAAAAATGAACGTGTAAGAAAGTAAAGCCAACATTTAAAATTTTACATGCACATTGATCCTGTATAAATATATACAATCACATAAGAATTATGTCCATAATTTGTCCGACAATACACATGTGCAAATTTATATATACGGGGAGTTTAATCATGGCATTGTTCATGAAGGATAGACATCATATTAGAATCTTAAATAAAAATTCACACAGCTGTTCTATATCAAACCTGTTTAGAGTACACTTAGGTGTTACCTACTATAAAATGTATCGATAAAGATATCCTCTGGCTTTTCTTCTAATTCGAATTGAACAACCGTGTCCTTCGGAAACTGAAGTAGAAGCTCTCTATTTCCGGAAAACAAACGCTGCAGAAATATCATCAGTTTCGTATCATCCTTTCCGTTCAAAATGGCTAGTATCTTATCAGGAGAGAAGGTACTCAAATAGAAATATATTGATCCCTCCCATATTTCTATCACACCCGAGTCTAGTATTTCTTGAAAGACCTGTTGGACCGGTACCGTATGTAGAGTAATAACATCTATTTCTTCTCCCTGTATGGAATTACTTGAAAGTCTGGCAATAAAATCGTTCGGAAGAGGTCTAGTTTGACCTAACCGGAAATATGGCAGTTCTGCTAATTCTAAAAATGAAAAGTGAAAAACTAATTCTTAATACACAGAATGCATTTGTTGCATTTTATGTATTACACATTTCTGAAATTAATTAGCATCATTAAATATTAATACAATTATTGATCGCGTCTTGATTCTTGATTGTCCCTTCGTTTTTCTTTAACGATCATTGTATCGTGTGACAACAAAACAAACCACAGACTCCGATACTATTTACATCTTATGCATCACAGTAGGTTAGGTCTAGAGTAATTGTGTTTAATGGCACTTTCAACAAAATTTCAGTTATGTCGTGGCGGTCAGTTTTATTGGCGGAGCAAACGGAAGACCCGCAGAAAACCACAGACCTGTCGCAAGTGACTTAAAATCTGTATCACATAATGTTGTATCGCCTGAGTGGGATCGAGTCCACCACCCCATGTGCAGGATTCAAACTTTAGCGATGATAGGCACTTATGGCACAAGTAGTTATAAATCCAGCTACCATACGATCACGATTACGACGGCCCCTTGTATCACAGTGATATTGTATCAAAGACATAATGGACGGTAGTAGATACGCTTGATAGTTTTACATATATCTTTACTATTATATAAAAGGACTTTTGAATTATAGGATAACATGATGATTAATTTAGAGTCCTACCGAACATTTTCCATTTTTAAATAGTAATATAATTGTATCACCCACAAGTTGGGCCTACACATACCAAATTATGAGTATTCCTTACCATTTTCTAATTACTAATTTTTTCTGAACAATGGATTACATCTGTCAATCAAATAAAATGTTTTTTCCAACAAATTTACACAAAACGGGAACCCCGGATAATAAAATAGCAGATAGTTTCTCCTTTGAAGAGGTAAAACCGTCCCATACCGCATAACCCATGACTGAGACGCCCGTACTTGGTTTGATTGATTGACTGATTGTGTTTAACGCCACTTTCAGCAATATTTCAGCTATATCATGGCGACCAGTTTTAGTGGTGGAAGAAGCCGGAGTACCCAGAGAGAACCACCGCCATGGGCAAGCAACTGGTAAACTTTATCACTTGGAGCTGCGAGTCGAGTTCACCTTTTTTGTAATTTAAAAAGCCAGGCGCGAACCCACGCCGCATTGGTGATAGGCTTGTTTTAGTTGTTAGGTAATCCAACTACCTAACTCATTGAGCCACCCGGGCCCTCCCATATTTGGAGAATGACCAACTCCTATATGTAGTATGTAAAAGACAACTTGAAGCAAATCTTATTGAGGAACAGTTTGCTAGGTGTGGTCGTATTTTAGATCTTTACAAGGCAAAGTGCTATAATTCCACTCATCATCTTTTCTTTACCTAGTTGCTACCAAACCACCTGCCCATAAAACCTTCCACCCACCTCTGCCATAATTCATAATCGCCATGATAATAGTTGAAAGATGGTATTGGCAATTTGATTTTGGTTCAAAGTTACTATTATTTCGCTACTATATCTATTGTGGGCTATCTGATATTTAAATAATGGCTGATGCCATTTTTTCTCTTTAATTGAAGCATAGTATACATATGTTTCACAAAGATTTAATATATTATGCATAAAGCTCAACATTATAGCGTTCTTTATTATAACGCTGTTCACAAGATTATATGCGAGGATTGGCATATTACTCCCATATGGAAAACACTTTATGCATAACAGCATCACTTTACTAACAGGGGTGGTTTAGTCCAATAAAACAAGTTTAACCCTGTCACTTCTTATTGAAATGTATGTGCTAGGAACAGAAAGTGAGCGGTCATGTATATATGTGTGTTAGGGGTATCGAATTTACCTCTGTGTCTACGATTTGTCTGTTGGAGTTTGGAACTGTTTTGTTCTGATTTTCATTTTCATACTGAACACTAATCGACAATAAATCTTTAGACTTTTGGAAACCATTATTAATTGGTCGATCAATACATATTTCTTTGTCTTTTTGATCCTATGTTTATTCCTGACCTTGTTGATCGTTACCAAATATTCACATCTCAGATTTCAGGGGATCTTTTCTCTTTCACTTAGATATTTCTTGTTTTTTACAACAATATGATATTTAGATATTTTTTACCTCTATCACCGACAATTCTTTTACCGGAATGACTATATTAGTATTGCGATGGGTGTCTTATATAAAACATGAACTGCTTACCATTCGTGAGCATCTGGGTACACTCCTTGATTCTTTATTGTGGGGTTCAAGTTGTTCATCTTTTTAGTTTTCCATGTTGTGTTTATGCTTTGTTTATCTTCGTTCTGTATTCAATGTTGCTTGTGTTTCTGGATTGCCAATTCTTGATTGCCATTCGGATTTCTCTAACGTTTACTTGCCTCTGATTCCACGATTTGTCTATTGGATTTTGGAACTCTTCCGACAGTATGGTATGTTTGTTTTTGTTTTTCTATTTTGTTACATGTACCTAAAGGTGAACTGTACTTACCTTGATCATTACTGACATGCTGTCCTAAATGTTCCAAAAGATTGTCATGTCCAGTATTATGTAGCACTCTTATAAAGCCAGAGAGCCAATTGGTGTCAGGACGTCTTAATAGAAGAAACAGAAGGGTTCTTTTTTTCTCAGGCTTAGTTACATTCCTTTGTACCTCATCGTGTTCATCAATTGTTATGAGTTGTCGTTCAAACAGCATGTCGAGAACAATACCAATTTGTAGATTGCTAGCGATGTAGTCTAAGTTTTGCTCAATTTTCTCTGATGTCACATTATTCAGCTGGTCATTAACGTTATCATCGTCATTATCTGGAATATTGATTAATTGCTTAATTTAATATTGTTTATCGTCAAATGAACCATATTTCAGCTCTATTCATAACATCGTGCTCGTGATCGTATAGCAGTTGGATTGACAACTACATGTGCAATTAGTGTCTATATGTGATAAAGTTTGTCTGACTTGTGGCAGGTCGGTGGTTTCTCCTGGTACTCCGGTGACCGCCATGATATAACTGAAATATTGTTGAAAGTGGCGTTGAACACCATAACACATAGC
Organism: Bathymodiolus brooksi; assembly: GCA_963680875.1. Taxonomy (NCBI): domain Eukaryota; kingdom Metazoa; phylum Mollusca; class Bivalvia; order Mytilida; family Modiolidae; genus Bathymodiolus; species Bathymodiolus brooksi. The sequence continues at coordinate 102,840,813 of OY804586.1, forward strand.
TCATAACGAGAACACATATGTAAATATACATTATGTAGGTGGTCTATGGAATTAAAAGTCTGAGTAACACGATGAGTGCCAACAGTGGAGCAGGAACCCCTTATCCTTCCGGAGCACCTGAGTATACCTGGTTTTAGAGAGGTTCGTGTCTCTCAATCTTTAGTTTTATGTGTAGTGTTTGGTTGATCAATGCTTGACCTTTTGTCCATTTTGTTTTTGCCATTGGCTGTCTGGTGATCATTGCTTCTGATTACCTCATTGGCATCTTCTAACATTTCTTGCCTTACAACTGGACACCTGCAAAACACTCTTTATTCATCATTGCTCTTTAGGGGAAGCTTCAAATTATTTTTGTTTTTGACAAGCAAAGAGCGTAAAATTCATGATGAACTCTTTCCCTTCCAATCCTAATGGTGATATGCATATTCGAATCCTCCCTCAGAACTAGAAGGTTGTATCTCTCTGTGGATATTTGGGATCATATTTCTATACATTCATGGCTTCATTTGGTGTTTTGAAGCATACTTAATCATTAAAAGCGGTTGTATTACATTGTATATCAGTTGTATAAGATAGTTATTACTAATGTTAACAACGGTTGTATTACATTGTATATCAGTTGTATAAGATAGTTATTACTAATGTTAACCAGTAAACGGTTGTATTATATCAGTTGTATAAGATAGTTATTACTAATGTTAACAACGGTTGTATTACATTGTATATCAGTTGTATAAGATAGTTATTACTAATGTTAACCAGTAAACGGTTGTATTATATCAGTTGTATAAGATAGTTATTACTAATGTTAACAACGGTTGTATTACATTGTATATCAGTTGTATAAGATAGTTATTACTAATGTTAACCAGTAAACGGTTGTATTACATTGTATATCAGTTGTATAAGATAGTTATTACTAATGTTAACAACGGTTGTATTACATTGTATATCAGTTGTATAAGATAGTTATTACTAATGTTAACAACGGTTGTATTACATTGTATATCAGTTGTATAAGATAGTTATTACTAATGTTAACCAGTAAACGGTTGTATTATATCAGTTGTATAAGATAATTATTACTAATGTTGTATAAGATAGTTATTACTAATGTTAACCAGTGTGACAATGATTAAAACATAGATATTCTATTTAGTGCACACAACACGTGTCTGAAATGTCCTTCATCTGGTAATAAGTCAAAAGATTGGTCTAATAATTCAAAAATCTTTGGGAGCAAGAAAACCAAAGGACCTAAACAGGACAAAATCAGCGGCAGGTACATTATTAACTGTTTGATCTACTGGTTTACGTTTAAAATGACCAACAACAATGAACCTATCAAATATTGACATGTATATTGTATTAAATAACATAGCTGATTTACGAACCACCCCGGGTAAGCCATGGTGATGGATTTATGCCACACATCTTGCACATAAAAGACAATTTTCAAGAGCATTTTATTTCTTAATGCACGAGGCACTCATTTGAATGGTCCGATACAACTTCCGGTCACCTCTTTCGGAGGCGTTGTATCCTTCGTTGGTGAAACTATGTACTTTTTACATTCCCCGCATGTCATTAAGGGTTTGACTAGTTTTAATTGAAAGTTTTGTGACCATGGGGCTAATTACTCTGGATAATGGTATATAAAACAATTAACGTACGCTCAAATAGACATATGTTTACTTCTTCTTCATATCCACTTCTAGCTAGTTCTTGTAGAAACAGTTCACAACTGTGGTGTCCTTTCCGTATCAGTTTTTTCAAGAGAGTATCCTTTTGATGTACATTGTCAGGTTGTCGTGAAGTGTAGTCAAACTCTTCCTGGTTAAATGCGCTACTCTGAAGCGCTATAGAATTCATTTTCTGTAAAGTTATGCCGATACATTTAATGAAGCTAAAATGTTGTTGTAATCTGAGGTCACATGTACCTGTAAAGACACATAATGTTAAACAATAGTATTATTAATGTATTGTAGATAGATAACTTTACATCAATTAGATAAGTCAATTAGATAAGTCAATTAGATAAACGTGTTACATCAAGTCAATTAGATAAACATTGTACATCAAGTCAATTAGATAAACGTTTTACATCAAGTCAATTAGATAAACGTTTTACATCAAGTCAATTAGATAAACGTTTTACATCAAGTCAATTAGATAAACGTTTTACATCAAGTCAATTAGATAAACGTTTTACATCAAGTCAATTAGATAAACGTTTTACATCAAGTCAATTAGATAAACGTTTTACATCAAGTCAATTAGATAAACGTTTTACATCAAGTCAATTAGATAAACGTTTTACATCAAGTCAATTAGATAAACGTTTTACATCAAGTCAATTAGATAAACGTTTCACATCAAGTCAATTAGATAAACGTTTTACATCATGTCAATTAGATAAACGTAACAGCACACATTTTACATCAAGTCAATTAGATAAACGTAACAACACACATTTTACAAACCACATCGATGGTGTTATGGTTAGTGTGCTCGCCTTTAGTGAGGTAGATATTGAATTCGATCCCCGGGCGGGTCAAACCAAAGACTATAAAATTGGTATTTGTTGCTTCTCCGCAGCATTAAGGAATAAGAGCAAATACTGGTTGGCTCAGAATCAGAATAATGTGTCCGAGTGGAGCGACCTGTATATCTGCGGACTGTTGTTTCAGTGAGCTTATACTGCTGCCAATTAGTAACAATATAAACTTGAGGTGACTTTAATCGTTTTGTTGATATTGATGAATTTGTCAACCATCACTGTTAAATTTTCTTTTTATACAGTGGTTGAAAATTTTATTGGGCAGGCCCAAGCCCAGGGCTTTTTAAACTTTTTTAATCCAAGTCCGGTCAGTGATTTGCCAAGTCCCAATTTGTAGGATAAAATTTGAAAGTTTACTTGCTTGTCAACTAAAGTTTTTGCAATTGATGCAGCAAATGTTTTACAAGTTAACCATTAATATTTCTGTAGTTTTCACCCAGGTCAAGTCCATTTCTAACTTGTATTTCACATATCAATTCATAATCTGAAAATGGTTTTCCAGCTTTGACAACACCGTAGGCAGTATTAAACAAACTTTCAAGACGTTTTCTCTGACTTTCATCTAATTTCAATAATGACTGGCCTATTGGGTTGTCAGCAAAGGCCTGTGAAGGGCCGGCAGGTGCCTGGGGATCATCAAGTTCCTTAGCTTAAAACAATGCTTGACACATAATAAGTGTTCCTGGTGTTTATCGTGTAATTTAAGTCCATCAATGCATACATTTTTAGTTCCCCAAGTAAGGGCATCTTTCCTATCTGACAAGTGCAGTACATTTCCTGAGCATTCTCGTCAAAGACGACCCAAGGAAATTTATCTATCCACGAGTTTTTAAATGTTCTCGTTCGTTTCTCCCTATCATACTTAAGATCTTTATTTCTGGGAGTTTCAGAATCAGTTAACTCGTCGTTCGCTTTCCGTTTTTCCGCTTTTTTGACTGTAAAATTAAAATTAAGCAACAACATTTTTCTCAAATATTGTCAACATAAACATACGATTGATCAATGTTATTCCGACGCTTGACTTTACATAGCTATGTGGGAAGTGCATAGGTGATTCGGAACTCATTAATATTCATGAGGAATATCGATCTGTCCAGAATGTGTATTACCGTTCTTAAAATAGCTTTTTAGTACTTATTTACAGTGAAAGGAGACGATTGACAAAAACTTGCATGTGATTTGAATTGAAAACAAAACGGTTAGAAAAAAGTGGAGTTTTTATTTTATTAAAGGCATGCCCGACGGGGTTTTCCATGGAAAAACGGCAAGCCCGAAGTTTCAATTTTCTAGTCCCGGGCGTCGGACTTGAGGATACCGATTGAAAATTCATGCTCTCAGTACAAGTGCTTAACACCACTTCAAACGTATTTTAACATTCTTTCGTATCTTTCATTAATGTTTGACCATCCAATCATATGCAAGACAGTTAAATGTATTGACCACGAGAGTTATTGGTAGGTGCTCGGTTTTGATACCTAAATATATAATTCTCTTTTCCGGGCATCCGGGTATTTCGGTCAACGAATTATCTCCCTTGTCATTGAGGCGGTGAAACATTCGCCATTTTACATTTGATTTTCACCGCCTAAAGATGGCCGACTCGTTGTTTTTAGAGGAAGTGACGTCACCCCGGAAAAGAGAATAGGTTCTTGGCTGATTGGTCGGTATAAAATGTGAACACTGACGTGACCCCATACTGGATGTTGTTGATTCGTCAAAGACAATAAGATACAACATACATCACTAATTTCAATTGACCATTGCTCATTTCCGACTTCGATCAAAGGGAGTTATTTACATTTAAGGCGATCAAAATGGTCCTGTTTTATTACAAGTTCAATGAAAATACAAATGTAGCATATATTTGTTTTTCAATACTATGTTCAAAATTGTAATGTAACAACTTTTAATAATTATCCTCTGATCTTTCAAAATGTTCAAATATCTACAAATAATGAGTAAAAGTCTTGTTTGACCGGGTACCATTTTGCTACGAATAATTTTATAATCAAGTCGGAAATGAACAAAAGTTCTATTGGAATTGCTTATTGTTATTTATTGTCACTTCCGTCAGTTGTTTCCAGCTATATCATGGCTACCTAAATTAACTGGGAAGATAAGCCTGGGCAGTTATGACAAACTGACCTGGGAACCTCCAAATCCCCCCACCCTTCACCCTCACCTAATCTCCCCCGCCGTTACTGGTAAATGTATGGAAACCTTCACACGTGAGATGGTTATCACGCGTGTGATAATGTTGTCAGTGGTTTTCTCCAAATGTCGTAAAAACATAAATATCTCATAACTTTTTAAAACGTCAAATTTTAAAGTAATAATATGACAGCAATTACCATTTAAGCTACCAATTTGTTCTGCCATTGTCCACCATTCCAACAGCTGCAATAAAAGATGTGATTTCAATGTTAATTAATGTATAATAAACATAACTCTCGAATTCCTAATATGTTATTCCTTTTTACCCCATTTTGCATTTTTTCATTGGAATCAGGGGAAGTAACAGACACTAACTGCGTGATAAATGAGCATTTTGATAATTATTTTTTTGTCAACAATTACATGTGTATATTGCAGCAGAAAGGTGGAACAGTGTAATACCAAAAAGTCACAAATATGCTATGAGTGAATCTCAAGAAAAGTTTAAAGATACTAACGGGGTAATTGGAATCTGTTAATCGCAGGACAAACAATACAAATGCCAAAAGATAAAGGACAGATAACACAATGGCCAAAAGATAAAGTACAAAATGACAAAGAACGATCTACAAAACATACATATAAAACTAAAGATCAAGTAACACGAACCCCACTAACAACCGGGATGAATTCAGGTGCCTACTCTACAGACAGTGGACAAAAGTATTCGAACGCTTCTGATTTTCCATATATATTTCATATAAAACTACGATTTTTCAAATAATTATTCTGAGGTCAATTCACGTCCAATTTTGATACTTGTTTTATCAACAAAAGCAGAAAAGTATGTAGTTTATAGTTATAATTTTCAAAGAATTTTTAGAAGCATGTATTTCAAATCACCAAGACTTAATAATTTCTCTACAAAAGTACTATCATTGTATTGTGTTTCGGATGAAATAAATTAAGTTTTGTGTTTAACTTGTGTTTTCTCAAAATGTTTGTCTTGTAAAACAATGTTGATATTATGCAGTTTAACCCCTTTCTATTTTGCTTGTGTCAATTAAAAAATTATCAAAATCGGACATGAATTGACTTCAGAATAATTTGTTTTTAAATTGTAGATTAATATGAAATACATAGAGTAAACTGGAAGCATCCGAATACTGTCTGTACACGTGTCACCCGTCGTGTTACTCTTGTTACAAACCCAGTGATAAGTCATGAACAGTGTTACAGGCTTACCTATTTTTACCAAAACTCAAATTTTATATAGAGAGACAGGTTGGGAATTATTATCTGCGAGACGGAAGAGAAGGAAACTTCAACTTTTTTATAATATAGTTAATAAAAATATCCCTAATTATCTTTGTACATTTGATTCCCTCCACCATACAACGTACGTCAGTGTATCCGTTGAGAAATGGGAATGATATTATTTTACCTTTCTGTAGACTGTCTTCGACTAGTGATTCCTTTATCCCCTCCACAATAAAAATGTGGAATAGTTTAAATAACAATATTCGAAACGTTGAAAATTCAAATCTGAATTAAAGAAAATCGACGAAACTGAAAATCATTCTGTCCCTAAGTCATGAATGAGTCCACTGTCTGTACATGTGTCACCCGTCGTGTTACTTTTGTTACAAACCCAGTGATAAGTCATGAATGAGTCCACTGTCTGTACACGTGTCACCCGTCGTGTTACTCTTGTTACAAACCCAGTGATAAGTCATGAATGAGTCCACTGTCTGTACACGTGTCACCCGTCGTGTTACTCTTGTTACAAACCCAGCGATAAGTCATGAATGAGTCCACTGTCTGTACACGTGTCACCCGTCGGGTTACTCTTGTTACAAACCCAGTGATAAGTCATGAATGGGTCCACTGTCTGTACACGTGTCACCCGTCGTGTTACTCTTGTTACAAACCCAGCGATAAGTCATGAATGAGTCCACTGTCTGTACACGTGTCATCCGTCGTGTTGCTCTTGTTACAAACCCAGTGATAAGTCATGAATGAGTCGTACAGTGATTACAACAAACAGAACATATCAGTGGTCATTTGTAATACAGATACTTCTGTACCGGTTAACCAAGTCATGAGGGCGACCGTAAAACTTTCGAACTGATGGCTTCAACTTAACCACTTGTAACACTTGGTTCAGCAATGCCGTAGCTTCCACTGAGGTAATTGCCTCACTAAAAATTCCTTCAATTTTTTTTAAATAAATGATTTACAAAGGTGTCTTGTGCATCATTTTATGTTGATTTTGCCGAAGTAGTATCAAGTTGTTCCAATCGTATAATAGTCAACCTATTCCGTATGTTATTGTACGTCGGATTCACTCAGCATTACGGTTAACCAGCATTACATGTTTACATTGACGACACTTTTTGTACGAAATTGGTATTTGGCTGAAAACAGGGTCTTGTCGATAAAGAAAAGCAGGACAGTCCGAATTAGGTTTGTGCAAGTTGTATGTTGTTATTTTTCATACACAAATTTCAACGTGTACATCGAAAAAATTCTAAAACCCACACAACACGAAGCCGGGGGCACCAGCATAAGAGCAATCACACCACAATGCTCATCTGGATATAAGGCATCAGTCTCCTTTCCCAATGATTCCTTGCTTCCCTGGTATCGATCCCTTTGCTTCATGGTTGCACGGGCATCAGTAGCTCAAGAAGTGTCGTCATCGGTCGCAAGATCGCCTAAAAATTGTAGGCGACTAAAAATTCACCACAGTTTATAGTTGGAATTGTCAAAAATGTAGTGAGGATTGCATGTCGTTTTTCGAACTGGAAAAGCATAGACCCATAAGTCCATCACCATGGACGAACTCCAGCTTTTCGACGAAAGTTGTATATTGGTCGAGGGTTATGTTGTGCAATTTATATTATTTTGTCCCTAGGTTTTCAGGCGTCGGAATATTTTTTACCCATGTCCGTCCGTCCAGGTGTATGTTTCCGTGGAATAGGCCGAGAACGCCTCAACAGAATCAGTTGAAATTTACTTGCACTTCAACATATTTGTTGTTTTTATTATGTCACCATCTTTAGGAGACGGGGGCATTCAATGTTACCGCCCGTTCGTCAAGAATTGGTTTCTGTGCAATAACTTAAAAACACCTCAATATTAAAATAACTTGTTTGAAAATGTTGTTAAGGACCTCAGATACAGATAAAGGAATTTCAATATGTGGGGTATTTTGCATTTTTCGGTTTCACAGCTACGTTATCAGACTGATAACATTTGTATCTGAATGTTCTAACATTAATAAGCATGTCCTTATTAAAGGAAAAACATAAATAAATACGTTTCTCCCATTATTACGGCGTTTTAACCCCGCTGAACCAGTGGTGGAAAAATCTGTAATCCTCTAGAGGATTAAAATGTCACATGCCTTTCTCCGCATGTTGTCAAATCGGTAGTTTTGAAGGATTTTGAAATAAAGTTCGTGTTAAATAATGGGAGAAACAAATTCTCCTTCAGTTGTCCATGTGGGTTACGATATTTCTCCACTCTCGAGAGTTAAATTAAAAAATATAACCACTAGCCTGACGGCTTGTGGTTAAAATTTTAATATCGTAACCCACAGGCAACTGAAGGACAATCTATGATCTTTGGAAAAAGGTCACACAGAGCGATTATTGATTTTCTGTGCCATATGTGTGTCGTCTGCTACAATGTAATACACAGCACAGGCAATAGGTCAGAGCGATTATTGATTTTTGTGCCGTACGATATACAGTCCATGGACATAAGTAATCGTCACCTTCGGTTTTTTTTACTATATATTTCATATAAAACCACATTATAAAAATATATTTTAAAGCTATCTCTGGACAGGTTTTTATGAAATTTATTTCAAGACACGCAGAATTCTTTGAATTTTATTTGTTTACTAGTATCTGATAATAATTTTTGTCTGCATGGTTTTGTTTTCTGGTGATTTAAGTACAAATGTTGATTTTTCCGATTTTATTTTGGTTAAAATATATAGCAAATTTGACGTCAGAAAACAGAAATTGTCTTTAATAAATCATAAGAAAATAAATATTCTGGTGCACAATTGATCAAAATCCGTTTAGAAATGACTTCATAATAAAAAAAAATTTGAAAAATGTGGTTTTATATGAAATATATAGAGTAAAATCGAGAGTGACGAATACTTATGTCCATTGACTGTAGACAGCACGGCTTCCCTGAAGTTTAAGAAGTAAGTTTTTAGCCAATCAAAATTCTACTTGCCACAAGAACATCAGATAAATATTGTATGGCCCTACTTCTCGTATGCAGGGCATTCATTTCATGGTTGGTTTTTTTTTCATATCATTTTGGTAATTAAAGCTTTTCTTGTATAACTGTGTTGAATTTCGAGTGTAAAAAGCATACGACGATCTAAATATTGGTTTTCGGCAGATTCTTGTGGTTCTGGCATCGCCATTGAATAAGCTAGTTGTTGTATGGCCCGTCGTATTGCAAACTCCTTGCCTCACTAGAAATGAGACCCTAGTTACGACCTTGTTCAGTAGCTTCCTTGTAAGCAGCAACCCTCTATCAAGGAAGTCCTGATAGGAACCACAATCACTGGAATATCGGATTAACTGAGAGATATATACTGCATATGCAGATGCTGATGGAATGTTGCTACATATGAAAGGAAAGTTCACGATGGGAAAATTGAAATCATCTCTTTTGTCGTAAAGTTGCGTTCTTAATCAGTTCTCACTGTTAATTTCAAGGTGGAGATCAAGGTATGAAGCATGCAGATACAGCTGTAGTCTAAATTTATTTTACTTTGATTTCAGAGAGAGACATTTTCAGCGTCTACGCACATACCATGAAACTAAAACTGATAATATCGGTCAGCATGACGTTAAGTATATTGTGGCGTTGCCGATAAAAACAGTAAGGCCAGTTTTAAATGTCTCGACATTCATTGTCACTAAAATAATCTCTCGTCCTATAAGACTCGCTACGATACGACTGGTAATGTCCGGTCTCGACCTTCACAACTGGTGTTAACTGTTATTCTACGTTCTGTCCGTTCATGAATCGTTAATTTAAGCATGTGTCCATTGATCTGTTTACGGGATACAGTTAGTATCATTCAACAACTGCGCATGAATAATTTTCTCCCAAAACACGAGTAATTTAGCGGGGTATCTATTTATAAAAGCATTTTTTTAATTCATATTTTGAAGGAACAATTAGGGGACATACTTTTTATTTCGTTCGTAATTGCGTCCGGTGAGGCTATTATCTTTTATTTTGAATGAATTGTGTAGCCGATTTGCTATGGCGTTCATTTTACCTACGCAGCTCTTCCATCGGTAAACTGACGAGTTCTGTCCCCTGGCTCGTACCTCGGCTAGATTGAGACAGATTGAGTCAGTCTATTCCATCGGGAGTTTCGTAGAAAGAGATTTTTTTATTAGAATTTTTTTAAAAGTTTATTTCGATTTTGCATAGAGTAAATAATCAAAGAATTGGGAATTTTTCATTGAAATAGATTTCTTTTGCGTTTCTAAATTATCAATTGATCTATTTTTTAAACTTCCGGCGAGCAGATTTTTAGCTATCAATATAGAAGGAAAAATCGGACAGCTTACCGTTAGAAGGACTTCGTCCTTTATTAATTATATTAAATATGAAAGAGAAATTGGATGTTTCAATAATTGATTTTTAAATGCCGCCATCTTGGTGAAATAATTATGGCCACCTACTGTAGTGTGTTTCGGAAGAAATAACTTCAGTTTTGTGTTTTCTCAAATTGTTAGTTCATAAAATTATATTGAAATTATACAATAAAACGACATTTAATTCTGCTTTGCACCATATTAATTATATTAAATATGAAAGAGAAATTGGATGTTTCAATAATTGATTTTTAATTGCCGCCATCTTGGTGAAATAATTATAGCCACCTACTGTAGTGTGTTTCGGAAGAAATAACTTCAGTTTTGTGTTTTCTCAAATTGTTAGTTCATAAAATTATATTGAAATTATACAATAAAACGACATTTAATTCTGCTTTGCACCATATTAATTATATTAAATATGAAAGAGAAATTGGATGTTTCAATAATTGATTTTTAATTGCCGCCATCTTGGTGAAATAATTATGGCCACCTACTGTAGTGTGTTTCGGAAGAAATAACTTCAGTTTTGTGTTTTCTCAAATTGTTAGTTCATAAAATTATATTGAAATTATACAATAAAACGACATTTAATTCTGCTTTGCACCATATTAATTATATTAAATATGAAAGAGAAATTGGATGTTTCAATAATTGATTTTTAATTGCCGCCATCTTGGAGAAATAATTATGGCCACCTACTGTAGTGTGTTTCGGAATAAATAACTTCAGTTTTGTGTTTTCTCAAATTGTTAGTTCATAAAATTATATTGAAATTATACAGTAAAACGACATTTAATTCTGCTTTACACCAGATTACATTGATCGTACTTACCGTTTGTACTTTTCTCACAACATTAAAACGCCCATTAAAGTCTACTGTGGTTGAACTACAGACACTTCCGTGTTGTAACCTGACACAATCAGTATGAAAATTGTCGTTCTTTGATCGAGATCGTTTTAAAGTGCCACATGAGTGTAATTTTTCAAAGGTCAGTATTTGACATACAAATATGTCAAATTATTCTATTTAACCGATTGGAAAAGACGCAAATAAAAAATATTGATCACAATCGATAATATCAGCACAGGTGAGCACAGGCACTCGGGTACACTTTGTGATTTTCGTTATTTTCATTAAAATTAAATATTTTCCCTTTTAGTGCCTCTATTTTAACCTTCTCTACGCAGAATCACCTAATTTTGAAGTATTTTACAAATTTTGATACAACCCAAGGCATTCTTTTTCATATACTATGACCAGGTATTGAATAACCTATGCATATTTACGCTCAGATTACTGGCTGGTACAGGCACTTCAATAAAAAGTGGTGGGGTCTAATATTTTGCTTTATTCGTCCAGTATATAAATAAAAATCTCCTTACGAACGGTAAGAAATTGTAACGTCGACTTAAAGAGGATATCATTGAAATCGATTGGAATGACACATATTTCTGCGTTTTCAGTCTTTTCAGTAACATTACTGAACTTGCCTGATAAACACCAGATATGTACATTGTCTGTAAAGATCAAATTTATGTGAACCCGCTGTGAAACAGGCTTGAAAAAAACTCACCAAAGCCTCAATGTTTTCGTCTAAAAAAATCACACCTTTTAAGTACCTGTAATAAAATGTAGCTTTATATCAAATAAATAGGGAACATTGGAAGCTTCCAATTACCTTTGTCCATTGTTAGGTTTATATAATATGTCCAAAAAAGTAATATGATCATTGTAGTGTGTTTCGGAATAAATAACTTCAGTTTTGTGTTTTCTCAAATTGTTAGTTCATAAAATTATATTGAAATTATACAGTAAAACGACATTTAATTCTGCTTTACACCAGATTACATTGATCGTACTTACCGTTTGTACTTTTCTCACAACATTAAAACGCCCATTAAAGTCTACTGTGGTTGAACTACAGACACTTCCGTGTTGTAACCTGATACAATCAGTATGAAAATTGGCGTTCTTTGATCGAGATCGTTTTAAAGTGCCACATGAGTGTAATTTTTCAAAGGTCAATATTTGACATAAAAATATGTCAAATTATTCTATTTAGGCCATTGGAAAAGACCAAATAAAAAATATTGATCACAATCGATAATATCAGCACAGGTGTATCAAAATTTGTAAAATACTTCAAAATTAGGTGATTCTGCGTAGAGAAGGTTAAAATAGAGGCACTAAAAGGGAAAATATTTAATTTTAATGAAAATAACGAACATCACAAAGTGTACCCGAGTGCCTGTGTTTCTGTTTCTGTTTCTGCCATATGATTGCCTCCTTCATCATATTGAAGATTATGCAATTTTGATTTTTGTGCGGCATGCCCAACGAATAGTGAAGCCAAAGTTTAAATAAGTTACCAAATAGATGATAATGAGTAATAATAACCAAATTGAATTTACAATTAAAACTATATACAGTTGTCACTGTCTGGACTATAGGGACATGATCCTTGCCTTAAAGGCCTTAGGTGTGTCCAATTCAACAATGTCTGGAGCTAGTAGGTTCCAGTCTCGTACCGTTCTTGGAAAGAATGACATTTTCCTGGTGTCAATACGGGAGGATGGTATCTGGAATGACCTGTTGTGTGCTTGCCTGGTTTTTCGGCCTGTTGGAATTAACCTGTTTTCCTTGTTGATGGCTACAAGCTCTCTATCGATTTTATATAGCATCACAAGTCCAGCGTCCTTTCTTCTGTCTGCAAGTGGTTTCCATTTTAGTCTTTGTATGATGTTACTTACACTAGATCTATTTCTGTGATTGTTTGCTACATATCTAGCCGCTCTTCTCTGCACTGCCTCCACCTTGTTTATATCAGTTTGTGTATATGGGTCCCAGACTGTACTAGCATATTCTACTAGTGGACGTGCAAGAGTGAAATATGCTTGTTCTTTTATCCTGATTGATGGGATTTTCAGGTTTCTACGCAGAAAACCAAGAGTTTTGTTTGCTTTGCTGGTGATAGAATTGATGTGCTGGTCCCATTGTAATTTGTTTAGTTTAAACATATTTTATTTGCATAAAAGTTGCAAATGGGATTGGACACAAGTTATGACAACATTAGTGAAGTCCTTTCCCTTTTACAAAGATATAAACTATAAAAATCCAACAGTCTAGTAGAAAGCGGATATCATTATCACCTCATCGAAAGAGGATACAAAAATGTTCATGTGGCGTTAAGCAACAATCCCTCAATCTAATACTATATCAAACTCTTATTTGATCTATACTGAACTGTGGATCTCAACTGTATTACTCCACTTGCATTAGTAACAAATGAAGTTATATCCCGTTCAATATAAAAACCTTAAAATTATGCTTTGGGTCAATGAAATGGGTTAAGTAGAGTTTGAAGATACCAAAGGGACAATCAGAATCCGTATATCGAAGAAGAACAGAAAACACAATGCCAAAGGTAAAAGTACAAAAGGACAAACAACGATCAACAAAACATACATATAAAACTAAAGATCGAGTAACACGAACCCTACTAAAAACCGGAGGTGAACTCGGGTGCTCCGGAAGGGTAAGCAGTTCCTGCTCCACTAGTGACACCCATCGTGTTAATCTAGTTAAATGCGCCACAAGTAGAATTCTTGGAACAAACCCCTACAACACCGGCGAGATGATCCAGCGATGATACTTTATTTCAATAATGTTACTACAAATGATAATAGACTCCAGAAACAAAGTGGTTTTTTTCTCTTTCTTCGTCAAAATGTAGCTTGATTTCATGGGAAGCTCAGATTCATACGACATCGGACTTGACTATAATGTGTACGATGAAACATTGTTTGTAACCCAGAGATATTTAATGTTGAACGATATTAGAGAGCTTGGATTAGATATATCTATTAATAATATACACACTGTATGCATGAAATTCAGATTTTGCATATGGTGTCAACTGCACACTTCTCGCAGCTGTTCTGAACATTTATTGAAGTCAAACGGACAACAATACACAAGGCCATCATCAGACAAAATAAGGATCTAAAGACGGAGAAAACAAGTGCCCTTGTTTTACAATATAGACGAAGGCATCGTGATCGATCTTCCATATTTTAAATCCATACATTCAGTAGAATTAATTGCAACACTTTTAACTTTTGTGTTTTTTAGAAGATGTAAAACCAGCCATCCTAGTAGACTTTCAATGAGTGATCTGTACATTGTAGCCTCTTATCTCCACAAATAAAGGATTATAAGGGTTAGGTTTATAGTGTTTAACGCCACTTTAACAATATTTCATTTATATCGTGGTGGTCAGTTTTATTGGTGGAGGAAACCAGAGTACCCGGAGTAAAGTCCTAAGTCACTGACAATCTTTATCACAGTGTTGACTGTTGTATCGAGTACACCTCACCTGATTCGAAGTCACAACGTTAGTGGTGATAGGGACTGATTACATAGGTAGTTGTAAATTCAACTACAATACGATCACGACCACGATCAAATATCAATATTATCCTAGTTAACAAACTCCATCAAATCGGTACCAAGGTATATTTAGAATGATTCCCAGGTCATGTTGACATATCAAGAACGAGCCTGATATCACATAATCTGGTTTTAAAAATAAAAATAGACCTCTTCCTTAATTACTAAAGAAGAAAGCATCTCCCAACTGAATGGGGGCCGTCATGGTCATGATCTTCAGCTACTGATTACTCCTTTTGATATCTTTAATATTTTCTTATATGGACAACTGCAAGCTAAGGTTGCACTTTTAGTGACCACTAAGGGTGAAAAATGAAACACCTTCAATCATTCAAAATTTTAATTATTTTTTAACACAAACATCATATCTATAATATCCCAGCTGATCAGGGATAGTTTTCATCATTTTGATTGAACAAATGTATTTAAAGATATTGCTGTTAAAAAATCTGTACAATGGAACAATCATTTATAATTATTAATATTTTTTCCTCTAAAGATTTTATTAATTGTTTTTATTATACTTTTGAGATCAGAAATAGCTTAGGTTGCTTGCAACACTATTTTCTGGTAAGATCTATTTTTTTTATATAATTTTCCCATTTTTCAAGCTGCCTCAAAATAATTGCATTTTTTTTCTCTTTAAAAATCACACAAGATAAACTATTCTTCAATTAACATTGTGATTATGAAATTTTACTATTCTTTTAACCAATGAAAAAAAATATTTCCATATTTGTGTCCCATACCCAAGATTAAATTGACTATGCTTAGAAGTAAAATTTAAATGAAACAATAACATTCTTTTAAAATCTTCCAATTGTTCTTATAATTTCTGGAGCTGTCGTGATCGTATGGTAGTTGGATATACAACTACATGTGCAATCAGTGCCTATCACCACTGATGTTGTGGCTTCGACTCCCGCTCAGGGCGAGGTGTACAACATTATGTGATAAAGTTTGTTAGTGACTTACGGTAGATCGATGGTTTTCTCCGGGTCCTCCAGTTTCCTCCCTCAATAAAACTGACCGCCATGATATAACTGTAATATTGTTGAAAGTGGCGTTAAACACAATAAAAACAAACAAACAAATCAAATGCCGTCACCTTCCACCACAGCCTTACTATTTAGTGTCAGACTATTTAGGACTTTTTAATTGAATAATCAACCTATCTACATGCATGTTTGTGTATTATGAAACATTATTATGCTTTCTGTAATATAAGTTCATACGACATTTTGGCATATATCACAAAAAATTATATAGCGTTGATATACTATGCGAAAATAGTACATCTACTATGCCAGTTTCACGCGGGGAAGGTTGGGTTTTCAGCTGTCTGTCAAACGATATAGTAGCTATTCCAAGTGCAAGGGGGCGGATCCAATCTGTCAATCTTCAACCCTGACCACTATATTGGCATAGTCATGGCTAACACAACATTATTATATAAATATTTCAAATATTTATACTGTGTATTTATATGTTTCTAATACATGTACATTAGTTATTATACTATAAATATGTTAATACATTTCCATCTCAATAAAACTCCTTTCACCATTTCCGCTCCATAACTGAGCCCCCCATCCCCTCCCCGTCAAAAGAGTATCTGGATCCGCCCCTGACCTTACACTTGACCAAACTGCTTAGTTTGATGCTTATCTTGCTAATTAGCTATTCTAACATGACCTCCTTCTTTCGCTTTGTAGACAAACGAGCGATTTATAAATGGTATAATCTCATTCGCACATGCGCCGGCGAATGTGACTGACTTTTCCATTGGCAGCATAAATTGTGTGCGACATTTTCCACAAACGTAAGTATAAATTACCGTCTTCCAATCAAAGTATACTACCCGGCGTATTTGTACTCTTAGACATATCAGAATCGAAATAAATCTCTGGCTCGGGATAAAATACTAATTTCCGCCAACCCATATTAAAACTCCCAACACATTATGGCTTCTATGATTTATTTCTTAATTCTAACATGACGTCCTTTATTGGTCATATAAATAATACCTTGATAAAATTCCCGATATATTTTAATTCGCACATGCGTATTGACGAACAAATTATAAACATCATTCGGGAACCAAGTAAATTAATGTATTCATGCAGGACCATGGTGCATACAAACATGCAAATTCTCGAATTGTTTCATGATATATATTTTTTTCCGGAAACAATACTTAGAGAACCATCTATCGACTTTGACGTTTGTAATATGTCGTCTTCCGGTGACGCTGGCGATATTAACACAAACTGGTTACTGATTTATTTTACGATTTTGTGAGCATTTTACTTGTTTAAGTAGCTAAATGTACAATGTCGTCATATATCAGTAATTTAATTGCAATACCGTCTAGTTATCCATGTAGGAAAACAACTATAAACATGAAGGTTAGTGGATTTTGTTGTTACATGCATTTTCATACTGACTTTCACTTCAAAATAATATGAAACAGGCACGGCCATGAATGCTCGCGAATCTGAAAATTATCTGGCAATTTCACGCTCATCCAGTGCATCAAAAAGTGTCGAGATATTTTGGGCCGAGATATATCGGGAACGACTTTTTTTAGGCCCGAATCTAGTCTCATTCAATCGAACTGTCGTTCCTTACGAAATCTCAAAAGATAACTTCCGCGTAGAAACACAAATTCTTGTCAGTATGTCAGAAGAGATTTAATAAATTAAAAAATATCAATATAAGTAAAACAAGCTAACAAAATGACTTTTATTACACACGGGTTCCGAGTTTTAGTGGTATCGGACGTACGAGAGAGGGTACGAGACTTAGGATCACTTTTGCGTTTTATGTTAAGAAGATCTTCATTAGTTGAGTGTGTTAGTGTGTTACACGGAACGTGTTTACAATGCACAGATTTTTTTTTATCCATCAGTATGTGCAGCCATATTTGTCAAAAAATCCTAAGTACACATTTTATGCCATAAAGAGCTCGCTGACGCTCGCATATAAGTTAGATTGTTCATACAAGAATTGAAATAATTCATGGAACCCATGGTTTGCATAACATTTTAAGATGGGTAACATTATTTTCGCTCGGGATAAAATATTAACGAAAATAATGTTACCCATGTTAAAACTGGATACAAACTATGGCTTCCATGAATTATTTCTTAGATATGTTCAGTTATATTGACGTTGACGTTAGGGGAACGCACCATATCTAGAAATGTCGTCCAAATCTACATATTATACTGATTCCAAGTCAACCAATCTTTGTGTAACAGTAGAGCATGTTTTACCTCCGAAAAATGCAATGTCCACGATGGGATTCGATCCTGGGACCTCTGGCATTGTAAACCACCGCTCTACCAACTGAGCTGTGAGCTAAGGGAGATCTCCACTAAAACAGTTAGCAGAGGTGGTTATGAACCTACTACGGTTCCTATAACCTTAGGTCGGGGAGCGTTTCGCTACACTTGCTATAACTAATAAATGCTGCAAGTGCAACTGAAAAACTGCAGATTTGTTATTTTATTGATCAAGATTCAAATTGGTTTAGATTATTAATTTGGTATCTTATAATAAGATTTTTTATTTCAGATTCCAATTTACTTGACAAAGATACAGGTGACATTAAGACTTTGACCATCTCAAAGATGTGAAAGTATAACGAACTATTCTACACTGATGTTGTGACGTAGTTGACATGTTGTCGCGTGATATGTATACTCAAATAAAGCGTTTGTAGATGTGTTTTTAAAAACTTTGCTTGTTGCTCTTGATTTTAATAGAATTACATTATTTCCCTACATGTTAGACCCTTATGATAGGAAACACGAAAATTACGTCCATAATGAGAGAGAGAGTTATGGTGTTTAATGCCACTTTTAACAATATTTCAGTTATATCGTGGCCGTCAATTTTGTTTGTGGAGGAAACCGGAGTACCCGGAGAAAACCAACAACCTGCCGCAAGTCCTGACAAACTTTATCATATTATGTTGTATCGAGTACACCTCGCCTGAGCCGTATTCGAACTCAAAACTTTAGTGGTAATATGCACCGATTGGAAAGGTAGTTGTAAATTTAACTACCATACGATCACGACTCGAAAATATACAATATACGTACATTGTCGTCCCGGAAAATATATAATTTATTATCACGTGCTTTAGAAACAGGTAAAAAAGTGAGCCTTGGGTGAGCTTTTCTTGCCTGTTTGGCAGCGAGTGTAAATTAATTGTACGTATATTGTGTTTATCCTGCAATATAAAAAAGTCCAAAACACCTGCCAATTTCTCTGAAAATAACAAGCGTCATTCTAATATTGTTTTCAATGGTGTCATCTGTGACGTCAGCATTAATACTGTTACTATTTCTGTCTGTCGCTCTACATGAATCCGGTACCAGAAATGTTGTATTAGGTCCATGACCTAATAACATTGAAGTTTATTTGAACCCCTTTATTAGTAATGAAAATCACACAATTGCAGGATAATATAGAATAAATTTCAAGACGTTTAATATCGCATTCCTGAAGTATAAACATATAGACGTTCTGAAAGCTTGTCACTGGACTCATAGCCAGAAATGATGTGTAATTTGCTAATTTGCATATCTAAGATGGCGACGCCGGGACGTCTGCAATTTTCATATGATCTATATAGACGATATCATTCCTAATTGCATGTATATCATTTTCTGAACTTGAAAAATGATACATTGAATCAAGCTGAATTAAATGAAATAAAAATTAATGAAAACAATTTAATATTCGAGGTTCCATGGACAGTAGTAAATCTCTCATTCTAACATGAAGTCCTTCTTTCGCTTTGCAAACAAACGAGCGATTTATCGATTGGGTATAATTTCATTAGCACATGCACCGGTTCATGTGACTGACTTTCCCGTTGTAAATGTACATGTTGATGAATTATCGTCTGCTCGAATTTGGCAGCATAAATTGTGTGCGACATTGTCCGCAAGCGTAAATATAAATTACGTCTTCCAATCAAAGTATACTACCATATGTGTACTCTTAGACATATTAGAATTGAAATAATTCATGAGCTAGAATGTGTTTTGAGTTTTAACATGGGTTGGCAGATATTAGTAAATTTTATCCCTCGCTGGCAGGGGAATTATTTCTTAAATAGACCATTTGCACATTTCCGACTTTGATTCTAAAATTATATGTTTTACAGGTGTTATTTCCCTTTAACGCGGACAAACGGGTTCCCTTTCATGTACATTGTAATATTTAAATGTGTTAGATGTTTAAATCTATTTTTGTTTCTATCATGCAAAGTTCAATGAAAATTACATATATTTTTCCCTATACCCTGTTCAAAATTTTTATTTCCATTGTTCTAGCATGTCTGTGTACCATTTTTCCCTTTGTAGGAGAAATAACTCGTATAAAACATACAATTTCATAATCAAATCGGAAAAGTCTGTATTGGAGGTTATAATCCAGCTACCATGCAGTCAGGGACACAATGGTCCCCATACTAAATGACGTTGTCATTTTATAGTTATGATATACAGTGGAACTTGTGCAATCTGACACCTGATTATTCCGACACATTTCCTTGTTGGATTAGACAGATTCCACTGTACCTCTAAAATTCTAGAATTAATTTTGTACCAACATAGGCTAGTGCCTATTTCCAGTATTTAACGATGTTTAATTACTGTTCTATTTATAGATACAATGACGACAGAATCAGGTTCATCGGAACATCAACAAGCCACACAAGCTGTTCCTGAAGAACAGAATGATGAGGACGAATACATAGACATTATGGATGGACCAACACATGGTCTTCAAGGACAGAATGTTATACGATCAGGTATAAAGCAACAACATTCAATAGGAATCTATCTGATACAGTAAAAACTTCCCATATGGTCACCTCTATTAAGCGATCACCTGTATTAAAAGGTCACCATTTTCTTGTCATGTAATAGAAAATTATATTTGAATTTAACCTCTTTTAAAAGGTCTCCTGTGCCTCATAAGGCCACTTTTTCTTTGTCCCAAAGATGACCTCTTAATACAAGTTTGACTGTATTTCAGCAACCCAATTCTTTCTTACTTCAGTTGCCTTCTAATTGTTATTTAGGTTACTGTAAATGAAGTAATATTCATGATGTGTTTCCTGGAACTTTTGTTTTCTACGTTGCGTTTAACAGCGTGAACAATAATTCCCTCGAAAATCTGTATTGCTAATAAAAATTCTGAGCCAAAAATAGACACATGTGGTCAAGCAATGTATAATAAATAAACTATATTCAATGGGTAGGGAATGTTGCCGCAAGTCCTGACAAACTTTATCACATTATGTTGTATCGAGTACACCTCGCCTGAACCGGATTCGAACTCAAAACTTTAGTGGTAATATGCACCGATTGGAAAGGTAGTTGTAAATTTAACTACCATACGATCACGACCATGACGGCTGCTGCCGTCTATAATGTTCCATGTCATCAGTTCAAACGTCTGTTTCAGTTCCACTAAGCATACGCCACAAAGCCCCGAAAAAAAATAAGGCGACTCGAAAATATACAATATACGTACATTGTCGTCCCGGAAAATATATAATATATTAGCACGTGCTTTAGAAACAGGTAAAAAAGTGAGCCTTGGGTGAGCTTTTCTTGCCTGTTTGGCAGCGAGTGTAAATTAATTGTACGTATATTATGTTTATCCTGCAATATAAAAAAGTCCAAAACACCTGCCAATTTCTCTGAAAATAAGAAGCGTCATTCTAATATTGTTTTCAATGGTGTCATCTGTGACGTCAGCATTAATACTGTTACTATTTCTGTCTGTCGCTCTACATGAATCCGGTACCAGAAATGTTGTATTAGGTCCATGACCTAATAACATTGAAGTTTATTTGAACCCCTTTATTAGTAATGAAAATCACACAATTGCAGGAAAATATAGAATAAATTTCAAGACGTTTAATATCGCATTCCTGAAGTATAAACATATAGACGTTCTGAAAGCTTGTAACTGGACTCATAGCCAGAAATGATGTGTAATTTGCTAATTTGCATATCTAAGATGGCGACGCCGGGACGTCTGCAATTTTCATATGATCTATATAGACGATATCATTCCTAATTGCATGTATATCATTTTCTGAACTTGAAAATGATACATTGAATCAAGCTGAATTAAATGAAATAAAAATTAATGAAAACAATTTAATATTCGAGGTTCCATGGACAGTAGTAAATCTCTCATTCTAACATGAAGTCCTTCTTTCGCTTTGCAAACAAACGAGCGATTTATCGATTGGGTATAATTTCATTAGCACATGCACCGGTTCATGTGACTGACTTTCCCGTTGTAAATGTACATGTTGATGAATTATCGTCTGCTCGAATTTGGCACCATAAATTGTGTGCGACATTGTCACGCAAGCGTAAATATAAATTACGTCTTCCAATCAAAGTATACTACCATATGTGTACTCTTAGACATATTAGAATTGAAATAATTCATGAGCCAGAATGTGTTTTGAGTTTTAACATGGGTTGGCAGATATTAGTAAATTTTATCCCTCGCTGGCAGGGGAATTATTTCTTAAATAGACCATTTGCACATTTCCGACTTTGATTCTAAAATTATATGTTTTACAGGTGTTATTTCCCTTTAACGCGGACAAGCAGGTTCCCTTTCATGTACATTGTAATATTTAAATGTGTTAGATGTTTAAATCTATTTTTTTTTCTATCATGCAAAGTTCAATGAAAATTACATATATTTTTTCCTATACCCTGTTCAAAATTTTTATTTCCATTGTTCTAGCATGTCTGTGTACCATTTTTCCCTTTGTAGGAGAAATAACTCGTATAAAACATACAATTTCATAATCAAATCGGAAAAGTCTGTATTGGAGGTTATAATCCAGCTACCATGCAGTCAGGGACACAATGGTCCCCATACTAAATGACGTTGTCATTTTATAGTTATGATATACAGTGGAACTTGTGCAATCTGACACCTGATTATTCCGACACATTTCCTTGTTGGATTAGACAGATTCCACTGTACCTCTAAAATTCTAGAATTAATTTTGTACCAACATAGGCTAGTGCCTATTTCCAGTATTTAACGATGTTTAATTACTGTTCTATTTATAGATACAATGACGACAGAATCAGGTTCATCGGAACATCAACAAGCCACACAAGCTGTTCCTTAAGAACAGAATACATAGACATTATGGATGGACCAACACATGGTCTTCAAGGACAGAATGTTATACGATCAGGTATAAAGCAACAACATTCAATAGGAATCTATCTGATACAGTAAAAACTTCCCATATGGTCACCTCTATTAAGCGATCACCTGTATTAAAAGGTCACCATTTTCTTGTCATGTAATAGAAAATTATATTTGAATTTAACCTCTTTTAAAAGGTCTCCTGTGCCTTATAAGGCCACTTTTTCTTTGTCCCAAAGATGACCTCTTAATACAAGTTTGACTGTATTTCAGCAACCCAATTCTTTCTTACTTCAGTTGCCTTCTAATTGTTATTTAGGTTACTGTAAATGAAGTAATATTCATGATGTGTTTCCTGGAACTTTTGTTTTCTACGTTGCGTACAACAGCGTGAAAAATAATTCCATCGAAAATCTGTATT
Organism: Bathymodiolus brooksi; assembly: GCA_963680875.1. Taxonomy (NCBI): domain Eukaryota; kingdom Metazoa; phylum Mollusca; class Bivalvia; order Mytilida; family Modiolidae; genus Bathymodiolus; species Bathymodiolus brooksi. Next base: position 102,864,269 of record OY804586.1, read on the forward strand.
GCTAATAAAAATTCTGGGCCAAAAATAGACACATGTGGTCAAGCAATGTATAATAAATAAACTATATTCAATGGGTAGGGAATGTTGCCGCAAGTCCTGACAAACTTTATCACATTATGTTGTATCGAGTACACCTCGCCTGAACCGGATTCGAACTCAAAACTTTAGTGGTAATATGCACCGATTGGAAAGGTAGTTGTAAATTTAACTACCATACGATCACGACCATGACGGCCGCTGCCGTCTATAATGTTCCATGTCATCAGTTCAAACGTCTGTTTCAGTTCCACTAAGCATACGCCACAAAGCCCCGAAAAAAAATAAGGCGACTCGAAAATATACAATATACGTACATTGTCGTCCCGGAAAATATATAATTTATTAGCACGTGCTTTAGAAACAGGTAAAAAAGTGAGCCTTGGGTGAGCTTTTCTTGCCTGTTTGGCAGCGAGTGTAAATTAATTGTACGTATATTATGTTTATCCTGCAATATAAAAAAGTCCAAAACACCTGCCAATTTCTCTGAAAATAACAAGCGTCATTCTAATATTGTTTTCAATGGTGTCATCTGTGACGTCAGCATTAATACTGTTACTATTTCTGTCTGTCGCTCTACATGAATCCGGTACCAGAAATGTTGTATTAGGTCCATGACCTAATAACATTGAAGTTTATTTGAATCCCTTTATTAGTAATGAAAATCACACAATTGCAGGAAAATATAGAATAAATTTCAAGACGTTTAATATCGCATTCCTGAAGTATAAACATATAGACGTTCTGAAAGCTTGTCACTGGACTCATAGCCAGAAATGATGTGTAATTTGCTAATTTGCATATCTAAGATGGCGACGCCGGGACGTCTGCAATTTTCATATGATCTATATAGACGATATCATTCCTAATTGCATGTATATCATTTTCTGAACTTGAAAATGATACATTGAATCAAGCTGAATTAAATGAAATAAAAATTAATGAAAACAATTTAATATTCGAGGTTCCATGGACAGTAGTAAATCTCTCATTCTAACATGAAGTCCTTCTTTCGCTTTGCAAACAAACGAGCGATTTATCGATTGGGTATAATTTCATTAGCACATGCACCGGTTCATGTGACTGACTTTCCCGTTGTAAATGTACATGTTGATGAATTATCGTCTGCTCGAATTTGGCAGCATAAATTGTGTGCGACATTGTACGCAAGCGTAAATATAAATTACGTCTTCCAATCAAAGTATACTACCATATGTGTACTCTTAGACATATTAGAATTGAAATAATTCATGAGCTATAATGTGTTTTGAGTTTTAACATGGGTTGGCAGATATTAGTAAATTTTATCCCTCGCTGGCAGGGGAATTATTTCTTAAATAGACCATTTGCACATTTCCGACTTTGATTCTAAAATCATATGTTTTACAGGTGTTATTTCCCTTTAACGCGGACAAACGGGTTCCCTTTCATGTACATTGTAATATTTAAATGTGTTAGATGTTTAAATCTATTTTTGTTTCTATCATGCAATGTTCAATGAAAATTACATATATTTTTCCCTATACCCTGTTCAAAATTTTTATTTCCATTGTTCTAGCATGTCTGTGTACCATTTTTCCCTTTGTAGGAGAAATAACTCGTATAAAACATACAATTTCATAATCAAATCGGAAAAGTCTGTATTGGAGGTTATAATCCAGCTACCATGCAGTCAGGGACACAATGGTCCCCATACTAAATGACGTTGTCATTTTATAGTTATGATATACAGTGGAACTTGTGCAATCTGACACCTGATTATTCCGACACATTTCCTTGTTGGATTAGACAGATTCCACTGTACCTCTAAAATTCTAGAATTAATTTTGTACCAACATAGGCTAGTGCCTATTTCCAGTATTTAACGATGTTTAATTACTGTTCTATTTATAGATACAATGACGACAGAATCAGGTTCATCGGAACATCAACAAGCCACACAAGCTGTTCCTTAAGAACAGAATACATAGACATTATGGATGGACCAACACATGGTCTTCAAGGACAGAATGTTATACGATCAGGTATAAAGCAACAACATTCAATAGGAATCTATCTGATACAGTAAAAACTTCCCATATGGTCACCTCTATTAAGCGATCACCTGTATTAAAAGGTCACCATTTTCTTGTCATGTAATAGAAAATTATATTTGAATTTAACCTCTTTTAAAAGGTCTCCTGTGTCTTATAAGGCCACTTTTTCTTTGTCCCAAAGATGACCTCTTAATACAAGTTTGACTGTATTTCAGCAACCCAATTCTTTCTTACTTCAGTTGCCTTCTAATTGTTATTTAGGTTACTGTAAATGAAGTAATATTCATGATGTGTTTCCTGGAACTTTTGTTTTCTACGTTGCGTACAACAGCGTGAAAAATAATTCCCTCGAAAATCTGTATTGCTAATAAAAATTCTGAGCCAAAAATAGACACATGTGGTCAAGCAATGTATAATAAATAAACTATATTTAATGGGTAGGGAATGTTGCCGCAAGTCCTGACAAACTTTATCACATTATGTTGTATCGAGTACACCTCGCCTGAACCGGATTCGAACTCAAAACTTTAGTGGTAATATGCACCGATTGGAAAGGTAGTTGTAAATTTAACTACCATACGATCACGACCCCCATACACAGATGACCATATCTTCCCCCATACACAGGTGACCATGTCTTCCCCCATACACAGGTGACCATGTCTTCTCCCATACACAGGTGACCATGTCTTCTCCCATACACAGGTGACCATGTCTTCTCCCATACACAGGTGACCATGTCTTCCCCCATACACAGGTGACCATGTCTTCTCCCATACACAGGTGACCATGTCTTCTCCCATACACAGGTGACCATGTCTTCCCCCATACACAGGTGACCATGTCTTCCCCCATACAAAGGTGATCATGTCTTCTTCCATACACAGGTGACCATGTCTTCCCCCATACACAGGTGACCATGTCTTCTCCCATACACAGGTGACCATGTCTTCCCCATACACAGGTGACCATGTCTTCTCCCATACACAAGTGACCATATCTTCCCCCATACACAGGTGACCATGTCTTCTTCCATACACAGGTGACCATGTCTTCCCCCATACACAGGTGACCATGTCTTCCCCCATACACAGGTGACCATGTCTTCCCCCATACACAGGTGACCATGTCTTCTCCCATACACAGGTGACCATGTCTTCCCCCATACACAGGTGACCATGTCTTCTCCCATACACAGGTGACCATGTCTTCCCCCATACACAGGTGACCATGTCTTCTCCCATACACAGGTGAACATATCTTCTCCCATACACAGGTGACCATGTCTTCTCCCATACACAGGTGAACATGTCTTCTCCCATACCCAGGTGACCATGTCTTCTCCCATACACAGGTGACCATGTCTTCTCCCATACACAGGTGACCATGTCTTCCCCCATACACAGGTGACCATGTCTTCTCCCATACACAGGTGACCATGTATGCTCCCATACACAGGTGACCATGTCTTCTCCCATACACAGGTGACCATGTCTTCTCCCATACACAGGTGACCATGTCTTCTCCCATACACAGGTGACCATGTCTTCCCCCATACACAGGTGACCATGTCTTCTCTCATACACAGGTGACCATGTCTTCTCCCATACACAGGTGACCATGTATTCCTCCATACACAGGTGACCAGGTCTTCTCCCATACACAGGTGAAAATGTCTTCCTCCATACACAGGTGACCATGTCTTCTCCCATACACAGGTGACCATGTCTTCCCCCATACACAGGTGACCATGTCTTCTCCCATACACAGGTGATCATGTCTTCCCCCATACACAGGTGACCATGTCTTCTCCCATACACAGGTGATCATGTCTTCCCCCATACACAGGTGAACATGTCTTCTCCCATACACATGTGACCATGTCTTCCCCCATACACAGGTGACCATGTCTTCCCCCATACACAGGTGACCATGTCTTCTCCCATACACAGGTGACCATGTCTTCTCCCATACACAGGTGACCATGTCTTCCCCCATACACAGGTGACCATGTCTTCTCCCATACACAGGTGACCATGTCTTCTCCCATACACAGGTGACCATGTATGCTCCCATACACAGGTGACCATGTCTTCTCCCATACACAGGTGACCATGTCTTCTCCCATACACAGGTGACCATGTCTTCTCCCATACACAGGTGATCATGTCTTCCCCCATACACAGGTGACCATGTCATCTCTCATACACAGGTGACCATGTCTTCTCCCATACACAGGTGACCATGTCTTCCTCCATACACAGGTGACCAGGTCTTCTCCCATACACAGGTGACCATGTCTTCCCCCATACACAGGTGACCATGTCTTCTCCCATACACAGGTGACCATGTCTTCCCCCATACACAGGTGACCATGTCTTCTCCCATACACAGGTGACCATGTCTTCCCCCATACACAGGTGACCATGTCTTCTCCCATACACAGGTGATCATGTCTTCCCCCATACACAGGTGACCATGTCTTCTCCCATACACATGTGACCATGTCTTCCCCCATACACAGGTGACCATGTCTTCCACCATACACAGGTGACCATGTCTTCTCCCATACACAGGTGACCATGTCTTCTCCCATACACAGGTGACCATGTCTTCTCCCATACACAGGTGACCATGTCTTCCCCCATACACAGGTGACCATGTCTTCTCCCATACACAGGTGACCATGTCTTCTCCCATACACAGGTGACCATGTCTTCCCCCATACACAGGTGACCATGTCTTGCCCCATACACAGGTGACCATGTCTTCCCCCATACACAGGTGACCATATCTTCTCCCATACACAGGTGACCATGTCTTCTCCCATACACAGGTGACCATGTCTTCTCCCATACACAGGTGACCATGTCTTCCCCCATACACAGGTGACCATGTCTTCTCCCATACACAGGTGACCATGTCTTCCCCCAAACACAGGTGACCATGTCTTCTCCCATGCACAGGTGACCATGTCTTCTCCCCTACACAGGTGATCATGTCTTCTCCCATACACAGGTGACCATGTCTTCTCCCATACACAGGTGACCATGTCTTCCCCATACACAGGTGTCCATGTCTTCTCCCATACAAAGGTGACCATGTCTTCTCCCATACACAGGTGACCATGTCTTCTCCCATACACAGGTGACCATGTCTTCCCCCATATACAGGTTTCCATGTCTTCTCCCATACACAGGTGACCATGTCTTCCCCCATACACAGGTGACCATGTCTTCCCCCATACACAGGTGACCATGTCTTCTCCCATACACAGGTTTCCATGTCTTCCCCCATACACAGGTGACCATGTCTTCTCCCATACACAGGTGACAATGTCTTCCCCCATACACAGGTGACCATGTCTTTTCCCATACACAGGTGACCATGTCTTCTCCCATACACAGGTGACCATGTCTTCTACCATACACAGGTGACCATGTCTTCCCCCATACACAGGTGACCATGTCTTCCCCCATACACAGGTGACCATGTCTTCTCCCATACACAGGTGACCATGTCTTCTCCCATACACAGGTGACCATGAATTCTCCCATACACAGGTGACCATGTGTTCTCCCATACACAGGTGACCATGTCTTCCCCAATACACAGGTGACCATGTCTTCTCCCCCATACATAGGAGACCATGTCTTCTCCCCCATACACAGGTGACCATGTCTTCTCCCCCATACACAGGTGACCATGTCTTCTACCCCATACACAGGTGACCATATCTTCTCCCCCATACACAGGTGACCATGTTTTCTCCCCCATACACAGGTGACCATGTCTTCCCCCATACACAGGTGACCATGATGTCTTCCCCCATACACAGGTGTCCATAGCTTCCCCCATACACAGGTGACCATGTCTTCCCCCATACACAGGTGACTATGTCTTCTCCCATACACAGGTGACGACGTCTTCTCCCATACACAGATGACCATGTCTTCTCCCATACACAGGTGACCATGTCTTCTCCCATACACAGGTGACCATGTCTTCTCCCATACACAGGTGACCATGTCTTCTCCCATACACAGGGGACCATGTCTTCTCCCATACACAGGTGACCATGTCTTCTCCCATACACAGGTGATCATATCTTCTCCATACATAGGTGACCATGTCTTCTCCCATACACAGGTGATCATGTCTTCTCCCATACACAGGTGACCATGTCTTCTCCCAAACACAGGTGACCATGTCTTCCCCCATACACAGGTGACCATGTCTTCCCCCATACACAGGTGATCATGTCTTCTCCCATACACAGGTGACCATGTCTTCTCCCATACACAGGTGACCATGTCTTCTCCCATACACAGGTGATCATGTCTTCTCCCATACACAGGTGACCATGTCTTCTCCCATACACAGGTTGTCATGTCTTCCCCCATACACAGGTGACCATATCTTCTCCTATACACAGGTGACCATTTCTTCTCCCATACACAGGTGACCATGTCTTCTCCCATACACAGGTGATCATGTCCTCTCCCATACACAGGTGACCATGTCTTCTCCCATACACAGGTGACCATGTCTTCTCCCATACACAAGTGATCATGTCTTCCCCCATACACAGGTGACCATGTCTTCTCCCATACACAGGTGACCATGTCTTCTCCCATACACAGGTGACCATGTATTCTCCCATACACAGGTGATCATGTCTTCTCCCATACACAGGTGACCATGTCTTCTCCCATACACAGGTGATCATGTCTTCTCCCATACACAGGTGACCATGTCTTCTCCCATACACAGGTGACCATGTCTTCCCCCATACACAGATGACCATGTCATCCCCCATACACAGGTGACCATGTCTTCTCCCATACACAGGTGACCATGTCTTCTCCCATACACAGGTGACCATGTCTTCTCCCATACACAGGTGATCATGTCTTCTCCCATACACAGGTGACCATGTTTTCACCCATACACAGGTGATCATGTCTTCTCCTATACACAGGTGACCATGTCTTCTCCCATACACAGGTGACCATGTCTTCTCCCATACACAGGTGATCATGTCCTCTCCCATACACAGGTGACCATGTCTTCTCCCATACACAGGTGACCATGTCTTCTCCCATACACAGGTGATCATGTCTTCTCCCATACACAGGTGACCATGTCTTCTCCCATACACAGGTGATCATGTCTTCTCCCATACACAGGTGACCATGTCTTCTTCCATACACAGGTGACCATGTCTTCCCCCATACACAGGTGACCATGTCTTCTCCCATACACAGATGATCATGTCTTCTCCCATACACAGGTGACCATGTCTTCTCCCATACACAGGTGACCATGTCTTCTCCCATACACCGGTGACCATGTCTTCTCCCATACACAGGTGACCATGTCTTCTCCTCCACACAGGTGACCATGTCTTTTCCTCCACACAGGTGACCATGTCTCCCCCACACAGGTGACACAGGTGACCATGGTCGATTCTGTTTAGGCCCTTTGGTGTTCTTGCTTCAACAGACTATTAGATTAAACAAGAAAACACAAAGGTCTAAAACAAGATAACAAACATCGATTTCACATCAGGTATACCTTATAACAATAGTATTTGTAATCTTAATATCAGCATGTTAGCTTAATAGAACCATACAGACCCTCATGAAGATAAGAAATAATAAAATATGGCGTCAAAGCATGTCTCTCGCACAGTTCTTATATGTTTAACGACATTATACAGCGCTATTTTTATTATATTGTCAATTTGGCAATACCACAAGACATACAGTTTAAAACAAGAATATCTCTACGAGTGTGAGAAGTTACACATGCTGGAGAAACACTATGAGGAGGAAACTATCCTGGTAAGGACATATGTACTGGAGACATAATATGATTTATCAGACAGACATATATATAGGACAATATATAGACAGAATTTGTGAAATTCATGTGCTAAATTTCGATAAAAAATATATCTTATAAATAATGTAAGTACTGGAGTACTGACTACTGGACGGTGATACCATCGGTGACTTATAGTAAGTACAGGAGTACTGAATACTGGACGGCTATACCATCGGTGACTTATAGTAAGTACAGGAGTACTGACTACTGGACGGTGATACCATATGTGACTTATAGTAAGTACCGGAGTACTGACTACTGGACGGTGATACCATCGGTGACTTATAGTAAGTACAGGAGTACTGACTACTGGACGGTGATACCATATGTGACTTATAGTAAGTACAGGAGTACTGACTACTGGACGGTGATACCATATGTGACTTATAGTAAGTACCGGAGTATTGACTACTGGACGGTGATACCATCGGTGACTTATAGTAAGTACAGGAGTACTGACTACTGGACGGTGATACCATCGGTGACTTATAGTAAGTACAGGAGTACTGACTACTGGACGGTGATACCATCGGTGACTTATAGTAAGTATCGGAGTACTGACTACTGGACGGTGATACCATCGGTGACTTATAGTAAGTACTGGAATACTGACTACTGGACGGTGATACCATCGGTGACTTATAGTAAGTACTGAAGTACTGACTATTGGACGGTGATACCATCGGTGACTTATAGTAAGTACAGGAGTACTGACTACTGGACGGTGATACCATCGGTGACTTATAGTAAGTACCGGAGTACTGACTACTGGACGGTGATACCATCGGTGACTTATAGTAAGTACTGGAGTACTGACTACTGGACAGTGATACCATCGGTGACTTATAGTAAGTACCGGAGTACTTACTACTGGACGGTGATACCATCGGTGACTTATAGTAAGTATCGGAGTACTGACTACTGGACGGTGATACCATCGGTGACTTATAGTAAGTACTGGAGTACTGACTACTGGACGGTGATACCATCGGTGACTTATAGTAAGTACTGGAGTACTGACTACTGGACGATGATACCATCGGTGACTTATAGTAAGTACCGGAGTACTGACTACTGGACGGTGATACCATCGGTGACTTATAGTAAGTACTGGAGTACTCTCTACTGGACGGTGATACCATCGGTGACTCATAGTAAGTACTGGAGTACTGACTACTGGACGGTGATACCATCGGTGACTTATAATAAGTACCGGAGTACTGAATACTGGACGGTGATACCATCGGTGACTTATAGTAAGTATCGGAGTACTGACTACTGGACGGTGATACCATCGGTGACTTATAGTAAGTACTGGAGTACTGACTACTGGACGGTGATACCATCGGTGACTTATAGTAAGTACAGGAGTACTGACTACTGGACGGTGATACCATCGGTGACTTATAGTAAGTACCGGAGTACTGAATACTGGACGGTGATACCATCGGTGACTTATAGTAAGTACCGGAGTACTGACTACTGGACGGTGATACCATCGGTGACTTATAGTAAGTACTGGAGTACTGACTACTGGACGGTGATACCATCGGTGACTTATAGTAAGTACAGGAGTACTGACTACTGGACGATGATACCATCGGTGACTTATAGTAAGTACTGGAGTACTGTCTACTGGACGGTGATACCATCGGTGACTTATAGTAAGTACTGGAGTACTGACTACTGGACGGTGATACCATCGGTGACTTATAGTAAGTACCGGAGTACTGAATACTGGACGGTGATACCATCGGTGACTTATAGTAAGTATCGGAGTACTGACTACTGGACGGTGATACCATCGGTGACTTATAGTAAGTACTGGAGTACTGACTACTGGACGGTGATACCATCGGTGACTTATAGTAAGTACAGGAGTACTGACTACTGGACGGTGATACCATCGGTGACTTATATTAAGTACCGGAGTACTGACTACTGGACGGTGATACCATCGGTGACTTATAGTAAGTATCGGAGTACTGACTACTGGACGGTGATACCATCGGTGACTTATAGTAAGTACTGGAGTACTGTCTACTGGACGGTGATACCATCGGTGACTTATAGTAAGTACTGGAGTACTGACTACTGGACGGTGATACCATCGGTGACTTATAGTAAGTACCGGAGCACTGAATACTGGACGATGATACCATCGGTGACTTATAGTAAGTACTGGAGTACTGTCTACTGGACGGTGATACCATCGGTGACTTATAGTAAGTACTGGAGTACTGACTACTGGACGGTGATACCATCGGTGACTTATAGTAAGTACCGGAGTACTGAATACTGGACGGTGATACCATCGGTGACTTATAGTAAGTATCGGAGTACTGACTACTGGACGGTGATACCATCGGTGACTTATAGTAAGTACTGGAGTACTGACTACTGGACGGTGATACCATCGGTGACTTATAGTAAGTACAGGAGTACTGACTACTGGACGGTGATACCATCGGTGACTTATAGTAAGTACCGGAGTACTGACTACTGGACGGTGATACCATCGGTGACTTATAGTAAGTATCGGAGTACTGACTACTGGACGGTGATACCATCGGTGACTTATAGTAAGTACTGGAGTACTGTCTACTGGACGGTGATACCATCGGTGACTTATAGTAAGTACTGGAGTACTGACTACTGGACGGTGATACCATCGGTGACTTATAGTAAGTACCGGAGCACTGTCTACTGGACGGTGATACCATCGGTGACTTATAGTAAGTACTGGAGTACTGACTACTGGACGGTGATACTATCGGTGACTTATAGTAAGTACTGGAGTACTGTCTACTGGACGGTGATACCATCGGTGACTTATAGTAAGTACTGGAGTACTGACTACTGGACGGTGATACCATCGGTGACTTATAGTAAGTACCGGAGTACTGACTACTGGACGGTGATACCATCGGTGACTTATAGTAAGTACTGGAGTACTGAATACTGGACGGTGATACCATCGGTGACTTATAGTAAGTACCGGAGTACTGACTACTGGACGGTGATACCATCGGTGACTTATAGTAAGTACAGGAGTACTGACTACTGGACGGTGATACCATCGGTGACTTATAGTAAGTACCGGAGTACTGACTACTGGACGGTGATACCATCGGTGACTTATAGTAAGTACCGGAGTACTGACTACTGGACGGTGATACCATCGGTGACTTATAGTAAGTACAGGAGTACTGACTACTGGACGGTGATACCATCGGTGACTTGTAGTAAGTACAGGAGTACTGACTACTGGACGGTGATACCATCGGTGACTTATAGTAAGTACTGGAGTACTGAATATTGGACGGTGATACCATCGGTGACTTATAGTAAGTACTGGAGTACTGACTACTGGACGGTGATACCATCGGTGACTTATAGTAAGTACCGGAGTACTGACTACTGGACGGTGATACCATCGGTGACTTATAGTAAGTACTGGAGTACTGACCACTGGACGGTGATACCATCGGTGACTTATAGTAAGTATCGGAGTACTGACTACAGGACGGTGATACCATCGGTGACTTATAGTAAGTACAGGAGTACTGACTACTGGACGGTGATACCATCGGTGACTTATAGTAAGTACAGGGGTACTGACTACTGGACGGTGATACAATCGGTGACTTATAGTAAGTACAGGAGTACTGACTACTGGACGGTGATACCATCGGTGACTTATAGTAAGTACAGGAGTACTGACTACTGGACGGTGATACCATCGGTGACTTATAGTAAGTACTGGAGTACTGAATACTGGACGGTGATACCATCGGTGACTTATAGTAAGTACTGGAGTACTGTCTACTGGACGGTGATACCATCGGTGACTTATAGTAAGTACAGGAGTACTGACTACTGGACGGTGATACCATCGGTGACTTATAGTAAGTACTGGAGTACTGACTACTGGACGGTGATACCATCGGTGACTTATAGTAAGTACAAGAGTACTGACTACTGGACGGTGATACCATCGGTGACTTATAGTAAGTACTGGAGTACTGTCTACTGGACGGTGATACCATCGGTGACTTATAGTAAGTACTGGAGTACTGTTTACTGGACGGTGATACCATCGGTGACTTATAGTAAGTACTGGAGTACTGTCTACTGGACGGTGATACCATCGGTGACTTATAGTAAGTACTGGAGTACTGACTACTGGACGATGATACCATCGGTGACTTATAGTCCCCCAGATGAGGTTTGTGTTGTTTCTTTTCTTCAATTATATGTCTTTTTAGTTCAGTGTTACGATTTTCGATTCATATTTACTTCCATCTGTTGTGTATGGTTTCTGTTTTTTTATCTAATTTATTTGTATGTTTACATGGTGTCCAACCAATGTCTTATCATGTGATATTCGTTTAACATTAACACGACGGGTGTCACTATAGGAGAAGGAACTACTTACCGCACAGATTTGAGTTGCTCAATCTTTTGCTTTCTGTGTAGTGATTTGTAGATTATTGTTTGTGATTTTTCCCTTTTTTCTTTCGATCATGGTATTGTCTGTCCTTTGATTTACGGCTTCTTATTACTTCTAATAAATATGGAATATAACAATAGTTTATACCGCCGTTGTTTTTCGTAGTGAGGATTCCTTCTTGGTTACATTTGTCATTTCAATATGCAGCTATCTTTTAGATATAAATCTTTAATGTTATATACTGCTATATAAGGTTAGTTTAGTTGGTTTATGGTGTTTAAAGCCATTATATTAACAGGAAGATGAAGTTGTTGCTTTGTTGGAGAGTGAAACTAGTAGACCTTCTACAGTCCTACATGATACCAAGAGGAGAGAAACACCATCACTAGTAAACGTGTTTAAGCAACTGTTAGTGTTACGAGTAAGCTACATTCATGATAGTTACATTATTGTAATATCTATATTTGTAAAGCAGATTGTCGCAATTTTCAAAAATTCTAATATTGAATTAAATTTAGGTTAGTTGATGGTTTCAACTACATTTCAGTTATATCATGGCTGTCAGTTCTATATGTGGAGGAAACCGGATTACCCGAAGAAAGCCACCAGCCTGTCTTAAGTCACTGACAAACTTTATCACAAAATCCTGTATCGAGTACTTCTCGCCATGAGTTCCCACAATTGTAGTGGTGATATACCCTGATTGAACAGATAGATGTACATATAGCAACCATACGCTCATGACCACGACGACACCGAAACAGAGGTTAAGATAAATTAAAAAGTACTAATACACATGATACACTAATACGCATGACCGTATAACACTAATACACATGACCGTATAGCACTAATACACATGACCGCATAGCACTAATACACATGACCGTATAGCACTAATACACATGACCGTATAGCACTAATACACATGACCGTATAGCACTAATACACATGACCGCATAGCAGTAATACACATGACCGTATAACACTAATACGCATGACCGTATATCACTAATACACATGACCGTATAGCACTAATACATATGACCGTATAGCACTAATACACATGACCGCATAGCACTAATACACATGACCGTATAGCACTAATACACATGACCGTATAGCACTAATACACATGACCGTATAGCACTAATACACATGACCGTATAACACTAATACACATGACCGTATAGCACTAATACACATGACCGTATATCACTAATACACATGACCGCATAGCAGTAATACACATGACCGTATAACACTAATACGCATGACCGTATATCACTAATACACATGACCATATAGCACTAATACATATGACCGAATAGCACTAATACACATGACCGCATAGCACTAATACACATGACCGCATATCACTAATACATATGACCGTATAGCACTAATACACATGACCATATAACACTAATACACATGACCGCATAGCACTAATACATATGACCGTATAGCACTAATACACATGACCGTATAGCACTAATACACATGATCGTATAGCACTAATACACATGACCGCATAGCACTAATACACATGATCGTATAGCACTAATACATATGACCGTATACCACTAGTACACATGACCGCATAGCACTAATGCACATGACCGTATAACACTAATACACATGACCGTATAGCACTAATACACATGACCGTATAGCACTAATACACATGACCGTATAGCACTAATACACATGACCGTATAACAATAATACATATTACAGTATAGCACTAATAGACATGACCGTATAACACTAATACACATGACCGTATAGCACTAATACACATGACCGTATAGCACTAATACACATGACCGTATAGCACTAATACACATGACCGTATATCACTAATACACATGACCGTATAGCACTAATACACATGACCGTATAGCACTAATATACATGACCGTATAACACTAATACACATGACCGTATATCACTAATACACATGACCGTATATCACTAATATACATGACCGTATAACACTAATACACATGACCGTATAGTACTAATATACATGACCGTATAGCACTAATACACATGACCGTATAGCACTAATACACATGACCGTATAACAATAATACATATTACAGTATAGCACTAATAAACATGACCGTATAACACTAATACACATGACCGTATAGCACTAATACACATGACCGCATAGCACTAATACACATGACCGTATAGCACTAATACACATGACCGTATATCACTAATACACATGACCGTATAACACTAATACACATGTCCGTATAGCACTAATACACATGACCGTATAGCACTAATACACACGACCGTATAGCACTAATACACATTACCGTATAGCACTAATACACATGACCGTATAGCACTAATACACATGACCGTATAACACTAATACACATGACCGTATAGCACTAATACACATGACCGTATAGCACTAATACACATGAACGTATAACACTAATACACATGACCGTATATCACTAATACACATGACCGTATATCACTAATATACATGACCGTATATCACTAATACACATGACCGTATAGCACTAATACATATGACCGTATAGCACTAATACACATGACCGCATAGCACTAAT
The DNA here is from genome assembly GCA_963680875.1 of Bathymodiolus brooksi. Classification (NCBI taxonomy): domain Eukaryota; kingdom Metazoa; phylum Mollusca; class Bivalvia; order Mytilida; family Modiolidae; genus Bathymodiolus; species Bathymodiolus brooksi. Next base: position 102,879,286 of record OY804586.1, read on the forward strand.
ACACATGACCGTATAGCACTAATACACATGACCGTATAGCACTAATACACATGACCGTATAACACTAATACACATGACCGTATAACACTAATACACATGACCGTAGAGCACTAATACACATGACCGTATATCACTAATACATATGACCGCATAGCACTAATACACATGACCGTAGAGCACTAATACACATGACCGTATAGCACTAATACACATGACCGTATAGCACTAATACACATGACCGCATAGCAGTAATACACATGACCGTATAACACTAATACGCATGACCGTATATCACTAATACACATGACCATATAGCACTAATACATATGACCGTATAGCACTAATACACATGACCGCATAGCACTAATACACATGACCGCATATCACTAATACATATGACCGTATAGCACTAATACAAATGACCATATAACACTAATACACATGACCGCATAGCACTAATACATATGACCGTATAGCACTAATACACATGACCGTATAGCACTAATACACATGATCGTATAGCACTAATACACATGACCGCATAGCACTAATACACATGACCGTATAGCACTAATACACATGACCGTATACCACTAGTACACATGACCGCATAGCACTAATACACATGACCGTATAACACTAATACACATGACCGTATAGCACTAATACACATGACCGTATAGCACTAATACACATGACCGTATAGCACTAATACACATGACCGTATAACAATAATACATATTACAGTATAGCACTAATAGACATGACCGCATAACACTAATACACATGACCGTATAGCACTAATACACATGACCGTATAGCACTAATACACATGACCGTATAGCACTAATACACATGACCGTATATCACTAATACACATGACCGTATAGCACTAATACACATGTCCGTATAGCACTAATACACATGACCGTATAGCACTAATACACATGACCGTATAGCACTAATATACATGACCGTATAACACTAATACACATGACCGTATATCACTAATACACATGACCGTATATCACTAATATACATGACCGTATAACACTAATACACATGACCGTATAGCACTAATACACATGACCGTATAGCACTAATACACATGACCGTATAATAATAATACATATTACAGTATAGCACTAATAAACATGATCGTATAACACTAATACACATGACCGTATAGCACTAATACACATGACCGTATAGCACTAATACACATGACCGTATAATAATAATACATATTACAGTATAGCACTAATAAACATGATCGTATAACACTAATACACATGACCGTATATCACTAATACACATGACCGTATAGCACTAATACACATGACCGTATAGTACTAATACACATGACCGTATATCACTAATACACATGACCGTATAACACTAATACACATGACCGTATAGCACTGATACACATGACCGTATAGTTTTTTAATAACTCCGTTCGCCCGGATATATGTAAGAGTTTGTATTTTACTCTCATGTGAAAAACACTTACATAACCACAACATTTCACTAAGATATGATAGGGAACATACAATTAGTTTGAACCCGCCACTTTTGTACAGCGGTCATGTATTTGTACTAGTGATATGGATTATGCCTCTTCTTTACGATTTTGGAATTGTACAGACAGTGTGGTATATTTTTTCTTTCATTTTATTATAATATTTAATTTGTTCTTTTTGCTGTCTATATATTTAGTTCATAAACATGTGAACAGGATTGAGAAGCAGGCACTCTGTATATAAATATTATAATTTTTACATGTACATGTGCATAATGCCAAAAAATGTATGCTAAATTTTTTTTTCATTCAACAAGGAGACAATTCTTGAACAGCACTGCTCGGCTAACAACTCCCTCTGTGTGAGAGGTTTGTTCCTTAAATATATCATTTGTATATTGATATTCTTAAATTTATGTTATCTAACATTATGACATATTTCTGCTTTTTTTGGGCTTTTTTTAAGAATGTGAATATGTATTAATACTAGAACTAAACATGTTATCAGTCATAAAAGGTCGAATATGACGCTTTTTAACGGACTTATAAACGTTTAATATATCCGTCTGTCCGTCAATGCGCCATATCCAGACATGTTGTCTTGAGAACACAGGTAACATAATGTCGTATGACTACAAAAGTATCTAATTACTCAAGAAAAGTTTGAAAATACCAAAAGGAGTAACCAGAAGTCGTAAATAGAAGAAGGACTGACAAAATAATAGCCAAAGACAAAATACAAACAATGGTCTTCAAAACTCTACGGAGAAAAAATCTAGGGATTGAGGAACAGGAACCTTGCTCAATGTAGATTGGTTGGTTATATCGCGCGGTCAGCTTTATTGGTGGAGGAAACCAGAGTGTCTAGTTAGAATGGATAACTATCAATATATGTCTAAGTAGAACAGAAGAAAAAACATAAGAATTCTGGTTAGAAGAGAAAAAAATACCAAAGACGTCTAGTTAAAAGAGAAGAAAAAAAATTCTAGTTAGAAGAGAAGAGTAGCAAAATAATTCTAGGTAGAAGTGACGAAAAGCGAAGTGCATCACGTATGACTCTTTCTTTTAACTTATCATACAGCCATTGTTATTATAGTGATACCCGTTCTTTGTTGTAGGCACCAAAGGACAACCAGGTTTAAAGGGCGATCCAGGTAAATAATTCTGGTAATTTTATTGAATATAGCCCACATTCCCTGTTAAATGATACGCATAATCCCTATTCAATATTATTCATATTCCCTGTTAACTATTACGCACATTACATATTCAATATTACCCATGCTGCTTGTTTATTACACAGACTCCTTATTCAATATTACCCATGCTGCTTGTTTATTACACATACTCCCTATTCAATATTACCCATGCTGCTTGATTATTACACATACTCCTTATTCAATATTACCCATGCTGCTTGTTTATTACACATACTCCCTATTCAATATTACCCTTGCTGCTTGATTATTACACATACTCCTTATTCAATATTATCCATGCTGCTTGTTTATTACACATACTCCTTATTCAATATTACCCATGCTGCTTGATTATTACACATACTCCTTATTCAATATTACCCATGCTGCTTGTTTATTACACATACTCCCTATTCAATATTACCCATGCTGCTTGTTTATTTCACATACTCCTTATTCAATATTACCCATGCTGCTTGTTTATTACACATACTCCTTATTCAATATTACCCTTGTTGCTTGTTTATTACACATACTCCCTATTCAATATTACCCATGCTGCTTGTTTATTACACATACTCCCTATTCAATATTACCCATGCTGCTTGTTTATTACACATACTCCCTATTCAATATTACCCATGCTGCTTGATTATTACACATACTCCTTATTCAATATTACCCATGCTGCTTGTTTATTACACATACTCCTTATTCAATATTACCCATGCTGCTTGATTATTACACATACTCCCTATTCAATATTACCCATGCTGCTTGTTTATTACACATACTCCCTATTCAATATTACCCATGCTGCTTGCTTATTACACATACTCCTTATTCAATATTACCCATGCTGCTTGTTTATTACACATACTCCTTATTCAATATTACCCATGCTGCTTGTTTATTACACATACTCCTTATTCAATATTACCCTTGCTGCTTGTTTATTACACATACTCCCTATTCAATATTACCCATGCTGCTTGTTTATTACACATACTCCCTATTCAATATTACCCATGCTGCTTGTTTATTACACATACTCCCTATTCAATATTACCCATGCTGCTTGATTATTACACATACTCCTTATTCAATATTACCCATGCTGCTTGTTTATTACACATACTCCTTATTCAATATTACCCATGCTGCTTGATTATTACACATACTCCCTATTCAATATTACCCATGCTGCTTGTTTATTACACATACTCCTTATTCAATATTACCCATGCTGCTTGATTATTACACATACTCCTTATTCAATATTACCCATGCTGCTTGTTTATTACACATACTCCCTATTCAATATTACCCATGCTGCTTGTTTATTACACATACTCCTTATTCAATATTACCCATGCTGCTTGTTTATTACACATACTCCTTATTCAATATTACCCATGCTGCTTGTTTATTACACATACTCCTTATTCAATATTACCCTTGCTGCTTGTTTATTACACATACTCCTTATTCAATATTACCCATGCTGCTTGTTTATTACACATACTCCCTATTCAATATTACCCATGCTGCTTGTTTATTACACATACTCCCTATTCAATATTACCCATGCTGCTTGATTATTACACATACTCCTTATTCAATATTACCCATGCTGCTTGTTTATTACACATACTCCTTATTCAATATTACCCATGCTGCTTGATTATTACACATACTCCTTATTCAACATTACCCATGCTGCTTGTTTATTACACATACTCCCTATTCAATATTACCCATGCTGCTTGTTTATTACACATACTCCCTATTCAATATTACCCATGCTGCTTGTTTATTACACATACTCCCTGTTCAGTATTACCCTTGCTGCTTGTTTATTACACATACTCCTTATTCAATATTACCCATGCTGCTTGTTTATTACACATACTCCTTATTCAATATTACCCATGCTGCTTGATTATTACACCTACTCCCTATTCAATATTACCCATGCTGCTTGTTTATTACACATACTCCTTATTCAATATTACCCATGCTGCTTGATTATTACACATACTCCCTATTCAATATTATCCATGCTGCTTGTTTATCACACATACTCCTTATTCAATATTACCCATGCTGCTTGTTTATTACACATACTCCTTATTCAATATTACCAATGCTGCTTGATTATTACACATACTCCCTATTCAATATTACCCATGCTGCTTGTTTATTACACATACTCCTTATTCAATATTACCCATGCTGCTTGTTTATTACACATACTCCCTATTCAATATTACCCATGCTGCTTGTTTATTACACATACTCCCTATTCAATATTACCCTTGCTGCTTGTTTATTACACATACTCCTTATTCAATATTACCCATGCTGCTTGATTATTACACATACTCCCTATTCAATATTACCCATGCTGCTTGTTTATTACACATACTTCCTATTCAATATTACCCATGCTGCTTGTTTATTACACATACTCCTTATTCAATATTACCCATGCTGCTTGTTTATTACACATACTCCCTATTCAATATTACCCATGCTGCTTGTTTATTACACACTCCTTATTCAATATTACCCATGCTGCTTGTTTATTACACATACTCCCTATTCAATATTACCAATGCTGCTTGTTTATTACACATACTCCCTATTCAATATTACCCATGCTGCTTGTTTATTACACATACTCCTTATTCAATATTACCCATGCTGCTTGTTTATTACACATACTCCTTATTCAATATTACCCATGCTGCTTGTTTACTACACATACTCCCTATTCAATATTACCCATGCTGCTTGTTTATTACACATACTCCTTATTCAATATTACCCATGCTGCTTGTTTATTACACATACTCCTTATTCAATATTACCCTTGCTGCTTGTTTATTACACATACTCCCTATTCAATATTACCCTTGCTGCTTGATTATTACACATACTCCTTATTCAATATTACCCATGCTGCTTGTTTATTACACATACTCCCTATTCAATATTACCCATGCTGCTTGTTTATTACACATACTCCCTATTCAATATTACCCATGCTGCTTGTTTATTGCACATACTCCTTATTCAATATTACCCATGCTGCTTGTTTATTACACATACTCCTTATTCAATATTACCCTTGCTGCTTGTTTATTACACATACTCCCTATTCAATATTACCCATGCTGCTTGTTTATTACACATACTCCTTATTCAATATTACCCATGCTGCTTGTTTATTACACATACTCCTTATTCAATATTACCCTTGCTGCTTGTTTATTACACATACTCCCTATTCAATATTACCCTTGCTGCTTGATTATTACACATACTCCTTATTCAATATTACCCATGCTGCTTGTTTATTACACATACTACCTATTCAATATTACCCATGCTGCTTGTTTATTACACATACTCCCTATTCAATATTACCCATGCTGCTTGTTTATTACACATACTCCCTATTCAATATTACCCATGCTGCTTGTTTAATATTACGCATACTCCTTATTTAATATTACCTATACTCCTCGTTAAACATTACGCATACTCCTTATTTTGCATTACCCATACTCCTTGTTAAATATTGCGCATACTTCTTATTTTATATTACCCTTATTCCTTGCTAACTATTACGCATATTACATATTGAATCATGATATTACCTACTCTTCCTATTAAATATAATGCACACCCCTATTCAATATTACCCACACTATCTGTTAACAATTACGCGTATTCCCAAAACCTGTTCAAAATTTTGCCTAGATAATTGATACGTATCTGTAATTTGGACAATTATCCTTTGATCTGACGGAGTTATATTGTCAGTATTAATAAACTGATCGTGCTCCTGTAAAATTATCAGTCAGTGTGACGTCAAACACATTATGACGTCATCGGTAAAAAAAATAACGTCATTTTTGAAGGTCTCGACATGCATTATGATTATCACATAGCATCGCAGACAATAGTGATGTCTGTCACGACCTTTAAAACTGTCGTTATTATATATAAATCAAAAATGTATATAGATTTTGTATTATAAAGTAGGAAGCAATCTTTAACAATGCTTAATAAAGTGTCAGTATCATCTTAAAACGAATGATAGATATGTCTTATATACCACTGTGTTTACTTTATTTAATAGGATCACCAGGGGTAATCGGAGAAAAGGGACTTCCTGGTAAAATTGGTGAAAAGGGCCAAATAGGTTCTCCTGGTGCTAGGGGTGAATCTGGACCTCAAGGAATACGAGGTCCGCCGGGAGAACCGGGAGGAGCAGGTCCTCGTGGTGTTCCGGGTATACCTGGTGAAAAAGGCAATAGTGGGATCAAAGGTGAGACTGGAGATCCTGGAATTCCCGGATTGAAAGGTGAGCCAGGCGTAAAAGGAACATCTGGTCTAACAGGAGAACGTGGTTCAAAGGGTATACCCGGTAATACTGGTCCAATAGGATTAAAAGGTAATCTTTATTTTTATTTACATTTATTTAAAAATCTATACCGATGGGGTCGATTGTGGTTATGATTGTGTGGTAGTTGGATACAACTACATATGCAATCAGTGATTATTATCACTAAAGTTGTGAGTTAAAATCCTGCTCATGGCGAGATGTACAACATTATATGATTAAGTGTGTCGGTGATTTGCGGTATGTCTGTGATTTTCTCCGGTTTCCTGCGCCAATAAAACTGATCGTCACGATATTACTGAACTATTGTTGAAAGTGGCGTTAAGCATCTTAACGGTAACCCCAACCCTCTATTCGTATGGGTAGCAGATAGGAATGAATTAATAGGCATAAAGCAAGAAGTGTTGGAATGAAAATCGTGTTATTAAAGCATTTTAAAATGAGGAAATATTGACTACACAAAGTGTAATTCCATTACAGTGTTTGAAACATTCAACATTACTACTAAGTGACTTACGACAGGTCGGTGATTTTTTTCCGGGTAGTCCGGTTTCCTCCACCAATAAAACTGACTGCAACGATATAGCTGAAATTTTGTTGAAAGTGGCGTTAAACACCATAAACCCATAAACCATTTACCATTGCAACATGTATCGATACATATAATACACTACACACAAGTTGCGCCATTTATTTAATGAATAATGCACCATATCATTCCTAATAGTGGCAATCATGGTATTGATCATTCCTAATAGTGGCAATCATGGTATTGATCATGTGGTTGTTGTAAGTACAACTAACTATACAATCCTATCACCACTAATGTTGTGAGCTCGAATCCCGCTCATGGCGATGCGTACTCGATACAACTATGTTATACCGGTTACTATGTGTTTATTTCGGATGTTGATAGTTTAACTAAGTACATGTAAAAATTAATCAACGAAACGAAACTAAGTAAAGACGTTGATAACATTATATTATACAATAAAATAATTACAATTAAATTAATCATTCTCAATTTCTTTTCTTTTCCTCATTCCCAACACATTATTCCGTTGTATTAAAGCCTGTATTGTTATATACAAGGTACTCGTAGGATACAGGGGTCGATTTCACAAAAAGTCGTAAGTCTAAGATTAATCGTAAGTGTTATCGTAAGTGTGATTTCCAAGCTTTTGATTGGTTGAAATTCACACTTACGACTGATCTTAGACTTACAACTTTTTGTGAAATCGACCACAGATACCAACTCCCCATTTAAACACCATTAACCAATACGCGTAATTGTTGTAATGTTGAACATTTCACATACTGTAACGACAGCCTCATTGTCTTCCTGTTATAACCGTATATTTATTTGTATAGGTTCAGTCGGAAACAAAGGTTTAAAAGGAGAACCTGGTCCAAAGGGCCCAGCCGGTAAACTATTAGACAGTGACTGTCTATGTTCTTTGAGTAAGTACAATGTAAAGTTCCTACACTAATCATCTGGGGTCGATTTCACAAAAAGTCGTAAGTCTAAGATTAATCGTAAGTGTTATCGTAAGTGTGATTTTCAAGCTTTTGATTGGTTGAAATTCACACTTACGACTGATCTTAGACTTACAACTTTTTGTGAAATCGACCACTGGTTTACTATAAATAAAATGAAAAAGAAAAAATACCTCACTGTCTGAACATTTTCAAAAAAGTGGCGGGGTTCAACTAGTTTTATGGCCCCAAACCTTTAATATAAAATTTTGGATGACATATCGGTATAATAAAATAATTGTTTTACAAGATGAGACGTATTTGTTGTCTTGGTTCACATATTAGCACATTTTGCAAAGTTAAAAATTATAAAAAAGGAGTCGTGGATATACATTTGTGCATTGAAAATAAATCATCATTATTATATATAAATCTAGTTGGCACAAGAGGTAAGATCCAACATGTAGTGGGCCATTGTGGTCGTGATCGTATGATTGTTGGATTTCCAACAACCTATGCAATCAGCATCTATCACCACTTACGTTGTTAGCTCGAATACCGCTCAGGCGAGGTGTACTCGATACAGCATTATGTGATATAAAGTTTGTCAGTGACTTGCGGCAAATAGGTGGTTTTCACTCCGCGTACTCCGGTTTCCTCCACCAATTAAAAATGACCGCCGCGATATAATTGACAGATTGTTGAATGTGGCGTTAAACACCATATCTCACAACCCCCTACATGTAATGGAAAGGTAGATATCTAAATTAGTGCGCACGACACATTTCTGGGATAACCTGCATCTGGTACCGTCAAAGACAAAATATTTGAAAGTCAAATAATTTAAAAGTCTTTGGGACCACGATAACCCAAGGGCTGAAACAGGATAGCTAAAATAGGATAAGGTCATTGATGCCTGTGGCGGGATAACAGGATAGCTAAAATAGGATAAGGTCATTGATGCCTGTGGCGGGATAACAGGATAGCTAAAATAGGATAAGGTCATTGATGTGTCTGTGGAGGGATAACAGGATAGCTAAAATAGGATAAGGTCATTGATGCCTGTGGCGGGATAACAGGATAGCTAAAATAGGATAAGGTCATTGATGCCTGTGGCGGGATAACAGGATAGCTAAAATAGGATAAGGTCATTGATGCCTGTGGCGGGATAACAGGATAGCTAAAATAGGATAAGGTCATTGATGCCTGTGGCGGGATAACAGGATAGCTAAAATAGGATAAGGTCATTGATGCCTGTGGCGGGATAACAGGATAGCTAAAATAGGATAAGGTCATTGATGTGTCTGTGGAGGGATAACAGGATAGCTAAAATAGGATAAGGTCATTGATGCCTGTGGCGGGATAACAGGATAGCTAAAATAGGATAAGGTCATTGATGCCTGTGGCGGGATAACAGGATAGCTAAAATAGGATAAGGTCATTGATGCCTGTGGCGGGATAACAGGATAGCTAAAATAGGATAAGGTCATTGATGCCTGTGGCGGGATAACAGGATAGCTAAAATAGGATAAGGTCATTGATGCCTGTGGCGGGATAACAGGATAGCTAAAATAGGATAAGGTCATTGATGCTTGTGGCGGGATAACAGGATAGCTAAATTAGGATAAGGTCATTGATGCCTGTGGCGGGATAACAGGATAGCTAAAATAGGATAAGGTCATTGATGCCTGTGGCGGGATAACAGGATAGCTAAAATAGGATAAGGTCATTGATGTGTCTGTGGAGGGATAACAGGATAGCTAAAATAGGATAAGGTCATTGATGTCTGTGGAGGGATAACAGGATAGCTAAAATAGGATAAGGTCATTGATGTCTGTGGAGGGATAACAGGATAGCTAAAATAGAATAAGGTTATTGATGTCTATGGAGGGATAACAGGATAGCTAAAATAGGATAAGGTCATTGGTGTCTGTGGAAGGATAACCTTAGTTTTAATAATTACATGATTTAAGAACTACAAATTTCGATAAAAAAAAGTATACATATGAAATGCGCATGCAGTGTCCTATTTTATGTTTTTGTTTCATCACAGTAAACACTTGGTAGAATAGAATAACACTTTAACATATTAAAACACTGACAGGAGGTTAAAGGTTATACCACTATTATGTCGATCTGCACGAAAAAGGAAAAACATTTATAACCCATCCATTTTGAGCGTCCTCGATGAGGGTTATTACAGAAACGCGTCGTGCGCTCTGAATTTGATATCTACGTTTTTATTACTATCACTGGATCGATACCTCTGCTGGTGGACTATTAGTCCCCGAGGGTATCATCAGCCCAGTATTCAGTGTTTCGGCACTGACATGGTTTATTAGATATAATTATTATTGAAATTTACAGTTCCTAAATATTTATTTGTTAATCAAAACTAAGGTTAGCCAATTATGGCTATTCTGTTTAGGCCCTTTGATTTTATTGCTTCCGAACACATTTACATTATTTGACTTTCCAATCTTTGGTATTTGATTTTGAGCGTACCTGATGATGGTTATATATATATTGAGCGTACCTGATGAAGGTTATATATATATTGAGTGCAACTGATGAAGGTTATATAAATATTGAGTGTACCTGATGAAGGTTATATAGATATTGAGCGTACCTGATGAAGGTTATATATATATTGAGCGTACCTGATGAAGGTTAAATAGATATTGAGCGTACCTGATGAAGGTTAAATAGATATTGAGCGTACCTGATGAAGGTTATATATATATTGAGCGTACCTGATGAAGGTTATATAGATATTGAGCGTACCTGATGAAGGTTATATATATATTGAGCGTATCTGATGAAGGCTATATAGATATTGAGCGTACCTGATGAAGGTTATATAGATATTGAGCTTACCTGATGAAGGTTATATAGATATTGAGCGTACCTGATGAAGGTTATATATATATTGAGCGTACCTGATGAAGGTTATATATATATTGAGCATACCTGATGAAGGTTATATAGATATTGAGCCTAACTGATGAAGGTTATATATATATTGAGCGTACCTGATGAAGGTTATATAGATATTGAGCGTACCTGATGAAGGTTATATAGATATTGAGCGTACCTGATGAAGGTTATATAGATATTGAGCGTACCTGATGAAGGTTATATAGATATTGAGCGTACCTGATGAAGGCTATATAGATATTGAGCGTACCTGATGAAGGTTATATGGATATTGAGCGTACCTGATGAAGGTTACATATATATTGAGCGTACCTGATGAAGGTTATATAGATATTGAGCGTACCTGATGAAGGTTATATATATATTGAGCGTACCTGATGAAGGTTATATAGATATTGAGCGTACCTGATGAAGGCTATATGGATATTGAGCGTACCTGATGAAGGTTATATAGATATTGAGCGTACCTGATGAAGGTTACATAGATATTGAGCGTACCTGATGAAGGTTATATAGATATTGAGCGTACCTGATGAAGGTTATATGGATATTGAGCGTACCTGATGAAGGTTATATAGATATTGAGCGTACATGATGAAGGTTATATAGATATTGGGCGTACCTGATGAAGGTTATATAGATATTGAGCGTGCATGATGAAGGTTATATAGATTTTGAGCGTACCTGACGAAGGGTATATACATATTGAGCGTACCTGATGAAGGTTATATAGATATTGAGCGTACCTGATGAAGGTTATATAGATATTGAGCGTACCTGATGAAGGCTATATAGATATTGAGCGTACCTGATGAAGGTTATATATATATTGAGCGTACCTGATGAAGGTTATATAGATATTGAGCGTACCTGATGAAGGTTATATATATATTGAGCGTACCTGATGAAGGTTATATAGATATTGAGCGTACCTGATGAAGGTTATATATATATTGAGCGTACCTGATGAAGGTTATATAGATATTGAGCGTACCTGATGAAGGTTATATATATATTGAGCGTACCTGATGAAGGTTATATAGATATTGAGCGTACCTGATGAAGGTTATATATATATTGAGCGTACCTGATGAAGGTTATATAGATATTGAGCGTGCCTGATGAAGGTTATACAGATATTGAGCGTACCTGATGAAGGTTATATATATATTGAGCGTCCCTGATGAAGGTTATATAGATATTGAGCGTACCTGATGAAGGTTATATAGATATTGAGCGTACCTGATGATGGTTATATAGATATTGAGTGTACCTGATGAAGGTTATATAGATATTGAGCCTACATGATGAAGGTTATATAGATATTGAGCGTACCTGATGAAGGTTATATATATATTGAGCGTACATGATGAAGGTTATATAGATCTTGAGCGCACCTGATGAAGGTTATATAGATATTGAGCATACCTGATGAAGGTTATATATATATTGAGCATACCTGATGAAGGTTATATAGAAATTGAGCGTACCTGATGAAGGTTATATATATATTGAGCGTACCTGATGAAGGTTATACAGATATTGAGCATACCTGATGAAGGGTATATAGATATTGAGCGTACCTGATGAAGGTTATATAGATATTGAGCGCACCTGATGAAGGTTATATAGATATTGAGCGTGCCTGATGAAGGTTATATAGATATTGAGCGTACCTGATGAAGGTTATATAGATATTGAGCGTACCTGTTGAAGGTTATATAGATATTGGGCGTACCTGTTGAAGATTATATAGATATTGAGCGTACCTGATGAAGGTTATATATATATTGAGCGTACCTGATGAAGGTTATATATATATTGAGCATACCTGATGAAGGTTATATAGATATTGAGCCTAACTGATGAAGGTTATATATATATTGAGCGTACCTGATGAAGGTTATATAGATATTGAGCGTACCTGATGAAGGTTATATAGATATTGAGCGTACCTGATGAAGGTTATATAGATATTGAGCGTACCTGATGAAGGTTATATAGATATTGAGCGTACCTGATGAAGGCTATATAGATATTGAGCGTACCTGATGAAGGTTATATGGATATTGAGCGTACCTGATGAAGGTTACATATATATTGAGCGTACCTGATGAAGGTTATATAGATATTGAGCGTACCTGATGAAGGTTATATATATATTGAGCGTACCTGATGAAGGTTATATAGATATTGAGCGTACCTGATGAAGGCTATATGGATATTGAGCGTACCTGATGAAGGTTATATAGATATTGAGCGTACCTGATGAAGGTTACATAGATATTGAGCGTACCTGATGAAGGTTATATAGATATTGAGCGTACCTGATGAAGGTTATATAGATATTGAGCGTACCTGATGAAGGTTATATGGATATTGAGCGTACCTGATGAAGGTTATATAGATATTGAGCGTACATGATGAAGGTTATATAGATATTGGGCGTACCTGATGAAGGTTATATAGATATTGAGCGTGCATGATGAAGGTTATATAGATTTTGAGCGTACCTGACGAAGGGTATATACATATTGAGCGTACCTGATGAAGGTTATATAGATATTGAGCGTACCTGATGAAGGTTATATAGATATTGAGCGTACCTGATGAAGGTTATTTCAGAAACTCGTCATGCGTACTTATTTTGATATCTACGTTTTTATTACACAAAATGTAACACGAGGACATGTGCAATAATAAAATAATGTTTTTGTGTGTGTGTGGTGGGGGGGGGGGGGGGGGGGGGGCAAGTCATTTTGGGTTGAAAGCAAACCCTTATATCTTTTGATTATCTGCAAATATTGGTGCTTGCATCCTGTAAATTCAGCTTTTTCCAAATGTTTGCCAAGCAAAGTACGGGGTGGACATTGTGCGACCACTCTCCCGGATCCTATTCCCCTGCAGTATACAAAAGAAAATAATATTTAGGATAATTTCAACAGTTTATACAGTACGTTAAATATATGTTGAGCTAAAAGTGAAATATAAAGATATCTTTGTAACGTGATTAACATATATAAGTATAAGTAAATGGTTGATATCAGCCAAATATATCCCCTTAAAAGACCGGAGGTTTGTTTTCAAAGGGGTCATTTTAGTGGCGTAGCCAATGAGGGAGGAAGGGGAGAGACCACTCATCCGGAGAACATTGGCACCTTTTCAACTATGTTTAACACTTTAGTTCATTTGTACGATAAAATTTGAATCACCTTTGTTTATTGTACAGTCTTGGTTGGTTGGTGCTTAACTCCAATTTCAACAATATTTCAACTATATCGTGGCGGTCAGTTTTATTAGTGGGGGAAACCGGAGTAATCAGCGAGTCACTGACAAACTTTATCATATAATGTCGTATCGAGTACATCTTGCCATGAACGAGGTTCGAACTCACAACGTTAGTGGTGATAGGAACTGTAAATGCCATGAACGAGGTTCGAACTCACAACGTTAGTGGTGATAGGAACTGTAAATGCCATGAACGAGGTTCGAACTCACAACGTTAGTGGTGATAGGAACTGTAAATGTCATGAACGAGGTTCGAACTCACAACGTTAGTGGTGATAGGAACTGTAAATGCCATGAACGAGGTTCGAACTCACAACGTTAGTGGTGATAGGAACTGTAAATGCCATGAACGAGGTTCGAACTCACAACGTTAGTGGTGATAGGAACTGTAAATGCCATGAACGAGGTTCGAACTCACAACGTTAGTGGTGATAGGAACTGTAAATGCCACGAACGAGGTTCGAACTCACAACGTTAGTGGTGATAGGAACTGTAAATGCCATGAACGAGGTTCGAACTCACAACGTTAGTGGTGATAGGAACTGTAAATGCCATGAACGAGGTTCGAACTCACAACGTTAGTGGTGATAGGAACTGTAAGGTTCGAACTCACAACGTTAGTGGTGATAGGAACTGTAAGGTTCGAACTCACAACGTTAGTGGTGATAGGAACTGTAAGGTTCGAACTCACAACGTTAGTGGTGATAGGAACTGTAAATCAAACAACGATCACGGCCACGACGTTACAGAAGAATGTTCTGGAATCATTACTTTATTAACCAACATCCTGGTGTTTTTGAGCTGTTTGCTCAATCTCCCGTGATGAGTAATCAATGAGTTAAAAATTGTTTGATGTCATGGCGCCTTTTTTATGTGCTCGTTCCACCTAAGTTTAGAACCTGGCTACGGCTATGGGTCATGTTAGTATTTGTAGCCGTATAGCAATAATAGTGAATTTACAATGCAAGCTAATTCCAATTCGTGTAAAGTTAATTTTTGTTTTACAATGTAGATATATTTCTGTTTTACAATGTAGATATATTTCTGTTTTACAATGTAGATATATTTCTGTTTTACAATGTAGATATATTTCTGTTTCACAATGTAGATATATTTCTGTTTTACAATGTAGATATATTTCTGTTTTACAATGTAGATATATTTCTGTTTTACAATGTAGATATATTTCTGTTTTACAATGTAGATATATTTCTGTTTTACAATGTAGATATATTTCTGTTTTACAATGTAGATATATTTCTGTTTTACAATGTAGATATATTTCTGCTTTACAATGTAGATATATTTCTGTTTCTATTGAATACCTTCTTTACTTTAATTCTATTTCTAATTATAACAGCTTTAATTCTATTTCTAATTATAACAGCTTTAATTCTATTTCTAATTATAACAGCTTTAACCAAATACGATTGTGACTTTGAGGATGGAAATACATGCACATGGAGACAGACAACAGACTCAAGGAATGGAGACAATTTTAATTGGGATATTAATCAAGGGCCAACATCGTCTTCATCAACGGGTCCAAATAACGATCACACACTTGGTATGTTAAAACGTTAAAACAAATAATACGGGTATCAGTAACTAAGCTTAATCTAATGATCTCTACAACTATAAAGTACAAAGTAAGAACACGTCAGCCTCTTGATATGACAACAATAATTTAAGAAAGTGTTCCTGCTCTTAGTTGAAGTCATCAATTTAAAAGTTTTACGGAATTTCTGTGTTAGAAATGACCACGGATATGTTCCACTTTTTCTCGTTCATGGTTTATCACCGTGTTTGTAACTAGAGTAACACGACGGGTGCCACTAGTGGATCGGGAACTGCGTACCCTCCAGAAGCACCTGAATTCACCACGGGATCTTAGTGGGGTTCGTGTTACGCGATCTTTAGTTTTATGTGTAATGCTTTGTAGATCGTTGTTTGTACTTTTTTCTTTTGACCATTGTGTTGTCTGTCCTTCTTCGATTTACAGATTCTGATTACCCCTTTGGTATCTTCAAGCTCTTCTTCATCTTAAGGGCCCGGGTGGTTCAATGAGTTAGGCAGTTGGATTAACTAACAACTCATGCAAGCCTATCACCAATACGGCTTGGGTTCATGCTCGGCTTTGTAAATTACAAAAAAGAGTGCACTCGACACACAGCCGCAAGTGATAAAGTTTACCAGTTGCTTGCTCATGGTCGTTGGCTCTCTACAGGTACTCCGGCTTCTTCCACCACTAAAACCATAATATAGCTAAAATGTTGCTGAAAGTGGCATTAAACAAAAAAAAAAGAAAAAAAAAATGAAAAAACAAAAAATCTTGAAAATAGCGTTTGAGCACCTGCTAATCCAACATTACTTATACTTGACATCTTAGGTGCAACAGTAGGAAGGTATATATATATAGAGACGTCTAGCCATAATAATGGAGATTATGCTGAACTGACATCAACAATAATACACGGTAGCCAAGACCGATGTCTAAGTCTCTGGTACTTCATGTTCGGTTCTAACATCAACAAACTAGATGTAGGCATACAGGTATAAATATTCTGTGTAGTGTTTTGTAGATCATTGTTTGTATGTTTGTCTGTGTAGTGTTTTGTAGATCATTGTTTGTATGTTGTCTGTGTAGTATTTGGTAGATCATTGTTTGTGTGTTTGTCGGTGTAGTGTTTTGTAGATCATTGTTTGTATGTTTGTCTGTGTAGTGTTTTGTAGATCATTGTTTGTATGTTTGTCTGTGTACTGTTTTGTAGATCATTGTTTGTATGTTTGTCTGTGTAGTGTTTTGTAGACCATTGTTTGTATGTTTGTCTGTGTAGTGTTTTGTAGATCATTGTTTGTATGTTTATCTGTGTAGTGTTTTGTAGATCATTGTTTGTATGTTTATCTGTGTAGTGTTTTGTAGATCATTGTTTGTATGTTTTTCTGTGTAGTGTTTTGTAGATCATTGTTTGTATGTTTTTCTGTGTAGTGTTTTGTAGATCATTGTTTGTATGTTTATCTGTGTAGTGTTTTGTAGATCATTGTTTGTATATTTTTCTGTGTAGTGTTTTGTAGATCATTGTTTGTATGTTTGTCTTTGTAGTGTATTGTAGATCATTGTTTGTATGTTTTTCTGTGTAGTGTTTGGTAGATCATTGTTTGTATGTTTGTCTGTGTAGTGTTTTGTAGATCATTGTTTGTATGTTTTTCTGTGTAGTGTTTTGTAGATCATTGTTTGTATGTTTATCTGTGTAGTGTTTTGTAGATCATTGTTTGTATGTTTATCTGTGTAGTGTTTTGTAGATCATTGTTTGTATGTTTTTCTGTGTAGTGTTTTGTAGATCATTGTTTGTATGTTTTTCTGTGTAGTGTTTTGTAGATCATTGTTTGTATGTTTATCTGTGTAGTGTTTTGTAGATCATTGTTTGTATGTTTTTCTGTGTAGTGTTTTGTAGATCATTGTTTGTATGTTTGTCTTTGTAGTGTATTGTAGATCATTGTTTGTATGTTTTTCTGTGTAGTGTTTGGTAGATCATTGTTTGTATGTTTGTCTGTGTAGTGTTTTGTAGATCATTGTTTGTATGTTTTTCTGTGTAGTGTTTTGTAGATCATTGTTTGTATGTTTGTCTTTGTAGTGTATTGTAGATCATTGTTTGTATGTTTGTCTGTGTAGTGTTTGGTAGATCATTGTTTGTATGTTTGTCTGTGTAGTGTTTTGTAGATCATTGTTTGTATGTTTTTCTGTGTAGTGTTTTGTAGATCATTGTTTGTATGTTTGTCTCTGTAGTGTTTTGTAGATCATTGTTTGTATGTTTGTCTGTGTACTGTTTTGTAGATCATTGTTTGTATGTTTTTCTGTGTAGTGTTTTGTAGATCATTGTTTGTATGTTTGTCTGTGTAGTGTTTTGTAGATCATTGTTTGTATGTTTGTCTTTGTAGTGTTTTGTAGATCATTGTTTGTATGTTTTTCAGTGTAGTGTTTTGTAGATCATTGTTTGTATGTTTGTCTGTGTAGAGTTTTGTAGATCATTGTTTATATGTTTGTCTGTGTAGTGTTTTGTAGATCTTTGTTTGTATGTTTGTCTGTGTAGTGTTTTGTAGATCATTGTTTGTATATTTTTCTGTGTAGAGTTTTGTAGATCATTGTTTGCATGTTTTTCTGTGTAGTGTTTTGTAGATCATTGTTTGTATGTTTGTCTGTGTAGTGTTTTGTAGATCATTGTTTGTATGTTTGTCTGTGTAGTGTTTTGTAGATCATTGTTTGTATATTTTTCTGTGTAGAGTTTTGTAGATCATTGTTTGTATATTTATCTTTGTTGTGTTTTGTAGATCTTTGTTTGTATGTTTTTCTGTGTAGTGTTTTGTAGATCATTGTTTGTATGTTTTTTTGTGTAGAGTTTTGTAGATCTTTGTTTGTATGTTTGTCTTTGTAGTGTTTTGTAGATCATTGTTTGTATATTTGTTGGGGTAGTGTTTTGTAGATCTTTGTTTGTATGTTTGTCTTTGTAGTGTTTTATAGATCATTGTTTGTATATTTATATTTGTTGTGTTTTTTAGATCATTGTTTGTATGTTTTTCTGTGTAGTGTTTTGTAGATCATTGTTTGTATGTTTTTCTGTGTAGAGTTTTGTAGATCATTGTTTGTATGTTTGTCTGTGTAGTGTTTTGTAGATAATTGTTTGTATATTTATATTTGTTGTGTTTTTTAGAACATTGTTTGTATGTTTTTCTGTGTAGTGTTTTGTAGATCATTGTTTGTATGTTTTTCTGTGTAGAGTTTTGTAGATCATTGTTTGTATGTTTGTCTGTGTAGTGTTTTGTAGATAATTGTTTGTATATTTATATTTGTTGTGTTTTTTAGAACATTGTTTGTATGTTTTTCTGTGTAGTGTTTTGTAGATCATTGTTTGTATGTTTTTCTGTGTAGAGTTTTGTAGATCATTGTTTGTATGTTTTTCTGTGTAGTGTTTTGTAGATCATTGTGTGTATGTTTTTCTGTGTAGAGTTTTGCAGATCATTGTTTGTATGGTTGTCTGTGTAGTATTTTGTAGATCTTTGCTTGTATGTTTGTTTTTGTAAGTGTTTTGTAGATCATTGTTTGTATATTTTTCTGTGTAGAGTTTTTTAGATCATTGTTTGTATGTTTGTCTGTGTAGTGTTTTGTAGATCATTGTTTGTATGTTTGTCTGTGTAGTGTTTTGTAGATCATTGTTTGTATGTTTGTCTGTGTAGTGTTTTGTAGATCATTGTTTGTATGTTTGTCTGTGTAGTGTTTTGTAGATCATTGTTTGCATGTTTGTCGGTGTAGTGTTTTGTAGATCATTGTTTGTATGTTTGTCTGTGTAGTGTTTTGTAGATCATTGTTTGTATGTTTGTCTGTGTAGTGTTTTGTAGATCATTGTTTGTATGTTTTTCTGTGTAGTGTTTTGTAGATCATTGTTTGTATGTTTGTCGGTGTAGTGTTTTGTAGATCATTGTTTGTATGTTTGTCTGTGTAGTGTTTTGTAGATCATTGTTTGTATGTTTGTCTGTGTAGTGTTTTGTAGATCATTGTTTGTATTTTTTTCTGTGTAGTGTTTTGTAGATCATTGTTTGTATGTTTGTCTGTGTAGTGTTTTGTAGATCATTGTTTGTATGTTTGTCTGTGTAGTGTTTTGTAGATCATTGTTTGTATGTTTGTCTTTGTAGTGTTTTGTAGATCATTGTTTGTATATTTATCTTTGTTGTGTTTTGTAGATCATTGTTTGTATGTTTTTCTGTGTAGTGTTTTGTAGATCATTGTTTGTATGTTTGTCTGTGTAGTGTTTTGTAGATCATTGTTTGTATGTTTGTCTGTGTAGTGTTTTGTAGATCATTGTTTGTATGTTTGTCTTTGTAGTGTTTTGTAGATCATTGTTTGTATATTTTTCTGTGTAGAGTTTTGTAGATCATTGTTTGTATATTTATCTTTGTTGTGTTTTGTAGATCATTGTTTGTATGTTTTTCTGTGTAGTGTTTTGTAGATCATTGTTTGTATGTTGTCTTTGTAGTGTTTTGTAGATCATTGTTTGTATGTTTTTCTGTGTAGAGTTTTGTAGATCATTGTTTGTATGTTTGTCTGTGTAGTGTTTTGTATATCATTGTTTGCATGTTTGTCTGTGTAGAGTTTTGTAGATCATTGTTTGTATGTTTGTCTTTGTAGTGTTTTGTAGATCATTGTTTGTATATTTTTCTGTGTAGTGTTTTGTAGATCATTGTTTGTGTGTTTTTCTGTGTAGTGTTTTGTAGAATATTGTTTGTATGTTTGTCTGTGTAGTGTTTTGTAGATCATTGTTTGTATGTTTTTTTTGGGTAGTGTTTTATAGATCATTGTTTGTATGTTTGTCTGTGTAGTGTTTGGTAGATCATTGTTTGTATGTTTTTCTGTGTAATGTTTTGTAGATCATTGTTCGTATGTTTGTTGGTGTAGTGTTTTGTAGATCATTGTTTGTATGTTTTTCTGTGTAGTGTTTTGTAGATCATTGTTTGTATGTTTGTCTGTGTAGAGTTTTGTAGATCATTGTTTGTACATTTGTTGGTGTAGTGTTTTGTAGATCATTGTTTGTATGTTTGTCTGTGTAGAGTTTTGTAGATCATTGTTTGTATGTTTGTCTGTGTAGAGTTTTGTAGATCATTGTTTGTATGTTTGTCTGTGTAGTGTTTTGTAGATCTTTGTTTGTATGTTTGTCTGTGTAGTGTTTTGTAGATCATTGTTTGTATATTTTTCTGTGTAGAGTTTTGTAGATCATTGTTTGCATGTTTTTCTGTGTAGTGTTTTGTAGATCATTGTTTGTATGTTTGTCTGTGTAGTGTTTTGTAGATCATTGTTTGTATATTTTTCTGTGTAGAGTTTTGTAGATCATTGTTTGTATATTTATCTTTGTTGTGTTTTGTAGATCTTTGTTTGTATGTTTTTCTGTGTAGTGTTTTGTAGATCATTGTTTGTATATTTTTTTGTGTAGAGTTTTGTAGATCTTTGTTTGTATGTTTGTCTGTGTAGTGTTTTGTATATTATTGTTTGCATGTTTCTCTGTGTAGAGTTTTGTAGATCATTGTTTGTATGTTTGTCTTTGTAGTGTTTTGTAGATCATTGTTTGTATATTTGTTGGGGTAGTGTTTTGTAGATCTTTGTTTGTATGTTTGTCTTTGTAGTGTTTTATAGATCATTGTTTGTATGTTTTTCTGTGTAGTGTTTTGTAGATCATTGTTTGTATGTTTTTCTGTGTAGTGTTTTGTAGATCATTGTTTGTATGTTTGTCTGTGTAGTGTTTTGTAGATCATTGTTTGTATGTTTGTTTGTGTAGTGTTTTGTAGATCATTGTTTGTATGTTTATCTTTGTTGTGTTTTGTAGATCTTTGTTTGTATGTTTTTCTGTGTAGTGTTTTGTAGATCATTGTTTGTATGTTTATCTTTGTTGTGTTTTGTAGATCTTTGTTTGTATGTTTTTCTGTGTAGTGTTTTGTAGATCATTGTTTGTATGTTTTTTTGTGTAGAGTTTTGTAGATCTTTGTTTGTATGTTTGTCTGTGTAGTGTTTTGTATATTATTGTTTGCATGTTTCTCTGTGTAGAGTTTTGTAGATCATTGTTTGTATGTTTGTCTTTGTAGTGTTTTGTAGATCATTGTTTGTATATTTGTTGGGGTAGTGTTTTGTAGATCTTTGTTTGTATGTTTGTCTTTGTAGTGTTTTATAGATCATTGTTTGTATGTTTGTCTGTGTAGTGTTTTGTAGATCATTGTTTGTATATTTATATTTGTTGTGTTTTTTAGAACATTGTTTGTATGTTTTTCTGTGTAGTGTTTTGTAGATCATTGTTTGTATGTTTTTCTGTGTAGAGTTTTGCAGATCATTGTTTGTATGGTTGTCTGTGTAGTATTTTGTAGATCTTTGCTTGTATGTTTGTTTTTGTAAGTGTTTTGTAGATCATTGTTTGTATATTTTTCTGTGTAGAGTTTTGTAGATCATTGTTTGTATGTTTTTCTGTGTAGTGTTTTGTAGATCATTGTTTGTATGTTTGTCTGTGTAGTGTTTTGTATATCATTGTTTGTATATTTATCTTTGTTGTGTTTTGTAGATCATTGTTTGTATGTTTTTCTGTGTAGTGTTTTGTAGATCATTGTTTGTATGTTTGTCTGTGTAGTGTTTTGTAGATCATTGTTTGTATGTTTGTCTGTGTAGTGTTTTGTAGATCATTGTTTGTATGTTTGTCTTTGTAGTGTTTTGTAGATCATTGTTTGTATATTTTTCTGTGTAGAGTTTTGTAGATCATTGTTTGTATATTTATCTTTGTTGTGTTTTGTAGATCATTGTTTGTATGTTTTTCTGTGTAGTGTTTTGTAGATCATTGTTTGTATGTTGTCTTTGTAGTGTTTTGTAGATCATTGTTTGTATGTTTTTCTGTGTAGAGTTTTGTTGATCATTGTTTGTATGTTTGTCTGTGTAGTGTTTTGTATATCATTGTTTGCATGTTTGTCTGTGTAGAGTTTTGTAAATCATTGTTTGTATGTTTGTCTTTGTAGTGTTTTGTAGATCATTGTTTGTATATTTTTCTGTGTAGTGTTTTGTAGATCATTGTTTGTGTGTTTTTCTGTGTAATGTTTTGTAGAATATTGTTTGTATGTTTGTCTGTGTAGTGTTTTGTAGATCATTGTTTGTATGTTTTTTTTGGGTAGTGTTTTATAGATCATTGTTTGTATGTTTGTCTGTGTAGTGTTTGGTAGATCATTGTTTGTATGTTTTTCTGTGTAATGTTTTGTAGATCATTGTTCGTATGTTTGTTGGTGTAGTGTTTTGTAGATCATTGTTTGTATGTTTTTCTGTGTAGTGTTTTGTAGATCATTGTTTGTATGTTTGTCTGTGTAGAGTTTTGTAGATCATTGTTTGTACATTTGTTGGTGTAGTGTTTTGTAGATCATTGTTTGTATGTTTGTCTGTGTAGTGTTTTGTAGATCATTGTTTGTATGTTTGTCTGTGTAGTGTTTTGTAGATCATTGTTTGTATATTTATTTTTGTTGTGTTTGTAAATCAGTGTTTGTATGTTTTTCTGTGTAGTGCTTTGTAGATATTTGTTTGTATGTTTGTCTATGTAGTGTTTTGTAGATCATTGTTTCTATGTTTGTCTGTGTAGTGTTTGGTAGATCATTGTTTGTATGTTTTTCTGTGTAGTGTTTTGTAGATCATTGTTTTGTATGTTTGTCTTTGTAGTGTTTTGTAGATCATTGTTTGTATGTTTGTCTGTGTAGTGTTTTGTAGATCATTGTTTGTATGTTTTTCTGTGTAATGTTTTGTAGATCATTGTTTGAATGTTTTTCTGTGTAGTGTTTTGTAGATCATTGTTTGTATGTTTTTCTGTGTAGTGTTTTGTAGTTCATTGTTTGTATGTTTGTCTGTGTAGTGTTTTGTAGATCATTGTTTGTATGTTTTTTCTGTATAGTGTTTTGTAGATCATTGTTTGTATGTTTTTCTGTGTAGTGTTTGGTAGATGATTGTTTGTATGTTTTTCTGTGTAGTGTTTGGTAGATCATTGTTTGTATGTTTTTCTGTGTAGTGTTTTGTAGATCATTGTTTTTATGTTTGTCGGTGTAGTGTTTTGTAGATCATTGTTTGTATGTTTGTCTGTGTAGTGTTTTGTAGATCATTGTTTGTATGTTTGTCTGTGTAATGTTTTGTAGATCATTGTTTGTATGTTTGTCTGTTTAGTGTTTTGTAGATCATTGTTTGTATGTTTGTCTGTTTAGTGTTTGGTAGATCATTGTTTCTATGTTTGTCTGTGTAGTGTTTTGTAGATCATTGTTTGTATGCTTTTCTGTGTAGTGTTTTGTAGATCATTGTTTGTATGTTTTTCTGTGTAGTGTTTGGTAGATCATTGTTTGTATGTTTGTCTGTGTAGTGTTTGGTAGATCATTGTTTGTATGTTTATCTGTGTAGTGTTTGGTAGATCATTGTTTGTATGTTTTTCTGTGTAGTGTTTTGTAGATTATTGTTTGTATGTTTGTCTGTGTAGTGTTTTGTAGATCATTGTTTGTATGTTTGTCTGTGTAGTGTTTGGTAGATCATTGTTTGTATGTTTGTCTTTGTAGTGTATTGTAGATCATTGTGTGTATGTTTGTCTGGGTAGTGTTTGGTAGATCATTGTTTGTATGTTTTTCTGTGTAGTGTTTTGTAGATAATTGTTTGTATGTTTTTCTGTGTAGTGTTTTGTAGATCATTGTTTGTATGTTGGTCTGTGTAGTGTTTGGTAGTTCATTGTTTGTATATTTATATTTGTTGTGTTTTTTAGAACATTGTTTGTATGTTTTTCTGTGTAGTGTTTTGTAGATCATTGTTTGTATGTTTTTCTGTGTAGAGTTTTCTATATCATTGTTTGTATCTTTGTCTTTGTAGTGTTTTGTAGATCATTGTTTGTATGTTTTTCTGTGTAGAGTTTTGTAGATCATTGTTTGTATGTTTTTTCTGTGTAGTGTTTTGTAGATCATTGTGTGTATGTTTTTCTGTGTAGAATTTTGCAGATCATTGCTTGTATGGTTGTCTGTGTAGTATTTTGTAGATCTTTGCTTGTATGTTTGTTTTTGTAAGTGTTTTGTAGATCATTGTTTGTATATTTTTCTGTGTAGAGTTTTGTAGATCATTGTTTGTATGTTTTTCTGTGTAGTGTTTTGTAGATCATTGTTTGTATGTTTGTCTGTGTAGTGTTTTGTATATCATTGTTTGTATATTTATCTTTGTTGTGTTTTGTAGATCATTGTTTGTATGTTTTTCTGTGTAGTGTTTTGTAGATCATTGTTTGTATGTTTGTCTGTGTAGTGTTTTGTAGATCATTGTTTGTATGTTTGTCTGTGTAGTGTTTTGTAGATTATTGTTTGTATATTTTTCTGTGTAGAGTTTTGTAGATCATTGTTTGTATATTTATCTTTGTTGTGTTTTGTAGATCATTGTTTGTATGTTTTTCTGTGTAGTGTTTTGTAGATCATTGTTTGTATGTTGTCTTTGTAGTGTTTTGTAGATCATTGTTTGTATGTTTTTCTGTGTAGAGTTTTGTTGATCATTGTTTGTATGTTTGTCTGTGTAGTGTTTTGTATATCATTGTTTGCATGTTTGTCTATGTAGAGTTTTGTAAATCATTGTTTGTATGTTTGTCTTTGTAGTGTTTTGTAGATTATTGTTTGTATATTTTTCTGTGTAGTGTTTTGTAGATCATTGTTTGTGTGTTTTTCTGTGTAATGTTTTGTAGAATATTGTTTGTATGTTTGTCTGTGTAGTGTTTTGTAGATCATTGTTTGTATGTTTTTTTTGGGTAGTGTTTTATAGATCATTGTTTGTATGTTTGTCTGTGTAGTGTTTGGTAGATCATTGTTTGTATGTTTTTCTGTGTAATGTTTTGTAGATCATTGTTCGTATGTTTGTTGGTGTAGTGTTTTGTAGATCATTGTTTGTATGTTTTTCTGTGTAGTGTTTTGTAGATCATTGTTTGTATGTTTGTCTGTGTAGAGTTTTGTAGATCATTGTTTGTACATTTGTTGGTGTAGTGTTTTGTAGATCATTGTTTGTATGTTTGTCTGTGTAGTGTTTTGTAGATCATTGTTTGTATGTTTGTCTGTGTAGTGTTTTGTAGATCATTGTTTGTATATTTATTTTTGTTGTGTTTGTAAATCAGTGTTTGTATGTTTTTCTGTGTAGTGCTTTGTAGATATTTGTTTGTATGTTTGTCTATGTAGTGTTTTGTAGATCATTGTTTCTATGTTTGTCTGTGTAGTGTTTGGTAGATCATTGTTTGTATGTTTTTCTGTGTAGTGTTTTGTAGATCATTGTTTGTATGTTTGTCTTTGTAGTGTTTTGTAGATCATTGTTTGTATGTTTGTCTGTGTAGTGTTTTGTAGATCATTGTTTGTATGTTTGTCTTTGTAGTGTTTTGTAGATCATTGTTTGTATATTTTTCTGTGTAGAGTTTTGTAGATCATTGTTTGTATATTTATCTTTGTTGTGTTTTGTAGATCATTGTTTGTATGTTTATCTGTGTAGTGTTTGGTAGATCATTGTTTGTATGTTTTTCTGTGTAATGTTTTGTAGATCATTGTTCGTATGTTTGTTGGTGTAGTGTTTTGTAGATCATTGTTTGTATGTTTTTCTGTGTAGTGTTTTGTAGATCATTGTTTGTATGTTTGTCTGTGTAGAGTTTTGTAGATCATTGTTTGTACATTTGTTGGTGTAGTGTTTTGTAGATCATTGTTTGTATGTTTGTCTGTGTAGTGTTTTGTAGATCATTGTTTGTATGTTTGTCTGTGTAGTGTTTTGTAGATCATTGTTTGTATATTTATTTTTGTTGTGTTTGTAAATCAGTGTTTGTATGTTTTTCTGTGTAGTGCTTTGTAGATATTTGTTTGTATGTTTGTCTATGTAGTGTTTTGTAGATCATTGTTTCTATGTTTGTCTGTGTAGTGTTTGGTAGATCATTGTTTGTATGTTTTTCTGTGTAGTGTTTTGTAGATCATTGTTTTGTATGTTTGTCTTTGTAGTGTTTTGTAGATCATTGTTTGTATGTTTGTCTGTGTAGTGTTTTGTAGATCATTGTTTGTATGTTTTTCTGTGTAATGTTTTGTAGATCATTGTTTGAATGTTTTTCTGTGTAGTGTTTTGTAGATCATTGTTTGTATGTTTTTCTGTGTAGTGTTTTGTAGTTCATTGTTTGTATGTTTGTCTGTGTAGTGTTTTGTAGATCATTGTTTGTATGTTTTTTCTGTATAGTGTTTTGTAGATCATTGTTTGTATGTTTTTCTGTGTAGTGTTTGGTAGATGATTGTTTGTATGTTTTTCTGTGTAGTGTTTGGTAGATCATTGTTTGTATGTTTTTCTGTGTAGTGTTTTGTAGATCATTGTTTTTATGTTTGTCGGTGTAGTGTTTTGTAGATCATTGTTTGTATGTTTGTCTGTGTAGTGTTTTGTAGATCATTGTTTGTATGTTTGTCTGTGTAATGTTTTGTAGATCATTGTTTGTATGTTTGTCTGTTTAGTGTTTTGTAGATCATTGTTTGTATGTTTGTCTGTTTAGTGTTTGGTAGATCATTGTTTCTATGTTTGTCTGTGTAGTGTTTTGTAGATCATTGTTTGTATGCTTTTCTGTGTAGTGTTTTGTAGATCATTGTTTGTATGTTTTTCTGTGTAGTGTTTGGTAGATCATTGTTTGTATGTTTGTCTGTGTAGTGTTTGGTAGATCATTGTTTGTATGTTTATCTGTGTAGTGTTTGGTAGATCATTGTTTGTATGTTTTTCTGTGTAGTGTTTTGTAGATTATTGTTTGTATGTTTGTCTGTGTAGTGTTTTGTAGATCATTGTTTGTATGTTTGTCTGTGTAGTGTTTGGTAGATCATTGTTTGTATGTTTTTTTGTGTAGTGTTTTGTAGATCATTGTTTGTATGTTTGTCTGTGTAGTGTTTGGTAGATCATTGTTTGTATGTTTGTCTTTGTAGTGTATTGTAGATCATTGTGTGTATGTTTGTCTGGGTAGTGTTTGGTAGATCATTGTTTGTATGTTTTTCTGTGTAGTGTTTTGTAGATAATTGTTTGTATGTTTTTCTGTGTAGTGTTTTGTAGATCATTGTTTGTATGTTGGTCTGTGTAGTGTTTGGTAGTTCATTGTTTGTATATTTATATTTGTTGTGTTTTTTAGAACATTGTTTGTATGTTTTTCTGTGTAGTGTTTTGTAGATCATTGTTTGTATGTTTTTCTGTGTAGAGTTTTCTATATCATTGTTTGTATCTTTGTCTTTGTAGTGTTTTGTAGATCATTGTTTGTATGTTTTTCTGTGTAGAGTTTTGTAGATCATTGTTTGTATGTTTTTTCTGTGTAGTGTTTTGTAGATCATTGTGTGTATGTTTTTCTGTGTAGAATTTTGCAGATCATTGCTTGTATGGTTGTCTGTGTAGTATTTTGTAGATCTTTGCTTGTATGTTTGTTTTTGTAAGTGTTTTGTAGATCATTGTTTGTATATTTTTCTGTGTAGAGTTTTGTAGATCATTGTTTGTATGTTTTTCTGTGTAGTGTTTTGTAGATCATTGTTTGTATGTTTGTCTGTGTAGTGTTTTGTATATCATTGTTTGTATATTTATCTTTGTTGTGTTTTGTAGATCATTGTTTGTATGTTTTTCTGTGTAGTGTTTTGTAGATCATTGTTTGTATGTTTGTCTGTGTAGTGTTTTGTAGATCATTGTTTGTATGTTTGTCTGTGTAGTGTTTTGTAGATTATTGTTTGTATATTTTTCTGTGTAGAGTTTTGTAGATCATTGTTTGTATATTTATCTTTGTTGTGTTTTGTAGATCATTGTTTGTATGTTTTTCTGTGTAGTGTTTTGTAGATCATTGTTTGTATGTTGTCTTTGTAGTGTTTTGTAGATCATTGTTTGTATGTTTTTCTGTGTAGAGTTTTGTTGATCATTGTTTGTATGTTTGTCTGTGTAGTGTTTTGTATATCATTGTTTGCATGTTTGTCTATGTAGAGTTTTGTAAATCATTGTTTGTATGTTTGTCTTTGTAGTGTTTTGTAGATTATTGTTTGTATATTTTTCTGTGTAGTGTTTTGTAGATCATTGTTTGTGTGTTTTTCTGTGTAATGTTTTGTAGAATATTGTTTGTATGTTTGTCTGTGTAGTGTTTTGTAGATCATTGTTTGTATGTTTTTTTTGGGTAGTGTTTTATAGATCATTGTTTGTATGTTTGTCTGTGTAGTGTTTGGTAGATCATTGTTTGTATGTTTTTCTGTGTAATGTTTTGTAGATCATTGTTCGTATGTTTGTTGGTGTAGTGTTTTGTAGATCATTGTTTGTATGTTTTTCTGTGTAGTGTTTTGTATATCATTGTTTGCATGTTTGTCTGTGTAGAGTTTTGTAAATCATTGTTTGTATGTTTGTCTTTGTAGTGTTTTGTAGATCATTGTTTGTATATTTTTCTGTGTAGTGTTTTGTAGATCATTGTTTGTGTGTTTTTCTGTGTAATGTTTTGTAGAATATTGTTTGTATGTTTGTCTGTGTAGTGTTTTGTAGATCATTGTTTGTATGTTTTTTTTGGGTAGTGTTTTATAGATCATTGTTTGTATGTTTGTCTGTGTAGTGTTTGGTAGATCATTGTTTGTATGTTTTTCTGTGTAATGTTTTGTAGATCATTGTTCGTATGTTTGTTGGTGTAGTGTTTTGTAGATCATTGTTTGTATGTTTTTCTGTGTAGTGTTTTGTAGATCATTGTTTGTATGTTTGTCTGTGTAGAGTTTTGTAGATCATTGTTTGTACATTTGTTGGTGTAGTGTTTTGTAGATCATTGTTTGTATGTTTGTCTGTGTAGTGTTTTGTAGATCATTGTTTGTATGTTTGTCTGTGTAGTGTTTTGTAGATCATTGTTTGTATATTTATTTTTGTTGTGTTTGTAAATCAGTGTTTGTATGTTTTTCTGTGTAGTGCTTTGTAGATATTTGTTTGTATGTTTGTCTATGTAGTGTTTTGTAGATCATTGTTTCTATGTTTGTCTGTGTAGTGTTTGGTAGATCATTGTTTGTATGTTTTTCTGTGTAGTGTTTTGTAGATCATTGTTTTGTATGTTTGTCTTTGTAGTGTTTTGTAGATCATTGTTTGTATGTTTGTCTGTGTAGTGTTTTGTAGATCATTGTTTGTATGTTTTTCTGTGTAATGTTTTGTAGATCATTGTTTGAATGTTTTTCTGTGTAGTGTTTTGTAGATCATTGTTTGTATGTTTTTCTGTGTAGTGTTTTGTAGTTCATTGTTTGTATGTTTGTCTGTGTAGTGTTTTGTAGATCATTGTTTGTATGTTTTTTCTGTATAGTGTTTTGTAGATCATTGTTTGTATGTTTTTCTGTGTAGTGTTTGGTAGATGATTGTTTGTATGTTTTTCTGTGTAGTGTTTGGTAGATCATTGTTTGTATGTTTTTCTGTGTAGTGTTTTGTAGATCATTGTTTTTATGTTTGTCGGTGTAGTGTTTTGTAGATCATTGTTTGTATGTTTGTCTGTGTAGTGTTTTGTAGATCATTGTTTGTATGTTTGTCTGTGTAATGTTTTGTAGATCATTGTTTGTATGTTTGTCTGTTTAGTGTTTTGTAGATCATTGTTTGTATGTTTGTCTGTTTAGTGTTTGGTAGATCATTGTTTCTATGTTTGTCTGTGTAGTGTTTTGTAGATCATTGTTTGTATGCTTTTCTGTGTAGTGTTTTGTAGATCATTGTTTGTATGTTTTTCTGTGTAGTGTTTGGTAGATCATTGTTTGTATGTTTGTCTGTGTAGTGTTTGGTAGATCATTGTTTGTATGTTTATCTGTGTAGTGTTTGGTAGATCATTGTTTGTATGTTTTTCTGTGTAGTGTTTTGTAGATTATTGTTTGTATGTTTGTCTGTGTAGTGTTTTGTAGATCATTGTTTGTATGTTTGTCTGTGTAGTGTTTGGTAGATCATTGTTTGTATGTTTGTCTTTGTAGTGTATTGTAGATCATTGTGTGTATGTTTGTCTGGGTAGTGTTTGGTAGATCATTGTTTGTATGTTTTTCTGTGTAGTGTTTTGTAGATAATTGTTTGTATGTTTTTCTGTGTAGTGTTTTGTAGATCATTGTTTGTATGTTGGTCTGTGTAGTGTTTGGTAGTTCATTGTTTGTATATTTATATTTGTTGTGTTTTTTAGAACATTGTTTGTATGTTTTTCTGTGTAGTGTTTTGTAGATCATTGTTTGTATGTTTTTCTGTGTAGAGTTTTCTATATCATTGTTTGTATCTTTGTCTTTGTAGTGTTTTGTAGATCATTGTTTGTATGTTTTTCTGTGTAGAGTTTTGTAGATCATTGTTTGTATGTTTTTTCTGTGTAGTGTTTTGTAGATCATTGTGTGTATGTTTTTCTGTGTAGAATTTTGCAGATCATTGCTTGTATGGTTGTCTGTGTAGTATTTTGTAGATCTTTGCTTGTATGTTTGTTTTTGTAAGTGTTTTGTAGATCATTGTTTGTATATTTTTCTGTGTAGAGTTTTGTAGATCATTGTTTGTATGTTTTTCTGTGTAGTGTTTTGTAGATCATTGTTTGTATGTTTGTCTGTGTAGTGTTTTGTATATCATTGTTTGTATATTTATCTTTGTTGTGTTTTGTAGATCATTGTTTGTATGTTTTTCTGTGTAGTGTTTTGTAGATCATTGTTTGTATGTTTGTCTGTGTAGTGTTTTGTAGATCATTGTTTGTATGTTTGTCTGTGTAGTGTTTTGTAGATTATTGTTTGTATATTTTTCTGTGTAGAGTTTTGTAGATCATTGTTTGTATATTTATCTTTGTTGTGTTTTGTAGATCATTGTTTGTATGTTTTTCTGTGTAGTGTTTTGTAGATCATTGTTTGTATGTTGTCTTTGTAGTGTTTTGTAGATCATTGTTTGTATGTTTTTCTGTGTAGAGTTTTGTTGATCATTGTTTGTATGTTTGTCTGTGTAGTGTTTTGTATATCATTGTTTGCATGTTTGTCTATGTAGAGTTTTGTAAATCATTGTTTGTATGTTTGTCTTTGTAGTGTTTTGTAGATTATTGTTTGTATATTTTTCTGTGTAGTGTTTTGTAGATCATTGTTTGTGTGTTTTTCTGTGTAATGTTTTGTAGAATATTGTTTGTATGTTTGTCTGTGTAGTGTTTTGTAGATCATTGTTTGTATGTTTTTTTTGGGTAGTGTTTTATAGATCATTGTTTGTATGTTTGTCTG
This sequence comes from Bathymodiolus brooksi, assembly GCA_963680875.1. Classification (NCBI taxonomy): domain Eukaryota; kingdom Metazoa; phylum Mollusca; class Bivalvia; order Mytilida; family Modiolidae; genus Bathymodiolus; species Bathymodiolus brooksi. The sequence goes on from OY804586.1 coordinate 102,911,861, forward strand.
TGTAGTGTTTGGTAGATCATTGTTTGTATGTTTTTCTGTGTAATGTTTTGTAGATCATTGTTCGTATGTTTGTTGGTGTAGTGTTTTGTAGATCATTGTTTGTATGTTTTTCTGTGTAGTGTTTTGTAGATCATTGTTTGTATGTTTGTCTGTGTAGAGTTTTGTAGATCATTGTTTGTACATTTGTTGGTGTAGTGTTTTGTAGATCATTGTTTGTATGTTTGTCTGTGTAGTGTTTTGTAGATCATTGTTTGTATGTTTGTCTGTGTAGTGTTTTGTAGATCATTGTTTGTATATTTATTTTTGTTGTGTTTGTAAATCAGTGTTTGTATGTTTTTCTGTGTAGTGCTTTGTAGATATTTGTTTGTATGTTTGTCTATGTAGTGTTTTGTAGATCATTGTTTCTATGTTTGTCTGTGTAGTGTTTGGTAGATCATTGTTTGTATGTTTTTCTGTGTAGTGTTTTGTAGATCATTGTTTGTATGTTTGTCTTTGTAGTGTTTTGTAGATCATTGTTTGTATGTTTGTCTGTGTAGTGTTTTGTAGATCATTGTTTGTATGTTTGTCTTTGTAGTGTTTTGTAGATCATTGTTTGTATATTTTTCTGTGTAGAGTTTTGTAGATCATTGTTTGTATATTTATCTTTGTTGTGTTTTGTAGATCATTGTTTGTATGTTTATCTGTGTAGTGTTTGGTAGATCATTGTTTGTATGTTTTTCTGTGTAATGTTTTGTAGATCATTGTTCGTATGTTTGTTGGTGTAGTGTTTTGTAGATCATTGTTTGTATGTTTTTCTGTGTAGTGTTTTGTAGATCATTGTTTGTATGTTTGTCTGTGTAGAGTTTTGTAGATCATTGTTTGTACATTTGTTGGTGTAGTGTTTTGTAGATCATTGTTTGTATGTTTGTCTGTGTAGTGTTTTGTAGATCATTGTTTGTATGTTTGTCTGTGTAGTGTTTTGTAGATCATTGTTTGTATATTTATTTTTGTTGTGTTTGTAAATCAGTGTTTGTATGTTTTTCTGTGTAGTGCTTTGTAGATATTTGTTTGTATGTTTGTCTATGTAGTGTTTTGTAGATCATTGTTTCTATGTTTGTCTGTGTAGTGTTTGGTAGATCATTGTTTGTATGTTTTTCTGTGTAGTGTTTTGTAGATCATTGTTTTGTATGTTTGTCTTTGTAGTGTTTTGTAGATCATTGTTTGTATGTTTGTCTGTGTAGTGTTTTGTAGATCATTGTTTGTATGTTTTTCTGTGTAATGTTTTGTAGATCATTGTTTGAATGTTTTTCTGTGTAGTGTTTTGTAGATCATTGTTTGTATGTTTTTCTGTGTAGTGTTTTGTAGTTCATTGTTTGTATGTTTGTCTGTGTAGTGTTTTGTAGATCATTGTTTGTATGTTTTTTCTGTATAGTGTTTTGTAGATCATTGTTTGTATGTTTTTCTGTGTAGTGTTTGGTAGATGATTGTTTGTATGTTTTTCTGTGTAGTGTTTGGTAGATCATTGTTTGTATGTTTTTCTGTGTAGTGTTTTGTAGATCATTGTTTTTATGTTTGTCGGTGTAGTGTTTTGTAGATCATTGTTTGTATGTTTGTCTGTGTAGTGTTTTGTAGATCATTGTTTGTATGTTTGTCTGTGTAATGTTTTGTAGATCATTGTTTGTATGTTTGTCTGTTTAGTGTTTTGTAGATCATTGTTTGTATGTTTGTCTGTTTAGTGTTTGGTAGATCATTGTTTCTATGTTTGTCTGTGTAGTGTTTTGTAGATCATTGTTTGTATGCTTTTCTGTGTAGTGTTTTGTAGATCATTGTTTGTATGTTTTTCTGTGTAGTGTTTGGTAGATCATTGTTTGTATGTTTGTCTGTGTAGTGTTTGGTAGATCAGTGTTTGTATGTTTATCTGTGTAGTGTTTGGTAGATCATTGTTTGTATGTTTTTCTGTGTAGTGTTTTGTAGATTATTGTTTGTATGTTTGTCTGTGTAGTGTTTTGTAGATCATTGTTTGTATGTTTGTCTGTGTAGTGTTTGGTAGATCATTGTTTGTATGTTTTTTTGTGTAGTGTTTTGTAGATCATTGTTTGTATGTTTGTCTGTGTAGTGTTTGGTAGATCATTGTTTGTATGTTTGTCTTTGTAGTGTATTGTAGATCATTGTGTGTATGTTTGTCTGGGTAGTGTTTGGTAGATCATTGTTTGTATGTTTTTCTGTGTAGTGTTTTGTAGATAATTGTTTGTATGTTTTTCTGTGTAGTGTTTTGTAGATCATTGTTTGTATGTTGGTCTGTGTAGTGTTTGGTAGTTCATTGTTTGTATATTTATATTTGTTGTGTTTTTTAGAACATTGTTTGTATGTTTTTCTGTGTAGTGTTTTGTAGATCATTGTTTGTATGTTTTTCTGTGTAGAGTTTTCTATATCATTGTTTGTATCTTTGTCTTTGTAGTGTTTTGTAGATCATTGTTTGTATGTTTTTCTGTGTAGAGTTTTGTAGATCATTGTTTGTATGTTTTTTCTGTGTAGTGTTTTGTAGATCATTGTGTGTATGTTTTTCTGTGTAGAATTTTGCAGATCATTGCTTGTATGGTTGTCTGTGTAGTATTTTGTAGATCTTTGCTTGTATGTTTGTTTTTGTAAGTGTTTTGTAGATCATTGTTTGTATATTTTTCTGTGTAGAGTTTTGTAGATCATTGTTTGTATGTTTTTCTGTGTAGTGTTTTGTAGATCATTGTTTGTATGTTTGTCTGTGTAGTGTTTTGTATATCATTGTTTGTATATTTATCTTTGTTGTGTTTTGTAGATCATTGTTTGTATGTTTTTCTGTGTAGTGTTTTGTAGATCATTGTTTGTATGTTTGTCTGTGTAGTGTTTTGTAGATCATTGTTTGTATGTTTGTCTGTGTAGTGTTTTGTAGATTATTGTTTGTATATTTTTCTGTGTAGAGTTTTGTAGATCATTGTTTGTATATTTATCTTTGTTGTGTTTTGTAGATCATTGTTTGTATGTTTTTCTGTGTAGTGTTTTGTAGATCATTGTTTGTATGTTGTCTTTGTAGTGTTTTGTAGATCATTGTTTGTATGTTTTTCTGTGTAGAGTTTTGTTGATCATTGTTTGTATGTTTGTCTGTGTAGTGTTTTGTATATCATTGTTTGCATGTTTGTCTATGTAGAGTTTTGTAAATCATTGTTTGTATGTTTGTCTTTGTAGTGTTTTGTAGATTATTGTTTGTATATTTTTCTGTGTAGTGTTTTGTAGATCATTGTTTGTGTGTTTTTCTGTGTAATGTTTTGTAGAATATTGTTTGTATGTTTGTCTGTGTAGTGTTTTGTAGATCATTGTTTGTATGTTTTTTTTGGGTAGTGTTTTATAGATCATTGTTTGTATGTTTGTCTGTGTAGTGTTTGGTAGATCATTGTTTGTATGTTTTTCTGTGTAATGTTTTGTAGATCATTGTTCGTATGTTTGTTGGTGTAGTGTTTTGTAGATCATTGTTTGTATGTTTTTCTGTGTAGTGTTTTGTAGATCATTGTTTGTATGTTTGTCTGTGTAGAGTTTTGTAGATCATTGTTTGTACATTTGTTGGTGTAGTGTTTTGTAGATCATTGTTTGTATGTTTGTCTGTGTAGTGTTTTGTAGATCATTGTTTGTATGTTTGTCTGTGTAGTGTTTTGTAGATCATTGTTTGTATATTTATTTTTGTTGTGTTTGTAAATCAGTGTTTGTATGTTTTTCTGTGTAGTGCTTTGTAGATATTTGTTTGTATGTTTGTCTATGTAGTGTTTTGTAGATCATTGTTTCTATGTTTGTCTGTGTAGTGTTTGGTAGATCATTGTTTGTATGTTTTTCTGTGTAGTGTTTTGTAGATCATTGTTTGTATGTTTGTCTTTGTAGTGTTTTGTAGATCATTGTTTGTATGTTTGTCTGTGTAGTGTTTTGTAGATCATTGTTTGTATGTTTGTCTTTGTAGTGTTTTGTAGATCATTGTTTGTATATTTTTCTGTGTAGAGTTTTGTAGATCATTGTTTGTATATTTATCTTTGTTGTGTTTTGTAGATCATTGTTTGTATGTTTATCTGTGTAGTGTTTTGTAGATCATTGTTTGTATGTTGTCTTTGTAGTGTTTTGTAGATCATTGTTTGTATGTTTTTCTGTGTAGAGTTTTGTTGATCATTGTTTGTATGTTTGTCTGTGTAGTGTTTTGTATATCATTGTTTGCATGTTTGTCTGTGTAGAGTTTTGTAAATCATTGTTTGTATATTTGTCTTTGTAGTGTTTTGTAGATCATTGTTTGTATATTTTTCTGTGTAGTGTTTTGTAGATCATTGTTTGTGTGTTTTTCTGTGTAATGTTTTGTAGAATATTGTTTGTATGTTTGTCTGTGTAGTGTTTTGTAGATCATTGTTTGTATGTTTTTTTTGGGTAGTGTTTTATAGATCATTGTTTGTATGTTTGTCTGTGTAGTGTTTGGTAGATCATTGTTTGTATGTTTTTCTGTGTATTGTTTTGTAGATCATTGTTCGTATGTTTGTTGGTGTAGTGTTTTGTAGATCATTGTTTGTATGTTTTTCTGTGTAGTGTTTTGTAGATCATTGTTTGTATGTTTGTCTGTGTAGAGTTTTGTAGATCATTGTTTGTACATTTGTTGGTGTAGTGTTTTGTAGATCATTGTTTGTATGTTTGTCTGTGTAGTGTTTTGTAGATCATTGTTTGTATGTTTGTCTGTGTAGTGTTTTGTAGATCATTGTTTGTATATTTATTTTTGTTGTGTTTGTAAATCAGTGTTTGTATGTTTTTCTGTGTAGTGCTTTGTAGATATTTGTTTGTATGTTTGTCTATGTAGTGTTTTGTAGATCATTGTTTCTATGTTTGTCTGTGTAGTGTTTGGTAGATCATTGTTTGTATGTTTTTCTGTGTAGTGTTTTGTAGATCATTGTTTGTATGTTTGTCTTTGTAGTGTTTTGTAGATCATTGTTTGTATGTTTGTCTGTGTAGTGTTTTGTAGATCATTGTTTGTATGTTTTTCTGTGTAATGTTTTGTAGATCATTGTTTGAATGTTTTTCTGTGTAGTGTTTTGTAGATCATTGTTTGTATGTTTTTCTGTGTAGTGTTTTGTAGTTCATTGTTTGTATGTTTGTCTGTGTAGTGTTTTGTAGATCATTGTTTGTATGTTTTTTCTGTATAGTGTTTTGTAGATGATTGTTTGTATGTTTTTCTGTGTAGTGTTTGGTAGATGATTGTTTGTATGTTTTTCTGTGTAGTGTTTGGTAGATCATTGTTTGTATGTTTTTCTGTGTAGTGTTTTGTAGATCATTGTTTTTATGTTTGTCGGTGTAGTGTTTTGTAGATCATTGTTTGTATGTTTGTCTGTGTAGTGTTTTGTAGATCATTGTTTGTATGTTTGTCTGTGTAATGTTTTGTAGATCATTGTTTGTATGTTTGTCTGTTTAGTGTTTTGTAGATCATTGTTTGTATGTTTGTCTGTTTAGTGTTTGGTAGATCATTGTTTCTATGTTTGTCTGTGTAGTGTTTTGTAGATCATTGTTTGTATGCTTTTCTGTGTAGTGTTTTGTAGATCATTGTTTGTATGTTTTTCTGTGTAGTGTTTGGTAGATCATTGTTTGTATGTTTGTCTGTGTAGTGTTTGGTAGATCATTGTTTTTATGTTTTTCTGTGTAGTGTTTTGCAGATCATTGTTTGTATGTTTGTCTGTGTAGTGTTTGGTAGATCATTGTTTGTATGTTTTTCTGTGTAGTGTTTTGTAGATTATTGTTTGTATGTTTGTCTGTGTAGTGTTTTGTAGATCATTGTTTGTATGTTTGTCTGTGTAGTGTTTGGTAGATCATTGTTTGTATGTTTTTCTGTGTAGTGTTTTGTAGATCATTGTTTGTATGTTTGTCTGTGTAGTGTTTGGTAGATCATTGTTTGTATGTTTGTCTTTGTAGTGTATTGTAGATCATTGTGTGTATGTTTGTCTGGGTAGTGTTTGGTAGATCATTGTTTGTATGTTTTTCTGTGTAGTGTTTTGTAGATAATTGTTTGTATGTTTTTCTGTGTAGTGTTTTGTAGATCATTGTTTGTGTGTTTGTCGGTGTAGTGTTAGGTAGATCATTGTTTGTATGTTGGTCTGTGTAGTGTTTGGTAGTTCATTGTTTGTATATTTATATTTGTTGTGTTTTTTAGAACATTGTTTGTATGTTTTTCTGTGTAGTGTTTTGTAGAGCATTGTTTGTATGTTTTTCTGTGTAGAGTTTTCTATATCATTGTTTGTATCTTTGTCTTTGTAGTGTTTTGTAGATCATTGTTTGTATGTTTTTCTGTGTAGAGTTTTGTAGATCATTGTTTGTATGGTTGTCTGTGTAGTATTTTGTAGATCTTTGCTTGTATGTTTGTTTTTGTAAGTGTTTTGTAGATCATTGTTTGTATATTTTTCTGTGTAGAGTTTTGTAGATCATTGTTTGTATGTTTTTCTGTGTAGTGTTTTGTAGATCATTGTTTGTATGTTTGTCTGTGTAGTGTTTTGTATATCATTGTTTGTATATTTATCTTTGTTGTGTTTTGTAGATCATTGTTTGTATGTTTTTCTGTGTAGTGTTTTGTAGATCATTGTTTGTATGTTTGTCTGTGTAGTGTTTTGTAGATCATTGTTTGTATGTTTGTCTGTGTAGTGTTTTGTAGATCATTGTTTGTATGTTTGTCTTTGTAGTGTTTTGTAGATCATTGTTTGTATATTTTTCTGTGTAGAGTTTTGTAGATCATTGTTTGTATATTTATCTTTGTTGTGTTTTGTAGATCATTGTTTGTATGTTTTTCTGTGTAGTGTTTTGTAGATCATTGTTTGTATGTTGTCTTTGTAGTGTTTTGTAGATCATTGTTTGTATGTTTTTCTGTGTAGAGTTTTGTTGATCATTGTTTGTATGTTTGTCTGTGTAGTGTTTTGTATATCATTGTTTGCATATTTGTCTGTGTAGAGTTTTGTAAATCATTGTTTGTATGTTTGTCTTTGTAGTGTTTTGTAGATCATTGTTTGTATATTTTTCTGTGTAGTGTTTTGTAGATCATTGTTTGTGTGTTTTTCTGTGTAATGTTTTGTAGAATATTGTTTGTATGTTTGTCTGTGTAGTGTTTTGTAGATCATTGTTTGTATGGTTTTTTGGGGTAGTGTTTTATAGATCATTGTTTGTATGTTTGTCTGTGTAGTGTTTGGTAGATCATTGTTTGTATGTTTTTCTGTGTAATGTTTTGTAGATCATTGTTCGTATGTTTGTTGGTGTAGTGTTTTGTAGATCATTGTTTGTATGTTTTTCTGTGTAGTGTTTTGTAGATCATTGTTTGTATGTTTGTCTGTGTAGAGTTTTGTAGATCATTGTTTGTACATTTGTTGGTGTAGTGTTTTGTAGATCATTGTTTGTATGTTTGTCTGTGTAGTGTTTTGTAGATCATTGTTTGTATGTTTGTCTGTGTAGTGTTTTGTAGATCATTGTTTGTATATTTATTTTTGTTGTGTTTGTAAATCAGTGTTTGTATGTTTTTCTGTGTAGTGCTTTGTAGATATTTGTTTGTATGTTTGTCTATGTAGTGTTTTGTAGATCATTGTTTCTATGTTTGTCTGTGTAGTGTTTTGTAGATCATTGTTTGTATGCTTTTCTGTGTAGTGTTTTGTAGATCATTGTTTGTATGTTTTTCTGTGTAGTGTTTGGTAGATCATTGTTTGTATGTTTGTCTGTGTAGTGTTTGGTAGATCATTGTTTGTGTGTTTGTCGGTGTAGTGTTAGGTAGATCATTGTTTGTATGTTGGTCTGTGTAGTGTTTGGTAGTTCATTGTTTGTATATTTATATTTGTTGTGTTTTTTAGAACATTGTTTGTATGTTTTTCTGTGTAGTGTTTTGTAGAGCATTGTTTGTATGTTTTTCTGTGTAGTGTTTTGTAGATCATTGTTTGTATGTTTTTCTGTGTAGAGTTTTCTATATCATTGTTTGTATGTTTTTCTGTGTAGTGTTTTGTAGATCATTGTTTGTATGGTTGTCTGTGTAGTATTTTGTAGATCTTTGCTTGTATGTTTGTTTTTGTAAGTGTTTTGTAGATCATTGTTTGTATATTTTTCTGTGTAGAGTTTTGTAGATCATTGTTTGTATGTTTTTCTGTGTAGTGTTTTGTAGATCATTGTGTGTATGTTTTTCTGTGTAGAGTTTTGCAGATCATTGTTTGTATGGTTGTCTGTGTAGTATTTTGTAGATCTTTGCTTGTATGTTTGTTTTTGTAAGTGTTTTGTAGATCATTGTTTGTATATTTTTCTGTGTAGAGTTTTGTAGATCATTGTTTGTATGTTTTTCTGTGTAGTGTTTTGTAGATCATTGTTTGTATGTTTGTCTGTGTAGTGTTTTGTATATCATTGTTTGTATATTTATCTTTGTTGTGTTTTGTAGATCATTGTTTGTATGTTTTTCTGTGTAGTGTTTTGTAGATCATTGTTTGTATGTTTGTCTGTGTAGTGTTTTGTAGATCATTGTTTGTATGTTTGTCTGTGTAGTGTTTTGTAGATCATTGTTTGTATGTTTGTCTTTGTAGTGTTTTGTAGATCATTGTTTGTATATTTTTCTGTGTAGAGTTTTGTAGATCATTGTTTGTATATTTATCTTTGTTGTGTTTTGTAGATCATTGTTTGTATGTTTTTCTGTGTAGTGTTTTGTAGATCATTGTTTGTATGTTGTCTTTGTAGTGTTTTGTAGATCATTGTTTGTATGTTTTTCTGTGTAGAGTTTTGTTGATCATTGTTTGTATGTTTGTCTGTGTAGTGTTTTGTATATCATTGTTTGCATATTTGTCTGTGTAGAGTTTTGTAAATCATTGTTTGTATGTTTGTCTTTGTAGTGTTTTGTAGATCATTGTTTGTATATTTTTCTGTGTAGTGTTTTGTAGATCATTGTTTGTGTGTTTTTCTGTGTAATGTTTTGTAGAATATTGTTTGTATGTTTGTCTGTGTAGTGTTTTGTAGATCATTGTTTGTATGGTTTTTTGGGGTAGTGTTTTATAGATCATTGTTTGTATGTTTGTCTGTGTAGTGTTTGGTAGATCATTGTTTGTATGTTTTTCTGTGTAATGTTTTGTAGATCATTGTTCGTATGTTTGTTGGTGTAGTGTTTTGTAGATCATTGTTTGTATGTTTTTCTGTGTAGTGTTTTGTAGATCATTGTTTGTATGTTTGTCTGTGTAGAGTTTTGTAGATCATTGTTTGTACATTTGTTGGTGTAGTGTTTTGTAGATCATTGTTTGTATGTTTGTCTGTGTAGTGATTTGTAGATCATTGTTTGTATGTTTGTCTGTGTAGTGTTTTGTAGATCATTGTTTGTATATTTATTTTTGTTGTGTTTGTAAATCAGTGTTTGTATGTTTTTCTGTGTAGTGCTTTGTAGATATTTGTTTGTATGTTTGTCTATGTAGTGTTTTGTAGATCATTGTTTCTATGTTTGTCTGTGTAGTGTTTTGTAGATCATTGTTTGTATGCTTTTCTGTGTAGTGTTTTGTAGATCATTGTTTGTATGTTTTTCTGTGTAGTGTTTGGTAGATCATTGTTTGTATGTTTGTCTGTGTAGTGTTTGGTAGATCATTGTTTGTATGTTTTTCTGTGTAGTGTTTTGCAGATCATTGTTTGTATGTTTGTCTGTGTAGTGTTTGGTAGATCATTGTTTGTATGTTTTTCTGTGTAGTGTTTTGTAGATTATTGTTTGTATGTTTGTCTGTGTAGTGTTTTGTAGATCATTGTTTGTATGTTTGTCTGTGTAGTGTTTGGTAGATCATTGTTTGTATGTTTTTCTGTGTAGTGTTTTGTAGATCATTGTTTGTATGTTTGTCTGTGTAGTGTTTGGTAGATCATTGTTTGTATGTTTGTCTTTGTAGTGTATTGTAGATCATTGTGTGTATGTTTGTCTGGGTAGTGTTTGGTAGATCATTGTTTGTATGTTTTTCTGTGTAGTGTTTTGTAGATAATTGTTTGTATGTTTTTCTGTGTAGTGTTTTGTAGATCATTGTTTGTGTGTTTGTCGGTGTAGTGTTAGGTAGATCATTGTTTGTATGTTGGTCTGTGTAGTGTTTGGTAGTTCATTGTTTGTATATTTATATTTGTTGTGTTTTTTAGAACATTGTTTGTATGTTTTTCTGTGTAGTGTTTTGTAGAGCATTGTTTGTATGTTTTTCTGTGTAGAGTTTTCTATATCATTGTTTGTATCTTTGTCTTTGTAGTGTTTTGTAGATCATTGTTTGTATGTTTTTCTGTGTAGAGTTTTGTAGATCATTGTTTGTATGTTTTTCTGTGTAGTGTTTTGTAGATCATTGTGTGTATGTTTTTCTGTGTAGAGTTTTGCAGATCATTGTTTGTATGGTTGTCTGTGTAGTATTTTGTAGATCTTTGCTTGTATGTTTGTTTTTGTAAGTGTTTTGTAGATCATTGTTTGTATATTTTTCTGTGTAGAGTTTTGTAGATCATTGTTTGTATGTTTTTCTGTGTAGTGTTTTGAAGATCATTGTTTGTATGTTTGTCTGTGTAGTGTTTTGTATATCATTGTTTGTATATTTATCTTTGTTGTGTTTTGTAGATCATTGTTTGTATGTTTTTCTGTGTAGTGTTTTGTAGATCATTGTTTATATGTTTGTCTGTGTAGTGTTTTGTAGATCATTGTTTGTATGTTTGTCTGTGTAGTGTTTTGTAGATCATTGTTTGTATGTTTGTCTTTGTAGTGTTTTGTAGATCATTGTTTGTATATTTTTCTGTGTAGAGTTTTGTAGATCATTGTTTGTATATTTATCTTTGTTGTGTTTTGTAGATCATTGTTTGTATGTTTTTCTGTGTAGTGTTTTGTAGATCATTGTTTGTATGTTGTCTTTGTAGTGTTTTGTAGATCATTGTTTGTATGTTTTTCTGTGTAGAGTTTTGTTGATCATTGTTTGTATGTTTGTCTGTGTAGTGTTTTGTATATCATTGTTTGCATGTTTGTCTGTGTAGAGTTTTGTAAATCATTGTTTGTATGTTTGTCTTTGTAGTGTTTTGTAGATCATTGTTTGTATATTTTTCTGTGTAGTGTTTTGTAGATCATTGTTTGTGTGTTTTTCTGTGTAATGTTTTGTAGAATATTGTTTGTATGTTTGTCTGTGTAGTGTTTTGTAGATCATTGTTTGTATGGTTTTTTTGGGTAGTGTTTTATAGATCATTGTTTGTATGTTTGTCTGTGTAGTGTTTGGTAGATCATTGTTTGTATGTTTTTCTGTGTAATGTTTTGTAGATCATTGTTCGTATGTTTGTTGGTGTAGTGTTTTGTAGATCATTGTTTGTATGTTTTTCTGTGTAGTGTTTTGTAGATCATTGTTTGTATGTTTGTCTGTGTAGAGTTTTGTAGATCATTGTTTGTACATTTGTTGGTGTAGTGTTTTGTAGATCATTGTTTATATGTTTGTCTGTGTAGTGTTTTGTAGATCATTGTTTGTATGTTTGTCTGTGTAGTGTTTTGTAGATCATTGTTTGTATATTTATTTTTGTTGTGTTTGTAAATCAGTGTTTGTATGTTTTTCTGTGTAGTGCTTTGTAGATATTTGTTTGTATGTTTGTCTATGTAGTGTTTTGTAGATCATTGTTTCTATGTTTGTCTGTGTAGTGTTTGGTAGATCATTGTTTGTATGTTTTTCTGTGTAGTGTTTTGTAGATCATTGTTTGTATGTTTGTCTTTGTAGTGTTTTGTAGATCATTGTTTGTATGTTTGTCTGTGTAGTGTTTTGTAGATCATTGTTTGTATGTTTTTCTGTGTAATGTTTTGTAGATCATTGTTTGAATGTTTTTCTGTGTAGTGTTTTGTAGATCATTGTTTGTATGTTTTTCTGTGTAGTGTTTTGTAGTTCATTGTTTGTATGTTTGTCTGTGTAGTGTTTTGTAGATCATTGTTTGTATGTTTTTTCTGTATAGTGTTTTGTAGATGATTGTTTGTATGTTTTTCTGTGTAGTGTTTGGTAGATGATTGTTTGTATGTTTTTCTGTGTAGTGTTTGGTAGATCATTGTTTGTATGTTTTTCTGTGTAGTGTTTTGTAGATCATTGTTTTTATGTTTGTCGGTGTAGTGTTTTGTAGATCATTGTTTGTATGTTTGTCTGTGTAGTGTTTTGTAGATCATTGTTTGTATGTTTGTCTGTGTAATGTTTTGTAGATCATTGTTTGTATGTTTGTCTGTTTAGTGTTTTGTAGATCATTGTTTGTATGTTTGTCTGTTTAGTGTTTGGTAGATCATTGTTTCTATGTTTGTCTGTGTAGTGTTTTGTAGATCATTGTTTGTATGCTTTTCTGTGTAGTGTTTTGTAGATCATTGTTTGTATGTTTTTCTGTGTAGTGTTTGGTAGATCATTGTTTGTATGTTTGTCTGTGTAGTGTTTGGTAGATCATTGTTTGTATGTTTATCTGTGTAGTGTTTGGTAGATCATTGTTTGTATGTTTTTCTGTGTAGTGTTTTGTAGATTATTGTTTGTATGTTTGTCTGTGTAGTGTTTTGTAGATCATTGTTTGTATGTTTTTCTGTGTAGTGTTTGGTAGATCATTGTTTGTATGTTTTTCTGTGTAGTGTTTTGTAGATCATTGTTTGTATGTTTGTCTGTGTAGTGTTTGGTAGATCATTGTTTGTATGTTTGTCTTTGTAGTGTATTGTAGATCATTGTGTGTATGTTTGTCTGGGTAGTGTTTGGTAGATCATTGTTTGTATGTTTTTCTGTGTAGTGTTTTGTAGATAATTGTTTGTATGTTTTTCTGTGTAGTGTTTTGTAGATCATTGTTTGTGTGTTTGTCGGTGTAGTGTTAGGTAGATCATTGTTTTTATGTTGGTCTGTGTAGTGTTTGGTAGTTCATTGTTTGTATATTTATATTTGTTGTGTTTTTTAGAACATTGTTTGTATGTTTTTCTGTGTAGTGTTTTGTAGAGCATTGTTTGTATGTTTTTCTGTGTAGAGTTTTCTATATCATTGTTTGTATCTTTGTCTTTGTAGTGTTTTGTAGATCATTGTTTGTATGTTTTTCTGTGTAGAGTTTTGTAGATCATTGTTTGTATGTTTTTCTGTGTAGTGTTTTGTAGATCATTGTGTGTATGTTTTTCTGTGTAGAGTTTTGCAGATCATTGTTTGTATGGTTGTCTGTGTAGTATTTTGTAGATCTTTGCTTGTATGTTTGTTTTTGTAAGTGTTTTGTAGATCATTGTTTGTATATTTTTCTGTGTAGAGTTTTGTAGATCATTGTTTGTATGTTTTTCTGTGTAGTGTTTTGTAGATCATTGTTTGTATGTTTGTCTGTGTAGTGTTTTGTATATCATTGTTTGTATATTTATCTTTGTTGTGTTTTGTAGATCATTGTTTGTATGTTTTTCTGTGTAGTGTTTTGTAGATCATTGTTTGTATGTTTGTCTGTGTAGTGTTTTGTAGATCATTGTTTGTATGTTTGTCTGTGTAGTGTTTTGTAGATCATTGTTTGTATGTTTGTCTTTGTAGTGTTTTGTAGATCATTGTTTGTATATTTTTCTGTGTAGAGTTTTGTAGATCATTGTTTGTATATTTATCTTTGTTGTGTTTTGTAGATCATTGTTTGTATGTTTTTCTGTGTAGTGTTTTGTAGATCATTGTTTGTATGTTGTCTTTGTAGTGTTTTGTAGATCATTGTTTGTATGTTTTTCTGTGTAGAGTTTTGTTGATCATTGTTTGTATGTTTGTCTGTGTAGTGTTTTGTATATCATTGTTTGCATGTTTGTCTGTGTAGAGTTTTGTAAATCATTGTTTGTATGTTTGTCTTTGTAGTGTTTTGTAGATCATTGTTTGTATATTTTTCTGTGTAGTGTTTTGTAGATCATTGTTTGTGTGTTTTTCTGTGTAATGTTTTGTAGAATATTGTTTGTATGTTTGTCTGTGTAGTGTTTTGTAGATCATTGTTTGTATGTTTTTTTTGGGTAGTGTTTTATAGATCATTGTTTGTATGTTTGTCTGTGTAGTGTTTGGTAGATTATTGTTTGTATGTTTTTCTGTGTAATGTTTTGTAGATCATTGTTCGTATGTTTGTTGGTGTAGTGTTTTGTAGATCATTGTTTGTATGTTTTTCTGTGTAGTGTTTTGTAGATCATTGTTTGTATGTTTGTCTGTGTAGAGTTTTGTAGATCATTGTTTGTACATTTGTTGGTGAAGTGTTTTGTAGATCATTGTTTGTATGTTTGTCTGTGTAGTGTTTTGTAGATCATTGTTTGTATGTTTGTCTGTGTAGTGTTTTGTAGATCATTGTTTGTATATTTATTTTTGTTGTGTTTGTAAATCAGTGTTTGTATGTTTTTCTGTGTAGTGCTTTGTAGATATTTGTTTGTATGTTTGTCTATGAAGTGTTTTGTAGATCATTGTTTCTATGTTTGTCTGTGTAGTGTTTGGTAGATCATTGTTTGTATGTTTTTCTGTGTAGTGTTTTGTAGATTATTGTTTGTATGTTTGTCTGTGTAGTGTTTTGTAGATCATTGTTTGTATGTTTGTCTGTGTAGTGTTTGGTAGATCATTGTTTGTATGTTTTTCTGTGTAGTGTTTTGTAGATCATTGTTTGTATGTTTGTCTGTGTAGTGTTTGGTAGATCATTGTTTGTATGTTTGTCTTTGTAGTGTATTGTAGATCATTGTGTGTATGTTTGTCTGGGTAGTGTTTGTAGATCATTGTTTGTATGTTTTTCTGTGTAGTGTTTTGTAGATAATTGTTTGTATGTTTTTCTGTGTAGTGTTTTGTAGATCATTGTTTGTGTGTTTGTCGGTGTAGTGTTTGGTAGATCATTGTTTGTATGTTGGTCTGTGTAGTGTTTGGTAGTTCATTGTTTGTATGTTGGTCTGTGTAGTGTTTTGTAGATCATTGTTTGTATGTTTGTCTGTGTAGTGTTTTGTAGATCATTGTTTGTATGTTTTTCTGTGTAGTGTTTTGTAGATCATTGTTTGTGTGTTTGTCGGTGTAGTGTTTGGTAGATCATTGTTTGTATGTTGGTCTGTGTAGTGTTTGGTAGATCATTGTTTGTATGTTGGTCTGTGTAGTGTTTTGTAGATCATTGTTTGCATGTTTGTCTGTGTAGTGTTTTGTAGATCATTGTTTGTATGTTTGTCTGTGTAGTGTTTTGTAGATCATTGTTTGTATGTTTGTCTCTGTAATGTTTTGTAGATCATTGTTTGTATGTTTGTCTGTGTAGTGTTTTGTAGATCTTTGTTTGTATGTTTGTCTGTGTAGTGTTTTGTAGATCATTGTTCATATGTTTTTCTGTGTAGTGTTTTGTAGATCATTGTTTGTACATTTGTTGGGTAGTGTTTTGTAGATCATTGTTTGTATGTTTTTCTGTGTAGTGTTTTGTAGATCATTGCTTGTGTGTTTGTCAGTGTAGTGTTTTGTAGATCATTGTTTGTATGTTTTTCTGTGTAGTGTTTTGTAGATCATTGTTTGTATGTTTTTCTGTGTAGTGTTTTGTAGATCATTGTTTGTTTGTTTGTCTGTTTAGTGTTTGGTAGATCATTGTTTCTATGTTTGTCTGTGTAGTGTTTTGTAGATCATTGTTTGTATGCTTTTCTGTGTAGTGTTTTGTAGATCATTGTTTGTATGTTTTTCTGTGTAGTGTTTGGTAGATCATTGTTTGTATGTTTGTCTGTGTAGTGTTTGGTAGATCATTGTTTGTATGTTTATCTGTGTAGTGTTTGGTAGATCATTGTTTGTATGTTTTTCTGTGTAGTGTTTTGTAGATTATTGTTTGTATGTTTGTCTGTGTAGTGTTTTGTAGATCATTGTTTGTATGTTTGTCTGTGTAGTGTTTGGTAGATCATTGTTTGTATGTTTTTCTGTGTAGTGTTTTGTAGATCATTGTTTGTATGTTTGTCTGTGTAGTGTTTGGTAGATCATTGTTTTTATGTTTGTCTTTGTAGTGTATTATAGATCATTGTGTGTATGTTTGTCTGGGTAGTGTTTGGTAGATCATTGTTTGTATGTTTTTCTGTGTAGTGTTTTGTAGATAATTGTTTGTATGTTTTTCTGTGTAGTGGTTTGTAGATCATTGTTTGTGTGTTTGTCGGTGTAGTGTTTGGTAGATCATTGTTTGTATGTTGGTCTGTGTAGTGTTTGGTAGTTCATTGTTTGTATGTTTGTCTGTGTAGTGTTTTGTAGATCATTGTTTGTATGTTTGTCTGTGTAGTGTTTTGTAGTTCATTGTTTGTATGTTTGTCTCTGTAATGTTTTGTAGATCATTGTTTGTATGTTTGTCTGTGTAGTGTTTTGTAGATCTTTGTTTGTATGTTTGTCTGTGTAGTGTTTTGTAGATCATTGTTTATATGTTTTTCTGTGTAGTGTTTTGTAGATCATTGTTTGTACATTTGTTGGTGTAGTGTTTTGTAGATCATTGTTTGTATGTTTTTCTGTGTAGTGTTTTGTAGATCATTGTTTGTGTGTTTGTCAGTGTAGTGTTTTGTAGATCATTGTTTGTATGTTTTTCTGTGTAGTGTTTTGTAGATCATTGTTTGTGTGTTTGTCAGTGTAGTGTTTTGTAGCTCATTGTTTGTATGTTTTTCTGTGTAGTGTTTTGTAGATCATTGTTTGTACATTTGTTGGTGTAGTGTTTTGTAGATCATTGTTTGTATGTTTTTCTGTGTAGTGTTTTGTAGATCATTGTTTGTGTGTTTGTCAGTGTAGTGTTTTGTAGATCATTGTTTGTATGTTTTTCTGTGTAGTGTTTTGTAGATCATTGTTTGTATGTTTTTCTGTGTAGTGTTTTGTAGATCATTGTTTGTACATTTGTAGGTGTAGTGTTTTGCAGATCATTGTTTGTATGTTTTTCTGTGTAGTGTTTTGTAGATCATTGTTTGTGTGTTTGTCAGTGTAGTGTTTTGTAGATCATTGTTTCTATGTTTGTCTGTGTAGTGTTTGGTAGATCATTGTTTGTATGTTTGTCTGTGTAGTGTTTTGTAGATCATTGTTTGTATGTTTGTCTGTGTAGTGTTTGGTAGATCATTGTTTGTATGTTTGTCTGTGTAGTGTTGGTAGATCATTGTTTGTATGTTTGTCTGTGTAGAGTTTTGTAGATCATTGTTTGTATGTTTGTCTGTGTAGAGATTTGTAGATCATTGTTTGTATGTTTGTATGTGTAGTGTTTTGTAGATCATTGTTTGTATGTTTTTGTGTGTAGTGTTTTGTAGATCATTGTTTGTATGTTTTTCTGTGTAGTGTTTGGTAGATCATTGTTTGTATGTTTTTCTGTGTAGTGTTTTGTAGATCATTGTTTGTATGTTTTTCTGTGTAGTGTTTTGTAGATCATTGTTTATATGTTTGTCTGTGTAGTGTTTGGTAGATCATTGTTTGTATGTTTGTCTCTGTAGTGTTTTATAGATCATTGTTTGTATGTTGTCTGTGTAGTGTTTTGTAGATCATTGTTTGTATGTTTGTCTCTGTCATGTTATGTAGATCATAGTTTGTATGTTTTTCTGTGTAGTGTTTTGTAGATCATAGTTTGTATGTTTGTCTGTGTAGTGTTTTGTAGATCATTGTTTGTATGTTTGTCTGTGTAGTGTTTGGTAGATCATAGTTTGTATATTTTTCTGTGTAGTGTTTTGTAGATCATTGTTTGTATGTTTGTCTGTGTAGTGTTTTGTAGATCATTGTTTGTACGTTTGTCTCTGTAGTGTTTTGTAGATCATTGTTTGTATGTTTTTCTGTGTAGTGTTTGGTAGATCATTGTTTGTATGTTTGTCTGTGTAGTGTTTTGTAGATCATTGTTTGTATGTTTGTCTGTGTAGTGTTTTGTAGATCATTGTTTGTATGTTTTTCTGTGTAGTGTTTTGTAGATAATTGTTTGTATGTTTGTCTGTGTAGTGTTTGGTAGATGATTGTTTGTATGTTTTTCTGTGTAGTGTTTTGTAGATCATTGTTTTTATGTTTGTCGGTGTAGTGTTTTGTAGATCATTGTTTGTATGTTTGTCTTTGTAGTGTTTTGTAGATCATTGTTTGTATGTTTGTCTGTGTAATGTTTTGTAGATCATTGTTTGTATGTTTGTCTGTTTAGTGTTTTGTAGATCATTGTTTGTATGTTTGTCTGTTTAGTGTTTGGTAGATCATTGTTTCTATGTTTGTCTGTGTAGTGTTTTGTAGATCATTGTTTGTATACTTTTCTGTGTAGTGTTTTGTAGATCATTGTTTGTATGTTTTTCTGTGTAGTGTTTGGTAGATCATTGTTTGTATGTTTGTCTGTGTAGTGTTTGGTAGATCATTGTTTGTATGTTTATCTGTGTAGTGTTTGGTAGATCATTGTTTGTATGTTTTTCTGTGTAGTGTTTTGTAGATTATTGTTTGTATGTTTGTCTGTGTAGTGTTTTGTAGATCATTGTTTGTATGTTTGTCTGTGTAGTGTTTGGTAGATCATTGTTTGTATGTTTTTCTGTGTAGTGTTTTGTAGATCATTGTTTGTATGTTTGTCTGTGTAGTGTTTGGTAGATCATTGTTTGTATGTTTGTCTTTGTAGTGTATTGTAGATCATTGTGTGTATGTTTGTCTGGGTAGTGTTTGTAGATCATTGTTTGTATGTTTTTCTGTGTAGTGTTTTGTAGATAATTGTTTGTATGTTTTTCTGTGTAGTGTTTTGTAGATCATTGTTTGTGTGTTGGTCTGTGTAGTGTTTGGTAGTTCATTGTTTGTATGTTGGTCTGTGTAGTGTTTTGTAGATCATTGTTTGTATGTTTGTCTGTGTAGTGTTTTGTAGATCATTGTTTGTATGTTTTTCTGTGTAGTGTTTTGTAGATCATTGTTTGTGTGTTTGTAGGTGTAGTGTTTGGTAGATCATTGTTTGTATGTTGGTCTGTGTAGTGTTTGGTAGATCATTGTTTGTATGTTGGTCTGTGTAGTGTTTTGTAGATCATTGTTTGTATGTTTGTCTGTGTAGTGTTTTGTAGATCATTGTTTATATGTTTTTCTGTGTAGTGTTTTGTAGATCATTGTTTGTACATTTGTTGGTGTAGTGTTTTGTAGATCATTGTTTGTATGTTTTTCTGTGTAGTGTTTTGTAGATCATTGCTTGTGTGTTTGTCAGTGTAGTGTTTTGTAGATCATTGTTTGTATGTTTTTCTGTGTAGTGTTTTGTAGATCATTGTTTGTATGTTTTTCTGTGTAGTGTTTTGTAGATCATTGTTTGTATGTTTGTCTGTTTAGTGTTTGGTAGATCATTGTTTCTATGTTTGTCTGTGTAGTGTTTTGTAGATCATTGTTTGTATGCTTTTCTGTGTAGTGTTTTGTAGATCATTGTTTGTATGTTTTTCTGTGTAGTGTTTGGTAGATCATTGTTTGTATGTTTGTCTGTGTAGTGTTTGGTAGATCATTGTTTGTATGTTTATCTGTGTAGTGTTTGGTAGATCATTGTTTGTATGTTTTTCTGTGTAGTGTTTTGTAGATTATTGTTTGTATGTTTGTCTGTGTAGTGTTTTGTAGATCATTGTTTGTATGTTTGTCTGTGTAGTGTTTGGTAGATCATTGTTTGTATGTTTTTCTGTGTAGTGTTTTGTAGATCATTGTTTGTATGTTTGTCTGTGTAGTGTTTGGTAGATCATTGTTTTTATGTTTGTCTTTGTAGTGTATTATAGATCATTGTGTGTATGTTTGTCTGGGTAGTGTTTGGTAGATCATTGTTTGTATGTTTTTCTGTGTAGTGTTTTGTAGATAATTGTTTGTATGTTTTTCTGTGTAGTGGTTTGTAGATCATTGTTTGTGTGTTTGTCGGTGTAGTGTTTGGTAGATCATTGTTTGTATGTTGGTCTGTGTAGTTTTTGGTAGTTCATTGTTTGTATGTTTGTCTGTGTAGTGTTTTGTAGATCATTGTTTGTATGTTTGTCTGTGTAGTGTTTTGTAGTTCATTGTTTGTATGTTTGTCTCTGTAATGTTTTGTAGATCATTGTTTGTATGTTTGTCTGTGTAGTGTTTTGTAGATCTTTGTTTGTATGTTTGTCTGTGTAGTGTTTTGTAGATCATTGTTTATATGTTTTTCTGTGTAGTGTTTTGTAGATCATTGTTTGTACATTTGTTGGTGTAGTGTTTTGTAGATCATTGTTTGTATGTTTTTCTGTGTAGTGTTTTGTAGATCATTGTTTGTGTGTTTGTCAGTGTAGTGTTTTGTAGATCATTGTTTGTATGTTTTTCTGTGTAGTGTTTTGTAGATCATTGTTTGTGTGTTTGTCAGTGTAGTGTTTTGTAGCTCGTTGTTTGTATGTTTTTCTGTGTAGTGTTTTGTAGATCATTGTTTGTACATTTGTTGGTGTAGTGTTTTGTAGATCATTGTTTGTATGTTTTTCTGTGTAGTGTTTTGTAGATCATTGTTTGTGTGTTTGTCAGTGTAGTGTTTTGTAGATCATTGTTTGTATGTTTTTCTGTGTAGTGTTTTGTAGATCATTGTTTGTATGTTTTTCTGTGTAGTGTTTTGTAGATCATTGTTTGTACATTTGTAGGTGTAGTGTTTTGCAGATCATTGTTTGTATGTTTTTCTGTGTAGTGTTTTGTAGATCATTGTTTGTGTGTTTGTCAGTGTAGTGTTTTGTAGATCATTGTTTCTATGTTTGTCTGTGTAGTGTTTGGTAGATCATTGTTTGTATGTTTGTCTGTGTAGTGTTTTGTAGATCATTGTTTGTATGTTTGTCTGTGTAGTGTTTGGTAGATCATTGTTTGTATGTTTGTCTGTGTAGTGTTGGTAGATCATTGTTTGTATGTTTGTCTGTGTAGAGTTTTGTAGATCATTGTTTGTATGTTTGTCTGTGTAGAGATTTGTAGATCATTGTTTGTATGTTTGTATGTGTAGTGTTTTGTAGATCATTGTTTGTATGTTTTTGTGTGTAGTGTTTTGTAGATCATTGTTTGTATGTTTTTCTGTGTAGTGTTTGGTAGATCATTGTTTGTATGTTTTTCTGTGTAGTGTTTTGTAGATCATTGTTTGTATGTTTTTCTGTGTAGTGTTTTGTAGATCATTGTTTATATGTTTGTCTGTGTAGTGTTTGGTAGATCATTGTTTGTATGTTTGTCTCTGTAGTGTTTTATAGATCATTGTTTGTATGTTGTCTGTGTAGTGTTTTGTAGATCATTGTTTGTATGTTTGTCTCTGTCATGTTATGTAGATCATAGTTTGTATGTTTTTCTGTGTAGTGTTTTGTAGATCATAGTTTGTATGTTTGTCTGTGTAGTGTTTTGTAGATCATTGTTTGTATGTTTGTCTGTGTAGTGTTTGGTAGATCATAGTTTGTATATTTTTCTGTGTAGTGTTTTGTAGATCATTGTTTGTATGTTTGTCTGTGTAGTGTTTTGTAGATCATTGTTTGTACGTTTGTCTCTGTAGTGTTTTGTAGATCATTGTTTGTATGTTTTTCTGTGTAGTGTTTGGTAGATCATTGTTTGTATGTTTGTCTGTGTAGTGTTTTGTAGATCATTGTTTGTATGTTTGTCTGTGTAGTGTTTTGTAGATCATTGTTTGTATGTTTTTCTGTGTAGTGTTTTGTAGATAATTGTTTGTATGTTTGTCTGTGTAGTGTTTGGTAGATGATTGTTTGTATGTTTTTCTGTGTAGTGTTTTGTAGATCATTGTTTTTATGTTTGTCGGTGTAGTGTTTTGTAGATCATTGTTTGTATGTTTTTCTGTGTAGTGTTTTGTAGATCATTGTTTGTATGTTTGTCTGTGTAATGTTTTGTAGATCATTGTTTGTATGTTTGTCTGTTTAGTGTTTTGTAGATCATTGTTTGTATGTTTGTCTGTTTAGTGTTTGGTAGATCATTGTTTCTATGTTTGTCTGTGTAGTGTTTTGTAGATCATTGTTTGTATGCTTTTCTGTGTAGTGTTTTGTAGATCATTGTTTGTATGTTTTTCTGTGTAGTGTTTGGTAGATCATTGTTTGTATGTTTGTCTGTGTAGTGTTTGGTAGATCATTGTTTGTATGTTTATCTGTGTAGTGTTTGGTAGATCATTGTTTGTATGTTTTTCTTGGTAGTGTTTTGTAGATTATTGTTTGTATGTTTGTCTGTGTAGTGTTTTGTAGATCATTGTTTGTATGTTTGTCTGTGTAGTGTTTGGTAGATCATTGTTTGTATGTTTTTCTGTGTAGTGTTTTGTAGATCATTGTTTGTATGTTTGTCTGTGTAGTGTTTGGTAGATCATTGTTTGTATGTTTGTCTTTGTAGTGTATTGTAGATCATTGTGTGTATGTTTGTCTGGGTAGTGTTTGTAGATCATTGTTTGTATGTTTTTCTGTGTAGTGTTTTGTAGATAATTGTTTGTATGTTTTTCTGTGTAGTGTTTCGTAGATCATTGTTTGTGTGTTTGTCGGTGTAGTGTTTGGTAGATCATTGTTTGTATGTTGGTCTGTGTAGTGTTTGGTAGTTCATTGTTTGTATGTTGGTCTGTGTAGTGTTTTGTAGATCATTGTTTGTATGTTTGTCTGTGTAGTGTTTTGTAGATCATTGTTTGTATGTTTTTCTGTGTAGTGTTTTGTAGATCATTGTTTGTGTGTTTGTAGGTGTAGTGTTTGGTAGATCATTGTTTGTATGTTGGTCTGTGTAGTGTTTGGTAGATCATTGTTTGTATGTTGGTCTGTGTAGTGTTTTGTAGATCATTGTTTGTATGTTTGTCTGTGTAGTGTTTTGTAGATCATTGTTTGTATGTTTGTCTGTGTAGTGTTTTGTAGATCATTGTTTGTATGTTTGTCTCTGTAATGTTTTGTAGATCATTGTTTGTATGTTTGTCTGTGTAGTGTTTTGTAGATCTTTGATTGTATGTTTGTCTGTGTAGTGTTTTGTAGATCATTGTTTATATGTTTTTCTGTGTAGTGTTTTGTAGATCATTGTTTGTACATTTGTTGGTGTAGTGTTTTGTAGATCATTGTTTGTATGTTTTTCTGTGTAGTGTTTTGTAGATCATTGCTTGTGTGTTTGTCAGTGTAGTGTTTTGTAGATCATTGTTTGTATGTTTTTCTGTGTAGTGTTTTGTAGATCATTGTTTGTATGTTTTTCTGTGTAGTGTTTGGTAGATCATTGTTTGTATGTTTGTCTGTTTAGTGTTTGGTAGATCATTGTTTCTATGTTTGTCTGTGTAGTGTTTTGTAGATCATTGTTTGTATGCTTTTCTGTGTAGTGTTTTGTAGATCATTGTTTGTATGTTTTTCTGTGTAGTGTTTGGTAGATCATTGTTTGTATGTTTGTCTGTGTAGTGTTTGGTAGATCATTGTTTGTATGTTTATCTGTGTAGTGTTTGGTAGATCATTGTTTGTATGTTTTTCTGTGTAGTGTTTTGTAGATTATTGTTTGTATGTTTGTCTGTGTAGTGTTTTGTAGATCATTGTTTGTATGTTTGTCTGTGTAGTGTTTGGTAGATCATTGTTTGTATGTTTGTCTTTGTAGTGTATTGTAGATCATTGTGTGTATGTTTGTCTGGGTAGTGTTTGGTAGATCATTGTTTGTATGTTTTTCTGTGTAGTGTTTTGTAGATAATTGTTTGTATGTTTTTCTGTGTAGTGTTTTGTAGATCATTGTTTGTGTGTTTGTCGGTGTAGTGTTTGGTAGATCATTGTTTGTATGTTGGTCTGTGTAGTGTTTGGTAGTTCATTGTTTGTATGTTGGTCTGTGTAGTGTTTTGTAGATCATTGTTTGTATGTTTGTCTGTGTAGTGTTTTGTAGATCATTGTTTGTATGTTTTTCTGTGTAGTGTTTTGTAGATCATTGTTTGTGTGTTTGTCGGTGTAGTGTTTGGTAGATCATTGTTTGTATGTTGGTCTGTGTAGTGTTTGGTAGATCATTGTTTGTATGTTGGTCTGTGTAGTGTTTTGTAGATCATTGTTTGTATGTTTGTCTGTGTAGTGTTTTGTAGATCATTGTTTGTATGTTTGTCTGTGTAGTGTTTTGTTGATCATTGTTTGTATGTTTGTCTCTGTAATGTTTTGTAGATCATTGTTTGTATGTTTTTCTGTGTAGTGTTTTGTAGATCTTTGTTTGTATGTTTGTCTGTTTAGTGTTTTGTAGATCATTGTTTATATGTTTTTCTGTGTAGTGTTTTGTAGATCATTGTTTGTACATTTGTTGGTGTAGTGTTTTGTAGATCATTGTTTGTATGTTTTTCTGTGTAGTGTTTTGTAGATCATTGTTTGTGTGTTTGTCAGTGTAGTGTTTTGTAGATCATTGTTTGTATGTTTTTCTGTGTAGTGTTTTGTAGATCATTGTTTGTGTGTTTGTCAGTGTAGTGTTTTGTAGCTCATTGTTTGTATGTTTTTCTGTGTAGTGTTTTGTAGATCATTGTTTGTACATTTGTTGGTGTAGTGTTTTGTAGATCATTGTTTGTATGTTTTTCTGTGTAGTGTTTTGTAGATCATTGTTTGTGTGTTTGTCAGTGTAGTGTTTTGTAGATCATTGTTTGTATGTTTTTCTGTGTAGTGTTTTGTAGATCATTGTTTGTATGTTTTTCTGTGTAGTGTTTTGTAGATCATTGTTTGTACATTTGTAGGTGTAGTGTTTTGCAGATCATTGTTTGTATGTTTTTCTGTGTAGTGTTTTGTAGATCATTGTTTGTGTGTTTGTCAGTGTAGTGTTTTGTAGATCATTGTTTGTATGTTTGTCTGTGTAGTGTTTGGTAGATCATTGTTTGTATGTTTGTCTGTGTAGTGTTTTGTAGATCATTGTTTGTATGTTTGTCTGTGTAGTGTTTGGTAGATCATTGTTTGTATGTTTGTCTGTGTAGTGTTGGTAGATCATTGTTTGTATGTTTGTCTGTGTAGAGTTTTGTAGATCATTGTTTGTATGTTTGTCTGTGTAGAGATTTGTAGATCATTGTTTGTATGTTTGTATGTGTAGTGTTTTGTAGATCATTGTTTGTATGTTTTTGTGTGTAGTGTTTTGTAGATCATTGTTTGTATGTTTTTCTGTGTAGTGTTTGGTAGATCATTGTTTGTATGTTTGTCTGTGGAGTGTTTGGTAGATCATTGTTTGTATGTTTTTCTGTGTAGTGTTTTGTAGATTATTGTTTGTATGTTTTTCTGTGTAGTGTTTTGTAGATCATTGTTTATATGTTTGTCTGTGTAGTGTTTGGTAGATCATTGTTTGTATGTTTGTCTCTGTAGTGTTTTATAGATCATTGTTTGTATGTTGTCTGTGTAGTGTTTTGTAGATCATTGTTTGTATGTTTGTCTCTGTCATGTTATGTAGATCATAGTTTGTATGTTTTTCTGTGTAGTGTTTTGTAGATCATTGTTTGTATGTTTGTCTGTGTAGTGTTTTGTAGATCATTGTTTGTATGTTTGTCTGTGTAGTGTTTGGTAGATCATAGTTTGTATATTTTTCTGTGTAGTGTTTTGTAGATCATTGTTTGTATGTTTGTCTGTGTAGTGTTTTGTAGATCATTGTTTGTACGTTTGTCTCTGTAGTGTTTTGTAGATCATTGTTTGTATGTTTTTCTGTGTAGTGTTTGGTAGATCATTGTTTGTATGTTTGTCTGTGTAGTGTTTTGTAGATCATTGTTTGTATGTTTGTCTGTGTAGTGTTTTGTAGATCATTGTTTGTATGTTTTTCTGTGTAGTGTTTTGTAGATAATTGTTTGTATGTTTGTCTGTGTAGTGTTTTGTAGATCATTGTTTGTATGTTTGTCTGTGTAGTGTTTGGTAGATCAGTGTTTGTATGTTTTTCTGTGTAGTGTTTTGTAGATCATTGTTTGTATGTTTGTCGGTGTAGTGTTTTGTAGATCATTGTTTGTATGTTTGTCGGTGTAGTGTTTTGTAGATCATTGTTTGTATGTTTGTCTGTGTAGTGTTTTGTAGGTCATTGTTTGTATGTTTGTCTGTGTAGTGTTTTGTAGATCATTGTTTGTATGTTTTTCTGTGTAGTGTATTGTAGATCATTGTTTGTATGTTTGTCGGTGTAGTGTTTTGTAAATCAATGTTTGTATGTTTGTCTTTGTAGTGTTTTGTAGATCATTGTTTGTATGTTTTTCTGTGTAGCGTTTTGTAGATCATTGTTTGTATGTTTTTCTTTGTAGTGTTTGGTAGATCATTGTTTGTATGTTTGTCTGTGTAGTGTTTGGTAGATCATTGTTTGTATGTTTGTCTGTGTAGTGTTTGGTAGATCATTGTTTGTATGTTTTTCTGTGTAGTGTTTTGTAGATTATTGTTTGTATGTTTGTCTGTGTAGAGTTTTGCAGATCATTGTTTGTATGGTTGTCTGTGTAGTATTTTGTAGATCTTTGCTTGTATGTTTGTTTTTGTAAGTGTTTTGTAGATCATTGTTTGTATATTTTTCTGTGTAGGGTTTTGTAGATCATTGTTTGTATGTTTTTCTGTGTAGTGTTTTGTAGATCATTGTTTGTATGTTTGTCTGTGTAGTGTTTTGTATATCATTGTTTGTATATTTATCTTTGTTGTGTTTTGTAGATCATTGTTTGTATGTTTTTCTGTGTAGTGTTTTGTAGATCATTGTTTGTATGTTTGTCTGTGTAGTGTTTGGTAGATCATAGTTTGTATATTTTTCTGTGTAGTGTTTTGTAGATCATTGTTTGTATGTTTGTCTGTGTAGTGTTTTGTAGATCATTGTTTGTACGTTTGTCTCTGTAGTGTTTTGTAGATCATTGTTTGTATGTTTTTCTGTGTAGTGTTTGGTAGATCATTGTTTGTATGTTTGTCTGTGTAGTGTTTTGTAGATCATTGTTTGTATGTTTGTCTGTGTAGTGTTTTGTAGATCATTGTTTGTATGTTTTTCTGTGTAGTGTTTTGTAGATAATTGTTTGTATGTTTGTCTGTGTAGTGTTTTGTAGATCATTGTTTGTATGTTTGTCTGTGTAGTGTTTGGTAGATCATAGTTTGTATATTTTTCTGTGTAGTGTTTTGTAGATCATTGTTTGTATGTTTGTCTGTGTAGTGTTTTGTAGATCATTGTTTGTACGTTTGTCTCTGTAGTGTTTTGTAGATCATTGTTTGTATGTTTTTCTGTGTAGTGTTTGGTAGATCATTGTTTGTATGTTTGTCTGTGTAGTGTTTTGTAGATCATTGTTTGTATGTTTGTCTGTGTAGTGTTTTGTAGATCATTGTTTGTATGTTTTTCTGTGTAGTGTTTTGTAGATAATTGTTTGTATGTTTGTCTGTGTAGTGTTTGGTAGATGATTGTTTGTATGTTTTTCTGTGTAGTGTTTTGTAGATCATTGTTTTTATGTTTGTCGGTGTAGTGTTTTGTAGATCATTGTTTGTATGTTTTTCTGTGTAGTGTTTTGTAGATCATTGTTTGTATGTTTGTCTGTGTAATGTTTTGTAGATCATTGTTTGTATGTTTGTCTGTTTAGTGTTTTGTAGATCATTGTTTGTATGTTTGTCTGTTTAGTGTTTGGTAGATCATTGTTTCTATGTTTGTCTGTGTAGTGTTTTGTAGATCATTGTTTGTATGCTTTTCTGTGTAGTGTTTTGTAGATCATTGTTTGTATGTTTTTCTGTGTAGTGTTTGGTAGATCATTGTTTGTATGTTTGTCTGTGTAGTGTTTGGTAGATCATTGTTTGTATGTTTATCTGTGTAGTGTTTGGTAGATCATTGTTTGTATGTTTTTCTTGGTAGTGTTTTGTAGATTATTGTTTGTATGTTTGTCTGTGTAGTGTTTTGTAGATCATTGTTTGTATGTTTGTCTGTGTAGTGTTTGGTAGATCATTGTTTGTATGTTTTTCTGTGTAGTGTTTTGT
This sequence comes from Bathymodiolus brooksi, assembly GCA_963680875.1. NCBI lineage: Eukaryota > Metazoa > Mollusca > Bivalvia > Mytilida > Modiolidae > Bathymodiolus > Bathymodiolus brooksi. The sequence goes on from OY804586.1 coordinate 102,939,570, forward strand.
AGATCATTGTTTGTATGTTTGTCTGTGTAGTGTTTGGTAGATCATTGTTTGTATGTTTGTCTTTGTAGTGTATTGTAGATCATTGTGTGTATGTTTGTCTGGGTAGTGTTTGTAGATCATTGTTTGTATGTTTTTCTGTGTAGTGTTTTGTAGATAATTGTTTGTATGTTTTTCTGTGTAGTGTTTCGTAGATCATTGTTTGTGTGTTTGTCGGTGTAGTGTTTGGTAGATCATTGTTTGTATGTTGGTCTGTGTAGTGTTTGGTAGTTCATTGTTTGTATGTTGGTCTGTGTAGTGTTTTGTAGATCATTGTTTGTATGTTTGTCTGTGTAGTGTTTTGTAGATCATTGTTTGTATGTTTTTCTGTGTAGTGTTTTGTAGATCATTGTTTGTGTGTTTGTAGGTGTAGTGTTTGGTAGATCATTGTTTGTATGTTGGTCTGTGTAGTGTTTGGTAGATCATTGTTTGTATGTTGGTCTGTGTAGTGTTTTGTAGATCATTGTTTGTATGTTTGTCTGTGTAGTGTTTTGTAGATCATTGTTTGTATGTTTGTCTGTGTAGTGTTTTGTAGATCATTGTTTGTATGTTTGTCTCTGTAATGTTTTGTAGATCATTGTTTGTATGTTTGTCTGTGTAGTGTTTTGTAGATCTTTGATTGTATGTTTGTCTGTGTAGTGTTTTGTAGATCATTGTTTATATGTTTTTCTGTGTAGTGTTTTGTAGATCATTGTTTGTACATTTGTTGGTGTAGTGTTTTGTAGATCATTGTTTGTATGTTTTTCTGTGTAGTGTTTTGTAGATCATTGCTTGTGTGTTTGTCAGTGTAGTGTTTTGTAGATCATTGTTTGTATGTTTTTCTGTGTAGTGTTTTGTAGATCATTGTTTGTATGTTTTTCTGTGTAGTGTTTGGTAGATCATTGTTTGTATGTTTGTCTGTTTAGTGTTTGGTAGATCATTGTTTCTATGTTTGTCTGTGTAGTGTTTTGTAGATCATTGTTTGTATGCTTTTCTGTGTAGTGTTTTGTAGATCATTGTTTGTATGTTTTTCTGTGTAGTGTTTGGTAGATCATTGTTTGTATGTTTGTCTGTGTAGTGTTTGGTAGATCATTGTTTGTATGTTTATCTGTGTAGTGTTTGGTAGATCATTGTTTGTATGTTTTTCTGTGTAGTGTTTTGTAGATTATTGTTTGTATGTTTGTCTGTGTAGTGTTTTGTAGATCATTGTTTGTATGTTTGTCTGTGTAGTGTTTGGTAGATCATTGTTTGTATGTTTGTCTTTGTAGTGTATTGTAGATCATTGTGTGTATGTTTGTCTGGGTAGTGTTTGGTAGATCATTGTTTGTATGTTTTTCTGTGTAGTGTTTTGTAGATAATTGTTTGTATGTTTTTCTGTGTAGTGTTTTGTAGATCATTGTTTGTGTGTTTGTCGGTGTAGTGTTTGGTAGATCATTGTTTGTATGTTGGTCTGTGTAGTGTTTGGTAGTTCATTGTTTGTATGTTGGTCTGTGTAGTGTTTTGTAGATCATTGTTTGTATGTTTGTCTGTGTAGTGTTTTGTAGATCATTGTTTGTATGTTTTTCTGTGTAGTGTTTTGTAGATCATTGTTTGTGTGTTTGTCGGTGTAGTGTTTGGTAGATCATTGTTTGTATGTTGGTCTGTGTAGTGTTTGGTAGATCATTGTTTGTATGTTGGTCTGTGTAGTGTTTTGTAGATCATTGTTTGTATGTTTGTCTGTGTAGTGTTTTGTAGATCATTGTTTGTATGTTTGTCTGTGTAGTGTTTTGTTGATCATTGTTTGTATGTTTGTCTCTGTAATGTTTTGTAGATCATTGTTTGTATGTTTTTCTGTGTAGTGTTTTGTAGATCTTTGTTTGTATGTTTGTCTGTTTAGTGTTTTGTAGATCATTGTTTATATGTTTTTCTGTGTAGTGTTTTGTAGATCATTGTTTGTACATTTGTTGGTGTAGTGTTTTGTAGATCATTGTTTGTATGTTTTTCTGTGTAGTGTTTTGTAGATCATTGTTTGTGTGTTTGTCAGTGTAGTGTTTTGTAGATCATTGTTTGTATGTTTTTCTGTGTAGTGTTTTGTAGATCATTGTTTGTGTGTTTGTCAGTGTAGTGTTTTGTAGCTCATTGTTTGTATGTTTTTCTGTGTAGTGTTTTGTAGATCATTGTTTGTACATTTGTTGGTGTAGTGTTTTGTAGATCATTGTTTGTATGTTTTTCTGTGTAGTGTTTTGTAGATCATTGTTTGTGTGTTTGTCAGTGTAGTGTTTTGTAGATCATTGTTTGTATGTTTTTCTGTGTAGTGTTTTGTAGATCATTGTTTGTATGTTTTTCTGTGTAGTGTTTTGTAGATCATTGTTTGTACATTTGTAGGTGTAGTGTTTTGCAGATCATTGTTTGTATGTTTTTCTGTGTAGTGTTTTGTAGATCATTGTTTGTGTGTTTGTCAGTGTAGTGTTTTGTAGATCATTGTTTGTATGTTTGTCTGTGTAGTGTTTGGTAGATCATTGTTTGTATGTTTGTCTGTGTAGTGTTTTGTAGATCATTGTTTGTATGTTTGTCTGTGTAGTGTTTGGTAGATCATTGTTTGTATGTTTGTCTGTGTAGTGTTGGTAGATCATTGTTTGTATGTTTGTCTGTGTAGAGTTTTGTAGATCATTGTTTGTATGTTTGTCTGTGTAGAGATTTGTAGATCATTGTTTGTATGTTTGTATGTGTAGTGTTTTGTAGATCATTGTTTGTATGTTTTTGTGTGTAGTGTTTTGTAGATCATTGTTTGTATGTTTTTCTGTGTAGTGTTTGGTAGATCATTGTTTGTATGTTTGTCTGTGGAGTGTTTGGTAGATCATTGTTTGTATGTTTTTCTGTGTAGTGTTTTGTAGATTATTGTTTGTATGTTTTTCTGTGTAGTGTTTTGTAGATCATTGTTTATATGTTTGTCTGTGTAGTGTTTGGTAGATCATTGTTTGTATGTTTGTCTCTGTAGTGTTTTATAGATCATTGTTTGTATGTTGTCTGTGTAGTGTTTTGTAGATCATTGTTTGTATGTTTGTCTCTGTCATGTTATGTAGATCATAGTTTGTATGTTTTTCTGTGTAGTGTTTTGTAGATCATAGTTTGTATGTTTGTCTGTGTAGTGTTTTGTAGATCATTGTTTGTATGTTTGTCTGTGTAGTGTTTGGTAGATCATAGTTTGTATATTTTTCTGTGTAGTGTTTGGTAGATCATTGTTTGTATGTTTTTCTGTGTAGTGTTTTCTAGATTATTGTTTGTATGTTTGTCTGTGTAGAGTTTTGCAGATCATTGTTTGTATGGTTGTCTGTGTAGTATTTTGTAGATCTTTGCTTGTATGTTTGTTTTTGTAAGTGTTTTGTAGATCATTGTTTGTATATTTTTCTGTGTAGGGTTTTGTAGATCATTGTTTGTATGTTTTTCTGTGTAGTGTTTTGTAGATCATTGTTTGTATGTTTGTCTGTGTAGTGTTTTGTATATCATTGTTTGTATATTTATCTTTGTTGTGTTTTGTAGATCATTGTTTGTATGTTTTTCTGTGTAGTGTTTTGTAGATCATTGTTTGTATGTTTGTCTGTGTAGTGTTTGGTAGATCATAGTTTGTATATTTTTCTGTGTAGTGTTTTGTAGATCATTGTTTGTATGTTTGTCTGTGTAGTGTTTTGTAGATCATTGTTTGTACGTTTGTCTCTGTAGTGTTTTGTAGATCATTGTTTGTATGTTTTTCTGTGTAGTGTTTGGTAGATCATTGTTTGTATGTTTGTCTGTGTAGTGTTTTGTAGATCATTGTTTGTATGTTTGTCTGTGTAGTGTTTTGTAGATCATTGTTTGTATGTTTTTCTGTGTAGTGTTTTGTAGATAATTGTTTGTATGTTTGTCTGTGTAGTGTTTTGTAGATCATTGTTTGTATGTTTGTCTGTGTAGTGTTTGGTAGATCAGTGTTTGTATGTTTTTCTGTGTAGTGTTTTGTAGATCATTGTTTGTATGTTTGTCGGTGTAGTGTTTTGTAGATCATTGTTTGTATGTTTGTCGGTGTAGTGTTTTGTAGATCATTGTTTGTATGTTTGTCTGTGTAGTGTTTTGTAGGTCATTGTTTGTATGTTTGTCTGTGTAGTGTTTTGTAGATCATTGTTTGTATGTTTTTCTGTGTAGTGTATTGTAGATCATTGTTTGTATGTTTGTCGGTGTAGTGTTTTGTAAATCAATGTTTGTATGTTTGTCTTTGTAGTGTTTTGTAGATCATTGTTTGTATGTTTTTCTGTGTAGCGTTTTGTAGATCATTGTTTGTATGTTTTTCTTTGTAGTGTTTGGTAGATCATTGTTTGTATGTTTGTCTGTGTAGTGTTTGGTAGATCATTGTTTGTATGTTTGTCTGTGTAGTGTTTGGTAGATCATTGTTTGTATGTTTTTCTGTGTAGTGTTTTCTAGATTATTGTTTGTATGTTTGTCTGTGTAGAGTTTTGCAGATCATTGTTTGTATGGTTGTCTGTGTAGTATTTTGTAGATCTTTGCTTGTATGTTTGTTTTTGTAAGTGTTTTGTAGATCATTGTTTGTATATTTTTCTGTGTAGGGTTTTGTAGATCATTGTTTGTATGTTTTTCTGTGTAGTGTTTTGTAGATCATTGTTTGTATGTTTGTCTGTGTAGTGTTTTGTATATCATTGTTTGTATATTTATCTTTGTTGTGTTTTGTAGATCATTGTTTGTATGTTTTTCTGTGTAGTGTTTTGTAGATCATTGTTTGTATGTTTGTCTGTGTAGTGTTTTGTAGATCATTGTTTGTATGTTTGTCTGTGTAGTGTTTTGTAGATCATTGTTTGTATGTTTTTCTGTGTAGTGTTTTGTAGATCATTGTTTGTATGTTGTCTTTGTAGTGTTTTGTAGATCATTGTTTGTATGTTTTTCTGTGTAGAGTTTTGTTGATCATTGTTTGTATGTTTGTCTGTGTAGTGTTTTGTATATCATTGTTTGCATGTTTGTCTGTGTAGAGTTTTGTAAATCATTGTTTGTATGTTTGTCTTTGTAGTGTTTTGTAGATCATTGTTTGTATATTTTTCTGTGTAGTGTTTTGTAGATCATTGTTTGTGTGTTTTTCTGTGTAATGTTTTGTAGAATATTGTTTGTATGTTTGTCTGTGTAGTGTTTTGTAGATCATTGTTTGTATGTTTTTTTTGGGTAGTGTTTTATAGATCATTGTTTGTATGTTTGTCTGTGTAGTGTTTGGTAGATCATTGTTTGTATGTTTTTCTGTGTAATGTTTTGTAGATCATTGTTCGTATGTTTGTTGGTGTAGTGTTTTGTAGATCATTGTTTGTATGTTTTTCTGTGTAGTGTTTTGTAGATCATTGTTTGTATGTTTGTCTGTGTAGAGTTTTGTAGATCATTGTTTGTACATTTGTTGGTGTAGTGTTTTGTAGATCATTGTTTGTATGTTTGTCTGTGTAGTGTTTTGTAGATCATTGTTTGTATGTTTGTCTGTGTAGTGTTTTGTAGATCATTGTTTGTATATTTATTTTTGTTGTGTTTGTAAATCAGTGTTTGTATGTTTTTCTGTGTAGTGCTTTGTAGATATTTGTTTGTATGTTTGTCTATGTAGTGTTTTGTAGATCATTGTTTCTATGTTTGTCTGTGTAGTGTTTGGTAGATCATTGTTTGTATGTTTTTCTGTGTAGTGTTTTGTAGATCATTGTTTGTATGTTTGTCTTTGTAGTGTTTTGTAGATCATTGTTTGTATGTTTGTCTGTGTAGTGTTTTGTAGATCATTGTTTGTATGTTTTTCTGTGTAATGTTTTGTAGATCATTGTTTGAATGTTTTTCTGTGTAGTGTTTTGTAGATCATTGTTTGTATGTTTTTCTGTGTAGTGTTTTGTAGTTCATTGTTTGTATGTTTGTCTGTGTAGTGTTTTGTAGATCATTGTTTGTATGTTTTTTCTGTATAGTGTTTTGTAGATGATTGTTTGTATGTTTTTCTGTGTAGTGTTTGGTAGATGATTGTTTGTATGTTTTTCTGTGTAGTGTTTGGTAGATCATTGTTTGTATGTTTTTCTGTGTAGTGTTTTGTAGATCATTGTTTTTATGTTTGTCGGTGTAGTGTTTTGTAGATCATTGTTTGTATGTTTGTCTGTGTAGTGTTTTGTAGATAATTGTTTGTATGTTTGTCTGTGTAATGTTTTGTAGATCATTGTTTGTATGTTTGTCTGTTTAGTGTTTTGTAGATCATTGTTTGTATGTTTGTCTGTGTAGTGTTTTGTAGATCATTGTTTGTATGTTTGTCTCTGTAATGTTTTGTAGATCATTGTTTGTATGTTTGTCTGTGTAGTGTTTTGTAGATCTTTGATTGTATGTTTGTCTGTGTAGTGTTTTGTAGATCATTGTTTATATGTTTTTCTGTGTAGTGTTTTGTAGATCATTGTTTGTACATTTGTTGGTGTAGTGTTTTGTAGATCATTGTTTGTATGTTTTTCTGTGTAGTGTTTTGTAGATCATTGCTTGTGTGTTTGTCAGTGTAGTGTTTTGTAGATCATTGTTTGTATGTTTTTCTGTGTAGTGTTTTGTAGATCATTGTTTGTATGTTTTTCTGTGTAGTGTTTTGTAGATCATTGTTTGTATGTTTGTCTGTTTAGTGTTTGGTAGATCATTGTTTCTATGTTTGTCTGTGTAGTGTTTTGTAGATCATTGTTTGTATGCTTTTCTGTGTAGTGTTTTGTAGATCATTGTTTGTATGTTTTTCTGTGTAGTGTTTGGTAGATCATTGTTTGTATGTTTGTCTGTGTAGTGTTTGGTAGATCATTGTTTGTATGTTTATCTGTGTAGTGTTTGGTAGATCATTGTTTGTATGTTTTTCTGTGTAGTGTTTTGTAGATTATTGTTTGTATGTTTGTCTGTGTAGTGTTTTGTAGATCATTGTTTGTATGTTTGTCTGTGTAGTGTTTGGTAGATCATTGTTTGTATGTTTGTCTTTGTAGTGTATTGTAGATCATTGTGTGTATGTTTGTCTGGGTAGTGTTTGGTAGATCATTGTTTGTATGTTTTTCTGTGTAGTGTTTTGTAGATAATTGTTTGTATGTTTTTCTGTGTAGTGTTTTGTAGATCATTGTTTGTGTGTTTGTCGGTGTAGTGTTTGGTAGATCATTGTTTGTATGTTGGTCTGTGTAGTGTTTGGTAGTTCATTGTTTGTATGTTGGTCTGTGTAGTGTTTTGTAGATCATTGTTTGTATGTTTGTCTGTGTAGTGTTTTGTAGATCATTGTTTGTATGTTTTTCTGTGTAGTGTTTTGTAGATCATTGTTTGTGTGTTTGTCGGTGTAGTGTTTGGTAGATCATTGTTTGTATGTTGGTCTGTGTAGTGTTTGGTAGATCATTGTTTGTATGTTGGTCTGTGTAGTGTTTTGTAGATCATTGTTTGTATGTTTGTCTGTGTAGTGTTTTGTAGATCATTGTTTGTATGTTTGTCTGTGTAGTGTTTTGTAGATCATTGTTTGTATGTTTGTCTCTGTAATGTTTTGTAGATCATTGTTTGTATGTTTGTCTGTGTAGTGTTTTGTAGATCTTTGTTTGTATGTTTGTCTGTGTAGTGTTTTGTAGATCATTGTTTATATGTTTTTCTGTGTAGTGTTTTGTAGATCATTGTTTGTACATTTGTTGGTGTAGTGTTTTGTAGATCATTGTTTGTATGTTTTTCTGTGTAGTGTTTTGTAGATCATTGTTTGTGTGTTTGTCAGTGTAGTGTTTTGTAGATCATTGTTTGTATGTTTTTCTGTGTAGTGTTTTGTAGATCATTGTTTGTGTGTTTGTCAGTGTAGTGTTTTGTAGCTCATTGTTTGTATGTTTTTCTGTGTAGTGTTTTGTAGATCATTGTTTGTACATTTGTTGGTGTAGTGTTTTGTAGATCATTGTTTGTATGTTTTTCTGTGTAGTGTTTTGTAGATCATTGTTTGTGTGTTTGTCAGTGTAGTGTTTTGTAGATCATTGTTTGTATGTTTTTCTGTGTAGTGTTTTGTAGATCATTGTTTGTATGTTTTTCTGTGTAGTGTTTTGTAGATCATTGTTTGTACATTTGTAGGTGTAGTGTTTTGCAGATCATTGTTTGTATGTTTTTCTGTGTAGTGTTTTGTAGATCATTGTTTGTGTGTTTGTCAGTGTAGTGTTTTGTAGATCATTGTTTCTATGTTTGTCTGTGTAGTGTTTGGTAGATCATTGTTTGTATGTTTGTCTGTGTAGTGTTTTGTAGATCATTGTTTGTCTGTTTGTCTGTGTAGTGTTTGGTAGATCATTGTTTGTATGTTTGTCTGTGTAGTGTTGGTAGATCATTGTTTGTATGTTTGTCTGTGTAGAGTTTTGTAGATCATTGTTTGTATGTTTGTCTGTGTAGAGATTTGTAGATCATTGTTTGTATGTTTGTATGTGTAGTGTTTTGTAGATCATTGTTTGTATGTTTTTGTGTGTAGTGTTTTGTAGATCATTGTTTGTATGTTTTTCTGTGTAGTGTTTGGTAGATCATTGTTTGTATGTTTGTCTGTGGAGTGTTTGGTAGATCATTGTTTGTATGTTTTTCTGTGTAGTGTTTTGTAGATTATTGTTTGTATGTTTTTCTGTGTAGTGTTTTGTAGATCATTGTTTATATGTTTGTCTGTGTAGTGTTTGGTAGATCATTGTTTGTATGTTTGTCTCTGTAGTGTTTTATAGATCATTGTTTGTATGTTGTCTGTGTAGTGTTTTGTAGATCATTGTTTGTATGTTTGTCTCTGTCATGTTATGTAGATCATAGTTTGTATGTTTTTCTGTGTAGTGTTTTGTAGATCATAGTTTGTATGTTTGTCTGTGTAGTGTTTTGTAGATCATTGTTTGTATGTTTGTCTGTGTAGTGTTTGGTAGATCATAGTTTGTATATTTTTCTGTGTAGTGTTTTGTAGATCATTGTTTGTATGTTTGTCTGTGTAGTGTTTTGTAGATCATTGTTTGTACGTTTGTCTCTGTAGTGTTTTGTAGATCATTGTTTGTATGTTTTTCTGTGTAGTGTTTGGTAGATCATTGTTTGTATGTTTGTCTGTGTAGTGTTTTGTAGATCATTGTTTGTATGTTTGTCTGTGTAGTGTTTTGTAGATCATTGTTTGTATGTTTTTCTGTGTAGTGTTTTGTAGATAATTGTTTGTATGTTTGTCTGTGTAGTGTTTTGTAGATCATTGTTTGTATGTTTGTCTGTGTAGTGTTTGGTAGATCAGTGTTTGTATGTTTTTCTGTGTAGTGTTTTGTAGATCATTGTTTGTATGTTTGTCGGTGTAGTGTTTTGTAGATCATTGTTTGTATGTTTGTCGGTGTAGTGTTTTGTAGATCATTGTTTGTATGTTTGTCTGTGTAGTGTTTTGTAGGTCATTGTTTGTATGTTTGTCTGTGTAGTGTTTTGTAGATCATTGTTTGTATGTTTTTCTGTGTAGTGTATTGTAGATCATTGTTTGTATGTTTGTCGGTGTAGTGTTTTGTAAATCAATGTTTGTATGTTTGTCTTTGTAGTGTTTTGTAGATCATTGTTTGTATGTTTTTCTGTGTAGCGTTTTGTAGATCATTGTTTGTATGTTTTTCTTTGTAGTGTTTGGTAGATCATTGTTTGTATGTTTGTCTGTGTAGTGTTTGGTAGATCATTGTTTGTATGTTTGTCTGTGTAGTGTTTGGTAGATCATTGTTTGTATGTTTTTCTGTGTAGTGTTTTCTAGATTATTGTTTGTATGTTTGTCTGTGTAGAGTTTTGCAGATCATTGTTTGTATGGTTGTCTGTGTAGTATTTTGTAGATCTTTGCTTGTATGTTTGTTTTTGTAAGTGTTTTGTAGATCATTGTTTGTATATTTTTCTGTGTAGGGTTTTGTAGATCATTGTTTGTATGTTTTTCTGTGTAGTGTTTTGTAGATCATTGTTTGTATGTTTGTCTGTGTAGTGTTTTGTATATCATTGTTTGTATATTTATCATTGTTGTGTTTTGTAGATCATTGTTTGTATGTTTTTCTGTGTAGTGTTTTGTAGATCATTGTTTGTATGTTTGTCTGTGTAGTGTTTTGTAGATCATTGTTTGTATGTTTGTCTGTGTAGTGTTTTGTAGATCATTGTTTGTATGTTTGTCTTTGTAGTGTTTTGTAGATCATTGTTTGTATATTTTTCTGTGTAGAGTTTTGTAGATCATTGTTTGTATATTTATCTTTGTTGTGTTTTGTAGATCATTGTTTGTATGTTTTTCTGTGTAGTGTTTTGTAGATCATTGTTTGTATGTTGTCTTTGTAGTGTTTTGTAGATCATTGTTTGTATGTTTTTCTGTGTAGAGTTTTGTTGATCATTGTTTGTATGTTTGTCTGTGTAGTGTTTTGTATATCATTGTTTGCATGTTTGTCTGTGTAGAGTTTTGTAAATCATTGTTTGTATGTTTGTCTTTGTAGTGTTTTGTAGATCATTGTTTGTATATTTTTCTGTGTAGTGTTTTGTAGATCATTGTTTGTGTGTTTTTCTGTGTAATGTTTTGTAGAATATTGTTTGTATGTTTGTCTGTGTAGTGTTTTGTAGATCATTGTTTGTATGTTTTTTTTGGGTAGTGTTTTATAGATCATTGTTTGTATGTTTGTCTGTGTAGTGTTTGGTAGATCATTGTTTGTATGTTTTTCTGTGTAATGTTTTGTAGATCATTGTTCGTATGTTTGTTGGTGTAGTGTTTTGTAGATCATTGTTTGTATGTTTTTCTGTGTAGTGTTTTGTAGATCATTGTTTGTATGTTTGTCTGTGTAGAGTTTTGTAGATCATTGTTTGTACATTTGTTGGTGTAGTGTTTTGTAGATCATTGTTTGTATGTTTGTCTGTGTAGTGTTTTGTAGATCATTGTTTGTATGTTTGTCTGTGTAGTGTTTTGTAGATCATTGTTTGTATATTTATTTTTGTTGTGTTTGTAAATCAGTGTTTGTATGTTTTTCTGTGTAGTGCTTTGTAGATATTTGTTTGTATGTTTGTCTATGTAGTGTTTTGTAGATCATTGTTTCTATGTTTGTCTGTGTAGTGTTTGGTAGATCATTGTTTGTATGTTTTTCTGTGTAGTGTTTTGTAGATCATTGTTTGTATGTTTGTCTTTGTAGTGTTTTGTAGATCATTGTTTGTATATTTTTCTGTGTAGAGTTTTGTAGATCATTGTTTGTATATTTATCTTTGTTGTGTTTTGTAGATCATTGTTTGTATGTTTTTCTGTGTAGTGTTTTGTAGATCATTGTTTGTATGTTGTCTTTGTAGTGTTTTGTAGATCATTGTTTGTATGTTTTTCTGTGTAGAGTTTTGTTGATCATTGTTTGTATGTTTGTCTGTGTAGTGTTTTGTATATCATTGTTTGCATGTTTGTCTGTGTAGAGTTTTGTAAATCATTGTTTGTATGTTTGTCTTTGTAGTGTTTTGTAGATCATTGTTTGTATATTTTTCTGTGTAGTGTTTTGTAGATCATTGTTTGTGTGTTTTTCTGTGTAATGTTTTGTAGAATATTGTTTGTATGTTTGTCTGTGTAGTGTTTTGTAGATCATTGTTTGTATGTTTTTTTTGGGTAGTGTTTTATAGATCATTGTTTGTATGTTTGTCTGTGTAGTGTTTGGTAGATCATTGTTTGTATGTTTTTCTGTGTAATGTTTTGTAGATCATTGTTCGTATGTTTGTTGGTGTAGTGTTTTGTAGATCATTGTTTGTATGTTTTTCTGTGTAGTGTTTTGTAGATCATTGTTTGTATGTTTGTCTGTGTAGAGTTTTGTAGATCATTGTTTGTACATTTGTTGGTGTAGTGTTTTGTAGATCATTGTTTGTATGTTTGTCTGTGTAGTGTTTTGTAGATCATTGTTTGTATGTTTGTCTGTGTAGTGTTTTGTAGATCATTGTTTGTATATTTATTTTTGTTGTGTTTGTAAATCAGTGTTTGTATGTTTTTCTGTGTAGTGCTTTGTAGATATTTGTTTGTATGTTTGTCTATGTAGTGTTTTGTAGATCATTGTTTCTATGTTTGTCTGTGTAGTGTTTGGTAGATCATTGTTTGTATGTTTTTCTGTGTAGTGTTTTGTAGATCATTGTTTGTATGTTTGTCTTTGTAGTGTTTTGTAGATCATTGTTTGTATGTTTGTCTGTGTAGTGTTTTGTAGATCATTGTTTGTATGTTTTTCTGTGTAATGTTTTGTAGATCATTGTTTGAATGTTTTTCTGTGTAGTGTTTTGTAGATCATTGTTTGTATGTTTTTCTGTGTAGTGTTTTGTAGTTCATTGTTTGTATGTTTGTCTGTGTAGTGTTTTGTAGATCATTGTTTGTATGTTTTTCTGTATAGTGTTTTGTAGATGATTGTTTGTATGTTTTTCTGTGTAGTGTTTGGTAGATGATTGTTTGTATGTTTTTCTGTGTAGTGTTTGGTAGATCATTGTTTGTATGTTTTTCTGTGTAGTGTTTTGTAGATCATTGTTTTTATGTTTGTCGGTGTAGTGTTTTGTAGATCATTGTTTGTATGTTTGTCTGTGTAGTGTTTTGTAGATCATTGTTTGTATGTTTGTCTGTGTAATGTTTTGTAGATCATTGTTTGTATGTTTGTCTGTTTAGTGTTTTGTAGATCATTGTTTGTATGTTTGTCTGTTTAGTGTTTGGTAGATCATTGTTTCTATGTTTGTCTGTGTAGTGTTTTGTAGATCATTGTTTGTATGCTTTTCTGTGTAGTGTTTTGTAGATCATTGTTTGTATGTTTTTCTGTGTAGTGTTTGGTAGATCATTGTTTGTATGTTTGTCTGTGTAGTGTTTGGTAGATCATTGTTTGTATGTTTATCTGTGTAGTGTTTGGTAGATCATTGTTTGTATGTTTTTCTGTGTAGTGTTTTGTAGATTATTGTTTGTATGTTTGTCTGTGTAGTGTTTTGTAGATCATTGTTTGTATGTTTGTCTGTGTAGTGTTTGGTAGATCATTGTTTGTATGTTTTTCTGTGTAGTGTTTTGTAGATCATTGTTTGTATGTTTGTCTGTGTAGTGTTTGGTAGATCATTGTTTGTATGTTTGTCTTTGTAGTGTATTGTAGATCATTGTGTGTATGTTTGTCTGGGTAGTGTTTGGTAGATCATTGTTTGTATGTTTTTCTGTGTAGTGTTTTGTAGATAATTGTTTGTATGTTTTTCTGTGTAGTGTTTTGTAGATCATTGTTTGTGTGTTTGTCGGTGTAGTGTTAGGTAGATCATTGTTTGTATGTTGGTCTGTGTAGTGTTTGGTAGTTCATTGTTTGTATATTTATATTTGTTGTGTTTTTTAGAACATTGTTTGTATGTTTTTCTGTGTAGTGTTTTGTAGAGCATTGTTTGTATGTTTTTCTGTGTAGAGTTTTCTATATCATTGTTTGTATCTTTGTCTTTGTAGTGTTTTGTAGATCATTGTTTGTATGTTTTTCTGTGTAGAGTTTTGTAGATCATTGTTTGTATGTTTTTCTGTGTAGTGTTTTGTAGATCATTGTGTGTATGTTTTTCTGTGTAGAGTTTTGCAGATCATTGTTTGTATGGTTGTCTGTGTAGTATTTTGTAGATCTTTGCTTGTATGTTTGTTTTTGTAAGTGTTTTGTAGATCATTGTTTGTATATTTTTCTGTGTAGAGTTTTGTAGATCATTGTTTGTATGTTTTTCTGTGTAGTGTTTTGTAGATCATTGTTTGTATGTTTGTCTGTGTAGTGTTTTGTATATCATTGTTTGTATATTTATCTTTGTTGTGTTTTGTAGATCATTGTTTGTATGTTTTTCTGTGTAGTGTTTTGTAGATCATTGTTTGTATGTTTGTCTGTGTAGTGTTTTGTAGATCATTGTTTGTATGTTTGTCTGTGTAGTGTTTTGTAGATCATTGTTTGTATGTTTGTCTTTGTAGTGTTTTGTAGATCATTGTTTGTATATTTTTCTGTGTAGAGTTTTGTAGATCATTGTTTGTATATTTATCTTTGTTGTGTTTTGTAGATCATTGTTTGTATGTTTTTCTGTGTAGTGTTTTGTAGATCATTGTTTGTATGTTGTCTTTGTAGTGTTTTGTAGATCATTGTTTGTATGTTTTTCTGTGTAGAGTTTTGTTGATCATTGTTTGTATGTTTGTCTGTGTAGTGTTTTGTATATCATTGTTTGCATGTTTGTCTGTGTAGAGTTTTGTAAATCATTGTTTGTATGTTTGTCTTTGTAGTGTTTTGTAGATCATTGTTTGTATATTTTTCTGTGTAGTGTTTTGTAGATCATTGTTTGTGTGTTTTTCTGTGTAATGTTTTGTAGAATATTGTTTGTATGTTTGTCTGTGTAGTGTTTTGTAGATCATTGTTTGTATGTTTTTTTTGGGTAGTGTTTTATAGATCATTGTTTGTATGTTTGTCTGTGTAGTGTTTGGTAGATCATTGTTTGTATGTTTTTCTGTGTAATGTTTTGTAGATCATTGTTCGTATGTTTGTTGGTGTAGTGTTTTGTAGATCATTGTTTGTATGTTTTTCTGTGTAGTGTTTTGTAGATCATTGTTTGTATGTTTGTCTGTGTAGAGTTTTGTAGATCATTGTTTGTACATTTGTTGGTGTAGTGTTTTGTAGATCATTGTTTGTATGTTTGTCTGTGTAGTGTTTTGTAGATCATTGTTTGTATGTTTGTCTGTGTAGTGTTTTGTAGATCATTGTTTGTATATTTATTTTTGTTGTGTTTGTAAATCAGTGTTTGTATGTTTTTCTGTGTAGTGCTTTGTAGATATTTGTTTGTATGTTTGTCTATGTAGTGTTTTGTAGATCATTGTTTCTATGTTTGTCTGTGTAGTGTTTGGTAGATCATTGTTTGTATGTTTTTCTGTGTAGTGTTTTGTAGATCATTGTTTGTATGTTTGTCTTTGTAGTGTTTTGTAGATCATTGTTTGTATGTTTGTCTGTGTAGTGTTTTGTAGATCATTGTTTGTATGTTTTTCTGTGTAATGTTTTGTAGATCATTGTTTGAATGTTTTTCTGTGTAGTGTTTTGTAGATCATTGTTTGTATGTTTTTCTGTGTAGTGTTTTGTAGTTCATTGTTTGTATGTTTGTCTGTGTAGTGTTTTGTAGATCATTGTTTGTATGTTTTTTCTGTATAGTGTTTTGTAGATGATTGTTTGTATGTTTTTCTGTGTAGTGTTTGGTAGATGATTGTTTGTATGTTTTTCTGTGTAGTGTTTGGTAGATCATTGTTTGCATGTTTTTCTGTGTAGTGTTTTGTAGATCATTGTTTTTATGTTTGTCGGTGTAGTGTTTTGTAGATCATTGTTTGTATGTTTTTCTGTGTAGTGTTTTGTAGATCATTGTTTGTATGTTTGTCTGTGTAATGTTTTGTAGATCATTGTTTGTATGTTTGTCTGTTTAGTGTTTTGTAGATCATTGTTTGTATGTTTGTCTGTTTAGTGTTTGGTAGATCATTGTTTCTATGTTTGTCTGTGTAGTGTTTTGTAGATCATTGTTTGTATGCTTTTCTGTGTAGTGTTTTGTAGATCATTGTTTGTATGTTTTTCTGTGTAGTGTTTGGTAGATCATTGTTTGTATGTTTGTCTGTGTAGTGTTTGGTAGATCATTGTTTGTATGTTTATCTGTGTAGTGTTTGGTAGATCATTGTTTGTATGTTTTTCTGTGTAGTGTTTTGTAGATTATTGTTTGTATGTTTGTCTGTGTAGTGTTTTGTAGATCATTGTTTGTATGTTTGTCTGTGTAGTGTTTGGTAGATCATTGTTTGTATGTTTTTCTGTGTAGTGTTTTGTAGATCATTGTTTGTATGTTTGTCTGTGTAGTGTTTGGTAGATCATTGTTTGTATGTTTGTCTTTGTAGTGTATTGTAGATCATTGTGTGTATGTTTGTCTGGGTAGTGTTTGTAGATCATTGTTTGTATGTTTTTCTGTGTAGTGTTTTGTAGATAATTGTTTGTATGTTTTTCTGTGTAGTGTTTTGTAGATCATTGTTTGTGTGTTTGTCGGTGTAGTGTTTGGTAGATCATTGTTTGTATGTTGGTCTGTGTAGTGTTTGGTAGTTCATTGTTTGTATGTTGGTCTGTGTAGTGTTTTGTAGATCATTGTTTGTATGTTTGTCTGTGTAGTGTTTTGTAGATCATTGTTTGTATGTTTTTCTGTGTAGTGTTTTGTAGATCATTGTTTGTGTGTTTGTCGGTGTAGTGTTTGGTAGATCATTGTTTGTATGTTGGTCTGTGTAGTGTTTGGTAGATCATTGTTTGTATGTTGGTCTGTGTAGTGTTTTGTAGATCATTGTTTGCATGTTTGTCTGTGTAGTGTTTTGTAGATCATTGTTTGTATGTTTGTCTGTGTAGTGTTTTGTAGATCATTGTTTGTATGTTTGTCTCTGTAATGTTTTGTAGATCATTGTTTGTATGTTTGTCTGTGTAGTGTTTTGTAGATCTTTGTTTGTATGTTTGTCTGTGTAGTGTTTTGTAGATCATTGTTTATATGTTTTTCTGTGTAGTGTTTTGTAGATCATTGTTTGTACATTTGTTGGTGTAGTGTTTTGTAGATCATTGTTTGTATGTTTTTCTGTGTAGTGTTTTGTAGATCATTGCTTGTGTGTTTGTCAGTGTAGTGTTTTGTAGATCATTGTTTGTATGTTTTTCTGTGTAGTGTTTTGTAGATCATTGTTTGTATGTTTTTCTGTGTAGTGTTTTGTAGATCATTGTTTGTATGTTTGTCTGTTTAGTGTTTGGTAGATCATTGTTTCTATGTTTGTCTGTGTAGTGTTTTGTAGATCATTGTTTGTATGCTTTTCTGTGTAGTGTTTTGTAGATCATTGTTTGTATGTTTTTCTGTGTAGTGTTTGGTAGATCATTGTTTGTATGTTTGTCTGTGTAGTGTTTGGTAGATCATTGTTTGTATGTTTATCTGTGTAGTGTTTGGTAGATCATTGTTTGTATGTTTTTCTGTGTAGTGTTTTGTAGATTATTGTTTGTATGTTTGTCTGTGTAGTGTTTTGTAGATCATTGTTTGTATGTTTGTCTGTGTAGTGTTTGGTAGATCATTGTTTGTATGTTTTTCTGTGTAGTGTTTTGTAGATCATTGTTTGTATGTTTGTCTGTGTAGTGTTTGGTAGATCATTGTTTTTATGTTTGTCTTTGTAGTGTATTATAGATCATTGTGTGTATGTTTGTCTGGGTAGTGTTTGGTAGATCATTGTTTGTATGTTTTTCTGTGTAGTGTTTTGTAGATAATTGTTTGTATGTTTTTCTGTGTAGTGGTTTGTAGATCATTGTTTGTGTGTTTGTCGGTGTAGTGTTTGGTAGATCATTGTTTGTATGTTGGTCTGTGTAGTGTTTGGTAGTTCATTGTTTGTATGTTGGTCTGTGTAGTGTTTTGTAGATCATTGTTTGTATGTTTGTCTGTGTAGTGTTTTGTTGATCATTGTTTGTATGTTTTTCTGTGTAGTGTTTTGTAGATCATTGTTTGTGTGTTTGTCGGTGTAGTGTTTGGTAGATCATTGTTTGTATGTTGGTCTGTGTAGTGTTTGGTAGATCATTGTTTGTATGTTGGTCTGTGTAGTGTTTTGTAGATCATTGTTTGTATGTTTGTCTGTGTAGTGTTTTGTAGATCATTGTTTGTATGTTTGTCTGTGTAGTGTTTTGTAGATCATTGTTTGTATGTTTGTCTCTGTAATGTTTTGTAGATCATTGTTTGTATGTTTGTCTGTGTAGTGTTTTGTAGATCTTTGTTTGTATGTTTGTCTGTGTAGTGTTTTGTAGATCATTGTTTATATGTTTTTCTGTGTAGTGTTTTGTAGATCATTGTTTGTACATTTGTTGGTGTAGTGTTTTGTAGATCATTGTTTGTATGTTTTTCTGTGTAGTGTTTTGTAGATCATTGTTTGTGTGTTTGTCAGTGTAGTGTTTTGTAGATCATTGTTTGTATGTTTTTCTGTGTAGTGTTTTGTAGATCATTGTTTGTGTGTTTGTCAGTGTAGTGTTTTGTAGCTCATTGTTTGTATGTTTTTCTGTGTAGTGTTTTGTAGATCATTGTTTGTACATTTGTTGGTGTAGTGTTTTGTAGATCATTGTTTGTATGTTTTTCTGTGTAGTGTTTTGTAGATCATTGTTTGTGTGTTTGTCAGTGTAGTGTTTTGTAGATCATTGTTTGTATGTTTTTCTGTGTAGTGTTTTGTAGATCATTGTTTGTATGTTTTTCTGTGTAGTGTTTTGTAGATCATTGTTTGTACATTTGTAGGTGTAGTGTTTTGCAGATCATTGTTTGTATGTTTTTCTGTGTAGTGTTTTGTAGATCATTGTTTGTGTGTTTGTCAGTGTAGTGTTTTGTAGATCATTGTTTCTATGTTTGTCTGTGTAGTGTTTGGTAGATCATTGTTTGTATGTTTGTCTGTGTAGTGTTTTGTAGATCATTGTTTGTATGTTTGTCTGTGTAGTGTTTGGTAGATCATTGTTTGTATGTTTGTCTGTGTAGTGTTGGTAGATCATTGTTTGTATGTTTGTCTGTGTAGAGTTTTGTAGATCATTGTTTGTATGTTTGTCTGTGTAGAGATTTGTAGATCATTGTTTGTATGTTTGTATGTGTAGTGTTTTGTAGATCATTGTTTGTATGTTTTTGTGTGTAGTGTTTTGTAGATCATTGTTTGTATGTTTTTCTGTGTAGTGTTTGGTAGATCATTGTTTGTATGTTTGTCTGTGGAGTGTTTGGTAGATCATTGTTTGTATGTTTTTCTGTGTAGTGTTTTGTAGATCATTGTTTGTATGTTTTTCTGTGTAGTGTTTTGTAGATCATTGTTTATATGTTTGTCTGTGTAGTGTTTGGTAGATCATTGTTTGTATGTTTGTCTCTGTAGTGTTTTATAGATCATTGTTTGTATGTTGTCTGTGTAGTGTTTTGTAGATCATTGTTTGTATGTTTGTCTCTGTCATGTTATGTAGATCATAGTTTGTATGTTTTTCTGTGTAGTGTTTTGTAGATCATAGTTTGTATGTTTGTCTGTGTAGTGTTTTGTAGATCATTGTTTGTATGTTTGTCTGTGTAGTGTTTGGTAGATCATAGTTTGTATATTTTTCTGTGTAGTGTTTTGTAGATCATTGTTTGTATGTTTGTCTGTGTAGTGTTTTGTAGATCATTGTTTGTACGTTTGTCTCTGTAGTGTTTTGTAGATCATTGTTTGTATGTTTTTCTGTGTAGTGTTTGGTAGATCATTGTTTGTATGTTTGTCTGTGTAGTGTTTTGTAGATCATTGTTTGTATGTTTGTCTGTGTAGTGTTTTGTAGATCATTGTTTGTATGTTTTTCTGTGTAGTGTTTTGTAGATAATTGTTTGTATGTTTGTCTGTGTAGTGTTTGGTAGATCATTGTTTGTATGTTTTTCTGTGTAGTGTTTTGTAGATCATTGTTTTTATGTTTGTCGGTGTAGTGTTTTGTAGATCATTGTTTGTATGTTTGTCTGTGTAGTGTTTTGTAGATCATTGTTTGTATGTTTGTCTGTGTAATGTTTTGTAGATCATTGTTTGTATGTTTGTCTGTTTAGTGTTTTGTAGATCATTGTTTGTATGTTTGTCTGTTTAGTGTTTGGTAGATCATTGTTTCTATGTTTGTCTGTGTAGTGTTTTGTAGATCATTGTTTGTATGCTTTTCTGTGTAGTGTTTTGTAGATCATTGTTTGTATGTTTTTCTGTGTAGTGTTTGGTAGATCATTGTTTGTATGTTTGTCTGTGTAGTGTTTGGTAGATCATTGTTTGTATGTTTATCTGTGTAGTGTTTGGTAGATCATTGTTTGTATGTTTTTCTGTGTAGTGTTTTGTAGATTATTGTTTGTATGTTTGTCTGTGTAGTGTTTTGTAGATCATTGTTTGTATGTTTGTCTGTGTAGTGTTTGGTAGATCATTGTTTGTATGTTTTTCTGTGTAGTGTTTTGTAGATCATTGTTTGTATGTTTGTCTGTGTAGTGTTTGGTAGATCATTGTTTGTATGTTTGTCTTTGTAGTGTATTGTAGATCATTGTGTGTATGTTTGTCTGGGTAGTGTTTGGTAGATCATTGTTTGTATGTTTTTCTGTGTAGTGTTTTGTAGATAATTGTTTGTATGTTTTTCTGTGTAGTGTTTTGTAGATCATTGTTTGTGTGTTTGTCGGTGTAGTGTTAGGTAGATCATTGTTTGTATGTTGGTCTGTGTAGTGTTTGGTAGTTCATTGTTTGTATATTTATATTTGTTGTGTTTTTTAGAACATTGTTTGTATGTTTTTCTGTGTAGTGTTTTGTAGAGCATTGTTTGTATGTTTTTCTGTGTAGAGTTTTCTATATCATTGTTTGTATCTTTGTCTTTGTAGTGTTTTGTAGATCATTGTTTGTATGTTTTTCTGTGTAGAGTTTTGTAGATCATTGTTTGTATGTTTTTCTGTGTAGTGTTTTGTAGATCATTGTGTGTATGTTTTTCTGTGTAGAGTTTTGCAGATCATTGTTTGTATGGTTGTCTGTGTAGTATTTTGTAGATCTTTGCTTGTATGTTTGTTTTTGTAAGTGTTTTGTAGATCATTGTTTGTATATTTTTCTGTGTAGAGTTTTGTAGATCATTGTTTGTATGTTTTTCTGTGTAGTGTTTTGTAGATCATTGTTTGTATGTTTGTCTGTGTAGTGTTTTGTATATCATTGTTTGTATATTTATCTTTGTTGTGTTTTGTAGATCATTGTTTGTATGTTTTTCTGTGTAGTGTTTTGTAGATCATTGTTTGTATGTTTGTCTGTGTAGTGTTTTGTATATCATTGTTTGTATATTTATCTTTGTTGTGTTTTGTAGATCATTGTTTGTATGTTTTTCTTTGTAGTGTTTTGTAGATCATTGTTTGTATGTTTGTCTGTGTAGTGTTTTGTAGATCATTGTTTGTATGTTTGTCTGTGTAGTGTTTTGTAGATCATTGTTTGTATGTTTGTCTTTGTAGTGTTTTGTAGATCATTGTTTGTATATTTTTCTGTGTAGAGTTTTGTAGATCATTGTTTGTATATTTATCTTTGTTGTGTTTTGTAGATCATTGTTTGTATGTTTTTTTGTGTAGTGTTTTGTAGATCATTGTTTGTATGTTGTCTTTGTAGTGTTTTGTAGATCATTGTTTGTATGTTTTTCTGTGTAGAGTTTTGTTGATCATTGTTTGTATGTTTGTCTGTGTAGTGTTTTGTATATCATTGTTTGCATGTTTGTCTGTGTAGAGTTTTGTAAATCATTGTTTGTATGTTTGTCTTTGTAGTGTTTTGTAGATCATTGTTTGTATATTTTTCTGTGTAGTGTTTTGTAGATCATTGTTTGTGTGTTTTTCTGTGTAATGTTTTGTAGAATATTGTTTGTATGTTTGTCTTTGTAGTGTTTTGTAGATCATTGTTTGTATATTTTTCTGTGTAGTGTTTTGTAGATCATTGTTTGTGTGTTTTTCTGTGTAGTGTTTGGTAGATCATTGTTTGTATGTTTTTCTGTGTAATGTTTTGTAGATCATTGTTCGTATGTTTGTTGGTGTAGTGTTTTGTAGTTCATTGTTTGTATGTTTTTCTGTGTAGTGTTTTGTAGATCATTGTTCGTATGTTTGTTGGTGTAGTGTTTTGTAGTTCATTGTTTGTATGTTTTTCTGTGTAGTGTTTTGTAGATCATTGTTTGTATGTTTGTCTGTGTAGAGTTTTGTAGATCATTGTTTGTACATTTGTTGGTGTAGTGTTTTGTAGATCATTGTTTGTATGTTTGTCTGTGTAGTGTTTTGTAGATCATTGTTTGTATGTTTGTCTGTGTAGTGTTTTGTAGATCATTGTTTGTATATTTATTTTTGTTGTGTTTGTATGTTTTTCTGTGTAGTGCTTTGTAGATATTTGTTTGTATGTTTGTCTATGTAGTGTTTTGTAGATCATTGTTTCTATGTTTGTCTGTGTAGTGTTTGGTAGATCATTGTTTGTATGTTTTTCTGTGTAGTGTTTTGTAGATCATTGTTTGTATGTTTGTCTTTGTAGTGTTTTGTAGATCATTGTTTGTATGTTTGTCTGTGTAGTGTTTTGTAGATCATTGTTTGTATGTTTTTCTGTGTAATGTTTTGTAGATCATTGTTTGAATGTTTTTCTGTGTAGTGTTTTGTAGATCATTGTTTGTATGTTTTTCTGTGTAGTGTTTTGTAGTTCATTGTTTGTATGTTTGTCTGTGTAGTGTTTTGTAGATCATTGTTTGTATGTTTTTTCTGTATAGTGTTTTGTAGATGATTGTTTGTATGTTTTTCTGTGTAGTGTTTGGTAGATGATTGTTTGTATGTTTTTCTGTGTAGTGTTTGGTAGATCATTGTTTGTATGTTTTTCTGTGTAGTGTTTTGTAGATCATTGTTTTTATGTTTGTCGGTGTAGTGTTTTGTAGATCATTGTTTGTATGTTTGTCTGTGTAGTGTTTTGTAGATCATTGTTTGTATGTTTGTCTGTGTAATGTTTTGTAGATCATTGTTTGTATGTTTGTCTGTTTAGTGTTTTGTAGATCATTGTTTGTATGTTGGTCTGTGTAGTGTTTGGTAGATCATTGTTTGTATGTTGGTCTGTGTAGTGTTTTGTAGATCATTGTTTGTATGTTTGTCTGTGTAGTGTTTTGTAGATCATTGTTTGTATGTTTGTCTGTGTAGTGTTTTGTAGATCATTGTTTGTATGTTTGTCTCTGTAATGTTTTGTAGATCATTGTTTGTATGTTTGTCTGTGTAGTGTTTTGTAGATCTTTGTTTGTATGTTTGTCTGTGTAGTGTTTTGTAGATCATTGTTTATATGTTTTTCTGTGTAGTGTTTTGTAGATCATTGTTTGTACATTTGTTGGTGTAGTGTTTTGTAGATCATTGTTTGTATGTTTTTCTGTGTAGTGTTTTGTAGATCATTGTTTGTGTGTTTGTCAGTGTAGTGTTTTGTAGATCATTGTTTGTATGTTTTTCTGTGTAGTGTTTTGTAGATCATTGTTTGTGTGTTTGTCAGTGTAGTGTTTTGTAGATCATTGTTTGTATGTTTTTCTGTGTAGTGTTTTGTAGATCATTGTTTGTACATTTGTAGGTGTAGTGTTTTGCAGATCATTGTTTGTATGTTTTTCTGTGTAGTGTTTTGTAGATCATTGTTTGTGTGTTTGTCAGTGTAGTGTTTTGTAGATCATTGTTTCTATGTTTGTCTGTGTAGTGTTTGGTAGATCATTGTTTGTATGTTTGTCTGTGTAGTGTTTTGTAGATCATTGTTTGTATGTTTGTCTGTGTAGTGTTTGGTAGATCATTGTTTGTATGTTTGTCTGTGTAGTGTTGGTAGATCATTGTTTGTATGTTTGTCTGTGTAGAGTTTTGTAGATCATTGTTTGTATGTTTGTCTGTGTAGAGATTTGTAGATCATTGTTTGTATGTTTGTATGTGTAGTGTTTTGTAGATCATTGTTTGTATGTTTTTGTGTGTAGTGTTTTGTAGATCATTGTTTGTATGTTTTTCTGTGTAGTGTTTGGTAGATCATTGTTTGTATGTTTGTCTGTGGAGTGTTTGGTAGATCATTGTTTGTATGTTTTTCTGTGTAGTGTTTTGTAGATCATTGTTTGTATGTTTTTCTGTGTAGTGTTTTGTAGATCATTGTTTATATGTTTGTCTGTGTAGTGTTTGGTAGATCATTGTTTGTATGTTTGTCTCTGTAGTGTTTTATAGATCATTGTTTGTATGTTGTCTGTGTAGTGTTTTGTAGATCATTGTTTGTATGTTTGTCTCTGTCATGTTATGTAGATCATAGTTTGTATGTTTTTCTGTGTAGTGTTTTGTAGATCATAGTTTGTATGTTTGTCTGTGTAGTGTTTTGTAGATCATTGTTTGTATGTTTGTCTGTGTAGTGTTTGGTAGATCATAGTTTGTATATTTTTCTGTGTAGTGTTTTGTAGATCATTGTTTGTATGTTTGTCTGTGTAGTGTTTTGTAGATCATTGTTTGTACGTTTGTCTCTGTAGTGTTTTGTAGATCATTGTTTGTATGTTTTTCTGTGTAGTGTTTTGTAGATCATTGTTTGTATGTTTGTCTGTGTAGTGTTTTGTAGATCATTGTTTGTATGTTTGTCTGTGTAGTGTTTTGTAGATCATTGTTTGTATGTTTTTCTGTGTAGTGTTTTGTAGATAATTGTTTGTATGTTTGTCTGTGTAGTGTTTGGTAGATCATTGTTTGTATGTTTATCTGTGTAGTGTTTGGTAGATCATTGTTTGTATGTTTTTCTGTGTAGTGTTTTGTAGATTATTGTTTGTATGTTTGTCTGTGTAGTGTTTTGTAGATCATTGTTTGTATGTTTGTCTGTGTAGTGTTTGGTAGATCATTGTTTGTATGTTTTTCTGTGTAGTGTTTTGTAGATCATTGTTTGTATGTTTGTCTGTGTAGTGTTTGGTAGATCATTGTTTGTATGTTTGTCTTTGTAGTGTATTGTAGATCATTGTGTGTATGTTTGTCTGGGTAGTGTTTGTAGATCATTGTTTGTATGTTTTTCTGTGTAGTGTTTTGTAGATAATTGTTTGTATGTTTTTCTGTGTAGTGTTTTGTAGATCATTGTTTGTGTGTTTGTCGGTGTAGTGTTTGGTAGATCATTGTTTGTATGTTGGTCTGTGTAGTGTTTGGTAGTTCATTGTTTGTATGTTGGTCTGTGTAGTGTTTTGTAGATCATTGTTTGTATGTTTGTCTGTGTAGTGTTTTGTAGATCATTGTTTGTATGTTTTTCTGTGTAGTGTTTTGTAGATCATTGTTTGTGTGTTTGTCGGTGTAGTGTTTGGTAGATCATTGTTTGTATGTTGGTCTGTGTAGTGTTTGGTAGATCATTGTTTGTATGTTGGTCTGTGTAGTGTTTTGTAGATCATTGTTTGCATGTTTGTCTGTGTAGTGTTTTGTAGATCATTGTTTGTATGTTTGTCTGTGTAGTGTTTTGTAGATCATTGTTTGTATGTTTGTCTCTGTAATGTTTTGTAGATCATTGTTTGTATGTTTGTCTGTGTAGTGTTTTGTAGATCTTTGTTTGTATGTTTGTCTGTGTAGTGTTTTGTAGATCATTGTTTATATGTTTTTCTGTGTAGTGTTTTGTAGATCATTGTTTGTACATTTGTTGGTGTAGTGTTTTGTAGATCATTGTTTGTATGTTTTTCTGTGTAGTGTTTTGTAGATCATTGCTTGTGTGTTTGTCAGTGTAGTGTTTTGTAGATCATTGTTTGTATGTTTTTCTGTGTAGTGTTTTGTAGATCATTGTTTGTATGTTTTTCTGTGTAGTGTTTTGTAGATCATTGTTTGTATGTTTGTCTGTTTAGTGTTTGGTAGATCATTGTTTCTATGTTTGTCTGTGTAGTGTTTTGTAGATCATTGTTTGTATGCTTTTCTGTGTAGTGTTTTGTAGATCATTGTTTGTATGTTTTTCTGTGTAGTGTTTGGTAGATCATTGTTTGTATGTTTGTCTGTGTAGTGTTTGGTAGATCATTGTTTGTATGTTTATCTGTGTAGTGTTTGGTAGATCATTGTTTGTATGTTTTTCTGTGTAGTGTTTTGTAGATTATTGTTTGTATGTTTGTCTGTGTAGTGTTTTGTAGATCATTGTTTGTATGTTTGTCTGTGTAGTGTTTGGTAGATCATTGTTTGTATGTTTTTCTGTGTAGTGTTTTGTAGATCATTGTTTGTATGTTTGTCTGTGTAGTGTTTGGTAGATCATTGTTTTTATGTTTGTCTTTGTAGTGTATTATAGATCATTGTGTGTATGTTTGTCTGGGTAGTGTTTGGTAGATCATTGTTTGTATGTTTTTCTGTGTAGTGTTTTGTAGATAATTGTTTGTATGTTTTTCTGTGTAGTGGTTTGTAGATCATTGTTTGTGTGTTTGTCGGTGTAGTGTTTGGTAGATCATTGTTTGTATGTTGGTCTGTGTAGTGTTTGGTAGTTCATTGTTTGTATGTTGGTCTGTGTAGTGTTTTGTAGATCATTGTTTGTATGTTTGTCTGTGTAGTGTTTTGTAGATCATTGTTTGTATGTTTTTCTGTGTAGTGTTTTGTAGATCATTGTTTGTGTGTTTGTCGGTGTAGTGTTTGGTAGATCATTGTTTGTATGTTGGTCTGTGTAGTGTTTGGTAGATCATTGTTTGTATGTTGGTCTGTGTAGTGTTTTGTAGATCATTGTTTGTATGTTTGTCTGTGTAGTGTTTTGTAGATCATTGTTTGTATGTTTGTCTGTGTAGTGTTTTGTAGATCATTGTTTGTATGTTTGTCTCTGTAATGTTTTGTAGATCATTGTTTGTATGTTTGTCTGTGTAGTGTTTTGTAGATCTTTGTTTGTATGTTTGTCTGTGTAGTGTTTTGTAGATCATTGTTTATATGTTTTTCTGTGTAGTGTTTTGTAGATCATTGTTTGTACATTTGTTGGTGTAGTGTTTTGTAGATCATTGTTTGTATGTTTTTCTGTGTAGTGTTTTGTAGATCATTGTTTGTGTGTTTGTCAGTGTAGTGTTTTGTAGATCATTGTTTGTATGTTTTTCTGTGTAGTGTTTTGTAGATCATTGTTTGTGTGTTTGTCAGTGTAGTGTTTTGTAGATCATTGTTTGTATGTTTTTCTGTGTAGTGTTTTGTAGATCATTGTTTGTATGTTTTTCTGTGTAGTGTTTTGTAGATCATTGTTTGTACATTTGTAGGTGTAGTGTTTTGCAGATCATTGTTTGTATGTTTTTCTGTGTAGTGTTTTGTAGATCATTGTTTGTGTGTTTGTCAGTGTAGTGTTTTGTAGATCATTGTTTCTATGTTTGTCTGTGTAGTGTTTGGTAGATCATTGTTTGTATGTTTGTCTGTGTAGTGTTTTGTAGATCATTGTTTGTATGTTTGTCTGTGTAGTGTTTGGTAGATCATTGTTTGTATGTTTGTCTGTGTAGTGTTGGTAGATCATTGTTTGTATGTTTGTCTGTGTAGAGTTTTGTAGATCATTGTTTGTATGTTTGTCTGTGTAGAGATTTGTAGATCATTGTTTGTATGTTTGTATGTGTAGTGTTTTGTAGATCATTGTTTGTATGTTTTTGTGTGTAGTGTTTTGTAGATCATTGTTTGTATGTTTTTCTGTGTAGTGTTTGGTAGATCATTGTTTGTATGTTTGTCTGTGGAGTGTTTGGTAGATCATTGTTTGTATGTTTTTCTGTGTAGTGTTTTGTAGATCATTGTTTGTATGTTTTTCTGTGTAGTGTTTTGTAGATCATTGTTTATATGTTTGTCTGTGTAGTGTTTGGTAGATCATTGTTTGTATGTTTGTCTCTGTAGTGTTTTATAGATCATTGTTTGTATGTTGTCTGTGTAGTGTTTTGTAGATCATTGTTTGTATGTTTGTCTCTGTCATGTTATGTAGATCATAGTTTGTATGTTTTTCTGTGTAGTGTTTTGTAGATCATAGTTTGTATGTTTGTCTGTGTAGTGTTTTGTAGATCATTGTTTGTATGTTTGTCTGTGTAGTGTTTGGTAGATCATAGTTTGTATATTTTTCTGTGTAGTGTTTTGTAGATCATTGTTTGTATGTTTGTCTGTGTAGTGTTTTGTAGATCATTGTTTGTACGTTTGTCTCTGTAGTGTTTTGTAGATCATTGTTTGTATGTTTTTCTGTGTAGTGTTTGGTAGATCATTGTTTGTATGTTTGTCTGTGTAGTGTTTTGTAGATCATTGTTTGTATGTTTTTCTGTGTAGTGTTTTGTAGATCATTGTTTGTGTGTTTGTCAGTGTAGTGTTTTGTAGATCATTGTTTGTATGTTTTTCTGTGTAGTGTTTTGTAGATCATTGTTTGTATGTTTTTCTGTGTAGTGTTTTGTAGATCATTGTTTGTACATTTGTAGGTGTAGTGTTTTGCAGATCATTGTTTGTATGTTTTTCTGTGTAGTGTTTTGTAGATCATTGTTTGTGTGTTTGTCAGTGTAGTGTTTTGTAGATCATTGTTTCTATGTTTGTCTGTGTAGTGTTTGGTAGATCATTGTTTGTATGTTTGTCTGTGTAGTGTTTGGTAGATCATTGTTTGTATGTTTGTCTGTGTAGTGTTTGGTAGATCATTGTTTGTATGTTTGTCTGTGTAGTGTTGGTAGATCATTGTTTGTATGTTTGTCTGTGTAGAGTTTTGTAGATCATTGTTTGTATGTTTGTCTGTGTAGAGATTTGTAGATCATTGTTTGTATGTTTGTATGTGTAGTGTTTTGTAGATCATTGTTTGTATGTTTTTGTGTGTAGTGTTTTGTAGATCATTGTTTGTATGTTTTTCTGTGTAGTGTTTGGTAGATCATTGTTTGTATGTTTGTCTGTGGAGTGTTTGGTAGATCATTGTTTGTATGTTTTTCTGTGTAGTGTTTTGTAGATCATTGTTTGTATGTTTTTCTGTGTAGTGTTTTGTAGATCATTGTTTATATGTTTGTCTGTGTAGTGTTTGGTAGATCATTGTTTGTATGTTTGTCTCTGTAGTGTTTTATAGATCATTGTTTGTATGTTGTCTGTGTAGTGTTTTGTAGATCATTGTTTGTATGTTTGTCTCTGTCATGTTATGTAGATCATAGTTTGTATGTTTTTCTGTGTAGTGTTTTGTAGATCATAGTTTGTATGTTTGTCTGTGTAGTGTTTTGTAGATCATTGTTTGTATGTTTGTCTGTGTAGTGTTTGGTAGATCATAGTTTGTATATTTTTCTGTGTAGTGTTTTGTAGATCATTGTTTGTATGTTTGTCTGTGTAGTGTTTTGTAGATCATTGTTTGTACGTTTGTCTCTGTAGTGTTTTGTAGATCATTGTTTGTATGTTTTTCTGTGTAGTGTTTGGTAGATCATTGTTTGTATGTTTGTCTGTGTAGTGTTTTGTAGATCATTGTTTGTATGTTTGTCTGTGTAGTGTTTTGTAGATCATTGTTTGTATGTTTTTCTGTGTAGTGTTTTGTAGATAATTGTTTGTATGTTTGTCTGTGTAGTGTTTGGTAGATGATTGTTTGTATGTTTTTCTGTGTAGTGTTTTGTAGATCATTGTTTTTATGTTTGTCGGTGTAGTGTTTTGTAGATCATTGTTTGTATGTTTGTCTGTGTAGTGTTTTGTAGATCATTGTTTGTATGTTTGTCTGTGTAATGTTTTGTAGATCATTGTTTGTATGTTTGTCTGTTTAGTGTTTTGTAGATCATTGTTTGTATGTTTGTCTGTTTAGTGTTTGGTAGATCATTGTTTCTATGTTTGTCTGTGTAGTGTTTTGTAGATCATTGTTTGTATGCTTTTCTGTGTAGTGTTTTGTAGATCATTGTTTGTATGTTTTTCTGTGTAGTGTTTGGTAGATCATTGTTTGTATGTTTGTCTGTGTAGTGTTTGGTAGATCATTGTTTGTATGTTTATCTGTGTAGTGTTTGGTAGATCATTGTTTGTATGTTTTTCTGTGTAGTGTTTTGTAGATTATTGTTTGTATGTTTGTCTGTGTAGTGTTTTGTAGATCATTGTTTGTATGGTTGTCTGTGTAGTGTTTTGTAGATCATTGTTTGTATGTTTTTCTGTGTAGTGTTTTGTAGATCATTGTTTGTATGTTTGTCTGTGTAGTGTTTGGTAGATCATTGTTTTTATGTTTGTCTTTGTAGTGTATTATAGATCATTGTGTGTATGTTTGTCTGGGTAGTGTTTGGTAGATCATTGTTTGTATGTTTTTCTGTGTAGTGTTTTGTAGATAATTGTTTGTATGTTTTTCTGTGTAGTGGTTTGTAGATCATTGTTTGTGTGTTTGTCGGTGTAGTGTTTGGTAGATCATTGTTTGTATGTTGGTCTGTGTAGTGTTTGGTAGTTCATTGTTTGTATGTTGGTCTGTGTAGTGTTTTGTAGATCATTGTTTGTATGTTTGTCTGTGTAGTGTTTTGTAGATCATTGTTTGTATGTTTTTCTGTGTAGTGTTTTGTAGATCATTGTTTGTGTGTTTGTCGGTGTAGTGTTTGGTAGATCATTGTTTGTATGTTGGTCTGTGTAGTGTTTGGTAGATCATTGTTTGTATGTTGGTCTGTGTAGTGTTTTGTAGATCATTGTTTGCATGTTTGTCTGTGTAGTGTTTTGTAGATCATTGTTTGTATGTTTGTCTGTGTAGTGTTTTGTAGATCATTGTTTGTATGTTTGTCTCTGTAATGTTTTGTAGATCATTGTTTGTATGTTTGTCTGTGTAGTGTTTTGTAGATCTTTGTTTGTATGTTTGTCTGTGTAGTGTTTTGCAGATCATTGTTTATATGTTTTTCTGTGTAGTGTTTTGTAGATCATTGTTTGTACATTTGTTGGTGTAGTGTTTTGTAGATCATTGTTTGTATGTTTTTCTGTGTAGTGTTTTGTAGATCATTGCTTGTGTGTTTGTCAGTGTAGTGTTTTGTAGATCATTGTTTGTATGTTTTTCTGTGTAGTGTTTTGTAGATCATTGTTTGTATGTTTTTCTGTGTAGTGTTTTGTAGATCATTGTTTGTATGTTTGTCTGTTTAGTGTTTGGTAGATCATTGTTTCTATGTTTGTCTGTGTAGTGTTTTGTAGATCATTGTTTGTATGCTTTTCTGTGTAGTGTTTTGTAGATCATTGTTTGTATGTTTTTCTGTGTAGTGTTTGGTAGATCATTGTTTGTATGTTTGTCTGTGTAGTGTTTGGTAGATCATTGTTTGTATGTTTATCTGTGTAGTGTTTGGTAGATCATTGTTTGTATGTTTTTCTGTGTAGTGTTTTGTAGATTATTGTTTGTATGTTTGTCTGTGTAGTGTTTTGTAGATCATTGTTTGTATGTTTGTCTGTGTAGTGTTTGGTAGATCATTGTTTGTATGTTTTTCTGTGTAGTGTTTTGTAGATCATTGTTTGTATGTTTGTCTGTGTAGTGTTTGGTAGATCATTGTTTTTATGTTTGTCTTTGTAGTGTATTATAGATCATTGTGTGTATGTTTGTCTGGGTAGTGTTTGGTAGATCATTGTTTGTATGTTTTTCTGTGTAGTGTTTTGTATATAATTGTTTGTATGTTTTTCTGTGTAGTGGTTTGTAGATCATTGTTTGTGTGTTTGTCGGTGTAGTGTTTGGTAGATCATTGTTTGTATGTTGGTCTGTGTAGTGTTTGGTAGTTCATTGTTTGTATGTTGGTCTGTGTAGTGTTTTGTAGATCATTGTTTGTATGTTTGTCTGTGTAGTGTTTTGTAGATCATTGTTTGTATGTTTTTCTGTGTAGTGTTTTGTAGATCATTGTTTGTGTGTTTGTCGGTGTAGTGTTTGGTAGATCATTGTTTGTATGTTGGTCTGTGTAGTGTTTGGTAGATCATTGTTTGTATGTTGGTCTGTGTAGTGTTTTGTAGATCATTGTTTGTATGTTTGTCTGTGTAGTGTTTTGTAGATCATTGTTTGTATGTTTGTCTGTATAGTGTTTTGTAGATCATTGTTTGTATGTTTGTCTCTGTAATGTTTTGTAGATCATTGTTTGTATGTTTGTCTGTGTAGTGTTTAGTAGATCTTTGTTTGTATGTTTGTCTGTGTAGTGTTTTGTAGATCATTGTTTATATGTTTTTCTGTGTAGTGTTTTGTAGATCATTGTTTGTACATTTGTTGGTGTAGTGTTTTGTAGATCATTGTTTGTATGTTTTTCTGTGTAGTGTTTTGTAGATCATTGTTTGTGTGTTTGTCAGTGTAGTGTTTTGTAGATCATTGTTTGTATGTTTTTCTGTGTAGTGTTTTGTAGATCATTGTTTGTGTGTTTGTCAGTGTAGTGTTTTGTAGATCATTGTTTGTATGTTTTTCTGTGTAGTGTTTTGTAGATTATTGTTTGTATGTTTTTCTGTGTAGTGTTTTGTAGATCATTGTTTGTACATTTGTAGGTGTAGTGTTTTGCAGATCATTGTTTGTATGTTTTTCTGTGTAGTGTTTTGTAGATCATTGTTTGTGTGTTTGTCAGTGTAGTGTTTTGTAGATCATTGTTTCTATGTTTGTCTGTGTAGTGTTTGGTAGATCATTGTTTGTATGTTTGTCTGTGTAGTGTTTTGTAGATCATTGTTTGTATGTTTGTCTGTGTAGTGTTTGGTAGATCATTGTTTGTATGTTTGTCTGTGTAGTGTTGGTAGATCATTGTTTGTATGTTTGTCTGTGTAGAGTTTTGTAGATCATTGTTTGTATGTTTGTCTGTGTAGAGATTTGTAGATCATTGTTTGTATGTTTGTATGTGTAGTGTTTTGTAGATCATTGTTTGTATGTTTTTGTGTGTAGTGTTTTGTAGATCATTGTTTGTATGTTTGTCTGTGTAGTGTTTTGTAGATCATTGTTTGTATGTTTGTCTCTGTAATGTTTTGTAGATCATTGTTTGTATGTTTGTCTGTGTAGTGTTTTGTAGATCTTTGTTTGTATGTTTGTCTGTGTAGTGTTTTGTAGATCATTGTTTATATGTTTTTCTGTGTAGTGTTTTGTAGATCATTGTTTGTACATTTGTTGGTGTAGTGTTTTGTAGATCATTGTTTGTATGTTTTTCTGTGTAGTGTTTTGTAGATCATTGCTTGTGTGTTTGTCAGTGTAGTGTTTTGTAGATCATTGTTTGTATGTTTTTCTGTGTAGTGTTTTGTAGATCATTGTTTGTATGTTTTTCTGTGTAGTGTTTTGTAGATCATTGTTTGTATGTTTGTCTGTTTAGTGTTTGGTAGATCATTGTTTCTATGTTTGTCTGTGTAGTGTTTTGTAGATCATTGTTTGTATGCTTTTCTGTGTAGTGTTTTGTAGATCATTGTTTGTATGTTTTTCTGTGTAGTGTTTGGTAGATCATTGTTTGTATGTTTGTCTGTGTAGTGTTTGGTAGATCATTGTTTGTATGTTTATCTGTGTAGTGTTTGGTAGATCATTGTTTGTATGTTTTTCTGTGTAGTGTTTTGTAGATTATTGTTTGTATGTTTGTCTGTGTAGTGTTTTGTAGATCATTGTTTGTATGTTTGTCTGTGTAGTGTTTGGTAGATCATTGTTTGTATGTTTTTCTGTGTAGTGTTTTGTAGATCATTGTTTGTATGTTTGTCTGTGTAGTGTTTGGTAGATCATTGTTTTTATGTTTGTCTTTGTAGTGTATTATAGATCATTGTGTGTATGTTTGTCTGGGTAGTGTTTGGTAGATCATTGTTTGTATGTTTTTCTGTGTAGTGTTTTGTAGATAATTGTTTGTATGTTTTTCTGTGTAGTGGTTTGTAGATCATTGTTTGTGTGTTTGTCGGTGTAGTGTTTGGTAGATCATTGTTTGTATGTTGGTCTGTGTAGTGTTTGGTAGTTCATTGTTTGTATGTTGGTCTGTGTAGTGTTTTGTAGATCATTGTTTGTATGTTTGTCTGTGTAGTGTTTTGTAGATCATTGTTTGTATGTTTTTCTGTGTAGTGTTTTGTAGATCATTGTTTGTGTGTTTGTCGGTGTAGTGTTTGGTAGATCATTGTTTGTATGTTGGTCTGTGTAGTGTTTGGTAGATCATTGTTTGTATGTTGGTCTGTGTAGTGTTTTGTAGATCATTGTTTGTATGTTTGTCTGTGTAGTGTTTTGTAGATCATTGTTTGTATGTTTGTCTGTGTAGTGTTTTGTAGATCATTGTTTGTATGTTTGTCTCTGTAATGTTTTGTAGATCATTGTTTGTATGTTTGTCTGTGTAGTGTTTTGTAGATCTTTGTTTGTATGTTTGTCTGTGTAGTGTTTTGTAGATCATTGTTTATATGTTTTTCTGTGTAGTGTTTTGTAGATCATTGTTTGTACATTTGTTGGTGTAGTGTTTTGTAGATCATTGTTTGTATGTTTTTCTGTGTAGTGTTTTGTAGATCATTGTTTGTGTGTTTGTCAGTGTAGTGTTTTGTAGATCATTGTTTGTATGTTTTTCTGTGTAGTGTTTTGTAGATCATTGTTTGTGTGTTTGTCAGTGTAGTGTTTTGTAGATCATTGTTTGTATGTTTTTCTGTGTAGTGTTTTGTAGATCATTGTTTGTATGTTTTTCTGTGTAGTGTTTTGTAGATCATTGTTTGTACATTTGTAGGTGTAGTGTTTTGCAGATCATTGTTTGTATGTTTTTCTGTGTAGTGTTTTGTAGATCATTGTTTGTGTGTTTGTCAGTGTAGTGTTTTGTAGATCATTGTTTCTATGTTTGTCTGTGTAGTGTTTGGTAGATCATTGTTTGTATGTTTGTCTGTGTAGTGTTTTGTAGATCATTGTTTGTATGTTTGTCTGTGTAGTGTTTGGTAGATCATTGTTTGTATGTTTGTCTGTGTAGTGTTGGTAGATCATTGTTTGTATGTTTGTCTGTGTAGAGTTTTGTAGATCATTGTTTGTATGTTTGTCTGTGTAGAGATTTGTAGATCATTGTTTGTATGTTTGTATGTGTAGTGTTTTGTAGATCATTGTTTGTATGTTTTTGTGTGTAGTGTTTTGTAGATCATTGTTTGTATGTTTTTCTGTGTAGTGTTTGGTAGATCATTGTTTGTATGTTTGTCTGTGGAGTGTTTGGTAGATCATTGTTTGTATGTTTTTCTGTGTAGTGTTTTGTAGATCATTGTTTGTATGTTTTTCTGTGTAGTGTTTTGTAGATCATTGTTTATATGTTTGTCTGTGTAGTGTTTGGTAGATCATTGTTTGTATGTTTGTCTCTGTAGTGTTTTATAGATCATTGTTTGTATGTTGTCTGTGTAGTGTTTTGTAGATCATTGTTTGTATGTTTGTCTCTGTCATGTTATGTAGATCATAGTTTGTATGTTTTTCTGTGTAGTGTTTTGTAGATCATAGTTTGTATGTTTGTCTGTGTAGTGTTTTGTAGATCATTGTTTGTATGTTTGTCTGTGTAGTGTTTGGTAGATCATAGTTTGTATATTTTTCTGTGTAGTGTTTTGTAGATCATTGTTTGTATGTTTGTCTGTGTAGTGTTTTGTAGATCATTGTTTGTACGTTTGTCTCTGTAGTGTTTTGTAGATCATTGTTTGTATGTTTTTCTGTGTAGTGTTTGGTAGATCATTGTTTGTATGTTTGTCTGTGTAGTGTTTTGTAGATCATTGTTTGTATGTTTTTCTGTGTAGTGTTTTGTAGATCATTGTTTGTGTGTTTGTCAGTGTAGTGTTTTGTAGATCATTGTTTGTATGTTTTTCTGTGTAGTGTTTTGTAGATCATTGTTTGTATGTTTTCTGTGTAGTGTTTTGTAGATCATTGTTTGTACATTTGTAGGTGTAGTGTTTTGCAGATCATTGTTTGTATGTTTTTCTGTGTAGTGTTTTGTAGATCATTGTTTGTGTGTTTGTCAGTGTAGTGTTTTGTAGATCATTGTTTCTATGTTTGTCTGTGTAGTGTTTGGTAGATCATTGTTTGTATGTTTGTCTGTGTAGTGTTTTGTAGATCATTGTTTGTATGTTTGTCTGTGTAGTGTTTGGTAGATCATTGTTTGTATGTTTGTCTGTGTAGTGTTGGTAGATCATTGTTTGTATGTTTGTCTGTGTAGAGTTTTGTAGATCATTGTTTGTATGTTTGTCTGTGTAGAGATTTGTAGATCATTGTTTGTATGTTTGTATGTGTAGTGTTTTGTAGATCATTGTTTGTATGTTTTTGTGTGTAGTGTTTTGTAGATCATTGTTTGTATGTTTTTCTGTGTAGTGTTTGGTAGATCATTGTTTGTATGTTTGTCTGTGGAGTGTTTGGTAGATCATTGTTTGTATGTTTTTCTGTGTAGTGTTTTGTAGATCATTGTTTGTATGTTTTTCTGTGTAGTGTTTTGTAGATCATTGTTTATATGTTTGTCTGTGTAGTGTTTGGTAGATCATTGTTTGTATGTTTGTCTCTGTAGTGTTTTATAGATCATTGTTTGTATGTTGTCTGTGTAGTGTTTTGTAGATCATTGTTTGTATGTTTGTCTCTGTCATGTTATGTAGATCATAGTTTGTATGTTTTTCTGTGTAGTGTTTTGTAGATCATAGTTTGTATGTTTGTCTGTGTAGTGTTTTGTAGATCATTGTTTGTATGTTTGTCTGTGTAGTGTTTGGTAGATCATAGTTTGTATATTTTTCTGTGTAGTGTTTTGTAGATCATTGTTTGTATGTTTGTCTGTGTAGTGTTTTGTAGATCATTGTTTGTACGTTTGTCTCTGTAGTATTTTGTAGATCATTGTTTGTATGTTTTTCTGTGTAGTGTTTGGTAGATCATTGTTTGTATGTTTGTCTGTGTAGTGTTTTGTAGATCATTGTTTGTACGTTTGTCTCTGTAGTGTTTTGTAGATCATTGTTTGTATGTTTTTCTGTGTAGTGTTTTGTAGATAATTGTTTGTATGTTTGTCTGTGTAGTGTTTGGTAGATGATTGTTTGTATGTTTTTCTGTGTAGTGTTTTGTAGATCATTGTTTTTATGTTTGTCGGTGTAGTGTTTTGTAGATCATTGTTTGTATGTTTGTCTGTGTAGTGTTTTGTAGATCATTGTTTGTATGTTTGTCTGTGTAATGTTTTGTAGATCATTGTTTGTATGTTTGTCTGTTTAGTGTTTTGTAGATCATTGTTTGTATGTTTGTCTGTTTAGTGTTTGGTAGATCATTGTTTCTATGTTTGTCTGTGTAGTGTTTTGTAGATCATTGTTTGTATGCTTTTCTGTGTAGTGTTTTGTAGATCATTGTTTGTATGTTTTTCTGTGTAGTGTTTGGTAGATCATTGTTTGTATGTTTGTCTGTGTAGTGTTTGGTAGATCATTGTTTGTATGTTTATCTGTGTAGTGTTTGGTAGATCATTGTTTGTATGTTTTTCTGTGTAGTGTTTTGTAGATTATTGTTTGTATGTTTGTCTGTGTAGTGTTTTGTAGATCATTGTTTGTATGTTTGTCTGTGTAGTGTTTTGTAGATCATTGTTTGTATGTTTTTCTGTGTAGTGTTTTGTAGATCATTGTTTGTATGTTTGTCTGTGTAGTGTTTGGTAGATCATTGTTTTTATGTTTGTCTTTGTAGTGTATTATAGATCATTGTGTGTATGTTTGTCTGGGTAGTGTTTGGTAGATCATTGTTTGTATGTTTTTCTGTGTAGTGTTTTGTAGATAATTGTTTGTATGTTTTTCTGTGTAGTGGTTTGTAGATCATTGTTTGTGTGTTTGTCGGTGTAGTGTTTGGTAGATCATTGTTTGTATGTTGGTCTGTGTAGTGTTTGGTAGTTCATTGTTTGTATGTTGGTCTGTGTAGTGTTTTGTAGATCATTGTTTGTATGTTTGTCTGTGTAGTGTTTTGTAGATCATTGTTTGTATGTTTTTCTGTGTAGTGTTTTGTAGATCATTGTTTGTGTGTTTGTCGGTGTAGTGTTTGGTAGATCATTGTTTGTATGTTGGTCTGTGTAGTGTTTGGTAGATCATTGTTTGTATGTTGGTCTGTGTAGTGTTTTGTAGATCATTGTTTGCATGTTTGTCTGTGTAGTGTTTTGTAGATCATTGTTTGTATGTTTGTCTGTGTAGTGTTTTGTAGATCATTGTTTGTATGTTTGTCTCTGTAATGTTTTGTAGATCATTGTTTGTATGTTTGTCTGTGTAGTGTTTTGTAGATCTTTGTTTGTATGTTTGTCTGTGTAGTGTTTTGTAGATCATTGTTTATATGTTTTTCTGTGTAGTGTTTTGTAGATCATTGTTTGTACATTTGTTGGTGTAGTGTTTTGTAGATCATTGTTTGTATGTTTTTCTGTGTAGTGTTTTGTAGATCATTGCTTGTGTGTTTGTCAGTGTAGTGTTTTGTAGATCATTGTTTGTATGTTTTTCTGTGTAGTGTTTTGTAGATCATTGTTTGTATGTTTTTCTGTGTAGTGTTTTGTAGATCATTGTTTGTATGTTTGTCTGTTTAGTGTTTGGTAGATCATTGTTTCTATGTTTGTCTGTGTAGTGTTTTGTAGATCATTGTTTGTATGCTTTTCTGTGTAGTGTTTTGTAGATCATTGTTTGTATGTTTTTCTGTGTAGTGTTTGGTAGATCATTGTTTGTATGTTTGTCTGTGTAGTGTTTGGTAGATCATTGTTTGTATGTTTATCTGTGTAGTGTTTGGTAGATCATTGTTTGTATGTTTTTCTGTGTAGTGTTTTGTAGATTATTGTTTGTATGTTTGTCTGTGTAGTGTTTTGTAGATCATTGTTTGTATGTTTGTCTGTGTAGTGTTTGGTAGATCATTGTTTGTATGTTTTTCTGTGTAGTGTTTTGTAGATCATTGTTTGTATGTTTGTCTGTGTAGTGTTTGGTAGATCATTGTTTTTATGTTTGTCTTTGTAGTGTATTATAGATCATTGTGTGTATGTTTGTCTGGGTAGTGTTTGGTAGATCATTGTTTGTATGTTTTTCTGTGTAGTGTTTTGTATATAATTGTTTGTATGTTTTTCTGTGTAGTGGTTTGTAGATCATTGTTTGTGTGTTTGTCGGTGTAGTGTTTGGTAGATCATTGTTTGTATGTTGGTCTGTGTAGTGTTTGGTAGTTCATTGTTTGTATGTTGGTCTGTGTAGTGTTTTGTAGATCATTGTTTGTATGTTTGTCTGTGTAGTGTTTTGTAGATCATTGTTTGTATGTTTTTCTGTGTAGTGTTTTGTAGATCATTGTTTGTGTGTTTGTCGGTGTAGTGTTTGGTAGATCATTGTTTGTATGTTGGTCTGTGTAGTGTTTGGTAGATCATTGTTTGTATGTTGGTCTGTGTAGTGTTTTGTAGATCATTGTTTGTATGTTTGTCTGTGTAGTGTTTTGTAGATCATTGTTTGTATGTTTGTCTGTGTAGTGTTTTGTAGATCATTGTTTGTATGTTTGTCTCTGTAATGTTTTGTAGATCATTGTTTGTATGTTTGTCTGTGTAGTGTTTTGTAGATCTTTGTTTGTATGTTTGTCTGTGTAGTGTTTTGTAGATCATTGTTTATATGTTTTTCTGTGTAGTGTTTTGTAGATCATTGTTTGTACATTTGTTGGTGTAGTGTTTTGTAGATCATTGTTTGTATGTTTTTCTGTGTAGTGTTTTGTAGATCATTGTTTGTGTGTTTGTCAGTGTAGTGTTTTGTAGATCATTGTTTGTATGTTTTTCTGTGTAGTGTTTTGTAGATCATTGTTTGTGTGTTTGTCAGTGTAGTGTTTTGTAGATCATTGTTTGTATGTTTTTCTGTGTAGTGTTTTGTAGATCATTGTTTGTATGTTTTTCTGTGTAGTGTTTTGTAGATCATTGTTTGTACATTTGTAGGTGTAGTGTTTTGCAGATCATTGTTTGTATGTTTTTCTGTGTAGTGTTTTGTAGATCATTGTTTGTGTGTTTGTCAGTGTAGTGTTTTGTAGATCATTGTTTCTATGTTTGTCTGTGTAGTGTTTGGTAGATCATTGTTTGTATGTTTGTCTGTGTAGTGTTTTGTAGATCATTGTTTGTATGTTTGTCTGTGTAGTGTTTGGTAGATCATTGTTTGTATGTTTGTCTGTGTAGTGTTGGTAGATCATTGTTTGTATGTTTGTCTGTGTAGAGTTTTGTAGATCATTGTTTGTATGTTTGTCTGTGTAGAGATTTGTAGATCATTGTTTGTATGTTTGTATGTGTAGTGTTTTGTAGATCATTGTTTGTATGTTTTTGTGTGTAGTGTTTTGTAGATCATTGTTTGTATGTTTTTCTGTGTAGTGTTTGGTAGATCATTGTTTGTATGTTTGTCTGTGGAGTGTTTGGTAGATCATTGTTTGTATGTTTTTCTGTGTAGTGTTTTGTAGATCATTGTTTGTATGTTTTTCTGTGTAGTGTTTTGTAGATCATTGTTTATATGTTTGTCTGTGTAGTGTTTGGTAGATCATTGTTTGTATGTTTGTCTCTGTAGTGTTTTATAGATCATTGTTTGTATGTTGTCTGTGTAGTGTTTTGTAGATCATTGTTTGTATGTTTGTCTCTGTCATGTTATGTAGATCATAGTTTGTATGTTTTTCTGTGTAGTGTTTTGTAGATCATAGTTTGTATGTTTGTCTGTGTAGTGTTTTGTAGATCATTGTTTGTATGTTTGTCTGTGTAGTGTTTGGTAGATCATAGTTTGTATATTTTTCTGTGTAGTGTTTTGTAGATCATTGTTTGTATGTTTGTCTGTGTAGTGTTTTGTAGATCATTGTTTGTACGTTTGTCTCTGTAGTGTTTTGTAGA
Organism: Bathymodiolus brooksi; assembly: GCA_963680875.1. NCBI lineage: Eukaryota > Metazoa > Mollusca > Bivalvia > Mytilida > Modiolidae > Bathymodiolus > Bathymodiolus brooksi. The sequence goes on from OY804586.1 coordinate 102,979,628, forward strand.
TCATTGTTTGTATGTTTTTCTGTGTAGTGTTTGGTAGATCATTGTTTGTATGTTTGTCTGTGTAGTGTTTTGTAGATCATTGTTTGTATGTTTTTCTGTGTAGTGTTTTGTAGATCATTGTTTGTGTGTTTGTCAGTGTAGTGTTTTGTAGATCATTGTTTGTATGTTTTTCTGTGTAGTGTTTTGTAGATCATTGTTTGTATGTTTTTCTGTGTAGTGTTTTGTAGATCATTGTTTGTACATTTGTAGGTGTAGTGTTTTGCAGATCATTGTTTGTATGTTTTTCTGTGTAGTGTTTTGTAGATCATTGTTTGTGTGTTTGTCAGTGTAGTGTTTTGTAGATCATTGTTTCTATGTTTGTCTGTGTAGTGTTTGGTAGATCATTGTTTGTATGTTTGTCTGTGTAGTGTTTTGTAGATCATTGTTTGTATGTTTGTCTGTGTAGTGTTTGGTAGATCATTGTTTGTATGTTTGTCTGTGTAGTGTTGGTAGATCATTGTTTGTATGTTTGTCTGTGTAGAGTTTTGTAGATCATTGTTTGTATGTTTGTCTGTGTAGAGATTTGTAGATCATTGTTTGTATGTTTGTATGTGTAGTGTTTTGTAGATCATTGTTTGTATGTTTTTGTGTGTAGTGTTTTGTAGATCATTGTTTGTATGTTTTTCTGTGTAGTGTTTGGTAGATCATTGTTTGTATGTTTGTCTGTGGAGTGTTTGGTAGATCATTGTTTGTATGTTTTTCTGTGTAGTGTTTTGTAGATCATTGTTTGTATGTTTTTCTGTGTAGTGTTTTGTAGATCATTGTTTATATGTTTGTCTGTGTAGTGTTTGGTAGATCATTGTTTGTATGTTTGTCTCTGTAGTGTTTTATAGATCATTGTTTGTATGTTGTCTGTGTAGTGTTTTGTAGATCATTGTTTGTATGTTTGTCTCTGTCATGTTATGTAGATCATAGTTTGTATGTTTTTCTGTGTAGTGTTTTGTAGATCATAGTTTGTATGTTTGTCTGTGTAGTGTTTTGTAGATCATTGTTTGTATGTTTGTCTGTGTAGTGTTTGGTAGATCATAGTTTGTATATTTTTCTGTGTAGTGTTTTGTAGATCATTGTTTGTATGTTTGTCTGTGTAGTGTTTTGTAGATCATTGTTTGTACGTTTGTCTCTGTAGTGTTTTGTAGATCATTGTTTGTATGTTTTTCTGTGTAGTGTTTGGTAGATCATTGTTTGTATGTTTGTCTGTGTAGTGTTTTGTAGATCATTGTTTGTATGTTTGTCTGTGTAGTGTTTTGTAGATCATTGTTTGTATGTTTTTCTGTGTAGTGTTTTGTAGATAATTGTTTGTATGTTTGTCTGTGTAGTGTTTGGTAGATGATTGTTTGTATGTTTTTCTGTGTAGTGTTTTGTAGATCATTGTTTTTATGTTTGTCGGTGTAGTGTTTTGTAGATCATTGTTTGTATGTTTGTCTGTGTAGTGTTTTGTAGATCATTGTTTGTATGTTTGTCTGTGTAATGTTTTGTAGATCATTGTTTGTATGTTTGTCTGTGTAGTGCTTTGTAGATCATTGTTTGTATGTTTGTCTGTTTAGTGTTTGGTAGATCATTGTTTCTATGTTTGTCTGTGTAGTGTTTTGTAGATCATTGTTTGTATGCTTTTCTGTGTAGTGTTTTGTAGATCATTGTTTGTATGTTTTTCTGTGTAGTGTTTGGTAGATCATTGTTTGTATGTTTGTCTGTGTAGTGTTTGGTAGATCATTGTTTGTATGTTTATCTGTGTAGTGTTTGGTAGATCATTGTTTGTATGTTTTTCTGTGTAGTGTTTTGTAGATTATTGTTTGTATGTTTGTCTGTGTAGTGTTTTGTAGATCATTGTTTGTATGTTTGTCTGTGTAGTGTTTTGTAGATCATTGTTTGTATGTTTTTCTGTGTAGTGTTTTGTAGATCATTGTTTGTATGTTTGTCTGTGTAGTGTTTGGTAGATCATTGTTTTTATGTTTGTCTTTGTAGTGTATTATAGATCATTGTGTGTATGTTTGTCTGGGTAGTGTTTGGTAGATCATTGTTTGTATGTTTTTCTGTGTAGTGTTTTGTAGATAATTGTTTGTATGTTTTTCTGTGTAGTGGTTTGTAGATCATTGTTTGTGTGTTTGTCGGTGTAGTGTTTGGTAGATCATTGTTTGTATGTTGGTCTGTGTAGTGTTTGGTAGTTCATTGTTTGTATGTTGGTCTGTGTAGTGTTTTGTAGATCATTGTTTGTATGTTTGTCTGTGTAGTGTTTTGTAGATCATTGTTTGTATGTTTTTCTGTGTAGTGTTTTGTAGATCATTGTTTGTGTGTTTGTCGGTGTAGTGTTTGGTAGATCATTGTTTGTATGTTGGTCTGTGTAGTGTTTGGTAGATCATTGTTTGTATGTTGGTCTGTGTAGTGTTTTGTAGATCATTGTTTGCATGTTTGTCTGTGTAGTGTTTTGTAGATCATTGTTTGTATGTTTGTCTGTGTAGTGTTTTGTAGATCATTGTTTGTATGTTTGTCTCTGTAATGTTTTGTAGATCATTGTTTGTATGTTTGTCTGTGTAGTGTTTTGTAGATCTTTGTTTGTATGTTTGTCTGTGTAGTGTTTTGTAGATCATTGTTTATATGTTTTTCTGTGTAGTGTTTTGTAGATCATTGTTTGTACATTTGTTGGTGTAGTGTTTTGTAGATCATTGTTTGTATGTTTTTCTGTGTAGTGTTTTGTAGATCATTGCTTGTGTGTTTGTCAGTGTAGTGTTTTGTAGATCATTGTTTGTATGTTTTTCTGTGTAGTGTTTTGTAGATCATTGTTTGTATGTTTTTCTGTGTAGTGTTTTGTAGATCATTGTTTGTATGTTTGTCTGTTTAGTGTTTGGTAGATCATTGTTTCTATGTTTGTCTGTGTAGTGTTTTGTAGATCATTGTTTGTATGCTTTTCTGTGTAGTGTTTTGTAGATCATTGTTTGTATGTTTTTCTGTGTAGTGTTTGGTAGATCATTGTTTGTATGTTTGTCTGTGTAGTGTTTGGTAGATCATTGTTTGTATGTTTATCTGTGTAGTGTTTGGTAGATCATTGTTTGTATGTTTTTCTGTGTAGTGTTTTGTAGATTATTGTTTGTATGTTTGTCTGTGTAGTGTTTTGTAGATCATTGTTTGTATGTTTGTCTGTGTAGTGTTTGGTAGATCATTGTTTGTATGTTTTTCTGTGTAGTGTTTTGTAGATCATTGTTTGTATGTTTGTCTGTGTAGTGTTTGGTAGATCATTGTTTTTATGTTTGTCTTTGTAGTGTATTATAGATCATTGTGTGTATGTTTGTCTGGGTAGTGTTTGGTAGATCATTGTTTGTATGTTTTTCTGTGTAGTGTTTTGTATATAATTGTTTGTATGTTTTTCTGTGTAGTGGTTTGTAGATCATTGTTTGTGTGTTTGTCGGTGTAGTGTTTGGTAGATCATTGTTTGTATGTTGGTCTGTGTAGTGTTTGGTAGTTCATTGTTTGTATGTTGGTCTGTGTAGTGTTTTGTAGATCATTGTTTGTATGTTTGTCTGTGTAGTGTTTTGTAGATCATTGTTTGTATGTTTTTCTGTGTAGTGTTTTGTAGATCATTGTTTGTGTGTTTGTCGGTGTAGTGTTTGGTAGATCATTGTTTGTATGTTGGTCTGTGTAGTGTTTGGTAGATCATTGTTTGTATGTTGGTCTGTGTAGTGTTTTGTAGATCATTGTTTGTATGTTTGTCTGTGTAGTGTTTTGTAGATCATTGTTTGTATGTTTGTCTGTGTAGTGTTTTGTAGATCATTGTTTGTATGTTTGTCTCTGTAATGTTTTGTAGATCATTGTTTGTATGTTTGTCTGTGTAGTGTTTTGTAGATCTTTGTTTGTATGTTTGTCTGTGTAGTGTTTTGTAGATCATTGTTTATATGTTTTTCTGTGTAGTGTTTTGTAGATCATTGTTTGTACATTTGTTGGTGTAGTGTTTTGTAGATCATTGTTTGTATGTTTTTCTGTGTAGTGTTTTGTAGATCATTGTTTGTGTGTTTGTCAGTGTAGTGTTTTGTAGATCATTGTTTGTATGTTTTTCTGTGTAGTGTTTTGTAGATCATTGTTTGTGTGTTTGTCAGTGTAGTGTTTTGTAGATCATTGTTTGTATGTTTTTCTGTGTAGTGTTTTGTAGATCATTGTTTGTATGTTTTTCTGTGTAGTGTTTTGTAGATCATTGTTTGTACATTTGTAGGTGTAGTGTTTTGCAGATCATTGTTTGTATGTTTTTCTGTGTAGTGTTTTGTAGATCATTGTTTGTGTGTTTGTCAGTGTAGTGTTTTGTAGATCATTGTTTCTATGTTTGTCTGTGTAGTGTTTGGTAGATCATTGTTTGTATGTTTGTCTGTGTAGTGTTTTGTAGATCATTGTTTGTATGTTTGTCTGTGTAGTGTTTGGTAGATCATTGTTTGTATGTTTGTCTGTGTAGTGTTGGTAGATCATTGTTTGTATGTTTGTCTGTGTAGAGTTTTGTAGATCATTGTTTGTATGTTTGTCTGTGTAGAGATTTGTAGATCATTGTTTGTATGTTTGTATGTGTAGTGTTTTGTAGATCATTGTTTGTATGTTTTTGTGTGTAGTGTTTTGTAGATCATTGTTTGTATGTTTTTCTGTGTAGTGTTTGGTAGATCATTGTTTGTATGTTTGTCTGTGGAGTGTTTGGTAGATCATTGTTTGTATGTTTTTCTGTGTAGTGTTTTGTAGATCATTGTTTGTATGTTTTTCTGTGTAGTGTTTTGTAGATCATTGTTTATATGTTTGTCTGTGTAGTGTTTGGTAGATCATTGTTTGTATGTTTGTCTCTGTAGTGTTTTATAGATCATTGTTTGTATGTTGTCTGTGTAGTGTTTTGTAGATCATTGTTTGTATGTTTGTCTCTGTCATGTTATGTAGATCATAGTTTGTATGTTTTTCTGTGTAGTGTTTTGTAGATCATAGTTTGTATGTTTGTCTGTGTAGTGTTTTGTAGATCATTGTTTGTATGTTTGTCTGTGTAGTGTTTGGTAGATCATAGTTTGTATATTTTTCTGTGTAGTGTTTTGTAGATCATTGTTTGTATGTTTGTCTGTGTAGTGTTTTGTAGATCATTGTTTGTACGTTTGTCTCTGTAGTGTTTTGTAGATCATTGTTTGTATGTTTTTCTGTGTAGTGTTTGGTAGATCATTGTTTGTATGTTTGTCTGTGTAGTGTTTTGTAGATCATTGTTTGTATGTTTTTCTGTGTAGTGTTTTGTAGATCATTGTTTGTGTGTTTGTCAGTGTAGTGTTTTGTAGATCATTGTTTGTATGTTTTTCTGTGTAGTGTTTTGTAGATCATTGTTTGTATGTTTTTCTGTGTAGTGTTTTGTAGATCATTGTTTGTACATTTGTAGGTGTAGTGTTTTGCAGATCATTGTTTGTATGTTTTTCTGTGTAGTGTTTTGTAGATCATTGTTTGTGTGTTTGTCAGTGTAGTGTTTTGTAGATCATTGTTTCTATGTTTGTCTGTGTAGTGTTTGGTAGATCATTGTTTGTATGTTTGTCTGTGTAGTGTTTTGTAGATCATTGTTTGTATGTTTGTCTGTGTAGTGTTTGGTAGATCATTGTTTGTATGTTTGTCTGTGTAGTGTTGGTAGATCATTGTTTGTATGTTTGTCTGTGTAGAGTTTTGTAGATCATTGTTTGTATGTTTGTCTGTGTAGAGATTTGTAGATCATTGTTTGTATGTTTGTATGTGTAGTGTTTTGTAGATCATTGTTTGTATGTTTTTGTGTGTAGTGTTTTGTAGATCATTGTTTGTATGTTTTTCTGTGTAGTGTTTGGTAGATCATTGTTTGTATGTTTGTCTGTGGAGTGTTTGGTAGATCATTGTTTGTATGTTTTTCTGTGTAGTGTTTTGTAGATCATTGTTTGTATGTTTTTCTGTGTAGTGTTTTGTAGATCATTGTTTATATGTTTGTCTGTGTAGTGTTTGGTAGATCATTGTTTGTATGTTTGTCTCTGTAGTGTTTTATAGATCATTGTTTGTATGTTGTCTGTGTAGTGTTTTGTAGATCATTGTTTGTATGTTTGTCTCTGTCATGTTATGTAGATCATAGTTTGTATGTTTTTCTGTGTAGTGTTTTGTAGATCATAGTTTGTATGTTTGTCTGTGTAGTGTTTTGTAGATCATTGTTTGTATGTTTGTCTGTGTAGTGTTTGGTAGATCATAGTTTGTATATTTTTCTGTGTAGTGTTTTGTAGATCATTGTTTGTATGTTTGTCTGTGTAGTGTTTTGTAGATCATTGTTTGTACGTTTGTCTCTGTAGTGTTTTGTAGATCATTGTTTGTATGTTTTTCTGTGTAGTGTTTGGTAGATCATTGTTTGTATGTTTGTCTGTGTAGTGTTTTGTAGATCATTGTTTGTATGTTTGTCTGTGTAGTGTTTTGTAGATCATTGTTTGTATGTTTTTCTGTGTAGTGTTTTGTAGATAATTGTTTGTATGTTTGTCTGTGTAGTGTTTGGTAGATGATTGTTTGTATGTTTTTCTGTGTAGTGTTTTGTAGATCATTGTTTTTATGTTTGTCGGTGTAGTGTTTTGTAGATCATTGTTTGTATGTTTGTCTGTGTAGTGTTTTGTAGATCATTGTTTGTATGTTTGTCTGTGTAATGTTTTGTAGATCATTGTTTGTATGTTTGTCTGTGTAGTGCTTTGTAGATCATTGTTTGTATGTTTGTCTGTTTAGTGTTTGGTAGATCATTGTTTCTATGTTTGTCTGTGTAGTGTTTTGTAGATCATTGTTTGTATGCTTTTCTGTGTAGTGTTTTGTAGATCATTGTTTGTATGTTTTTCTGTGTAGTGTTTGGTAGATCATTGTTTGTATGTTTGTCTGTGTAGTGTTTGGTAGATCATTGTTTGTATGTTTATCTGTGTAGTGTTTGGTAGATCATTGTTTGTATGTTTTTCTGTGTAGTGTTTTGTAGATTATTGTTTGTATGTTTGTCTGTGTAGTGTTTTGTAGATCATTGTTTGTATGTTTGTCTGTGTAGTGTTTTGTAGATCATTGTTTGTATGTTTTTCTGTGTAGTGTTTTGTAGATCATTGTTTGTATGTTTGTCTGTGTAGTGTTTGGTAGATCATTGTTTTTATGTTTGTCTTTGTAGTGTATTATAGATCATTGTGTGTATGTTTGTCTGGGTAGTGTTTGGTAGATCATTGTTTGTATGTTTTTCTGTGTAGTGTTTTGTAGATAATTGTTTGTATGTTTTTCTGTGTAGTGGTTTGTAGATCATTGTTTGTGTGTTTGTCGGTGTAGTGTTTGGTAGATCATTGTTTGTATGTTGGTCTGTGTAGTGTTTGGTAGTTCATTGTTTGTATGTTGGTCTGTGTAGTGTTTTGTAGATCATTGTTTGTATGTTTGTCTGTGTAGTGTTTTGTAGATCATTGTTTGTATGTTTTTCTGTGTAGTGTTTTGTAGATCATTGTTTGTGTGTTTGTCGGTGTAGTGTTTGGTAGATCATTGTTTGTATGTTGGTCTGTGTAGTGTTTGGTAGATCATTGTTTGTATGTTGGTCTGTGTAGTGTTTTGTAGATCATTGTTTGTATGTTTGTCTGTGTAGTGTTTTGTAGATCATTGTTTGTATGTTTGTCTGTGTAGTGTTTTGTAGATCATTGTTTGTATGTTTGTCTCTGTAATGTTTTGTAGATCATTGTTTGTATGATTGTCTGTGTAGTGTTTTGTAGATCTTTGTTTGTATGTTTGTCTGTGTAGTGTTTTGTAGATCATTGTTTATATGTTTTTCTGTGTAGTGTTTTGTAGATCATTGTTTGTACATTTGTTGGTGTAGTGTTTTGTAGATCATTGTTTGTATGTTTTTCTGTGTAGTGTTTTGTAGATCATTGTTTGTGTGTTTGTCAGTGTAGTGTTTTGTAGATCATTGTTTGTATGTTTTTCTGTGTAGTGTTTTGTAGATCATTGTTTGTGTGTTTGTCAGTGTAGTGTTTTGTAGATCATTGTTTGTATGTTTTTCTGTGTAGTGTTTTGTAGATCATTGTTTGTATGTTTTTCTGTGTAGTGTTTTGTAGATCATTGTTTGTACATTTGTAGGTGTAGTGTTTTGCAGATCATTGTTTGTATGTTTTTCTGTGTAGTGTTTTGTAGATCATTGTTTGTGTGTTTGTCAGTGTAGTGTTTTGTAGATCATTGTTTCTATGTTTGTCTGTGTAGTGTTTGGTAGATCATTGTTTGTATGTTTGTCTGTGTAGTGTTTTGTAGATCATTGTTTGTATGTTTGTCTGTGTAGTGTTTGGTAGATCATTGTTTGTATGTTTGTCTGTGTAGTGTTGGTAGATCATTGTTTGTATGTTTGTCTGTGTAGAGTTTTGTAGATCATTGTTTGTATGTTTGTCTGTGTAGAGATTTGTAGATCATTGTTTGTATGTTTGTATGTGTAGTGTTTTGTAGATCATTGTTTGTATGTTTTTGTGTGTAGTGTTTTGTAGATCATTGTTTGTATGTTTTTCTGTGTAGTGTTTGGTAGATCATTGTTTGTATGTTTGTCTGTGGAGTGTTTGGTAGATCATTGTTTGTATGTTTTTCTGTGTAGTGTTTTGTAGATCATTGTTTGTATGTTTTTCTGTGTAGTGTTTTGTAGATCATTGTTTATATGTTTGTCTGTGTAGTGTTTGGTAGATCATTGTTTGTATGTTTGTCTCTGTAGTGTTTTATAGATCATTGTTTGTATGTTGTCTGTGTAGTGTTTTGTAGATCATTGTTTGTATGTTTGTCTCTGTCATGTTATGTAGATCATAGTTTGTATGTTTTTCTGTGTAGTGTATTGTAGATCATAGTTTGTATGTTTGTCTGTGTAGTGTTTTGTAGATCATTGTTTGTATGTTTGTCTGTGTAGTGTTTGGTAGATCATAGTTTGTATATTTTTCTGTGTAGTGTTTTGTAGATCATTGTTTGTATGTTTGTCTGTGTAGTGTTTTGTAGATCATTGTTTGTACGTTTGTCTCTGTAGTGTTTTGTAGATCATTGTTTGTATGTTTTTCTGTGTAGTGTTTGGTAGATCATTGTTTGTATGTTTGTCTGTGTAGTGTTTTGTAGATCATTGTTTGTATGTTTGTCTGTGTAGTGTTTTGTAGATCATTGTTTGTATGTTTTTCTGTGTAGTGTTTTGTAGATAATTGTTTGTATGTTTGTCTGTGTAGTGTTTGGTAGATGATTGTTTGTATGTTTTTCTGTGTAGTGTTTTGTAGATCATTGTTTTTATGTTTGTCGGTGTAGTGTTTTGTAGATCATTGTTTGTATGTTTGTCTGTGTAGTGTTTTGTAGATCATTGTTTGTATGTTTGTCTGTGTAATGTTTTGTAGATCATTGTTTGTATGTTTGTCTGTTTAGTGTTTTGTAGATCATTGTTTGTATGTTTGTCTGTTTAGTGTTTGGTAGATCATTGTTTCTATGTTTGTCTGTGTAGTGTTTTGTAGATCATTGTTTGTATGCTTTTCTGTGTAGTGTTTTGTAGATCATTGTTTGTATGTTTTTCTGTGTAGTGTCTGGTAGATCATTGTTTGTATGTTTGTCTGTGTAGTGTTTGGTAGATCATTGTTTGTATGTTTATCTGTGTAGTGTTTGGTAGATCATTGTTTGTATGTTTTTCTGTGTAGTGTTTTGTAGATTATTGTTTGTATGTTTGTCTGTGTAGTGTTTTGTAGATCATTGTTTGTATGTTTGTCTGTGTAGTGTTTGGTAGATCATTGTTTGTATGTTTTTCTGTGTAGTGTTTTGTAGATCATTGTTTGTATGTTTGTCTGTGTAGTGTTTGGTAGATCATTGTTTGTATGTTTGTCTTTGTAGTGTATTGTAGATCATTGTGTGTATGTTTGTCTGGGTAGTGTTTGTAGATCATTGTTTGTATGTTTTTCTGTGTAGTGTTTTGTAGATAATTGTTTGTATGTTTTTCTGTGTAGTGTTTTGTAGATCATTGTTTGTGTGTTTGTCGGTGTAGTGTTTGGTAGATCATTGTTTGTATGTTGGTCTGTGTAGTGTTTGGTAGTTCATTGTTTGTATGTTGGTCTGTGTAGTGTTTTGTAGATCATTGTTTGTATGTTTGTCTGTGTAGTGTTTTGTAGATCATTGTTTGTATGTTTTTCTGTGTAGTGTTTTGTAGATCATTGTTTGTGTGTTTGTAGGTGTAGTGTTTGGTAGATCATTGTTTGTATGTTGGTCTGTGTAGTGTTTGGTAGATCATTGTTTGTATGTTGGTCTGTGTAGTGTTTTGTAGATCATTGTTTGTATGTTTGTCTGTGTAGTGTTTTGTAGATCATTGTTTGTATGTTTGTCTGTGTAGTGTTTTGTAGATCATTGTTTGTATGTTTGTCTCTGTAATGTTTTGTAGATCATTGTTTGTATGTTTGTCTGTGTAGTGTTTTGTAGATCTTTGATTGTATGTTTGTCTGTGTAGTGTTTTGTAGATCATTGTTTATATGTTTTTCTGTGTAGTGTTTTGTAGATCATTGTTTGTACATTTGTTGGTGTAGTGTTTTGTAGATCATTGTTTGTATGTTTTTCTGTGTAGTGTTTTGTAGATCATTGCTTGTGTGTTTGTCAGTGTAGTGTTTTGTAGATCATTGTTTGTATGTTTTTCTGTGTAGTGTTTTGTAGATCATTGTTTGTATGTTTTTCTGTGTAGTGTTTTGTAGATCATTGTTTGTATGTTTGTCTGTTTAGTGTTTGGTAGATCATTGTTTATATGTTTTTCTGTGTAGTGTTTTGTAGATCATTGTTTGTATGCTTTTCTGTGTAGTGTTTTGTAGATCATTGTTTGTATGTTTTTCTGTGTAGTGTTTGGTAGATCATTGTTTGTATGTTTGTCTGTGTAGTGTTTGGTAGATCATTGTTTGTATGTTTATCTGTGTAGTGTTTGGTAGATCATTGTTTGTATGTTTTTCTGTGTAGTGTTTTGTAGATTATTGTTTGTATGTTTGTCTGTGTAGTGTTTTGTAGATCATTGTTTGTATGTTTGTCTGTGTAGTGTTTGGTAGATCATTGTTTGTATGTTTGTCTTTGTAGTGTATTGTAGATCATTGTGTGTATGTTTGTCTGGGTAGTGTTTGGTAGATCATTGTTTGTATGTTTTTCTGTGTAGTGTTTTGTAGATAATTGTTTGTATGTTTTTCTGTGTAGTGTTTTGTAGATCATTGTTTGTGTGTTTGTCGGTGTAGTGTTTGGTAGATCATTGTTTGTATGTTGGTCTGTGTAGTGTTTGGTAGTTCATTGTTTGTATGTTGGTCTGTGTAGTGTTTTGTAGATCATTGTTTGTATGTTTGTCTGTGTAGTGTTTTGTAGATCATTGTTTGTATGTTTTTCTGTGTAGTGTTTTGTAGATCATTGTTTGTGTGTTTGTCGGTGTAGTGTTTGGTAGATCATTGTTTGTATGTTGGTCTGTGTAGTGTTTGGTAGATCATTGTTTGTATGTTGGTCTGTGTAGTGTTTTGTAGATCATTGTTTGTATGTTTGTCTGTGTAGTGTTTTGTAGATCATTGTTTGTATGTTTGTCTGTGTAGTGTTTTGTAGATCATTGTTTGTATGTTTGTCTCTGTAATGTTTTGTAGATCATTGTTTGTATGTTTGTCTGTGTAGTGTTTTGTAGATCTTTGTTTGTATGTTTGTCTGTGTAGTGTTTTGTAGATCATTGTTTATATGTTTTTCTGTGTAGTGTTTTGTAGATCATTGTTTGTACATTTGTTGGTGTAGTGTTTTGTAGATCATTGTTTGTATGTTTTTCTGTGTAGTGTTTTGTAGATCATTGTTTGTGTGTTTGTCAGTGTAGTGTTTTGTAGATCATTGTTTGTATGTTTTTCTGTGTAGTGTTTTGTAGATCATTGTTTGTGTGTTTGTCAGTGTAGTGTTTTGTAGCTCATTGTTTGTATGTTTTTCTGTGTAGTGTTTTGTAGATCATTGTTTGTACATTTGTTGGTGTAGTGTTTTGTAGATCATTGTTTGTATGTTTTTCTGTGTAGTGTTTTGTAGATCATTGTTTGTGTGTTTGTCAGTGTAGTGTTTTGTAGATCATTGTTTGTATGTTTTTCTGTGTAGTGTTTTGTAGATCATTGTTTGTATGTTTTTCTGTGTAGTGTTTTGTAGATCATTGTTTGTACATTTGTAGGTGTAGTGTTTTGCAGATCATTGTTTGTATGTTTTTCTGTGTAGTGTTTTGTAGATCATTGTTTGTGTGTTTGTCAGTGTAGTGTTTTGTAGATCATTGTTTCTATGTTTGTCTGTGTAGTGTTTGGTAGATCATTGTTTGTATGTTTGTCTGTGTAGTGTTTTGTAGATCATTGTTTGTATGTTTGTCTGTGTAGTGTTTGGTAGATCATTGTTTGTATGTTTGTCTGTGTAGTGTTGGTAGATCATTGTTTGTATGTTTGTCTGTGTAGAGTTTTGTAGATCATTGTTTGTATGTTTGTCTGTGTAGAGATTTGTAGATCATTGTTTGTATGTTTGTATGTGTAGTGTTTTGTAGATCATTGTTTGTATGTTTTTGTGTGTAGTGTTTTGTAGATCATTGTTTGTATGTTTTTCTGTGTAGTGTTTGGTAGATCATTGTTTGTATGTTTGTCTGTGGAGTGTTTGGTAGATCATTGTTTGTATGTTTTTCTGTGTAGTGTTTTGTAGATTATTGTTTGTATGTTTTTCTGTGTAGTGTTTTGTAGATCATTGTTTATATGTTTGTCTGTGTAGTGTTTGGTAGATCATTGTTTGTATGTTTGTCTCTGTAGTGTTTTATAGATCATTGTTTGTATGTTGTCTGTGTAGTGTTTTGTAGATCATTGTTTGTATGTTTGTCTCTGTCATGTTATGTAGATCATAGTTTGTATGTTTTTCTGTGTAGTGTTTTGTAGATCATAGTTTGTATGTTTGTCTGTGTAGTGTTTTGTAGATCATTGTTTGTATGTTTGTCTGTGTAGTGTTTGGTAGATCATAGTTTGTATATTTTTCTGTGTAGTGTTTTGTAGATCATTGTTTGTATGTTTGTCTGTGTAGTGTTTTGTAGATCATTGTTTGTACGTTTGTCTCTGTAGTGTTTTGTAGATCATTGTTTGTATGTTTTTCTGTGTAGTGTTTGGTAGATCATTGTTTGTATGTTTGTCTGTGTAGTGTTTTGTAGATTATTGTTTGTATGTTTGTCTGTGTAGTGTTTTGTAGATCATTGTTTGTATGTTTTTCTGTGTAGTGTTTTGTAGATAATTGTTTGTATGTTTGTCTGTGTAGTGTTTTGTAGATCATTGTTTGTATGTTTGTCTGTGTAGTGTTTAGTAGATCAGTGTTTGTATGTTTTTCTGTGTAGTGTTTTGTAGATCATTGTTTGTATGTTTGTCGGTGTAGTGTTTTGTAGATCATTGTTTGTATGTTTGTCGGTGTAGTGTTTTGTAGATCATTGTTTGTATGTTTGTCTGTGTAGTGTTTTGTAGGTCATTGTTTGTATGTTTGTCTGTGTAGTGTTTTGTAGATCATTGTTTGTATGTTTTTCTGTGTAGTGTATTGTAGATCATTGTTTGTATGTTTGTCGGTGTAGTGTTTTGTAAATCAATGTTTGTATGTTTGTCTTTGTAGTGTTTTGTAGATCATTGTTTGTATGTTTTTCTGTGTAGAGTTTGTAGATCATTGTTTGTATGTTTGTCTGTGTAGTGTTTGGTAGATCATTGTTTGTATGTTTTTCTGTGTAGTGTTTTGTAGATCATTGTTTGTATGTTTGTCGGTGTAGTGTTTTGTAGATCATTGTTTGTATGTTTGTCTGTGTAGTGTTTTGTAGATCATTGTTTGTATGTTTGTCTGTGTAGTGTTTTGTAGATCATTGTTTGTATGTTTGTCTGTGTAATGTTTTGTAGATCATTGTTTGTAAGTTTGTCTGTTTAGTGTTTGGTAGATCATTGTTTGTATGTTTGTCTGTGTAGTGTTTGGTAGATCATTGTTTGTATGTTTTTCTGTGTAGCGTTTTGTAGATCATTGTTTGTATGTTTTTCTTTGTAGTGTTTGGTAGATCATTGTTTGTATGTTTGTCTGTGTAGTGTTTGGTTGATCATTGTTTGTATGTTTGTCTGTGTAGTGTTTGGTAGATCATTGTTTGTATGTTTTTCTGTGTAGTGTTTTGTAGATTATTGTTTGTATGTTTGTCTGTGTAGTGTTTGGTAGATCATTGTTTGTATGTTTGTCTGTGTAGTGTTTGGTAGATCATTGTTTGTATGTTTTTCTGTGTAGTGTTTTGTAGATTATTGTTTGTATGTTTGTCTGTGTAGTGTTTGGTAGATCATTGTTTGTATGTTTGTCTGTGTAGTGTTTGGTAGATCATTGTTTGTATGTTTTTCTGTGTAGTGGTTTGTAGATTATTGTTTGTATGTTTTTCTGTGTAGTGTTTTGTAGATCATTGTTTGTATGTTTGTCTGTGTAGTGTTTGGTTGATCATTGTTTGTATGTTTGTCTGTGTAGTGTTTGGTAGATCGTTGTTTGTATGTTTTTCTGTGTAGTGTTTTGTAGATCATTGTTTGTATGTTTGTCTGTGTAGTGTTTGGTAGATCTTTGTTTGTATGTTTGTCTGTGTAGTGTATTGTAGATCATTGTTTGTATGTTTGTCTGTGAAGTGTTTTGTAGATCATTGTTTGTATGTTTTTCTGTGTAGTGTATTGTAGATCATTGTTTGTATGTTTGTCTGTGTAGTGTTTGGTAGATCATTGTTTGTATGTTTGTCTGTGTAATGTATTGTAGATCATTGTTTGTATGTTTTTCTGTGTAGTGTTTTGTAGATCATTGTTTGTATGTTTGTCTGTGTAGTGTTTGGTAGATCATTTTTTGTATGTTTGTCTGTGTAATGTATTGTAGATCATTGTTTGTATGTTTTTCTGTGTAGTGTTTGGTAGATCATTGTTTGTATGTTTTTCTGTGTAGTGTTTTGTTGATCATTGTTTGTATGTTTGTCTGTGTAGTGTTTTGTAGATCATTGTTTGTCTGTTTATCTGTGTAATGTATTGTAGATCATTGTTTGTATGTTTGTCTGTGTAGTGTTTGGTAGATCATTGTTTGTATGTTTGTCTGTGTAATGTATTGTAGATCATTGTTTGTATGTTTGTCTGTGTAGTGTTTTGTAGATCATTGTTTCTATGTTTGTCGGTGTAGTGTTTTGTAGATCATTGTTTGTATGTTTTTCTGTGTAGTGTTTTGTAGATCATTGTTTGTATATTTTTCTGTGTAGTGTTTTGTAGATCATTGTTTGTATATTTTTCTGTGTAGTGTTTTGTAGATCATTGTTTGTATGTTTTTCTGTGTAGTGTTTTGTAGATCATTGTTTGTATGTTTGTCTGGATAGTGTTTTGTAGATAATTGTTTGTATGTTTTTCTGTGTAGTTTTTGGTAGATCATTGTTTGTATGTTTTTCTGTGTAGTGTTTTGTAGATCATTGTTTGTATGTTTTTCTGTGTAGTGTTTTGTAGATCATTGTTTGTATGTTTGTCTTTGTAGTGTTTTGTAGATCATTGTTTGTATGTTTTTCTGTGTAGTGTTTTGTAGATCATTGTTTGTATGTTTGTCTGTGTAGTGATTTGTAGATCATTGTTTGTATGTTTGTCTGTGTAATGTTTGGTAGATCATTGTTTGTATGTTTGTCTGTGTAGTGTTTTGTAGATCATTGTTGGATATTTGTCTGTGTAGTGTTTTGTAGATCATTGTTTGTATGTTTTTCTGTGTGGTGTTTGGTAGATCATTGTTTGTATGTTTTTCTGTGTAGTGTTTTGTAGATCATTGTTTGTATGTTTTTCTGTGTAGTGTTTGGTATATCATTGTTTGTATGTTTGTCTGTGTAGTGTTTTGTAGATCATTGTTTGTATGTTTGTCTGTGTAGTGTTTTGTAGATCATTGTTTGTATGTTTGTCTGTGTAGTGTTTGGTTGATCATTGTTTGTATGTTTGTCTGTGTAGTGTTTGGTAGATCATTGTTTGTATGTTTGTCTGTGTAGTGTTTTGTAGATCATTGTTTGTATGTTTGTCTGTGTAGTGTTTGGTAGATCAGTGTTTGTATGTTTTTCTGTGTAGTGTTTGGTAGATCATTGTTTGTATGTTTGTCGGTGTAGTGTTTTGTAGATCATTGTTTGTATGTTTGTCTGTGTAGTGTTTTGTAGATCATTGTTTGTATATTTATTTTTGTTGTGTTTGTAAATCAGTGTTTGTATGTTTTTCTGTGTAGTGCTTTGTAGATATTTGTTTGTATGTTTGTCTATGTAGTGTTTTGTAGATCATTGTTTCTATGTTTGTCTGTGTAGTGTTTTGTAGATCATTGTTTGTATGCTTTTCTGTGTAGTGTTTTGTAGATCATTGTTTGTATGTTTTTCTGTGTAGTGTTTGGTAGATCATTGTTTGTATGTTTGTCTGTGTAGTGTTTGGTAGATCATTGTTTGTATGTTTTTCTGTGTAGTGTTTTGCAGATCATTGTTTGTATGTTTGTCTGTGTAGTGTTTGGTAGATCATTGTTTGTATGTTTTTCTGTGTAGTGTTTTGTAGATTATTGTTTGTATGTTTGTCTGTGTAGTGTTTTGTAGATCATTGTTTGTATGTTTGTCTGTGTAGTGTTTGGTAGATAATTGTTTGTGTGTTTTTCTGTGTAGTGTTTTGTAGATCATTGTTTGTATGTTTGTTTGTGTAGTGTTTGGTAGATCATTGTTTGTATGTTTGTCTTTGTAGTGTATTGTAGATCATTGTGTGTATGTTTGTCTGGGTAGTGTTTGGTAGATCATTGTTTGTATGTTTTTCTGTGTAGTGTTTTGTAGATAATTGTTTGTATGTTTTTCTGTGTAGTGTTTTGTAGATCATTGTTTGTGTGTTTGTCGGTGTAGTGTTAGGTAGATCATTGTTTGTATGTTTTTCTGTGTAGTGTTTTGTAGATCATTGTTTGTATGTTTTTCTTTGTAGTGTTTGGTAGATCATTGTTTGTATGTTTGTCTGTGTAGTGTTTTGTAGATCATTGTTTGTATGTTTGTCTGTGTAGTGTTTTGTAGATCATTGTTTGTATGTTTGTCTGTGTAATGTTTTGTAGATCATTTTTTGTATGTTTGTCTGTTTAGTGTTTGGTAGATCATTGTTTGTATGTTTTTCTGTGTAGTGTTTTGTAGATCATTGTTTGTATGTTTTTCTGTGTAGTGTTTTGTAGATCATTGTTTGTATGTTTTTCTTTGTAGTGTTTGGTAGATCATTGTTTGTATGTTTGTCTGTGTAGTGTTTTGTAGATCATTGTTTGTATGTTTGTCTGTGTAGTGTTTTGTAGATCATTGTTTGTATGTTTTTCTGTTTAGTGTATTGTAGATCATTGTTTGTATGTTTTTCTGTGTAGTGTTTTGTAGATCATTGTTTGTATGTTTGTCTGTGTAGTGTTTTGTAGATCATTGTTTGTATGTTTGTCTGTGTAGTGTTTGGTAGATCATTGTTTGTATGTTTGTCTGTGGAGTGTTTGGTAGATCATTGTTTGTATGTTTGTCTTTGTAGTGTTTTGTAGATTATTGTTTGTATGTTTTTCTGTGTAGTGTTTTGTAGATTATTGTTTGTATGTTTTTCTGTGTAGTGTTTTGTAGATCATTGTTTGTATGTTTGTCTGTATAGTGTTTGGTAGATCGTTGTTTGTATGTTTGTCTGTGTAGTGTTTTGTAGATCATTGTTTGTATGTTTGTCTGTGTAGTGTTTGGTGGATCATTGTTTGTATGTTTGTCTGTGTAGTGTATTGTATATCATTGTTTGTTTGTTTGTCTGTGTAGTGTTTGGTAGATCATTGTTTGTATGTTTTTTCTGTTTAGTGTATTGTAGATCATTGTTTGTATGTTTGTCTGTGTAGTGTTTGGTAGATCATTGTTTGTATGTTTGTCTGTGTAGTGTATTGTAGATCATTGTTTGTATGTTTTTCTGTGTAGAGTTTTGTAGATCATTGTTTGTATGTTTGTCTGTGTAGTGTTTGGTAGATCATTGTTTGTATGTTTGTCTGTGTAATGTATTGTAGATCATTGTTTGTATGTTTTTCTGTGTAGTGTTTGGTAGATCATTGTTTGTATGTTTTTCTGTGTAGTGTTTTGTTGATCATTGTTTGTATGTTTGTCTGTGTAGTGTTTTGTAGATCATTGTTTGTATGTTTATCTGAGTACTGTATTGTAGATCATTGTTTGTATGTTTGTCTGTGTAGTGTATTGTAGATCATTGTTTGTATGTTTATCTGAGTACTGTATTGTATATCATTGTTTGTATGTTTTTCTGTGTAGTGTTTTGTAGATCATTGTTTGTGTGTTTATCTGAGTACTGTATTGTAGATCATTGTTTGTATGTTTGTCTGTGTAGTGTTTTGTAGATCATTGTTTGTATGTTTATCTGAGTACTGTATTGTATATCATTGTTTGTATGTTTGTCTGTGTAGTGTTTGGTAGATCATTGTTTGTATGTTTGTCTGTGTAATGTATTGTAGATCATTGTTTGTATGTTTTTCTGTGTAGTGTTTGGTAGATCATTGTTTCTATGTTTGTCTGTGTAGTGTTTTGTAGATCATTGTTTGTATGTTTTTCTGTGTAGTGTTTTGTAGATCATTGTTTGTATGTTTTTCTGTGTAGTGTTTGGTAGATCATTGTTTGTATGTTTTTCTGTGTAGTGTTTTGTAGATCATTGTTTGTATGTTTTTCTGTGTAGTGTTTTGTAGATCATTGTTTGTATGTTTTTCTGTGTAGTGTTTTGTAGATCATTGTTTGTATGTTTGTCTTTCTAGTGTTTTGTAGATCATTGTTTGTATGTTTTTCTGTGTAGTGTTTTGTAGATCATTGTTTGTATGTTTGTCTGTGTAGTGTTTTGTAGATCATTGTTTGTATGTTTGTCTGTGTAGTGTTTGGTAGATCATTGTTTGTATGTTTGTCTGTGTAGTGTTTTGTAGATCATTGTTGGATGTTTGTCTGTGTAGTGTTTTGTAGATCATTGTTTGTATGTTTTTCTGTGTAGTGTTTGGTAGATCATTGTTTGTATGTTTTTCTGTGTAGTGTTTTGTAGATCATTGTTTGTATGTTTTTCTGTGTAGTGTTTGGTAGATCATTGTTTGTATGTTTTTCTGTGTAGTGTTTTGTTGATCATTGTTTGTATGTTTGTCTGTGTAGTGTTTTGCAGATAATTGTTTGTATGTTTGTCTGTGTAGTGTTTGGTAGATCATTTTTGTATGTTTTTCTGTGTAGTGTTTTGTAGATCATTGTTTGTATGTTTTTCTGTGTAGTGTTTGGTAGATCATTGTTTGTATGTTTTTCTGTGTAGTGTTTTGTAGATCATTGTTTGTATGTTTGTCTGTGTAGTGTTTTGTAGATCATTGTTTGTATGTTTTTCTGTGTAGTGTTTGGTAGATCATTGTTTGTATGTTTGTCTGTGTAGTGTTTTGTAGATCATTGTTTGAATGTTTGTCTGTG
Source organism: Bathymodiolus brooksi (assembly GCA_963680875.1). Classification (NCBI taxonomy): domain Eukaryota; kingdom Metazoa; phylum Mollusca; class Bivalvia; order Mytilida; family Modiolidae; genus Bathymodiolus; species Bathymodiolus brooksi. Next base: position 102,999,093 of record OY804586.1, read on the forward strand.
TAGTGTTTGGTAGATCATTGTTTGTATGTTTTTCTGTGTAGTGTTTTGTAGATCATTGTTTGTATGTTTGTCTGTGTAGTGTTTTGTAGATCATTGTTTGTATGTTTTTCTGTGTAGTGTTTTGTAGATCATTGTTTGTATGTTTTTCTGTGTAGTGTTTGGTAGATCATTGTTTGTATGTTTTTCTGTGTAGTGTTTTGTAGATCATTGTTTGTATGTTTTTCTGTGTAGTGTTTGGTAGATCATTGTTTGTATGTTTGTCTGTGTAGTGTTTTGTTGATCATTGTTTGTATGTTTGTCTGTGTAGTGTTTTGCAGATCAATGTTTGTATGTTTGTCTGTGTAGTGTTTGGTAGATCATTTTTGTATGTTTTTCTGTGTAGTGTTTTGTAGATCATTGTTTGTATGTTTTTCTGTGTAGTGTTTGGTAGATCATTGTTTGTATATTTTTCTGTGTAGTGTTTTGTAGATCATTGTTTGTATGTTTGTCTGTGTAGTGTTTGGTAGATCATTGTTTGTATGTTTGTCTGTGTAATGTATTGTAGATCATTGTTTGTATGTTTTTCTGTGTAGTGTTTGGTAGATCATTGTTTGTATGTTTTTCTGTGTAGTGTTTTGTTGATCATTGTTTGTATGTTTGTCTGTGTAGTGTTTTGTAGATCATTGTTTGTATGTTTATCTGAGTACTGTATTGTAGATCATTGTTTGTATGTTTGTCTGTGTAGTGTATTGTAGATCATTGTTTGTATGTTTATCTGAGTACTGTATTGTATATCATTGTTTGTATGTTTGTCTGTGCATTGTTTTGTAGATCATTGTTTGTATGTTTATCTGAGTACTGTATTGTAGATCATTGTTTGTATGTTTGTCTGTGTAGTGTTTTGTAGATCATTGTTTGTATGTTTATCTGAGTACTGTATTGTATATCATTGTTTGTATGTTTGTCTGTGTAGTGTTTGGCAGATCATTGTTTGTATGTTTGTCTGTGTAATGTATTGTAGATCATTGTTTGTATGTTTGTCTTTGTAGTGTATTGTAGATCATTGTGTGTATGTTTGTCTGGGTAGTGTTTGGTAGATCATTGTTTGTATGTTTTTCTGTGTAGTGTTTTGTAGATAATTGTTTGTATGTTTTTCTGTGTAGTGTTTTGTAGATCATTGTTTGTGTGTTTGTCGGTGTAGTGTTAGGTAGATCATTGTTTGTATGTTTTTCTGTGTAGTGTTTTGTAGATCATTGTTTGTATGTTTTTCTTTGTAGTGTTTGGTAGATCATTGTTTGTATGTTTGTCTGTGTAGTGTTTTGTAGATAATTGTTTGTATGTTTGTCTGTGTAGTGTTTTGTAGATCATTGTTTGTATGTTTGTCTGTGTAATGTTTTGTAGATCATTTTTTGTATGTTTGTCTGTTTAGTGTTTGGTAGATCATTGTTTGTATGTTTTTCTGTGTAGTGTTTTGTAGATCATTGTTTGTATGTTTTTCTGTGTAGTGTTTTGTAGATCATTGTTTGTATGTTTTTCTTTGTAGTGTTTGGTAGATCATTGTTTGTATGTTTGTCTGTGTAGTGTTTTGTAGATCATTGTTTGTATGTTTGTCTGTGTAGTGTTTTGTAGATCATTGTTTGTATGTTTTTCTGTTTAGTGTATTGTAGATCATTGTTTGTATGTTTTTCTGTGTAGTGTTTTGTAGATCATTGTTTGTATGTTTGTCTGTGTAGTGTTTTGTAGATCATTGTTTGTATGTTTGTCTGTGTAGTGTTTGGTAGATCATTGTTTGTATGTTTGTCTGTGGAGTGTTTGGTAGATCATTGTTTGTATGTTTGTCTTTGTAGTGTTTTGTAGATTATTGTTTGTATGTTTTTCTGTGTAGTGTTTTGTAGATTATTGTTTGTATGTTTTTCTGTGTAGTGTTTTGTAGATCATTGTTTGTATGTTTGTCTGTATAGTGTTTGGTAGATCGTTGTTTGTATGTTTGTCTGTGTAGTGTTTTGTAGATCATTGTTTGTATGTTTGTCTGTGTAGTGTTTGGTGGATCATTGTTTGTATGTTTGTCTGTGTAGTGTATTGTATATCATTGTTTGTTTGTTTGTCTGTGTAGTGTTTGGTAGATCATTGTTTGTATGTTTTTTCTGTTTAGTGTATTGTAGATCATTGTTTGTATGTTTGTCTGTGTAGTGTTTGGTAGATCATTGTTTGTATGTTTGTCTGTGTAGTGTATTGTAGATCATTGTTTGTATGTTTTTCTGTGTAGAGTTTTGTAGATCATTGTTTGTATGTTTGTCTGTGTAGTGTTTGGTAGATCATTGTTTGTATGTTTGTCTGTGTAATGTATTGTAGATCATTGTTTGTATGTTTTTCTGTGTAGTGTTTGGTAGATCATTGTTTGTATGTTTTTCTGTGTAGTGTTTTGTTGATCATTGTTTGTATGTTTGTCTGTGTAGTGTTTTGTAGATCATTGTTTGTATGTTTATCTGAGTACTGTATTGTAGATCATTGTTTGTATGTTTGTCTGTGTAGTGTATTGTAGATCATTGTTTGTATGTTTATCTGAGTACTGTATTGTATATCATTGTTTGTATGTTTTTCTGTGTAGTGTTTTGTAGATCATTGTTTGTATGTTTATCTGAGTACTGTATTGTAGATCATTGTTTGTATGTTTGTCTGTGTAGTGTTTTGTAGATCATTGTTTGTATGTTTATCTGAGTACTGTATTGTATATCATTGTTTGTATGTTTGTCTGTGTAGTGTTTGGTAGATCATTGTTTGTATGTTTGTCTGTGTAATGTATTGTAGATCATTGTTTGTATGTTTTTCTGTGTAGTGTTTGGTAGATCATTGTTTCTATGTTTGTCTGTGTAGTGTTTTGTAGATCATTGTTTGTATGTTTTTCTGTGTAGTGTTTTGTAGATCATTGTTTGTATGTTTTTCTGTGTAGTGTTTGGTAGATCATTGTTTGTATGTTTTTCTGTGTAGTGTTTTGTAGATCATTGTTTGTATGTTTTTCTGTGTAGTGTTTTGTAGATCATTGTTTGTATGTTTTTCTGTGTAGTGTTTTGTAGATCATTGTTTGTATGTTTGTCTTTCTAGTGTTTTGTAGATCATTGTTTGTATGTTTTTCTGTGTAGTGTTTTGTAGATCATTGTTTGTATGTTTGTCTGTGTAGTGTTTTGTAGATCATTGTTTGTATGTTTGTCTGTGTAGTGTTTGGTAGATCATTGTTTGTATGTTTGTCTGTGTAGTGTTTTGTAGATCATTGTTGGATGTTTGTCTGTGTAGTGTTTTGTAGATCATTGTTTGTATGTTTTTCTGTGTAGTGTTTGGTAGATCATTGTTTGTATGTTTTTCTGTGTAGTGTTTTGTAGATCATTGTTTGTATGTTTTTCTGTGTAGTGTTTGGTAGATCATTGTTTGTATGTTTTTCTGTGTAGTGTTTTGTTGATCATTGTTTGTATGTTTGTCTGTGTAGTGTTTTGCAGATAATTGTTTGTATGTTTGTCTGTGTAGTGTTTGGTAGATCATTTTTGTATGTTTTTCTGTGTAGTGTTTTGTAGATCATTGTTTGTATGTTTTTCTGTGTAGTGTTTGGTAGATCATTGTTTGTATGTTTTTCTGTGTAGTGTTTTGTAGATCATTGTTTGTATGTTTGTCTGTGTAGTGTTTTGTAGATCATTGTTTGTATGTTTTTCTGTGTAGTGTTTGGTAGATCATTGTTTGTATGTTTGTCTGTGTAGTGTTTTGTAGATCATTGTTTGAATGTTTGTCTGTGTAGTGTTTGGTAGATCATTGTTTGTATGTTTTTCTGTGTAGTGTTTTGTAGATCATTGTTTGTATGTTTGTCTGTGTAGTGTTTTGTAGATCATTGTTTGTATGTTTTTCTGTGTAGTGTTTTGTAGATCATTGTTTGTATGTTTTTCTGTGTAGTGTTTGGTAGATCATTGTTTGTATGTTTTTCTGTGTAGTGTTTTGTAGATCATTGTTTGTATGTTTTTCTGTGTAGTGTTTGGTAGATCATTGTTTGTATGTTTGTCTGTGTAGTGTTTTGTTGATCATTGTTTGTATGTTTGTCTGTGTAGTGTTTTGCAGATCAATGTTTGTATGTTTGTCTGTGTAGTGTTTGGTAGATCATTTTTGTATGTTTTTCTGTGTAGTGTTTTGTAGATCATTGTTTGTATGTTTTTCTGTGTAGTGTTTGGTAGATCATTGTTTGTATATTTTTCTGTGTAGTGTTTTGTAGATCATTGTTTGTATGTTTGTCTGTGTAGTGTTTGGTAGATCATTGTTTGTATGTTTGTCTGTGTAATGTATTGTAGATCATTGTTTGTATGTTTTTCTGTGTAGTGTTTGGTAGATCATTGTTTGTATGTTTTTCTGTGTAGTGTTTTGTTGATCATTGTTTGTATGTTTGTCTGTGTAGTGTTTTGTAGATCATTGTTTGTATGTTTATCTGAGTACTGTATTGTAGATCATTGTTTGTATGTTTGTCTGTGTAGTGTATTGTAGATCATTGTTTGTATGTTTATCTGAGTACTGTATTGTATATCATTGTTTGTATGTTTGTCTGTGCATTGTTTTGTAGATCATTGTTTGTATGTTTATCTGAGTACTGTATTGTAGATCATTGTTTGTATGTTTGTCTGTGTAGTGTTTTGTAGATCATTGTTTGTATGTTTATCTGAGTACTGTATTGTATATCATTGTTTGTATGTTTGTCTGTGTAGTGTTTGGCAGATCATTGTTTGTATGTTTGTCTGTGTAATGTATTGTAGATCATTGTTTGTATGTTTTTCTGTGTAGTGTTTGGTAGATCATTGTTTCTATGTTTGTCTGTGTAGTGTTTTGTAGATCATTGTTTGTATGTTTTTCTGTGTAGTGTTTTGTAGATCATTGTTTGTATGTTTTTCTGTGTAGTGTTTGGTAGATCATTGTTTGTATGTTTTTCTGTGTAGTGTTTTGTAGATCATTGTTTGTATGTTTTTCTGTGTAGTGTTTTGTAGATCATTGTTTGTATGTTTTTCTGTGTAGTGTTTTGTAGATCATTGTTTGTATGTTTGTCTTTGTAGTGTTCTGTAGATTATTGTTTGTATGTTTTTCTGTGTAGTGTTTTGTAGATCATTGTTTGTATGTTTTTCTGTGTAGTGTTTTGTAGATCATTGTTTGTATGTTTGTCTGTGTAGTGTTTGGTAGATCATTGTTTGTATGTTTGTCTGTGTAGTGTTTGGTAGATCATTGTTTGTATGTTTGTCTGTGTAGTGTTTTGTAGATCATTGTTTGTATGTTTTTCTGTGTAGTGTTTGGTAGATCATTGTTTGTATGTTTGTCTGTGTAATGTATTGTAGATCATTGTTTGTATGTTTTTATGTGTAGTGTTTTGTAGATCATTGTTTCTATGTTTGTCTGTGTAGTGTTTTGTAGATCATTGTTTGTATGTTTTTTTGTGTAGTGTTTTGTAGATCATTGTTTGTATGTTTTTCTGTGTAATGTTTGGTAGATCATTGTTTGTATGTTTTTCTGTGTAGTGTTTTGTAGATCATTGTTTGTATGTTTTTCTGTGTAGTGTTTTGTAGATCATTGTTTGTATGTTTGTCTGTGTAGTGTTTTGTAGATCATTGTTTGAATGTTTGTCTGTGTAGTGTTTGGTAGATCATTGTTTGTATGTTTTTCTGTGTAGTGTTTTGTAGATCATTGTTTGTATGTTTGTCTGTGTAGTGTTTTGTAGATCATTGTTTGTATGTTTTTCTGTGTAGTGTTTTGTAGATCATTGTTTGTATGTTTTTCTGTGTAGTGTTTTGTAGATCATTGTTTGTATGTTTTTCTGTGTAGTGTTTGGCAGATCATTGTTTGTATGTTTGTCTGTGTAATGTATTGTAGATCATTGTTTGTATGTTTTTCTGTGTAGTGTTTGGTAGATCATTGTTTGTATGTTTTTCTGTGTAGTGTTTTGTAGATCATTGTTTGTATGTTTTTCTGTGTAGTGTTTGGCAGATCATTGTTTGTATGTTTGTCTGTGTAATGTATTGTAGATCATTGTTTGTATGTTTTTCTGTGTAGTGTTTGGTAGATCATTGTTTCTATGTTTGTCTGTGTAGTGTTTTGTAGATCATTGTTTGTATGTTTTTCTGTGTAGTGTTTTGTAGATCATTGTTTGTATGTTTTTCTGTGTAGTGTTTGGTAGATCATTGTTTGTATGTTTTTCTGTGTAGTGTTTTGTAGATCATTGTTTGTATGTTTTTCTGTGTAGTGTTTTGTAGATCATTGTTTGTATGTTTTTCTGTGTAGTGTTTTGTAGATCATTGTTTGTATGTTTGTCTTTCTAGTGTTTTGTAGATCATTGTTTGTATGTTTTTCTGTGTAGTGTTTTGTAGATCATTGTTTGTATGTTTGTCTGTGTAGTGTTTTGTCGATCATTGTTTGTATGTTTGTCTGTGTAGTGTTTGGTAGATCATTGTTTGTATGTTTGTCTGTGTAGTGTTTTGTAGATCATTGTTGGATGTTTGTCTGTGTAGTGTTTTGTAGATCATTGTTTGTATGTTTTTCTGTGTAGTGTTTGGTAGATCATTGTTTGTATGTTTTTCTGTGTAGTGTTTTGTAGATCATTGTTTGTATGTTTTTCTGTGTAGTGTTTGGTAGATCATTGTTTGTATGTTTGTCTGTGTAGTGTTTTGTTGATCATTGTTTGTATGTTTGTCTGTGTAGTGTTTTGCAGATCATTGTTTGTATGTTTGTCTGTGTAGTGTTTGGTAGATCATTTTTGTATGTTTTTCTGTGTAGTGTTTTGTAGATCATTGTTTGTATGTTTTTCTGTGTAGTGTTTGGTAGATCATTGTTTGTATGTTTTTCTGTGTAGTGTTTTGTAGATCATTGTTTGTATGTTTGTCTGTGTAGTGTTTTGTAGATCATTGTTTGTATGTTTTTCTGTGTAGTGTTTGGTAGATCATTGTTTGTATGTTTGTCTGTGTAGTGTTTTGTAGATCATTGTTTGAATGTTTGTCTGTGTAGTGTTTGGTAGATCATTGTTTGTATGTTTTTCTGTGTAGTGTTTTGTAGATCATTGTTTGTATGTTTGTCTGTGTAGTGTTTTGTAGATCATTGTTTGTATGTTTTTCTGTGTAGTGTTTTGTAGATCATTGTTTGTATGTTTTTCTGTGTAGTTTTTGGTAGATCATTGTTTGTATGTTTTTCTGTGTAGTGTTTTGTAGATCATTGTTTGTATGTTTTTCTGTGTAGTGTTTGGTAGATCATTGTTTGTATGTTTGTCTGTGTAGTGTTTTGTTGATCATTGTTTGTATGTTTGTCTGTGTAGTGTTTTGCAGATCATTGTTTGTATGTTTGTCTGTGTAGTGTTTGGTAGATCATTTTTGTATGTTTTTCTGTGTAGTGTTTTGTAGATCATTGTTTGTATGTTTTTCTGTGTAGTGTTTGGTAGATCATTGTTTGTATATTTTTCTGTGTAGTGTTTTGTAGATCATTGTTTGTATGTTTGTCTGTGTAGTGTTTGGTAGATCATTGTTTGTATGTTTTTCTGTGTAGTGTTTTGTAGATCATTGTTTGTATGTTTGTCTGTGTAGTGTTTTGTAGATCATTGTTTGTATGTTTTTCTGTGTAGTGTTTTGTAGATCATTGTTTGTATGTTTGTCTGTGTAGTGTTTTGTAGATCATTGTTTGTATGTTTTTCTGTGTAGTGTTTTGTAGATCATTGTTTGTATGTTTTTCTGTGTAGTGTTTTGTAGATCATTGTTTGTATGTTTTTCTGTGTAGTGTTTTGTAGATCATTGTTTGTATGTTTGTCTTTGTAGTGTTTTGTAGATTATTGTTTGTATGTTTTTCTGTGTAGTGTTTTGTAGATCATTGTTTGTATGTTTTTCTGTGTAGTGTTTTGTAGATCATTGTTTGTATGTTTGTCTGTGTAGTGTTTGGTAGATCATTGTTTGTATGTTTGTCTGTGTAGTGTTTGGTAGATCATTGTTTGTATGTTTGTCTGTGTAGTGTTTTGTAGATCATTGTTTGTATGTTTTTCTGTGTAGTGTTTGGTAGATCATTGTTTGTATGTTTGTCTGTGTAATGTATTGTAGATCATTGTTTGTATGTTTTTATGTGTAGTGTTTTGTAGATCATTGTTTCTATGTTTGTCTGTGTAGTGTTTTGTAGATCATTGTTTGTATGTTTTTTTGTGTAGTGTTTTGTAGATCATTGTTTGTATGTTTTTCTGTGTAGTGTTTGGTAGATCATTGTTTGTATGTTTTTCTGTGTAGTGTTTTGTAGATCATTGTTTGTATGTTTTTCTGTGTAGTGTTTTGTAGATCATTGTTTGTATGTTTGTCTGTGTAGTGTTTTGTAGATCATTGTTTGAATGTTTGTCTGTGTAGTGTTTGGTAGATCATTGTTTGTATGTTTTTCTGTGTAGTGTTTTGTAGATCATTGTTTGTATGTTTGTCTGTGTAGTGTTTTGTAGATCATTGTTTGTATGTTTTTCTGTGTAGTGTTTTGTAGATCATTGTTTGTATGTTTTTCTGTGTAGTGTTTGGTAGATCATTGTATGTATGTTTTTCTGTGTAGTGTTTTGTAGATCATTGTTTGTATGTTTTTCTGTGTAGTGTTTGGTAGATCATTGTTTGTATGTTTGTCTGTGTAGTGTTTTGTTGATCATTGTTTGTATGTTTGTCTGTGTAGTGTTTTGCAGATCATTGTTTGTATGTTTGTCTGTGTAGTGTTTGGTAGATCATTTTTGTATGTTTTTCTGTGTAGTGTTTTGTAGATCATTGTTTGTATGTTTTTCTGTGTAGTGTTTGGTAGATCATTGTTTGTATGTTTTTCTGTGTAGTGTTTTGTAGATCATTGTTTGTATGTTTGTCTGTGTAGTGTTTTGTAGATCATTGTTTGTATGTTTTTCTGTGTAGTGTTTGGTAGATCATTGTTTGTATGTTTGTCTGTGTAGTGTTTTGTAGATCATTGTTTGAATGTTTGTCTGTGTAGTGTTTGGTAGATCATTGTTTGTATGTTTTTCTGTGTAGTGTTTTGTAGATCATTGTTTGTATGTTTGTCTGTGTAGTGTTTTGTAGATCATTGTTTGTATGTTTTTCTGTGTAGTGTTTTGTAGATCATTGTTTGTATGTTTTTCTGTGTAGTGTTTGGTAGATCATTGTTTGTATGTTTTTCTGTGTAGTGTTTTGTAGATCATTGTTTGTATGTTTTTCTGTGTAGTGTTTGGTAGATCAATGTTTGTATGTTTGTCTGTGTAGTGTTTTGTTGATCATTGTTTGTATGTTTGTCTGTGTAGTGTTTTGCAGATCATTGTTTGTATGTTTGTCTGTGTAGTGTTTGGTAGATCATTTTTGTATGTTTTTCTGTGTAGTGTTTTGTAGATCATTGTTTGTATGTTTTTCTGTGTAGTGTTTGGTAGATCATTGTTTGTATGTTTTTCTGTGTAGTGTTTTGTAGATCATTGTTTGAATGTTTGTCTGTGTAGTGTTTGGTAGATCATTGTTTGTATGTTTTTCTGTGTAGTGTTTTGTAGATCATTGTTTGAATGTTTTTCTGTGTAGTGTTTGGTAGATCATTGTTTGTATGTTTTTCTGTGTAGTGTTTTGTAGATCATTGTTTGTATGTTTGTCTGTGTAGTGTTTTGTAGATCATTGTTTGTATATTTTTCTGTGTAGTGTTTTGTAGATCATTGTTTGTATGTTTTTCTGTGTAGTGTTTGGTAGATCATTGTTTGTATGTTTGTCTGTGTAGTGTTTTGTAGATCATTGTTTGTATGTTTGTCTGTAGTGTTTTGTAGATCATTGTTTGTATGTTTGTCTGTGTAGTGTTTGGTAGATCATTGTTTGTATGTTTTTCTGTGTAGTGTTTTGTAGATTATTGTTTGTATGTTTTTCTGTGTAGTGTTTTGTAGATCATTGTTTGTATGTTTGTCTGTATAGTGTTTGGTAGATCGTTGTTTGTATGTTTGTCTGTGTAGTGTTTTGTAGATCATTGTTTGTATGTTTGTCTGTGTAGTGTTTGGTGGATCATTGTTTGTATGTTTGTCTGTGTAGTGTTTTGTAGATCATTGTTTGTATGTTTGTCTGTGTAGTGTTTTGTAGATCATTGTTTGTATGTTTGTCTGTGTAGTGTTTGGTGGATCATTGTTTGTATGTTTGTCTGTGTAGTGTATTGTATATCATTGTTTGTTTGTTTGTCTGTGTAGTGTTTGGTAGATCATTGTTTGTATGTTTTTTCTGTTTAGTGTATTGTAGATCATTGTTTGTATGTTTGTCTGTGTAGTGTTTGGTAGATCATTGTTTGTATGTTTGTCTGTGTAGTGTATTGTAGATCATTGTTTGTATGTTTTTCTGTGTAGAGTTTTGTAGATCATTGTTTGTATGTTTGTCTGTGTAGTGTTTGGTAGATCATTGTTTGTATGTTTGTCTGTGTAATGTATTGTAGATCATTGTTTGTATGTTTTTCTGTGTAGTGTTTGGTAGATCATTGTTTGTATGTTTTTCTGTGTAGTGTTTTGTTGATCATTGTTTGTATGTTTGTCTGTGTAGTGTTTTGTAGATCATTGTTTGTATGTTTATCTCAGTACTGTATTGTAGATCATTGTTTGTATGTTTGTCTGTGTAGTGTATTGTAGATCATTGTTTGTATGTTTATCTGAGTACTGTATTGTATATCATTGTTTGTATGTTTGTCTGTGTAGTGTTTTGTAGATCATTGTTTGTATGTTTATCTGAGTACTGTATTGTAGATCATTGTTTGTATGTTTGTCTGTGTAGTGTTTTGTAGATCATTGTTTGTATGTTTATCTGAGTACTGTATTGTATATCATTGTTTGTATGTTTGTCTGTGTAGTGTTTGGTAGATCATTGTTTGTATGTTTGTCTGTGTAATGTATTGTAGATCATTGTTTGTATGTTTTTCTGTGTAGTGTTTGGTAGATCATTGTTTCTATGTTTGTCTGTGTAGTGTTTTGTAGATCATTGTTTGTATGTTTTTCTGTGTAGTGTTTTGTAGATCATTGTTTGTATGTTTTTCTGTGTAGTGTTTGGTAGATCATTGTTTGTATGTTTTTCTGTGTAGTGTTTTGTAGATCATTGTTTGTATGTTTTTCTGTGTAGTGTTTTGTAGATCATTGTTTGTATGTTTTTCTGTGTAGTGTTTTGTAGATCATTGTTTGTATGTTTGTCTTTCTAGTGTTTTGTAGATCATTGTTTGTATGTTTTTCTGTGTAGTGTTTTGTAGATCATTGTTTGTATGTTTGTCTGTGTAGTGTTTTGTAGATCATTGTTTGTATGTTTGTCTGTGTAGTGTTTGGTAGATCATTGTTTGTATGTTTGTCTGTGTAGTGTTTTGTAGATCATTGTTGGATGTTTGTCTGTGTAGTGTTTTGTAGATCATTGTTTGTATGTTTTTCTGTGTAGTGTTTGGTAGATCATTGTTTGTATGTTTTTCTGTGTAGTGTTTTGTAGATCATTGTTTGTATGTTTTTCTGTGTAGTGTTTGGTAGATCATTGTTTGTATGTTTTTCTGTGTAGTGTTTTGTTGATCATTGTTTGTATGTTTGTCTGTGTAGTGTTTTGCAGATCATTGTTTGTATGTTTGTCTGTGTAGTGTTTGGTAGATCATTTTTGTATGTTTTTCTGTGTAGTGTTTTGTAGATCATTGTTTGTATGTTTTTCTGTGTAGTGTTTGGTAGATCATTGTTTGTATGTTTTTCTGTGTAGTGTTTTGTAGATCATTGTTTGTATGTTTGTCTGTGTAGTGTTTTGTAGATCATTGTTTGTATGTTTTTCTGTGTAGTGTTTGGTAGATCATTGTTTGTATGTTTGTCTGTGTAGTGTTTTGTAGATCATTGTTTGAATGTTTGTCTGTGTAGTGTTTGGTAGATCATTGTTTGTATGTTTTTCTGTGTAGTGTTTTGTAGATCATTGTTTGTATGTTTTTCTGTGTAGTGTTTTGTAGATCATTGTTTGTATGTTTTTCTGTGTAGTGTTTTGTAGATCATTGTTTGTATGTTTTTCTGTGTAGTGTTTTGTAGATCATTGTTTGTATGTTTGTCTTTCTAGTGTTTTGTAGATCATTGTTTGTATGTTTTTCTGTGTAGTGTTTTGTAGATCATTGTTTGTATGTTTGTCTGTGTAGTGTTTTGTAGATCATTGTTTGTATGTTTGTCTGTGTAGTGTTTGGTAGATCATTGTTTGTATGTTTGTCTGTGTAGTGTTTTGTAGATCATTGTTGGATGTTTGTCTGTGTAGTGTTTTGTAGATCATTGTTTGTATGTTTTTCTGTGTAGTGTTTGGTAGATCATTGTTTGTATGTTTTTCTGTGTAGTGTTTTGTAGATCATTGTTTGTATGTTTTTCTGTGTAGTGTTTGGTAGATCATTGTTTGTATGTTTTTCTGTGTAGTGTTTTGTTGATCATTGTTTGTATGTTTGTCTGTGTAGTGTTTTGCAGATCATTGTTTGTATGTTTGTCTGTGTAGTGTTTGGTAGATCATTTTTGTATGTTTTTCTGTGTAGTGTTTTGTAGATCATTGTTTGTATGTTTTTCTGTGTAGTGTTTGGTAGATCATTGCTTGTATGTTTTTCTGTGTAGTGTTTTGTAGATCATTGTTTGTATGTTTGTCTGTGTAGTGTTTTGTAGATCATTGTTTGTATGTTTGTCTGTGTAGTGTTTTGTAGATCATTGTTTGAATGTTTGTCTGTGTAGTGTTTGGTAGATCATTGTTTGTATGTTTTTCTGTGTAGTGTTTTGTAGATCATTGTTTGTATGTTTGTCTGTGTAGTGTTTTGTAGATCATTGTTTGTATGTTTTTCTGTGTAGTGTTTTGTAGATCATTGTTTGTATGTTTTTCTGTGTAGTGTTTGGTAGATCATTGTTTGTATGTTTTTCTGTGTAGTGTTTTGTAGATCATTGTTTGTATGTTTTTCTGTGTAGTGTTTGGTAGATCATTGTTTGTATGTTTGTCTGTGTAGTGTTTTGTTGATCATTGTTTGTATGTTTGTCTGTGTAGTGTTTTGCAGATCAATGTTTGTATGTTTGTCTGTGTAGTGTTTGGTAGATCATTTTTGTATGTTTTTCTGTTTAGTGTTTTGTAGATCATTGTTTGTATGTTTTTCTGTGTAGTGTTTGGTAGATCATTGTTTGTATATTTTTCTGTGTAGTGTTTTGTAGATCATTGTTTGTATGTTTGTCTGTGTAGTGTTTGGTAGATCATTGTTTGTATGTTTGTCTGTGTAATGTATTGTAGATCATTGTTTGTATGTTTTTCTGTGTAGTGTTTGGTAGATCATTGTTTGTATGTTTTTCTGTGTAGTGTTTTGTTGATCATTGTTTGTATGTTTGTCTGTGTAGTGTTTTGTAGATCATTGTTTGTATGTTTATCTGAGTACTGTATTGTAGATCATTGTTTGTATGTTTGTCTGTGTAGTGTATTGTAGATCATTGTTTGTATGTTTATCTGAGTACTGTATTGTATATCATTGTTTGTATGTTTGTCTGTGTAGTGTTTTGTAGATCATTGTTTGTATGTTTATCTGAGTACTGTATTGTAGATCATTGTTTGTATGTTTTTCTGTGTAGTGTTTTGTAGATCATTGTTTGTATGTTTTTCTGTGTAGTGTTTGGTAGATCATTGTTTGTATGTTTGTCTGTGTAGTGTTTTGTTGATCATTGTTTGTATGTTTGTCTGTGTAGTGTTTTGCAGATCATTGTTTGTATGTTTGTCTGTGTAGTGTTTGGTAGATCATTTTTGTATGTTTTTCTGTGTAGTGTTTTGTAGATCATTGTTTGAATGTTTGTCTGTGTAGTGTTTGGTAGATCATTGTTTGTATGTTTTTCTGTGTAGTGTTTTGTAGATCATTGTTTGAATGTTTTTCTGTGTAGTGTTTGGTAGATCATTGTTTGTATGTTTTTCTGTGTAGTGTTTTGTAGATCATTGTTTGTATGTTTGTCTGTGTAGTGTTTTGTAGATCATTGTTTGTATGTTTTTCTGTGTAGTGTTTTGTAGATCATTGTTTGTATGTTTTTCTGTGTAGTGTTTGGTAGATCATTGTTTGTATGTTTGTCTGTGTAGTGTTTTGTAGATCATTGTTTGTATGTTTGTCTGTAGTGTTTTGTAGATCATTGTTTGTATGTTTGTCTGTGTAGTGTTTGGTAGATCATTGTTTGTATGTTTTTCTGTGTAGTGTTTTGTAGATTATTGTTTGTATGTTTTTCTGTGTAGTGTTTTGTAGATCATTGTTTGTATGTTTGTCTGTATAGTGTTTGGTAGATCGTTGTTTGTATGTTTGTCTGTGTAGTGTTTTGTAGATCATTGTTTGTATGTTTGTCTGTGTAGTGTTTGGTGGATCATTGTTTGTATGTTTGTCTGTGTAGTGTATTGTATATCATTGTTTGTTTGTTTGTCTGTGTAGTGTTTGGTAGATCATTGTTTGTATGTTTTTTCTGTTTAGTGTATTGTAGATCATTGTTTGTATGTTTGTCTGTGTAGTGTTTGGTAGATCATTGTTTGTATGTTTGTCTGTGTAGTGTATTGTAGATCATTGTTTGTATGTTTTTCTGTGTAGAGTTTTGTAGATCATTGTTTGTATGTTTGTCTGTGTAGTGTTTGGTAGATCATTGTTTGTATGTTTGTCTGTGTAATGTATTGTAGATCATTGTTTGTATGTTTTTCTGTGTAGTGTTTGGTAGATCATTGTTTGTATGTTTTTCTGTGTAGTGTTTTGTTGATCATTGTTTGTATGTTTGTCTGTGTAGTGTTTTGTAGATCATTGTTTGTATGTTTATCTGAGTACTGTATTGTAGATCATTGTTTGTATGTTTGTCTGTGTAGTGTATTGTAGATCATTGTTTGTATGTTTATCTGAGTACTGTATTGTATATCATTGTTTGTATGTTTGTCTGTGTAGTGTTTTGTAGATCATTGTTTGTATGTTTATCTGAGTACTGTATTGTAGATCATTGTTTGTATGTTTGTCTGTGTAGTGTTTTGTAGATCATTGTTTGTATGTTTATTTGAGTACTGTATTGTATATCATTGTTTGTATGTTTGTCTGTGTAGTGTTTGGTAGATCATTGTTTGTATGTTTGTCTGTGTAATGTATTGTAGATCATTGTTTGTATGTTTTTCTGTGTAGTGTTTGGTAGATCATTGTTTCTATGTTTGTCTGTGTAGTGTTTTGTAGATCATTGTTTGTATGTTTTTCTGTGTAGTGTTTTGTAGATCATTGTTTGTATGTTTTTCTGTGTAGTGTTTGGTAGATCATTGTTTGTATGTTTTTCTGTGTAGTGTTTTGTAGATCATTGTTTGTATGTTTTTCTGTGTAGTGTTTTGTAGATCATTGTTTGTATGTTTTTCTGTGTAGTGTTTTGTAGATCATTGTTTGTATGTTTGTCTTTCTAGTGTTTTGTAGATCATTGTTTGTATGTTTTTCTGTGTAGTGTTTTGTAGATCATTGTTTGTATGTTTGTCTGTGTAGTGTTTTGTAGATCATTGTTTGTATGTTTGTCTGTGTAGTGTTTGGTAGATCATTGTTTGTATGTTTGTCTGTGTAGTGTTTTGTAGATCATTGTTGGATGTTTGTCTGTGTAGTGTTTTGTAGATCATTGTTTGTATGTTTTTCTGTGTAGTGTTTGGTAGATCATTGTTTGTATGTTTTTCTGTGTAGTGTTTTGTAGATCATTGTTTGTATGTTTTTCTGTGTAGTGTTTGGTAGATCATTGTTTGTATGTTTTTCTGTGTAGTGTTTTGTTGATCATTGTTTGTATGTTTGTCTGTGTAGTGTTTTGCAGATCATTGTTTGTATGTTTGTCTGTGTAGTGTTTGGTAGATCATTTTTGTATGTTTTTCTGTGTAGTGTTTTGTAGATCATTGTTTGTATGTTTTTCTGTGTAGTGTTTGGTAGATCATTGTTTGTATGTTTTTCTGTGTAGTGTTTTGTAGATCATTGTTTGTATGTTTGTCTGTGTAGTGTTTTGTAGATCATTGTTTGTATGTTTTTCTGTGTAGTGTTTGGTAGATCATTGTTTGTATGTTTGTCTGTGTAGTGTTTTGTAGATCATTGTTTGAATGTTTGTCTGTGTAGTGTTTGGTAGATCATTGTTTGTATGTTTTTCTGTGTAGTGTTTTGTAGATCATTGTTTGTATGTTTTTCTGTGTAGTGTTTTGTAGATCATTGTTTGTATGTTTTTCTGTGTAGTGTTTTGTAGATCATTGTTTGTATGTTTTTCTGTGTAGTGTTTTGTAGATCATTGTTTGTATGTTTGTCTTTCTAGTGTTTTGTAGATCATTGTTTGTATGTTTTTCTGTGTAGTGTTTTGTAGATCATTGTTTGTATGTTTGTCTGTGTAGTGTTTTGTAGATCATTGTTTGTATGTTTGTCTGTGTAGTGTTTGGTAGATCATTGTTTGTATGTTTGTCTGTGTAGTGTTTTGTAGATCATTGTTGGATGTTTGTCTGTGTAGTGTTTTGTAGATCATTGTTTGTATGTTTTTCTGTGTAGTGTTTGGTAGATCATTGTTTGTATGTTTTTCTGTGTAGTGTTTTGTAGATCATTGTTTGTATGTTTTTCTGTGTAGTGTTTGGTAGATCATTGTTTGTATGTTTTTCTGTGTAGTGTTTTGTTGATCATTGTTTGTATGTTTGTCTGTGTAGTGTTTTGCAGATCATTGTTTGTATGTTTGTCTGTGTAGTGTTTGGTAGATCATTTTTGTATGTTTTTCTGTGTAGTGTTTTGTAGATCATTGTTTGTATGTTTTTCTGTGTAGTGTTTGGTAGATCATTGTTTGTATGTTTTTCTGTGTAGTGTTTTGTAGATCATTGTTTGTATGTTTGTCTGTGTAGTGTTTTGTAGATCATTGTTTGTATGTTTTTCTGTGTAGTGTTTGGTAGATCATTGTTTGTATGTTTGTCTGTGTAGTGTTTTGTAGATCATTGTTTGAATGTTTGTCTGTGTAGTGTTTGGTAGATCATTGTTTGTATGTTTTTCTGTGTAGTGTTTTGTAGATCATTGTTTGTATGTTTGTCTGTGTAGTGTTTTGTAGATCATTGTTTGTATGTTTTTCTGTGTAGTGTTTTGTAGATCATTGTTTGTATGTTTTTCTGTGTAGTGTTTGGTAGATCATTGTTTGTATGTTTTTCTGTGTAGTGTTTTGTAGATCATTGTTTGTATGTTTTTCTGTGTAGTGTTTGGTAGATCATTGTTTGTATGTTTGTCTGTGTAGTGTTTTGTTGATCATTGTTTGTATGTTTGTCTGTGTAGTGTTTTGCAGATCAATGTTTGTATGTTTGTCTGTGTAGTGTTTGGTAGATCATTTTTGTATGTTTTTCTGTGTAGTGTTTTGTAGATCATTGTTTGTATGTTTTTCTGTGTAGTGTTTGGTAGATCATTGTTTGTATATTTTTCTGTGTAGTGTTTTGTAGATCATTGTTTGTATGTTTGTCTGTGTAGTGTTTGGTAGATCATTGTTTGTATGTTTGTCTGTGTAATGTATTGTAGATCATTGTTTGTATGTTTTTCTGTGTAGTGTTTGGTAGATCATTGTTTGTATGTTTTTCTGTGTAGTGTTTTGTTGATCATTGTTTGTATGTTTGTCTGTGTAGTGTTTTGTAGATCATTGTTTGTATGTTTATCTGAGTACTGTATTGTAGATCATTGTTTGTATGTTTGTCTGTGTAGTGTATTGTAGATCATTGTTTGTATGTTTATCTGAGTACTGTATTGTATATCATTGTTTGTATGTTTGTCTGTGTAGTGTTTTGTAGATCATTGTTTGTATGTTTATCTGAGTACTGTATTGTAGATCATTGTTTGTATGTTTTTCTGTGTAGTGTTTTGTAGATCATTGTTTGTATGTTTTTCTGTGTAGTGTTTGGTAGATCATTGTTTGTATGTTTGTCTGTGTAGTGTTTTGTTGATCATTGTTTGTATGTTTGTCTGTGTAGTGTTTTGCAGATCATTGTTTGTATGTTTGTCTGTGTAGTGTTTGGTAGATCATTTTTGTATGTTTTTCTGTGTAGTGTTTTGTAGATCATTGTTTGTATGTTTTTCTGTGTAGTGTTTGGTAGATCATTGTTTGTATGTTTTTCTGTGTAGTGTTTTGTAGATCATTGTTTGAATGTTTGTCTGTGTAGTGTTTGGTAGATCATTGTTTGTATGTTTTTCTGTGTAGTGTTTTGTAGATCATTGTTTGAATGTTTTTCTGTGTAGTGTTTGGTAGATCATTGTTTGTATGTTTTTCTGTGTAGTGTTTTGTAGATCATTGTTTGTATGTTTGTCTGTGTAGTGTTTTGTAGATCATTGTTTGTATGTTTTTCTGTGTAGTGTTTTGTAGATCATTGTTTGTATGTTTTTCTGTGTAGTGTTTGGTAGATCATTGTTTGTATGTTTGTCTGTGTAGTGTTTTGTAGATCATTGTTTGTATGTTTGTCTGTAGTGTTTTGTAGATCATTGTTTGTATGTTTGTCTGTGTAGTGTTTGGTAGATCATTGTTTGTATGTTTTTCTGTGTAGTGTTTTGTAGATTATTGTTTGTATGTTTTTCTGTGTAGTGTTTTGTAGATCATTGTTTGTATGTTTGTCTGTATAGTGTTTGGTAGATCGTTGTTTGTATGTTTGTCTGTGTAGTGTTTTGTAGATCATTGTTTGTATGTTTGTCTGTGTAGTGTTTGGTGGATCATTGTTTGTATGTTTGTCTGTGTAGTGTATTGTATATCATTGTTTGTTTGTTTGTCTGTGTAGTGTTTGGTAGATCATTGTTTGTATGTTTTTTCTGTTTAGTGTATTGTAGATCATTGTTTGTATGTTTGTCTGTGTAGTGTTTGGTAGATCATTGTTTGTATGTTTGTCTGTGTAGTGTATTGTAGATCATTGTTTGTATGTTTTTCTGTGTAGAGTTTTGTAGATCATTGTTTGTATGTTTGTCTGTGTAGTGTTTGGTAGATCATTGTTTGTATGTTTGTCTGTGTAATGTATTGTAGATCATTGTTTGTATGTTTTTCTGTGTAGTGTTTGGTAGATCATTGTTTGTATGTTTTTCTGTGTAGTGTTTTGTAGATCATTGTTTGTATGTTTTTCTGTGTAGTGTTTGGTAGATCATTGTTTGTATGTTTTTCTGTGTAGTGTTTTGTTGATCATTGTTTGTATGTTTGTCTGTGTAGTGTTTTGCAGATCATTGTTTGTATGTTTGTCTGTGTAGTGTTTGGTAGATCATTTTTGTATGTTTTTCTGTGTAGTGTTTTGTAGATCATTGTTTGTATGTTTTTCTGTGTAGTGTTTGGTAGATCATTGTTTGTATGTTTTTCTGTGTAGTGTTTTGTTGATCATTGTTTGTATGTTTGTCTGTGTAGTGTTTTGTAGATCATTGTTTGTATGTTTTTCTGTGTAGTGTTTGGTAGATCATTGTTTGTATGTTTGTCTGTGTAGTGTTTTGTAGATCATTGTTTGAATGTTTGTCTGTGTAGTGTTTGGTAGATCATTGTTTGTATGTTTTTCTGTGTAGTGTTTTGTAGATCATTGTTTGTATGTTTGTCTGTGTAGTGTTTTGTAGATCATTGTTTGTATGTTTTTCTGTGTAGTGTTTTGTAGATCATTGTTTGTATGTTTTTCTGTGTAGTGTTTGGTAGATCATTGTTTGTATGTTTTTCTGTGTAGTGTTTTGTAGATCATTGTTTGTATGTTTTTCTGTGTAGTGTTTGGTAGATCATTGTTTGTATGTTTGTCTGTGTAGTGTTTTGTTGATCATTGTTTGTATGTTTGTCTGTGTAGTGTTTTGCAGATCAATGTTTGTATGTTTGTCTGTGTAGTGTTTGGTAGATCATTTTTGTATGTTTTTCTGTGTAGTGTTTTGTAGATCATTGTTTGTATGTTTTTCTGTGTAGTGTTTGGTAGATCATTGTTTGTATATTTTTCTGTGTAGTGTTTTGTAGATCATTGTTTGTATGTTTGTCTGTGTAGTGTTTGGTAGATCATTGTTTGTATGTTTGTCTGTGTAATGTATTGTAGATCATTGTTTGTATGTTTTTCTGTGTAGTGTTTGGTAGATCATTGTTTGTATGTTTTTCTGTGTAGTGTTTTGTTGATCATTGTTTGTATGTTTGTCTGTGTAGTGTTTTGTAGATCATTGTTTGTATGTTTATCTGAGTACTGTATTGTAGATCATTGTTTGTATGTTTGTCTGTGTAGTGTATTGTAGATCATTGTTTGTATGTTTATCTGAGTACTGTATTGTATATCATTGTTTGTATGTTTGTCTGTGTAGTGTTTTGTAGATCATTGTTTGTATGTTTATCTGAGTACTGTATTGTAGATCATTGTTTGTATGTTTTTCTGTGTAGTGTTTTGTAGATCATTGTTTGTATGTTTTTCTGTGTAGTGTTTGGTAGATCATTGTTTGTATGTTTGTCTGTGTAGTGTTTTGTTGATCATTGTTTGTATGTTTGTCTGTGTAGTGTTTTGCAGATCATTGTTTGTATGTTTGTCTGTGTAGTGTTTGGTAGATCATTTTTGTATGTTTTTCTGTGTAGTGTTTTGTAGATCATTGTTTGTATGTTTTTCTGTGTAGTGTTTGGTAGATCATTGTTTGTATGTTTTTCTGTGTAGTGTTTTGTAGATCATTGTTTGAATGTTTGTCTGTGTAGTGTTTGGTAGATCATTGTTTGTATGTTTTTCTGTGTAGTGTTTTGTAGATCATTGTTTGAATGTTTTTCTGTGTAGTGTTTGGTAGATCATTGTTTGTATGTTTTTCTGTGTAGTGTTTTGTAGATCATTGTTTGTATGTTTGTCTGTGTAGTGTTTTGTAGATCATTGTTTGTATGTTTTTCTGTGTAGTGTTTTGTAGATCATTGTTTGTATGTTTTTCTGTGTAGTGTTTGGTAGATCATTGTTTGTATGTTTGTCTGTGTAGTGTTTTGTAGATCATTGTTTGTATGTTTGTCTGTAGTGTTTTGTAGATCATTGTTTGTATGTTTGTCTGTGTAGTGTTTGGTAGATCATTGTTTGTATGTTTTTCTGTGTAGTGTTTTGTAGATTATTGTTTGTATGTTTTTCTGTGTAGTGTTTTGTAGATCATTGTTTGTATGTTTGTCTGTATAGTGTTTGGTAGATCGTTGTTTGTATGTTTGTCTGTGTAGTGTTTTGTAGATCATTGTTTGTATGTTTGTCTGTGTAGTGTTTGGTGGATCATTGTTTGTATGTTTGTCTGTGTAGTGTATTGTATATCATTGTTTGTTTGTTTGTCTGTGTAGTGTTTGGTAGATCATTGTTTGTATGTTTTTTCTGTTTAGTGTATTGTAGATCATTGTTTGTATGTTTGTCTGTGTAGTGTTTGGTAGATCATTGTTTGTATGTTTGTCTGTGTAGTGTATTGTAGATCATTGTTTGTATGTTTTTCTGTGTAGAGTTTTGTAGATCATTGTTTGTATGTTTGTCTGTGTAGTGTTTGGTAGATCATTGTTTGTATGTTTGTCTGTGTAATGTATTGTAGATCATTGTTTGTATGTTTTTCTGTGTAGTGTTTGGTAGATCATTGTTTGTATGTTTTTCTGTGTAGTGTTTTGTTGATCATTGTTTGTATGTTTGTCTGTGTAGTGTTTTGTAGATCATTGTTTGTATGTTTATCTGAGTACTGTATTGTAGATCATTGTTTGTATGTTTGTCTGTGTAGTGTATTGTAGATCATTGTTTGTATGTTTATCTGAGTACTGTATTGTATATCATTGTTTGTATGTTTGTCTGTGTAGTGTTTTGTAGATCATTGTTTGTATGTTTATCTGAGTACTGTATTGTAGATCATTGTTTGTATGTTTTTCTGTGTAGTGTTTTGTAGATCATTGTTTGTATGTTTTTCTGTGTAGTGTTTGGTAGATCATTGTTTGTATGTTTGTCTGTGTAGTGTTTTGTTGATCATTGTTTGTATGTTTGTCTGTGTAGTGTTTTGCAGATCATTGTTTGTATGTTTGTCTGTGTAGTGTTTGGTAGATCATTTTTGTATGTTTTTCTGTGTAGTGTTTTGTAGATCATTGTTTGTATGTTTTTCTGTGTAGTGTTTGGTAGATCATTGTTTGTATGTTTTTCTGTGTAGTGTTTTGTAGATCATTGTTTGAATGTTTGTCTGTGTAGTGTTTGGTAGATCATTGTTTGTATGTTTTTCTGTGTAGTGTTTTGTAGATCATTGTTTGAATGTTTTTCTGTGTAGTGTTTGGTAGATCATTGTTTGTATGTTTTTCTGTGTAGTGTTTTGTAGATCATTGTTTGTATGTTTGTCTGTGTAGTGTTTTGTAGATCATTGTTTGTATGTTTTTCTGTGTAGTGTTTTGTAGATCATTGTTTGTATGTTTTTCTGTGTAGTGTTTGGTAGATCATTGTTTGTATGTTTGTCTGTGTAGTGTTTTGTAGATCATTGTTTGTATGTTTGTCTGTAGTGTTTTGTAGATCATTGTTTGTATGTTTGTCTGTGTAGTGTTTGGTAGATCATTGTTTGTATGTTTTTCTGTGTAGTGTTTTGTAGATTATTGTTTGTATGTTTTTCTGTGTAGTGTTTTGTAGATCATTGTTTGTATGTTTGTCTGTATAGTGTTTGGTAGATCGTTGTTTGTATGTTTGTCTGTGTAGTGTTTTGTAGATCATTGTTTGTATGTTTGTCTGTGTAGTGTTTGGTGGATCATTGTTTGTATGTTTGTCTGTGTAGTGTATTGTATATCATTGTTTGTTTGTTTGTCTGTGTAGTGTTTGGTAGATCATTGTTTGTATGTTTTTTCTGTTTAGTGTATTGTAGATCATTGTTTGTATGTTTGTCTGTGTAGTGTTTGGTAGATCATTGTTTGTATGTTTGTCTGTGTAGTGTATTGTAGATCATTGTTTGTATGTTTTTCTGTGTAGAGTTTTGTAGATCATTGTTTGTATGTTTGTCTGTGTAGTGTTTGGTAGATCATTGTTTGTATGTTTGTCTGTGTAATGTATTGTAGATCATTGTTTGTATGTTTTTCTGTGTAGTGTTTGGTAGATCATTGTTTGTATGTTTTTCTGTGTAGTGTTTTGTTGATCATTGTTTGTATGTTTGTCTGTGTAGTGTTTTGTAGATCATTGTTTGTATGTTTATCTGAGTACTGTATTGTAGATCATTGTTTGTATGTTTGTCTGTGTAGTGTATTGTAGATCATTGTTTGTATGTTTATCTGAGTACTGTATTGTATATCATTGTTTGTATGTTTGTCTGTGTAGTGTTTTGTAGATCATTGTTTGTATGTTTATCTGAGTACTGTATTGTAGATCATTGTTTGTATGTTTGTCTGTGTAGTGTTTTGTAGATCATTGTTTGTATGTTTATCTGAGTACTGTATTGTATATCATTGTTTGTATGTTTGTCTGTGTAGTGTTTGGTAGATCATTGTTTGTATGTTTGTCTGTGTAATGTATTGTAGATCATTGTTTGTATGTTTTTCTGTGTAGTGTTTGGTAGATCATTGTTTCTATGTTTGTCTGTGTAGTGTTTTGTAGATCATTGTTTGTATGTTTTTCTGTGTAGTGTTTTGTAGATCATTGTTTGTATGTTTTTCTGTGTAGTGTTTGGTAGATCATTGTTTGTATGTTTTTCTGTGTAGTGTTTTGTAGATCATTGTTTGTATGTTTTTCTGTGTAGTGTTTTGTAGATCATTGTTTGTATGTTTTTCTGTGTAGTGTTTTGTAGATCATTGTTTGTATGTTTGTCTTTCTAGTGTTTTGTAGATCATTGTTTGTATGTTTTTCTGTGTAGTGTTTTGTAGATCATTGTTTGTATGTTTGTCTGTGTAGTGTTTTGTAGATCATTGTTTGTATGTTTGTCTGTGTAGTGTTTGGTAGATCATTGTTTGTATGTTTGTCTGTGTAGTGTTTTGTAGATCATTGTTGGATGTTTGTCTGTGTAGTGTTTTGTAGATCATTGTTTGTATGTTTTTCTGTGTAGTGTTTGGTAGATCATTGTTTGTATGTTTTTCTGTGTAGTGTTTTGTAGATCATTGTTTGTATGTTTTTCTGTGTAGTGTTTGGTAGATCATTGTTTGTATGTTTTTCTGTGTAGTGTTTTGTTGATCATTGTTTGTATGTTTGTCTGTGTAGTGTTTTGCAGATCATTGTTTGTATGTTTGTCTGTGTAGTGTTTGGTAGATCATTTTTGTATGTTTTTCTGTGTAGTGTTTTGTAGATCATTGTTTGTATGTTTTTCTGTGTAGTGTTTGGTAGATCATTGTTTGTATGTTTTTCTGTGTAGTGTTTTGTAGATCATTGTTTGTATGTTTGTCTGTGTAGTGTTTTGTAGATCATTGTTAGTATGTTTTTCTGTGTAGTGTTTGGTAGATCATTGTTTGTATGTTTGTCTGTGTAGTGTTTTGTAGATCATTGTTTGAATGTTTGTCTGTGTAGTGTTTGGTAGATCATTGTTTGTATGTTTTTCTGTGTAGTGTTTTGTAGATCATTGTTTGTATGTTTTTCTGTGTAGTGTTTTGTAGATCATTGTTTGTATGTTTTTCTGTGTAGTGTTTTGTAGATCATTGTTTGTATGTTTTTCTGTGTAGTGTTTTGTAGATCATTGTTTGTATGTTTGTCTTTCTAGTGTTTTGTAGATCATTGTTTGTATGTTTTTCTGTGTAGTGTTTTGTAGATCATTGTTTGTATGTTTGTCTGTGTAGTGTTTTGTAGATCATTGTTTGTATGTTTGTCTGTGTAGTGTTTTGTAGATCATTGTTGGATGTTTGTCTGTGTAGTGTTTTGTAGATCATTGTTTGTATGTTTTTCTGTGTAGTGTTTGGTAGATCATTGTTTGTATGTTTTTCTGTGTAGTGTTTTGTAGATCATTGTTTGTATGTTTTTCTGTGTAGTGTTTTGTTGATCATTGTTTGTATGTTTGTCTGTGTAGTGTTTTGTAGATCATTGTTTGTATGTTTATCTGAGTACTGTATTGTAGATCATTGTTTGTATGTTTGTCTGTGTAGTGTATTGTAGATCATTGTTTGTATGTTTATCTGAGTACTGTATTGTATATCATTGTTTGTATGTTTGTCTGTGTAGTGTTTTGTAGATCATTGTTTGTATGTTTATCTGAGTACTGTATTGTAGATCATTGTTTGTATGTTTTTCTGTGTAGTGTTTTGTAGATCATTGTTTGTATGTTTTTCTGTGTAGTGTTTGGTAGATCATTGTTTGTATGTTTGTCTGTGTAGTGTTTTGTTGATCATTGTTTGTATGTTTGTCTGTGTAGTGTTTTGCAGATCATTGTTTGTATGTTTGTCTGTGTAGTGTTTGGTAGATCATTTTTGTATGTTTTTCTGTGTAGTGTTTTGTAGATCATTGTTTGTATGTTTTTCTGTGTAGTGTTTGGTAGATCATTGTTTGTATGTTTTTCTGTGTAGTGTTTTGTAGATCATTGTTTGAATGTTTGTCTGTGTAGTGTTTGGTAGATCATTGTTTGTATGTTTTTCTGTGTAGTGTTTTGTAGATCATTGTTTGAATGTTTTTCTGTGTAGTGTTTGGTAGATCATTGTTTGTATGTTTGTCTGTGTAGTGTTTTGTAGATCATTGTTTGTATGTTTGTCTGTGTAGTGTTTTGTAGATCATTGTTTGAATGTTTTTCTGTGTAGTGTTTTGTAGATCATTGTTTGTATGTTTTTCTGTGTAGTGTTTGGTAGATCATTGTTTGTATGTTTGTCTGTGTAGTGTTTTGTAGATCATTGTTTGTATGTTTGTCTGTAGTGTTTTGTAGATCATTGTTTGTATGTTTGTCTGTGTAGTGTTTGGTAGATCATTGTTTGTATGTTTTTCTGTGTAGTGTTTTGTAGATTATTGTTTGTATGTTTTTCTGTGTAGTGTTTTGTAGATCATTGTTTGTATGTTTGTCTGTATAGTGTTTGGTAGATCGTTGTTTGTATGTTTGTCTGTGTAGTGTTTTGTAGATCATTGTTTGTATGTTTGTCTGTGTAGTGTTTGGTGGATCATTGTTTGTATGTTTGTCTGTGTAGTGTATTGTATATCATTGTTTGTTTGTTTGTCTGTGTAGTGTTTGGTAGATCATTGTTTGTATGTTTTTTCTGTTTAGTGTATTGTAGATCATTGTTTGTATGTTTGTTTGTGTAGTGTTTGGTAGATCATTGTTTGTATGTTTGTCTGTGTAGTGTATTGTAGATCATTGTTTGTATGTTTTTCTGTGTAGAGTTTTGTAGATCATTGTTTGTATGTTTGTCTGTGTAGTGTTTGGTAGATCATTGTTTGTATGTTTGTCTGTGTAATGTATTGTAGATCATTGTTTGTATGTTTTTCTGTGTAGTGTTTGGTAGATCATTGTTTGTATGTTTTTCTGTGTAGTGTTTTGTAGATCATTGTTTGTATGTTTTTCTGTGTAGTGTTTGGTAGATCATTGTTTGTATGTTTTTCTGTGTAGTGTTTTGTTGATCATTGTTTGTATGTTTGTCTGTGTAGTGTTTTGTAGATCATTGTTTGTATGTTTGTCTGTGTAGTGTTTGGTAGATCATTTTTGTATGTTTTTCTGTGTAGTGTTTTGTAGATCATTGTTTGTATGTTTTTCTGTGTAGTGTTTGGTAGATCATTGTTTGTATGTTTTTCTGTGTAGTGTTTTGTTGATCATTGTTTGTATGTTTGTCTGTGTAGTGTTTTGTAGATCATTGTTTGTATGTTTTTCTGTGTAGTGTTTGGTAGATCATTGTTTGTATGTTTGTCTGTGTAGTGTTTTGTAGATCATTGTTTGAATGTTTGTCTGTGTAGTGTTTGGTAGATCATTGTTTGTATGTTTTTCTGTGTAGTGTTTTGTAGATCATTGTTTGTATGTTTGTCTGTGTAGTGTTTTGTAGATCATTGTTTGTATGTTTTTCTGTGTAGTGTTTTGTAGATCATTGTTTGTATGTTTTTCTGTGTAGTGTTTGGTAGATCATTGTTTGTATGTTTTTCTGTGTAGTGTTTTGTAGATCATTGTTTGTATGTTTTTCTGTGTAGTGTTTGGTAGATCATTGTTTGTATGTTTGTCTGTGTAGTGTTTTGTTGATCATTGTTTGTATGTTTGTCTGTGTAGTGTTTTGCAGATCAATGTTTGTATGTTTGTCTGTGTAGTGTTTGGTAGATCATTTTTGTATGTTTTTCTGTGTAGTGTTTTGTAGATCATTGTTTGTATGTTTTTCTGTGTAGTGTTTGGTAGATCATTGTTTGTATATTTTTCTGTGTAGTGTTTTGTAGATCATTGTTTGTATGTTTGTCTGTGTAGTGTTTGGTAGATCATTGTTTGTATGTTTGTCTGTGTAATGTATTGTAGATCATTGTTTGTATGTTTTTCTGTGTAGTGTTTGGTAGATCATTGTTTGTATGTTTTTCTGTGTAGTGTTTTGTTGATCATTGTTTGTATGTTTGTCTGTGTAGTGTTTTGTAGATCATTGTTTGTATGTTTATCTGAGTACTGTATTGTAGATCATTGTTTGTATGTTTGTCTGTGTAGTGTATTGTAGATCATTGTTTGTATGTTTATCTGAGTACTGTATTGTATATCATTGTTTGTATGTTTGTCTGTGTAGTGTTTTGTAGATCATTGTTTGTATGTTTATCTGAGTACTGTATTGTAGATCATTGTTTGTATGTTTTTCTGTGTAGTGTTTTGTAGATCATTGTTTGTATGTTTTTCTGTGTAGTGTTTGGTAGATCATTGTTTGTATGTTTGTCTGTGTAGTGTTTTGTTGATCATTGTTTGTATGTTTGTCTGTGTAGTGTTTTGCAGATCATTGTTTGTATGTTTGTCTGTGTAGTGTTTGGTAGATCATTTTTGTATGTTTTTCTGTGTAGTGTTTTGTAGATCATTGTTTGTATGTTTTTCTGTGTAGTGTTTGGTAGATCATTGTTTGTATGTTTTTCTGTGTAGTGTTTTGTAGATCATTGTTTGAATGTTTGTCTGTGTAGTGTTTGGTAGATCATTGTTTGTATGTTTTTCTGTGTAGTGTTTTGTAGATCATTGTTTGAATGTTTTTCTGTGTAGTGTTTGGTAGATCATTGTTTGTATGTTTTTCTGTGTAGTGTTTTGTAGATCATTGTTTGTATGTTTGTCTGTGTAGTGTTTTGTAGATCATTGTTTGTATGTTTTTCTGTGTAGTGTTTTGTAGATCATTGTTTGTATGTTTTTCTGTGTAGTGTTTGGTAGATCATTGTTTGTATGTTTGTCTGTGTAGTGTTTTGTAGATCATTGTTTGTATGTTTGTCTGTAGTGTTTTGTAGATCATTGTTTGTATGTTTGTCTGTGTAGTGTTTGGTAGATCATTGTTTGTATGTTTTTCTGTGTAGTGTTTTGTAGATTATTGTTTGTATGTTTTTCTGTGTAGTGTTTTGTAGATCATTGTTTGTATGTTTGTCTGTATAGTGTTTGGTAGATCGTTGTTTGTATGTTTGTCTGTGTAGTGTTTTGTAGATCATTGTTTGTATGTTTGTCTGTGTAGTGTTTGGTGGATCATTGTTTGTATGTTTGTCTGTGTAGTGTATTGTATATCATTGTTTGTTTGTTTGTCTGTGTAGTGTTTGGTAGATCATTGTTTGTATGTTTTTTCTGTTTAGTGTATTGTAGATCATTGTTTGTATGTTTGTCTGTGTAGTGTTTGGTAGATCATTGTTTGTATGTTTGTCTGTGTAGTGTATTGTAGATCATTGTTTGTATGTTTTTCTGTGTAGAGTTTTGTAGATCATTGTTTGTATGTTTGTCTGTGTAGTGTTTGGTAGATCATTGTTTGTATGTTTGTCTGTGTAATGTATTGTAGATCATTGTTTGTATGTTTTTCTGTGTAGTGTTTGGTAGATCATTGTTTGTATGTTTTTCTGTGTAGTGTTTTGTTGATCATTGTTTGTATGTTTGTCTGTGTAGTGTTTTGTAGATCATTGTTTGTATGTTTATCTGAGTACTGTATTGTAGATCATTGTTTGTATGTTTGTCTGTGTAGTGTATTGTAGATCATTGTTTGTATGTTTATCTGAGTACTGTATTGTATATCATTGTTTGTATGTTTGTCTGTGTAGTGTTTTGTAGATCATTGTTTGTATGTTTATCTGAGTACTGTATTGTAGATCATTGTTTGTATGTTTGTCTGTGTAGTGTTTTGTAGATCATTGTTTGTATGTTTATCTGAGTACTGTATTGTATATCATTGTTTGTATGTTTGTCTGTGTAGTGTTTGGTAGATCATTGTTTGTATGTTTGTCTGTGTAATGTATTGTAGATCATTGTTTGTATGTTTTTCTGTGTAGTGTTTGGTAGATCATTGTTTCTATGTTTGTCTGTGTAGTGTTTTGTAGATCATTGTTTGTATGTTTTTCTGTGTAGTGTTTTGTAGATCATTGTTTGTATGTTTTTCTGTGTAGTGTTTGGTAGATCATTGTTTGTATGTTTTTCTGTGTAGTGTTTTGTAGATCATTGTTTGTATGTTTTTCTGTGTAGTGTTTTGTAGATCATTGTTTGTATGTTTTTCTGTGTAGTGTTTTGTAGATCATTGTTTGTATGTTTGTCTTTCTAGTGTTTTGTAGATCATTGTTTGTATGTTTTTCTGTGTAGTGTTTTGTAGATCATTGTTTGTATGTTTGTCTGTGTAGTGTTTTGTAGATCATTGTTTGTATGTTTGTCTGTGTAGTGTTTGGTAGATCATTGTTTGTATGTTTGTCTGTGTAGTGTTTTGTAGATCATTGTTGGATGTTTGTCTGTGTAGTGTTTTGTAGATCATTGTTTGTATGTTTTTCTGTGTAGTGTTTGGTAGATCATTGTTTGTATGTTTTTCTGTGTAGTGTTTTGTAGATCATTGTTTGTATGTTTTTCTGTGTAGTGTTTGGTAGATCATTGTTTGTATGTTTTTCTGTGTAGTGTTTTGTTGATCATTGTTTGTATGTTTGTCTGTGTAGTGTTTTGCAGATCATTGTTTGTATGTTTGTCTGTGTAGTGTTTGGTAGATCATTTTTGTATGTTTTTCTGTGTAGTGTTTTGTAGATCATTGTTTGTATGTTTTTCTGTGTAGTGTTTGGTAGATCATTGTTTGTATGTTTTTCTGTGTAGTGTTTTGTAGATCATTGTTTGTATGTTTGTCTGTGTAGTGTTTTGTAGATCATTGTTAGTATGTTTTTCTGTGTAGTGTTTGGTAGATCATTGTTTGTATGTTTGTCTGTGTAGTGTTTTGTAGATCATTGTTTGAATGTTTGTCTGTGTAGTGTTTGGTAGATCATTGTTTGTATGTTTTTCTGTGTAGTGTTTTGTAGATCATTGTTTGTATGTTTTTCTGTGTAGTGTTTTGTAGATCATTGTTTGTATGTTTTTCTGTGTAGTGTTTTGTAGATCATTGTTTGTATGTTTTTCTGTGTAGTGTTTTGTAGATCATTGTTTGTATGTTTGTCTTTCTAGTGTTTTGTAGATCATTGTTTGTATGTTTTTCTGTGTAGTGTTTTGTAGATCATTGTTTGTATGTTTGTCTGTGTAGTGTTTTGTAGATCATTGTTTGTATGTTTGTCTGTGTAGTGTTTTGTAGATCATTGTTGGATGTTTGTCTGTGTAGTGTTTTGTAGATCATTGTTTGTATGTTTTTCTGTGTAGTGTTTGGTAGATCATTGTTTGTATGTTTTTCTGTGTAGTGTTTTGTAGATCATTGTTTGTATGTTTTTCTGTGTAGTGTTTGGTAGATCATTGTTTGTATGTTTTTCTGTGTAGTGTTTTGTTGATCATTGTTTGTATGTTTGTCTGTGTAGTGTTTTGCAGATCATTGTTTGTATGTTTGTCTGTGTAGTGTTTGGTAGATCATTTTTGTATGTTTTTCTGTGTAATGTTTTGTAGATCATTGTTTGTATGTTTTTCTGTGTAGTGTTTGGTAGATCATTGTTTGTATGTTTTTCTGTGTAGTGTTTTGTAGATCATTGTTTGTATGTTTGTCTGTGTAGTGTTTTGTAGATCATTGTTTGTATGTTTTTCTGTGTAGTGTTTGGTAGATCATTGTTTGTATGTTTGTCTGTGTAGTGTTTTGTAGATCATTGTTTGAATGTTTGTCTGTGTAGTGTTTGGTAGATCATTGTTTGTATGTTTTTCTGTGTAGTGTTTTGTAGATCATTGTTTGTATGTTTGTCTGTGTAGTGTTTTGTAGATCATTGTTTGTATGTTTTTCTGTGTAGTGTTTTGTAGATCATTGTTTGTATGTTTTTCTGTGTAGTGTTTGGTAGATCATTGTTTGTATGTTTTTCTGTGTAGTGTTTTGTAGATCATTGTTTGTATGTTTTTCTGTGTAGTGTTTGGTAGATCATTGTTTGTATGTTTGTCTGTGTAGTGTTTTGTTGATCATTGTTTGTATGTTTGTCTGTGTAGTGTTTTGCAGATCAATGTTTGTATGTTTGTCTGTGTAGTGTTTGGTAGATCATTTTTGTATGTTTTTCTGTGTAGTGTTTTGTAGATCATTGTTTGTATGTTTTTCTGTGTAGTGTTTGGTAGATCATTGTTTGTATATTTTTCTGTGTAGTGTTTTGTAGATCATTGTTTGTATGTTTGTCTGTGTAGTGTTTGGTAGATCATTGTTTGTATGTTTGTCTGTGTAATGTATTGTAGATCATTGTTTGTATGTTTTTCTGTGTAGTGTTTGGTAGATCATTGTTTGTATGTTTTTCTGTGTAGTGTTTTGTTGATCATTGTTTGTATGTTTGTCTGTGTAGTGTTTTGTAGATCATTGTTTGTATGTTTATCTGAGTACTGTATTGTAGATCATTGTTTGTATGTTTGTCTGTGTAGTGTATTGTAGATCATTGTTTGTATGTTTATCTGAGTACTGTATTGTATATCATTGTTTGTATGTTTGTCTGTGTAGTGTTTTGTAGATCATTGTTTGTATGTTTATCTGAGTACTGTATTGTAGATCATTGTTTGTATGTTTGTCTGTGTAGTGTTTTGTAGATCATTGTTTGTATGTTTATCTGAGTACTGTATTGTATATCATTGTTTGTATGTTTGTCTGTGTAGTGTTTGGTAGATCATTGTTTGTATGTTTGTCTGTGTAATGTATTGTAGATCATTGTTTGTATGTTTTTCTGTGTAGTGTTTGGTAGATCATTGTTTCTATGTTTGTCTGTGTAGTGTTTTGTAGATCATTGTTTGTATGTTTTTCTGTGTAGTGTTTTGTAGATCATTGTTTGTATGTTTTTCTGTGTAGTGTTTGGTAGATCATTGTTTGTATGTTTTTCTGTGTAGTGTTTTGTAGATCATTGTTTGTATGTTTTTCTGTGTAGTGTTTTGTAGATCATTGTTTGTATGTTTTTCTGTGTAGTGTTTTGTAGATCATTGTTTGTATGTTTGTCTTTCTAGTGTTTTGTAGATCATTGTTTGTATGTTTTTCTGTGTAGTGTTTTGTAGATCATTGTTTGTATTTTTGTCTGTGTAGTGTTTGGTAGATCATTGTTTGTATGTTTGTCTGTGTAGTGTTTTGTAGATCATTGTTGGATGTTTGTCTGTGTAGTGTTTTGTAGATCATTGTTTGTATGTTTTTCTGTGTAGTGTTTGGTAGATCATTGTTTGTATGTTTTTCTGTGTAGTGTTTTGTAGATCATTGTTTGTATGTTTTTCTGTGTAGTGTTTGGTAGATCATTGTTTGTATGTTTTTCTGTGTAGTGTTTTGTTGATCATTGTTTGTATGTTTGTCTGTGTAGTGTTTTGCAGATCATTGTTTGTATGTTTGTCTGTGTAGTGTTTGGTAGATCATTTTTGTATGTTTTTCTGTGTAGTGTTTTGTAGATCATTGTTTGTATGTTTTTCTGTGTAGTGTTTGGTAGATCATTGTTTGTATGTTTTTCTGTGTAGTGTTTTGTAGATCATTGTTTGTATGTTTGTCTGTGTAGTGTTTTGTAGATCATTGTTTGTATGTTTTTCTGTGTAGTGTTTGGTAGATCATTGTTTGTATGTTTGTCTGTGTAGTGTTTTGTAGATCATTGTTTGAATGTTTGTCTGTGTAGTGTTTGGTAGATCATTGTTTGTATGTTTTTCTGTGTAGTGTTTTGTAGATCATTGTTTGTATGTTTGTCTGTGTAGTGTTTTGTAGATCATTGTTTGTATGTTTTTCTGTGTAGTGTTTTGTAGATCATTGTTTGTATGTTTTTCTGTGTAGTGTTTGGTAGATCATTGTTTGTATGTTTTTCTGTGTAGTGTTTTGTAGATCATTGTTTGTATGTTTTTCTGTGTAGTGTTTGGTAGATCATTGTTTGTATGTTTTTCTGTGTAGTGTTTTGTTGATCATTGTTTGTATGTTTGTCTGTGTAGTGTTTTGCAGATCAATGTTTGTATGTTTGTCTGTGTAGTGTTTGGTAGATCATTTTTGTATGTTTTTCTGTGTAGTGTTTTGTAGATCATTGTTTGTATGTTTTTCTGTGTAGTGTTTGGTAGATCATTGTTTGTATATTTTTCTGTGTAGTGTTTTGTAGATCATTGTTTGTATGTTTGTCTGTGTAGTGTTTGGTAGATCATTGTTTGTATGTTTGTCTGTGTAATGTATTGTAGATCATTGTTTGTATGTTTTTCTGTGTAGTGTTTGGTAGATCATTGTTTGTATGTTTTTCTGTGTAGTGTTTTGTTGATCATTGTTTGTATGTTTGTCTGTGTAGTGTTTTGTAGATCATTGTTTGTATGTTTATCTGAGTACTGTATTGTAGATCATTGTTTGTATGTTTGTCTGTGTAGTGTATTGTAGATCATTGTTTGTATGTTTATCTGAGTACTGTATTGTATATCATTGTTTGTATGTTTGTCTGTGTAGTGTTTTGTAGATCATTGTTTGTATGTTTATCTGAGTACTGTATTGTAGATCATTGTTTGTATGTTTTTCTGTGTAGTGTTTTGTAGATCATTGTTTGTATGTTTATCTGAGTACTGTATTGTATATCATTGTTTGTATGTTTGTCTGTGTAGTGTTTGGTAGATCATTGTTTGTATGTTTGTCTGTGTAATGTATTGTAGATCATTGTTTGTATGTTTTTCTGTGTAGTGTTTGATAGATCATTGTTTCTATGTTTGTCTGTGTAGTGTTTTGTAGATCATTGTTTGTATGTTTTTCTGTGTAGTGTTTTGTAGATCATTGTTTGTATGTTTTTCTGTGTAGTGTTTGGTAGATCATTGTTTGTATGTTTTTCTGTGTAGTGTTTTGTAGATCATTGTTTGTATGTTTTTCTGTGTAGTGTTTTGTAGATCATTGTTTGTATGTTTTTCTGTGTAGTGTTTTGTAGATCATTGTTTGTATGTTTGTCTTTCTAGTGTTTTGTAGATCATTGTTTGTATGTTTTTCTGTGTAGTGTTTTGTAGATCATTGTTTGTATGTTTGTCTGTGTAGTGTTTTGTAGATCATTGTTTGTATGTTTGTCTGTGTAGTGTTTGGTAGATCATTGTTTGTATGTTTGTCTGTGTAGTGTTTTGTAGATCATTGTTGGATGTTTGTCTGTGTAGTGTTTTGTAGATCATTGTTTGTATGTTTTTCTGTGTAGTGTTTTGTAGATCATTGTTTGTATGTTTTTCTGTGTAGTGTTTGGTAGATCATTGTTTGTATGTTTTTCTGTGTAGTGTTTTGTAGATCATTGTTTGTATGTTTTTCTGTGTAGTGTTTGGTAGATCATTGTTTGTATGTTTTTCTGTGTAGTGTTTTGTTGATCATTGTTTGTATGTTTGTCTGTGTAGTGTTTTGCAGATCATTGTTTGTATGTTTGTCTGTGTAGTGTTTGGTAGATCATTTTTGTATGTTTTTCTGTGTAGTGTTTTGTAGATCATTGTTTGTATGTTTTTCTGTGTAGTGTTTGGTAGATCATTGTTTGTATGTTTTTCTGTGTAGTGTTTTGTAGATCATTGTTTGTATGTTTGTCTGTGTAGTGTTTTGTAGATCATTGTTTGTATGTTTTTCTGTGTAGTGTTTTGTAGATCATTGTTTGTATGTTTGTCTGTGTAGTGTTTTGTAGATCATTGTTTGAATGTTTGTCTGTGTAGTGTTTGGTAGATCATTGTTTGTATGTTTTTCTGTGTAGTGTTTTGTAGATCATTGTTTGTATGTTTGTCTGTGTAGTGTTTTGTAGATCATTGTTTGTATGTTTTTCTGTGTAGTGTTTTGTAGATCATTGTTTGTATGTTTTTCTGTGTAGTGTTTGGTAGATCATTGCTTGTATGTTTTTCTGTGTAGTGTTTTGTAGATCATTGTTTGTATGTTTTTCTGTGTAGTGTTTGGTAGATCATTGTTTGTATGTTTGTCTGTGTAGTGTTTTGTTGATCATTGTTTGTATGTTTGTCTGTGTAGTGTTTTGCAGATCATTGTTTGTATGTTTGTCTGTGTAGTGTTTGGTAGATCATTTTTGTATGTTTTTCTGTGTAGTGTTTTGTAGATCATTGTTTGTATGTTTTTCTGTGTAGTGTTTGGTAGATCATTGTTTGTATATTTTTCTGTGTAGTGTTTTGTAGATCATTGTTTGTATGTTTGTCTGTGTAGTGTTTTGTAGATCATTGTTTGAATGTTTGTCTGTGTAGTGTTTGGTAGATCATTGTTTGTATGTTTTTCTGTGTAGTGTTTTGTAGATCATTGTTTGTATGTTTGTCTGTGTAGTGTTTTGTAGATCATTGTTTGTATGTTTTTCTGTGTAGTGTTTTGTAGATCATTGTTTGTATGTTTGTCTGTGTAGTGTTTTATAGATCATTGTTTGTATGTTTTTCTGTGTAGTGTTTTGTAGATCATTGTTTGTATGTTTTTCTGTGTAGTGTTTTGTAGATCATTGTTTGTATGTTTGTCTTTGTAGTGTTTTGTAGATTATTGTTTGTATGTTTTTCTGTGTAGTGTTTTGTAGATCATTGTTTGTATGTTTTTCTGTGTAGTGTTTTGTAGATCATTGTTTGTATGTTTGTCTGTGTAGTGTTTGGTAGATCATTGTTTGTATGTTTGTCTGTGTAGTGTTTGGTAGATCATTGTTTGTATGTTTGTCTGTGTAGTGTTTTGTAGATCATTGTTTGTATGTTTTTCTGTGTAGTGTTTGGTAGATCATTGTTTGTATGTTTGTCTGTGTAATGTATTGTAGATCATTGTTTGTATGTTTTTATGTGTAGTGTTTGGTAGATCATTGTTTCTATGTTTGTCGGTGTAGTGTTTTGTAGATCATTGTTTGTATGTTTTTTTGTGTAGTGTTTTGTAGATCATTGTTTGTATGTTTTTCTGTGTAGTGTTTGGTAGATCATTGTTTGTATATTTTTCTGTGTAGTGTTTTGTAGATCATTGTTTGTATGTTTGTCTGTGTAGTGTTTGGTAGATCATTGTTTGTATGTTTGTCTGTGTAATGTATTGTAGATCATTGTTTGTATGTTTTTCTGTGTAGTGTTTGGTAGATCATTGTTTGTATGTTTTTCTGTGTAGTGTTTTGTTGATCATTGTTTGTATGTTTGTCTGTGTAGTGTTTTGTAGATCATTGTTTGTATGTTTATCTGAGTACTGTATTGTAGATCATTGTTTGTATGTTTGTCTGTGTAGTGTATTGTAGATCATTGTTTGTATGTTTATCTGAGTACTGTATTGTATATCATTGTTTGTATGTTTGTCTGTGTAGTGTTTTGTAGATCATTGTTTGTATGTTTATCTGAGTACTGTATTGTAGATCATTGTTTGTATGTTTGTCTGTGTAGTGTTTTGTAGATCATTGTTTGTATGTTTATCTGAGTACTGTATTGTATATCATTGTTTGTATGTTTGTCTTTGTAGTGTTTGGTAGATCATTGTTTGTATGTTTGTCTGTGTAATGTATTGTAGATCATTGTTTGTATGTTTTTCTGTGTAGTGTTTGGTAGATCATTGTTTCTATGTTTGTCTGTGTAGTGTTTTGTAGATCATTGTTTGTATGTTTTTCTGTGTAGTGTTTTGTAGATCCTTGTTTGTATGTTTTTCTGTGTAGTGTTTGGTAGATCATTGTTTGTATGTTTTTCTGTGTAGTGTTTTGTAGATCATTGTTTGTATGTTTTTCTGTGTAGTGTTTTGTAGATCATTGTTTGTATGTTTTTCTGTGTAGTGTTTTGTAGATCATTGTTTGTATGTTTGTCTTTCTAGTGTTTTGTAGATCATTGTTTGTATGTTTTTCTGTGTAGTGTTTTGTAGATCATTGTTTGTATGTTTGTCTGTGTAGTGTTTTGTAGATCATTGTTTGTATGTTTGTCTGTGTAGTGTTTGGTAGATCATTGTTTGTATGTTTGTCTGTGTAGTGTTTTGTAGATCATTGTTGGATGTTTGTCTGTGTAGTGTTTTGTAGATCATTGTTTGTATGTTTTTCTGTGTAGTGTTTGGTAGATCATTGTTTGTATGTTTTTCTGTGTAGTGTTTTGTAGATCATTGTTGGATGTTTGTCTGTGTAGTGTTTTGTAGATCATTGTTGGATGTTTGTCTGTGTAGTGTTTTGTAGATCATTGTTTCTATGTTTTTCTGTGTAGTGTTTTGTAGATCATTGTTTGTATGTTTTTCTGTGTAGTGTTTTGCAGATCATTGTTTGTATGTTTGTCTGTGTAGTGTTTGGTAGATCATTTTTGTATGTTTTTCTGTGTAGTGTTTTGTAGATCATTGTTTGTATGTTTTTCTGTGTAGTGTTTGGTAGATCATTGTTTGTATGTTTTTCTGTGTAGTGTTTTGTAGATCATTGTTTGTATGTTTGTCTGTGTAGTGTTTTGTAGATCATTGTTTGTATGTTTTTCTGTGTAGTGTTTTGTAGATCATTGTTTGTATGTTTGTCTGTGTAGTGTTTTGTAGATCATTGTTTGAATGTTTGTCTGTGTAGTGTTTGGTAGATCATTGTTTGTATGTTTTTCTGTGTAGTGTTTTGTAGATCATTGTTTGTATGTTTGTCTGTGTAGTGTTTTGTAGATCATTGTTTGTATGTTTTTCTGTGTAGTGTTTTGTAGATCATTGTTTGTATGTTTTTCTGTGTAGTGTTTGGTAGATCATTGTTTGTATGTTTTTCTGTGTAGTGTTTTGTAGATCATTGTTTGTATGTTTTTCTGTGTAGTGTTTGGTAGATCATTGTTTGTATGTTTGTCTGTGTAGTGTTTTGTTGATCATTGTTTGTATGTTTGTCTGTGTAGTGTTTTGCAGATCATTGTTTGTATGTTTGTCTGTGTAGTGTTTGGTAGATCATTTTTGTATGTTTTTCTGTGTAGTGTTTTGTAGATCATTGTTTGTATGTTTTTCTGTGTAGTGTTTGGTAGATCATTGTTTGTATATTTTTCTGTGTAGTGTTTTGTAGATCATTGTTTGTATGTTTGTCTGTGTAGTGTTTTGTAGATCATTGTTTGAATGTTTGTCTGTGTAGTGTTTGGTAGATCATTGTTTGTATGTTTTTCTGTGTAGTGTTTTGTAGATCATTGTTTGTATGTTTGTCTGTGTAGTGTTTTGTAGATCATTGTTTGTATGTTTTTCTGTGTAGTGTTTTGTAGATCATTGTTTGTATGTTTGTCTGTGTAGTGTTTTGTAGATCATTGTTTGTATGTTTTTCTGTGTAGTGTTTTGTAGATCATTGTTTGTATGTTTTTCTGTGTAGTGTTTTGTAGATCATTGTTTGTATGTTTTTCTGTGTAGTGTTTTGTAGATCATTGTTTGTATGTTTGTCTTTGTAGTGTTTTGTAGATTATTGTTTGTATGTTTTTCTGTGTAGTGTTTTGTAGATCATTGTTTGTATGTTTTTCTGTGTAGTGTTTTGTAGATCATTGTTTGTATGTTTGTCTGTGTAGTGTTTGGTAGATCATTGTTTGTATGTTTGTCTGTGTAGTGTTTGGTAGATCATTGTTTGTATGTTTGTCTGTGTAGTGTTTTGTAGATCATTGTTTGTATGTTTTTCTGTGTAGTGTTTGGTAGATCATTGTTTGTATGTTTGTCTGTGTAATGTATTGTAGATCATTGTTTGTATGTTTTTATGTGTAGTGTTTGGTAGATCATTGTTTCTATGTTTGTCTGTGTAGTGTTTTGTAGATCATTGTTTGTATGTTTTTTGTGTAGTGTTTTGTAGATCATTGTTTGTATGTTTTTCTGTGTAGTGTTTGGTAGATCATTGTTTGTATGTTTTTCTGTGTAGTGTTTTGTAGATCATTGTTTGTATGTTTTTCTGTGTAGTGTTTTGTAGATCATTGTTTGTATGTTTGTCTGTGTAGTGTTTTGTAGATCATTGTTTGTATGTTTTTCTGTGTAGTGTTTGGTAGATCATTGTTTGTATGTTTGTCTGTGTAGTGTTTTGTAGATCATTGTTTGAATGTTTGTCTGTGTAGTGTTTGGTAGATCATTGTTTGTATGTTTTTCTGTGTAGTGTTTTGTAGATCATTGTTTGTATGTTTTTCTGTGTAGTGTTTTGTAGATCATTGTTTGTATGTTTTTCTGTGTAGTGTTTTGTAGATCATTGTTTGTATGTTTTTCTGTGTAGTGTTTGGTAGATCATTGTTTGTATGTTTTTCTGTGTAGTGTTTTGTAGATCATTGTTTGTATGTTTTTCTGTGTAGTGTTTGGTAGATCATTGTTTGTATGTTTGTCTGTGTAGTGTTTTGTTGATCATTGTTTGTATGTTTGTCTGTGTAGTGTTTTGCAGATCATTGTTTGTATGTTTGTCTGTGTAGTGTTTGGTAGATCATTTTTGTATGTTTTTCTGTGTAGTGTTTTGTAGATCATTGTTTGTATGTTTTTCTGTGTAGTGTTTGGTAGATCATTGTTTGTATGTTTTTCTGTGTAGTGTTTTGTAGATCATTGTTTGTATGTTTGTCTGTGTAGTGTTTTGTAGATCATTGTTTGTATGTTTTTCTGTGTAGTGTTTGGTAGATCATTGTTTGTATGTTTGTCTGTGTAGTGTTTTGTAGATCATTGTTTGAATGTTTGTCTGTGTAGTGTTTTGTAGATCATTGTTTGTATGTTTTTCTGTGTAGTGTTTTGTAGATCATTGTTTGTATGTTTGTCTGTGTAGTGTTTTGTAGATCATTGTTTGTATGTTTATCTGAGTACTGTATTGTAGATCATTGTTTGTATGTTTGTCTGTGTAGTGTATTGTAGATCATTGTTTGTATGTTTATCTGAGTACTGTATTGTATATCATTGTTTGTATGTTTGTCTGTGTAGTGTTTTGTAGATCATTGTTTGTATGTTTATCTGAGTACTGTATTGTAGATCATTGTTTGTATGTTTTTCTGTGTAGTGTTTTGTAGATCATTGTTTGTATGTTTATCTGAGTACTGTATTGTATATCATTGTTTGTATGTTTGTCTGTGTAGTGTTTGGTAGATCATTGTTTGTATGTTTGTCTGTGTAATGTATTGTAGATCATTGTTTGTATGTTTTTCTGTATAGTGTTTGATAGATCAATGTTTCTATGTTTGTCTGTGTAGTGTTTTGTAGATCATTGTTTGTATGTTTTTCTGTGTAGTGTTTTGTAGATCATTGTTTGTATGTTTTTCTGTGTAGTGTTTGGTAGATCATTGTTTGTATGTTTTTCTGTGTAGTGTTTTGTAGATCATTGTTTGTATGTTTTTCTGTGTAGTGTTTGGTAGATCATTGTTTGTATGTTTGTCTGTGTAGTGTTTTGTAGATCATTGTTTGAATGTTTGTCTGTGTAGTGTTTTGTAGATCATTGTTTGTATGTTTTTCTGTGTAGTGTTTTGTAGATCATTGTTTGTATGTTTGTCTGTGTAGTGTTTTGTAGATCATTGTTTGAATGTTTGTCTGTGTAGTGTTTGGTAGATCATTGTTTGTATGTTTTTCTGTGTAGTGTTTTGTAGATCATTGTTTGTATGTTTGTCTGTGTAGTGTTTTGTAGATCATTGTTTGTATGTTTTTCTGTGTAGTGTTTGGTAGATCATTGTTTGTATGTTTGTCTGTGTAGTGTTTTGTAGATCATTGTTTGAATGTTTGTCTGTGTAGTGTTTTGTAGATCATTGTTTGTATGTTTTTCTGTGTAGTGTTTTGTAGATCATTGTTTGTATGTTTGTCTGTGTAGTGTTTTGTAGATCATTGTTTGAATGTTTGTCTGTGTAGTGTTTGGTAGATCATTGTTTGTATGTTTTTCTGTGTAGTGTTTTGTAGATCATTGTTTGTATGTTTGTCTGTGTAGTGTTTTGTAGATCATTGTTTGTATGTTTTTCTGTGTAGTGTTTTGTAGATCATTGTTTGTATGTTTTTCTGTGTAGTGTTTGGTAGATCATTGTTTGTATGTTTTTCTGTGTAGTGTTTTGTAGATCATTGTTTGTATGTTTTTCTGTGTAGTGTTTGGTAGATCATTGTTTGTATGTTTGTCTGTGTAGTGTTTTGTTGATCATTGTTTGTATGTTTGTCTGTGTAGTGTTTTGCAGATCATTGTTTGTATGTTTGTCTGTGTAGTGTTTGGTAGATCATTTTTGTATGTTTTTCTGTGTAGTGTTTTGTAGATCATTGTTTGTATGTTTTTCTGTGTAGTGTTTGGTAGATCATTGTTTGTATATTTTTCTGTGTAGTGTTTTGTAGATCATTGTTTGTATGTTTGTCTGTGTAGTGTTTTGTAGATCATTGTTTGAATGTTTGTCTGTGTAGTGTTTGGTAGATCATTGTTTGTATGTTTTTCTGTGTAGTGTTTTGTAGATCATTGTTTGTATGTTTGTCTGTGTAGTGTTTTGTAGATCATTGTTTGTATGTTTTTCTGTGTAGTGTTTTGTAGATCATTGTTTGTATGTTTGTCTGTGTAGTGTTTTGTAGATCATTGTTTGTATGTTTTTCTGTGTAGTGTTTTGTAGATCATTGTTTGTATGTTTTTCTGTGTAGTGTTTTGTAGATCATTGTTTGTATGTTTTTCTGTGTAGTGTTTTGTAGATCATTGTTTGTATGTTTGTCTTGGTAGTGTTTTGTAGATTATTGTTTGTATGTTTTTCTGTGTAGTGTTTTGTAGATCATTGTTTGTATGTTTTTCTGTGTAGTGTTTTGTAGATCATTGTTTGTATGTTTGTCTGTGTAGTGTTTGGTAGATCATTGTTTGTATGTT
Organism: Bathymodiolus brooksi; assembly: GCA_963680875.1. NCBI lineage: Eukaryota > Metazoa > Mollusca > Bivalvia > Mytilida > Modiolidae > Bathymodiolus > Bathymodiolus brooksi. The sequence continues at coordinate 103,041,056 of OY804586.1, forward strand.
TGTCTGTGTAGTGTTTGGTAGATCATTGTTTGTATGTTTGTCTGTGTAGTGTTTTGTAGATCATTGTTTGTATGTTTTTCTGTGTAGTGTTTGGTAGATCATTGTTTGTATGTTTGTCTGTGTAATGTATTGTAGATCATTGTTTGTATGTTTTTATGTGTAGTGTTTGGTAGATCATTGTTTCTATGTTTTTCTGTGTAGTGTTTTGTAGATCATTGTTTGTATGTTTTTTTGTGTAGTGTTTTGTAGATCATTGTTTGTATGTTTTTCTGTGTAGTGTTTGGTAGATCATTGTTTGTATGTTTTTCTGTGTAGTGTTTTGTAGATCATTGTTTGTATGTTTTTCTGTGTAGTGTTTTGTTGATCATTGTTTGTATGTTTGTCTGTGTAGTGTTTTGTAGATCATTGTTTGTATGTTTTTCTGTGTAGTGTTTGGTAGATCATTGTTTGTATGTTTGTCTGTGTAGTGTTTTGTAGATCATTGTTTGAATGTTTGTCTGTGTAGTGTTTGGTAGATCATTGTTTGTATGTTTTTCTGTGTAGTGTTTTGTAGATCATTGTTTGTATGTTTGTCTGTGTAGTGTTTTGTAGATCATTGTTTGTATGTTTTTCTGTGTAGTGTTTTGTAGATCATTGTTTGTATGTTTTTCTGTGTAGTGTTTTGTAGATCATTGTTTGTATGTTTGTCTGTGTAGTGTTTTGTAGATCATTGTTTGTATGTTTTTCTGTGTAGTGTTTTGTAGATCATTGTTTGTATGTTTGTCTTTCTAGTGTTTTGTAGATCATTGTTTGTATGTTTTTCTGTGTAGTGTTTTGTAGATCATTGTTTGTATGTTTGTCTGTGTAGTGTTTTGTAGATCATTGTTTGTATGTTTGTCTGTGTAGTGTTTAGTAGATCATTGTTTGTATGTTTGTCTGTGTAGTGTTTTGTAGATCATTGTTGGATGTTTGTCTGTGTAGTGTTTTGTAGATCATTGTTTGTATGTTTTTCTGTGTAGTATTTGGTAGATCATTGTTTGTATGTTTTTCTGTGTAGTGTTTTGTAGATCATTGTTTGTATGTTTTTCTGTGTAGTGTTTGGTAGATCATTGTTTGTATGTTTGTCTGGGTAGTGTTTTGTTGATCATTGTTTGTATGTTTGTCTGTGTAGTGTTTTGCAGATCATTGTTTGTATGTTTGTCTGTGTAGTGTTTGGTAGATCATTTTTGTATGTTTTTCTGTGTAGTGTTTTGTAGATCATTGTTTATATGTTTTTCTGTGTAGTGTTTGGTAGATCATTGTTTGTATGTTTTTCTGTGTAGTGTTTTGTAGATCATTGTTTGTATGTTTTTCTGTGTAGTGTTTTGTAGATCATTGTTTGTATGTTTTTCTGTGTAGTGTTTGGTAGATCATTATTTGTATGTTTGTCTGTGTAGTGTTTTGTAGATCATTGTTTGAATGTTTGTCTGTGTAGTGTTTGGTAGATCATTGTTTGTATGTTTTTCTGTGTAGTGTATTGTAGATCATTGTTTGTATGTTTGTCTGTGTAGTGTTTTGTAGATCATTGTTTGTATGTTTTTCTGTGTAGTGTTTTGTAGATCATTGTTTGTATGTTTTTCTGTGTAGTGTTTGGTAGATCATTGTTTGTATGTTTTTCTGTGTAGTGTTTTGTAGATCATTGTTTGTATGTTTTTCTGTGTAGTGTTTGGTAGATCATTGTTTGTATGTTTGTCTGTGTAGTGTTTTGTTGATCATTGTTTGTATGTTTGTCTGTGTAGTGTTTTGCAGATCATTGTTTGTATGTTTGTCTGTGTAGTGTTTGGTAGATCATTTTTTTATGTTTTTCTGTGTAGTGTTTTGTAGATCATTGTTTGTATGTTTTTCTGTGTAGTGTTTGGTAGATCATTGTTTGTATGTTTTTCTGTGTAGTGTTTTGTAGATCATTGTTTGTATGTTTGTCTGTGTAGTGTTTTGTAGATCATTGTTTGAATGTTTGTCTGTGTAGTGTTTGGTAGATCATTGTTTGTATGTTTTTCTGTGTAGTGTTTTGTAGATCATTGTTTGTATGTTTGTCTGTGTAGTGTTTTGTGGATCATTGTTTGTATGTTTTTCTGTGTAGTGTTTTGTAGATCATTGTTTGTATGTTTGTCTGTGTAGTGTTTTGTAGATCATTGTTTGTATGTTTTTCTGTGTAGTGTTTTGTAGATCATTGTTTGTATGTTTTTCTGTGTAGTGTTTTGTAGATCATTGTTTGTATGTTTTTCTGTGTAGTGTTTTGTAGATCATTGTTTGTATGTTTTTCTGTGTAGTGTTTGGTAGATCATTGTTTGTATGTTTTTCTGTGTAGTGTTTTGTAGATCATTGTTTGTATATTTTTCTGTGTAGTGTTTGGTAGATCATTGTTTGTATGTTTGTCTGTGTAGTGTTTTGTAGATCATTGTTGGATATTTGTCTGTGTAGTGTTTTGTAGATCATTGTTTGTATGTTTTTCGGTGTAGTGTTTGGTAGATCATTGTTTGTATGTTTGTCTGTGTAGTGTTTTGTAGATCATTGTTTGTATGTTTGTCTGTGTAGTGTTTTGCAGATCATTGTTTGTATGTTTTTCTGTGTAGTGTTTGGTAGATCATTGTTTGTATGTTTGTCTGTGTAGTGTTTTGTAGATCATTGTTTGAATGTTTGTCTGTGTAGTGTTTGGTAGATCATTGTTTGTATGTTTTTCTGTGTAGTGTTTGGTAGATCATTGTTTGTATGTTTGTCTGTGTAGTGTTTTGTAGATCATTGTTTGTATGTTTTTCTGTGTAGTGTTTGGTAGATCATTGTTTGTATGTTTGTCTGTGTAGTGTTTTGTAGATCATTGTTTGAATGTTTGTCTGTGTAGTGTTTTGTAGATCATTGTTTGTATGTTTTTCTGTGTAGTGTTTTGTAGATCATTGTTTGTATGTTTGTCTGTGTAGTGTTTTGTAGATCATTGTTTGAATGTTTGTCTGTGTAGTGTTTGGTAGATCATTGTTTGTATGTTTTTCTGTGTAGTGTTTTGTAGATCATTGTTTGTATGTTTGTCTGTGTAGTGTTTTGTAGATCATTGTTTGTATGTTTTTCTGTGTAGTGTTTTGTAGATCATTGTTTGTATGTTTTTCTGTGTAGTGTTTGGTAGATCATTGTTTGTATGTTTTTCTGTGTAGTGTTTTGTAGATCATTGTTTGTATGTTTTTCTGTGTAGTGTTTGGTAGATCATTGTTTGTATGTTTGTCTGTGTAGTGTTTTGTTGATCATTGTTTGTATGTTTGTCTGTGTAGTGTTTTGCAGATCATTGTTTGTATGTTTGTCTGTGTAGTGTTTGGTAGATCATTTTTGTATGTTTTTCTGTGTAGTGTTTTGTAGATCATTGTTTGTATGTTTTTCTGTGTAGTGTTTGGTAGATCATTGTTTGTATATTTTTCTGTGTAGTGTTTTGTAGATCATTGTTTGTATGTTTGTCTGTGTAGTGTTTTGTAGATCATTGTTTGAATGTTTGTCTGTGTAGTGTTTGGTAGATCATTGTTTGTATGTTTTTCTGTGTAGTGTTTTGTAGATCATTGTTTGTATGTTTGTCTGTGTAGTGTTTTGTAGATCATTGTTTGTATGTTTTTCTGTGTAGTGTTTTGTAGATCATTGTTTGTATGTTTGTCTGTGTAGTGTTTTGTAGATCATTGTTTGTATGTTTTTCTGTGTAGTGTTTTGTAGATCATTGTTTGTATGTTTTTCTGTGTAGTGTTTTGTAGATCATTGTTTGTATGTTTTTCTGTGTAGTGTTTTGTAGATCATTGTTTGTATGTTTGTCTTTGTAGTGTTTTGTAGATTATTGTTTGTATGTTTTTCTGTGTAGTGTTTTGTAGATCATTGTTTGTATGTTTTTCTGTGTAGTGTTTTGTAGATCATTGTTTGTATGTTTGTCTGTGTAGTGTTTGGTAGATCATTGTTTGTATGTTTGTCTGTGTAGTGTTTGGTAGATCATTGTTTGTATGTTTGTCTGTGTAGTGTTTTGTAGATCATTGTTTGTATGTTTTTCTGTGTAGTGTTTGGTAGATCATTGTTTGTATGTTTGTCTGTGTAATGTATTGTAGATCATTGTTTGTATGTTTTTATGTGTAGTGTTTGGTAGATCATTGTTTCTATGTTTTTCTGTGTAGTGTTTTGTAGATCATTGTTTGTATGTTTTTTTGTGTAGTGTTTTGTAGATCATTGTTTGTATGTTTGTCTTTGTAGTGTTTTGTAGATCATTGTTTGTATGTTTTTCTGTGTAGTGTTTTGTAGATCATTGTTTGTATGTTTTTCTGTGTAGTGTTTTGTTGATCATTGTTTGTATGTTTGTCTGTGTAGTGTTTTGTAGATCATTGTTTGTATGTTTTTCTGTGTAGTGTTTGGTAGATCATTGTTTGTATGTTTGTCTGTGTAGTGTTTTGTAGATCATTGTTTGAATGTTTGTCTGTGTAGTGTTTGGTAGATCATTGTTTGTATGTTTTTCTGTGTAGTGTTTTGTAGATCATTGTTTGTATGTTTGTCTGTGTAGTGTTTTGTAGATCATTGTTTGTATGTTTTTCTGTGTAGTGTTTTGTAGATCATTGTTTGTATGTTTTTCTGTGTAGTGTTTGGTAGATCATTGTTTGTATGTTTTTCTGTGTAGTGTTTTGTAGATCATTGTTTGTATGTTTTTCTGTGTAGTGTTTGGTAGATCATTGTTTGTATGTTTGTCTGTGTAGTGTTTTGTTGATCATTGTTTGTATGTTTGTCTGTGTAGTGTTTTGCAGATCATTGTTTGTATGTTTGTCTGTGTAGTGTTTGGTAGATCATTTTTGTATGTTTTTCTGTGTAGTGTTTTGTAGATCATTGTTTGTATGTTTTTCTGTGTAGTGTTTGGTAGATCATTGTTTGTATGTTTGTCTGTGTAGTGTTTTGTAGATCATTGTTTGTATGTTTGTCTGTGTAGTGTTTTGTAGATCATTGTTTGTATGTTTTTCTGTGTAGTGTTTGGTAGATCATTGTTTGTATGTTTGTCTGTGTAGTGTTTTGTAGATCATTGTTTGAATGTTTGTCTGTGTAGTGTTTGGTAGATCATTGTTTGTATGTTTTTCTGTGTAGTGTTTTGTAGATCATTGTTTGTATGTTTGTCTGTGTAGTGTTTTGTAGATCATTGTTTGTATTTTTTTCTGTGTAGTGTTTTGTAGATCATTGTTTGTATGTTTTTCTGTGTAGTGTTTGGTAGATCATTGTTTGTATGTTTTTCTGTGTAGTGTTTTGTAGATCATTGTTTGTATGTTTTTCTGTGTAGTGTTTGGTAGATCATTGTTTGTATGTTTGTCTGTGTAGTGTTTTGTTGATCATTGTTTGTATGTTTGTCTGTGTAGTGTTTTGCAGATCATTGTTTGTATGTTTGTCTGTGTAGTGTTTGGTAGATCATTTTTGTATGTTTTTCTGTGTAGTGTTTTGTAGATCATTGTTTGTATGTTTTTCTGTGTAGTGTTTGGTAGATCATTGTTTGTATGTTTTTCTGTGTAGTGTTTTGTAGATCATTGTTTGAATGTTTGTCTGTGTAGTGTTTGGTAGATCATTGTTTGTATGTTTTTCTGTGTAGTGTTTTGTAGATCATTGTTTGAATGTTTTTCTGTGTAGTGTTTGGTAGATCATTGTTTGTATGTTTTTCTGTGTAGTGTTTTGTAGATCATTGTTTGTATGTTTGTCTGTGTAGTGTTTTGTAGATCATTGTTTGTATGTTTTTCTGTGTAGTGTTTTGTAGATCATTGTTTGTATGTTTGTCTTTCTAGTGTTTTGTAGATCATTGTTTATATGTTTTTCTGTGTAGTGTTTTGTAGATCATTGTTTGTATGTTTGTCTGTGTAGTGTTTTGTAGATCATTGTTTGTATGTTTGTCTGTGTAGTGTTTAGTAGATCATTGTTTGTATGTTTGTCTGTGTAGTGTTTTGTAGATCATTGTTGGATGTTTGTCTGTGTAGTGTTTTGTAGATCATTGTTTGTATGTTTTTCTGTGTAGTATTTGGTAGATCATTGTTTGTATGTTTTTCTGTGTAGTGTTTTGTAGATCATTGTTTGTATGTTTTTCTGTGTAGTGTTTGGTAGATCATTGTTTGTATGTTTGTCTGGGTAGTGTTTTGTTGATCATTGTTTGTATGTTTGTCTGTGTAGTGTTTTGCAGATCATTGTTTGTATGTTTGTCTGTGTAGTGTTTGGTAGATCATTTTTGTATGTTTTTCTGTGTAGTGTTTTGTAGATCATTGTTTATATGTTTTTCTGTGTAGTGTTTGGTAGATCATTGTTTGTATGTTTTTCTGTGTAGTGTTTTGTAGATCATTGTTTGTATGTTTGTCTGTGTAGTGTTTTGTAGATCATTGTTTGTATGTTTTTCTGTGTAGTGTTTGGTAGATCATTATTTGTATGTTTGTCTGTGTAGTGTTTTGTAGATCATTGTTTGAATGTTTGTCTGTGTAGTGTTTGGTAGATCATTGTTTGTATGTTTTTCTGTGTAGTGTATTGTAGATCATTGTTTGTATGTTTGTCTGTGTAGTGTTTTGTAGATCATTGTTTGTATGTTTTTCTGTGTAGTGTTTTGTAGATCATTGTTTGTATGTTTTTCTGTGTAGTGTTTGGTAGATCATTGTTTGTATGTTTTTCTGTGTAGTGTTTTGTAGATCATTGTTTGTATGTTTTTCTGTGTAGTGTTTGGTAGATCATTGTTTGTATGTTTGTCTGTGTAGTGTTTTGTTGATCATTGTTTGTATGTTTGTCTGTGTAGTGTTTTGCAGATCATTGTTTGTATGTTTGTCTGTGTAGTGTTTGGTAGATCATTTTTTTATGTTTTTCTGTGTAGTGTTTTGTAGATCATTGTTTGTATGTTTTTCTGTGTAGTGTTTGGTAGATCATTGTTTGTATGTTTTTCTGTGTAGTGTTTTGTAGATCATTGTTTGTATGTTTGTCTGTGTAGTGTTTTGTAGATCATTGTTTGAATGTTTGTCTGTGTAGTGTTTGGTAGATCATTGTTTGTATGTTTTTCTGTGTAGTGTTTTGTAGATCATTGTTTGTATGTTTGTCTGTGTAGTGTTTTGTGGATCATTGTTTGTATGTTTTTCTGTGTAGTGTTTTGTAGATCATTGTTTGTATGTTTGTCTGTGTAGTGTTTTGTAGATCATTGTTTGTATGTTTTTCTGTGTAGTGTTTTGTAGATCATTGTTTGTATGTTTTTCTGTGTAGTGTTTTGTAGATCATTGTTTGTATGTTTTTCTGTGTAGTGTTTTGTAGATCATTGTTTGTATGTTTTTCTGTGTAGTGTTTGGTAGATCATTGTTTGTATGTTTTTCTGTGTAGTGTTTTGTAGATCATTGTTTGTATATTTTTCTGTGTAGTGTTTGGTAGATCATTGTTTGTATGTTTGTCTGTGTAGTGTTTTGTAGATCATTGTTGGATATTTGTCTGTGTAGTGTTTTGTAGATCATTGTTTGTATGTTTTTCGGTGTAGTGTTTGGTAGATCATTGTTTGTATGTTTGTCTGTGTAGTGTTTTGTAGATCATTGTTTGTATGTTTGTCTGTGTAGTGTTTTGCAGATCATTGTTTGTATGTTTTTCTGTGTAGTGTTTGGTAGATCATTGTTTGTATGTTTGTCTGTGTAGTGTTTTGTAGATCATTGTTTGTATGTTTATCGGTGTAGTGTTTTGTAGATCATTGTTTGTATGTTTGTCTTTGTAGTGTTTTGTAGATCATTGTTTGTATGTTTGTCTGTGTAGTGTTTTTTAGATCATTGTTTGTATGTTTGTCTGTGTAATGTTTTGTAGATCATTTTTTGTATGTTTGTCTGTTTAGTGTTTGGTAGATCATTGTTTGTATGTTTGTCTGTGTAGTGTTTTGTAGATCATTGTTTGTATGTTTTTCTGTGTAGTGTTTTGTAGATCATTGTTTGTATGTTTTTCTTTGTAGTGTTTGGTAGATCATTGTTTGTATGTTTGTCTGTGTAGTGTTTTGTAGATCATTGTTTGTATGTTTTTCTGTGTAGTGTTTGGTAGATCATTGTTTGTATGTTTTTCTGTGTAGTGTTTTGTAGATCATTGTTTGTATGTTTTTCTGTGTAGTGTTTTGTAGATCATTGTTTGTATGTTTGTCTTTGTAGTGTTTGGTAGATCATTGTTTGTATGTTTTTCTGTGTAGTGTTTTGTAGATCATTGTTTGTATGTTTTTCTGTGTAGTGTTTTGTAGATCATTGTTTGTATGTTTTTCTGTGTAGTGTTTGGTAGATCATTGTTTGTATGTTTGTCTGTGTAGTGTTTTGTTGATCATTGTTTGTATGTTTGTCTGTGTAGTGTTTTGCAGATCATTGTTTGTATGTTTGTCTGTGTAGTGTTTGGTAGATCATTTTTTTATGTTTTTCTGTGTAGTGTTTTGTAGATCATTGTTTGTATGTTTTTCTGTGTAGTGTTTGGTAGATCATTGTTTGTATGTTTTTCTGTGTAGTGTTTTGTAGATCATTGTTTGTATGTTTGTCTGTGTAGTGTTTTGTAGATCATTGTTTGAATGTTTGTCTGTGTAGTGTTTGGTAGATCATTGTTTGTATGTTTTTCTGTGTAGTGTTTTGTAGATCATTGTTTGTATGTTTGTCTGTGTAGTGTTTTGTGGATCATTGTTTGTATGTTTTTCTGTGTAGTGTTTTGTAGATCATTGTTTGTATGTTTGTCTGTGTAGTGTTTTGTAGATCATTGTTTGTATGTTTTTCTGTGTAGTGTTTTGTAGATCATTGTTTGTATGTTTTTCTGTGTAGTGTTTTGTAGATCATTGTTTGTATGTTTTTCTGTGTAGTGTTTTGTAGATCATTGTTTGTATGTTTTTCTGTGTAGTGTTTGGTAGATCATTGTTTGTATGTTTTTCTGTGTAGTGTTTTGTAGATCATTGTTTGTATATTTTTCTGTGTAGTGTTTGGTAGATCATTGTTTGTATGTTTGTCTGTGTAGTGTTTTGTAGATCATTGTTGGATATTTGTCTGTGTAGTGTTTTGTAGATCATTGTTTGTATGTTTTTCGGTGTAGTGTTTGGTAGATCATTGTTTGTATGTTTGTCTGTGTAGTGTTTTGTAGATCATTGTTTGTATGTTTGTCTGTGTAGTGTTTTGCAGATCATTGTTTGTATGTTTTTCTGTGTAGTGTTTGGTAGATCATTGTTTGTATGTTTGTCTGTGTAGTGTTTTGTAGATCATTGTTTGTATGTTTGTCTGTGTAGTGTTTTGTAGATCATTGTTTGTATGTTTGTCGGTGTAGTGTTTTGTAGATCATTGTTTGTATGTTTGTCTTTGTAGTGTTTTGTAGATCATTGTTTGTATGTTTGTCTGTGTAGTGTTTTTTAGATCATTGTTTGTATGTTTGTCTGTGTAATGTTTTGTAGATCATTTTTTGTATGTTTGTCTGTTTAGTGTTTGGTAGATCATTGTTTGTATGTTTGTCTGTGTAGTGTTTTGTAGATCATTGTTTGTATGTTTTTCTGTGTAGTGTTTTGTAGATCATTGTTTGTATGTTTTTCTTTGTAGTGTTTGGTAGATCATTGTTTGTATGTTTGTCTGTGTAGTGTTTTGTAGATCATTGTTTGTATGTTTTTCTGTGTAGTGTTTGGTAGATCATTGTTTGTATGTTTTTCTGTGTAGTGTTTTGTAGATCATTGTTTGTATGTTTTTCTGTGTAGTGTTTTGTAGATCATTGTTTGTATGTTTGTCTTTGTAGTGTTTGGTAGATCATTGTTTGTATGTTTTTCTGTGTAGTGTTTTGTAGATCATTGTTTGTATGTTTTTCTGTGTAGTGTTTTGTAGATCATTGTTTGTATGTTTGTCTGTGTAGTGTTTTGTAGATCATTGTTTGAATGTATGTCTGTGTAGGGTTTGGTAGATTATTGTTTGTATGTTTGTCTGTGTAGTGATTGGTAGATCATTGTTTGTATGTTTGTCTGTGTAGTGATTGGTAGATCATTGTTTGTATGTTTGTCTGTGTAGTGTTTGGTAGATCATTGTTTGTATGTTTGTCTGTGTAGTGATTGGTAGATCATTGTTTGTATGTTTGTCTGTAGTGTTTTGTAGATCATTGTTTGTATGTTTGTTTGTGTAGTGTTTGGTAGATCATTGTTTGTATGTTTGTCTGTGTAGTGTATTGTATATCATTGTTTGTATGTTTGTCTGTGTAGTGTTTGGTAGAACATTGTTTGTATGTTTTTTCTGTTTAGTGTATTGTAGATCATTGTTTGTATGTTTGTCTGTGTAGTGTTTGGTAGAACATTGTTTGTATGTTTTTTCTGTTTAGTGTATTGTAGATCATTGTTTGTATGTTTGTCTGTGTAGTGTTTGGTAGATCATTGTTTGTATGTTTGTCTGTGTAGTGTATTGTAGATCATTGTTTGTATGTTTTTCTCTGTAGTGTTTTGTAGATCATAGTTTGTATATTTTTCTGTGTAGTGTTTGGTAGATCATTGTTTGTATGTTTGTCTGTGTAGTGTTTTGTAGATCATTGTTGGATATTTGTCTGTGTAGTGTTTTGTAGATCATTGTTTGTATGTTTTTCTGTGTAGTGTTTGGTAGATCATTGTTTGTATGTTTGTCTGTGTAGTGTTTTGTAGATCATTGTTTGTATGTTTGTCTGTGTAGTGTTTTGCAGATCATTGTTTGTATGTTTGTCTGTGTAGTGTTTTGTTGATCATTGCTTGTATGTTTGTCTGTGTAGTGTTTGGTAGATCATTGTTTGTATGTTTGTCTGTGTAGTGTTTTGTAGATCATTGTTTGTATGTTTGTCTGTGTAGTGTTTGGTAGATCATTGTTTGTATGTTTGTCGGTGTAGTGTTTTGTAGATCATTGTTTGTATGTTTGTCTTTGTAGTGTTTTGTAGATCATTGTTTGTATGTTTGTCTGTGTAGTGTTTTGTAGATCATTGTTTGTATGTTTGTCTGTGTAATGTTTTGTAGATCATTTTTTGTATGTTTGTCTGTTTAGTGTTTGGTAGATCATTGTTTGTATGTTTTTCTGTGTAGTGTTTGGTAGATCATTGTTTGTATGTTTTTCTGTGTAGTGTTTTGTAGATCATTGTTTGTATGTTTGTCTGTGTAGTGTTTTGTAGATCATTGTTTGAATGTTTGTCTGTGTAGTGTTTGGTAGATCATTGTTTGTATGTTTTTCTGTGTAGTGTTTTGTAGATCATTGTTTGTATGTTTGTCTGTGTAGTGTTTTGTGGATCATTGTTTGTATGTTTTTCTGTGTAGTGTTTTGTAGATCATTGTTTGTATGTTTGTCTGTGTAGTGTTTTGTAGATCATTGTTTGTATGTTTTTCTGTGTAGTGTTTTGTAGATCATTGTTTGTATGTTTTTCTGTGTAGTGTTTTGTAGATCATTGTTTGTATGTTTTTCTGTGTAGTGTTTTGTAGATCATTGTTTGTATGTTTTTCTGTGTAGTGTTTGGTAGATCATTGTTTGTATGTTTTTCTGTGTAGTGTTTTGTAGATCATTGTTTGTATATTTTTCTGTGTAGTGTTTGGTAGATCATTGTTTGTATGTTTGTCTGTGTAGTGTTTTGTAGATCATTGTTGGATATTTGTCTGTGTAGTGTTTTGTAGATCATTGTTTGTATGTTTTTCGGTGTAGTGTTTGGTAGATCATTGTTTGTATGTTTGTCTGTGTAGTGTTTTGTAGATCATTGTTTGTATGTTTGTCTGTGTAGTGTTTTGCAGATCATTGTTTGTATGTTTTTCTGTGTAGTGTTTGGTAGATCATTGTTTGTATGTTTGTCTGTGTAGTGTTTTGTAGATCATTGTTTGTATGTTTGTCTGTGTAGTGTTTTGTAGATCATTGTTTGTATGTTTGTCGGTGTAGTGTTTTGTAGATCATTGTTTGTATGTTTGTCTTTGTAGTGTTTTGTAGATCATTGTTTGTATGTTTGTCTGTGTAGTGTTTTTTAGATCATTGTTTGTATGTTTGTCTGTGTAATGTTTTGTAGATCATTTTTTGTATGTTTGTCTGTTTAGTGTTTGGTAGATCATTGTTTGTATGTTTGTCTGTGTAGTGTTTTGTAGATCATTGTTTGTATGTTTTTCTGTGTAGTGTTTTGTAGATCATTGTTTGTATGTTTTTCTTTGTAGTGTTTGGTAGATCATTGTTTGTATGTTTGTCTGTGTAGTGTTTTGTAGATCATTGTTTGTATGTTTTTCTGTGTAGTGTTTGGTAGATCATTGTTTGTATGTTTTTCTGTGTAGTGTTTTGTAGATCATTGTTTGTATGTTTTTCTGTGTAGTGTTTTGTAGATCATTGTTTGTATGTTTGTCTTTGTAGTGTTTGGTAGATCATTGTTTGTATGTTTTTCTGTGTAGTGTTTTGTAGATCATTGTTTGTATGTTTTTCTGTGTAGTGTTTTGTAGATCATTGTTTGTATGTTTTTCTGTGTAGTGTTTGGTAGATCATTGTTTGTATGTTTGTCTGTGTAGTGTTTTGTTGATCATTGTTTGTATGTTTGTCTGTGTAGTGTTTTGCAGATCATTGTTTGTATGTTTGTCTGTGTAGTGTTTGGTAGATCATTTTTTTATGTTTTTCTGTGTAGTGTTTTGTAGATCATTGTTTGTATGTTTTTCTGTGTAGTGTTTGGTAGATCATTGTTTGTATGTTTTTCTGTGTAGTGTTTTGTAGATCATTGTTTGTATGTTTGTCTGTGTAGTGTTTTGTAGATCATTGTTTGAATGTTTGTCTGTGTAGTGTTTGGTAGATCATTGTTTGTATGTTTTTCTGTGTAGTGTTTTGTAGATCATTGTTTGTATGTTTGTCTGTGTAGTGTTTTGTGGATCATTGTTTGTATGTTTTTCTGTGTAGTGTTTTGTAGATCATTGTTTGTATGTTTGTCTGTGTAGTGTTTTGTAGATCATTGTTTGTATGTTTTTCTGTGTAGTGTTTTGTAGATCATTGTTTGTATGTTTTTCTGTGTAGTGTTTTGTAGATCATTGTTTGTATGTTTTTCTGTGTAGTGTTTTGTAGATCATTGTTTGTATGTTTTTCTGTGTAGTGTTTGGTAGATCATTGTTTGTATGTTTTTCTGTGTAGTGTTTTGTAGATCATTGTTTGTATATTTTTCTGTGTAGTGTTTGGTAGATCATTGTTTGTATGTTTGTCTGTGTAGTGTTTTGTAGATCATTGTTGGATATTTGTCTGTGTAGTGTTTTGTAGATCATTGTTTGTATGTTTTTCGGTGTAGTGTTTGGTAGATCATTGTTTGTATGTTTGTCTGTGTAGTGTTTTGTAGATCATTGTTTGTATGTTTGTCTGTGTAGTGTTTTGCAGATCATTGTTTGTATGTTTTTCTGTGTAGTGTTTGGTAGATCATTGTTTGTATGTTTGTCTGTGTAGTGTTTTGTAGATCATTGTTTGTTTGTTTGTCTGTGTAGTGTTTTGTAGATCATTGTTTGTATGTTTGTCGGTGTAGTGTTTTGTAGATCATTGTTTGTATGTTTGTCTTTGTAGTGTTTTGTAGATCATTGTTTGTATGTTTGTCTGTGTAGTGTTTTTTAGATCATTGTTTGTATGTTTGTCTGTGTAATGTTTTGTAGATCATTTTTTGTATGTTTGTCTGTTTAGTGTTTGGTAGATCATTGTTTGTATGTTTGTCTGTGTAGTGTTTTGTAGATCATTGTTTGTATGTTTTTCTGTGTAGTGTTTTGTAGATCATTGTTTGTATGTTTTTCTTTGTAGTGTTTGGTAGATCATTGTTTGTATGTTTGTCTGTGTAGTGTTTTGTAGATCATTGTTTGTATGTTTTTCTGTGTAGTGTTTGGTAGATCATTGTTTGTATGTTTTTCTGTGTAGTGTTTTGTAGATCATTGTTTGTATGTTTTTCTGTGTAGTGTTTTGTAGATCATTGTTTGTATGTTTGTCTTTGTAGTGTTTGGTAGATCATTGTTTGTATGTTTTTCTGTGTAGTGTTTTGTAGATCATTGTTTGTATGTTTTTCTGTGTAGTGTTTTGTAGATCATTGTTTGTATGTTTGTCTGTGTAGTGTTTTGTAGATCATTGTTTGTATGTATGTCTGTGTAGGGTTTGGTAGATTATTGTTTGTATGTTTGTCTGTGTAGTGATTGGTAGATCATTGTTTGTATGTTTGTCTGTGTAGTGATTGGTAGATCATTGTTTGTATGTTTGTCTGTGTAGTGTTTGGTAGATCATTGTTTGTATGTTTGTCTGTGTAGTGATTGGTAGATCATTGTTTGTATGTTTGTCTGTAGTGTTTTGTAGATCATTGTTTGTATGTTTGTTTGTGTAGTGTTTGGTAGATCATTGTTTGTATGTTTGTCTGTGTAGTGTATTGTATATCATTGTTTGTATGTTTGTCTGTGTAGTGTTTGGTAGAACATTGTTTGTATGTTTTTTCTGTTTAGTGTATTGTAGATCATTGTTTGTATGTTTGTCTGTGTAGTGTTTGGTAGAACATTGTTTGTATGTTTTTTCTGTTTAGTGTATTGTAGATCATTGTTTGTATGTTTGTCTGTGTAGTGTTTGGTAGATCATTGTTTGTATGTTTGTCTGTGTAGTGTATTGTAGATCATTGTTTGTATGTTTTTCTCTGTAGTGTTTTGTAGATCATTGTTTGTATATTTTTCTGTGTAGTGTTTGGTAGATCATTGTTTGTATGTTTGTCTGTGTAGTGTTTTGTAGATCATTGTTGGATATTTGTCTGTGTAGTGTTTTGTAGATCATTGTTTGTATGTTTTTCTGTGTAGTGTTTGGTAGATCATTGTTTGTATGTTTGTCTGTGTAGTGTTTTGTAGATCATTGTTTGTATGTTTGTCTGTGTAGTGTTTTGCAGATCATTGTTTGTATGTTTGTCTGTGTAGTGTTTTGTTGATCATTGCTTGTATGTTTGTCTGTGTAGTGTTTGGTAGATCATTGTTTGTATGTTTGTCTGTGTAGTGTTTTGTAGATCATTGTTTGTATGTTTGTCTGTGTAGTGTTTGGTAGATCATTGTTTGTATGTTTGTCGGTGTAGTGTTTTGTAGATCATTGTTTGTATGTTTGTCTTTGTAGTGTTTTGTAGATCATTGTTTGTATGTTTGTCTTTGTAGTGTTTTGTAGATCATTGTTTGTATGTTTGTCTGTGTAATGTTTTGTAGATCATTTTTTGTATGTTTGTCTGTTTAGTGTTTGGTAGATCATTGTTTGTATGTTTGTCTGTGTAGTGTTTTGTAGATCATTGTTTGTATGTTTTTCTGTGTAGTGTTTTGTAGATCATTGTTTGTATGTTTTTCTGTGTAGTGTTTGGTAGATCATTGTTTGTATGTTTGTCTGTGTAGTGTTTTGTAGATCATTGTTTGTATGTTTTTCTGTGTAATGTTTGGTAGATCATTGTTTGTATGTTTGTCTGTGTAGTGTTTGGTAGATCATTGTTTGTATGTTTGTCTGTGTAGTGTTTGGTAGATCATTGTTTGTATGTTTTTCTGTGTAGTGTTTTGTAGATTATTGTTTATATGTTTTTCTGTGTAATGTTTTGTAGATCATTGTTTGTATGTTTGTCTGTGTAGTGTTTGGTAGATCGTTGTTTGTATGTTTGTCTGTGTAGTGTTTTGTAGATCATTGTTTGTATGTTTGTCTGTGTAGTGTTTGGTAGATCATTGTTTGTATGTTTGTCTGTGTAGTGTATTGTATATCATTGTTTGTATGTTTGTCTGTGTAGTGTTTGGTAGATCATTGTTTGTATGTTTTTTCTGTTTAGTGTATTGTAGATCATTGTTTGTATGTTTGTCTGTGTAGTGTTTGGTAGATCATTGTTTGTATGTTTGTCTATGTAGTGTATTGTAGATCATTGTTTGTATGTTTTTCTGTGTAGTGTTTTGTAGATCATTGTTTGTATGTTTTTCTGTGTAGTGTTTGGTAGATCATTGTTTGTATGTTTGTCTGTGTAATGTATTGTAGATCATTGTTTGTATGTTTTTCTGTGTAGTGTTTGGTAGATCATTGTTTGTATGTTTTTCTGTGTAGAGTTTTGTTGATCATTGTTTGTATGTTTGTCTGTGTAGTGTTTTGTAGATCATTGTTTGTATGTTTATCTGAGTAATGTATTGTAGATCATTGTTTGTATGTTTGTCTGTGTAGTGTTTGGTAGATCATTGTTTGTATGTTTGTCTGTGTAGTGTTTTGTAGATCATTGTTTCTATGTTTGTCTGTGTAGTGTTTTGTAGATCATTGTTTGTATGTTTTTCTGTGTAGTGTTTTGTAGATCATTGTTTCTATGTTTGTCTGTGTAGTGTATTGTAGATCATTGTTTGTATGTTTGTCTGTGTAGTGTTTTGTAGATCATTGTTTGTATGTTTTTCTGTGTAGTGTTTTGTAGATCATTGTTTGTATGTTTTTCTGTGTAGTGTTTGGTAGATCATTGTTTGTATGTTTTTCTGTGTAGTGTTTTGTTGATCATTGTTTGTATGTTTGTCTGTGTAGTGTTTTGCAGATCATTGTTTGTATGTTTGTCTGTGTAGTGTTTGGTAGATCATTTTTGTATGTTTTTCTGTGTAGTGTTTTGTAGATCATTGTTTGTATGTTTTTCTGTGTAGTGTTTGGTAGATCATTGTTTGTATGTTTTTCTGTGTAGTGTTTTGTAGATCATTGTTTGTATGTTTGTCTGTGTAGTGTTTTGTAGATCATTGTTTGAATGTTTGTCTGTGTAGTGTTTGGTAGATCATTGTTTGTATGTTTTTCTGTGTAGTGTTTTGTAGATCATTGTTTGTATGTTTGTCTGTGTAGTGTTTTGTAGATCATTGTTTGTATGTTTTTCTGTGTAGTGTTTTGTAGATCATTGTTTGTATGTTTGTCTGTGTAGTGTTTTGTAGATCATTGTTTGTATGTTTTTCTGTGTAGTGTTTTGTAGATCATTGTTTGTATGTTTTTCTGTGTAGTGTTTTGTAGATCATTGTTTGTATGTTTTTCTGTGTAGTGTTTTGTAGATCATTGTTTGTATGTTTGTCTTTGTAGTGTTTTGTAGATTATTGTTTGTATGTTTTTCTGTGTAGTGTTTTGTAGATCATTGTTTGTATGTTTTTCTGTGTAGTGTTTTGTAGATCATTGTTTGTATGTTTGTCTGTGTAGTGTTTGGTAGATCATTGTTTGTATGTTTGTCTGTGTAGTGTTTGGTAGATCATTGTTTGTATGTTTGTCTGTGTAGTGTTTTGTAGATCATTGTTTGTATGTTTTTCTGTGTAGTGTTTGGTAGATCATTGTTTGTATGTTTTTCTGTGTAGTGTTTTGTAGATCATTGTTTGTATATTTTTCTGTGTAGTGTTTGGTAGATCATTGTTTGTATGTTTGTCTGTGTAGTGTTTTGTAGATCATTGTTGGATATTTGTCTGTGTAGTGTTTTGTAGATCATTGTTTGTATGTTTTTCTGTGTAGTGTTTGGTAGATCATTGTTTGTATGTTTGTCTGTGTAGTGTTTTGTAGATCATTGTTTGTATGTTTGTCTGTGTAGTGTTTTGCAGATCATTGTTTGTATGTTTGTCTGTGTAGTGTTTTGTTGATCATTGCTTGTATGTTTGTCTGTGTAGTGTTTGGTAGATCATTGTTTGTATGTTTGTCTGTGTAGTGTTTTGTAGATAATTGTTTGTATGTTTGTCTGTGTAGTGTTTTGTAGATCATTGTTTGTATGTTTGTCGGTGTAGTGTTTTGTAGATCATTGTTTGTATGTTTGTCTTTGTAGTGTTTTTTAGATCATTGTTTGTATGTTTGTCTGTGTAATGTTTTGTAGATCATTTTTTGTATGTTTGTCTGTTTAGTGTTTGGTAGATCATTGTTTGTATGTTTGTCTGTGTAGTGTTTTGTAGATCATTGTTTGTATGTTTTTCTGTGTAGTGTTTTGTAGATCATTGTTTGTATGTTTTTCTTTGTAGTGTTTGGTAGATCATTGTTTGTATGTTTGTCTGTGTAGTGTTTTGTAGATTATTGTTTCTATGTTTGTCTGTGTAGTGTTTTGTAGATCATTGTTTGTATGTTTTTCTGTGTAGTGTTTGGTAGATCATTGTTTGTATGTTTTTCTGTGTAGTGTTTTGTAGATTATTGTTTGTATGTTTGTCTGTGTAGTGTTTGGTAGATCATTGTTTGTATGTTTGTCTGTGTAGTGTTTTGTAGATCATTGTTTGTATGTTTGTCTGTGTAGTGTTTTGTAGATCATTGTTTGTATGTTTTTCTGTGTAGTGTTTTGTAGATCATTGTTTGTATGTTTGTCTGTGTAGTGTTTTGTAGATCATTGTTTGTATGTTTTTCTGTGTAGTGTTTTGTAGATCATTGTTTGTATGTTTTTCTGTGTAGTGTTTTGTAGATCATTGTTTGTATGTTTTTCTGTGTAGTGTTTTGTAGATCATTGTTTGTATGTTTGTCTTTGTAGTGTTTTGTAGATTATTGTTTGTATGTTTTTCTGTGTAGTGTTTTGTAGATCATTGTTTGTATGTTTTTCTGTGTAGTGTTTTGTAGATCATTGTTTGTATGTTTGTCTGTGTAGTGTTTGGTAGATCATTGTTTGTATGTTTGTCTGTGTAGTGTTTGGTAGATCATTGTTTGTATGTTTGTCTGTGTAGTGTTTTGTAGATCATTGTTTGTATGTTTTTCTGTGTAGTGTTTGGTAGATCATTGTTTGTATGTTTTTCTGTGTAGTGTTTTGTAGATCATTGTTTGTATATTTTTCTGTGTAGTGTTTGGTAGATCATTGTTTGTATGTTTGTCTGTGTAGTGTTTTGTAGATCATTGTTGGATATTTGTCTGTGTAGTGTTTTGTAGATCATTGTTTGTATGTTTTTCTGTGTAGTGTTTGGTAGATCATTGTTTGTATGTTTGTCTGTGTAGTGTTTTGTAGATCATTGTTTGTATGTTTGTCTGTGTAGTGTTTTGCAGATCATTGTTTGTATGTTTGTCTGTGTAGTGTTTTGTTGATCATTGCTTGTATGTTTGTCTGTGTAGTGTTTGGTAGATCATTGTTTGTATGTTTGTCTGTGTAGTGTTTTGTAGATCATTGTTTGTATGTTTGTCTGTGTAGTGTTTTGTAGATCATTGTTTGTATGTTTGTCGGTGTAGTGTTTTGTAGATCATTGTTTGTATGTTTGTCTTTGTAGTGTTTTGTAGATCATTGTTTGTATGTTTGTCTGTGTAGTGTTTTTTAGATCATTGTTTGTATGTTTGTCTGTGTAATGTTTTGTAGATCATTTTTTGTATGTTTGTCTGTTTAGTGTTTGGTAGATCATTGTTTGTATGTTTGTCTGTGTAGTGTTTTGTAGATCATTGTTTGTATGTTTTTCTGTGTAGTGTTTTGTAGATCATTGTTTGTATGTTTTTCTTTGTAGTGTTTGGTAGATCATTGTTTGTATGTTTGTCTGTGTAGTGTTTTGTAGATTATTGTTTCTATGTTTGTCTGTGTAGTGTTTTGTAGATCATTGTTTGTATGTTTTTCTGTGTAGTGTTTGGTAGATCATTGTTTGTATGTTTTTCTGTGTAGTGTTTTGTAGATTATTGTTTGTATGTTTGTCTGTGTAGTGTTTGGTAGATCATTGTTTGTATGTTTGTCTGTGTAGTGTTTTGTAGATCATTGTTTGTATGTTTGTCTTTGTAGTGTTTGGTAGATCATTGTTTGTATGTTTGTCTGTGTAGTGTTTGGTAGATCATTGTTTGTATGTTTTTCTGTGTAGTGTTTTGTAGATCATTGTTTGTATGTTTGTCTGTGTAGTGTTTGGTAGATCGTTGTTTGTATGTTTGTCTGTAGTGTTTTGTAGATCATTGTTTGTATGTTTTTCTGTGTAGTGTTTGGTAGATCATTGTTTGTATGTTTGTCTGTGTAGTGTATTGTATATCATTGTTTGTATGTTTGTCTGTGTAGTGTTTGGTAGATCATTGTTTGTATGTTTTTTCTGTTTAGTGTATTGTAGATCATTGTTTGTATGTTTGTCTGTGTAGAGTTTGGTAGATCATTGTTTGTATGTTTGTCTGTGTAGTGTATTGTAGATCATTGTTTGTATGTTTTTCTGTGTAGTGTTTTGTAGATCATTGTTTGTATATTTTTCTGTGTAGTGTTTGGTAGATCATTGTTTGTATGTTTGTCTGTGTAGTGTTTTGTAGATCATTGTTGGATATTTGTCTGTGTAGTGTTTTGTAGATCATTGTTTGTATGTTTTTCTGTGTAGTGTTTGGTAGATCATTGTTTGTATGTTTGTCTGTGTAGTGTTTTGTAGATCATTGTTTGTATGTTTGTCTGTGTAGTGTTTTGCAGATCATTGTTTGTATGTTTGTCTGTGTAGTGTTTTGTTGATCATTGCTTGTATGTTTGTCTGTGTAGTGTTTGGTAGATCATTGTTTGTATGTTTGTCTGTGTAGTGTTTTGTAGATCATTGTTTGTATGTTTTTCTGTGTAGTGTTTTGTAGATCATTGTTTGTATGTTTGTCGGTGTAGTGTTTTGTAGATCATTGTTTGTATGTTTGTCTTTGTAGTGTTTTGTAGATCATTGTTTGTATGTTTGTCTGTGTAGTGTTTTGTAGATCATTGTTTGTATGTTTGTCTGTGTAATGTTTTGTAGATCATTTTTTGTATGTTTGTCTGTTTAGTGTTTGGTAGATCATTGTTTGTATGTTTGTCTGTGTAGTGTTTTGTAGATCATTGTTTGTATGTTTTTCTGTGTAGTGTTTTGTAGATCATTGTTTGTATGTTTTTCTTTGTAGTGTTTGGTAGATCATTGTTTGTATGTTTGTCTGTGTAGTGTTTTGTAGATCATTGTTTGTATGTTTTTCTGTGTAATGTTTGGTAGATCATTGTTTGTATGTTTGTCTGTGTAGTGTTTGGTAGATCATTGTTTGTATGTTTGTCTTTGTAGTGTATTGTAGATCATTGTTTGTATGTTTGTCTGTGTAGTGTTTTGTAGATCATTGTTTGTATGTTTTTCTGTGTAGTGTTTTGTAGATTATTGTTTGTATGTTTTTCTGTGTAGTGTTTTGTAGATCATTGTTTGTATGTTTGTCTGTATAGTGTTTGGTAGATCAATGTTTGTATGTTTGTCTGTGTAGTGTTTGGTAGATCATTGTTTGTATGTTTGTCTGTGTAGTCTTTGGTAGATCATTGTTTGTATGTTTTTCTGTGTAGTGTTTTGTAGATCATTGTTTGTATGTTTATCTGTGTAGTGTTTGGTAGATCATTGTTTGTATGTTTGTCTGTGTAGTTGTTGGTAGATTATTGTTTGTATGTTTTTCTGTGTAGTGTTTTGTAGATCATTGTTTGTATGTTTGTCTGTGTAGTGTTTGGTAGATCATTGTTTGTATGTTTGTCTGTGTAGTGTTTTGTATATCATTGTTTGTATGTTTGTCTGTGTAGTGTTTGGTAGATCATTGTTTGTATGTTTTTTCTGTTTAGTGTATTGTAGATCATTGTTTGTATGTTTGTCTGTGTAGTGTTTGGTAGATCATTGTTTGTATGTTTGTCTGTGTAGTGTATTGTATATCATTGTTTGTATGTTTGTCTGTGTAGTGTTTGGTAGATCATTGTTTGTATGTTTTTTCTGTTTAGTGTATTGTAGATCATTGTTTGTATGTTTGTCTGTGTAGTGTTTGGTAGATCATTGTTTGTATGTTTGTCTGTGTAGTGTATTGTAGATCATTGTTTGTATGTTTTTCTGTGTAGTGTTTTGTAGATCATTGTTTGTATGTTTTTCTGTGTAGTGTTTGGTAGATCATTGTTTGTATGTTTTTCTGTGTAGTGTTTTGTAGATCATTGTTTGTATGTTTTTCTGTGTAGTGTTTGGTAGATCATTGTTTGTATGTTTGTCTGTGTAGTGTTTTGTTGATCATTGTTTGTATGTTTGTCTGTGTAGTGTTTTGCAGATCATTGTTGGTATGTTTGTCTGTGTAGTGTTTGGTAGATCATTTTTGTATGTTTTTCTGTGTAGTGTTTTGTAGATCATTGTTTGTATGTTTTTCTGTGTAGTGTTTGGTAGATCATTGTTTGTATGTTTTTCTGTGTAGTGTTTTGTAGATCATTGTTTGTATGTTTGTCTGTGTAGTGTTTTGTAGATCATTGTTTGTATGTTTTTCTGTGTAGTGTTTGGTAGATCATTGTTTGTATGTTTGTCTGTGTAGTGTTTTGTAGATCATTGTTTGAATGTTTGTCTGTGTAGTGTTTGGTAGATCATTGTTTGTATGTTTTTCTGTGTAGTGTTTTGTAGATCATTGTTTGTATGTTTGTCTGTGTAGTGTTTTGTAGATCATTGTTTGTATTTTTTTCTGTGTAGTGTTTTGTAGATCATTGTTTTTATGTTTTTCTGTGTAGTGTTTGGTAGATCATTGTTTGTATGTTTTTCTGTGTAGTGTTTTGTAGATCATTGTTTGTATGTTTTTCTGTGTAGTGTTTTGTTGATCATTGTTTGTATGTTTGTCTGTGTAGTGTTTTGTTGATCATTGTTTGTATGTTTGTCTGTGTAGTGTTTTGCAGATCATTGTTTGTATGTTTGTCTGTGTAGTGTTTGGTAGATCATTTTTGTATGTTTTTCTGTGTAGTGTTTTGTAGATCATTGTTTGTATGTTTTTCTGTGTAGTGTTTGGTAGATCATTGTTTGTATGTTTTTCTGTGTAGTGTTTTGTAGATCATTGTTTGAATGTTTGTCTGTGTAGTGTTTGGTAGATCATTGTTTGTATGTTTTTCTGTGTAGTGTTTTGTAGATCATTGTTTGAATGTTTTTCTGTGTAGTGTTTGGTAGATCATTGTTTGTATGTTTTTCTGTGTAGTGTTTTGTAGATCATTGTTTGTATGTTTGTCTGTGTAGTGTTTTGTAGATCATTGTTTGTATGTTTTTCTGTGTAGTGTTTTGTAGATCATTGTTTGTATGTTTTTCTTTCTAGTGTTTTGTAGATCATTGTTTGTATGTTTTTCTGTGTAGTGTTTTGTAGATCATTGTTTGCATGTTTGTCTGTGTAGTGTTTTGTAGATCATTGTTTGTATGTTTGTCTGTGTAGTGTTTAGTAGATCATTGTTTGTATGTTTGTCTGTGTAGTGTTTTGTAGATCATTGTTGGATGTTTGTCTGTGTAGTGTTTTGTAGATCATTGTTTGTATGTTTTTCTGTGTAGTGTTTGGTAGATCATTGTTTGTATGTTTTTCTGTGTAGTGTTTTGTAGATCATTGTTTGTATGTTTTTCTGTGTAGTGTTTGGTAGATCATTGTTTGTATGTTTGTCTGGGTAGTGTTTTGTTGATCATTGTTTGTATGTTTGTCTGTGTAGTGTTTTGCAGATCATTGTTTGTATGTTTGTCTGTGTAGTGTTTGGTAGATCATTTTTGTATGTTTTTCTGTGTAGTGTTTTGTAGATCATTGTTTATATGTTTTTCTGTGTAGTGTTTGGTAGATCATTGTTTGTATGTTTTTCTGTGTAGTGTTTTGTAGATCATTGTTTGTATGTTTGTCTGTGTAGTGTTTTGTAGATCATTGTTTGTATGTTTTTCTGTGTAGTGTTTGGTAGATCATTATTTGTATGTTTGTCTGTGTAGTGTTTTGTAGATCATTGTTTGAATGTTTGTCTGTGTAGTGTTTGGTAGATCATTATTTGTATGTTTGTCTGTGTAGTGTTTTGTAGATCATTGTTTGAATGTTTGTCTGTGTAGTGTTTGGTAGATCATTGTTTGTATGTTTTTCTGTGTAGTGTATTGTAGATCATTGTTTGTATGTTTGTCTGTGTAGTGTTTTGTAGATCATTGTTTGTATGTTTTTCTGTGTAGTGTTTTGTAGATCATTGTTTATATGTTTGTCTGTGTAGTGTTTTGTAGATCATTGTTTGTATGTTTGTCTGTGTAGTGTTTAGTAGATCATTGTTTGTATGTTTGTCTGTGTAGTGTTTTGTAGATCATTGTTGGATGTTTGTCTGTGTAGTGTTTTGTAGATCATTGTTTGTATGTTTTTCTGTGTAGTGTTTGGTAGATCATTGTTTGTATGTTTTTCTGTGTAGTGTTTTGTAGATCATTGTTTGTATGTTTTTCTGTGTAGTGTTTGGTAGATCATTGTTTGTATGTTTGTCTGGGTAGTGTTTTGTTGATCATTGTTTGTATGTTTGTCTGTGTAGTGTTTTGCAGATCATTGTTTGTATGTTTGTCTGTGTAGTGTTTGGTAGATCATTTTTGTATGTTTGTCTGTGTAGTGTTTAGTAGATCATTGTTTGTATGTTTGTCTGTGTAGTGTTTTGTAGATCATTGTTGGATGTTTGTCTGTGTAGTGTTTGTAGATCATTGTTTGTATGTTTTTCTGTGTAGTGTTTGGTAGATCATTGTTTGTATGTTTTTCTGTGTAGTGTTTTGTAGATCATTGTTTGTATGTTTTTCTGTGTAGTGTTTGGTAGATCATTGTTTGTATGTTTTTCTGTGTAGTGTATTGTAGATCATTGTTTGTATGTTTGTCTGTGTAGTGTTTTGTAGATCATTGTTTGTATGTTTTTCTGTGTAGTGTTTTGTAGATCATTGTTTGTATGTTTGTCTTTCTAGTGTTTTGTAGATCATTGTTTGTATGTTTTTCTGTGTAGTGTTTTGTAGATCATTGTTTGTATGTTTGTCTGTGTAGTGTTTTGTAGATCATTGTTTGTATGTTTGTCTGTGTAGTGTTTAGTAGATCATTGTTTGTATGTTTGTCTGTGTAGTGTTTTGTAGATCATTGTTGGATGTTTGTCTGTGTAGTGTTTTGTAGATCATTGTTTGTATGTTTTTCTGTGTAGTGTTTGGTAGATCATTGTTTGTATGTTTTTCTGTGTAGTGTTTTGTAGATCATTGTTTGTATGTTTTTCTGTGTAGTGTTTGGTAGATCATTGTTTGTATGTTTGTCTGGGTAGTGTTTTGTTGATCATTGTTTGTATGTTTGTCTGTGTAGTGTTTTGCAGATCATTGTTTGTATGTTTGTCTGTGTAGTGTTTGGTAGATCATTTTTGTATGTTTTTCTGTGTAGTGTTTTGTAGATCATTGTTTGTATGTTTTTCTGTGTAGTGTTTGGTAGATCATTGTTTGTATGTTTTTCTGTGTAGTGTTTTGTAGATCATTGTTTGTATGTTTTTCTGTGTAGTGTTTGGTAGATCATTGTTTGTATGTTTGTCTGGGTAGTGTTTTGTTGATCATTGTTTGTATGTTTGTCTGTGTAGTGTTTTGCAGATCATTGTTTGTATGTTTGTCTGTGTAGTGTTTGGTAGATCATTTTTGTA
The DNA here is from genome assembly GCA_963680875.1 of Bathymodiolus brooksi. Lineage (NCBI taxonomy): Eukaryota > Metazoa > Mollusca > Bivalvia > Mytilida > Modiolidae > Bathymodiolus > Bathymodiolus brooksi. The sequence goes on from OY804586.1 coordinate 103,066,253, forward strand.
TGTTTGTCTGTGTAGTGTTTAGTAGATCATTGTTTGTATGTTTGTCTGTGTAGTGTTTTGTAGATCATTGTTGGATGTTTGTCTGTGTAGTGTTTTGTAGATCATTGTTTGTATGTTTTTCTGTGTAGTGTTTTGTAGATCATTGTTTGTATGTTTGTCTTTCTAGTGTTTTGTAGATCATTGTTTGTATGTTTTTCTGTGTAGTGTTTTGTAGATCATTGTTTGTATGTTTGTCTGTGTAGTGTTTTGTAGATCATTGTTTGTATGTTTGTCTGTGTAGTGTTTAGTAGATCATTGTTTGTATGTTTGTCTGTGTAGTGTTTTGTAGATCATTGTTGGATGTTTGTCTGTGTAGTGTTTTGTAGATCATTGTTTGTATGTTTTTCTGTGTAGTGTTTGGTAGATCATTGTTTGTATGTTTTTCTGTGTAGTGTTTTGTAGATCATTGTTTGTATGTTTTTCTGTGTAGTGTTTGGTAGATCATTGTTTGTATGTTTGTCTGGGTAGTGTTTTGTTGATCATTGTTTGTATGTTTGTCTGTGTAGTGTTTTGCAGATCATTGTTTGTATGTTTGTCTGTGTAGTGTTTGGTAGATCATTTTGTATGTTTTTCTGTGTAGTGTTTTGTAGATCATTGTTTGTATGTTTTTCTGTGTAGTGTTTGGTAGATCATTGTTTGTATGTTTTTCTGTGTAGTGTTTTGTAGATCATTGTTTGAATGTTTGTCTGTGTAGTGTTTGGTAGATCATTGTTTGTATGTTTTTCTGTGTAGTGTTTTGTAGATCATTGTTTGAATGTTTTTCTGTGTAGTGTTTGGTAGATCATTGTTTGTATGTTTTTCTGTGTAGTGTTTTGTAGATCATTGTTTGTATGTTTGTCTGTGTAGTGTTTTGTAGATCATTGTTTGTATTTTTTTCTGTGTAGTGTTTTGTAGATCATTGTTTTTATGTTTTTCTGTGTAGTGTTTGGTAGATCATTGTTTGTATGTTTTTCTGTGTAGTGTTTTGTAGATCATTGTTTGTATGTTTTTCTGTGTAGTGTTTTGTTGATCATTGTTTGTATGTTTGTCTGTGTAGTGTTTTGTTGATCATTGTTTGTATGTTTGTCTGTGTAGTGTTTTGCAGATCATTGTTTGTATGTTTGTCTGTGTAGTGTTTGGTAGATCATTTTTGTATGTTTTTCTGTGTAGTGTTTTGTAGATCATTGTTTGTATGTTTTTCTGTGTAGTGTTTGGTAGATCATTGTTTGTATGTTTTTCTGTGTAGTGTTTTGTAGATCATTGTTTGAATGTTTGTCTGTGTAGTGTTTGGTAGATCATTGTTTGTATGTTTTTCTGTGTAGTGTTTTGTAGATCATTGTTTGAATGTTTTTCTGTGTAGTGTTTGGTAGATCATTGTTTGTATGTTTTTCTGTGTAGTGTTTTGTAGATCATTGTTTGTATGTTTGTCTGTGTAGTGTTTTGTAGATCATTGTTTGTATGTTTTTCTGTGTAGTGTTTTGTAGATCATTGTTTGTATGTTTTTCTTTCTAGTGTTTTGTAGATCATTGTTTGTATGTTTTTCTGTGTAGTGTTTTGTAGATCATTGTTTGCATGTTTGTCTGTGTAGTGTTTTGTAGATCATTGTTTGTATGTTTGTCTGTGTAGTGTTTAGTAGATCATTGTTTGTATGCTTGTCTGTGTAGTGTTTTGTAGATCATTGTTGGATGTTTGTCTGTGTAGTGTTTTGTAGATCATTGTTTGTATGTTTTTCTGTGTAGTGTTTGGTAGATCATTGTTTGTATGTTTTTCTGTGTAGTGTTTTGTAGATCATTGTTTGTATGTTTTTCTGTGTAGTGTTTGGTAGATCATTGTTTGTATGTTTGTCTGGGTAGTGTTTTGTTGATCATTGTTTGTATGTTTGTCTGTGTAGTGTTTTGCAGATCATTGTTTGTATGTTTGTCTGTGTAGTGTTTGGTAGATCATTTTTGTATGTTTTTCTGTGTAGTGTTTTGTAGATCATTGTTTATATGTTTTTCTGTGTAGTGTTTGGTAGATCATTGTTTGTATGTTTGTCTGTGTAGTGTTTTGTAGATCATTGTTTGTATGTTTGTCTGTGTAGTGTTTTGTAGATCATTGTTTGTATGTTTTTCTGTGTAGTGTTTGGTAGATCATTATTTGTATGTTTGTCTGTGTAGTGTTTTGTAGATCATTGTTTGAATGTTTGTCTGTGTAGTGTTTGGTAGATCATTGTTTGTATGTTTTTCTGTGTAGTGTATTGTAGATCATTGTTTGTATGTTTGTCTGTGTAGTGTTTTGTAGATCATTGTTTGTATGTTTTTCTGTGTAGTGTTTTGTAGATCATTGTTTGTATGTTTGTCTTTCTAGTGTTTTGTAGATCATTGTTTGTATGTTTTTCTGTGTAGTGTTTTGTAGATCATTGTTTGTATGTTTGTCTGTGTAGTGTTTTGTAGATCATTGTTTGTATGTTTGTCTGTGTAGTGTTTAGTAGATCATTGTTTGTATGTTTGTCTGTGTAGTGTTTTGTAGATCATTGTTGGATGTTTGTCTGTGTAGTGTTTTGTAGATCATTGTTTGTATGTTTTTCTGTGTAGTGTTTGGTAGATCATTGTTTGTATGTTTTTCTGTGTAGTGTTTTGTAGATCATTGTTTGTATGTTTTTCTGTGTAGTGTTTGGTAGATCATTGTTTGTATGTTTGTCTGGGTAGTGTTTTGTTGATCATTGTTTGTATGTTTGTCTGTGTAGTGTTTTGCAGATCATTGTTTGTATGTTTGTCTGTGTAGTGTTTGGTAGATCATTTTTGTATGTTTGTCTGTGTAGTGTTTAGTAGATCATTGTTTGTATGTTTGTCTGTGTAGTGTTTTGTAGATCATTGTTGGATGTTTGTCTGTGTAGTGTTTGTAGATCATTGTTTGTATGTTTTTCTGTGTAGTGTTTGGTAGATCATTGTTTGTATGTTTTTCTGTGTAGTGTTTTGTAGATCATTGTTTGTATGTTTTTCTGTGTAGTGTTTGGTAGATCATTGTTTGTATGTTTTTCTGTGTAGTGTATTGTAGATCATTGTTTGTATGTTTGTCTGTGTAGTGTTTTGTAGATCATTGTTTGTATGTTTTTCTGTGTAGTGTTTTGTAGATCATTGTTTGTATGTTTGTCTTTCTAGTGTTTTGTAGATCATTGTTTGTATGTTTTTCTGTGTAGTGTTTTGTAGATCATTGTTTGTATGTTTTTCTGTGTAGTGTTTTGTTGATCATTGTTTGTATGTTTGTCTGTGTAGTGTTTTGTTGATCCTTGTTTGTATGTTTGTCTGTGTAGTGTTTTGCAGATCATTGTTTGTATGTTTGTCTGTGTAGTGTTTGGTAGATCATTTTTGTATGTTTTTCTGTGTAGTGTTTTGTAGATCATTGTTTGTATGTTTTTCTGTGTAGTGTTTGGTAGATCATTGTTTGTATGTTTTTCTGTGTAGTGTTTTGTAGATCATTGTTTGAATGTTTGTCTGTGTAGTGTTTGGTAGATCATTGTTTGTATGTTTTTCTGTGTAGTGTTTTGTAGATCATTGTTTGAATGTTTTTCTGTGTAGTGTTTGGTAGATCATTGTTTGTATGTTTTTCTGTGTAGTGTTTTGTAGATCATTGTTTGTATGTTTGTCTGTGTAGTGTTTTGTAGATCATTGTTTGTATGTTTTTCTGTGTAGTGTTTTGTAGATCATTGTTTGTATGTTTTTCTTTCTAGTGTTTTGTAGATCATTGTTTGTATGTTTTTCTGTGTAGTGTTTTGTAGATCATTGTTTGCATGTTTGTCTGTGTAGTGTTTTGTAGATCATTGTTTGTATGTTTGTCTGTGTAGTGTTTAGTAGATCATTGTTTGTATGTTTGTCTGTGTAGTGTTTTGTAGATCATTGTTGGATGTTTGTCTGTGTAGTGTTTTGTAGATCATTGTTTGTATGTTTTTCTGTGTAGTGTTTGGTAGATCATTGTTTGTATGTTTTTCTGTGTAGTGTTTTGTAGATCATTGTTTGTATGTTTTTCTGTGTAGTGTTTGGTAGATCATTGTTTGTATGTTTGTCTGGGTAGTGTTTTGTTGATCATTGTTTGTATGTTTGTCTGTGTAGTGTTTTGCAGATCATTGTTTGTATGTTTGTCTGTGTAGTGTTTGGTAGATCATTTTTGTATGTTTTTCTGTGTAGTGTTTTGTAGATCATTGTTTATATGTTTTTCTGTGTAGTGTTTGGTAGATCATTGTTTGTATGTTTTTCTGTGTAGTGTTTTGTAGATCATTGTTTGTATGTTTGTCTGTGTAGTGTTTTGTAGATCATTGTTTGTATGTTTTTCTGTGTAGTGTTTGGTAGATCATTATTTGTATGTTTGTCTGTGTAGTGTTTTGTAGATCATTGTTTGAATGTTTGTCTGTGTAGTGTTTGGTAGATCATTGTTTGTATGTTTTTCTGTGTAGTGTATTGTAGATCATTGTTTGTATGTTTGTCTGTGTAGTGTTTTGTAGATCATTGTTTGTATGTTTTTCTGTGTAGTGTTTTGTAGATCATTGTTTGTATGTTTGTCTTTCTAGTGTTTTGTAGATCATTGTTTGTATGTTTTTCTGTGTAGTGTTTTGTAGATCATTGTTTGTATGTTTGTCTGTGTAGTGTTTTGTAGATCATTGTTTGTATGTTTGTCTGTGTAGTGTTTAGTAGATCATTGTTTGTATGTTTGTCTGTGTAGTGTTTTGTAGATCATTGTTGGATGTTTGTCTGTGTAGTGTTTTGTAGATCATTGTTTGTATGTTTTTCTGTGTAGTGTTTGGTAGATCATTGTTTGTATGTTTTTCTGTGTAGTGTTTTGTAGATCATTGTTTGTATGTTTTTCTGTGTAGTGTTTGGTAGATCATTGTTTGTATGTTTGTCTGGGTAGTGTTTTGTTGATCATTGTTTGTATGTTTGTCTGTGTAGTGTTTTGCAGATCATTGTTTGTATGTTTGTCTGTGTAGTGTTTGGTAGATCATTTTTGTATGTTTGTCTGTGTAGTGTTTAGTAGATCATTGTTTGTATGTTTGTCTGTGTAGTGTTTTGTAGATCATTGTTGGATGTTTGTCTGTGTAGTGTTTGTAGATCATTGTTTGTATGTTTTTCTGTGTAGTGTTTGGTAGATCATTGTTTGTATGTTTTTCTGTGTAGTGTTTTGTAGATCATTGTTTGTATGTTTTTCTGTGTAGTGTTTGGTAGATCATTGTTTGTATGTTTTTCTGTGTAGTGTATTGTAGATCATTGTTTGTATGTTTGTCTGTGTAGTGTTTTGTAGATCATTGTTTGTATGTTTTTCTGTGTAGTGTTTTGTAGATCATTGTTTGTATGTTTGTCTTTCTAGTGTTTTGTAGATCATTGTTTGAATGTTTGTCTGTGTAGTGTTTGGTAGATCATTGTTTGTATGTTTTTCTGTGTAGTGTTTTGTAGATCATTGTTTGAATGTTTTTCTGTGTAGTGTTTGGTAGATCATTGTTTGTATGTTTTTCTGTGTAGTGTTTTGTAGATCATTGTTTGTATGTTTGTCTGTGTAGTGTTTTGTAGATCATTGTTTGTATTTTTTTCTGTGTAGTGTTTTGTAGATCATTGTTTTTATGTTTTTCTGTGTAGTGTTTGGTAGATCATTGTTTGTATGTTTTTCTGTGTAGTGTTTTGTAGATCATTGTTTGTATGTTTTTCTGTGTAGTGTTTTGTTGATCATTGTTTGTATGTTTGTCTGTGTAGTGTTTTGTTGATCATTGTTTGTATGTTTGTCTGTGTAGTGTTTTGCAGATCATTGTTTGTATGTTTGTCTGTGTAGTGTTTGGTAGATCATTTTTGTATGTTTTTCTGTGTAGTGTTTTGTAGATCATTGTTTGTATGTTTTTCTGTGTAGTGTTTGGTAGATCATTGTTTGTATGTTTTTCTGTGTAGTGTTTTGTAGATCATTGTTTGAATGTTTGTCTGTGTAGTGTTTGGTAGATCATTGTTTGTATGTTTTTCTGTGTAGTGTTTTGTAGATCATTGTTTGAATGTTTTTCTGTGTAGTGTTTGGTAGATCATTGTTTGTATGTTTTTCTGTGTAGTGTTTTGTAGATCATTGTTTGTATGTTTGTCTGTGTAGTGTTTTGTAGATCATTGTTTGTATGTTTTTCTGTGTAGTGTTTTGTAGATCATTGTTTGTATGTTTTTCTTTCTAGTGTTTTGTAGATCATTGTTTGTATGTTTTTCTGTGTAGTGTTTTGTAGATCATTGTTTGCATGTTTGTCTGTGTAGTGTTTTGTAGATCATTGTTTGTATGTTTGTCTGTGTAGTGTTTAGTAGATCATTGTTTGTATGTTTGTCTGTGTAGTGTTTTGTAGATCATTGTTGGATGTTTGTCTGTGTAGTGTTTTGTAGATCATTGTTTGTATGTTTTTCTGTGTAGTGTTTGGTAGATCATTGTTTGTATGTTTTTCTGTGTAGTGTTTTGTAGATCATTGTTTGTATGTTTTTCTGTGTAGTGTTTGGTAGATCATTGTTTGTATGTTTGTCTGGGTAGTGTTTTGTTGATCATTGTTTGTATGTTTGTCTGTGTAGTGTTTTGCAGATCATTGTTTGTATGTTTGTCTGTGTAGTGTTTGGTAGATCATTTTTGTATGTTTTTCTGTGTAGTGTTTTGTAGATCATTGTTTATATGTTTTTCTGTGTAGTGTTTGGTAGATCATTGTTTGTATGTTTTTCTGTGTAGTGTTTTGTAGATCATTGTTTGTATGTTTGTCTGTGTAGTGTTTTGTAGATCATTGTTTGTATGTTTTTCTGTGTAGTGTTTGGTAGATCATTATTTGTATGTTTGTCTGTGTAGTGTTTTGTAGATCATTGTTTGAATGTTTGTCTGTGTAGTGTTTGGTAGATCATTGTTTGTATGTTTTTCTGTGTAGTGTATTGTAGATCATTGTTTGTATGTTTGTCTGTGTAGTGTTTTGTAGATCATTGTTTGTATGTTTTTCTGTGTAGTGTTTTGTAGATCATTGTTTGTATGTTTGTCTTTCTAGTGTTTTGTAGATCATTGTTTGTATGTTTTTCTGTGTAGTGTTTTGTAGATCATTGTTTGTATGTTTGTCTGTGTAGTGTTTTGTAGATCATTGTTTGTATGTTTGTCTGTGTAGTGTTTAGTAGATCATTGTTTGTATGTTTGTCTGTGTAGTGTTTTGTAGATCATTGTTGGATGTTTGTCTGTGTAGTGTTTTGTAGATCATTGTTTGTATGTTTTTCTGTGTAGTGTTTGGTAGATCATTGTTTGTATGTTTTTCTGTGTAGTGTTTTGTAGATCATTGTTTGTATGTTTTTCTGTGTAGTGTTTGGTAGATCATTGTTTGTATGTTTGTCTGGGTAGTGTTTTGTTGATCATTGTTTGTATGTTTGTCTGTGTAGTGTTTTGCAGATCATTGTTTGTATGTTTGTCTGTGTAGTGTTTGGTAGATCATTTTTGTATGTTTGTCTGTGTAGTGTTTAGTAGATCATTGTTTGTATGTTTGTCTGTGTAGTGTTTTGTAGATCATTGTTGGATGTTTGTCTGTGTAGTGTTTGTAGATCATTGTTTGTATGTTTTTCTGTGTAGTGTTTGGTAGATCATTGTTTGTATGTTTTTCTGTGTAGTGTTTTGTAGATCATTGTTTGTATGTTTTTCTGTGTAGTGTTTGGTAGATCATTGTTTGTATGTTTTTCTGTGTAGTGTATTGTAGATCATTGTTTGTATGTTTGTCTGTGTAGTGTTTTGTAGATCATTGTTTGTATGTTTTTCTGTGTAGTGTTTTGTAGATCATTGTTTGTATGTTTGTCTTTCTAGTGTTTTGTAGATCATTGTTTGTATGTTTTTCTGTGTAGTGTTTTGTAGATCATTGTTTGTATGTTTGTCTGTGTAGTGTTTTGTAGATCATTGTTTGTATGTTTGTCTGTGTAGTGTTTAGTAGATCATTGTTTGTATGTTTGTCTGTGTAGTGTTTTGTAGATCATTGTTGGATGTTTGTCTGTGTAGTGTTTTGTAGATCATTGTTTGTATGTTTTTCTGTGTAGTGTTTGGTAGATCATTGTTTGTATGTTTTTCTGTGTAGTGTTTTGTAGATCATTGTTTGTATGTTTTTCTGTGTAGTGTTTGGTAGATCATTGTTTGTATGTTTGTCTGGGTAGTGTTTTGTTGATCATTGTTTGTATGTTTGTCTGTGTAGTGTTTTGCAGATCATTGTTTGTATGTTTGTCTGTGTAGTGTTTGGTATATCATTTTTGTATGTTTTTCTGTGTAGTGTTTTGTAGATCATTGTTTGTATGTTTTTCTGTGTAGTGTTTGGTAGATCATTGTTTGTATGTTTTTCTGTGTAGTGTTTTGTAGATCATTGTTTGAATGTTTGTCTGTGTAGTGTTTGGTAGATCATTGTTTGTATGTTTTTCTGTGTAGTGTTTTGTAGATCATTGTTTGAATGTTTTTCTGTGTAGTGTTTGGTAGATCATTGTTTGTATGTTTTTCTGTGTAGTGTTTTGTAGATCATTGTTTGTATGTTTGTCTGTGTAGTGTTTTGTAGATCATTGTTTGTATGTTTTTCTGTGTAGTGTTTTGTAGATCATTGTTTGTATGTTTTTCTTTCTAGTGTTTTGTAGATCATTGTTTGTATGTTTTTCTGTGTAGTGTTTTGTAGATCATTGTTTGTATGTTTGTCTGTGTAGTGTTTTGTAGATCATTGTTTGTATGTTTGTCTGTGTAGTGTTTAGTAGATCATTGTTTGTATGTTTGTCTGTGTAGTGTTTTGTAGATCATTGTTGGATGTTTGTCTGTGTAGTGTTTTGTAGATCATTGTTTGTATGTTTTTCTGTGTAGTGTTTGGTAGATCATTGTTTGTATGTTTTTCTGTGTAGTGTTTTGTAGATCATTGTTTGTATGTTTTTCTGTGTAGTGTTTGGTAGATCATTGTTTGTATGTTTGTCTGGGTAGTGTTTTGTTGATCATTGTTTGTATGTTTGTCTGTGTAGTGTTTTGCAGATCATTGTTTGTATGTTTGTCTGTGTAGTGTTTGGTAGATCATTTTTGTATGTTTTTCTGTGTAGTGTTTTGTAGATCATTGTTTATATGTTTTTCTGTGTAGTGTTTGGTAGATCATTGTTTGTATGTTTTTCTGTGTAGTGTTTTGTAGATCATTGTTTGTATGTTTGTCTGTGTAGTGTTTTGTAGATCATTGTTTGTATGTTTTTCTGTGTAGTGTTTGGTAGATCATTATTTGTATGTTTGTCTGTGTAGTGTTTTGTAGATCATTGTTTGAATGTTTGTCTGTGTAGTGTTTGGTAGATCATTGTTTGTATGTTTTTCTGTGTAGTGTATTGTAGATCATTGTTTGTATGTTTGTCTGTGTAGTGTTTTGTAGATCATTGTTTGTATGTTTTTCTGTGTAGTGTTTTGTAGATCATTGTTTGTATGTTTGTCTTTCTAGTGTTTTGTAGATCATTGTTTGTATGTTTTTCTGTGTAGTGTTTTGTAGATCATTGTTTGTATGTTTGTCTGTGTAGTGTTTTGTAGATCATTGTTTGTATGTTTGTCTGTGTAGTGTTTAGTAGATCATTGTTTGTATGTTTGTCTGTGTAGTGTTTTGTAGATCATTGTTGGATGTTTGTCTGTGTAGTGTTTTGTAGATCATTGTTTGTATGTTTTTCTGTGTAGTGTTTGGTAGATCATTGTTTGTATGTTTTTCTGTGTAGTGTTTTGTAGATCATTGTTTGTATGTTTTTCTGTGTAGTGTTTGGTAGATCATTGTTTGTATGTTTGTCTGGGTAGTGTTTTGTTGATCATTGTTTGTATGTTTGTCTGTGAAGTGTTTTGCAGATCATTGTTTGTATGTTTGTCTGTGTAGTGTTTGGTAGATCATTTTTGTATGTTTGTCTGTGTAGTGTTTAGTAGATCATTGTTTGTATGTTTGTCTGTGTAGTGTTTTGTAGATCATTGTTGGATGTTTGTCTGTGTAGTGTTTGTAGATCATTGTTTGTATGTTTTTCTGTGTAGTGTTTGGTAGATCATTGTTTGTATGTTTTTCTGTGTAGTGTTTTGTAGATCATTGTTTGTATGTTTTTCTGTGTAGTGTTTGGTAGATCATTGTTTGTATGTTTGTCTGGGTAGTGTTTTGTTGATCATTGTTTGTATGTTTGTCTGTGTAGTGTTTTGCAGATCATTGTTTGTATGTTTGTCTGTGTAGTGTTTGGTAGATCATTTTTGTATGTTTTTCTGTGTAGTGTTTTGTAGATCATTGTTTATATGTTTTTCTGTGTAGTGTTTGGTAGATCATTGTTTGTATGTTTTTCTGTGTAGTGTTTTGTAGATCATTGTTTGTATGTTTGTCTGTGTAGTGTTTGGTAGATCATTATTTGTATGTTTGTCTGTGTAGTGTTTTGTAGATCATTGTTTGAATGTTTGTCTGTGTAGTGTTTGGTAGATCATTGTTTGTATGTTTTTCTGTGTAGTGTATTGTAGATCATTGTTTGTATGTTTGTCTGTGTAGTGTTTTGTAGATCATTGTTTGTATGTTTTTCTGTGTAGTGTTTTGTAGATCATTGTTTGTATGTTTGTCTTTCTAGTGTTTTGTAGATCATTGTTTGTATGTTTTTCTGTGTAGTGTTTTGTAGATCATTGTTTGTATGTTTGTCTGTGTAGTGTTTTGTAGATCATTGTTTGTATGTTTGTCTGTGTAGTGTTTAGTAGATCATTGTTTGTATGTTTGTCTGTGTAGTGTTTTGTAGATCATTGTTGGATGTTTGTCTGTGTAGTGTTTTGTAGATCATTGTTTGTATGTTTTTCTGTGTAGTGTTTGGTAGATCATTGTTTGTATGTTTTTCTGTGTAGTGTTTTGTAGATCATTGTTTGTATGTTTTTCTGTGTAGTGTTTGGTAGATCATTGTTTGTATGTTTGTCTGGGTAGTGTTTTGTTGATCATTGTTTGTATGTTTGTCTGTGTAGTGTTTTGCAGATCATTGTTTGTATGTTTGTCTGTGTAGTGTTTGGTAGATCATTTTTGTATGTTTGTCTGTGTAGTGTTTAGTAGATCATTGTTTGTATGTTTGTCTGTGTAGTGTTTTGTAGATCATTGTTGGATGTTTGTCTGTGTAGTGTTTGTAGATCATTGTTTGTATGTTTTTCTGTGTAGTGTTTGGTAGATCATTGTTTGTATGTTTTTCTGTGTAGTGTTTTGTAGATCATTGTTTGTATGTTTTTCTGTGTAGTGTTTGGTAGATCATTGTTTGTATGTTTTTCTGTGTAGTGTATTGTAGATCATTGTTTGTATGTTTGTCTGTGTAGTGTTTTGTAGATCATTGTTTGTATGTTTTTCTGTGTAGTGTTTTGTAGATCATTGTTTGTATGTTTGTCTTTCTAGTGTTTTGTAGATCATTGTTTGTATGTTTTTCTGTGTAGTGTTTTGTAGATCATTGTTTGTATGTTTGTCTGTGTAGTGTTTTGTAGATCATTGTTTGTATGTTTGTCTGTGTAGTGTTTAGTAGATCATTGTTTGTATGTTTGTCTGTGTAGTGTTTTGTAGATCATTGTTGGATGTTTGTCTGTGTAGTGTTTTGTAGATCATTGTTTGTATGTTTTTCTGTGTAGTGTTTGGTAGATCATTGTTTGTATGTTTTTCTGTGTAGTGTTTTGTAGATCATTGTTTGTATGTTTTTCTGTGTAGTGTTTGGTAGATCATTGTTTGTATGTTTGTCTGGGTAGTGTTTTGTTGATCATTGTTTGTATGTTTGTCTGTGTAGTGTTTTGCAGATCATTGTTTGTATGTTTGTCTGTGTAGTGTTTGGTAGATCATTTTTGTATGTTTTTCTGTGTAGTGTTTTGTAGATCATTGTTTGTATGTTTTTCTGTGTAGTGTTTGGTAGATCATTGTTTGTATGTTTTTCTGTGTAGTGTTTTGTAGATCATTGTTTGAATGTTTGTCTGTGTAGTGTTTGGTAGATCATTGTTTGTATGTTTTTCTGTGTAGTGTTTTGTAGATCATTGTTTGAATGTTTTTCTGTGTAGTGTTTGGTAGATCATTGTTTGTATGTTTTTCTGTGTAGTGTTTTGTAGATCATTGTTTGTATGTTTGTCTGTGTAGTGTTTTGTAGATCATTGTTTGTATGTTTTTCTGTGTAGTGTTTTGTAGATCATTGTTTGTATGTTTTTCTTTCTAGTGTTTTGTAGATCATTGTTTGTATGTTTTTCTGTGTAGTGTTTTGTAGATCATTGTTTGTATGTTTGTCTGTGTAGTGTTTTGTAGATCATTGTTTGTATGTTTGTCTGTGTAGTGTTTAGTAGATCATTGTTTGTATGTTTGTCTGTGTAGTGTTTTGTAGATCATTGTTGGATGTTTGTCTGTGTAGTGTTTTGTAGATCATTGTTTGTATGTTTTTCTGTGTAGTGTTTGGTAGATCATTGTTTGTATGTTTTTCTGTGTAGTGTTTTGTAGATCATTGTTTGTATGTTTTTCTGTGTAGTGTTTGGTAGATCATTGTTTGTATGTTTGTCTGGGTAGTGTTTTGTTGATCATTGTTTGTATGTTTGTCTGTGTAGTGTTTTGCAGATCATTGTTTGTATGTTTGTCTGTGTAGTGTTTGGTAGATCATTTTTGTATGTTTTTCTGTGTAGTGTTTTGTAGATCATTGTTTATATGTTTTTCTGTGTAGTGTTTGGTAGATCATTGTTTGTATGTTTTTCTGTGTAGTGTTTTGTAGATCATTGTTTGTATGTTTGTCTGTGTAGTGTTTTGTAGATCATTGTTTGTATGTTTTTCTGTGTAGTGTTTGGTAGATCATTATTTGTATGTTTGTCTGTGTAGTGTTTTGTAGATCATTGTTTGAATGTTTGTCTGTGTAGTGTATTGTAGATCATTGTTTGTATGTTTGTCTGTGTAGTGTTTTGTAGATCATTGTTTGTATGTTTTTCTGTGTAGTGTTTTGTAGATCATTGTTTGTATGTTTGTCTTTCTAGTGTTTTGTAGATCATTGTTTGTATGTTTTTCTGTGTAGTGTTTTGTAGATCATTGTTTGTATGTTTGTCTGTGTAGTGTTTTGTAGATCATTGTTTGTATGTTTGTCTGTGTAGTGTTTAGTAGATCATTGTTTGTATGTTTGTCTGTGTAGTGTTTTGTAGATCATTGTTGGATGTTTGTCTGTGTAGTGTTTTGTAGATCATTGTTTGTATGTTTTTCTGTGTAGTGTTTGGTAGATCATTGTTTGTATGTTTTTCTGTGTAGTGTTTTGTAGATCATTGTTTGTATGTTTTTCTGTGTAGTGTTTGGTAGATCATTGTTTGTATGTTTGTCTGGGTAGTGTTTTGTTGATCATTGTTTGTATGTTTGTCTGTGTAGTGTTTTGCAGATCATTGTTTGTATGTTTGTCTGTGTAGTGTTTGGTAGATCATTTTTGTATGTTTGTCTGTGTAGTGTTTAGTAGATCATTGTTTGTATGTTTGTCTGTGTAGTGTTTTGTAGATCATTGTTGGATGTTTGTCTGTGTAGTGTTTGTAGATCATTGTTTGTATGTTTTTCTGTGTAGTGTTTGGTAGATCATTGTTTGTATGTTTTTCTGTGTAGTGTTTTGTAGATCATTGTTTGTATGTTTTTCTGTGTAGTGTTTGGTAGATCATTGTTTGTATGTTTGTCTGGGTAGTGTTTTGTTGATCATTGTTTGTATGTTTGTCTGTGTAGTGTTTTGCAGATCATTGTTTGTATGTTTGTCTGTGTAGTGTTTGGTAGATCATTTTTGTATGTTTTTCTGTGTAGTGTTTTGTAGATCATTGTTTATATGTTTTTCTGTGTAGTGTTTGGTAGATCATTGTTTGTATGTTTTTCTGTGTAGTGTTTTGTAGATCATTGTTTGTATGTTTGTCTGTGTAGTGTTTTGTAGATCATTGTTTGTATGTTTTTCTGTGTAGTGTTTGGTAGATCATTATTTGTATGTTTGTCTGTGTAGTGTTTTGTAGATCATTGTTTGAATGTTTGTCTGTGTAGTGTTTGGTAGATCATTGTTTGTATGTTTTTCTGTGTAGTGTATTGTAGATCATTGTTTGTATGTTTGTCTGTGTAGTGTTTTGTAGATCATTGTTTGTATGTTTTTCTGTGTAGTGTTTTGTAGATCATTGTTTGTATGTTTGTCTTTCTAGTGTTTTGTAGATCATTGTTTGTATGTTTTTCTGTGTAGTGTTTTGTAGATCATTGTTTGTATGTTTGTCTGTGTAGTGTTTTGTAGATCATTGTTTGTATGTTTGTCTGTGTAGTGTTTAGTAGATCATTGTTTGTATGTTTGTCTGTGTAGTATTTTGTAGATCATTGTTGGATGTTTGTCTGTGTAGTGTTTTGTAGATCATTGTTTGTATGTTTTTCTGTGTAGTGTTTGGTAGATCATTGTTTGTATGTTTTTCTGTGTAGTGTTTTGTAGATCATTGTTTGTATGTTTTTCTGTGTAGTGTTTGGTAGATCATTGTTTGTATGTTTGTCTGGGTAGTGTTTTGTTGATCATTGTTTGTATGTTTGTCTGTGTAGTGTTTTGCAGATCATTGTTTGTATGTTTGTCTGTGTAGTGTTGTGTAGATCATTTTTGTATGTTTTTCTGTGTAGTGTTTTGTAGATCATTGTTTATATGTTTTTCTGTGTAGTGTTTGGTAGATCATTGTTTGTATGTTTTTCTGTGTAGTGTTTTGTAGATCATTGTTTGTATGTTTGTCTGTGTAGTGTGTTGTAGATCATTGTTTGTATGTTTTTCTGTGTAGTGTTTGGTAGATCATTATTTGTATGTTTGTCTGTGTAGTGTTTTGTAGATCATTGTTTGAATGTTTGTCTGTGTAGTGTTTGGTAGATCATTGTTTGTATGTTTTTCTGTGTAGTGTATTGTAGATCATTGTTTGTATGTTTGTCTGTGTAGTGTTTTGTAGATCATTGTTTGTATGTTTTTCTGTGTAGTGTTTTGTAGATCATTGTTTGTATGTTTTTCTGTGTAGTGTTTGGTAGATCATTGTTTGTATGTTTTTCTGTGTAGTGTTTTGTAGATCATTGTTTGTATGTTTTTCTGTGTAGTGTTTGGTAGATCATTGTTTGTATGTTTGTCTGTGTAGTGTTTTGTTGATCATTGTTTGTATGTTTGTCTGTGTAGTGTTTTGCAGATCATTGTTTGTATGTTTGTCTGTGTAGTGTTTGGTAGATCATTTTTGTATGTTTTTCTGTGTAGTGTTTTGTAGATCATTGTTTGTATGTTTTTCTGTGTAGTGTTTGGTAGATCATTGTTTGTATGTTTTTCTGTGTAGTGTTTTGTAGATCATTGTTTGTATGTTTGTCTGTGTAGTGTTTTGTAGATCATTGTTTGAATGTTTGTCTGTGTAGTGTTTGGTAGATCATTGTTTGTATGTTTTTCTGTGTAGTGTTTTGTAGATCATTGTTTGTATGTTTGTCTGTGTAGTGTTTTGTAGATCATTGTTTGTATGTTTTTCTGTGTAGTGTTTTGTAGATCATTGTTTGTATGTTTGTCTGTGTAGTGTTTTGTAGATCATTGTTTGTATGTTTTTCTGTGTAGTGTTTTGTAGATCATTGTTTGTATGTTTTTCTGTGTAGTGTTTTGTAGATCATTGTTTGTATGTTTTTCTGTGTAGTGTTTTGTAGATCATTGTTTGTATGTTTTTCTGTGTAGTGTTTGGTAGATCATTGTTTGTATGTTTTTCTGTGTAGTGTTTTGTAGATCATTGTTTGTATATTTTTCTGTGTAGTGTTTGGTAGATCATTGTTTGTATGTTTGTCTGTGTAGTGTTTTGTAGATCATTGTTGGATATTTGTCTGTGTAGTGTTTTGTAGATCATTGTTTGTATGTTTTTCGGTGTAGTGTTTGGTAGATCATTGTTTGTATGTTTGTCTGTGTAGTGTTTTGTAGATCATTGTTTGTATGTTTGTCTGTGTAGTGTTTTGCAGATCATTGTTTGTATGTTTTTCTGTGTAGTGTTTTGTTGATCATTGCTTGTATGTTTGTCTGTGTAGTGTTTGGTAGATCATTGTTTGTATGTTTGTCTGTGTAGTGTTTTGTAGATCATTGTTTGTATGTTTGTCTGTGTAGTGTTTTGTAGATCATTGTTTGTATGTTTGTCGGTGTAGTGTTTTGTAGATCATTGTTTGTATGTTTGTCTTTGTAGTGTTTTGTAGATCATTGTTTGTATGTTTGTCTGTGTAGTGTTTTTTAGATCATTGTTTGTATGTTTGTCTGTGTAATGTTTTGTAGATCATTTTTTGTATGTTTGTCTGTTTAGTGTTTGGTAGATCATTGTTTGTATGTTTGTCTGTGTAGTGTTTTGTAGATCATTGTTTGTATGTTTTTCTGTGTAGTGTTTTGTAGATCATTGTTTGTATGTTTTTCTTTGTAGTGTTTGGTAGATCATTGTTTGTATGTTTGTCTGTGTAGTGTTTTGTAGATCATTGTTTGTATGTTTTTCTGTGTAGTGTTTGGTAGATCATTGTTTGTATGTTTTTCTGTGTAGTGTTTTGTAGATCATTGTTTGTATGTTTTTCTGTGTAGTGTTTTGTAGATCATTGTTTGTATGTTTGTCTTTGTAGTGTTTGGTAGATCATTGTTTGTATGTTTTTCTGTGTAGTGTTTTGTAGATCATTGTTTGTATGTTTTTCTGTGTAGTGTTTTGTAGATCATTGTTTGTATGTTTGTCTGTGTAGTGTTTTGTAGATCATTGTTTGTATGTTTGTCTGTGTAGGGTTTGGTAGATTATTGTTTGTATGTTTGTCTGTGTAGTGATTGGTAGATCATTGTTTGTATGTTTGTCTGTGTAGTGATTGGTAGATCATTGTTTGTATGTTTGTCTGTGTAGTGTTTGGTAGATCATTGTTTGTATGTTTGTCTGTGTAGTGATTGGTAGATCATTGTTTGTATGTTTGTCTGTAGTGTTTTGTAGATCATTGTTTGTATGTTTGTTTGTGTAGTGTTTGGTAGATCATTGTTTGTATGTTTGTCTGTGTAGTGTATTGTATATCATTGTTTGTATGTTTTTCTGTGTAGTGTTTGGTAGATCATTGTTTGTATGTTTTTTCTGTTTAGTGTATTGTAGATCATTGTTTGTATGTTTGTCTGTGTATTGTTTGGTAGATCATTGTTTGTATGTTTGTCTGTGTAGTGTATTGTAGATCATTGTTTGTATGTTTTTCTCTGTAGTGTTTTGTAGATCATTGTTTGTATATTTTTCTGTGTAGTGTTTGGTAGATCATTGTTTGTATGTTTGTCTGTGTAGTGTTTTGTAGATCATTGTTGGATATTTGTCTGTGTAGTGTTTTGTAGATCATTGTTTGTATGTTTTTCTGTGTAGTGTTTGGTAGATCATTGTTTGTATGTTTGTCTGTGTAGTGTTTTGTAGATCATTGTTTGTATGTTTGTCTGTGTAGTGTTTTGCAGATCATTGTTTGTATGTTTGTCTGTGTAGTGTTTTGTTGATCATTGCTTGTATGTTTGTCTGTGTAGTGTTTGGTAGATCATTGTTTGTATGTTTGTCTGTGTAGTGTTTTGTAGATCATTGTTTGTATGTTTGTCTGTGTAGTGTTTGGTAGATCATTGTTTGTATGTTTGTCGGTGTAGTGTTTTGTAGATCATTGTTTGTATGTTTGTCTTTGTAGTGTTTTGTAGATCATTGTTTGTATGTTTGTCTGTGTAGTATTTTGTAGATCATTGTTTGTATGTTTGTCTGTGTAATGTTTGGTAGATCATTTTTTGTATGTTTGTCTGTGTAGTGTTTTGTATATCATTGTTTGTATGTTTGTCTGTGTAGTGTTTTGTAGATCATTGTTTGTATGTTTTTCTGTGTAGTGTTTTGTAGATCATTGTTTGTATGTTTGTCTGTGTAGTGTTTTGTAGATCATTGTTTGTATGTTTTTCTGTGTAGTGTTTTGTAGATCATTGTTTGTATGTTTTTCTGTGTAGTGTTTTGTAGATCATTGTTTGTATGTTTTTCTGTGTAGTGTTTTGTAGATCATTGTTTGTATGTTTGTCTTTGTAGTGTTTTGTAGATTATTGTTTGTATGTTTTTCTGTGTAGTGTTTTGTAGATCATTGTTTGTATGTTTTTCTGTGTAGTGTTTTGTAGATCATTGTTTGTATGTTTGTCTGTGTAGTGTTTTGTAGATCATTGTTTGTATGTTTTTCTGTGTAGTGTTTGGTAGATCATTATTTGTATGTTTGTCTGTGTAGTGTTTTGTAGATCATTGTTTGAATGTTTGTCTGTGTAGTGTTTGGTAGATCATTGTTTGTATGTTTTTCTGTGTAGTGTATTGTAGATCATTGTTTGTATGTTTGTCTGTGTAGTGTTTTGTAGATCATTG
The DNA here is from genome assembly GCA_963680875.1 of Bathymodiolus brooksi. Classification (NCBI taxonomy): domain Eukaryota; kingdom Metazoa; phylum Mollusca; class Bivalvia; order Mytilida; family Modiolidae; genus Bathymodiolus; species Bathymodiolus brooksi. The sequence continues at coordinate 103,084,586 of OY804586.1, forward strand.
TTTGTATGTTTTTCTGTGTAGTGTTTTGTAGATCATTGTTTGTATGTTTGTCTTTCTAGTGTTTTGTAGATCATTGTTTGTATGTTTTTCTGTGTAGTGTTTTGTAGATCATTGTTTGTATGTTTGTCTGTGTAGTGTTTTGTAGATCATTGTTTGTATGTTTGTCTGTGTAGTGTTTAGTAGATCATTGTTTGTATGTTTGTCTGTGTAGTGTTTTGTAGATCATTGTTGGATGTTTGTCTGTGTAGTGTTTTGTAGATCATTGTTTGTATGTTTTTCTGTGTAGTGTTTGGTAGATCATTGTTTGTATGTTTTTCTGTGTAGTGTTTTGTAGATCATTGTTTGTATGTTTTTCTGTGTAGTGTTTGGTAGATCATTGTTTGTATGTTTGTCTGGGTAGTGTTTTGTTGATCATTGTTTGTATGTTTGTCTGTGTAGTGTTTTGCAGATCATTGTTTGTATGTTTGTCTGTGTAGTGTTGTGTAGATCATTTTTGTATGTTTTTCTGTGTAGTGTTTTGTAGATCATTGTTTATATGTTTTTCTGTGTAGTGTTTGGTAGATCATTGTTTGTATGTTTTTCTGTGTAGTGTTTTGTAGATCATTGTTTGTATGTTTGTCTGTGTAGTGTTTTGTAGATCATTGTTTGTATGTTTTTCTGTGTAGTGTTTGGTAGATCATTATTTGTATGTTTGTCTGTGTAGTGTTTTGTAGATCATTGTTTGAATGTTTGTCTGTGTAGTGTTTGGTAGATCATTGTTTGTATGTTTTTCTGTGTAGTGTATTGTAGATCATTGTTTGTATGTTTGTCTGTGTAGTGTTTTGTAGATCATTGTTTGTATGTTTTTCTGTGTAGTGTTTTGTAGATCATTGTTTGTATGTTTTTCTGTGTAGTGTTTGGTAGATCATTGTTTGTATGTTTTTCTGTGTAGTGTTTTGTAGATCATTGTTTGTATGTTTTTCTGTGTAGTGTTTGGTAGATCATTGTTTGTATGTTTGTCTGTGTAGTGTTTTGTTGATCATTGTTTGTATGTTTGTCTGTGTAGTGTTTTGCAGATCATTGTTTGTATGTTTGTCTGTGTAGTGTTTGGTAGATCATTTTTGTATGTTTTTCTGTGTAGTGTTTTGTAGATCATTGTTTGTATGTTTTTCTGTGTAGTGTTTGGTAGATCATTGTTTGTATGTTTTTCTGTGTAGTGTTTTGTAGATCATTGTTTGTATGTTTGTCTGTGTAGTGTTTTGTAGATCATTGTTTGAATGTTTGTCTGTGTAGTGTTTGGTAGATCATTGTTTGTATGTTTTTCTGTGTAGTGTTTTGTAGATCATTGTTTGTATGTTTGTCTGTGTAGTGTTTTGTAGATCATTGTTTGTATGTTTTTCTGTGTAGTGTTTTGTAGATCATTGTTTGTATGTTTGTCTGTGTAGTGTTTTGTAGATCATTGTTTGTATGTTTTTCTGTGTAGTGTTTTGTAGATCATTGTTTGTATGTTTTTCTGTGTAGTGTTTTGTAGATCATTGTTTGTATGTTTTTCTGTGTAGTGTTTTGTAGATCATTGTTTGTATGTTTTTCTGTGTAGTGTTTGGTAGATCATTGTTTGTATGTTTTTCTGTGTAGTGTTTTGTAGATCATTGTTTGTATATTTTTCTGTGTAGTGTTTGGTAGATCATTGTTTGTATGTTTGTCTGTGTAGTGTTTTGTAGATCATTGTTGGATATTTGTCTGTGTAGTGTTTTGTAGATCATTGTTTGTATGTTTTTCGGTGTAGTGTTTGGTAGATCATTGTTTGTATGTTTGTCTGTGTAGTGTTTTGTAGATCATTGTTTGTATGTTTGTCTGTGTAGTGTTTTGCAGATCATTGTTTGTATGTTTTTCTGTGTAGTGTTTTGTTGATCATTGCTTGTATGTTTGTCTGTGTAGTGTTTGGTAGATCATTGTTTGTATGTTTGTCTGTGTAGTGTTTTGTAGATCATTGTTTGTATGTTTGTCTGTGTAGTGTTTTGTAGATCATTGTTTGTATGTTTGTCGGTGTAGTGTTTTGTAGATCATTGTTTGTATGTTTGTCTTTGTAGTGTTTTGTAGATCATTGTTTGTATGTTTGTCTGTGTAGTGTTTTTTAGATCATTGTTTGTATGTTTGTCTGTGTAATGTTTTGTAGATCATTTTTTGTATGTTTGTCTGTTTAGTGTTTGGTAGATCATTGTTTGTATGTTTGTCTGTGTAGTGTTTTGTAGATCATTGTTTGTATGTTTTTCTGTGTAGTGTTTTGTAGATCATTGTTTGTATGTTTTTCTTTGTAGTGTTTGGTAGATCATTGTTTGTATGTTTGTCTGTGTAGTGTTTTGTAGATCATTGTTTGTATGTTTTTCTGTGTAGTGTTTGGTAGATCATTGTTTGTATGTTTTTCTGTGTAGTGTTTTGTAGATCATTGTTTGTATGTTTTTCTGTGTAGTGTTTTGTAGATCATTGTTTGTATGTTTGTCTTTGTAGTGTTTGGTAGATCATTGTTTGTATGTTTTTCTGTGTAGTGTTTTGTAGATCATTGTTTGTATGTTTTTCTGTGTAGTGTTTTGTAGATCATTGTTTGTATGTTTGTCTGTGTAGTGTTTTGTAGATCATTGTTTGTATGTTTGTCTGTGTAGGGTTTGGTAGATTATTGTTTGTATGTTTGTCTGTGTAGTGATTGGTAGATCATTGTTTGTATGTTTGTCTGTGTAGTGATTGGTAGATCATTGTTTGTATGTTTGTCTGTGTAGTGTTTGGTAGATCATTGTTTGTATGTTTGTCTGTGTAGTGATTGGTAGATCATTGTTTGTATGTTTGTCTGTAGTGTTTTGTAGATCATTGTTTGTATGTTTGTTTGTGTAGTGTTTGGTAGATCATTGTTTGTATGTTTGTCTGTGTAGTGTATTGTATATCATTGTTTGTATGTTTTTCTGTGTAGTGTTTGGTAGATCATTGTTTGTATGTTTTTTCTGTTTAGTGTATTGTAGATCATTGTTTGTATGTTTGTCTGTGTAGTGTTTGGTAGATCATTGTTTGTATGTTTGTCTGTGTAGTGTATTGTAGATCATTGTTTGTATGTTTTTCTCTGTAGTGTTTTGTAGATCATTGTTTGTATATTTTTCTGTGTAGTGTTTGGTAGATCATTGTTTGTATGTTTGTCTGTGTAGTGTTTTGTAGATCATTGTTGGATATTTGTCTGTGTAGTGTTTTGTAGATCATTGTTTGTATGTTTTTCTGTGTAGTGTTTGGTAGATCATTGTTTGTATGTTTGTCTGTGTAGTGTTTTGTAGATCATTGTTTGTATGTTTGTCTGTGTAGTGTTTTGCAGATCATTGTTTGTATGCTTGTCTGTGTAGTGTTTTGTTGATCATTGCTTGTATGTTTGTCTGTGTAGTGTTTGGTAGATCATTGTTTGTATGTTTGTCTGTGTAGTGTTTTGTAGATCATTGTTTGTATGTTTGTCTGTGTAGTGTTTGGTAGATCATTGTTTGTATGTTTGTCGGTGTAGTGTTTTGTAGATCATTGTTTGTATGTTTGTCTTTGTAGTGTTTTGTAGATCATTGTTTGTATGTTTGTCTGTGTAGTATTTTGTAGATCATTGTTTGTATGTTTGTCTGTGTAATGTTTGGTAGATCATTTTTTGTATGTTTGTCTGTGTAGTGTTTTGTATATCATTGTTTGTATGTTTGTCTGTGTAGTGTTTTGTAGATCATTGTTTGTATGTTTTTCTGTGTAGTGTTTTGTAGATCATTGTTTGTATGTTTGTCTGTGTAGTGTTTTGTAGATCATTGTTTGTATGTTTTTCTGTGTAGTGTTTTGTAGATCATTGTTTGTATGTTTTTCTGTGTAGTGTTTTGTAGATCATTGTTTGTATGTTTTTCTGTGTAGTGTTTTGTAGATCATTGTTTGTATGTTTGTCTTTGTAGTGTTTTGTAGATTATTGTTTGTATGTTTTTCTGTGTAGTGTTTTGTAGATCATTGTTTGTATGTTTTTCTGTGTAGTGTTTTGTAGATCATTGTTTGTATGTTTGTCTGTGTAGTGTTTGGTAGATCATTGTTTGTATGTTTGTCTGTGTAGTGTTTGGTAGATCATTGTTTGTATGTTTGTCTGTGTAGTGTTTTGTAGATCATTGTTTGTATGTTTTTCTGTGTAGTGTTTGGTAGATCATTGTTTGTATGTTTTTCTGTGTAGTGTTTTGTAGATCATTGTTTGTATATTTTTCTGTGTAGTGTTTGGTAGATCATTGTTTGTATGTTTGTCTGTGTAGTGTTTTGTAGATCATTGTTGGATATTTGTCTGTGTAGTGTTTTGTAGATCATTGTTTGTATGTTTTTCTGTGTAGTGTTTGGTAGATCATTGTTTGTATGTTTGTCTGTGTAGTGTTTTGTAGATCATTGTTTGTATGTTTGTCTGTGTAGTGTTTTGCAGATCATTGTTTGTATGTTTGTCTGTGTAGTGTTTTGTTGATCATTGCTTGTATGTTTGTCTGTGTAGTGTTTGGTAGATCATTGTTTGTATGTTTGTCTGTGTAGTGTTTTGTAGATCATTGTTTGTATGTTTGTCTGTGTAGTGTTTTGTAGATCATTGTTTGTATGTTTGTCGGTGTAGTGTTTTGTAGATCATTGTTTGTATGTTTGTCTTTGTAGTGTTTTGTAGATCATTGTTTGTATGTTTGTCTGTGTAGTGTTTTTTAGATCATTGTTTGTATGTTTGTCTGTGTAATGTTTTGTAGATCATTTTTTGTATGTTTGTCTGTTTAGTGTTTGGTAGATCATTGTTTGTATGTTTGTCTGTGTAGTGTTTTGTAGATCATTGTTTGTATGTTTTTCTGTGTAGTGTTTTGTAGATCATTGTTTGTATGTTTTTCTTTGTAGTGTTTGGTAGATCATTGTTTGTATGTTTGTCTGTGTAGTGTTTTGTAGATTATTGTTTCTATGTTTGTCTGTGTAGTGTTTTGTAGATCATTGTTTGTATGTTTTTCTGTGTAGTGTTTGGTAGATCATTGTTTGTATGTTTTTCTGTGTAGTGTTTTGTAGATTATTGTTTGTATGTTTGTCTGTGTAGTGTTTGGTAGATCATTGTTTGTATGTTTGTCTGTGTAGTGTTTTGTAGATCATTGTTTGTATGTTTGTCTGTGTAGTGTTTTGTAGATCATTGTTTGTATGTTTTTCTGTGTAGTGTTTTGTAGATCATTGTTTGTATGTTTGTCTGTGTAGTGTTTTGTAGATCATTGTTTGTATGTTTTTCTGTGTAGTGTTTTGTAGATCATTGTTTGTATGTTTTTCTGTGTAGTGTTTTGTAGATCATTGTTTGTATGTTTTTCTGTGTAGTGTTTTGTAGATCATTGTTTGTATGTTTGTCTTTGTAGTGTTTTGTAGATTATTGTTTGTATGTTTTTCTGTGTAGTGTTTTGTAGATCATTGTTTGTATGTTTTTCTGTGTAGTGTTTTGTAGATCATTGTTTGTATGTTTGTCTGTGTAGTGTTTGGTAGATCATTGTTTGTATGTTTGTCTGTGTAGTGTTTGGTAGATCATTGTTTGTATGTTTGTCTGTGTAGTGTTTTGTAGATCATTGTTTGTATGTTTTTCTGTGTAGTGTTTGGTAGATCATTGTTTGTATGTTTTTCTGTGTAGTGTTTTGTAGATCATTGTTTGTATATTTTTCTGTGTAGTGTTTGGTAGATCATTGTTTGTATGTTTGTCTGTGTAGTGTTTTGTAGATCATTGTTGGATATTTGTCTGTGTAGTGTTTTGTAGATCATTGTTTGTATGTTTTTCTGTGTAGTGTTTGGTAGATCATTGTTTGTATGTTTGTCTGTGTAGTGTTTTGTAGATCATTGTTTGTATGTTTGTCTGTGTAGTGTTTTGCAGATCATTGTTTGTATGTTTGTCTGTGTAGTGTTTTGTTGATCATTGCTTGTATGTTTGTCTGTGTAGTGTTTGGTAGATCATTGTTTGTATGTTTGTCTGTGTAGTGTTTTGTAGATCATTGTTTGTATGTTTGTCTGTGTAGTGTTTTGTAGATCATTGTTTGTATGTTTGTCGGTGTAGTGTTTTGTAGATCATTGTTTGTATGTTTGTCTGTGTAGTGTTTTGTAGATCATTGTTTGTATGTTTGTCTGTGTAGTGTTTTTTAGATCATTGTTTGTATGTTTGTCAGTGTAATGTTTTGTAGATCATTTTTTGTATGTTTGTCTGTTTAGTGTTTGGTAGATCATTGTTTGTATGTTTGTCTGTGTAGTGTTTTGTAGATCATTGTTTGTATGTTTTTCTGTGTAGTGTTTTGTAGATCATTGTTTGTATGTTTTTCTTTGTAGTGTTTGGTAGATCATTGTTTGTATGTTTGTCTGTGTAGTGTTTTGTAGATTATTGTTTCTATGTTTGTCTGTGTAGTGTTTTGTAGATCATTGTTTGTATGTTTTTCTGTGTAGTGTTTGGTAGATCATTGTTTGTATGTTTTTCTGTGTAGTGTTTTGTAGATTATTGTTTGTATGTTTGTCTGTGTAGTGTTTGGTAGATCATTGTTTGTATGTTTGTCTGTGTAGTGTTTTGTAGATCATTGTTTGTATGTTTGTCTTTGTAGTGTTTGGTAGATCATTGTTTGTATGTTTGTCTGTGTAGTGTTTGGTAGATCATTGTTTGTATGTTTTTCTGTGTAGTGTTTTGTAGATCATTGTTTGTATGTTTGTCTGTGTAGTGTTTGGTAGATCGTTGTTTGTATGTTTTTCTGTGTAGTGTTTTGTAGATCATTGTTTGTATGTTTGTCTGTGTAGTGTTTGGTAGATCGTTGTTTGTATGTTTGTCTGTAGTGTTTTGTAGATCATTGTTTGTATGTTTTTCTGTGTAGTGTTTGGTAGGTCATTGTTTGTATGTTTGTCTGTGTAGTGTATTGTATATCATTGTTTGTATGTTTGTCTGTGTAGTGTTTGGTAGATCATTGTTTGTATGTTTTTTCTGTTTAGTGTATTGTAGATCATTGTTTGTATGTTTGTCTGTGTAGTGTTTGGTAGATCATTGTTTGTATGTTTGTCTGTGTAGTGTATTGTAGATCATTGTTTGTATGTTTTTCTGTGTAGTGTTTTGTAGATCATTGTTTGTATATTTTTCTGTGTAGTGTTTGGTAGATCATTGTTTGTATGTTTGTCTGTGTAGTGTTTTGTAGATCATTGTTGGATATTTGTCTGTGTAGTGTTTTGTAGATCATTGTTTGTATGTTTTTCTGTGTAGTGTTTGGTAGATCATTGTTTGTATGTTTGTCTGTGTAGTGTTTTGTAGATCATTGTTTGTATGTTTGTCTGTGTAGTGTTTTGCAGATCATTGTTTGTATGTTTGTCTGTGTAGTGTTTTGTTGATCATTGCTTGTAAGTTTGTCTGTGTAGTGTTTGGTAGATCATTGTTTGTATGTTTGTCTGTGTAGTGTTTTGTAGATCATTGTTTGTATGTTTGTCTGTGTAGTGTTTTGTAGATCATTGTTTGTATGTTTGTCGGTGTAGTGTTTTGTAGATCATTGTTTGTATGTTTGTCTTTGTAGTGTTTTGTAGATCATTGTTTGTATGTTTGTCTGTGTAGTGTTTTGTAGATCATTGTTTGTATGTTTGTCTGTGTAATGTTTTGTAGATCATTTTTTGTATGTTTGTCTGTTTAGTGTTTGGTAGATCATTGTTTGTATGTTTGTCTGTGTAGTGTTTTGTAGATCATTGTTTGTATGTTTTTCTGTGTAGTGTTTTGTAGATCATTGTTTGTATGTTTTTCTTTGTAGTGTTTGGTAGATCATTGTTTGTATGTTTGTCTGTGTAGTGTTTTGTAGATCATTGTTTGTATGTTTTTCTGTGTAATGTTTGGTAGATCATTGTTTGTATGTTTGTCTGTGTAGTGTTTGGTAGATCATTGTTTGTATGTTTGTCTTTGTAGTGTATTGTAGATCATTGTTTGTATGTTTGTCTGTGTAGTGTTTTGTAGATCATTGTTTGTATGTTTTTCTGTGTAGTGTTTTGTAGATTATTGTTTGTATGTTTTTCTGTGTAGTGTTTTGTAGATCATTGTTTGTATGTTTGTCTGTATAGTGTTTGGTAGATCTATGTTTGTATGTTTGTCTGTGTAGTGTTTGGTAGATCATTGTTTGTATGTTTGTCTGTGTAGTGTTTTGTAGATCATTGTTTGTATGTTTATCTGTGTAGTGTTTGGTAGATCATTGTTTGTATGTTTGTCTGTGTAGTTGTTGGTAGATTATTGTTTGTATGTTTTTCTGTGTAGTGTTTTGTAGATCATTGTTTGTATGTTTGTCTGTGTAGTGTTTGGTAGATCATTGTTTGTATGTTTGTCTGTGTAGTGTTTTGTATATCATTGTTTGTATGTTTGTCTGTGTAGTGTTTGGTAGATCATTGTTTGTATGTTTTTTCTGTTTAGTGTATTGTAGATCATTGTTTGTATGTTTGTCTGTGTAGTGTTTGGTAGATCATTGTTTGTATGTTTGTCTGTGTAGTGTATTGTATATCATTGTTTGTATGTTTGTCTGTGTAGTGTTTGGTAGATCATTGTTTGTATGTTTTTTCTGTTTAGTGTATTGTAGATCATTGTTTGTATGTTTGTCTGTGTAGTGTTTGGTAGATCATTGTTTGTATGTTTGTCTGTGTAGTGTATTGTAGATCATTGTTTGTATGTTTTTCTGTGTAGTGTTTTGTAGATCATTGTTTGTATGTTTTTCTGTGTAGTGTTTGGTAGATCATTGTTTGTATGTTTGTCTGTGTAATGTATTGTAGATCATTGTTTGTATGTTTTTCTGTGTAGTGTTTGGTAGATCATTGTTTGTATGTTTTTCTGTGTAGTGTTTTGTTGATCATTGTTTGTATGTTTGTCTGTGTAGTGTTTTGTAGATCATTGTTTGTATGTTTATCTGAGTAATGTATTGTAGATCATTGTTTGTATGTTTGTCTGTGTAGTGTTTGGTAGATCATTGTTTGTATGTTTGTCTGTGTAATGTATTGTAGATCATTGTTTGTATGTTTTTCTGTGTAGTGTTTGGTAGATCATTGTTTCTATGTTTGTCTGTCTAGTGTTTTGTAGATCATTGTTTGTATGTTTTTCTGTGTAGTGTTTTGTAGATCATTGTTTGTATGTTTTTCTGTGTAGTGTTTTGTAGATCATTGTTTGTATGTTTGTCTGTGTAGTGTTTGGTAGATCGTTGTTTGTATGTTTGTCTGTAGTGTTTTGTAGATCATTGTTTGTATGTTTTTCTGTGTAGTGTTTGGTAGATCATTGTTTGTATGTTTGTCTGTGTAGTGTATTGTATATCATTGTTTGTATGTTTGTCTGTGTAGTGTTTGGTAGATCATTGTTTGTATGTTTTTTCTGTTTAGTGTATTGTAGATCATTGTTTGTATGTTTGTCTGTGTAGTGTTTGGTAGATCATTGTTTGTATGTTTGTCTGTGTAGTGTATTGTAGATCATTGTTTGTATGTTTTTCTGTGTAGTGTTTTGTAGATCATTGTTTGTATATTTTTCTGTGTAGTGTTTGGTAGATCATTGTTTGTATGTTTGTCTGTGTAGTGTTTTGTAGATCATTGTTGGATATTTGTCTGTGTAGTGTTTTGTAGATCATTGTTTGTATGTTTTTCGGTGTAGTGTTTGGTAGATCATTGTTTGTATGTTTGTCTGTGTAGTGTTTTGTAGATCATTGTTTGTATGTTTGTCTGTGTAGTGTTTTGCAGATCATTGTTTGTATGTTTGTCTGTGTAGTGTTTTGTTGATCATTGCTTGTATGTTTGTCTGTGTAGTGTTTGGTAGATCATTGTTTGTATGTTTGTCTGTGTAGTGTTTTGTAGATCATTGTTTGTATGTTTGTCTGTGTAGTGTTTTGTAGATCATTGTTTGTATGTTTGTCGGTGTAGTGTTTTGTAGATCATTGTTTGTATGTTTGTCTTTGTAGTGTTTTGTAGATCATTGTTTGTATGTTTGTCTGTGTAGTGTTTTGTAGATCATTGTTTGTATGTTTGTCTGTGTAATGTTTTGTAGATCATTTTTTGTATGTTTGTCTGTTTAGTGTTTGGTAGATCATTGTTTGTATGTTTGTCTGTGTAGTGTTTTGTAGATCATTGTTTGTATGTTTTTCTGTGTAGTGTTTTGTAGATCATTGTTTGTATGTTTTTCTTTGTAGTGTTTGGTAGATCATTGTTTGTATGTTTGTCTGTGTAGTGTTTTGTAGATCATTGTTTGTATGTTTTTCTGTGTAATGTTTGGTAGATCATTGTTTGTATGTTTGTCTGTGTAGTGTTTGGTAGATCATTGTTTGTATGTTTGTCTTTGTAGTGTATTGTAGATCATTGTTTGTATGTTTGTCTGTGTAGTGTTTTGTAGATCATTGTTTGTATGTTTTTCTGTGTAGTGTTTTGTAGATTATTGTTTGTATGTTTTTCTGTGTAGTGTTTTGTAGATCATTGTTTGTATGTTTGTCTGTATAGTGTTTGGTAGATCTATGTTTGTATGTTTGTCTGTGTAGTGTTTGGTAGATCATTGTTTGTATGTTTGTCTGTGTAGTGTTTGGTAGATCATTGTTTGTATGTTTGTCTGTGTAGTGTTTTGTAGATCATTGTTTGTATGTTTATCTGTGTAGTGTTTGGTAGATCATTGTTTGTATGTTTGTCTGTGTAGTTGTTGGTAGATTATTGTTTGTATGTTTTTCTGTGTAGTGTTTGGTAGATCATTGTTTGTATGTTTGTCTGTGTAGTGTTTGGTAGATCATTGTTTGTATGTTTGTCTGTGTAGTGTTTTGTATATCATTGTTTGTATGTTTGTCTGTGTAGTGTTTGGTAGATCATTGTTTGTATGTTTTTTCTGTTTAGTGTATTGTAGATCATTGTTTGTATGTTTGTCTGTGTAGTGTTTGGTAGATCATTGTTTGTATGTTTGTCTGTGTAGTATATTGTATATCATTGTTTGTATGTTTGTCTGTGTAGTGTTTGGTAGATCATTGTTTGTATGTTTTTTCTGTTTAGTGTATTGTAGATCATTGTTTGTATGTTTGTCTGTGTAGTGTTTGGTAGATCATTGTTTGTATGTTTGTCTGTGTAGTGTATTGTAGATCATTGTTTGTATGTTTTTCTGTGTAGTGTTTTGTAGATCATTGTTTGTATGTTTGTCTGTGTAGTGTTTGGTAGATCATTGTTTGTATGTTTGTCTGTGTAATGTATTGTAGATCATTGTTTGTATGTTTTTCTGTGTAGTGTTTGGTAGATCATTGTTTGTATGTTTTTCTGTGTAGTGTTTTGTTGATCATTGTTTGTATGTTTGTCTGTGTAGTGTTTTGTAGATCATTGTTTGTATGTTTATCTGAGTAATGTATTGTAGATCATTGTTTGTATGTTTGTCTGTGTAGTGTTTGGTAGATCATTGTTTGTATGTTTGTCTGTGTAATGTATTGTAGATCATTGTTTGTATGTTTTTCTGTGTAGTGTTTGGTAGATCATTGTTTCTATGTTTGTCTGTCTAGTGTTTTGTAGATCATTGTTTGTATGTTTTTCTGTGTAGTGTTTTGTAGATCATTGTTTGTATGTTTGTCTGTGTAGTGTTTTGTAGATCATTGTTTGTATGTTTTTCTGTGTAGTGTTTTGTAGATCATTGTTTGTATGTTTTTCTGTGTAGTGTTTTGTAGATCATTGTTTGTATGTTTTTCTGTGTAGTGTTTTGTAGATCATTGTTTGTATGTTTGTCTTTCTAGTGTTTTGTAGATCATTGTTTGTATGTTTTTCTGTGTAGTGTTTTGTAGATCATTGTTTGTATGTTTGTCTGTTTAGTGTTTTGTAGATCATTGTTTGTATGTTTGTCTGTGTAGTGTTTGGTAGATCATTGTTTGTATGTTTGTCTGTGTAGTGTTTTGTAGATCATTGTTGGATGTTTGTCTGTGTAGTGTTTTGTAGATCATTGTTTGTATGTTTTTCTGTGTAGTGTTTGGTAGATCATTGTTTGTATGTTTTTCTGTGTAGTGTTTTGTAGATCATTGTTTGTATGTTTGTCTGTGTAGTGTTTGGTAGATCATTGTTTGTATGTTTGTCTGTGTAGTGTTTTGTTGATCATTGTTTGTATGTTTGTTTGTGTAGTGTTTTGCAGATCATTGTTTGTATGTTTGTCTGTGTAGTATTTGGTAGATTATTTTTGTATGTTTTTCTGTGTAGTGTTTTGTAGATCATTGTTTGTATGTTTTTCTGTGTAGTGTTTGGTAGATCATTGTTTGTATGTTTTTCTGTGTAGTGTTTTGTAGATCATTGTTTGTATGTTTGTCTGTGTAGTGTTTTGTAGATCATTGTTTGTATGTTTTTCTGTGTAGTGTTTGGTAGATCATTGTTTGTATGTTTGTCTGTGTAGTGTTTTGTAGATCATTGTTTGAATGTTTGTCTGTGTAGTGTTTGGTAGATCATTGTTTGTATGTTTTTCTGTGTAGTGTTTTGTAGATCATTGTTTGTATGTTTGTCTGTGTAGTGTTTTGTAGATCATTGTTTGTATGTTTTTCTGTGTAGTGTTTTGTAGATCATTGTTTGTATATTTATCTTTGTTGTGTTTTGTAGATCATTGTTTGTATGTTTTTCTGTGTAGTGTTTTGTAGATCATTGTTTGTATGTTGTCTTTGTAGTGTTTTGTAGATCATTGTTTGTATGTTTTTCTGTGTAGAGTTTTGTAGATCATTGTTTGTATGTTTGTCTGTGTAGTGTTTTGTATATCATTGTTTGCATCTTTGTCTGTGTAGAGTTTTGTAAATCATTGTTTGTATGTTTGTCTTTGTAGTGTTTTGTAGATCATTGTTTGTATATTTTTCTGTGTAGTGTTTTGTAGATCATTGTTTGTGTGTTTTTCTGTGTAATGTTTTGTAGAATATTGTTTGTATGTTTTTCTGTGTAGTGTTTTGTAGATCATTGTTTGTATGTTTTTTTTGGGTAGTGTTTTATAGATCATTGTTTGTATGTTTGTCTGTGTAGTGTTTGGTAGATCATTGTTTGTATGTTTTTCTGTGTAATGTTTTGTAGATCATTGTTCGTATGTTTGTTGGTGTAGTGTTTTGTAGATCATTGTTTGTATGTTTTTCTGTGTAGTGTTTTGTAGATCATTGTTTGTATGTTTGTCTGTGTAGAGTTTTGTAGATCATTGTTTGTACATTTGTTGGTGTAGTGTTTTGTAGATCATTGTTTGTATGTTTGTCTGTGTAGTATTTTGTAGATCATTGTTTGTATGTTTGTCTGTGTAGTGTTTTGTAGATCATTGTTTGTATATTTATTTTTGTTGTGTTTGTAAATCAGTGTTTGTATGTTTTTCTGTGTAGTGCTTTGTAGATATTTGTTTGTATGTTTGTCTATGTAGTGTTTTGTAGATCATTGTTTGTATGTTTGTCTGTGTAGTGTTTGGTAGATCATTGTTTGTATGTTTTTCTGTGTAGTGTTTTGTAGATCATTGTTTGTATGTTTGTCTTTGTAGTGTTTTGTAGATCATTGTTTGTATGTTTGTCTGTGTAGTGTTTTGTAGATCATTGTTTGTATGTTTTTCTGTGTAATGTTTTGTAGATCATTGTTTGAATGTTTTTCTGTGTAGTGTTTTGTAGATCATTGTTTGTATGTTTTTCTGTGTAGTGTTTTGTAGTTCATTGTTTGTATGTTTGTCTGTGTAGTGTTTTGTAGATCATTGTTTGTATGTTTTTTCTGTATAGTGTTTTGTAGATCATTGTTTGTATGTTTTTCTGTGTAGTGTTTGGTAGATCATTGTTTGTATGTTTTTCTGTGTAGTGTTTTGTAGATCATTGTTTGTATGTTTTTCTGTGTAGTGTTTTGTAGATCATTGTTTTTATGTTTGTCGGTGTAGTGTTTTGTAGATCATTGTTTGTATGTTTGTCTGTGTAGTGTTTTGTAGATCATTGTTTGTATGTTTGTCTGTGTAATGTTTTGTAGATCATTGTTTGTATGTTTGTCTGTTTAGTGTTTTGTAGATCATTGTTTGTATGTTTGTCTGTTTAGTGTTTGATAGATCATTGTTTCTATGTTTGTCTGTGTAGTGTTTTGTAGATCATTGTTTGTATGCTTTTCTGTGTAGTGTTTTGTAGATCATTGTTTGTATGTTTTTCTGTGTAGTGTTTGGTAGATCATTGTTTGTATGTTTGTCTGTGTAGTGTTTGGTAGATCATTGTTTGTATGTTTATCTGTGTAGTGTTTGGTAGATCATTGTTTGTATGTTTTTCTGTGTAGTGTTTTGTAGATTATTGTTTGTATGTTTGTCTGTGTAGTGTTTTGTAGATCATTGTTTGTATGTTTGTCTGTGTAGTGTTTTGTAGATCATTGTTTGTATGTTTGTCTGTGTAGTGTTTTGTAGATCATTGTTTGTATGTTTGTCGGTGTAGTGTTTTGTAGATCATTGTTTGTATGTTTGTCTTTGTAGTGTTTTGTAGATCATTGTTTGTATGTTTGTCTGTGTAGTGTTTTGTAGATCATTGTTTGTATGTTTGTCTGTGTAGTGTTTTGTAGATCATTGTTTGTATGTTTGTCTGTGTAATGTTTCGTAGATCATTTTTTGTATGTTTGTCTGTTTAGTGTTTGGTAGATCATTGTTTGTATGTTTGTCTGTGTAGTGTTTTGTAGATCATTGTTTGTATGTTTTTCTGTGTAGTGTTTTGTAGATCATTGTTTGTATGTTTTTCTTTGTAGTGTTTGGTAGATCATTGTTTGTATGTTTTTCTGTGTAGTGTTTTGTAGATCATTGTTTGTATGTTTTTCTGTGTAGTGTTTGGTAGATCATTGTTTGTATGTTTTTCTGTGTAGTGTTTTGTAGATTATTGTTTGTATGTTTGTCTGTGTAGTATTTGGTAGATCATTGTTTGTATGTTTGTCTGTGTAGTGTTTTGTAGATCATTGTTTGTATGTTTTTCTGTGTAGTGTATTGTAGATCATTGTTTGTATGTTTGTCTGTGTAGTGTTTGGTAGATCATTGTTTGTATGTTTTTCTGTGTAGTGTTTTGTAGATTATTGTTTGTATGTTTTTCTGTGTAGTGTTTTGTAGATCATTGTTTGTATGTTTGTCTGTGTAGTGTTTGGTAGATCATTGTTTGTATGTTTGTCTGTGTAGTGTATTGTATATCATTGTTTGTATGTTTGTCTGTGTAGTGTTTGGTAGATCATTGTTTGTATGTTTTTTCTGTTTAGTGTATTGTAGATCATTGTTTGTATGTTTTTCTGTGTAGTGTTTGGTAGATCATTGTTTGTATGTTTGTCTGTGTAGTGTATTGTAGATCATTGTTTGTATGTTTTTCTGTGTAGTGTTTTGTAGATCATTGTTTGTATGTTTTTCTGTGTAGTGTTTGGTAGATCATTGTTTGTATGTTTGTCTGTGTAATGTATTGTAGATCATTGTTTGTATGTTTTTCTGTGTAGTGTTTGGTAGATCATTGTTTGTATGTTTTTCTGTGTAGTGTTTTGTTGATCATTGTTTGTATGTTTGTCTGTGTAGTGTTTTGTAGATCATTGTTTGTATGTTTATCTGAGTAATGTATTGTAGATCATTGTTTGTATGTTTGTCTGTGTAGTGTTTGGTAGATCATTGTTTGTATGTTTGTCTGTGTAATGTATTGTAGATCATTGTTTGTATGTTTTTCTGTGTAGTGTTTGGTAGATCATTGTTTCTATGTTTGTCTGTGTAGTGTTTTGTAGATCATTGTTTGTATGTTTTTCTGTGTAGTGTTTTGTAGATCATTGTTTGTATGTTTTTCTGTGTAGTGTTTTGTAGATCATTGTTTGTATGTTTTTCTGTGTAGTGTTTTGTAGATCATTGTTTGTATGTTTTTCTGTGTAGTGTTTTGTAGATCATTGTTTGTATGTTTTTCTGTGTAGTGTTTTGTAGATCATTGTTTGTATGTTTGTCTTTCTAGTGTTTTGTAGATCATTGTTTGTATGTTTTTCTGTGTAGTGTTTTGTAGATCATTGTTTGTATGTTTGTCTGTGTAGTGTTTTGTAGATCATTGTTTGTATGTTTGTCTGTGTAGTGTTTGGTAGATCATTGTTTGTATGTTTGTCTGTGTAGTGTTTTGTAGATCATTGTTGGATGTTTGTCTGTGTAGTGTTTTGTAGATCATTGTTTGTATGTTTTTCTGTGTAGTGTTTGGTAGATCATTGTTTGTATGTTTTTCTGTGTAGTGTTTTGTAGATCATTGTTTGTATGTTTGTCTGTGTAGTGTTTGGCAGATCATTGTTTGTATGTTTGTCTGTGTAGTGTTTTGTTGATCATTGTTTGTATGTTTGTCTGTGTAGTGTTTTGCAGATCATTGTTTGTATGTTTGTCTGTGTAGTATTTGGTAGATCATTTTTGTATGTTTTTCTGTGTAGTGTTTTGTAGATCATTGTTTGTATGTTTTTCTGTGTAGTGTTTGGTAGATCATTGTTTGTATGTTTTTCTGTGTAGTGTTTTGTAGATCATTGTTTGTATGTTTGTCTGTGTAGTGTTTTGTAGATCATTGTTTGTATGTTTTTCTGTGTAGTGTTTTGTAGATCATTGTTTGTATGTTTGTCTGTGTAGTGTTTTGTAGATCATTGTTTGAATGTTTGTCTGTGTAGTGTTTGGTAGATCATTGTTTGTATGTTTTTCTGTGTAGTGTTTTGTAGATCATTGTTTGTATGTTTGTCTGTGTAGTGTTTTGTAGATCATTGTTTGTATTTTTTTCTGTGTAGTGTTTTGTAGATCATTGTTTGTATATTTATCTTTGTTGTGTTTTGTAGATCATTGTTTGTATGTTTTTCTGTGTAGTGTTTTGTAGATCATTGTTTGTATGTTGTCTTTGTAGTGTTTTGTAGATCATTGTTTGTATGTTTTTCTGTGTAGAGTTTTGTAGATCATTGTTTGTATGTTTGTCTGTGTAGTGTTTTGTATATCATTATTTGCATGTTTGTCTGTGTAGAGTTTTGTAAATCATTGTTTGTATGTTTGTCTTTGTAGTGTTTTGTAGATCATTGTTTGTATATTTTTCTGTGTAATGTTTTGTAGAATATTGTTTGTATGTTTGTCTGTGTAGTGTTTTGTAGATCATTGTTTGTATGGTTTTTTTGGGTAGTGTTTTATAGATCATTGTTTGTATGTTTGTCTGTGTAGTGTTTGGTAGATCATTGTTTGTATGTTTTTCTGTGTAATGTTTTGTAGATCATTGTTCGTATGTTTGTTGGTGTAGTGTTTTGTAGATCATTGTTTGTATGTTTTTCTGTGTAGTGTTTTGTAGATCATTGTTTGTATGTTTGTCTGTGTAGAGTTTTGTAGATCATTGTTTGTACATTTGTTGGTGTAGTGCTTTGTAGATCATTGTTTGTATATTTATTTTTGTTGTGTTTGTAAATCAGTGTTTGTATGTTTTTCTGTGTAGTGCTTTGTAGATCATTGTTTGTATATTTATCTTTGTTGTGTTTTGTAGATCATTGTTTGTATGTTTTTCTGTGTAGTGTTTTGTAGATCATTGTTTGTATGTTTTTCTGTGTAGTGTTTGGTAGATCATTGTTTGTATGTTTGTCTGTGTAATGTATTGTAGATCATTGTTTGTATGTTTTTCTGTGTAGTGTTTGGTAGATCATTGTTTGTATGTTTTTCTGTGTAGTGTTTTGTTGATCATTGTTTGTATGTTTGTCTGTGTAGTGTTTTGTAGATCATTGTTTGTATGTTTATCTGAGTAATGTATTGTAGATCATTGTTTGTATGTTTGTCTGTGTAGTGTTTGGTAGATCATTGTTTGTATGTTTGTCTGTGTAATGTATTGTAGATCATTGTTTGTATGTTTTTCTGTGTAGTGTTTGGTAGATCATTGTTTCTATGTTTGTCTGTGTAGTGTTTTGTAGATCATTGTTTGTATGTTTTTCTGTGTAGTGTTTTGTAGATCATTGTTTGTATGTTTTTCTGTGTAGTGTTTTGTAGATCATTGTTTGTATGTTTTTCTGTGTAGTGTTTTGTAGATCATTGTTTGTATGTTTTTCTGTGTAGTGTTTTGTAGATCATTGTTTGTATGTTTTTCTGTGTAGTGTTTGGTAGATCATTGTTTGTATGTTTGTCTGTGTAATGTATTGTAGATCATTGTTTGTATGTTTTTCTGTGTAGTGTTTGGTAGATCATTGTTTGTATGTTTTTCTGTGTAGTGTTTTGTTGATCATTGTTTGTATGTTTGTCTGTGTAGTGTTTTGTAGATCATTGTTTGTATGTTTATCTGAGTAATGTATTGTAGATCATTGTTTGTATGTTTGTCTGTGTAGTGTTTGGTAGATCATTGTTTGTATGTTTGTCTGTGTAATGTATTGTAGATCATTGTTTGTATGTTTTTCTGTGTAGTGTTTGGTAGATCATTGTTTCTATGTTTGTCTGTGTAGTGTTTTGTAGATCATTGTTTGTATGTTTTTCTGTGTAGTGTTTTGTAGATCATTGTTTGTATGTTTTTCTGTGTAGTGTTTTGTAGATCATTGTTTGTATGTTTTTCTGTGTAGTGTTTTGTAGATCATTGTTTGTATGTTTTTCTGTGTAGTGTTTTGTAGATCATTGTTTGTATGTTTTTCTGTGTAGTGTTTTGTAGATCATTGTTTGTATGTTTGTCTTTCTAGTGTTTTGTAGATCATTGTTTGTATGTTGTCTTTGTAGTGTTTTGTAGATCATTGTTTGTATGTTTTTCTGTGTAGAGTTTTGTAGATCATTGTTTGTATGTTTGTCTGTGTAGTGTTTTGTATATCATTGTTTGCATGTTTGTCTGTGTAGAGTTTTGTAAATCATTGTTTGTATGTTTGTCTTTGTAGTGTTTTGTAGATCATTGTTTGTATATTTTTCTGTGTAATGTTTTGTAGAATATTGTTTGTATGTTTGTCTGTGTAGTGTTTTGTAGATGATTGTTTGAATGTTTGTCTGTGTAGTGTTTGGTAGATCATTGTTTGTATGTTTTTCTGTGTAGTGTTTTGTAGATCATTGTTTGTATGTTTGTCTGTGTAGTGTTTTGTAGATCATTGTTTGTATTTTTTTCTGTGTAGTGTTTTGTAGATCATTGTTTGTATATTTATCTTTGTTGTGTTTTGTAGATCATTGTTTGTATGTTTTTCTGTGTAGTGTTTTGTAGATCATTGTTTGTATGTTGTCTTTGTAGTGTTTTGTAGATCATTGTTTGTATGTTTTTCTGTGTAGAGTTTTGTAGATCATTGTTTGTATGTTTGTCTGTGTAGTGTTTTGTATATCATTGTTTGCATGTTTGTCTGTGTAGAGTTTTGTAAATCATTGTTTGTATGTTTGTCTTTGTAGTGTTTTGTAGATCATTGTTTGTATATTTTTCTGTGTAATGTTTTGTAGAATATTGTTTGTATGTTTGTCTGTGTAGAGTTTTGTAGATCATTGTTTGTATGTTTGTCTGTGTAGTGTTTTGTAGATCATTGTTTGTATGTTTGTCTGTGTAATGTTTTGTAGATCATTGTTTGTATGTTTGTCTGTTTAGTGTTTTGTAGATCATTGTTTGTATGTTTGTCTGTTTAGTGTTTGATAGATCATTGTTTCTATGTTTGTCTGTGTAGTGTTTTGTAGATCATTGTTTGTATGCTTTTCTGTGTAGTGTTTTGTAGATCATTGTTTGTATGTTTTTCTGTGTAGTGTTTGGTAGATCATTGTTTGTATGTTTGTCTGTGTAGTGTTTGGTAGATCATTGTTTGTATGTTTATCTGTGTAGTGTTTGGTAGATCATTGTTTGTATGTTTTTCTGTGTAGTGTTTTGTAGATTATTGTTTGTATGTTTGTCTGTGTAGTGTTTTGTAGATCATTGTTTGTATGTTTGTCTGTGTAGTGTTTTGTAGATCATTGTTTGTATGTTTGTCTGTGTAGTGTTTTGTAGATCATTGTTTGTATGTTTGTCGGTGTAGTGTTTTGTAGATCATTGTTTGTATGTTTGTCTTTGTAGTGTTTTGTAGATCATTGTTTGTATGTTTGTCTGTGTAGTGTTTTGTAGATCATTGTTTGTATGTTTGTCTGTGTAGTGTTTTGTAGATCATTGTTTGTATGTTTGTCTGTGTAATGTTTCGTAGATCATTTTTTGTATGTTTGTCTGTTTAGTGTTTGGTAGATCATTGTTTGTATGTTTGTCTGTGTAGTGTTTTGTAGATCATTGTTTGTATGTTTTTCTGTGTAGTGTTTTGTAGATCATTGTTTGTATGTTTTTCTTTGTAGTGTTTGGTAGATCATTGTTTGTATGTTTTTCTGTGTAGTGTTTTGTAGATCATTGTTTGTATGTTTTTCTGTGTAGTGTTTGGTAGATCATTGTTTGTATGTTTTTCTGTGTAGTGTTTTGTAGATTATTGTTTGTATGTTTGTCTGTGTAGTATTTGGTAGATCATTGTTTGTATGTTTGTCTGTGTAGTGTTTTGTAGATCATTGTTTGTATGTTTTTCTGTGTAGTGTATTGTAGATCATTGTTTGTATGTTTGTCTGTGTAGTGTTTGGTAGATCATTGTTTGTATGTTTTTCTGTGTAGTGTTTTGTAGATTATTGTTTGTATGTTTTTCTGTGTAGTGTTTTGTAGATCATTGTTTGTATGTTTGTCTGTGTAGTGTTTGGTAGATCATTGTTTGTATGTTTGTCTGTGTAGTGTATTGTATATCATTGTTTGTATGTTTGTCTGTGTAGTGTTTGGTAGATCATTGTTTGTATGTTTTTTCTGTTTAGTGTATTGTAGATCATTGTTTGTATGTTTTTCTGTGTAGTGTTTGGTAGATCATTGTTTGTATGTTTGTCTGTGTAGTGTATTGTAGATCATTGTTTGTATGTTTTTCTGTGTAGTGTTTTGTAGATCATTGTTTGTATGTTTTTCTGTGTAGTGTTTGGTAGATCATTGTTTGTATGTTTGTCTGTGTAATGTATTGTAGATCATTGTTTGTATGTTTTTCTGTGTAGTGTTTGGTAGATCATTGTTTGTATGTTTTTCTGTGTAGTGTTTTGTTGATCATTGTTTGTATGTTTGTCTGTGTAGTGTTTTGTAGATCATTGTTTGTATGTTTATCTGAGTAATGTATTGTAGATCATTGTTTGTATGTTTGTCTGTGTAGTGTTTGGTAGATCATTGTTTGTATGTTTGTCTGTGTAATGTATTGTAGATCATTGTTTGTATGTTTTTCTGTGTAGTGTTTGGTAGATCATTGTTTCTATGTTTGTCTGTGTAGTGTTTTGTAGATCATTGTTTGTATGTTTTTCTGTGTAGTGTTTTGTAGATCATTGTTTGTATGTTTTTCTGTGTAGTGTTTTGTAGATCATTGTTTGTATGTTTTTCTGTGTAGTGTTTTGTAGATCATTGTTTGTATGTTTTTCTGTGTAGTGTTTTGTAGATCATTGTTTGTATGTTTTTCTGTGTAGTGTTTTGTAGATCATTGTTTGTATGTTTGTCTTTCTAGTGTTTTGTAGATCATTGTTTGTATGTTTTTCTGTGTAGTGTTTTGTAGATCATTGTTTGTATGTTTGTCTGTGTAGTGTTTTGTAGATCATTGTTTGTATGTTTGTCTGTGTAGTGTTTGGTAGATCATTGTTTGTATGTTTGTCTGTGTAGTGTTTTGTAGATCATTGTTGGATGTTTGTCTGTGTAGTGTTTTGTAGATCATTGTTTGTATGTTTTTCTGTGTAGTGTTTGGTAGATCATTGTTTGTATGTTTTTCTGTGTAGTGTTTTGTAGATCATTGTTTGTATGTTTGTCTGTGTAGTGTTTGGCAGATCATTGTTTGTATGTTTGTCTGTGTAGTGTTTTGTTGATCATTGTTTGTATGTTTGTCTGTGTAGTGTTTTGCAGATCATTGTTTGTATGTTTGTCTGTGTAGTATTTGGTAGATCATTTTTGTATGTTTTTCTGTGTAGTGTTTTGTAGATCATTGTTTGTATGTTTTTCTGTGTAGTGTTTGGTAGATCATTGTTTGTATGTTTTTCTGTGTAGTGTTTTGTAGATCATTGTTTGTATGTTTGTCTGTGTAGTGTTTTGTAGATCATTGTTTGTATGTTTTTCTGTGTAGTGTTTTGTAGATCATTGTTTGTATGTTTGTCTGTGTAGTGTTTTGTAGATCATTGTTTGAATGTTTGTCTGTGTAGTGTTTGGTAGATCATTGTTTGTATGTTTTTCTGTGTAGTGTTTTGTAGATCATTGTTTGTATGTTTGTCTGTGTAGTGTTTTGTAGATCATTGTTTGTATTTTTTTCTGTGTAGTGTTTTGTAGATCATTGTTTGTATATTTATCTTTGTTATGTTTTGTAGATCATTGTTTGTATGTTTTTCTGTGTAGTGTTTTGTAGATCATTGTTTGTATGTTGTCTTTGTAGTGTTTTGTAGATCATTGTTTGTATGTTTTTCTGTGTAGAGTTTTGTAGATCATTGTTTGTATGTTTGTCTGTGTAGTGTTTTGTATATCATTATTTGCATGTTTGTCTGTGTAGAGTTTTGTAAATCATTGTTTGTATGTTTGTCTTTGTAGTGTTTTGTAGATCATTGTTTGTATATTTTTCTGTGTAATGTTTTGTAGAATATTGTTTGTATGTTTGTCTGTGTAGTGTTTTGTAGATCATTGTTTGTATGGTTTTTTTGGGTAGTGTTTTATAGATCATTGTTTGTATGTTTGTCTGTGTAGTGTTTGGTAGATCATTGTTTGTATGTTTTTCTGTGTAATGTTTTGTAGATCATTGTTCGTATGTTTGTTGGTGTAGTGTTTTGTAGATCATTGTTTGTATGTTTTTCTGTGTAGTGTTTTGTAGATCATTGTTTGTATGTTTGTCTGTGTAGAGTTTTGTAGATCATTGTTTGTACATTTGTTGGTGTAGTGCTTTGTAGATCATTGTTTGTATATTTATTTTTGTTGTGTTTGTAAATCAGTGTTTGTATGTTTTTCTGTGTAGTGCTTTGTAGATCATTGTTTGTATATTTATCTTTGTTGTGTTTTGTAGATCATTGTTTGTATGTTTTTCTGTGTAGTGTTTTGTAGATCATTGTTTGTATGTTTTTCTGTGTAGTGTTTGGTAGATCATTGTTTGTATGTTTGTCTGTGTAATGTATTGTAGATCATTGTTTGTATGTTTTTCTGTGTAGTGTTTGGTAGATCATTGTTTGTATGTTTTTCTGTGTAGTGTTTTGTTGATCATTGTTTGTATGTTTGTCTGTGTAGTGTTTTGTAGATCATTGTTTGTATGTTTATCTGAGTAATGTATTGTAGATCATTGTTTGTATGTTTGTCTGTGTAGTGTTTGGTAGATCATTGTTTGTATGTTTGTCTGTGTAATGTATTGTAGATCATTGTTTGTATGTTTTTCTGTGTAGTGTTTGGTAGATCATTGTTTCTATGTTTGTCTGTGTAGTGTTTTGTAGATCATTGTTTGTATGTTTTTCTGTGTAGTGTTTTGTAGATCATTGTTTGTATGTTTTTCTGTGTAGTGTTTTGTAGATCATTGTTTGTATGTTTTTCTGTGTAGTGTTTTGTAGATCATTGTTTGTATGTTTTTCTGTGTAGTGTTTTGTAGATCATTGTTTGTATGTTTTTCTGTGTAGTGTTTGGTAGATCATTGTTTGTATGTTTGTCTGTGTAATGTATTGTAGATCATTGTTTGTATGTTTTTCTGTGTAGTGTTTGGTAGATCATTGTTTGTATGTTTTTCTGTGTAGTGTTTTGTTGATCATTGTTTGTATGTTTGTCTGTGTAGTGTTTTGTAGATCATTGTTTGTATGTTTATCTGAGTAATGTATTGTAGATCATTGTTTGTATGTTTGTCTGTGTAGTGTTTGGTAGATCATTGTTTGTATGTTTGTCTGTGTAATGTATTGTAGATCATTGTTTGTATGTTTTTCTGTGTAGTGTTTGGTAGATCATTGTTTCTATGTTTGTCTGTGTAGTGTTTTGTAGATCATTGTTTGTATGTTTTTCTGTGTAGTGTTTTGTAGATCATTGTTTGTATGTTTTTCTGTGTAGTGTTTTGTAGATCATTGTTTGTATGTTTTTCTGTGTAGTGTTTTGTAGATCATTGTTTGTATGTTTTTCTGTGTAGTGTTTTGTAGATCATTGTTTGTATGTTTTTCTGTGTAGTGTTTTGTAGATCATTGTTTGTATGTTTGTCTTTCTAGTGTTTTGTAGATCATTGTTTGTATGTTGTCTTTGTAGTGTTTTGTAGATCATTGTTTGTATGTTTTTCTGTGTAGAGTTTTGTAGATCATTGTTTGTATGTTTGTCTGTGTAGTGTTTTGTATATCATTGTTTGCATGTTTGTCTGTGTAGAGTTTTGTAAATCATTGTTTGTATGTTTGTCTTTGTAGTGTTTTGTAGATCATTGTTTGTATATTTTTCTGTGTAATGTTTTGTAGAATATTGTTTGTATGTTTGTCTGTGTAGTGTTTTGTAGATGATTGTTTGAATGTTTGTCTGTGTAGTGTTTGGTAGATCATTGTTTGTATGTTTTTCTGTGTAGTGTTTTGTAGATCATTGTTTGTATGTTTGTCTGTGTAGTGTTTTGTAGATCATTGTTTGTATTTTTTTCTGTGTAGTGTTTTGTAGATCATTGTTTGTATATTTATCTTTGTTGTGTTTTGTAGATCATTGTTTGTATGTTTTTCTGTGTAGTGTTTTGTAGATCATTGTTTGTATGTTGTCTTTGTAGTGTTTTGTAGATCATTGTTTGTATGTTTTTCTGTGTAGAGTTTTGTAGATCATTGTTTGTATGTTTGTCTGTGTAGTGTTTTGTATATCATTGTTTGCATGTTTGTCTGTGTAGAGTTTTGTAAATCATTGTTTGTATGTTTGTCTTTGTAGTGTTTTGTAGATCATTGTTTGTATATTTTTCTGTGTAATGTTTTGTAGAATATTGTTTGTATGTTTGTCTGTGTAGAGTTTTGTAAATCATTGTTTGTATGTTTGTCTGTGTAGTGTTTTGTAGATCATTGTTTGTATGTTTTTTTTGGGTAGTGTTTTATTGATCATTGTTTGTATGTTTGTCTGTGTAGTGTTTGGTAGATCATTGTTTGTATGTTTTTCTGTGTAATGTTTTGTAGATCATTGTTCGTATGTTTGTTGGTGTAGTGTTTTGTAGATCATTGTTTGTATGTTTTTCTGTGTAGTGTTTTGTAGATCATTGTTTGTATGTTTGTCTGTGTAGTGTTTTGTAGATCATTGTTTGTATGTTTGTCTGTGTAGTGTTTTGTAGATCATTGTTTGTATATTTATTTTTGTTGTCTTTGTAAATCATTGTTTGTATGTTTGTCTGTGTAGTGTTTGGTAGATCATTGTTTGTATGTTTTTCTGTGTAGTGTTTTGTAGATCATTGTTTGTATGTTTTTCTGTGTAGTGTTTTGTAGATCATTGTTTGTATGTTTTTTTTGGGTAGTGTTTTATAGATCATTGTTTGTATGTTTGTCTGTGTAGTGTTTGGTAGATCATTGTTTGTATGTTTTTCTGTGTAATGTTTTGTAGATCATTGTTCGTATGTTTGTTGGTGTAGTGTTTTGTAGATCATTGTTTGTATGTTTTTCTGTGTAGTGTTTTGTAGATCATTGTTTGTATGTTTGTCTGTGTAGTGTTTTGTAGATCATTGTTTGTATGTTTGTCTGTGTAGTGTTTTGTAGATCATTGTTTGTATATTTATTTTTGTTGTGTTTGTAAATCAGTGTTTGTATGTTTTTCTGTGTAGTGCTTTGTAGATATTTGTTTGTATGTTTGTCTATGTAGTGTTTTGTAGATCATTGTTTGTATGTTTGTCTGTGTAGTGTTTGGTAGATCATTGTTTGTATGTTTTTCTGTGTAGTGTTTTGTAGATCATTGTTTGTATGTTTGTCTTTGTAGTGTTTTGTAGATCATTGTTTGTATGTTTGTCTGTGTAGTGTTTTGTAGATCATTGTTTGTATGTTTTTCTGTGTAATGTTTTGTAGATCATTGTTTGAATGTTTTTCTGTGTAGTGTTTTGTAGATCATTGTTTGTATGTTTTTCTGTGTAGTGTTTTGTAGTTCATTGTTTGTATGTTTGTCTGTGTAGTGTTTTGTAGATCATTGTTTGTATGTTTTTTCTGTATAGTGTTTTGTAGATCATTGTTTGTATGTTTTTCTGTGTAGTGTTTGGTAGATCATTGTTTGTATGTTTTTCTGTGTAGTGTTTGGTAGATCATTGTTTGTATGTTTTTCTGTGTAGTGTTTGTAGATCATTGTTTTTATGTTTGTCGGTGTAGTGTTTTGTAGATCATTGTTTGTATGTTTGTCTGTGTAGTGTTTTGTAGATCATTGTTTGTATGTTTTTCTGTGTAATGTTTTGTAGATCATTGTTTGTATGTTTGTCTGTTTAGTGTTTTGTAGATCATTGTTTGTATGTTTGTCTGTTTAGTGTTTGGTAGATCATTGTTTCTATGTTTGTCTGTGTAGTGTTTTGTAGATCATTGTTTGTATGCTTTTCTGTGTAGTGTTTTGTAGATCATTGTTTGTATGTTTTTCTGTGTAGTGTTTGGTAGATCATTGTTTGTATGTTTGTCTGTGTAGTGTTTGGTAGATCATTGTTTGTATGTTTATCTGTGTAGTGTTTTGTAGATCATTGTTTGTATGTTTGTCTGTGTAGTGTTTGGTAGATCATTGTTTGTATGTTTGTCTGTGTAGTGTTTTGTAGATCATTGTTTGTATGTTTGTCTGTGTAGTGTTTTGTAGATCATTGTTTGTATGTTTGTCGGTGTAGTGTTTTGTAGATCATTGTTTGTATGTTTGTCTTTGTAGTGTTTTGTAGATCATTGTTTGTATGTTTGTCTGTGTAGTGTTTTGTAGATCATTGTTTGTATGTTTGTCTGTGTAATGTTTTGTAGATCATTTTTTGTATGTTTTTCTGTTTAGTGTTTGGTAGATCATTGTTTGTATGTTTGTCTGTGTAGTGTTTTGTAGATCATTGTTTGTATGTTTTTCTGTGTAGTGTTTTGTAGATCATTGTTTGTATGTTTTTCTTTGTAGTGTTTGGTAGATCATTGTTTGTATGTTTGTCTGTGTAGTGTTTTGTAGATCATTGTTTGTATGTTTTTCTGTGTAGTGTTTGGTAGATCATTGTTTGTATGTTTTTCTGTGTAGTGTTTTGTAGATTATTGTTTGTATGTTTGTCTGTGTAGTATTTGGTAGATCATTGTTTGTATGTTTGTCTGTGTAGTGTTTGGTAGATCATTGTTTGTATGTTTGTCTGTGTAGTGTTTGGTAGATCATTGTTTGTATGTTTTTCTGTGTAGTGTTTTGTAGATCATTGTTTGTATGTTTGTCTGTGTAGTGTTTTGTAGATCATTGTTTGTATGTTTTTCTGTGTAGTGTTTGGTAGATCATTGTTTGTATGTTTTTCTGTGTAGTGTTTTGTAGATTATTGTTTGTATGTTTGTCTGTGTAGTATTTGGTAGATCATTGTTTGTATGTTTGTCTGTGTAGTGTTTGGTAGATCATTGTTTGTATGTTTTTCTGTGTAGTGTTTTGTAGATCATTGTTTGTATGTTTTTCTGTGTAGTGTTTTGTAGATCATTGTTTGTATGTTTTTCTGTGTAGTGTTTTGTAGATCATTGTTTGTATGTTTTTCTGTGTAGTGTTTTGTAGATCATTGTTTGTATGTTTGTCTGTGTAGTGTTTTGTAGATCATTGTTTGTATGTTTTTCTGTGTAGTGTTTTGTAGATCATTGTTTGTATGTTTGTCTGTGTAGTGTTTTGTAGATTATTGTTTGTATGTTTTTCTGTGTAGTGTTTTGTAGATTATTGTTTGTATGTTTTTCTGTTTAGTGTTTTGTAGATCATTGTTTGTATGTTTGTCTGTGTAGTGTTTGGTAGATCGTTGTTTGTATGTTTGTCTGTGTAGTGTTTTGTAGATCATTGTTTGTATGTTTGTCTGTGTAGTGTATTGTATATCATTGTTTGTATGTTTGTCTGTGTAGTGTTTGGTAGATCATTGTTTGTATGTTTTTTCTGTTTAGTGTATTGTAGATCATTGTTTGTATGTTTGTCTGTGTAGTGTTTGGTAGATCATTGTTTGTATGTTTGTCTGTGTAGTGTATTGTAGATCATTGTTTGTATGTTTTTCTGTGTAGTGTTTTGTATTGTAGATCATTGTTTGTATGTTTTTCTGTGTAGTGTTTGGTAGATCATTGTTTGTATGTTTTTCTGTGTAGTGTTTTGTTGATCATTGTTTGTATGTTTGTCTGTGTAGTGTTTTGTAGATCATTGTTTGTATGTTTATCTGAGTAATGTATTGTAGATCATTGTTTGTATGTTTGTCTGTGTAGTGTTTGGTAGATCATTGTTTGTATGTTTGTCTGTGTAATGTATTGTAGATCATTGTTTGTATGTTTTTCTGTGTAGTGTTTGGTAGATCATTGTTTCTATGTTTGTCTGTGTAGTGTTTTGTAGATCATTGTTTGTATGTTTTTCTGTGTAGTGTTTTGTAGATCATTGTTTGTATGTTTTTCTGTGTAGTGTTTTGTAGATCATTGTTTGTATGTTTGTCTGTGTAGTGTTTGGTAGATCATTGTTTGTATGTTTGTCTTTGTAGTGTATTGTAGATCATTGTGTGTATGTTTGTCTGGGTAGTGTTTGGTAGATCATTGTTTGTATGTTTTTCTGTGTAGTGTTTTGTAGATAATTGTTTGTATGTTTTTCTGTGTAGTGTTTTGTAGATCATTGTTTGTGTGTTTGTCGGTGTAGTGTTTGGTAGATCATTGTTTGTATGTTGGTCTGTGTAGTGTTTGGTAGTTCATTGTTTGTATGTTGGTCTGTGTAGTGTTTTGTAGATCATTGTTTGTATGTTTGTCTGTGTAGTGTTTTGTAGATCTTTGTTTGTATGTTTTTCTGTGTAGTGTTTTGTAGATCATTGTTTGTGTGTTTGTCGGTGTAGTGTTTGGTAGATAATTGTTTGTATGTTGGTCTGTGTAGTGTTTGGTAGATCATTGTTTGTATGTTGGTCTGTGTAGTGTTTTGTAGATCATTGTTTGTATGTTTGTCTGTGTAGTGTTTTGTAGATCATTGTTTGTATGTTTGTCTGTGTAGTGTTTTGTAGATCATTGTTTGTATGTTTGTCTCTGTAATGTTTTGTAGATCATTGTTTGTATGTTTGTCTGTGTAGTGTTTTGTAGATCTTTGTTTGTATGTTTGTCTGTGTAGTGTTTTGTAGATCATTGTTTATATGTTTTTCTGTGTAGTGTTTTGTAGATCATTGTTTGTACATTTGTTGGTGTAGTGTTTTGTAGATCATTGTTTGTATGTTTTTCTGTGTAGTGTTTTGTAGATCATTGCTTGTGTGTTTGTCAGTGTAGTGTTTTGTAGATCATTGTTTGTATGTTTTTCTGTGTAGTGTTTTGTAGATCATTGTTTGTATGTTTTTCTGTGTAGTGTTTTGTAGATCATTGTTTGTATGTTTGTCTGTTTAGTGTTTGGTAGATCATTGTTTCTATGTTTGTCTGTGTAGTGTTTTGTAGATCATTGTTTGTATGCTTTTCTGTGTAGTGTTTTGTAGATCATTGTTTGTATGTTTTTCTGTGTAGTGTTTGGTAGATCATTGTTTGTATGTTTGTCTGTGTAGTGTTTGGTAGATCATTGTTTGTATGTTTATCTGTGTAGTGTTTGGTAGATCATTGTTTGTATGTTTTTCTGTGTAGTGTTTTGTAGATTATTGTTTGTATGTTTGTCTGTGTAGTGTTTTGTAGATCATTGTTTGTATGTTTGTCTGTGTAGTGTTTGGTAGATCATTGTTTGTATGTTTTTCTGTGTAGTGTTTTGTAGATCATTGTTTGTATGTTTGTCTGTGTAGTGTTTGGTAGATCATTGTTTGTATGTTTGTCTTTGTAGTGTATTGTAGATCATTGTGTGTATGTTTGTCTGGGTAGTGTTTGGTAGATCATTGTTTGTATGTTTTTCTGTGTAGTGTTTTGTAGATAATTGTTTGTATGTTTTTCTGTGTAGTGTTTTGTAGATCATTGTTTGTGTGTTTGTCGGTGTAGTGTTTGGTAGATCATTGTTTGTATGTTGGTCTGTGTAGTGTTTGGTAGTTCATTGTTTGTATGTTGGTCTGTGTAGTGTTTTGTAGATCATTGTTTGTATGTTTTTCTGTGTAGTGTTTATTAGATCATTGTTTGTATGTTTGTCTGTGTAGTGTTTGGTAGATCATTGTTTGTATGTTTATCTGTGTAGTGTTTGGTAGATCATTGTTTGTATGTTTGTCTGTGTAATGTATTGTAGATCATTGTTTGTTTGTTTGTCTGTGTAGTGTTTTGTAGATCATTGTTTGTATGTTTTTCTGTGTAGTGTTTTGTAGATTATTGTTTGTATGTTTGTCTGTGTAGTGTTTTGTAGATCATTGTTTGTATGTTTGTCTGTGTAGTGTTTGGTAGATCATTGTTTGTATGTTTTTCTGTGTAGTGTTTTGTAGATCATTGTTTGTATGTTTGTCTGTGTAGTGTTTGGTAGATCATTGTTTGTATGTTTGTCTTTGTAGTGTATTGTAGATCATTGTGTGTATGTTTGTCTGGGTAGTGTTTGGTAGATCATTGTTTGTATGTTTTTCTGTGTAGTGTTTTGTAGATAATTGTTTGTATGTTTTTCTGTGTAGTGTTTTGTAGATCATTGTTTGTGTGTTTGTCGGTGTAGTGTTTGGTAGATCATTGTTTGTATGTTGGTCTGTGTAGTGTTTTGTAGATCATTGTTTGTATGTTTGTCTCTGTAATGTTTTGTAGATCATTGTTTGTATGTTTGTCTGTGTAGTGTTTTGTAGATCTTTGTTTGTATGTTTGTCTGTGTAGTGTTTTGTAGATCATTGTTTGTATGTTTTTCTGTGTAATGTTTTGTAGATCATTGTTTGAATGTTTTTTTGTGTAGTGTTTGGTAGATCATTGTTTGTATGTTTGTCTGTGTAGTGTTTTGTAGATCATTGTTTGTATGTTTTTCTGTGTAGTGTTTTGTAGATCATTGTTTGTATGTTTTTCTTTGTAGTGTTTGGTAGATCATTGTTTGTATGTTTGTCTGTGTAGTGTTTTGTAGATCATTGTTTGTATGTTTTTCTGTGTAGTGTTTGGTAGATCATTGTTTGTATGTTTTTCTGTGTAGTGTTTTGTAGATTATTGTTTGTATGTTTGTCTGTGTAGTATTTGGTAGATCATTGTTTGTATGTTTGTCTGTGTAGTGTTTGGTAGATCATTGTTTGTATGTTTTACTGTGTAGTGTTTGGTAGATCATTGTTTGTATGTTTTTCTGTGTAGTGTTTTGTAGATCATTGTTTGTATGTTTTTCTGTGTAGTGTTTGGTAGATCATTGTTTGTATGTTTTTCTGTGTAGTGTTTTGTAGATCATTGTTTGTATGTTTTTCTGTGTAGTGTTTTGTATATCATTGTTTGTATGTTTGTCTGTGTAGTGTTTGGTAGATCATTGTTTGTATGTTTGTCTGTGTAGTGTTTTGTAGATCATTGTTTGTATGTTTGTCTGTGTAGTGTTTTGTAGATCATTGTTTGTATGTTTGTCTGTGTAGTGTTTTGTAGATCATTGTTTGTATGTTTGTCTGTGTAGTGTTTTGTAGATTATTGTTTGTATGTTTTTCTGTTTAGTGTTTTGTAGATCATTGTTTGTATGTTTGTCTGTGTAGTGTTTGGTAGATCGTTGTTTGTATGTTTGTCTGTGTAGTGTTTTGTAGATCATTGTTTGTATGTTTGTCTGTGTAGTGTTTGGTAGATCGTTGTTTGTATGTTTTTCTGTTTAGTGTTTTGTAGATCATTGTTTGTATGTTTGTATGTGTAGTGTTTGGTAGATCGTTGTTTGTATGTTTGTCTGTGTAGTGTTTTGTAGATCATTGTTTGTATGTTTGTCTGTGTAGTGTATTGTATATCATTGTTTGTATGTTTGTCTGTGTAGTGTTTGGTAGATCATTGTTTGTATGTTTTTTCTGTTTAGTGTATTGTAGATCATTGTTTGTATGTTTGTCTGTGTAATGTATTGTAGATCATTGTTTGTATGTTTTTCTGTGTAGTGTTTGGTAGATCATTGTTTGTATGTTTTTCTGTGTAGTGTTTTGTTGATCATTGTTTGTATGTTTGTCTGTGTAGTGTTTTGTAGATCATTGTTTGTATGTT
Organism: Bathymodiolus brooksi; assembly: GCA_963680875.1. Taxonomy (NCBI): domain Eukaryota; kingdom Metazoa; phylum Mollusca; class Bivalvia; order Mytilida; family Modiolidae; genus Bathymodiolus; species Bathymodiolus brooksi. Next base: position 103,116,657 of record OY804586.1, read on the forward strand.
TATCTGAGTAATGTATTGTAGATCATTGTTTGTATGTTTGTCTGTGTAGTGTTTGGTAGATCATTGTTTGTATGTTTGTCTGTGTAATGTATTGTAGATCATTGTTTGTATGTTTTTCTGTGTAGTGTTTGGTAGATCATTGTTTCTATGTTTGTCTGTGTAGTGTTTTGTAGATCATTGTTTGTATGTTTTTCTGTGTAGTGTTTTGTAGATCATTGTTTGTATGTTTTTCTGTGTAGTGTTTTGTAGATCATTGTTTGTATGTTTGTCTGTGTAGTGTTTGGTAGATCATTGTTTGTATGTTTGTCTTTGTAGTGTATTGTAGATCATTGTGTGTATGTTTGTCTGGGTAGTGTTTGGTAGATCATTGTTTGTATGTTTTTCTGTGTAGTGTTTTGTAGATAATTGTTTGTATGTTTTTCTGTGTAGTGTTTTGTAGATCATTGTTTGTGTGTTTGTCGGTGTAGTGTTTGGTAGATCATTGTTTGTATGTTGGTCTGTGTAGTGTTTGGTAGTTCATTGTTTGTATGTTGGTCTGTGTAGTGTTTTGTAGATCATTGTTTGTATGTTTGTCTGTGTAGTGTTTTGTAGATCATTGTTTGTATGTTTTTCTGTGTAGTGTTTTGTAGATCATTGTTTGTGTGTTTGTCGGTGTAGTGTTTGGTAGATAATTGTTTGTATGTTGGTCTGTGTAGTGTTTGGTAGATCATTGTTTGTATGTTGGTCTGTGTAGTGTTTTGTAGATCATTGTTTGTATGTTTGTCTGTGTAGTGTTTTGTAGATCATTGTTTGTATGTTTGTCTGTGTAGTGTTTTGTAGATCATTGTTTGTATGTTTGTCTCTGTAATGTTTTGTAGATCATTGTTTGTATGTTTGTCTGTGTAGTGTTTTGTAGATCTTTGTTTGTATGTTTGTCTGTGTAGTGTTTTGTAGATCATTGTTTATATGTTTTTCTGTGTAGTGTTTTGTAGATCATTGTTTGTACATTTGTTGGTGTAGTGTTTTGTAGATCATTGTTTGTATGTTTTTCTGTGTAGTGTTTTGTAGATCATTGCTTGTGTGTTTGTCAGTGTAGTGTTTTGTAGATCATTGTTTGTATGTTTTTCTGTGTAGTGTTTTGTAGATCATTGTTTGTATGTTTTTCTGTGTAGTGTTTTGTAGATCATTGTTTGTATGTTTGTCTGTTTAGTGTTTGGTAGATCATTGTTTCTATGTTTGTCTGTGTAGTGTTTTGTAGATCATTGTTTGTATGCTTTTCTGTGTAGTGTTTTGTAGATCATTGTTTGTATGTTTTTCTGTGTAGTGTTTGGTAGATCATTGTTTGTATGTTTGTCTGTGTAGTGTTTGGTAGATCATTGTTTGTATGTTTATCTGTGTAGTGTTTGGTAGATCATTGTTTGTATGTTTTTCTGTGTAGTGTTTTGTAGATTATTGTTTGTATGTTTGTCTGTGTAGTGTTTTGTAGATCATTGTTTGTATGTTTGTCTGTGTAGTGTTTGGTAGATCATTGTTTGTATGTTTTTCTGTGTAGTGTTTTGTAGATCATTGTTTGTATGTTTGTCTGTGTAGTGTTTGGTAGATCATTGTTTGTATGTTTGTCTTTGTAGTGTATTGTAGATCATTGTGTGTATGTTTGTCTGGGTAGTGTTTGGTAGATCATTGTTTGTATGTTTTTCTGTGTAGTGTTTTGTAGATAATTGTTTGTATGTTTTTCTGTGTAGTGTTTTGTAGATCATTGTTTGTGTGTTTGTCGGTGTAGTGTTTGGTAGATCATTGTTTGTATGTTGGTCTGTGTAGTGTTTGGTAGTTCATTGTTTGTATGTTGGTCTGTGTAGTGTTTTGTAGATCATTGTTTGTATGTTTTTCTGTGTAGTGTTTATTAGATCATTGTTTGTATGTTTGTCTGTGTAGTGTTTGGTAGATCATTGTTTGTATGTTTATCTGTGTAGTGTTTGGTAGATCATTGTTTGTATGTTTGTCTGTGTAATGTATTGTAGATCATTGTTTGTTTGTTTGTCTGTGTAGTGTTTTGTAGATCATTGTTTGTATGTTTTTCTGTGTAGTGTTTTGTAGATTATTGTTTGTATGTTTGTCTGTGTAGTGTTTTGTAGATCATTGTTTGTATGTTTGTCTGTGTAGTGTTTGGTAGATCATTGTTTGTATGTTTTTCTGTGTAGTGTTTTGTAGATCATTGTTTGTATGTTTGTCTGTGTAGTGTTTGGTAGATCATTGTTTGTATGTTTGTCTTTGTAGTGTATTGTAGATCATTGTGTGTATGTTTGTCTGGGTAGTGTTTGGTAGATCATTGTTTGTATGTTTTTCTGTGTAGTGTTTTGTAGATAATTGTTTGTATGTTTTTCTGTGTAGTGTTTTGTAGATCATTGTTTGTGTGTTTGTCGGTGTAGTGTTTGGTAGATCATTGTTTGTATGTTGGTCTGTGTAGTGTTTTGTAGATCATTGTTTGTATGTTTGTCTCTGTAATGTTTTGTAGATCATTGTTTGTATGTTTGTCTGTGTAGTGTTTTGTAGATCTTTGTTTGTATGTTTGTCTGTGTAGTGTTTTGTAGATCATTGTTTGTATGTTTTTCTGTGTAATGTTTTGTAGATCATTGTTTGAATGTTTTTTTGTGTAGTGTTTGGTAGATCATTGTTTGTATGTTTGTCTGTGTAGTGTTTTGTAGATCATTGTTTGTATGTTTTTCTGTGTAGTGTTTTGTAGATCATTGTTTGTATGTTTTTCTTTGTAGTGTTTGGTAGATCATTGTTTGTATGTTTGTCTGTGTAGTGTTTTGTAGATCATTGTTTGTATGTTTTTCTGTGTAGTGTTTGGTAGATCATTGTTTGTATGTTTTTCTGTGTAGTGTTTTGTAGATTATTGTTTGTATGTTTGTCTGTGTAGTATTTGGTAGATCATTGTTTGTATGTTTGTCTGTGTAGTGTTTGGTAGATCATTGTTTGTATGTTTTACTGTGTAGTGTTTGGTAGATCATTGTTTGTATGTTTTTCTGTGTAGTGTTTTGTAGATCATTGTTTGTATGTTTTTCTGTGTAGTGTTTGGTAGATCATTGTTTGTATGTTTTTCTGTGTAGTGTTTTGTAGATCATTGTTTGTATGTTTTTCTGTGTAGTGTTTTGTATATCATTGTTTGTATGTTTGTCTGTGTAGTGTTTGGTAGATCATTGTTTGTATGTTTGTCTGTGTAGTGTTTTGTAGATCATTGTTTGTATGTTTGTCTGTGTAGTGTTTTGTAGATCATTGTTTGTATGTTTGTCTGTGTAGTGTTTTGTAGATCATTGTTTGTATGTTTGTCTGTGTAGTGTTTTGTAGATTATTGTTTGTATGTTTTTCTGTTTAGTGTTTTGTAGATCATTGTTTGTATGTTTGTCTGTGTAGTGTTTGGTAGATCGTTGTTTGTATGTTTGTCTGTGTAGTGTTTTGTAGATCATTGTTTGTATGTTTGTCTGTGTAGTGTTTGGTAGATCATTGTTTGTATGTTTGTCTGTGTAGTGTATTGTATATCATTGTTTGTATGTTTGTCTGTGTAGTGTTTGGTAGATCATTGTTTGTATGTTTTTTCTGTTTAGTGTATTGTAGATCATTGTTTGTATGTTTGTCTGTGTAGTGTTTGGTAGATCATTGTTTGTATGTTTGTCTGTGTAGTGTATTGTAGATCATTGTTTGTATGTTTTTCTGTGTAGTGTTTTGTAGATCATTGTTTGTATGTTTTTCTGTGTAGTGTTTGGTAGATCATTGTTTGTATGTTTTTCTGTGTAGTGTTTTGTAGATCATTGTTTGTATGTTTTTCTGTGTAGTGTTTTGTATATCATTGTTTGTATGTTTGTCTGTGTAGTGTTTGGTAGATCATTGTTTGTATGTTTGTCTGTGTAGTGTTTTGTAGATCATTGTTTGTATGTTTGTCTGTGTAGTGTTTTGTAGATCATTGTTTGTATGTTTGTCTGTGTAGTGTTTTGTAGATCATTGTTTGTATGTTTGTCTGTGTAGTGTTTTGTAGATTATTGTTTGTATGTTTTTCTGTTTAGTGTTTTGTAGATCATTGTTTGTATGTTTGTCTGTGTAGTGTTTGGTAGATCGTTGTTTGTATGTTTGTCTGTGTAGTGTTTTGTAGATCATTGTTTGTATGTTTGTCTGTGTAGTGTTTGGTAGATCATTGTTTGTATGTTTGTCTGTGTAGTGTATTGTATATCATTGTTTGTATGTTTGTCTGTGTAGTGTTTGGTAGATCATTGTTTGTATGTTTTTTCTGTTTAGTGTATTGTAGATCATTGTTTGTATGTTTGTCTGTGTAGTGTTTGGTAGATCATTGTTTGTATGTTTGTCTGTGTAGTGTATTGTAGATCATTGTTTGTATGTTTTTCTGTGTAGTGTTTTGTAGATCATTGTTTGTATGTTTTTCTGTGTAGTGTTTGGTAGATCATTGTTTGTATGTTTTTCTGTGTAGTGTTTGGTAGATCATTGTTTGTATGTTTGTCTGTGTAGTGTTTGGTAGATCATTGTTTGTATGTTTTTCTGTGTAGTGTTTGGTAGATCATTGTTTGTATGTTTGTCTGTGTAGTGTTTGGTAGATCATTGTTTGTATGTTTATCTGTGTAGTGTTTGGTAGATCATTGTTTGTATGTTTTTCTGTGTAGTGTTTTGTAGATTATTGTTTGTATGTTTGTCTGTGTAGTGTTTTGTAGATCATTGTTTGTATGTTTGTCTGTGTAGTGTTTGGTAGATCATTGTTTGTATGTTTTTCTGTGTAGTGTTTTGTAGATCATTGTTTGTATGTTTGTCTGTGTAGTGTTTGGTAGATCATTGTTTGTATGTTTGTCTTTGTAGTGTATTGTAGATCATTGTGTGTATGTTTGTCTGGGTAGTGTTTGGTAGATCATTGTTTGTATGTTTTTCTGTGTAGTGTTTTGTAGATAATTGTTTGTATGTTTTTCTGTGTAGTGTTTTGTAGATCATTGTTTGTGTGTTTGTCGGTGTAGTGTTTGGTAGATCATTGTTTGTATGTTGGTCTGTGTAGTGTTTGGTAGTTCATTGTTTGTATGTTGGTCTGTGTAGTGTTTTGTAGATCATTGTTTGTATGTTTTTCTGTGTAGTGTTTATTAGATCATTGTTTGTATGTTTGTCTGTGTAGTGTTTGGTAGATCATTGTTTGTATGTTTATCTGTGTAGTGTTTGGTAGATCATTGTTTGTATGTTTGTCTGTGTAATGTATTGTAGATCATTGTTTGTTTGTTTGTCTGTGTAGTGTTTTGTAGATCATTGTTTGTATGTTTTTCTGTGTAGTGTTTTGTAGATTATTGTTTGTATGTTTGTCTGTGTAGTGTTTTGTAGATCATTGTTTGTATGTTTGTCTGTGTAGTGTTTGGTAGATCATTGTTTGTATGTTTTTCTGTGTAGTGTTTTGTAGATCATTGTTTGTATGTTTGTCTGTGTAGTGTTTGGTAGATCATTGTTTGTATGTTTGTCTTTGTAGTGTATTGTAGATCATTGTGTGTATGTTTGTCTGGGTAGTGTTTGGTAGATCATTGTTTGTATGTTTTTCTGTGTAGTGTTTTGTAGATAATTGTTTGTATGTTTTTCTGTGTAGTGTTTTGTAGATCATTGTTTGTGTGTTTGTCGGTGTAGTGTTTGGTAGATCATTGTTTGTATGTTGGTCTGTGTAGTGTTTTGTAGATCATTGTTTGTATGTTTGTCTCTGTAATGTTTTGTAGATCATTGTTTGTATGTTTGTCTGTGTAGTGTTTTGTAGATCTTTGTTTGTATGTTTGTCTGTGTAGTGTTTTGTAGATCATTGTTTGTATGTTTTTCTGTGTAATGTTTTGTAGATCATTGTTTGAATGTTTTTTTGTGTAGTGTTTGGTAGATCATTGTTTGTATGTTTGTCTGTGTAGTGTTTTGTAGATCATTGTTTGTATGTTTTTCTGTGTAGTGTTTTGTAGATCATTGTTTGTATGTTTTTCTTTGTAGTGTTTGGTAGATCATTGTTTGTATGTTTGTCTGTGTAGTGTTTTGTAGATCATTGTTTGTATGTTTTTCTGTGTAGTGTTTGGTAGATCATTGTTTGTATGTTTTTCTGTGTAGTGTTTTGTAGATTATTGTTTGTATGTTTGTCTGTGTAGTATTTGGTAGATCATTGTTTGTATGTTTGTCTGTGTAGTGTTTGGTAGATCATTGTTTGTATGTTTTACTGTGTAGTGTTTGGTAGATCATTGTTTGTATGTTTTTCTGTGTAGTGTTTTGTAGATCATTGTTTGTATGTTTTTCTGTGTAGTGTTTGGTAGATCATTGTTTGTATGTTTTTCTGTGTAGTGTTTTGTAGATCATTGTTTGTATGTTTTTCTGTGTAGTGTTTTGTATATCATTGTTTGTATGTTTGTCTGTGTAGTGTTTGGTAGATCATTGTTTGTATGTTTGTCTGTGTAGTGTTTTGTAGATCATTGTTTGTATGTTTGTCTGTGTAGTGTTTTGTAGATCATTGTTTGTATGTTTGTCTGTGTAGTGTTTTGTAGATCATTGTTTGTATGTTTGTCTGTGTAGTGTTTTGTAGATTATTGTTTGTATGTTTTTCTGTTTAGTGTTTTGTAGATCATTGTTTGTATGTTTGTCTGTGTAGTGTTTGGTAGATCGTTGTTTGTATGTTTGTCTGTGTAGTGTTTTGTAGATCATTGTTTGTATGTTTGTCTGTGTAGTGTTTGGTAGATCATTGTTTGTATGTTTGTCTGTGTAGTGTATTGTATATCATTGTTTGTATGTTTGTCTGTGTAGTGTTTGGTAGATCATTGTTTGTATGTTTTTTCTGTTTAGTGTATTGTAGATCATTGTTTGTATGTTTGTCTGTGTAGTGTTTGGTAGATCATTGTTTGTATGTTTGTCTGTGTAGTGTATTGTAGATCATTGTTTGTATGTTTTTCTGTGTAGTGTTTTGTAGATCATTGTTTGTATGTTTTTCTGTGTAGTGTTTGGTAGATCATTGTTTGTATGTTTTTCTGTGTAGTGTTTTGTAGATCATTGTTTGTATGTTTTTCTGTGTAGTGTTTTGTATATCATTGTTTGTATGTTTGTCTGTGTAGTGTTTGGTAGATCATTGTTTGTATGTTTGTCTGTGTAGTGTTTTGTAGATCATTGTTTGTATGTTTGTCTGTGTAGTGTTTTGTAGATCATTGTTTGTATGTTTGTCTGTGTAGTGTTTTGTAGATCATTGTTTGTATGTTTGTCTGTGTAGTGTTTTGTAGATTATTGTTTGTATGTTTTTCTGTTTAGTGTTTTGTAGATCATTGTTTGTATGTTTGTCTGTGTAGTGTTTGGTAGATCGTTGTTTGTATGTTTGTCTGTGTAGTGTTTTGTAGATCATTGTTTGTATGTTTGTCTGTGTAGTGTTTGGTAGATCATTGTTTGTATGTTTGTCTGTGTAGTGTATTGTATATCATTGTTTGTATGTTTGTCTGTGTAGTGTTTGGTAGATCATTGTTTGTATGTTTTTTCTGTTTAGTGTATTGTAGATCATTGTTTGTATGTTTGTCTGTGTAGTGTTTGGTAGATCATTGTTTGTATGTTTGTCTGTGTAGTGTATTGTAGATCATTGTTTGTATGTTTTTCTGTGTAGTGTTTTGTAGATCATTGTTTGTATGTTTTTCTGTGTAGTGTTTGGTAGATCATTGTTTGTATGTTTTTCTGTTTAGTGTTTTGTAGATCATTGTTTGTATGTTTTTCTGTGTAGTGTTTGGTAGATCATTGTTTGTATGTTTTTCTGTGTTGTGTTTTGTTGATCATTGTTTGTATGTTTGTCTGTGTAGTGTTTTGTAGATCATTGTTTGTATGTTTATCTGAGTAATGTATTGTAGATCATTGTTTGTATGTTTGTCTGTGTAGTGTTTGGTAGATCATTGTTTGTATGTTTGTCTGTGTAATGTATTGTAGATCATTGTTTGTATGTTTTTCTGTGTAGTGTTTGGTAGATCATTGTTTCTATGTTTGTCTGTGTAGTGTTTTGTAGATCATTGTTTGTATGTTTTTCTGTGTAGTGTTTTGTAGATCATTGTTTGTATGTTTTTCTGTGTAGTGTTTTGTAGATCATTGTTTGTATGTTTGTCTGTGTAGTGTTTGGTAGATCATTGTTTGTATGTTTGTCTTTGTAGTGTATTGTAGATCATTGTGTGTATGTTTGTCTGGGTAGTGTTTGGTAGATCATTGTTTGTATGTTTTTCTGTGTAGTGTTTTGTAGATAATTGTTTGTATGTTTTTCTGTGTAGTGTTTTGTAGATCATTGTTTGTGTGTTTGTCGGTGTAGTGTTTGGTAGATCATTGTTTGTATGTTGGTCTGTGTAGTGTTTGGTAGTTCATTGTTTGTATGTTGGTCTGTGTAGTGTTTTGTAGATCATTGTTTGTATGTTTGTCTGTGTAGTGTTTTGTAGATCATTGTTTGTATGTTTTTCTGTGTAGTGTTTTGTAGATCATTGTTTGTGTGTTTGTCGGTGTAGTGTTTGGTAGATAATTGTTTGTATGTTGGTCTGTGTAGTGTTTGGTAGATCATTGTTTGTATGTTGGTCTGTGTAGTGTTTTGTAGATCATTGTTTGTATGTTTGTCTGTGTAGTGTTTGGTAGATCATTGTTTGTATGTTTGTCTGTGTAGTGTTTTGTAGATCATTGTTTGTATGTTTTTCTGTGTAGTGTTTTGTAGATCATTGTTTGTATGTTTGTCTGTTTAGTGTTTGGTAGATCATTGTTTCTATGTTTGTCTGTGTAGTGTTTTGTAGATCATTGTTTGTATGCTTTTCTGTGTAGTGTTTTGTAGATCATTGTTTGTATGTTTTTCTGTGTAGTGTTTGGTAGATCATTGTTTGTATGTTTGTCTGTGTAGTGTTTGGTAGATCATTGTTTGTATGTTTATCTGTGTAGTGTTTGGTAGATCATTGTTTGTATGTTTTTCTGTGTAGTGTTTTGTAGATTATTGTTTGTATGTTTGTCTGTGTAGTGTTTTGTAGATCATTGTTTGTATGTTTGTCTGTGTAGTGTTTGGTAGATCATTGTTTGTATGTTTTTCTGTGTAGTGTTTTGTAGATCATTGTTTGTATGTTTGTCTGTGTAGTGTTTGGTAGATCATTGTTTGTATGTTTGTCTTTGTAGTGTATTGTAGATCATTGTGTGTATGTTTGTCTGGGTAGTGTTTGGTAGATCATTGTTTGTATGTTTTTCTGTGTAGTGTTTTGTAGATAATTGTTTGTATGTTTTTCTGTGTAGTGTTTTGTAGATCATTGTTTGTGTGTTTGTCGGTGTAGTGTTTGGTAGATCATTGTTTGTATGTTGGTCTGTGTAGTGTTTGGTAGTTCATTGTTTGTATGTTGGTCTGTGTAGTGTTTTGTAGATCATTGTTTGTATGTTTTTCTGTGTAGTGTTTATTAGATCATTGTTTGTATGTTTGTCTGTGTAGTGTTTGGTAGATCATTTTTTGTATGTTTATCTGTGTAGTGTTTGGTAGATCATTGTTTGTATGTTTGTCTGTGTAATGTATTGTAGATCATTGTTTGTTTGTTTGTCTGTGTAGTGTTTTGTAGATCATTGTTTGTATGTTTTTCTGTGTAGTGTTTTGTAGATTATTGTTTGTATGTTTGTCTGTGTAGTGTTTTGTAGATCATTGTTTGTATGTTTGTCTGTGTAGTGTTTGGTAGATCATTGTTTGTATGTTTTTCTGTGTAGTGTTTTGTAGATCATTGTTTGTATGTTTGTCTGTGTAGTGTTTGGTAGATCATTGTTTGTATGTTTGTCTTTGTAGTGTATTGTAGATCATTGTGTGTATGTTTGTCTGGGTAGTGTTTGGTAGATCATTGTTTGTATGTTTTTCTGTGTAGTGTTTTGTAGATAATTGTTTGTATGTTTTTCTGTGTAGTGTTTTGTAGATCATTGTTTGTGTGTTTGTCGGTGTAGTGTTTGGTAGATCATTGTTTGTATGTTGGTCTGTGTAGTGTTTTGTAGATCATTGTTTGTATGTTTGTCTCTGTAATGTTTTGTAGATCATTGTTTGTATGTTTGTCTGTGTAGTGTTTTGTAGATCTTTGTTTGTATGTTTGTCTGTGTAGTGTTTTGTAGATCATTGTTTGTATGTTTTTCTGTGTAATGTTTTGTAGATCATTGTTTGAATGTTTTTTTGTGTAGTGTTTGGTAGATCATTGTTTGTATGTTTGTCTGTGTAGTGTTTTGTAGATCATTGTTTGTATGTTTTTCTGTGTAGTGTTTTGTAGATCATTGTTTGTATGTTTTTCTTTGTAGTGTTTGGTAGATCATTGTTTGTATGTTTGTCTGTGTAGTGTTTTGTAGATCATTGTTTGTATGTTTTTCTGTGTAGTGTTTGGTAGATCATTGTTTGTATGTTTTTCTGTGTAGTGTTTTGTAGATTATTGTTTGTATGTTTGTCTGTGTAGTATTTGGTAGATCATTGTTTGTATGTTTGTCTGTGTAGTGTTTGGTAGATCATTGTTTGTATGTTTTACTGTGTAGTGTTTGGTAGATCATTGTTTGTATGTTTTTCTGTGTAGTGTTTTGTAGATCATTGTTTGTATGTTTTTCTGTGTAGTGTTTGGTAGATCATTGTTTGTATGTTTTTCTGTGTAGTGTTTTGTAGATCATTGTTTGTATGTTTTTCTGTGTAGTGTTTTGTATATCATTGTTTGTATGTTTGTCTGTGTAGTGTTTGGTAGATCATTGTTTGTATGTTTGTCTGTGTAGTGTTTTGTAGATCATTGTTTGTATGTTTGTCTGTGTAGTGTTTTGTAGATCATTGTTTGTATGTTTGTCTGTGTAGTGTTTTGTAGATCATTGTTTGTATGTTTGTCTGTGTAGTGTTTTGTAGATTATTGTTTGTATGTTTTTCTGTTTAGTGTTTTGTAGATCATTGTTTGTATGTTTGTCTGTGTAGTGTTTGGTAGATCGTTGTTTGTATGTTTGTCTGTGTAGTGTTTTGTAGATCATTGTTTGTATGTTTGTCTGTGTAGTGTTTGGTAGATCATTGTTTGTATGTTTGTCTGTGTAGTGTATTGTATATCATTGTTTGTATGTTTGTCTGTGTAGTGTTTGGTAGATCATTGTTTGTATGTTTTTTCTGTTTAGTGTATTGTAGATCATTGTTTGTATGTTTGTCTGTGTAGTGTTTGGTAGATCATTGTTTGTATGTTTGTCTGTGTAGTGTATTGTAGATCATTGTTTGTATGTTTTTCTGTGTAGTGTTTTGTAGATCATTGTTTGTATGTTTTTCTGTGTAGTGTTTGGTAGATCATTGTTTGTATGTTTTTCTGTGTAGTGTTTTGTAGATCATTGTTTGTATGTTTTTCTGTGTAGTGTTTTGTATATCATTGTTTGTATGTTTGTCTGTGTAGTGTTTGGTAGATCATTGTTTGTATGTTTGTCTGTGTAGTGTTTTGTAGATCATTGTTTGTATGTTTGTCTGTGTAGTGTTTTGTAGATCATTGTTTGTATGTTTGTCTGTGTAGTGTTTTGTAGATCATTGTTTGTATGTTTGTCTGTGTAGTGTTTTGTAGATTATTGTTTGTATGTTTTTCTGTTTAGTGTTTTGTAGATCATTGTTTGTATGTTTGTCTGTGTAGTGTTTGGTAGATCGTTGTTTGTATGTTTGTCTGTGTAGTGTTTTGTAGATCATTGTTTGTATGTTTGTCTGTGTAGTGTTTGGTAGATCATTGTTTGTATGTTTGTCTGTGTAGTGTATTGTATATCATTGTTTGTATGTTTGTCTGTGTAGTGTTTGGTAGATCATTGTTTGTATGTTTTTTCTGTTTAGTGTATTGTAGATCATTGTTTGTATGTTTGTCTGTGTAGTGTTTGGTAGATCATTGTTTGTATGTTTGTCTGTGTAGTGTATTGTAGATCATTGTTTGTATGTTTTTCTGTGTAGTGTTTTGTAGATCATTGTTTGTATGTTTTTCTGTGTAGTGTTTGGTAGATCATTGTTTGTATGTTTTTCTGTTTAGTGTTTTGTAGATCATTGTTTGTATGTTTTTCTGTGTAGTGTTTGGTAGATCATTGTTTGTATGTTTTTCTGTGTAGTGTTTTGTTGATCATTGTTTGTATGTTTGTCTGTGTAGTGTTTTGTAGATCATTGTTTGTATGTTTATCTGAGTAATGTATTGTAGATCATTGTTTGTATGTTTGTCTGTGTAGTGTTTGGTAGATCATTGTTTGTATGTTTGTCTGTGTAATGTATTGTAGATCATTGTTTGTATGTTTTTCTGTGTAGTGTTTGGTAGATCATTGTTTCTATGTTTGTCTGTGTAGTGTTTTGTAGATCATTGTTTGTATGTTTTTCTGTGTAGTGTTTTGTAGATCATTGTTTGTATGTTTTTCTGTGTAGTGTTTTGTAGATCATTGTTTGTATGTTTGTCTGTGTAGTGTTTGGTAGATCATTGTTTGTATGTTTGTCTTTGTAGTGTATTGTAGATCATTGTGTGTATGTTTGTCTGGGTAGTGTTTGGTAGATCATTGTTTGTATGTTTTTCTGTGTAGTGTTTTGTAGATAATTGTTTGTATGTTTTTCTGTGTAGTGTTTTGTAGATCATTGTTTGTGTGTTTGTCGGTGTAGTGTTTGGTAGATCATTGTTTGTATGTTGGTCTGTGTAGTGTTTGGTAGTTCATTGTTTGTATGTTGGTCTGTGTAGTGTTTTGTAGATCATTGTTTGTATGTTTGTCTGTGTAGTGTTTTGTAGATCATTGTTTGTATGTTTTTCTGTGTAGTGTTTTGTAGATCATTGTTTGTGTGTTTGTCGGTGTAGTGTTTGGTAGATAATTGTTTGTATGTTGGTCTGTGTAGTGTTTGGTAGATCATTGTTTGTATGTTGGTCTGTGTAGTGTTTTGTAGATCATTGTTTGTATGTTTGTCTGTGTAGTGTTTGGTAGATCATTGTTTGTATGTTTGTCTGTGTAGTGTTTTGTAGATCATTGTTTGTATGTTTTTCTGTGTAGTGTTTTGTAGATCATTGTTTGTATGTTTGTCTGTTTAGTGTTTGGTAGATCATTGTTTCTATGTTTGTCTGTGTAGTGTTTTGTAGATCATTGTTTGTATGCTTTTCTGTGTAGTGTTTTGTAGATCATTGTTTGTATGTTTTTCTGTGTAGTGTTTGGTAGATCATTGTTTGTATGTTTGTCTGTGTAGTGTTTGGTAGATCATTGTTTGTATGTTTATCTGTGTAGTGTTTGGTAGATCATTGTTTGTATGTTTTTCTGTGTAGTGTTTTGTAGATTATTGTTTGTATGTTTGTCTGTGTAGTGTTTTGTAGATCATTGTTTGTATGTTTGTCTGTGTAGTGTTTGGTAGATCATTGTTTGTATGTTTTTCTGTGTAGTGTTTTGTAGATCATTGTTTGTATGTTTGTCTGTGTAGTGTTTGGTAGATCATTGTTTGTATGTTTGTCTTTGTAGTGTATTGTAGATCATTGTGTGTATGTTTGTCTGGGTAGTGTTTGGTAGATCATTGTTTGTATGTTTTTCTGTGTAGTGTTTTGTAGATAATTGTTTGTATGTTTTTCTGTGTAGTGTTTTGTAGATCATTGTTTGTGTGTTTGTCGGTGTAGTGTTTGGTAGATCATTGTTTGTATGTTGGTCTGTGTAGTGTTTGGTAGTTCATTGTTTGTATGTTGGTCTGTGTAGTGTTTTGTAGATCATTGTTTGTATGTTTTTCTGTGTAGTGTTTATTAGATCATTGTTTGTATGTTTGTCTGTGTAGTGTTTGGTAGATCATTGTTTGTATGTTTATCTGTGTAGTGTTTGGTAGATCATTGTTTGTATGTTTGTCTGTGTAATGTATTGTAGATCATTGTTTGTTTGTTTGTCTGTGTAGTGTTTTGTAGATCATTGTTTGTATGTTTTTCTGTGTAGTGTTTTGTAGATTATTGTTTGTATGTTTGTCTGTGTAGTGTTTTGTAGATCATTGTTTGTATGTTTGTCTGTGTAGTGTTTGGTAGATCATTGTTTGTATGTTTTTCTGTGTAGTGTTTTGTAGATCATTGTTTGTATGTTTGTCTGTGTAGTGTTTGGTAGATCATTGTTTGTATGTTTGTCTTTGTAGTGTATTGTAGATCATTGTGTGTATGTTTGTCTGGGTAGTGTTTGGTAGATCATTGTTTGTATGTTTTTCTGTGTAGTGTTTTGTAGATAATTGTTTGTATGTTTTTCTGTGTAGTGTTTTGTAGATCATTGTTTGTGTGTTTGTCGGTGTAGTGTTTGGTAGATCATTGTTTGTATGTTGGTCTGTGTAGTGTTTTGTAGATCATTGTTTGTATGTTTGTCTCTGTAATGTTTTGTAGATCATTGTTTGTATGTTTGTCTGTGTAGTGTTTTGTAGATCTTTGTTTGTATGTTTGTCTGTGTAGTGTTTTGTAGATCATTGTTTGTATGTTTTTCTGTGTAATGTTTTGTAGATCATTGTTTGAATGTTTTTTTGTGTAGTGTTTGGTAGATCATTGTTTGTATGTTTGTCTGTGTAGTGTTTTGTAGATCATTGTTTGTATGTTTTTCTGTGTAGTGTTTTGTAGATCATTGTTTGTATGTTTTTCTTTGTAGTGTTTGGTAGATCATTGTTTGTATGTTTGTCTGTGTAGTGTTTTGTAGATCATTGTTTGTATGTTTTTCTGTGTAGTGTTTGGTAGATCATTGTTTGTATGTTTTTCTGTGTAGTGTTTTGTAGATTATTGTTTGTATGTTTGTCTGTGTAGTATTTGGTAGATCATTGTTTGTATGTTTGTCTGTGTAGTGTTTGGTAGATCATTGTTTGTATGTTTTACTGTGTAGTGTTTGGTAGATCATTGTTTGTATGTTTTTCTGTGTAGTGTTTTGTAGATCATTGTTTGTATGTTTTTCTGTGTAGTGTTTGGTAGATCATTGTTTGTATGTTTTTCTGTGTAGTGTTTTGTAGATCATTGTTTGTATGTTTTTCTGTGTAGTGTTTTGTATATCATTGTTTGTATGTTTGTCTGTGTAGTGTTTGGTAGATCATTGTTTGTATGTTTGTCTGTGTAGTGTTTTGTAGATCATTGTTTGTATGTTTGTCTGTGTAGTGTTTTGTAGATCATTGTTTGTATGTTTGTCTGTGTAGTGTTTTGTAGATCATTGTTTGTATGTTTGTCTGTGTAGTGTTTTGTAGATTATTGTTTGTATGTTTTTCTGTTTAGTGTTTTGTAGATCATTGTTTGTATGTTTGTCTGTGTAGTGTTTGGTAGATCGTTGTTTGTATGTTTGTCTGTGTAGTGTTTTGTAGATCATTGTTTGTATGTTTGTCTGTGTAGTGTTTGGTAGATCATTGTTTGTATGTTTGTCTGTGTAGTGTATTGTATATCATTGTTTGTATGTTTGTCTGTGTAGTGTTTGGTAGATCATTGTTTGTATGTTTTTTCTGTTTAGTGTATTGTAGATCATTGTTTGTATGTTTGTCTGTGTAGTGTTTGGTAGATCATTGTTTGTATGTTTGTCTGTGTAGTGTATTGTAGATCATTGTTTGTATGTTTTTCTGTGTAGTGTTTTGTAGATCATTGTTTGTATGTTTTTCTGTGTAGTGTTTGGTAGATCATTGTTTGTATGTTTTTTTGTGTAGTGTTTTGTAGATCATTGTTTGTATGTTTTTCTGTGTAGTGTTTTGTATATCATTGTTTGTATGTTTGTCTGTGTAGTGTTTGGTAGATCATTGTTTGTATGTTTGTCTGTGTAGTGTTTTGTAGATCATTGTTTGTATGTTTGTCTGTGTAGTGTTTTGTAGATCATTGTTTGTATGTTTGTCTGTGTAGTGTTTTGTAGATTATTGTTTGTATGTTTTTCTGTTTAGTGTTTTGTAGATCATTGTTTGTATGTTTGTCTGTGTAGTGTTTGGTAGATCGTTGTTTGTATGTTTGTCTGTGTAGTGTTTTGTAGATCATTGTTTGTATGTTTGTCTGTGTAGTGTTTGGTAGATCATTGTTTGTATGTTTGTCTGTGTAGTGTATTGTATATCATTGTTTGTATGTTTGTCTGTGTAGTGTTTGGTAGATCATTGTTTGTATGTTTTTTCTGTTTAGTGTATTGTAGATCATTGTTTGTATGTTTGTCTGTGTAGTGTTTGGTAGATCATTGTTTGTATGTTTGTCTGTGTAGTGTATTGTAGATCATTGTTTGTATGTTTTTCTGTGTAGTGTTTTGTAGATCATTGTTTGTATGTTTTTCTGTGTAGTGTTTGGTAGATCATTGTTTGTATGTTTTTCTGTTTAGTGTTTTGTAGATCATTGTTTGTATGTTTTTCTGTGTAGTGTTTGGTAGATCATTGTTTGTATGTTTTTCTGTGTAGTGTTTTGTTGATCATTGTTTGTATGTTTGTCTGTGTAGTGTTTTCTAGATCATTGTTTGTATGTTTATCTGAGTAATGTATTGTAGATCATTGTTTGTATGTTTGTCTGTGTAGTGTTTGGTAGATCATTGTTTGTATGTTTGTCTGTGTAATGTATTGTAGATCATTGTTTGTATGTTTTTCTGTGTAGTGTTTGGTAGATCATTGTTTCTATGTTTGTCTGTGTAGTGTTTTGTAGATCATTGTTTGTATGTTTTTCTGTGTAGTGTTTTGTAGATCATTGTTTGTATGTTTTTCTGTGTAGTGTTTTGTAGATCATTGTTTGTATGTTTGTCTGTGTAGTGTTTGGTAGATCATTGTTTGTATGTTTGTCTTTGTAGTGTATTGTAGATCATTGTGTGTATGTTTGTCTGGGTAGTGTTTGGTAGATCATTGTTTGTATGTTTTTCTGTGTAGTGTTTTGTAGATAATTGTTTGTATGTTTTTCTGTGTAGTGTTTTGTAGATCATTGTTTGTGTGTTTGTCGGTGTAGTGTTTGGTAGATCATTGTTTGTATGTTGGTCTGTGTAGTGTTTGGTAGTTCATTGTTTGTATGTTGGTCTGTGTAGTGTTTTGTAGATCATTGTTTGTATGTTTGTCTGTGTAGTGTTTTGTAGATCATTGTTTGTATGTTTTTCTGTGTAGTGTTTTGTAGATCATTGTTTGTGTGTTTGTCGGTGTAGTGTTTGGTAGATAATTGTTTGTATGTTGGTCTGTGTAGTGTTTGGTAGATCATTGTTTGTATGTTGGTCTGTGTAGTGTTTTGTAGATCATTGTTTGTATGTTTGTCTGTGTAGTGTTTGGTAGATCATTGTTTGTATGTTTGTCTGTGTAGTGTTTTGTAGATCATTGTTTGTATGTTTGTCTCTGTAATGTTTTGTAGATCATTGTTTGTATGTTTGTCTGTGTAGTGTTTTGTAGATCTTTGTTTGTATGTTTGTCTGTGTAGTGTTTTGTAGATCATTGTTTATATGTTTTTCTGTGTAGTGTTTTGTAGATCATTGTTTGTACATTTGTTGGTGTAGTGTTTTGTAGATCATTGTTTGTATGTTTTTCTGTGTAGTGTTTTGTAGATCATTGCTTGTGTGTTTGTCAGTGTAGTGTTTTGTAGATCATTGTTTGTATGTTTTTCTGTGTAGTGTTTTGTAGATCATTGTTTGTATGTTTTTCTGTGTAGTGTTTTGTAGATCATTGTTTGTATGTTTGTCTGTTTAGTGTTTGGTAGATCATTGTATCTATGTTTGTCTGTGTAGTGTTTTGTAGATCATTGTTTGTATGCTTTTCTGTGTAGTGTTTTGTAGATCATTGTTTGTATGTTTTTCTGTGTAGTGTTTGGTAGATCATTGTTTGTATGTTTGTCTGTGTAGTGTTTGGTAGATCATTGTTTGTATGTTTATCTGTGTAGTGTTTGGTAGATCATTGTTTGTATGTTTTTCTGTGTAGTGTTTTGTAGATTATTGTTTGTATGTTTGTCTGTGTAGTGTTTTGTAGATCATTGTTTGTATGTTTGTCTGTGTAGTGTTTGGTAGATCATTGTTTGTATGTTTGTCTGTGTAGTGTTTTGTAGATCATTGTTTGTATGTTTGTCTGTGTAGTGTTTTGTAGATCATTGTTTGTATGTTTGTCTGTGTAGTGTTTTGTAGATCATTGTTTGTATGTTTGTCTGTGTAGTGTTTTGTAGATTATTGTTTGTATGTTTTTCTGTTTAGTGTTTTGTAGATCATTGTTTGTATGTTTGTCTGTGTAGTGTTTGGTAGATCGTTGTTTGTATGTTTGTCTGTGTAGTGTTTTGTAGATCATTGTTTGTATGTTTGTCTGTGTAGTGTTTGGTAGATCATTGTTTGTATGTTTGTCTGTGTAGTGTATTGTATATCATTGTTTGTATGTTTGTCTGTGTAGTGTTTGGTAGATCATTGTTTGTATGTTTTTTCTGTTTAGTGTATTGTAGATCATTGTTTGTATGTTTGTCTGTGTAGTGTTTGGTAGATCATTGTTTGTATGTTTGTCTGTGTAGTGTATTGTAGATCATTGTTTGTATGTTTTTCTGTGTAGTGTTTTGTAGATCATTGTTTGTATGTTTTTCTGTGTAGTGTTTGGTAGATCATTGTTTGTATGTTTTTCTGTTTAGTGTTTTGTAGATCATTGTTTGTATGTTTTTCTGTGTAGTGTTTGGTAGATCATTGTTTGTATGTTTTTCTGTGTAGTGTTTTGTTGATCATTGTTTGTATGTTTGTCTGTGTAGTGTTTTGTAGATCATTGTTTGTATGTTTATCTGAGTAATGTATTGTAGATCATTGTTTGTATGTTTGTCTGTGTAGTGTTTGGTAGATCATTGTTTGTATGTTTGTCTGTGTAATGTATTGTAGATCATTGTTTGTATGTTTTTCTGTGTAGTGTTTGGTAGATCATTGTTTCTATGTTTGTCTGTGTAGTGTTTTGTAGATCATTGTTTGTATGTTTTTCTGTGTAGTGTTTTGTAGATCATTGTTTGTATGTTTTTCTGTGTAGTGTTTTGTAGATCATTGTTTGTATGTTTGTCTGTGTAGTGTTTGGTAGATCATTGTTTGTATGTTTGTCTTTGTAGTGTATTGTAGATCATTGTGTGTATGTTTGTCTGGGTAGTGTTTGGTAGATCATTGTTTGTATGTTTTTCTGTGTAGTGTTTTGTAGATAATTGTTTGTATGTTTTTCTGTGTAGTGTTTTGTAGATCATTGTTTGTGTGTTTGTCGGTGTAGTGTTTGGTAGATCATTGTTTGTATGTTGGTCTGTGTAGTGTTTGGTAGTTCATTGTTTGTATGTTGGTCTGTGTAGTGTTTTGTAGATCATTGTTTGTATGTTTGTCTGTGTAGTGTTTTGTAGATCATTGTTTGTATGTTTTTCTGTGTAGTGTTTTGTAGATCATTGTTTGTGTGTTTGTCGGTGTAGTGTTTGGTAGATAATTGTTTGTATGTTGGTCTGTGTAGTGTTTGGTAGATCATTGTTTGTATGTTGGTCTGTGTAGTGTTTTGTAGATCATTGTTTGTATGTTTGTCTGTGTAGTGTTTGGTAGATCATTGTTTGTATGTTTGTCTGTGTAGTGTTTTGTAGATCATTGTTTGTATGTTTGTCTCTGTAATGTTTTGTAGATCATTGTTTGTATGTTTGTCTGTGTAGTGTTTTGTAGATCTTTGTTTGTATGTTTGTCTGTGTAGTGTTTTGTAGATCATTGTTTATATGTTTTTCTGTGTAGTGTTTTGTAGATCATTGTTTGTACATTTGTTGGTGTAGTGTTTTGTAGATCATTGTTTGTATGTTTTTCTGTGTAGTGTTTTGTAGATCATTGCTTGTGTGTTTGTCAGTGTAGTGTTTTGTAGATCATTGTTTGTATGTTTTTCTGTGTAGTGTTTTGTAGATCATTGTTTGTATGTTTTTCTGTGTAGTGTTTTGTAGATCATTGTTTGTATGTTTGTCTGTTTAGTGTTTGGTAGATCATTGTATCTATGTTTGTCTGTGTAGTGTTTTGTAGATCATTGTTTGTATGCTTTTCTGTGTAGTGTTTTGTAGATCATTGTTTGTATGTTTTTCTGTGTAGTGTTTGGTAGATCATTGTTTGTATGTTTGTCTGTGTAGTGTTTGGTAGATCATTGTTTGTATGTTTATCTGTGTAGTGTTTGGTAGATCATTGTTTGTATGTTTTTCTGTGTAGTGTTTTGTAGATTATTGTTTGTATGTTTGTCTGTGTAGTGTTTTGTAGATCATTGTTTGTATGTTTGTCTGTGTAGTGTTTGGTAGATCATTGTTTGTATGTTTTTCTGTGTAGTGTTTTGTAGATCATTGTTTGTATGTTTGTCTGTGTAGTGTTTGGTAGATCATTGTTTGTATGTTTGTCTTTGTAGTGTATTGTAGATCATTGTGTGTATGTTTGTCTGGGTAGTGTTTGGTAGATCATTGTTTGTATGTTTTTCTGTGTAGTGTTTTGTAGATAATTGTTTGTATGTTTTTCTGTGTAGTGTTTTGTAGATCATTGTTTGTGTGTTTGTCGGTGTAGTGTTTGGTAGATCATTGTTTGTATGTTGGTCTGTGTAGTGTTTGGTAGTTCATTGTTTGTATGTTGGTCTGTGTAGTGTTTTGTAGATCATTGTTTGTATGTTTTTCTGTGTAGTGTTTATTAGATCATTGTTTGTATGTTTGTCTGTGTAGTGTTTGGTAGATCATTGTTTGTATGTTTATCTGTGTAGTGTTTGGTAGATCATTGTTTGTATGTTTGTCTGTGTAATGTATTGTAGATCATTGTTTGTTTGTTTGTCTGTGTAGTGTTTTGTAGATCATTGTTTGTATGTTTTTCTGTGTAGTGTTTTGTAGATTATTGTTTGTATGTTTGTCTGTGTAGTGTTTTGTAGATCATTGTTTGTATGTTTGTCTGTGTAGTGTTTGGTAGATCATTGTTTGTATGTTTTTCTGTGTAGTGTTTTGTAGATCATTGTTTGTATGTTTGTCTGTGTAGTGTTTGGTAGATCATTGTTTGTATGTTTGTCTTTGTAGTGTATTGTAGATCATTGTGTGTATGTTTGTCTGGGTAGTGTTTGGTAGATCATTGTTTGTATGTTTTTCTGTGTAGTGTTTTGTAGATAATTGTTTGTATGTTTTTCTGTGTAGTGTTTTGTAGATCATTGTTTGTGTGTTTGTCGGTGTAGTGTTTGGTAGATCATTGTTTGTATGTTGGTCTGTGTAGTGTTTTGTAGATCATTGTTTGTATGTTTGTCTCTGTAATGTTTTGTAGATCATTGTTTGTATGTTTGTCTGTGTAGTGTTTTGTAGATCTTTGTTTGTATGTTTGTCTGTGTAGTGTTTTGTAGATCATTGTTTGTATGTTTTTCTGTGTAATGTTTTGTAGATCATTGTTTGAATGTTTTTTTGTGTAGTGTTTTGTAGATCATTGTTTGTATGTTTTTCTGTGTAGTGTTTTGTAGTTCATTGTTTGTATGTTTGTCTGTGTAGTGTTTTGTAGATCATTGTTTGTATGTTTTTTCTGTATAGTGTTTTGTAGATCATTGTTTGTATGTTTTTCTGTGTAGTGTTTGGTAGATCATTGTTTGTATGTTTTTCTGTGTAGTGTTTGGTAGATCATTGTTTGTATGTTTTTCTGTGTAGTGTTTTGTAGATCATTGTTTTTATGTTTGTCGGTGTAGTGTTTTGTAGATCATTGTTTGTATGTTTGTCTGTGTAGTGTTTTGTAGATCATTGTTTGTATGTTTGTCTGTGTAATGTTTTGTAGATCATTGTTTGTATGTTTGTCTGTTTAGTGTTTTGTAGATCATTGTTTGTATGTTTGTCTGTTTAGTGTTTGGTAGATCATTGTTTCTATGTTTGTCTGTGTAGTGTTTTGTAGATCATTGTTTGTATGCTTTTCTGTGTAGTGTTTTGTAGATCATTGTTTGTATGTTTTTCTGTGTAGTGTTTGGTAGATCATTGTTTGTATGTTTGTCTGTGTAGTGTTTGGTAGATCATTGTTTGTATGTTTATCTGTGTAGTGTTTGGTAGATCATTGTTTGTATGTTTTTCTGTGTAGTGTTTTGTAGATTATTGTTTGTATGTTTGTCTGTGTAGTGTTTTGTAGATCATTGTTTGTATGTTTGTCTGTGTAGTGTTTGGTAGATCATTGTTTGTATGTTTTTCTGTGTAGTGTTTTGTAGATCATTGTTTGTATGTTTGTCTGTGTAGTGTTTGGTAGATCATTGTTTGTATGTTTGTCTTTGTAGTGTTTTGTAGATCATTGTTTGTATGTTTGTCTGTGTAGTGTTTGGTAGATCATTGTTTGTATGTTTGTCTGTGTAGTGTTTTGTAGATCATTGTTTGTATGTTTGTCTGTGTAGTGTTTTGTAGATCATTGTTTGTATGTTTGTCTGTGTAGTGTTTTGTAGATCATTGTTTGTATGTTTGTCTGTGTAGTGTTTTGTAGATTATTGTTTGTATGTTTTTCTGTTTAGTGTTTTGTAGATCATTGTTTGTATGTTTGTCTGTGTAGTGTTTGGTAGATCGTTGTTTGTATGTTTGTCTGTGTAGTGTTTTGTAGATCATTGTTTGTATGTTTGTCTGTGTAGTGTTTGGTAGATCATTGTTTGTATGTTTGTCTGTGTAGTGTATTGTATATCATTGTTTGTATGTTTGTCTGTGTAGTGTTTGGTAGATCATTGTTTGTATGTTTTTTCTGTTTAGTGTATTGTAGATCATTGTTTGTATGTTTGTCTGTGTAGTGTTTGGTAGATCATTGTTTGTATGTTTGTCTGTGTAGTGTATTGTAGATCATTGTTTGTATGTTTTTCTGTGTAGTGTTTTGTAGATCATTGTTTGTATGTTTTTCTGTGTAGTGTTTGGTAGATCATTGTTTGTATGTTTGTCTGTGTAATGTATTGTAGATCATTGTTTGTATGTTTTTCTGTGTAGTGTTTGGTAGATCATTGTTTGTATGTTTTTCTGTGTAGTGTTTTGTTGATCATTGTTTGTATGTTTGTCTGTGTAGTGTTTTGTAGATCATTGTTTGTATGTTTATCTGAGTAATGTATTGTAGATCATTGTTTGTATGTTTGTCTGTGTAGTGTTTGGTAGATCATTGTTTGTATGTTTGTCTGTGTAATGTATTGTAGATCAATGTTTGTATGTTTTTCTGTGTAGTGTTTGGTAGATCATTGTTTCTATGTTTGTCTGTGTAGTGTTTTGTAGATCATTGTTTGTATGTTTTTCTGTGTAGTGTTTTGTAGATCATTGTTTGTATGTTTTTCTGTGTAGTGTTTTGTAGATCATTGTTTGTATGTTTGTCTGTGTAGTGTTTGGTAGATCATTGTTTGTATGTTTGTCTTTGTAGTGTATTGTAGATCATTGTGTGTATGTTTGTCTGGGTAGTGTTTGGTAGATCATTGTTTGTATGTTTTTCTGTGTAGTGTTTTGTAGATAATTGTTTGTATGTTTTTCTGTGTAGTGTTTTGTAGATCATTGTTTGTGTGTTTGTCGGTGTAGTGTTTGGTAGATCATTGTTTGTATGTTGGTCTGTGTAGTGTTTGGTAGTTCATTGTTTGTATGTTGGTCTGTGTAGTGTTTTGTAGATCATTGTTTGTATGTTTGTCTGTGTAGTGTTTTGTAGATCATTGTTTGTATGTTTTTCTGTGTAGTGTTTTGTAGATCATTGTTTGTGTGTTTGTCGGTGTAGTGTTTGGTAGATAATTGTTTGTATGTTGGTCTGTGTAGTGTTTGGTAGATCATTGTTTGTATGTTGGTCTGTGTAGTGTTTTGTAGATCATTGTTTGTATGTTTGTCTGTGTAGTGTTTGGTAGATCATTGTTTGTATGTTTGTCTGTGTAGTGTTTTGTAGATCATTGTTTGTATGTTTGTCTCTGTAATGTTTTGTAGATCATTGTTTGTATGTTTGTCTGTGTAGTGTTTTGTAGATCTTTGTTTGTATGTTTGTCTGTGTAGTGTTTTGTAGATCATTGTTTATATGTTTTTCTGTGTAGTGTTTTGTAGATCATTGTTTGTACATTTGTTGGTGTAGTGTTTTGTAGATCATTGTTTGTATGTTTTTCTGTGTAGTGTTTTGTAGATCATTGCTTGTGTGTTTGTCAGTGTAGTGTTTTGTAGATCATTGTTTGTATGTTTTTCTGTGTAGTGTTTTGTAGATCATTGTTTGTATGTTTTTCTGTGTAGTGTTTTGTAGATCATTGTTTGTATGTTTGTCTGTTTAGTGTTTGGTAGATCATTGTTTCTATGTTTGTCTGTGTAGTGTTTTGTAGATCATTGTTTGTATGCTTTTTTGTGTAGTGTTTTGTAGATCATTGTTTGTATGTTTTTCTGTGTAGTGTTTGGTAGATCATTGTTTGTATGTTTGTCTGTGTAGTGTTTGGTAGATCATTGTTTGTATGTTTATCTGTGTAGTGTTTGGTAGATCATTGTTTGTATGTTTTTCTGTGTAGTGTTTTGTAGATTATTGTTTGTATGTTTGTCTGTGTAGTGTTTTGTAGATCATTGTTTGTATGTTTTTCTGTGTAGTGTTTTGTAGATCATTGTTTGTATGTTTGTCTGTGTAGTGTTTGGTAGATCATTGTTTGTATGTTTGTCTTTGTAGTGTATTGTAGATCATTGTGTGTATGTTTGTCTGGGTAGTGTTTGGTAGATCATTGTTTGTATGTTTTTCTGTGTAGTGTTTTGTAGATAATTGTTTGTATGTTTTTCTGTGTAGTGTTTTGTAGATCATTGTTTGTGTGTTTGTCGGTGTAGTGTTTGGTAGATCATTGTTTGTATGTTGGTCTGTGTAGTGTTTGGTAGTTCATTGTTTGTATGTTGGTCTGTGTAGTGTTTTGTAGATCATTGTTTGTATGTTTTTCTGTGTAGTGTTTATTAGATCATTGTTTGTATGTTTGTCTGTGTAGTGTTTGGTAGATCATTGTTTGTATGTTTATCTGTGTAGTGTTTGGTAGATCATTGTTTGTATGTTTGTCTGTGTAATGTATTGTAGATCATTGTTTGTTTGTTTGTCTGTGTAGTGTTTTGTAGATCATTGTTTGTATGTTTTTCTGTGTAGTGTTTTGTAGATTATTGTTTGTATGTTTGTCTGTGTAGTGTTTTGTAGATCATTGTTTGTATGTTTGTCTGTGTAGTGTTTGGTAGATCATTGTTTGTATGTTTTTCTGTGTAGTGTTTTGTAGATCATTGTTTGTATGTTTGTCTGTGTAGTGTTTGGTAGATCATTGTTTGTATGTTTGTCTTTGTAGTGTATTGTAGATCATTGTGTGTATGTTTGTCTGGGTAGTGTTTGGTAGATCATTGTTTGTATGTTTTTCTGTGTAGTGTTTTGTAGATAATTGTTTGTATGTTTTTCTGTGTAGTGTTTTGTAGATCATTGTTTGTGTGTTTGTCGGTGTAGTGTTTGGTAGATCATTGTTTGTATGTTGGTCTGTGTAGTGTTTTGTAGATCATTGTTTGTATGTTTGTCTCTGTAATGTTTTGTAGATCATTGTTTGTATGTTTGTCTGTGTAGTGTTTTGTAGATCTTTGTTTGTATGTTTGTCTGTGTAGTGTTTTGTAGATCATTGTTTGTATGTTTTTCTGTGTAATGTTTTGTAGATCATTGTTTGAATGTTTTTTTGTGTAGTGTTTTGTAGATCATTGTTTGTATGTTTTTCTGTGTAGTGTTTTGTAGTTCATTGTTTGTATGTTTGTCTGTGTAGTGTTTTGTAGATCATTGTTTGTATGTTTTTTCTGTGTAGTGTTTTGTAGATCATTGTTTGTATGTTTTTCTGTGTAGTGTTTGGTAGATCATTGTTTGTATGTTTTTCTGTGTAGTGTTTGGTAGATCATTGTTTGTATGTTTTTCTGTGTAGTGTTTTGTAGATCATTGTTTTTATGTTTGTCGGTGTAGTGTTTTGTAGATCATTGTTTGTATGTTTGTCTGTGTAGTGTTTTGTAGATCATTGTTTGTATGTTTGTCTGTGTAATGTTTTGTAGATCATTGTTTGTATGTTTGTCTGTTTAGTGTTTTGTAGATCATTGTTTGTATGTTTGTCTGTTTAGTGTTTGGTAGATCATTGTTTCTATGTTTGTCTGTGTAGTGTTTTGTAGATCATTGTTTGTATGCTTTTCTGTGTAGTGTTTTGTAGATCATTGTTTGTATGTTTTTCTGTGTAGTGTTTGGTAGATCATTGTTTGTATGTTTGTCTGTGTAGTGTTTGGTAGATCATTGTTTGTATGTTTATCTGTGTAGTGTTTGGTAGATCATTGTTTGTATGTTTATCTGTGTAGTGTTTGGTAGATCATTGTTTGTATGTTTTTCTGTGTAGTGTTTTGTAGATTATTGTTTGTATGTTTGTCTGTGTAGTGTTTTGTAGATCATTGTTTGTATGTTTGTCTGTGTAGTGTTTGGTAGATCATTGTTTGTATGTTTTTCTGTGTAGTGTTTTGTAGATCATTGTTTGTATGTTTGTCTGTGTAGTGTTTGGTAGATCATTGTTTGTATGTTTGTCTTTGTAGTGTATTGTAGATCATTGTGTGTATGTTTGTCTGGGTAGTGTTTGGTAGATCATTGTTTGTATGTTTTTCTGTGTAGTGTTTTGTAGATAATTGTTTGTATGTTTTTCTGTGTAGTGTTTTGTAGATCATTGTTTGTGTGTTTATCGGTGTAGTGTTTGGTAGATCATTGTTTGTATGTTGGTCTGTGTAGTGTTTTGTAGATCATTGTTTGTATGTTTGTCTGTGTAGTGTTTTGTAGATCATTGTTTGTATGTTTTTCTGTGTAGTGTTTTGTAGATCATTGTTTGTGTGTTTGTCGGTGTAGTGTTTGGTAGATAATTGTTTGTATGTTGGTCTGTGTAGTGTTTGGTAGATCATTGTTTGTATGTTGGTCTGTGTAGTGTTTTGTAGATCATTGTTTGTATGTTTGTCTGTGTAGTGTTTTGTAGATCATTGTTTGTATGTTTGTCTGTGTAGTGTTTTGTAGATCATTGTTTGTATGTTTGTCTCTGTAATGTTTTGTAGATCATTGTTTGTATGTTTGTCTGTGTAGTGTTTTGTAGATCTTTGTTTGTATGTTTGTCTGTGTAGTGTTTTGTAGATCATTGTTTATATGTTTTTCTGTGTAGTGTTTTGTAGATCATTGTTTGTACATTTGTTGGTGTAGTGTTTTGTAGATCATTGTTTGTATGTTTTTCTGTGTAGTGTTTTGTAGATCATTGCTTGTGTGTTTGTCAGTGTAGTATTTTGTAGATCATTGTTTGTATGTTTTTCTGTGTAGTGTTTTGTAAATCATTGTTTGTATGTTTTTCTGTGTAGTGTTTGGTAGATCATTGTTTGTATGTTTGTCTGTTTAGTGTTTGGTAGATCATTGTTTCTATGTTTGTCTGTGTAGTGTTTTGTAGATCATTGTTTGTATGCTTTTCTGTGTAGTGTTTTGTAGATCATTGTTTGTATGTTTTTCTGTGTAGTGTTTGGTAGATCATTGTTTGTATGTTTGTCTGTGTAGTGTTTGGTAGATCATTGTTTGTATGTTTATCTGTGTAGTGTTTGGTAGATCATTGTTTGTATGTTTTTCTGTGTAGTGTTTTGTAGATTATTGTTTGTATGTTTGTCTGTGTAGTGTTTTGTAGATCATTGTTTGTATGTTTGTCTGTGTAGTGTTTGGTAGATCATTGTTTGTATGTTTTTCTGTGTAGTGTTTTGTAGATCATTGTTTGTATGTTTGTCTGTGTAGTGTTTGGTAGATCATTGTTTGTATGTTTGTCTTTGTAGTGTATTGTAGATCATTGTGTGTATGTTTGTCTGGGTAGTGTTTGGTAGATCATTGTTTGTATGTTTTTCTGTGTAGTGTTTTGTAGATAATTGTTTGTATGTTTTTCTGTGTAGTGTTTTGTAGATCATTGTTTGTGTGTTTGTCGGTGTAGTGTTTGGTAGATCATTGTTTGTATGTTGGTCTGTGTAGTGTTTGGTAGTTCATTGTTTGTATGTTGGTCTGTGTAGTGTTTTGTAGATCATTGTTTGTATGTTTGTCTGTGTAGTGTTTTGTAGATCATTGTTTGTATGTTTTTCTGTGTAGTGTTTTGTAGATCATTTTTTTGTGTGTTTGTCGGTGTAGTGTTTGGTAGATCATTGTTTGTATGTTGGTCTGTGTAGTGTTTGGTAGATCATTGTTTGTATGTTGGTCTGTGTAGTGTTTTGTAGATCATTGTTTGTATGTTTGTCTGTGTAGTGTTTTGTAGATCATTGTTTGTATGTTTGTCTGTGTAGTGTTTTGTAGATCATTGTTTGTATGTTTGTCTCTGTAATGTTTTGTAGATCATTGTTTGTATGTTTTTCTGTGTAGTGTTTTGTAGATCTTTGTTTGTATGTTTGTCTGTGTAGTGTTTTGTAGATCATTGTTTATATGTTTTTCTGTGTAGTGTTTTGTAGATCATTGTTTGTACATTTGTTGGTGTAGTGTTTTGTAGATCATTGTTTGTATGTTTTTCTGTGTAGTGTTTTGTAGATCATTGTTTGTGTGTTTGTCAGTGTAGTGTTTTGTAGATCATTGTTTGTATGTTTTTCTGTGTAGTGTTTTGTAGATCATTGTTTGTGTGTTTGTCAGTGTAGTGTTTTGTAGATCATTGTTTGTATGTTTTTCTGTGTAGTGTTTTGTAGATCATTGTTTGTACATTTGTTGGTGTAGTGTTTTGTAGATCATTGTTTGTATGTTTTTCTGTGTAGTGTTTTGTAGATCATTGTTTGTGTGTTTGTCAGTGTAGTGTTTTGTAGATCATTGTTTGTATGTTTTTCTGTGTAGTGTTTTGTAGATCATTGTTTGTATGTTTTTCTGTGTAGTGTTTTGTAGATCATTGTTTGTACATTTGTAGGTGTAGTGTTTTGCAGATCATTGTTTGTATGTTTTTCTGTGTAGTGTTTTGCAGATCATTGTTTGTGTGTTTGTCTGTGTAGTGTTTGGTAGATCATTGTTTGTATGTTTGTCTGTGTAGTGTTTTGTAGATCATTGTTTGTATGTTTGTCTGTGTAGTGTTTGGTAGATCATTGTTTGTATGTTTGTCTGTGTAGTGTTTGGTAGATCATTGTTTGTATGTTTGTCTGTGTAGAGTTTTGTAGATCATTGTTTGTATGTTTGTCTGTGTAGAGATTTGTAGATCATTGTTTGTATGTTTGTATGTGTAGTGTTTTGTAGATCATTGTTTGTATGTTTTTGTGTGTAGTGTTTTGTAGATCATTGTTTGTATGTTTTTCTGTGTAGTGTTTGGTAGATCATTGTTTGTATGTTTTTCTGTGGAGTGTTTGGTAGATCATTGTTTGTATGTTTTTCTGTGTAGTGTTTTGTAGATCATTGTTTGTATGTTTTTCTGTGTAGTGTTTTGTAGATCATTGTTTATATGTTTGTCTGTGTAGTGTTTGGTAGATCATTGTTTGTATGTTTGTCTCTGTAGTGTTTTATAGATCATTGTTTGTATGTTGTCTGTGTAGTGTTTTGTAGATCATTGTTTGTATGTTTGTCTCTGTCATGTTATGTAGATCATAGTTTGTATGTTTTTCTGTGTAGTGTTTTGTAGATCATAGTTTGTATGTTTGTCTGTGTAGTGTTTTGTAGATCATTGTTTGTATGTTTGTCTGTGTAGTGTTTGGTAGATCATAGTTTGTATATTTTTCTGTATAGTGTTTTGTAGATCATTGTTTGTATGTTTGTCTGTGTAGTGTTTTGTAGATCATTGTTTGTACGTTTGTCTCTGTAGTGTTTTTTAGATCATTGTTTGTATGTTTTTCTGTGTAGTGTTTGGTAGATCATTGTTTGTATGTTTGTCTGTGTAGTGTTTTGTAGATCATTGTTTGTATGTTTGTCTGTGTAGTGTTTTGTAGATCATTGTTTGTATGTTTTTCTGTGTAGTGTTTTGTAGATAATTGTTTGTATGTTTGTCTGTGTAGTGTTTTGTAGATCATTGTTTGTATGTTTGTCTGTGTAGTGTTTGGTAGATCAGTGTTTGTATGTTTTTCTGTGTAGTGTTTTGTAGATCATTGTTTGTATGTTTGTCGGTGTAGTGTTTTGTAGATCATTGTTTGTATGTTTGTCTGTGTATTGTTTTGTAGATCATTGTTTGTATGTTTTTCTGTGTATTGTTTTTAGATCATTGTTTGTATGTTTGTCTGTGTAGTGTTTTGTAGATCATTGTTTGTGTGTTTTTCTGTGTAGTGTTTTCTAGGTCATTGTTTGTATGTTTGTCTGTGTAGTGTTTTGTAGATCATTGTTTGTATGTTTTTCTGTGTAGTGTATTGTAGATCATTGTTTGTATGTTTGTCGGTGTAGTGTTTTGTAAATCAATGTTTGTATGTTTGTCTTTGTAGTGTTTTGTAGATCATTGTTTGTATGTTTGTCTGTGTAGTGTTTGGTAGATCAGTGTTTGTATGTTTGTCTGTGTAGTGTTTGGTAGATCAGTGTTTGTATGTTTTTCTGTGTAGTGTTTTGTAGATCATTGTTTGTATGTTTGTCGGTGTAGTGTTTTGTAGATCATTGTTTGTATGTTTGTCTTTGTAGTGTTTTGTAGATCATTGTTTGTATGTTTGTCTGTGTAGTGTTTTGTAGATCATTGTTTGTATGTTTGTCTGTGTAATGTTTTGTAGATCATTGTTTGTAAGTTTGTCTGTTTAGTGTTTGGTAGATCATTGTTTGTATGTTTGTCTGTGTAGTGTTTGGTAGATCATTGTTTGTATGTTTTTCTGTGTAGTGTTTTGTAGATCATTGTTTGTATGTTTTTCTGTGTAGTGTTTGGTAGATCATTGTTTGTATGTTTGTCTGTGTAGTGTTTGGTAGATCATTGTTTGTATGTTTGTCTGTGTAGTGTTTGGTAGATCATTGTTTGTATGTTTTTCTGTGTAGTGTTTTGTAGATTATTGTTTGTATGTTTGTCTGTGTAGTGTTTGGTAGATCATTGTTTGTATGTTTGTCTGTGTAGTGTTTGGTAGATCATTGTTTGTATGTTTTTCTGTGTAGTGGTTTGTAGATTATTGTTTGTATGTTTTTCTGTGTAGTGTTTTGTAGATCATTGTTTGTATGTTTGTCTGTGTAGTGTTTGGTAGATCGTTGTTTGTATGTTTTTCTGTGTAGTGTTTTGTAGATCATTGTTTGTATGTTTGTCTGTGTAGTGTTTGGTAGATCTTTGTTTGTATGTTTGTCTGTGTAGTGTATTGTAGATCATTGTTTGTATGTTTGTCTGTGTAGTGTTTTGTAGATCATTGTTTGTATGTTTTTCTGTGTAGTGTATTGTAGATCATTGTTTGTATGTTTGTCTGTGTAGTGTTTGGTAGATCATTGTTTGTATGTTTGTCTGTGTAATGTATTGTAGATCATTGTTTGTATGTTTTTCTGTGTAGTGTTTTGTAGATCATTGTTTGTATGTTTGTCTGTGTAGTGTTTGGTAGATCATTTTTTGTATGTTTGTCTGTGTAATGTATTGTAGATCATTGTTTGTATGTTTTTCTGTGTAGTGTTTGGTAGATCATTGTTTGTATGTTTTTCTGTGTAGTGTTTTGTTGATCATTGTTTGTATGTTTGTCTGTGTAGTGTTTTGTAGATCATTGTTTGTCTGTTTATCTGTGTAATGTATTGTAGATCATTGTTTGTATGTTTGTCTCTGTAGTGTTTTGTAGATCATTGTTTCTATGTTTGTCGGTGTAGTGTTTTGTAGATCATTGTTTGTATGTTTTTCTGTGTAGTGTTTTGTAGATCATTGTTTGTATATTTTTCTGTGTAGTGTTTTGTAGATCATTGTTTGTATGTTTTTCTGTGTAGTGTTTTGTAGATCATTGTTTGTATGTTTTTCTGTGTAGTGTTTTGTAGATCATTGTTTGTATGTTTGTCTGTATAGTGTTTTGTAGATAATTGTTTGTATGTTTTTCTGTGTAGTGTTTGGTAGATCATTGTTTGTATGTTTTTCTGTGTAGTGTTTTGTAGATCATTGTTTGTATGTTTGTCTTTGTAGTGTTTTGTAGATCATTGTTTGTATGTTTTTCTGTGTAGTGTTTTGTAGATCATTGTTTGTATGTTTGTCTGTGTAGTGTTTTGTAGATCATTGTTTATATGTTTGTCTGTGTAGTGTTTGGTAGATCATTGTTTGTATGTTTGTCTCTGTAGTGTTTTATAGATCATTGTTTGTATGTTGTCTGTGTAGTGTTTTGTAGATCATTGTTTGTATGTTTGTCTCTGTCATGTTATGTAGATCATAGTTTGTATGTTTTTCTGTGTAGTGTTTTGTAGATCATAGTTTGTATGTTTGTCTGTGTAGTGTTTTGTAGATCATTGTTTGTATGTTTGTCTGTGTAGTGTTTGGTAGATCATAGTTTGTATATTTTTCTGTATAGTGTTTTGTAGATCATTGTTTGTATGTTTGTCTGTGTAGTGTTTTGTAGATCATTGTTTGTACGTTTGTCTCTGTAGTGTTTTTTAGATCATTGTTTGTATGTTTTTCTGTGTAGTGTTTGGTAGATCATTGTTTGTATGTTTGTCTGTGTAGTGTTTTGTAGATCATTGTTTGTATGTTTGTCTGTGTAGTGTTTTGTAGATCATTGTTTGTATGTTTTTCTGTGTAGTGTTTTGTAGATAATTGTTTGTATGTTTGTCTGTGTAGTGTTTTGTAGATCATTGTTTGTATGTTTGTCTGTGTAGTGTTTGGTAGATCAGTGTTTGTATGTTTTTCTGTGTAGTGTTTTGTAGATCATTGTTTGTATGTTTGTCGGTGTAGTGTTTTGTAGATCATTGTTTGTATGTTTGTCTGTGTAGTGTTTTGTAGATCATTGTTTGTATGTTTGTCTGTGTAGTGTTTTGTAGATCATTGTTTGAATGTTTTTCTGTGTAGTGTTTTGTAGATAATTGTTTGTATGTTTGTCTGTGTAGTGTTTTGTAGATCATTGTTTGTATGTTTGTCTGTGTAGTGTTTGGTAGATCAGTGTTTGTATATTTTCTGTGTAGTGTTTTGTAGATCAGTGTTTGTATGTTTGTCGGTGTAGTGTTTTGTAGATCATTGTTTGTATGTTTGTCTGTGTAGTGTTTTGTAGATCATTGTTTGTATGTTTTTCTGTGTATTGTTTTTAGATCATTGTTTGTATGTTTGTCTGTGTAGTGTTTTGTAGATCATTGTTTGTGTGTTTTTCTGTGTAGTGTTTTGTAGGTCATTGTTTGTATGTTTGTCTGTGTAGTGTTTTGTAGATCATTGTTTGTATGTTTTTCTGTGTAGTGTATTGTAGATCATTGTTTGTATGTTTGTCGGTGTAGTGTTTTGTAAATCAATGTTTGTATGTTTGTCTTTGTAGTGTTTTGTAGATCATTGTTTTTATGTTTTTCTGTGTAGTGTTTTGTAGATCATTGTTTGTATGTTTGTCTGTGTAGTGTTTGGTAGATCAGTGTTTGTATGTTTTTCTGTGTAGTGTTTTGTAGATCATTGTTTGTATGTTTGTCGGTGTAGTGTTTTGTAGATCATTGTTTGTATGTTTGTCTTTGTAGTGTTTTGTAGATCATTGTTTGTATGTTTATCTGTGTAGTGTTTTGTAGATCATTGTTTGTATGTTTGTCTGTGTAATGTTTTGTAGATCATTGTTTGTAAGTTTGTCTGTTTAGTGTTTGGTAGATCATTGTTTGTATGTTTGTCTGTGTAGTGTTTGGTAGATCATTGTTTGTATGTTTTTCTGTGTAGTGTTTTGTAGATCATTGTTTGTATGTTTTTCTGTGTAGTGTTTGGTAGATCATTGTTTGTATGTTTGTCTGTGTAGTGTTTGGTAGATCATTGTTTGTATGTTTGTCTGTGTAGTGTTTGGTAGATCATTGTTTGTATGTTTTTCTGTGTAGTGTTTTGTAGATTATTGTTTGTATGTTTGTCTGTGTAGTGTTTGGTAGATCATTGTTTGTATGTTTGTCTGTGTAGTGTTTGGTAGATCATTGTTTGTATGTTTTTCTGTGTAGTGGTTTGTAGATTATTGTTTGTATGTTTTTCTGTGTAGTGTTTTGTAGATCATTGTTTGTATGTTTGTCTGTGTAGTGTTTGGTAGATCGTTGTTTGTATGTTTTTCTGTGTAGTGTTTTGTAGATCATTGTTTGTATGTTTGTCTGTGTAGTGTTTGGTAGATCTTTGTTTGTATGTTTGTCTGTGTAGTGTATTGTAGATCATTGTTTGTATGTTTGTCTGTGTAGTGTTTTGTAGATCATTGTTTGTATGTTTTTCTGTGTAGTGTATTGTAGATCATTGTTTGTATGTTTGTCTGTGTAGTGTTTGGTAGATCATTGTTTGTATGTTTGTCTGTGTAATGTATTGTAGATCATTGTTTGTATGTTTTTCTGTGTAGTGTTTTGTAGATCATTGTTTGTATGTTTGTCTGTGTAGTGTTTGGTAGATCATTTTTTGTATGTTTGTCTGTGTAATGTATTGTAGATCATTGTTTGTATGTTTTTCTGTGTAGTGTTTGGTAGATCATTGTTTGTATGTTTTTCTGTGTAGTGTTTTGTTGATCATTGTTTGTATGTTTGTCTGTGTAGTGTTTTGTAGATCATTGTTTGTCTGTTTATCTGTGTAATGTATTGTAGATCATTGTTTGTATGTTTGTCTGTGTAGTGTTTTGTAGATCATTGTTTCTATGTTTGTCGATGTAGTGTTTTGTAGATCATTGTTTGTATGTTTTTCTGTGTAGTGTTTTGTAGATCATTGTTTGTATATTTTTCTGTGTAGTGTTTTGTAGATCATTGTTTGTATGTTTTTCTGTGTAGTGTTTTGTAGATCATTGTTTGTATGTTTTTCTGTGTAGTGTTTTGTAGATCATTGTTTGTATGTTTGTCTGTATAGTGTTTTGTAGATAATTGTTTGTATGTTTTTCTGTGTAGTGTTTGGTAGATCATTGTTTGTATGTTTTTCTGTGTAGTGTTTTGTAGATCATTGTTTGTATGTTTGTCTTTGTAGTGTTTTGTAGATCATTGTTTGTATGTTTTTCTGTGTAGTGTTTTGTAGATCATTGTTTGTATGTTTGTCTGTGTAGTGTTTTGTAGATCATTGTTTGTATGTTTGTCTGTGTAGTGTTTTATAGATCATTGTTTGATATTTGTCTGTGTAGTGTTTTGTAGATCATTGTTTGTATGTTTTTCTGTGTAGTGTTTGGTAGATCATTGTTTGTATGTTTTTCTGTGTAGTGTTTTGTAGATCATTGTTTGTATGTTTTTCTGTGTAGTGTTTGGTAGATCATTGTTTGTATGTTTGTCTGTGTAGTGTTTTGTAGATCATTGTTTGTATGTTTGTCTGTGTAGTGTTTTGTAGATCATTGTTTGTATGTTTGTCTGTGTAGTGTTTGGTTGATCATTGTTTGTATGTTTGTCTGTGTAGTGTTTGGTAGATCATTGTTTGTATGTTTGTCTGTGTAGTGTTTTGTAGATCATTGTTTGTATGTTTGTCTGTGTAGTGTTTGGTAGATCAGTGTTTGTATGTTTTTCTGTGTAGTGTTTTGTAGATCATTGTTTGTATGTTTGTCGGTGTAGTGTTTTGTAGATCATTGTTTGTATGTTTGTCTTTGTAGTGTTTTGTAGATCATTGTTTGTATGTTTGTCTGTGTAGTGTTTTGTAGATCATTGTTTGTATGTTTGTCTGTGTAATGTTTTGTAGATCATTTTTTGTATGTTTGTCTGTTTAGTGTTTGGTAGATCATTGTTTGTATGTTTGTCTTTGTAGTGTTTTGTAGATCATTGTTTGTATGTTTTTCTGTGTAGTGTTTTGTAGATCATTGTTTGTATGTTTGTCTGTGTAGTGTTTGGTAGATCAGTGTTTGTATGTTTTTCTGTGTAGTGTTTTGTAGATCATTGTTTGTATGTTTGTCGGTGTAGTGTTTTGTAGATCATTGTTTGTATGTTTGTCTTTGTAGTGTTTTGTAGATCATTGTTTGTATGTTTGTCTGTGTAGTGTTTTGTAGATCATTGTTTGTATGTTTGTCTGTGTAATGTTTTGTAGATCATTGTTTGTAAGTTTGTCTGTTTAGTGTTTGGTAGATCATTGTTTGTATGTTTGTCTGTGTAGTGTTTGGTAGATCATTGTTTGTATGTTTTTCTGTGTAGTGTTTTGTAGATCATTGTTTGTATGTTTTTCTGTGTAGTGTTTGGTAGATCATTGTTTGTATGTTTGTCTGTGTAGTGTTTGGTAGATCATTGTTTGTATGTTTGTCTGTGTAGTGTTTGGTAGATCATTGTTTGTATGTTTTTCTGTGTAGTGTTTTGTAGATTATTGTTTGTATGTTTGTCTGTGTAGTGTTTGGTAGATCATTGTTTGTATGTTTGTCTGTGTAGTGTTTGGTAGATCATTGTTTGTATGTTTTTCTGTGTAGTGGTTTGTAGATTATTGTTTGTATGTTTTTCTGTGTAGTGTTTTGTAGATCATTGTTTGTATGTTTGTCTGTGTAGTGTTTGGTAGATCGTTGTTTGTATGTTTTTCTGTGTAGTGTTTTGTAGATCATTGTTTGTATGTTTGTCTGTGTAGTGTTTGGTAGATCTTTGTTTGTATGTTTGTCTGTGTAGTGTATTGTAGATCATTGTTTGTATGTTTGTCTGTGTAGTGTTTTGTAGATCATTGTTTGTGTTTTTCTGTGTAGTGTATTGTAGATCATTGTTTGTATGTTTGTCTGTGTAGTGTTTGGTAGATCATTGTTTGTATGTTTGTCTGTGTAATGTATTGTAGATCATTGCTTGTATGTTTTTCTGTGTAGTGTTTTGTAGATCATTGTTTGTATGTTTGTCTGTGTAGTGTTTGGTAGATCATTTTTTGTATGTTTGTCTGTGTAATGTATTGTAGATCATTGTTTGTATGTTTTTCTGTGTAGTGTTTGGTAGATCATTGTTTGTATGTTTTTCTGTGTAGTGTTTTGTTGATCATTGTTTGTATGTTTGTCTGTGTAGTGTTTTGTAGATCATTGTTTGTCTGTTTATCTGTGTAATGTATTGTAGATCATTGTTTGTATGTTTGTCTGTGTAGTGTTTTGTAGATCATTGTTTCTATGTTTGTCGGTGTAGTGTTTTGTAGATCATTGTTTGTATGTTTTTCTGTGTAGTGTTTTGTAGATCATTGTTTGTATATTTTTCTGTGTAGTGTTTTGTAGATCATTGTTTGTATGTTTTTCTGTGTAGTGTTTTGTAGATCATTGTTTGTATGTTTTTCTGTGTAGTGTTTTGTAGATCATTGTTTGTATGTTTGTCTGTATAGTGTTTTGTAGATAATTGTTTGTATGTTTTTCTGTGTAGTGTTTGGTAGATCATTGTTTGTATGTTTTTCTGTGTAGTGTTTTGTAGATCATTGTTTGTATGTTTGTCTTTGTAGTGTTTTGTAGATCATTGTTTGTATGTTTTTCTGTGTAGTGTTTTGTAGATCATTGTTTGTATGTTTTTCTGTGTAGTGTTTTGTAGATCATTGTTTGTATGTTTGTCTGTGTAGTGTTTTATAGATCATTGTTTGATATTTGTCTGTGTAGTGTTTTGTAGATCATTGTTTGTATGTTTTTCTGTGTAGTGTTTGGTAGATCATTGTTTGTATGTTTTTCTGTGTAGTGTTTTGTAGATCATTGTTTGTATGTTTTTCTGTGTAGTGTTTGGTAGATCATTGTTTGTATGTTTGTCTGTGTAGTGTTTTGTAGATCATTGTTTGTATGTTTGTCTGTGTAGTGTTTTGTAGATCATTGTTTGTATGTTTGTCTGTGTAGTGTTTGGTTGATCATTGTTTGTATGTTTGTCTGTGTAGTGTTTGGTAAATCATTGTTTGTATGTTTGTCTGTGTAGTGTTTTGTAGATCATTGTTTGTATGTTTGTCTGTGTAGTGTTTGGTAGATCAGTGTTTGTATGTTTTTCTGTGTAGTGTTTTGTAGATCATTGTTTGTATGTTTGTCGGTGTAGTGTTTTGTAGATCATTGTTTGTATGTTTGTCTTTGTAGTGTTTTGTAGATCATTGTTTGTATGTTTGTCTGTGTAGTGTTTTGTAGATCATTGTTTGTATGTTTGTCTGTGTAATGTTTTGTAGATCCTTTTTTGTATGTTTGTCTGTTTAGTGTTTGGTAGATCATTGTTTGTATGTTTGTCTGTGTAGTGTTTTGTAGATCATTGTTTGTATGTTTTTCTGTGTAGTGTTTTGTAGATTATTGTTTGTATGTTTGTCTGTGTAATGTTTTGTAGATCATTGTTTGTATGTTTGTCTGTGTAGTGTTTGGTAGATCATTGTTTGTATGTTTTTCTGTGTAGTGTTTTGTAGATCATTGTTTGTATGTTTTTCTGTGTAGTGTATTGTAGATCATTGTTTGTATGTTTGTCTGTGTAGTGTTTGGTAGATCATTGTTTGTATGTTTGTCTGTGTAATGTATTGTAGATCATTGTTTGTATGTTTTTCTGTGTAGTGTTTTGTAGATCATTGTTTGTATGTTTGTCTGTGTAGTGTTTGGTAGATCATTTTTTGTATGTTTGTCTGTGTAATGTATTGTAGATCATTGTTTGTATGTTTTTCTGTGTAGTGTTTGGTAGATCATTGTTTGTATGTTTTTCTGTGTAGTGTTTTGTTGATCATTGTTTGTATGTTTGTCTGTGTAGTGTTTTGTAGATCATTGTTTGTCTGTTTATCTGTGTAATGTATTGTAGATCATTGTTTGTATGTTTGTCTGTGTAGTGTTTTGTAGATCATTGTTTCTATGTTTGTCGGTGTAGTGTTTTGTAGATCATTGTTTGTATGTTTTTCTGTGTAGTGTTTTGTAGATCATTGTTTGTATATTTTTCTGTGTAGTGTTTTGTAGATCATTGTTTGTATGTTTTTCTGTGTAGTGTTTTGTAGATCATTGTTTGTATGTTTTTCTGTGTAGTGTTTTGTAGATCATTGTTTGTATGTTTGTCTGTATAGTGTTTTGTAGATAATTGTTTGTATGTTTTTCTGTGTAGTGTTTGGTAGATCATTGTTTGTATGTTTTTCTGTGTAGTGTTTGGTAGATCATTGTTTGTATGTTTGTCTGTGTAGTGTTTTGTAGATCATTGTTTGTATGTTTGTCTGTGTAGTGTTTTGTAGATCATTGTTTGTATGTTTGTCTGTGTAGTGTTTGGTTGATCATTGTTTGTATGTTTGTCTGTGTAATGTTTTGTAGATCATTTTTTGTATGTTTGTCTGTTTAGTGTTTGGTAGATCATTGTTTGTATGTTTGTCTTTGTAGTGTTTTGTAGATCATTGTTTGTATGTTTTTCTGTGTAGTGTTTTGTAGATCATTGTTTGTATGTTTGTCTGTGTAGTGTTTGGTAGATCAGTGTTTGTATGTTTTTCTGTGTAGTGTTTTGTAGATCATTGTTTGTATGTTTGTCGGTGTAGTGTTTTGTAGATCATTGTTTGTATGTTTGTCTTTGTAGTGTTTTGTAGATCATTGTTTGTATGTTTGTCTGTGTAGTGTTTTGTAGATCATTGTTTGTA
The DNA here is from genome assembly GCA_963680875.1 of Bathymodiolus brooksi. Classification (NCBI taxonomy): domain Eukaryota; kingdom Metazoa; phylum Mollusca; class Bivalvia; order Mytilida; family Modiolidae; genus Bathymodiolus; species Bathymodiolus brooksi. The sequence goes on from OY804586.1 coordinate 103,155,949, forward strand.
TGTTTGTCTGTGTAATGTTTTGTAGATCATTGTTTGTAAGTTTGTCTGTTTAGTGTTTGGTAGATCATTGTTTGTATGTTTGTCTGTGTAGTGTTTGGTAGATCATTGTTTGTATGTTTTTCTGTGTAGTGTTTTGTAGATCATTGTTTGTATGTTTTTCTGTGTAGTGTTTGGTAGATCATTGTTTGTATGTTTGTCTGTGTAGTGTTTGGTAGATCATTGTTTGTATGTTTGTCTGTGTAGTGTTTGGTAGATCATTGTTTGTATGTTTTTCTGTGTAGTGTTTTGTAGATTATTGTTTGTATGTTTGTCTGTGTAGTGTTTGGTAGATCATTGTTTGTATGTTTGTCTGTGTAGTGTTTGGTAGATCATTGTCTGTATGTTTTTCTGTGTAGTGGTTTGTAGATTATTGTTTGTATGTTTTTCTGTGTAGTGTTTTGTAGATCATTGTTTGTATGTTTGTCTGTGTAGTGTTTGGTAGATCGTTGTTTGTATGTTTTTCTGTGTAGTGTTTTGTAGATCATTGTTTGTATGTTTGTCTGTGTAGTGTTTGGTAGATCTTTGTTTGTATGTTTGTCTGTGTAGTGTATTGTAGATCATTGTTTGTATGTTTGTCTGTGTAGTGTTTTGTAGATCATTGTTTGTATGTTTTTCTGTGTAGTGTATTGTAGATCATTGTTTGTATGTTTGTCTGTGTAGTGTTTGGTAGATCATTGTTTGTATGTTTGTCTGTGTAATGTATTGTAGATCATTGCTTGTATGTTTTTCTGTGTAGTGTTTTGTAGATCATTGTTTGTATGTTTGTCTGTGTAGTGTTTGGTAGATCATTTTTTGTATGTTTGTCTGTGTAATGTATTGTAGATCATTGTTTGTATGTTTTTCTGTGTAGTGTTTGGTAGATCATTGTTTGTATGTTTGTCTGTGTAATGTTTTGTAGATCCTTTTTTGTATGTTTGTCTGTTTAGTGTTTGGTAGATCATTGTTTGTATGTTTGTCTGTGTAGTGTTTTGTAGATCATTGTTTGTATGTTTTTCTGTGTAGTGTTTTGTAGATTATTGTTTGTATGTTTGTCTGTGTAATGTTTTGTAGATCATTGTTTGTATGTTTGTCTGTGTAGTGTTTGGTAGATCATTGTTTGTATGTTTTTCTGTGTAGTGTTTTGTAGATCATTGTTTGTATGTTTTTCTGTGTAGTGTATTGTAGATCATTGTTTGTATGTTTGTCTGTGTAGTGTTTGGTAGATCATTGTTTGTATGTTTGTCTGTGTAATGTATTGTAGATCATTGTTTGTATGTTTTTCTGTGTAGTGTTTTGTAGATCATTGTTTGTATGTTTGTCTGTGTAGTGTTTGGTAGATCATTTTTTGTATGTTTGTCTGTGTAATGTATTGTAGATCATTGTTTGTATGTTTTTCTGTGTAGTGTTTGGTAGATCATTGTTTGTATGTTTTTCTGTGTAGTGTTTTGTTGATCATTGTTTGTATGTTTGTCTGTGTAGTGTTTTGTAGATCATTGTTTGTCTGTTTATCTGTGTAATGTATTGTAGATCATTGTTTGTATGTTTGTCTGTGTAGTGTTTTGTAGATCATTGTTTCTATGTTTGTCGGTGTAGTGTTTTGTAGATCATTGTTTGTATGTTTTTCTGTGTAGTGTTTTGTAGATCATTGTTTGTATATTTTTCTGTGTAGTGTTTTGTAGATCATTGTTTGTATGTTTTTCTGTGTAGTGTTTTGTAGATCATTGTTTGTATGTTTTTCTGTGTAGTGTTTTGTAGATCATTGTTTGTATGTTTGTCTGTATAGTGTTTTGTAGATAATTGTTTGTATGTTTTTCTGTGTAGTGTTTGGTAGATCATTGTTTGTATGTTTTTCTGTGTAGTGTTTGGTAGATCATTGTTTGTATGTTTGTCTGTGTAGTGTTTTGTAGATCATTGTTTGTATGTTTGTCTGTGTAGTGTTTTGTAGATCATTGTTTGTATGTTTGTCTGTGTAGTGTTTGGTTGATCATTGTTTGTATGTTTGTCTGTGTAATGTTTTGTAGATCATTTTTTGTATGTTTGTCTGTTTAGTGTTTGGTAGATCATTGTTTGTATGTTTGTCTTTGTAGTGTTTTGTAGATCATTGTTTGTATGTTTTTCTGTGTAGTGTTTTGTAGATCATTGTTTGTATGTTTGTCTGTGTAGTGTTTGGTAGATCAGTGTTTGTATGTTTTTCTGTGTAGTGTTTTGTAGATCATTGTTTGTATGTTTGTCGGTGTAGTGTTTTGTAGATCATTGTTTGTATGTTTGTCTTTGTAGTGTTTTGTAGATCATTGTTTGTATGTTTGTCTGTGTAGTGTTTTGTAGATCATTGTTTGTATGTTTGTCTGTGTAATGTTTTGTAGATCATTGTTTGTAAGTTTGTCTGTTTAGTGTTTGGTAGATCATTGTTTGTATGTTTGTCTGTGTAGTGTTTGGTAGATCATTGTTTGTATGTTTTTCTGTGTAGTGTTTTGTAGATCATTGTTTGTATGTTTTTCTGTGTAGTGTTTGGTAGATCATTGTTTGTATGTTTGTCTGTGTAGTGTTTGGTAGATCATTGTTTGTATGTTTGTCTGTGTAGTGTTTGGTAGATCATTGTTTGTATGTTTTTCTGTGTAGTGTTTTGTAGATTATTGTTTGTATGTTTGTCTGTGTAGTGTTTGGTAGATCATTGTTTGTATGTTTGTCTGTGTAGTGTTTGGTAGATCATTGTTTGTATGTTTTTCTGTGTAGTGGTTTGTAGATTATTGTTTGTATGTTTTTCTGTGTAGTGTTTTGTAGATCATTGTTTGTATGTTTGTCTGTGTAGTGTTTGGTAGATCGTTGTTTGTATGTTTTTCTGTGTAGTGTTTTGTAGATCATTGTTTGTATGTATGTCTGTGTAGTGTTTGGTAGATCTTTGTTTGTATGTTTGTCTGTGTAGTGTATTGTAGATCATTGTTTGTATGTTTGTCTGTGTAGTGTTTTGTAGATCATTGTTTGTATGTTTTTCTGTGTAGTGTATTGTAGATCATTGTTTGTATGTTTGTCTGTGTAGTGTTTGGTAGATCATTGTTTGTATGTTTGTCTGTGTAATGTATTGTAGATCATTGCTTGTATGTTTTTCTGTGTAGTGTTTTGTAGATCATTGTTTGTATGTTTGTCTGTGTAGTGTTTGGTAGATCATTTTTTGTATGTTTGTCTGTGTAATGTATTGTAGATCATTGTTTGTATGTTTTTCTGTGTAGTGTTTGGTAGATCATTGTTTGTATGTTTTTCTGTGTAGTGTTTTGTTGATCATTGTTTGTATGTTTGTCTGTGTAGTGTTTTGTAGATCATTGTTTGTCTGTTTATCTGTGTAATGTATTGTAGATCATTGTTTGTATGTTTGTCTGTGTAGTGTTTTGTAGATCATTGTTTCTATGTTTGTCGGTGTAGTGTTTTGTAGATCATTGTTTGTATGTTTTTCTGTGTAGTGTTTTGTAGATCATTGTTTGTATATTTTTCTGTGTAGTGTTTTGTAGATCATTGTTTGTATGTTTTTCTGTGTAGTGTTTTGTAGATCATTGTTTGTATGTTTTTCTGTGTAGTGTTTTGTAGATCATTGTTTGTATGTTTGTCTGTATAGTGTTTTGTAGATAATTGTTTGTATGTTTTTCTGTGTAGTGTTTGGTAGATCATTGTTTGTATGTTTTTCTGTGTAGTGTTTTGTAGATCATTGTTTGTATGTTTGTCTTTGTAGTGTTTTGTAGATCATTGTTTGTATGTTTTTCTGTGTAGTGTTTTGTAGATCATTGTTTGTATGTTTGTCTGTGTAGTGTTTCGTAGATCATTGTTTGTATGTTTGTCTGTGTAGTGTTTTATAGATCATTGTTTGATATTTGTCTGTGTAGTGTTTTGTAGATCATTGTTTGTATGTTTTTCTGTGTAGTGTTTGGTAGATCATTGTTTGTATGTTTTTCTGTGTAGTGTTTTGTAGATCATTGTTTGTATGTTTTTCTGTGTAGTGTTTGGTAAATCATTGTTTGTATGTTTGTCTGTGTAGTGTTTTGTAGATCATTGTTTGTATGTTTGTCTGTGTAGTGTTTTGTAGATCATTGTTTGTATGTTTGTCTGTGTAGTGTTTGGTTGATCATTGTTTGTATGTTTGTCTGTGTAGTGTTTGGTAAATCATTGTTTGTATGTTTGTCTGTGTAGTGTTTTGTAGATCATTGTTTGTATGTTTGTCTGTGTAGTGTTTGGTAGATCAGTGTTTGTATGTTTTTCTGTGTAGTGTTTTGTAGATCATTGTTTGTATGTTTGTCGGTGTAGTGTTTTGTAGATCATTGTTTGTATGTTTGTCTTTGTAGTGTTTTGTAGATCATTGTTTGTATGTTTGTCTGTGTAGTGTTTTGTAGATCATTGTTTGTATGTTTGTCTGTGTAATGTTTTGTAGATCCTTTTTTGTATGTTTGTCTGTTTAGTGTTTGGTAGATCATTGTTTGTATGTTTGTCTGTGTAGTGTTTTGTAGATCATTGTTTGTATGTTTTTCTGTGTAGTGTTTTGTAGATTATTGTTTGTATGTTTGTCTGTGTAATGTTTTGTAGATCATTGTTTGTATGTTTGTCTGTGTAGTGTTTGGTAGATCATTGTTTGTATGTTTTTCTGTGTAGTGTTTTGTAGATCATTGTTTGTATGTTTGTCTGTGTAGTGTTTGGTGGATCATTGTTTGTATGTTTGTCTGTGTAGTGTATTGTATATCATTGTGTGTTTGTTTGTCTGTGTAGTGTTTGGTAGATCATTGTTTGTATGTTTTTTCTGTTTAGTGCATTGTAGATCATTGTTTGTATGTTTGTCTGTGTAGTGTTTGGTAGATCATTGTTTGTATGTTTGTCTGTGTAGTGTATTGTAGATCATTGTTTGTATGTTTTTCTGTGTAGAGTTTTGTAGATCATTGTTTGTATGTTTGTCTGTGTAGTGTTTGGTAGATCATTGTTTGTATGTTTGTCTCTGTAATGTATTGTAGATCATTGTTTGTATGTTTTTCTGTGTAGTGTTTGGTAGATCATTGTTTGTATTTTTTTCTGTGTAGTGTTTTGTTGATCATTGTTTGTATGTTTGTCTGTGTAATGTATTGTAGATCATTGTTTGTATGTTTTTCTGTGTAGTGTTTGGTAGATCATTGTTTGTATGTTTGTCTGTGTAGTGTTTTGTAGATCATTGTTTGTATGTTTATCTGAGTACTGTATTGTAGATCATTGTTTGTATGTTTGTCTGTGTAGTGTATTGTAGATCATTGTTTGTATGTTTATCTGAGTACTGTATTGTATATCATTGTTTGTATGTTTGTCTGTGTAGTGTTTTGTAGATCATTGTTTGTATGTTTATCGGAGTACTGTATTGTAGATCATTGTTTGTATATTTGTCTGTGTAGTGTTTTGTAGATCATTGTTTGTATGTTTATCTGAGTACTGTATTGTATATCATTGTTTGTATGTTTGTCTGTGTAGTGTTTGGTAGATCATTGTTTGTATGTTTGTCTGTGTAATGTATTGTAGATCATTGTTTGTATGTTTTTCTGTGTAGTGTTTGGTAGATCATTGTTTCTATGTTTGTCTGTGTAGTGTTTTGTAGATCATTGTTTGTATGTTTTTCTGTGTAGTGTTTTGTAGATCATTGTTTGTACATTTGTTGGTGTAGTGTTTTGTAGATCATTGTTTGTATGTTTTTCTGTGTAGTGTTTTGTAGATCATTGTTTGTGTGTTTGTCAGTGTAGTGTTTTGTAGATCATTGTTTGTATGTTTTTCTGTGTAGTGTTTTGTAGATCATTGTTTGTATGTTTTTCTGTGTAGTGTTTTGTAGATCATTGTTTGTACATTTGTAGGTGTAGTGTTTTGCAGATCATTGTTTGTATGTTTTTCTGTGTAGTGTTTTGTAGATCATTGTTTGTGTGTTTGTCAGTGTAGTGTTTTGTAGATCATTGTTTCTATGTTTGTCTGTGTAGTGTTTGGTAGATCATTGTTTGTATGTTTGTCTGTGTAGTGTTTTGTAGATCATTGTTTGTATGTTTGTCTGTGTAGTGTTTGGTAGATCATTGTTTGTATGTTTGTCTGTGTAGAGTTTTGTAGATCATTGTTTGTATGTTTGTCTGTGTAGAGATTTGTAGATCATTGTTTGTATGTTTGTATGTGTAGTGTTTTGTAGATCATTGTTTGTATGTTTTTCTGTGTAGTGTTTTGTAGATCATTGTTTGTATGTTTTTCTGTGTAGTGTTTGGTAGATCATTGTTTGTATGTTTGTCTGTGGAGTGTTTGGTAGATCATTGTTTGTATGTTTTTCTGTGTAGTGTTTTGTAGATCATTGTTTGTATGTTTGTCTGTGTAGTGTTTGGTAGATCTTTATTTGTATGTTTGTCTGTGTATTGTATTGTAGATCATTGTTTGTATGTTTGTCTGTGTAGTGTTTTGTAGATCATTGTTTGTATGTTTTTCTGTGTAGTGTATTGTAGATCATTGTTTGTATGTTTGTCTGTGTAGTGTTTGGTAGATCATTGTTTGTATGTTTGTCTGTGTAATGTATTGTAGATCATTGTTTGTATGTTTTTCTGTGTAGTGTTTTGTAGATCATTGTTTGTATGTTTGTCTGTGTAGTGTTTGGTAGATCATTTTTTGTATGTTTGTCTGTGTAATGTATTGTAGATCATTGTTTGTATGTTTTTCTGTGTAGTGTTTGGTAGATCATTGTTTGTATGTTTTTCTGTGTAGTGTTTTGTTGATCATTGTTTGTATGTTTGTCTGTGTAGTGTTTTGTAGATCATTGTTTGTCTGTTTATCTGTGTAATGTATTGTAGATCATTGTTTGTATGTTTGTCTGTGTAGTGTTTTGTAGATCATTGTTTCTATGTTTGTCGGTGTAGTGTTTTGTAGATCATTGTTTGTATGTTTTTCTGTGTAGTGTTTTGTAGATCATTGTTTGTATATTTTTCTGTGTAGTGTTTTGTAGATCATTGTTTGTATGTTTTTCTGTGTAGTGTTTTGTAGATCATTGTTTGTATGTTTTTTTGTGTAGTGTTTTGTAGATCATTGTTTGTATGTTTGTCTTTGTAGTGTTTTGTAGATCATTGTTTGTATGTTTTTCTGTGTAGTGTTTTGTAGATCATTGTTTGTATGTTTGTCTGTGTAGTGTTTTGTAGATCATTGTTTGTATGTTTGTCTGTGTAGTGTTTTATAGATCATTGTTGGATATTTGTCTGTGTAGTGTTTTGTTGATCATTGTTTGTATGTTTTTCTGTGTAGTGTTTGGTAGATCATTGTTTGTATGTTTTTCTGTGTAGTGTTTTGTAGATCATTGTTTGTATGTTTTTCTGTGTAGTGTTTGGTAGATCATTGTTTGTATGTTTGTCTGTGTAGTGTTTTGTAGATCATTGTTTGTATGTTTGTCTGTGTAGTGTTTTGTAGATCATTGTTTGTATGTTTGTCTGTGTAGTGTTTGGTTGATCATTGTTTGTATGTTTGTCTGTGTAGTGTTTGGTAGATCATTGTTTGTATGTTTGTCTGTGTAGTGTTTTGTTGATCATTGTTTGTATGTTTGTCTGTGTAGTGTTTGGTAGATCAGTGTTTGTATGTTTTTCTGTGTAGTGTTTTGTAGATCATTGTTTGTATGTTTGTCGGTGTAGTGTTTTGTAGATCATTGTTTGTATGTTTGTCTTTGTAGTGTTTTGTAGATCATTGTTTGTATGTTTGTCTGTGTAGTGTTTTGTAGATCATTGTTTGTATGTTTGTCTGTGTAATGTTTTGTAGATCATTTTTTGTATGTTTGTCTGTTTAGTGTTTGGTAGATCATTGTTTGTATGTTTGTCTGTGTAGTGTTTTGTAGATCATTGTTTGTATGTTTTTCTGTGTAGTGTTTTGTAGATCATTGTTTGTATGTTTTTCTTTGTAGTGTTTGGTAGATCATTGTTTGTATGTTTGTCTGTGTAGTGTTTTGTAGATCATTGTTTGTATGTTTGTCTGTGTAGTGTTTGGTAGATCATTGTTTGTATGTTTTTCTGTGTAGTGTTTTGTAGATCATTGTTTGTATGTTTGTCTGTGTAGTGTTTGGTAGATCATTGTTTGTATGTTTGTCTGTGTAGTGTTTTGTAGATCATTGTTTGTATGTTTGTCTGTGTAGTGTTTTGTAGATCATTGTTTGTATGTTTGTCTGTGTAGTGTTTGGTTGATCATTGTTTGTATGTTTGTCTGTGTAGTGTTTGGTAGATCAATGTTTGTATGTTTGTCTGTGTAGTATTTGGTAGATTATTGTTTGTATGTTTTTCTGTGTAGTGTTTTGTAGATCATTGTTTGTATGTTTGTCTGTGTAGTGTTTTGTAGATTATTGTTTGTATGTTTTTCTGTGTAGTGTTTTGTAGATCGTTGTTTGTATGTTTGTCTGTGTAGTGCTTGGTAGATCGTTGTTTGTATGTTTTTCTGTGTAGTGTTTTGTAGATCATTGTTTGTATGTTTTTCTGTGTAGTGTTTGGTAGATCATTGTTTGTATGTTTTTCTGTGTAGTGCTTGGTAGATCGTTGTTTGTATGTTTTTCTGTGTAGTGTTTTGTAGATCATTGTTTGTATGTTTTTCTGTGTAGTGCTTGGTAGATCATTGTTTGTATGTTTTTCTGTGTAGTGTTTTGTAGATCATTGTTTGTATGTTTTTCTGTGTAGTGTTTGGTAGATCATTGTTTGTATGTTTTTCTTTGTAGTGTTTGGTAGATCGTTGTTTGTATGTTTGTCTGTGTAGTGTTTTGTAGATCATTGTTTGTATGTTTGTCTGTGTAGTGTTTGGTGGATCATTGTTTGTATGTTTGTCTGTGTAGTGTATTGTATATCATTGTGTGTTTGTTTGTCTGTGTAGTGTTTGGTAGATCATTGTTTGTATGTTTTTTCTGTTTAGTGCATTGTAGATCATTGTTTGTATGTTTGTCTGTGTAGTGTTTGGTAGATCATTGTTTGTATGTTTGTCTGTGTAGTGTATTGTAGATCATTGTTTGTATGTTTTTCTGTGTAGAGTTTTGTAGATCATTGTTTGTATGTTTGTCTGTGTAGTGTTTGGTAGATCATTGTTTGTATGTTTGTCTGTGTAATGTATTGTAGATCATTGTTTGTATGTTTTTCTGTGTAGTGTTTGGTAGATCATTGTTTGTATGTTTTTCTGTGTAGTGTTTTGTTGATCATTGTTTGTATGTTTGTCTGTGTAGTGTTTTGTAGATCATTGTTTGTATGTTTATCTGAGTACTGTATTGTAGATCATTGTTTGTATGTTTGTCTGTGTAGTGTATTGTAGATCATTGTTTGTATGTTTATCTGAGTACTGTATTGTATATCATTGTTTGTATGTTTGTCTGTGTAGTGTTTTGTAGATCATTGTTTGTATGTTTATCTGAGTACTGTATTGTAGATCATTGTTTGTATATTTGTCTGTGTAGTGTTTTGTAGATCATTGTTTGTATGTTTATCTGAGTACTGTATTGTATATCATTGTTTGTATGTTTTTCTGTGTAGTGTTTTGTAGATCATTGTTTGTACATTTGTTGGTGTAGTGTTTTGTAGATCATTGTTTGTATGTTTTTCTGTGTAGTGTTTTGTAGATCATTGTTTGTGTGTTTGTCAGTGTAGTGTTTTGTAGATCATTGTTTGTATGTTTTTCTGTGTAGTGTTTTGTAGATCATTTTTTGTATGTTTTTCTGTGTAGTGTTTTGTAGATCATTGTTTGTACATTTGTAGGTGTAGTGTTTTGCAGATCATTGTTTGTATGTTTTTCTGTGTAGTGTTTTGTAGATCATTGTTTGTGTGTTTGTCAGTGTAGTGTTTTGTAGATCATTGTTTCTATGTTTGTCTGTGTAGTGTTTGGTAGATCATTGTTTGTATGTTTGTCTGTGTAGTGTTTTGTAGTTCATTGTTTGTATGTTTGTCTGTGTAGTGTTTGGTAGATCATTGTTTGTATGTTTGTCTGTGTAGTGTTTGGTAGATCATTGTTTGTATGTTTGTCTGTGTAGAGTTTTGTAGATCATTGTTTGTATGTTTGTCTGTGTATAGATTTGTAGATCATTGTTTGTATGTTTGTATGTGTAGTGTTTTGTAGATCATTGTTTGTATGTTTTTGTGTGTAGTGTTTTGTAGATCATTGTTTGTATGTTTTTCTGTGTAGTGTTTGGTAGATCATTGTTTGTATGTTTGTCTGTGGAGTGTTTGGTAGATCATTGTTTGTATGTTTTTCTGTGTAGTGTTTTGTAGATCATTGTTTGTATGTTTTTCTGTGTAGTGTTTTGTAGATCATTGTTTATATGTTTGTCTGTGTAGTGTTTGGTAGATCATAGTTTGTATATTTTTCTGTATAGTGTTTTGTAGATCATTGTTTGTATGTTTGTCTGTGTAGTGTTTTGTAGATCATTGTTTGTACGTTTGTCTCTGTAGTGTTTTGTAGATCATTGTTTGTATGTTTTTCTGTGTAGTGTTTGGTAGATCATTGTTTGTATGTTTGTCTGTGTAGTGTTTTGTAGATCATTGTTTGTATGTTTTTCTGTGTAGTGTTTTGTAGATCATTGTTTGTATGTTTTTCTGTGTAGTGTTTTGTAGATAATTGTTTGTATGTTTGTCTGTGTAGTGTTTTGTAGATCATTGTTTGTATGTTTGTCTGTGTAGTGTTTGGTAGATCAGTGTTTGTATGTTTTTCTGTGTAGTGTTTTGTAGATCATTGTTTGTATGTTTGTCGGTGTAGTGTTTTGTAGATCATTGTTTGTATGTTTGTCTGTGTAGTGTTTGGTAGATCATTGTTTGTATGTTTTTCTGTGTATTGTTTTTAGATCATTGTTTGTATGTTTGTCTGTGTAGTGTTTTGTAGATCATTGTTTGTGTGTTTTTCTGTGTAGTGTTTTGTAGGTCATTGTTTGTATGTTTGTCTGTGTAGTGTTTTGTAGATCATTGTTTGTATGTTTTTCTGTGTAGTGTATTGTAGATCATTGTTTGTATGTTTGTCGGTGTAGTGTTTTGTAAATCAATGTTTGTATGTTTGTCTTTGTAGTGTTTTGTAGATCATTGTTTGTATGTTTTTCTGTGTAGTGTTTTGTAGATCATTGTTTGTATGTTTGTCTGTGTAGTGTTTGGTAGATCAGTGTTTGTATGTTTTTCTGTGTAGTGTTTTGTAGATCATTGTTTGTATGTTTGTCGGTGTAGTGTTTTGTAGATCATTGTTTGTATGTTTGTCTTTGTAGTGTTTTGTAGATCATTGTTTGTATGTTTGTCTGTGTAGTGTTTTGTAGATCATTGTTTGTATGTTTGTCTGTGTAATGTTTTGTAGATCATTGTTTGTAAGTTTGTCTGTTTAGTGTTTGGTAGATCATTGTTTGTATGTTTGTCTGTGTAGTGTTTGGTAGATCATTGTTTGTATGTTTTTCTGTGTAGTGTTTTGTAGATCATTGTTTGTATGTTTTTCTGTGTAGTGTTTGGTAGATCATTGTTTGTATGTTTTTCTGTGAAGTGCTTGGTAGATCGTTGTTTGTATGTTTGTCTGTGTAGTGTTTTGTAGATCATTGTTTGTATGTTTTTCTGTGTAGTGTTTTGTAGATCATTGTTTGTATGTTTTTCTGTGTAGTGTTTGGTAGATCATTGTTTGTATGTTTTTCTTTGTAGTGTTTGGTAGATCGTTGTTTGTATGTTTGTCTGTGTAGTGTTTTGTAGATCATTGTTTGTATGTTTGTCTGTGTAGTGTTTGGTGGATCATTGTTTGTATGTTTTTCTGTGTAGTGTATTGTATATCATTGTGTGTTTGTTTGTCTGTGTAGTGTTTGGTAGATCATTGTTTGTATGTTTTTTCTGTTTAGTGCATTGTAGATCATTGTTTGTATGTTTGTCTGTGTAGTGTTTGGTAGATCATTGTTTGTATGTTTGTCTGTGTAGTGTATTGTAGATCATTGTTTGTATGTTTTTCTGTGTAGAGTTTTGTAGATCATTGTTTGTATGTTTGTCTGTGTAGTGTTTGGTAGATCATTGTTTGTATGTTTGTCTGTGTAATGTATTGTAGATCATTGTTTGTATGTTTTTCTGTGTAGTGTTTGGTAGATCATTGTTTGTATGTTTTTCTGTGTAGTGTTTTGTTGATCATTGTTTGTATGTTTGTCTGTGTAGTGTTTTGTAGATCATTGTTTGTATGTTTATCTGAGTACTGTATTGTAGATCATTGTTTGTATGTTTGTCTGTGTAGTGTATTGTAGATCATTGTTTGTATGTTTATCTGAGTACTGTATTGTATATCATTGTTTGTATGTTTGTCTGTTTAGTGTTTTGTAGATCATTGTTTGTATGTTTATCTGAGTACTGTATTGTAGATCATTGTTTGTATATTTGTCTGTGTAGTGTTTTGTAGATCATTGTTTGTATGTTTATCTGAGTACTGTATTGTATATCATTGTTTGTATGTTTTTCTGTGTAGTGTTTTGTAGATCATTGTTTGTACATTTGTTGGTGTAGTGTTTTGTAGATCATTGTTTGTATGTTTTTCTGTGTAGTGTTTTGTAGATCATTGTTTGTGTGTTTGTCAGTGTAGTGTTTTGTAGATCATTGTTTGTATGTTTTTCTGTGTAGTGTTTTGTAGATCATTGTTTGTATGTTTTTCTGTGTAGTGTTTTGTAGATCATTGTTTGTACATTTGTAGGTGTAGTGTTTTGCAGATCATTGTTTGTATGTTTTTCTGTGTAGTGTTTTGTAGATCTTTGTTTGTGTGTTTGTCAGTGTAGTGTTTTGTAGATCATTGTTTCTATGTTTGTCTGTGTAGTGTTTGGTAGATCATTGTTTGTATGTTTGTCTGTGTAGTGTTTTGTAGATCATTGTTTGTATGTTTGTCTGTGTAGTGTTTGGTAGATCATTGTTTGTATGTTTGTCTGTGTAGTGTTTGGTAGATCATTGTTTGTATGTTTGTCTGTGTAGAGTTTTGTAGATCATTGTTTGTATGTTTGTCTGTGTAGTGTTTTGTAGATCATTGTTTGTATGTTTTTCTGTGTAGTGTATTGTAGATCATTGTTTGTATGTTTGTCGGTGTAGTGTTTTGTAAATCAATGTTTGTATGTTTGTCTTTGTAGTGTTTTGTAGATCATTGTTTGTATGTTTTTCTGTGTAGTGTTTTGTAGATCATTGTTTGTATGTTTGTCTGTGTAGTGTTTGGTAGATCAGTGTTTGTATGTTTTTCTGTGTAGTGTTTTGTAGATCATTGTTTGTATGTTTGTCGGTGTAGTGTTTTGTAGATCATTGTTTGTATGTTTGTCTTTGTAGTGTTTTGTAGATCATTGTTTGTATGTTTGTCTGTGTAGTGTTTTGTAGATCATTGTTTGTATGTTTGTCTGTGTAATGTTTTGTAGATCATTGTTTGTAAGTTTGTCTGTTTAGTGTTTGGTAGATCATTGTTTGTATGTTTGTCTGTGTAGTGTTTGGTAGATCATTGTTTGTATGTTTTTCTGTGTAGTGTTTTGTAGATCATTGTTTGTATGTTTTTCTGTGTAGTGTTTGGTAGATCATTGTTTGTATGTTTTTCTGTGAAGTGCTTGGTAGATCGTTGTTTGTATGTTTGTCTGTGTAGTGTTTTGTAGATCATTGTTTGTATGTTTTTCTGTGTAGTGTTTTGTAGATCATTGTTTGTATGTTTTTCTGTGTAGTGTTTGGTAGATCATTGTTTGTATGTTTTTCTTTGTAGTGTTTGGTAGATCGTTGTTTGTATGTTTGTCTGTGTAGTGTTTTGTAGATCATTGTTTGTATGTTTGTCTGTGTAGTGTTTGGTGGATCATTGTTTGTATGTTTGTCTGTGTAGTGTATTGTATATCATTGTGTGTTTGTTTGTCTGTGTAGTGTTTGGTAGATCATTGTTTGTATGTTTTTTCTGTTTAGTGCATTGTAGATCATTGTTTGTATGTTTGTCTGTGTAGTGTTTGGTAGATCATTGTTTGTATGTTTGTCTGTGTAGTGTATTGTAGATCATTGTTTGTATGTTTTTCTGTGTAGAGTTTTGTAGATCATTGTTTGTATGTTTGTCTGTGTAGTGTTTGGTAGATCATTGTTTGTATGTTTGTCTGTGTAATGTATTGTAGATCATTGTTTGTATGTTTTTCTGTGTAGTGTTTGGTAGATCATTGTTTGTATGTTTTTCTGTGTAGTGTTTTGTTGATCATTGTTTGTATGTTTGTCTGTGTAGTGTTTTGTAGATCATTGTTTGTATGTTTATCTGAGTACTGTATTGTAGATCATTGTTTGTATGTTTGTCTGTGTAGTGTATTGTAGATCATTGTTTGTATGTTTATCTGAGTACTGTATTGTATATCATTGTTTGTATGTTTTTCTGTGTAGTGTTTTGTAGATCATTGTTTGTATGTTTATCTGAGTACTGTATTGTAGATCATTGTTTGTATATTTGTCTGTGTAGTGTTTTGTAGATCATTGTTTGTATGTTTATCTGAGTACTGTATTGTATATCATTGTTTGTATGTTTTTCTGTGTAGTGTTTTGTAGATCATTGTTTGTACATTTGTTGGTGTAGTGTTTTGTAGATCATTGTTTGTATGTTTTTCTGTGTAGTGTTTTGTAGATCATTGTTTGTGTGTTTGTCAGTGTAGTGTTTTGTAGATCATTGTTTGTATGTTTTTCTGTGTAGTGTTTTGTAGATCATTGTTTGTATGTTTTTCTGTGTAGTGTTTTGTAGATCATTGTTTGTACATTTGTAGGTGTAGTGTTTTGCAGATCATTGTTTGTATGTTTTTCTGTGTAGTGTTTTGTAGATCATTGTTTGTGTGTTTGTCAGTGTAGTGTTTTGTAGATCATTGTTTCTATGTTTGTCTGTGTAGTGTTTGGTAGATCATTGTTTGTATGTTTGTCTGTGTAGTGTTTTGTAGATCATTGTTTGTATGTTTGTCTGTGTAGTGTTTGGTAGATCATTGTTTGTATGTTTGTCTGTGTAGTGTTTGGTAGATCATTGTTTGTATGTTTGTCTGTGTAGAGTTTTGTAGATCATTGTTTGTATGTTTGTCTGTGTAGAGATTTGTAGATCATTGTTTGTATGTTTGTATGTGTAGTGTTTTGTAGATCATTGTTTGTATGTTTTTGTGTGTAGTGTTTTGTAGATCATTGTTTGTATGTTTTTCTGTGTAGTGTTTGGTAGATCATTGTTTGTATGTTTGTCTGTGGAGTGTTTGGTAGATCATTGTTTGTATGTTTTTCTGTGTAGTGTTTTGTAGATCATTGTTTGTATGTTTTTCTGTGTAGTGTTTTGTAGATCATTGTTTATATGTTTGTCTGTGTAGAGTTTGGTAGATCATTGTTTGTATGTTTGTCTCTGTAGTGTTTTATAGATCATTGTTTGTATGTTGTCTGTGTAGTGTTTTGTAGATCATTGTTTGTATGTTTGTCTCTGTCATGTTATGTAGATCATAGTTTGTATGTTTTTCTGTGTAGTGTTTTGTAGATCATAGTTTGTATGTTTGTCTGTGTAGTGTTTTGTAGATCATTGTTTGTATGTTTGTCTGTGTAGTGTTTGGTAGATCATAGTTTGTATATTTTTCTGTATAGTGTTTTGTAGATCATTGTTTGTATGTTTGTCTGTGTAGTGTTTTGTAGATCATTGTTTGTACGTTTGTCTCTGTAGTGTTTTGTAGATCATTGTTTGTATGTTTTTCTGTGTAGTGTTTGGTAGATCATTGTTTGTATGTTTGTCTGTGTAGTGTTTTGTAGATCATTGTTTGTATGTTTTTCTGTGTAGTGTTTTGTAGATCATTGTTTGTATGTTTTTCTGTGTAGTGTTTTGTAGATAATTGTTTGTATGTTTGTCTGTGTAGTGTTTTGTAGATCATTGTTTGTATGTTTGTCTGTGTAGTGTTTGGTAGATCAGTGTTTGTATGTTTTTCTGTGTAGTGTTTTGTAGATCATTGTTTGTATGTTTGTCGGTGTAGTGTTTTGTAGATCATTGTTTGTATGTTTGTCTGTGTAGTGTTTGGTAGATCATTGTTTGTATGTTTTTCTGTGTATTGTTTTTAGATCATTGTTTGTATGTTTGTCTGTGTAGTGTTTTGTAGATCATTGTTTGTGTGTTTTTCTGTGTAGTGTTTTGTAGGTCATTGTTTGTATGTTTGTCTGTGTAGTGTTTTGTAGATCATTGTTTGTATGTTTTTCTGTGTAGTGTATTGTAGATCATTGTTTGTATGTTTGTCGGTGTAGTGTTTTGTAAATCAATGTTTGTATGTTTGTCTTTGTAGTGTTTTGTAGATCATTGTTTGTATGTTTTTCTGTGTAGTGTTTTGTAGATCATTGTTTGTATGTTTGTCTGTGTAGTGTTTGGTAGATCAGTGTTTGTATGTTTTTCTGTGTAGTGTTTTGTAGATCATTGTTTGTATGTTTGTCGGTGTAGTGTTTTGTAGATCATTGTTTGTATGTTTGTCTTTGTAGTGTTTTGTAGATCATTGTTTGTATGTTTGTCTGTGTAGTGTTTTGTAGATCATTGTTTGTATGTTTGTCTGTGTAATGTTTTGTAGATCATTGTTTGTAAGTTTGTCTGTTTAGTGTTTGGTAGATCATTGTTTGTATGTTTGTCTGTGTAGTGTTTGGTAGATCATTGTTTGTATGTTTTTCTGTGTAGTGTTTTGTAGATCATTGTTTGTATGTTTTTCTGTGTAGTGTTTGGTAGATCATTGTTTGTATGTTTGTCTGTGTAGTGTTTGGTAGATCATTGTTTGTATGTTTGTCTGTGTAGTGTTTGGTAGATCATTGTTTGTATGTTTTTCTGTGTAGTGTTTTGTAGATTATTGTTTGTATGTTTGTCTGTGTAGTGTTTGGTAGATCATTGTTTGTATGTTTGTCTGTGTAGTGTTTGGTAGATCATTGTTTGTATGTTTTTCTGCGTAGTGGTTTGTAGATTATTGTTTGTATGTTTTTCTGTGTAGTGTTTTGTAGATCATTGTTTGTATGTTTGTCTGTGTAGTGTTTGGTAGATCGTTATTTGTATGTTTTTCTGTGTAGTGTTTTGTAGATCATTGTTTGTATGTTTGTCTGTGTAGTGTTTGGTAGATCTTTGTTTGTATGTTTGTCTGTGTAGTGTATTGTAGATCATTGTTTGTATGTTTGTTTGTGTAGTGTTTTGTAGATCATTGTTTGTATGTTTTTCTGTGTAGTGTATTGTAGATCATTGTTTGTATGTTTGTCTGTGTAGTGTTTGGTAGATCATTGTTTGTATGTTTGTCTGTGTAATGTATTGTAGATCATTGTTTGTATGTTTTTCTGTGTAGTGTTTTGTAGATCATTGTTTGTATGTTTGTCTGTGTAGTGTTTGGTAGATCATTTTTTGTATGTTTGTCTGTGTAATGTATTGTAGATCATTGTTTGTATGTTTTTCTGTGTAGTGTTTGGTAGATCATTGTTTGTATGTTTTTCTGTGTAGTGTTTTGTTGATCATTGTTTGTATGTTTGTCTGTGTAGTGTTTTGTAGATCATTGTTTGTCTGTTTATCTGTGTAATGTATTGTAGATCATTGTTTGTATGTTTGTCTGTGTAGTGTTTGGTAGATCATTGTTTGTATGTTTGTCTGTGTAATGTATTGTAGATCATTGTTTGTATGTTTGTCTGTGTAGTGTTTTGTAGATCATTGTTTCTATGTTTGTCGGTGTAGTGTTTTGTAGATCATTGTTTGTATGTTTTTCTGTGTAGTGTTTTGTAGATCATTGTTTGTATATTTTTCTGTGTAGTGTTTTGTAGATCATTGTTTGTATGTTTTTCTGTGTAGTGTTTTGTAGATCATTGTTTGTATGTTTTTCTGTGTAGTGTTTTGTAGATCATTGTTTGTATGTTTGTCTGTGTAGTGTTTTGTAGATCATTGTTTGTATGTTTTTCTGTGTAGTGTTTTGTAGATCATTGTTTGTATGTTTTTCTGTGTAGTGTTTTGTAGATCATTGTTTGTATGTTTGTCTGTGTAGTGTTTTGTAGATCATTGTTGGATGTTTGTCTGTGTAGTGTTTTGTAGATAATTGTTTGTATGTTTTTCTGTGTAGTGTTTGGTAGATCATTGTTTGTATGTTTTTCTGTGTAGTGTTTTGTAGATCATTGTTTGTATGTTTTTCTGTGTAGTGTTTTGTAGATCATTGTTTGTATGTTTGTCTTTGTAGTGTTTTGTAGATCATTGTTTGTATGTTTTTCTGTGTAGTGTTTTGTAGATCATTGTTTGTATGTTTGTCTGTGTAGTGTTTTGTAGATCATTGTTTGTATGTTTGTCTGTGTAGTGTTTGGTAGATCATTGTTTGTATGTTTGTCTGTGTAGTGTTTTGTAGATCATTGTTGGATATTTGTCTGTGTAGTGTTTTGTAGATCATTGTTTGTATGTTTTTCTGTGTAGTGTTTGGTAGATCATTGTTTGTATGTTTTTCTGTGTAGTGTTTTGTAGATCATTGTTTGTATGTTTTTCTGTGTAGTGTTTGGTAGATCATTGTTTGTATGTTTGTCTGTGTAGTGTTTTGTAGATCGTTGTTTGTATGTTTGTCTGTGTAGTGTTTTGTAGATCATTGTTTGTATGTTTGTCTGTGTAGTGTTTGGTTGATCATTGTTTGTATGTTTGTCTGTGTAGTGTTTGGTAGATCATTGTTTGTATGTTTGTCTGTGTAGTGTTTTGTAGATCATTGTTTGTATGTTTGTCTGTGTAGTGTTTGGTAGATCAGTGTTTGTATGTTTTTCTGTGTAGTGTTTTGTAGATCATTGTTTGTATGTTTGTCGGTGTATTGTTTTGTAGATCATTGTTTGTATGTTTGTCTTTGTAGTGTTTTGTAGATCATTGTTTGTATGTTTGTCTGTGTAGTGTTTTGTAGATCATTGTTTGTATGTTTGTCTGTGTAATGTTTTGTAGATCATTTTTTGTATGTTTGTCTGTTTAGTGTTTGGTAGATCATTGTTTGTATGTTTGTCTGTGTAGTGTTTTGTAGATCATTGTTTGTATGTTTTTCTGTGTAGTGTTTTGTAGATCATTGTTTGTATGTTTTTCTTTGTAGTGTTTGGTAGATCATTGTTTGTATGTTTGTCTGTGTAGTGTTTTGTAGATCATTGTTTGTATGTTTGTCTGTGTAGTGTTTTGTAGATTATTGTTTGTATGTTTGTCTGTGTAGTGTTTGGTAGATCATTGTTTGTATGTTTATCTGTGTAGTGTTTGGTAGATCGTTGTTTGTATGTTTGTCTGTGTAGTGTATTGTAGATCATTGTTTGTATGTTTTTCTGTGTAGTGTTTGGTAGATCATTGTTTGTATGTTTGTCTGTGTAGTGTATTGTATATCATTGTTTGTATGTTTGTCTGTGTAGTGTTTGGTAGATCATTGTTTGTATGTTTATCTGTGTAGTGTTTTGTAGATCATTGTTTGTATGTTTGTCTGTGTAGTGTTTGGTAGATCATTGTTTGTATGTTTTTCTGTGTAGTGTTTTGTAGATCATTGTTTGTATGTTTGTCTGTGTAGTGTTTGGTAGATCATTGTTTGTATGTTTGTCTGTTTAGTGTTTGGTAGCTCATTGTTTGTATGTTTGTCTGTGTAGTGTTTGGTAGATCATTGTTTGTATGTTTGTCTGTGTAGTGTATTGTATATCATTGTTTGTATGTTTTTCTGTGTAGTGTTTTGTAGATTATTGTTTGTATGTTTGTCTGTGTAGTGTTTTGTAGATCATTGTTTGTATGTTTTTCTGTGTAGTGTTTGGTAGATCATTGTTTGTATGTTTGTCTGTGTAATGTATTGTAGATCATTGTTTGTATGTTTTTCTTTGTAGTGTTTGGTAGATCATTGTTTGTATGTTTGTCTGTGTAGAGTTTTGTAGATCATTGTTTGTATGTTTGTCTGTGTAGTGTTTTGTAGATCATTGTTTGTATGTTTGTCTGTGTAGTGTTTTGTAGATTATTGTTTGTATGTTTGTCTGTGTAGTGTTTTGTAGATCATTGTTTGTATGTTTGTCTGTGTAGTGTTTGGTAGATCATTGTTTGTATGTTTGTCTGTGTAGTGTTTGGTAGATCGTTGTTTGTATGTTTGTCTGTGTAGTGTTTGGTAGATCATTGTTTGTATGTTTTTCTGTGTAGTGTTTGGTAGTTCATTGTTTGTATGTTTTTCTGTGTAGTGTTTTGTAGATCATTGTTTGTATGTTTGTCTGTGTAGTGTTTTGTAGATCATTGTTTGTATGTTTGTCTGTGTAGTGTTTGGTAGATCATTGTTTGTATGTTTGTCTGTGTAGTGTTTTGTAGATCATTGTTTGTATGTTTGTCTGTATAGTGTTTGGTAGATCGTTGTTTGTATGTTTGTCTGTGTAGTGTTTTGTAGATCATTGTTTGTATGTTTGTCTGTGTAGTGTTTGGTAGATCATTGTTTGTATGTTTGTCTGTGTAGTGTATTGTATATCATTGTTTGTATATTTGTCTGTGTAGTGTTTGGTAGATCATTGTTTGTATGTTTTTTCCGTTTAGTGTATTGTAGATCATTGTTTGTATGTTTGTCTGTGTAGTGTTTGGTAGATCGTTGTTTGTATGTTTGTCTGTGTAGTGTTTTGTAGATCATTGTTTGTATGTTTGTCTGTGTAGTGTTTGGTGGATCATTGTTTGTATGTTTGTCTGTGTAGTGTATTGTATATCATTGTGTGTTTGTTTGTCTGTGTAGTGTTTGGTAGATCATTGTTTGTATGTTTTTTCTGTTTAGTGTATTGTAGATCATTGTTTGTATGTTTGTCTGTGTAGTGTTTGGTAGATCATTGTTTGTATGTTTGTCTGTGTAGTGTATTGTAGATCATTGTTTGTATGTTTTTCTGTGTAGAGTTTTGTAGATCATTGTTTGTATGTTTGTCTCTGTAGTGTTTGGTAGATCATTGTTTGTATGTTTGTCTGTGTAATGTATTGTAGATCATTGTTTGTATGTTTTTCTGTGTAGTGTTTGGTAGATCATTGTTTGTATGTTTTTCAGTGTAGTGTTTTGTTGATCATTGTTTGTATGTTTGTCTGTGTAGTGTTTTGTAGATCATTGTTTGTATGTTTATCTGAGTACTGTATTGTAGATCATTGTTTGTATGTTTGTCTGTGTAGTGTATTGTAGATCATTGTTTGTATGTTTATCTGAGTACTGTATTGTATATCATTGTTTGTATGTTTGTCTGTGTAGTCTTTTGTAGATCATTGTTTGTATGTTTATCTGAGTACTGTATTGTAGATCATTGTTTGTATATTTGTCTGTGTAGTGTTTTGTAGATCATTGTTTGTATGTTTATCTGAGTACTGTATTGTATATCATTGTTTGTATGTTTGTCTTTGTAGTGTTTGGTAGATCATTGTTTGTATGTTTGTCTGTGTAATGTATTGTAGATCATTGTTTGTATGTTTTTCTGTGTAGTGTTTGGTAGATCATTGTTTCTATGTTTGTCTGTGTAGTGTTTTGTAGATCATTGTTTGTATGTTTTTCTGTGTAGTGTTTTGTAGATCATTGTTTGTATGTTTTTCTGTGTAGTGTTTGGTAGATCATTGTTTGTATGTTTGTCTGTGTAGTGTTTTGTAGATCATTGTTTGTATGTTTGTCTGTGTAGTGTTTTGTAGATCATTGTTTGTATGTTTGTCTGTGTAGTGTTTGGTTGATCATTGTTTGTATGTTTGTCTGTGTAGTGTTTGGTAGATCATTGTTTGTATGTTTGTCTGTGTAGTGTTTTGTAGATCATTGTTTGTATGTTTGTCTGTGTAGTGTTTGGTAGATCAGTGTTTGTATGTTTTTCTGTGTAGTGTTTTGTAGATCATTGTTTGTATGTTTGTCGGTGTAGTGTTTTGTAGATCATTGTTTGTATGTTTGTCTTTGTAGTGCTTTTTAGATCATTGTTTGTATGTTTGTCTGTGTAGTGTTTTGTAGATCATTGTTTGTATGTTTGTCTGTGTAATGTTTTGTAGATCATTTTTTGTATGTTTGTCTGTTTAGTGTTTGGTAGATCATTGTTTGTATGTTTGTCTGTGTAGTGTTTTGTAGATCATTGTTTGTATGTTTTTCTGTGTAGTGTTTTGTAGATCATTGTTTGTATGTTTTTCTTTGTAGTGTTTGGTAGATCATTGTTTGTATGTTTGTCTGTGTAGTGTTTTGTAGATCATTGTTTGTATGTTTGTCTGTGTAGTGTTTTGTAGATCATTGTTTGTATGTTTGTCTGTGTAGTGTTTTGTAGATCATTGTTTGTATGTTTGTCTGTAGTGTTTTGTAGATCATTGTTTGTATGTTTGTCTGTGTAGTGTTTTGTAGATCATTTTTTGTATGTTTGTCTGTGTAGTGTTTTGTAGATCATTTTTTGTATGTTTGTCTGTGTAGTGTTTGGTAGATCATTGTTTGTATGTTTGTCTGTGTAGTGTTTGGTAGATCATTGTTTGTATGTTTTTCTGTGTAGTGTTTTGTAGATTATTGTTTGTATGTTTTTCTGTGTAGTGTTTTGTAGATCATTGTTTGTATGTTTGTCTGTGTAGTGTTTTGTAGATCATTGTTTGTATGTTTGTCTGTGTAGTGTTTGGTGGATCATTGTTTGTATGTTTGTCTGTGTAGTGTATTGTATATCATTGTGTGTTTGTTTGTCTGTGTAGTGTTTGGTAGATCATTGTTTGTATGTTTTTTCTGTGTAGTGTATTGTAGATCATTGTTTGTATGTTTGTCTGTGTAGTGTTTGGTAGATCATTGTTTGTATGTTTGTCTGTGTAATGTATTGTAGATCATTGTTTGTATGTTTGTCTGTGTAGTGTTTTGTAGATCATTGTTTCTATGTTTGTCGGTGTAGTGTTTTGTAGATCATTGTTTGTATGTTTTTCTGTGTAGTGTTTTGTAGATCATTGTTTGTATATTTTTCTGTGTAGTGTTTTGTAGATCATTGTTTGTATGTTTTTCTGTGTAGTGTTTTGTAGATCATTGTTTGTATGTTTTTCTGTGTAGTGTTTTGTAGATCATTGTTTGTATGTTTGTCTGTGTAGTGTTTTGTAGATCATTGTTTGTATGTTTTTCTGTGTAGTGTTTTGTAGATCATTGTTTGTATGTTTTTCTGTGTAGTGTTTGGTAGATCATTGTTTGTATGTTTGTCTGTGTAGTGTTTTGTAGATCATTGTTGGATGTTTGTCTGTGTAGTGTTTTGTAGATAATTGTTTGTATGTTTTTCTGTGTAGTGTTTGGTAGATCATTGTTTGTATGTTTTTCTGTGTAGTGTTTTGTAGATCATTGTTTGTATGTTTTTCTGTGTAGTGTTTTGTAGATCATTGTTTGTATGTTTGTCTTTGTAGTGTTTTGTAGATCATTGTTTGTATGTTTTTCTGTGTAGTGTTTTGTAGATCATTGTTTGTATGTTTGTCTGTGTAGTGTTTTGTAGATCATTGTTTGTATGTTTGTCTGTGTAGTGTTTGGTAGATCATTGTTTGTATGTTTGTCTGTGTAGTGTTTTGTAGATCATTGTTGGATATTTGTCTGTGTAGTGTTTTGTAGATCATTGTTTGTATGTTTTTCTGTGTAGTGTTTGGTAGATCATTGTTTGTATGTTTTTCTGTGTAGTGTTTTGTAGATCATTGTTTGTATGTTTTTCTGTGTAGTGTTTGGTAGATCATTGTTTGTATGTTTGTCTGTGTAGTGTTTTGTAGATCATTGTTTGTATGTTTGTCTGTGTAGTGTTTTGTAGATCATTGTTTGTATGTTTGTCTGTGTAATGTTTTGTAGATCATTTTTTGTATGTTTGTCTGTTTAGTGTTTGGTAGATCATTGTTTGTATGTTTGTCTGTGTAGTGTTTTGTAGATCATTGTTTGTATGTTTTTCTGTGTAGTGTTTTGTAGATCATTGTTTGTATGTTTTTCTTTGTAGTGTTTGGTAGATCATTGTTTGTATGTTTGTCTGTGTAATGTTTTGTAGATCATTTTTTGTATGTTTGTCTGTTTAGTGTTTGGTAGATCATTGTTTGTATGTTTGTCTGTGTAGTGTTTTGTAGATCATTGTTTGTATGTTTTTCTGTGTAGTGTTTTGTAGATCATTGTTTGTATGTTTTTCTTTGTAGTGTTTGGTAGATCATTGTTTGTATGTTTGTCTGTGTAGTGTTTTGTAGATCATTGTTTGTATGTTTGTCTGTGTAGTGTTTTGTAGATTATTGTTTGTATGTTTGTCTGTGTAGTGTTTGGTAGATCATTGTTTGTATGTTTATCTGTGTAGTGTTTGGTAGATCGTTGTTTGTATGTTTGTCTGTGTAGTGTATTGTAGATCATTGTTTGTATGTTTTTCTGTGTAGTGTTTGGTAGATCATTGTTTGTATGTTTGTCTGTGTAGTGTATTGTATATCATTGTTTGTATGTTTGTCTGTGTAGTGTTTGGTAGATCATTGTTTGTATGTTTATCTGTGTAGTGTTTTGTAGATCATTGTTTGTATGTTTGTCTGTGTAGTGTTTGGTAGATCATTGTTTGTATGTTTGTCTGTGTAGTGTTTTGTAGATCATTGTTTGTATGTTTTTCTGTGTAGTGTTTTGTAGATCATTGTTTGTATGTTTTTCTTTGTAGTGTTTGGTAGATCATTGTTTGTATGTTTGTCTGTGTAATGTTTTGTAGATCATTTTTTGTATGTTTGTCTGTTTAGTGTTTGGTAGATCATTGTTTGTATGTTTGTCTGTGTAGTGTTTTGTAGATCATTGTTTGTATGTTTTTCTGTGTAGTGTTTTGTAGATCATTGTTTGTATGTTTTTCTTTGTAGTGTTTGGTAGATCATTGTTTGTATGTTTGTCTGTGTAGTGTTTTGTAGATCATTGTTTGTATGTTTGTCTGTGTAGTGTTTTGTAGATTATTGTTTGTATGTTTGTCTGTGTAGTGTTTGGTAGATCATTGTTTGTATGTTTATCTGTGTAGTGTTTGGTAGATCGTTGTTTGTATGTTTGTCTGTGTAGTGTATTGTAGATCATTGTTTGTATGTTTTTCTGTGTAGTGTTTGGTAGATCATTGTTTGTATGTTTGTCTGTGTAGTGTATTGTATATCATTGTTTGTATGTTTGTCTGTGTAGTGTTTGGTAGATCATTGTTTGTATGTTTATCTGTGTAGTGTTTTGTAGATCATTGTTTGTATGTTTGTCTGTGTAGTGTTTGGTAGATCATTGTTTGTATGTTTTTCTGTGTAGTGTTTTGTAGATCATTGTTTGTATGTTTGTCTGTGTAGTGTTTGGTAGATCATTGTTTGTATGTTTGTCTGTTTAGTGTTTGGTAGCTCATTGTTTGTATGTTTGTCTGTGTAGTGTTTGGTAGATCATTGTTTGTATGTTTGTCTGTGTAGTGTATTGTATATCATTGTTTGTATGTTTTTCTGTGTAGTGTTTTGTAGATTATTGTTTGTATGTTTGTCTGTGTAGTGTTTTGTAGATCATTGTTTGTATGTTTTTCTGTGTAGTGTTTGGTAGATCATTGTTTGTATGTTTGTCTGTGTAATGTATTGTAGATCATTGTTTGTATGTTTTTCTTTGTAGTGTTTGGTAGATCATTGTTTGTATGTTTGTCTGTGTAGAGTTTTGTAGATCATTGTTTGTATGTTTGTCTGTGTAGTGTTTTGTAGATCATTGTTTGTATGTTTGTCTGTGTAGTGTTTTGTAGATTATTGTTTGTATGTTTGTCTGTGTAGTGTTTTGTAGATCATTGTTTGTATGTTTGTCTGTGTAGTGTTTGGTAGATCATTGTTTGTATGTTTGTCTGTGTAGTGTTTGGTAGATCGTTGTTTGTATGTTTGTCTGTGTAGTGTTTGGTAGATCATTGTTTGTATGTTTTTCTGTGTAGTGTTTGGTAGTTCATTGTTTGTATGTTTTTCTGTGTAGTGTTTTGTAGATCATTGTTTGTATGTTTGTCTGTGTAGTGTTTTGTAGATCATTGTTTGTATGTTTGTCTGTGTAGTGTTTGGTAGATCATTGTTTGTATGTTTGTCTGTGTAGTGTTTTGTAGATCATTGTTTGTATGTTTGTCTGTATAGTGTTTGGTAGATCGTTGTTTGTATGTTTGTCTGTGTAGTGTTTTGTAGATCATTGTTTGTATGTTTGTCTGTGTAGTGTTTGGTAGATCATTGTTTGTATGTTTGTCTGTGTAGTGTATTGTATATCATTGTTTGTATATTTGTCTGTGTAGTGTTTGGTAGATCATTGTTTGTATGTTTTTTCCGTTTAGTGTATTGTAGATCATTGTTTGTATGTTTGTCTGTGTAGTGTTTGGTAGATCGTTGTTTGTATGTTTGTCTGTGTAGTGTTTTGTAGATCATTGTTTGTATGTTTGTCTGTGTAGTGTTTGGTGGATCATTGTTTGTATGTTTGTCTGTGTAGTGTATTGTATATCATTGTGTGTTTGTTTGTCTGTGTAGTGTTTGGTAGATCATTGTTTGTATGTTTTTTCTGTTTAGTGTATTGTAGATCATTGTTTGTATGTTTGTCTGTGTAGTGTTTGGTAGATCATTGTTTGTATGTTTGTCTGTGTAGTGTATTGTAGATCATTGTTTGTATGTTTTTCTGTGTAGAGTTTTGTAGATCATTGTTTGTATGTTTGTCTCTGTAGTGTTTGGTAGATCATTGTTTGTATGTTTGTCTGTGTAATGTATTGTAGATCATTGTTTGTATGTTTTTCTGTGTAGTGTTTGGTAGATCATTGTTTGTATGTTTTTCAGTGTAGTGTTTTGTTGATCATTGTTTGTATGTTTGTCTGTGTAGTGTTTTGTAGATCATTGTTTGTATGTTTATCTGAGTACTGTATTGTAGATCATTGTTTGTATGTTTGTCTGTGTAGTGTATTGTAGATCATTGTTTGTATGTTTATCTGAGTACTGTATTGTATATCATTGTTTGTATGTTTGTCTGTGTAGTCTTTTGTAGATCATTGTTTGTATGTTTATCTGAGTACTGTATTGTAGATCATTGTTTGTATATTTGTCTGTGTAGTGTTTTGTAGATCATTGTTTGTATGTTTATCTGAGTACTGTATTGTATATCATTGTTTGTATGTTTGTCTTTGTAGTGTTTGGTAGATCATTGTTTGTATGTTTGTCTGTGTAATGTATTGTAGATCATTGTTTGTATGTTTTTCTGTGTAGTGTTTGGTAGATCATTGTTTCTATGTTTGTCTGTGTAGTGTTTTGTAGATCATTGTTTGTATGTTTTTCTGTGTAGTGTTTTGTAGATCATTGTTTGTATGTTTTTCTGTGTAGTGTTTGGTAGATCATTGTTTGTATGTTTGTCTGTGTAGTGTTTTGTAGATCATTGTTTGTATGTTTGTCTGTGTAGTGTTTTGTAGATCATTGTTTGTATGTTTGTCTGTGTAGTGTTTGGTTGATCATTGTTTGTATGTTTGTCTGTGTAGTGTTTGGTAGATCATTGTTTGTATGTTTGTCTGTGTAGTGTTTTGTAGATCATTGTTTGTATGTTTGTCTGTGTAGTGTTTGGTAGATCAGTGTTTGTATGTTTTTCTGTGTAGTGTTTTGTAGATCATTGTTTGTATGTTTGTCGGTGTAGTGTTTTGTAGATCATTGTTTGTATGTTTGTCTTTGTAGTGCTTTTTAGATCATTGTTTGTATGTTTGTCTGTGTAGTGTTTTGTAGATCATTGTTTGTATGTTTGTCTGTGTAATGTTTTGTAGATCATTTTTTGTATGTTTGTCTGTTTAGTGTTTGGTAGATCATTGTTTGTATGTTTGTCTGTGTAGTGTTTTGTAGATCATTGTTTGTATGTTTTTCTGTGTAGTGTTTTGTAGATCATTGTTTGTATGTTTTTCTTTGTAGTGTTTGGTAGATCATTGTTTGTATGTTTGTCTGTGTAGTGTTTTGTAGATCATTGTTTGTATGTTTGTCTGTGTAGTGTTTTGTAGATCATTGTTTGTATGTTT
This sequence comes from Bathymodiolus brooksi, assembly GCA_963680875.1. NCBI lineage: Eukaryota > Metazoa > Mollusca > Bivalvia > Mytilida > Modiolidae > Bathymodiolus > Bathymodiolus brooksi. Next base: position 103,183,806 of record OY804586.1, read on the forward strand.
GTCTGTGTAGTGTTTTGTAGATCATTGTTTGTATGTTTGTCTGTAGTGTTTTGTAGATCATTGTTTGTATGTTTGTCTGTGTAGTGTTTTGTAGATCATTTTTTGTATGTTTGTCTGTGTAGTGTTTTGTAGATCATTTTTTGTATGTTTGTCTGTGTAGTGTTTGGTAGATCATTGTTTGTATGTTTGTCTGTGTAGTGTTTGGTAGATCATTGTTTGTATGTTTTTCTGTGTAGTGTTTTGTAGATTATTGTTTGTATGTTTTTCTGTGTAGTGTTTTGTAGATCATTGTTTGTATGTTTGTCTGTGTAGTGTTTTGTAGATCATTGTTTGTATGTTTGTCTGTGTAGTGTTTGGTGGATCATTGTTTGTATGTTTGTCTGTGTAGTGTATTGTATATCATTGTGTGTTTGTTTGTCTGTGTAGTGTTTGGTAGATCATTGTTTGTATGTTTTTTCTGTGTAGTGTATTGTAGATCATTGTTTGTATGTTTGTCTGTGTAGTGTTTGGTAGATCATTGTTTGTATGTTTGTCTGTGTAATGTATTGTAGATCATTGTTTGTATGTTTGTCTGTGTAGTGTTTTGTAGATCATTGTTTCTATGTTTGTCGGTGTAGTGTTTTGTAGATCATTGTTTGTATGTTTTTCTGTGTAGTGTTTTGTAGATCATTGTTTGTATATTTTTCTGTGTAGTGTTTTGTAGATCATTGTTTGTATGTTTTTCTGTGTAGTGTTTTGTAGATCATTGTTTGTATGTTTTTCTGTGTAGTGTTTTGTAGATCATTGTTTGTATGTTTGTCTGTGTAGTGTTTTGTAGATCATTGTTTGTATGTTTTTCTGTGTAGTGTTTTGTAGATCATTGTTTGTATGTTTTTCTGTGTAGTGTTTGGTAGATCATTGTTTGTATGTTTGTCTGTGTAGTGTTTTGTAGATCATTGTTGGATGTTTGTCTGTGTAGTGTTTTGTAGATAATTGTTTGTATGTTTTTCTGTGTAGTGTTTGGTAGATCATTGTTTGTATGTTTTTCTGTGTAGTGTTTTGTAGATCATTGTTTGTATGTTTTTCTGTGTAGTGTTTTGTAGATCATTGTTTGTATGTTTGTCTTTGTAGTGTTTTGTAGATCATTGTTTGTATGTTTTTCTGTGTAGTGTTTTGTAGATCATTGTTTGTATGTTTGTCTGTGTAGTGTTTTGTAGATCATTGTTTGTATGTTTGTCTGTGTAGTGTTTGGTAGATCATTGTTTGTATGTTTGTCTGTGTAGTGTTTTGTAGATCATTGTTGGATATTTGTCTGTGTAGTGTTTTGTAGATCATTGTTTGTATGTTTTTCTGTGTAGTGTTTGGTAGATCATTGTTTGTATGTTTTTCTGTGTAGTGTTTTGTAGATCATTGTTTGTATGTTTTTCTGTGTAGTGTTTGGTAGATCATTGTTTGTATGTTTGTCTGTGTAGTGTTTTGTAGATCATTGTTTGTATGTTTGTCTGTGTAGTGTTTTGTAGATCATTGTTTGTATGTTTGTCTGTGTAATGTTTTGTAGATCATTTTTTGTATGTTTGTCTGTTTAGTGTTTGGTAGATCATTGTTTGTATGTTTGTCTGTGTAGTGTTTTGTAGATCATTGTTTGTATGTTTTTCTGTGTAGTGTTTTGTAGATCATTGTTTGTATGTTTTTCTTTGTAGTGTTTGGTAGATCATTGTTTGTATGTTTGTCTGTGTAATGTTTTGTAGATCATTTTTTGTATGTTTGTCTGTTTAGTGTTTGGTAGATCATTGTTTGTATGTTTGTCTGTGTAGTGTTTTGTAGATCATTGTTTGTATGTTTTTCTGTGTAGTGTTTTGTAGATCATTGTTTGTATGTTTTTCTTTGTAGTGTTTGGTAGATCATTGTTTGTATGTTTGTCTGTGTAGTGTTTTGTAGATCATTGTTTGTATGTTTGTCTGTGTAGTGTTTTGTAGATTATTGTTTGTATGTTTGTCTGTGTAGTGTTTGGTAGATCATTGTTTGTATGTTTATCTGTGTAGTGTTTGGTAGATCGTTGTTTGTATGTTTGTCTGTGTAGTGTATTGTAGATCATTGTTTGTATGTTTTTCTGTGTAGTGTTTGGTAGATCATTGTTTGTATGTTTGTCTGTGTAGTGTATTGTATATCATTGTTTGTATGTTTGTCTGTGTAGTGTTTGGTAGATCATTGTTTGTATGTTTATCTGTGTAGTGTTTTGTAGATCATTGTTTGTATGTTTGTCTGTGTAGTGTTTGGTAGATCATTGTTTGTATGTTTTTCTGTGTAGTGTTTTGTAGATCATTGTTTGTATGTTTGTCTGTGTAGTGTTTGGTAGATCATTGTTTGTATGTTTGTCTGTTTAGTGTTTGGTAGCTCATTGTTTGTATGTTTGTCTGTGTAGTGTTTGGTAGATCATTGTTTGTATGTTTGTCTGTGTAGTGTATTGTATATCATTGTTTGTATGTTTTTCTGTGTAGTGTTTTGTAGATTATTGTTTGTATGTTTGTCTGTGTAGTGTTTTGTAGATCATTGTTTGTATGTTTTTCTGTGTAGTGTTTGGTAGATCATTGTTTGTATGTTTGTCTGTGTAATGTATTGTAGATCATTGTTTGTATGTTTTTCTTTGTAGTGTTTGGTAGATCATTGTTTGTATGTTTGTCTGTGTAGAGTTTTGTAGATCATTGTTTGTATGTTTGTCTGTGTAGTGTTTTGTAGATCATTGTTTGTATGTTTGTCTGTGTAGTGTTTTGTAGATTATTGTTTGTATGTTTGTCTGTGTAGTGTTTTGTAGATCATTGTTTGTATGTTTGTCTGTGTAGTGTTTGGTAGATCATTGTTTGTATGTTTGTCTGTGTAGTGTTTGGTAGATCGTTGTTTGTATGTTTGTCTGTGTAGTGTTTGGTAGATCATTGTTTGTATGTTTTTCTGTGTAGTGTTTGGTAGTTCATTGTTTGTATGTTTTTCTGTGTAGTGTTTTGTAGATCATTGTTTGTATGTTTGTCTGTGTAGTGTTTTGTAGATCATTGTTTGTATGTTTGTCTGTGTAGTGTTTGGTAGATCATTGTTTGTATGTTTGTCTGTGTAGTGTTTTGTAGATCATTGTTTGTATGTTTGTCTGTATAGTGTTTGGTAGATCGTTGTTTGTATGTTTGTCTGTGTAGTGTTTTGTAGATCATTGTTTGTATGTTTGTCTGTGTAGTGTTTGGTAGATCATTGTTTGTATGTTTGTCTGTGTAGTGTATTGTATATCATTGTTTGTATATTTGTCTGTGTAGTGTTTGGTAGATCATTGTTTGTATGTTTTTTCTGTTTAGTGTATTGTAGATCATTGTTTGTATGTTTGTCTGTGTAGTGTTTGGTAGATCGATGTTTGTATGTTTGTCTGTGTAGTGTTTTGTAGATCATTGTTTGTATGTTTGTCTGTGTAGTGTTTGGTGGATCATTGTTTGTATGTTTGTCTGTGTAGTGTATTGTATATCATTGTGTGTTTGTTTGTCTGTGTAGTGTTTGGTAGATCATTGTTTGTATGTTTTTTCTGTTTAGTGTATTGTAGATCATTGTTTGTATGTTTGTCTGTGTAGTGTTTGGTAGATCATTGTTTGTATGTTTGTCTGTGTAGTGTATTGTAGATCATTGTTTGTATGTTTTTCTGTGTAGAGTTTTGTAGATCATTGTTTGTATGTTTGTCTCTGTAGTGTTTGGTAGATCATTGTTTGTATGTTTGTCTGTGTAATGTATTGTAGATCATTGTTTGTATGTTTTTCTGTGTAGTGTTTGGTAGATCATTGTTTGTATGTTTTTCAGTGTAGTGTTTTGTTGATCATTGTTTGTATGTTTGTCTGTGTAGTGTTTTGTAGATCATTGTTTGTATGTTTATCTGAGTACTGTATTGTAGATCATTGTTTGTATGTTTGTCTGTGTAGTGTATTGTAGATCATTGTTTGTATGTTTATCTGAGTACTGTATTGTATATCATTGTTTGTATGTTTGTCTGTGTAGTCTTTTGTAGATCATTGTTTGTATGTTTATCTGAGTACTGTATTGTAGATCATTGTTTGTATATTTGTCTGTGTAGTGTTTTGTAGATCATTGTTTGTATGTTTATCTGAGTACTGTATTGTATATCATTGTTTGTATGTTTGTCTGTGTAGTGTTTGGTAGATCATTGTTTGTATGTTTGTCTGTGTAATGTATTGTAGATCATTGTTTGTATGTTTTTCTGTGTAGTGTTTGGTAGATCATTGTTTCTATGTTTGTCTGTGTAGTGTTTTGTAGATCATTGTTTGTATGTTTTTCTGTGTAGTGTTTTGTAGATCATTGTTTGTATGTTTTTCTGTGTAGTGTTTGGTAGATCATTGTTTGTATGTTTGTCTGTGTAGTGTTTTGTAGATCATTGTTTGTATGTTTGTCTGTGTAGTGTTTTGTAGATCATTGTTTGTATGTTTGTCTGTGTAGTGTTTGGTTGATCATTGTTTGTATGTTTGTCTGTGTAGTGTTTGGTAGATCATTGTTTGTATGTTTGTCTGTGTAGTGTTTTGTAGATCATTGTTTGTATGTTTGTCTGTGTAGTGTTTGGTAGATCAGTGTTTGTATGTTTTTCTGTGTAGTGTTTTGTAGATCATTGTTTGTATGTTTGTCGGTGTAGTGTTTTGTAGATCATTGTTTGTATGTTTGTCTTTGTAGTGCTTTTTAGATCATTGTTTGTATGTTTGTCTGTGTAGTGTTTTGTAGATCATTGTTTGTATGTTTGTCTGTGTAATGTTTTGTAGATCATTTTTTGTATGTTTGTCTGTTTAGTGTTTGGTAGATCATTGTTTGTATGTTTGTCTGTGTAGTGTTTTGTAGATCATTGTTTGTATGTTTTTCTGTGTAGTGTTTTGTAGATCATTGTTTGTATGTTTTTCTTTGTAGTGTTTGGTAGATCATTGTTTGTATGTTTGTCTGTGTAGTGTTTTGTAGATCATTGTTTGTATGTTTGTCTGTGTAGTGTTTTGTAGATCATTGTTTGTATGTTTGTCTGTGTAGTGTTTTGTAGATCATTGTTTGTATGTTTGTCTGTAGTGTTTTGTAGATCATTGTTTGTATGTTTGTCTGTGTAGTGTTTTGTAGATCATTTTTTGTATGTTTGTCTGTGTAGTGTTTTGTAGATCATTTTTTGTATGTTTGTCTGTGTAGTGTTTGGTAGATCATTGTTTGTATGTTTGTCTGTGTAGTGTTTGGTAGATCATTGTTTGTATGTTTTTCTGTGTAGTGTTTTGTAGATTATTGTTTGTATGTTTTTCTGTGTAGTGTTTTGTAGATCATTGTTTGTATGTTTGTCTGTGTAGTGTTTTGTAGATCATTGTTTGTATGTTTGTCTGTGTAGTGTTTGGTGGATCATTGTTTGTATGTTTGTCTGTGTAGTGTATTGTATATCATTGTGTGTTTGTTTGTCTGTGTAGTGTTTGGTAGATCATTGTTTGTATGTTTTTTCTGTGTAGTGTATTGTAGATCATTGTTTGTATGTTTGTCTGTGTAGTGTTTGGTAGATCATTGTTTGTATGTTTGTCTGTGTAATGTATTGTAGATCATTGTTTGTATGTTTGTCTGTGTAGTGTTTTGTAGATCATTGTTTCTATGTTTGTCGGTGTAGTGTTTTGTAGATCATTGTTTGTATGTTTTTCTGTGTAGTGTTTTGTAGATCATTGTTTGTATATTTTTCTGTGTAGTGTTTTGTAGATCATTGTTTGTATGTTTTTCTGTGTAGTGTTTTGTAGATCATTGTTTGTATGTTTTTCTGTGTAGTGTTTTGTAGATCATTGTTTGTATGTTTGTCTGTGTAGTGTTTTGTAGATCATTGTTTGTATGTTTTTCTGTGTAGTGTTTTGTAGATCATTGTTTGTATGTTTTTCTGTGTAGTGTTTGGTAGATCATTGTTTGTATGTTTGTCTGTGTAGTGTTTTGTAGATCATTGTTGGATGTTTGTCTGTGTAGTGTTTTGTAGATAATTGTTTGTATGTTTTTCTGTGTAGTGTTTGGTAGATCATTGTTTGTATGTTTTTCTGTGTAGTGTTTTGTAGATCATTGTTTGTATGTTTTTCTGTGTAGTGTTTTGTAGATCATTGTTTGTATGTTTGTCTTTGTAGTGTTTTGTAGATCATTGTTTGTATGTTTTTCTGTGTAGTGTTTTGTAGATCATTGTTTGTATGTTTGTCTGTGTAGTGTTTTGTAGATCATTGTTTGTATGTTTGTCTGTGTAGTGTTTGGTAGATCATTGTTTGTATGTTTGTCTGTGTAGTGTTTTGTAGATCATTGTTGGATATTTGTCTGTGTAGTGTTTTGTAGATCATTGTTTGTATGTTTTTCTGTGTAGTGTTTGGTAGATCATTGTTTGTATGTTTTTCTGTGTAGTGTTTTGTAGATCATTGTTTGTATGTTTTTCTGTGTAGTGTTTGGTAGATCATTGTTTGTATGTTTGTCTGTGTAGTGTTTTGTAGATCGTTGTTTGTATGTTTGTCTGTGTAGTGTTTTGTAGTTCATTGTTTGTATGTTTGTCTGTGTAGTGTTTGGTTGATCATTGTTTGTATGTTTGTCTGTGTAGTGTTTTGTAGATCATTGTTTGTATGTTTGTCTGTGTAGTGTTTTGTAGATCATTGTTTGTATGTTTGTCTGTGTAGTGTTTGGTAGATCAGTGTTTGTATGTTTTTCTGTGTAGTGTTTTGTAGATCATTGTTTGTATGTTTGTCGGTGTATTGTTTTGTAGATCATTGTTTGTATGTTTGTCTTTGTAGTGTTTTGTAGATCATTGTTTGTATGTTTGTCTGTGTAGTGTTTTGTAGATCATTGTTTGTATGTTTGTCTGTGTAATGTTTTGTAGATCATTTTTTGTATGTTTGTCTGTTTAGTGTTTGGTAGATCATTGTTTGTATGTTTGTCTGTGTAGTGTTTTGTAGATCATTGTTTGTATGTTTTTCTGTGTAATGTTTTGTAGATCATTGTTTGTATGTTTGTCTGTGTAGTGATTGGTAGATCATTGTTTGTATGTTTGTCTGTGTAGTGATTGGTAGATCATTGTTTGTATGTTTGTCTGTGTAGTGTTTGGTAGATCATTGTTTGTATGTTTGTCTGTGTAGTGTTTTGTAGATCATTGTTTGTATGTTTGTCTGTGTAGTGTTTTGTAGATCATTGTTTGTATGTTTGTCTGTGTAGTGTTTGGTAGATCATTGTTTGTATGTTTTTCTGTGTAGTGTTTTGTAGATTATTGTTTGTATGTTTTTCTGTGTAGTGTTTTGTAGATCATTGTTTGTATGTTTTTCTGTGTAGTGTTTGGTAGATCATTGTTTGTATGTTTGTCTGTGTAGTGTTTTGTAGATCATTGTTTGTATGTTTGTCTGTGTAGTGTTTTGTAGATCATTGTTTGTATGTTTGTCTGTGTAGTGTTTTGTAGATCATTGTTTGTATGTTTTTCTGTGTAGTGTTTTGTAGATTATTGTTTGTATGTTTTTCTGTGTAGTGTTTTGTAGATCATTGTTTGTATGTTTGTCTGTGTAGTGTTTGGTAGATCATTGTTTGTATGTTTTTTCTGTTTAGTGTATTGTAGATCATTGTTTGTATGTTTGTCTGTGTAGTGTTTGGTAGATCGTTGTTTGTATGTTTGTCTGTGTAGTGTTTTGTAGATCATTGTTTGTATGTTTGTCTGTGTAGTGTTTGGTGGATCATTGTTTGTATGTTTGTCTGTGTAGTGTTTTGTATATCATTGTGTGTTTGTTTGTCTGTGTAGTGTTTGGTAGATCATTGTTTGTATGTTTTTTCTGTTTAGTGTATTGTAGATCATTGTTTGTATGTTTGTCTGTGTAGTGTTTGGTAGATCATTGTTTGTATGTTTGTCTGTGTAGTGTATTGTAGATCATTGTTTGTATGTTTTTCTGTGTAGAGTTTTGTAGATCATTGTTTGTATGTTTGTCTGTGTAGTGTTTGGTAGATCATTGTTTGTATGTTTGTCTGTGTAATGTATTGTAGATCATTGTTTGTATGTTTTTCTGTGTAGTGTTTGGTAGATCATTGTTTGTATGTTTTTCAGTGTAGTGTTTTGTTGATCATTGTTTGTATGTTTGTCTGTGTAGTGTTTTGTAGATCATTGTTTGTATGTTTATCTGAGTACTGTATTGTAGATCATTGTTTGTATGTTTGTCTGTGTAGTGTATTGTAGATCATTGTTTGTATGTTTATCTGAGTACTGTATTGTATATCATTGTTTGTATGTTTGTCTGTGTAGTCTTTTGTAGATCATTGTTTGTATGTTTATCTGAGTACTGTATTGTAGATCATTTTTTGTATATTTGTCTGTGTAGTGTTTTGTAGATCATTGTTTGTATGTTTATCTGAGTACTGTATTGTATATCATTGTTTGTATGTTTGTCTGTGTAGTGTTTGGTAGATCATTGTTTGTATGTTTGTCTGTGTAATGTATTGTAGATCATTGTTTGTATGTTTTTCTGTGTAGTGTTTGGTAGATCATTGTTTCTATGTTTGTCTGTGTAGTGTTTTGTAGATCATTGTTTGTATGTTTTTCTGTGTAGTGTTTTGTAGATCATTGTTTGTATGTTTTTCTGTGTAGTGTTTGGTAGATCATTGTTTGTATGTTTGTCTGTGTAGTGTTTTGTAGATCATTGTTTGTATGTTTGTCTGTGTAGTGTTTGTAGATCATTGTTTGTATGTTTGTCTGTGTAGTGTTTGGTTGATCATTGTTTGTATGTTTGTCTGTGTAGTGTTTGGTAGATCATTGTTTGTATGTTTGTCTGTGTAGTGTTTTGTAGATCATTGTTTGTATGTTTGTCTGTGTAGTGTTTGGTAGATCAGTGTTTGTATGTTTTTCTGTGTAGTGTTTTGTAGATCATTGTTTGTATGTTTGTCGGTGTAGTGTTTTGTAGATCATTGTTTGTATGTTTGTCTTTGTAGTGTTTTGTAGATCATTGTTTGTATGTTTGTCTGTGTAGTGTTTTGTAGATCATTGTTTGTATGTTTGTCTGTGTAATGTTTTGTAGATCATTTTTTGTATGTTTGTCTGTTTAGTGTTTGGTAGATCATTGTTTGTATGTTTGTCTGTGTAGTGTTTTGTAGATCATTGTTTGTATGTTTTTCTGTGTAGTGTTTTGTAGATCATTGTTTGTATGTTTTTCTTTGTAGTGTTTGGTAGATCATTGTTTGTATGTTTGTCTGTGTAGTGTTTTGTAGATCATTGTTTGTATGTTTGTCTGTGTAGTGTTTGGTAGATCATTGTTTGTATGTTTTTCTGTGTAGTGTTTTGTAGATTATTGTTTGTATGTTTGTCTGTGTAGTGTTTGGTAGATCATTGTTTGTATGTTTGTCTGTGTAGTGTTTGGTAGATCATTGTTTGTATGTTTTTCTGTGTAGTGTTTTGTAGATCATTGTTTGTATGTTTGTCTGTGTAGTGTTTTGTAGATCATTGTTTGTATGTTTGTCTGTGTAGTGTTTGGTGGATCATTGTTTGTATGTTTGTCTGTGTAGTGTATTGTATATCATTGTGTGTTTGTTTGTCTGTGTAGTGTTTGGTAGATCATTGTTTGTATGTTTTTTCTGTTTAGTGTATTGTAGATCATTGTTTGTATGTTTGTCTGTGTAGTGTATTGTAGATCATTGTTTGTATGTTTTTCTGTGTAGAGTTTTGTAGATCATTGTTTGTATGTTTTTCTGTGTAGTGTTTGGTAGATCATTGTTTGTATGTTTGTCTGTGTAATGTATTGTAGATCATTGTTTGTATGTTTTTCTGTGTAGTGTTTGGTAGATCATTGTTTGTATGTTTTTCTGTGTAGTGTTTTGTTGATCATTGTTTGTATGTTTGTCTGTGTAGTGTTTTGTAGATCATTGTTTGTATGTTTATCTGAGTACTGTATTGTAGATCATTGTTTGTATGTTTGTCTGTGTAGTGTATTGTAGATCATTGTTTGTATGTTTATCTGAGTACTGTATTGTATATCATTGTTTGTATGTTTGTCTGTGTAGTCTTTTGTAGATCATTGTTTGTATGTTTATCTGAGTACTGTATTGTAGATCATTGTTTGTATATTTGTCTGTGTAGTGTTTTGTAGATCATTGTTTGTATGTTTATCTGAGTACTGTATTGTATATCATTGTTTGTATGTTTGTCTGTGTAGTGTTTGGTAGATCATTGTTTGTATGTTTGTCTGTGTAATGTATTGTAGATCATTGTTTGTATGTTTTTCTGTGTAGTGTTTGGTAGATCATTGTTTCTATGTTTGTCTGTGTAGTGTTTTGTAGATCATTGTTTGTAAGTTTTTCTGTGTAGTGTTTTGTAGATCATTGTTTGTATGTTTTTCTGTGTAGTGTTTGATAGATCATTGTTTGTATGTTTTTCTGTGTAGTGTTTTGTAGATCATTGTTTGTATGTTTTTCTGTGTAGTTTTTTGTAGATCATTGTTTGTATGTTTTTCTGTGTAGTGTTTTGTAGATCATTGTTTGTATGTTTGTCTTTCTAGTGTTTTGTAGATCATTGTTTGTATGTTTTTCTGTGTAGTGTTTTGTAGATCATTGTTTGTATGTTTGTCTGTGTAGTGTTTTGTAGATCATTGTTTGTATGTTTGTCTGTGTAGTGTTTGGTAGATCATTGTTTGTATGTTTGTCTGTGTAGTGTTTTGTAGATCATTGTTGGATGTTTGTCTGTGTAGTGTTTTGTAGATCATTGTTTGTATGTTTTTCTGTGTAGTGTTTGGTAGATCATTGTTTGTATGTTTTTCTGTGTAGTGTTTTGTAGATCATTGTTTGTATGTTTTTCTGTGTAGTGTTTGGTAGATCATTGTTTGTATGTTTGTCTGTGTAGTGTTTTGTTGATCATTGTTTGTATGTTTGTCTGTGTAGTGTTTTGCAGATCATTGTTTGTATGTTTGTCTGTGTAGTGTTTGGTAGATCATTTTTGTATGTTTTTCTGTGTAGTGTTTTGTAGATCATTGTTTGTATGTTTTTCTGTGTAGTGTTTGGTAGATCATTGTTTGTATGTTTTTCTGTGTAGTGTTTTGTAGATCATTGTTTGTATGTTTGTCTGTGTAGTGTTTTGTAGATCATTGTTTGTATGTTTTTCTGTGTAGTGTTTGGTAGATCATTGTTTGTATGTTTGTCTGTGTAGTGTTTTGTAGATCATTGTTTGAATGTTTGTCTGTGTAGTGTTTGGTAGATCATTGTTTGTATGTTTTTCTGTGTAGTGTTTTGTAGATCATTGTTTGTATGTTTGTCTGTGTAGTGTTTTGTAGATCATTGTTTGTATGTTTTTCTGTGTAGTGTTTTGTAGATCATTGTTTGTATGTTTTTCTGTGTAGTGTTTGGTAGATCATTGTTTGTATGTTTTTCTGTGTAGTGTTTTGTAGATCATTGTTTGTATGTTTTTCTGTGTAGTGTTTGGTAGATCATTGTTTGTATGTTTGTCTGTGTAGTGTTTTGTTGATCATTGTTTGTATGTTTGTCTGTGTAGTGTTTTGCAGATCATTGTTTGTATGTTTGTCTGTGTAGTGTTTGGTAGATCATTTTTGTATGTTTTTCTGTGTAGTGTTTTGTAGATCATTGTTTGTATGTTTTTCTGTGTAGTGTTTGGTAGATCATTGTTTGTATGTTTTTCTGTGTAGTGTTTTGTAGATCATTGTTTGTATGTTTGTCTGTGTAGTGTTTTGTAGATCATTGTTTGAATGTTTGTCTGTGTAGTGTTTGGTAGATCATTGTTTGTATGTTTTTCTGTGTAGTGTTTTGTAGATCATTGTTTGTATGTTTGTCTGTGTAGTGTTTTGTAGATCATTGTTTGTATGTTTTTCTGTGTAGTGTTTTGTAGATCATTGTTTGTATGTTTGTCGGTGTAGTGTTTTGTAGATCATTGTTTGTATGTTTTTCTGTGTAGTGTTTTGTAGATCATTGTTTGTATGTTTTTCTGTGTAGTGTTTTGTAGATCATTGTTTGTATGTTTTTCTGTGTAGTGTTTTGTAGATCATTGTTTGTATGTTTGTCTGTGTAGTGTTTTGTAGATCATTGTTTGTATGTTTGTCTGTGTAGTGTTTGGTAGATCATTGTTTGTATGTTTGTCTGTGTAGTGTTTGGTAGATCATTGTTTGTATGTTTTTCTGTGTAGTGTTTTGTAGATCATTGTTTGTATGTTTTTCTGTGTAGTGTTTTGTAGATCATTGTTTGTATGTTTTTCTGTGTAGTGTTTGGTAGATCATTGTTTGTATGTTTGTCTGTGTAATGTATTGTAGATCATTGTTTGTATGTTTTTCTGTGTAGTGTTTGGTAGATTATTGTTTGTATGTTTGTCTGTGTAATGTATTGTAGATCATTGTTTGTATGTTTTTCTGTGTAGTGTTTGGTAGATCATTGTTTCTATGTTTGTCTGTGTAGTGTTTTGTAGATCATTGTTTGTATGTTTTTCTGTGTAGTGTTTTGTAGATCATTGTTTGTATGTTTTTCTGTGTAGTGTTTGGTAGATCATTGTTTGTATGTTTTTCTGTGTAGTGTTTTGTAGATCATTGTTTGTATGTTTTTCTGTGTAGTGTTTTGTAGATCATTGTTTGTATGTTTGTCTGTGTAGTGTTTTGTAGATCATTGTTTGTATGTTTTTCTGTGTAGTGTTTGGTAGATCATTGTTTGTATGTTTTTCTGTGTATTGTTTTGTAGATCATTGTTTGAATGTTTGTCTGTGTAGTGTTTGGTAGATCATTGTTTGTATGTTTTTCTGTGTAGTGTTTTGTAGATCATTGTTTGTATGTTTGTCTGTGTAGTGTTTTGTAGATCATTGTTTGTATGTTTTTCTGTGTAGTGTTTTGTAGATCATTGTTTGTATGTTTTTCTGTGTAGTGTTTGGTAGATCACTGTTTGTATGTTTTTCTGTGTAGTGTTTTGTAGATCATTGTTTGTATGTTTTTCTGTGTAGTGTTTGGTAGATCATTGTTTGTATGTTTGTCTGTGTAGTGTTTTGTTGATCATTGTTTGTATGTTTGTCTGTGTAGTGTTTTGCAGATCATTGTTTGTATGTTTGTCTGTGTAGTGTTTGGTAGATCATTTTTGTATGTTTTTCTGTGTAGTGTTTTGTAGATCATTGTTTGTATGTTTGTCTGTGTAGTGTTTGGTAGATCATTGTTTGTATGTTTTTCTGTGTAGTGTTTTGTAGATCATTGTTTGTATGTTTGTCTGTGTAGTGTTTTGTAGATCATTGTTTGTATGTTTTTCTGTGTAGTGTTTGGTAGATCATTATTTGTATGTTTGTCTGTGTAGTGTTTTGTAGATCATTGTTTGAATGTTTGTCTGTGTAGTGTTTGGTAGATCATTGTTTGTATGTTTTTCTGTGTAGTGTTTTGTAGATCATTGTTTGTATGTTTGTCTGTGTAGTGTTTTGTAGATCATTGTTTGTATGTTTTTCTGTGTAGTGTTTTGTAGATCATTGTTTGTATGTTTTTCTGTGTAGTGTTTGGTAGATCATTGTTTGTATGTTTGTCTGTGTAGTGTTTTGTAGATCATTGTTGGATGTTTGTCTGTGTAGTGTTTTGTAGATCATTGTTTGTATGTTTTTCTGTGTAGTGTTTGGTAGATCATTGTTTGTATGTTTTTCTGTGTAGTGTTTTGTAGATCATTGTTTGTATGTTTTTCTGTGTAGTGTTTGGTAGATCATTGTTTGTATGTTTGTCTGTGTAGTGTTTTGTTGATCATTGTTTGTATGTTTGTCTGTGTAGTGTTTTGCAGATCATTGTTTGTATGTTTGTCTGTGTAGTGTTTGGTAGATCATTTTTGTATGTTTTTCTGTGTAGTGTTTTGTAGATCATTGTTTGTATGTTTTTCTGTGTAGTGTTTGGTAGATCATTGTTTGTATGTTTTTCTGTGTAATGTTTTGTAGATCATTGTTTGTATGTTTGTCTGTGTAGTGTTTTGTAGATCATTGTTTGTATGTTTTTCTGTGTAGTTTTTGGTAGATCATTGTTTGTATGTTTGTCTGTGTAGTGTTTTGTAGATCATTGTTTGAATGTTTGTCTGTGTAGTGTTTGGTAGATCATTGTTTGTATGTTTTTCTGTGTAGTGTTTTGTAGATCATTGTTTGTATGTTTGTCTGTGTAGTGTTTTGTAGATCATTGTTTGTATGTTTTTCTGTGTAGTGTTTTGTAGATCATTGTTTGTATGTTTTTCTGTGTAGTGTTTGGTAGATCATTGTTTGTATGTTTTTCTGTGTAGTGTTTTGTAGATCATTGTTTGTATGTTTTTCTGTGTAGTGTTTTATAGATCATTGTTTGTATGTTTGTCTGTGTAGTGTTTTGTTGATCATTGTTTGTATGTTTGTCTGTGTAGTGTTTTGCAGATCATTGTTTGTATGTTTTTCTGTGTAGTGTTTGGTAGATCATTTTTGTATGTTTTTCTGTGTAGTGTTTTGTAGATCATTGTTTGTATGTTTTTCTGTGTAGTGTTTGGTAGATCATTGTTTGTATGTTTTTCTGTGTAGTGTTTTGTAGATCATTGTTTGTATGTTTGTCTGTGTAGTGTTTTGTAGATCATTGTTTGAATGTTTGTCTGTGTAGTGTTTGGTAGATCATTGTTTGTATGTTTTTCTGTGTAGTGTTTTGTAGATCATTGTTTGTATGTTTGTCTGTGTAGTGTTTTGTAGATCATTGTTTGTATGTTTTTCTGTGTAGTGTTTTGTAGATCATTGTTTGTATGTTTGTCTGTGTAGTGTTTTGTAGATCATTGTTTGTATGTTTTTCTGTGTAGTGTTTTGTAGATCATTGTTTGTATGTTTTTCTGTGTAGTGTTTTGTAGATCATTGTTTGTATGTTTTTCTGTGTAGTGTTTTGTAGATCATTGTTTGTATGTTTGTCTTTGTAGTGTTTTGTAGATTATTGTTTGTATGTTTTTCTGTGTAGTGTTTTGTAGATCATTGTTTGTATGTTTTTCTGTGTAGTGTTTTGTAGATCATTGTTTGTATGTTTGTCTGTGTAGTGTTTGGTAGATCATTGTTTGTATGTTTGTCTGTGTAGTGTTTGGTAGATCATTGTTTGTATGTTTGTCTGTGTAGTGTTTTGTAGATCATTGTTTGTATGTTTTTCTGTGTAGTGTTTGGTAGATCATTGTTTGTATGTTTGTCTGTGTAATGTATTGTAGATCATTGTTTGTATGTTTTTCTGTGTAGTGTTTGGTAGATCATTGTTTCTATGTTTGTCTGTGTAGTGTTTTGTAGATCATTGTTTGTATGTTTTTCTGTGTAGTGTTTTGTAGATCATTGTTTGTATGTTTTTCTGTGTAGTGTTTGGTAGATCATTGTTTGTATGTTTTTCTGTGTAGTGTTTTGTAGATCATTGTTTGTATGTTTTTCTGTGTAGTGTTTTGTAGATCATTGTTTGTATGTTTGTCTGTGTAGTGTTTTGTAGATCATTGTTTGTATGTTTTTCTGTGTAGTGTTTGGTAGATCATTGTTTGTATGTTTGTCTGTGTAGTGTTTTGTAGATCATTGTTTGAATGTTTGTCTGTGTAGTGTTTGGTAGATCATTGTTTGCATGTTTTTCTGTGTAGTGTTTTGTAGATCATTGTTTGTATGTTTGTCTGTGTAGTGTTTTGTAGATCATTGTTTGTATGTTTTTCTGTGTAGTGTTTTGTAGATCATTGTTTGTATGTTTTTCTGTGTAGTGTTTGGTAGATCATTGTTTGTATGTTTTTCTGTGTAGTGTTTTGTAGATCATTGTTTGTATGTTTTTCTGTGTAGTGTTTGGTAGATCATTGTTTGTATGTTTGTCTGTGTAGTGTTTTGTTGATCATTGTTTGTATGTTTGTCTGTGTAGTGTTTTGCAGATCATTGTTTGTATGTTTGTCTGTGTAGTGTTTGGTAGATCATTTTTGTATGTTTTTCTGTGTAGTGTTTTGTAGATCATTGTTTGTATGTTTTTCTGTGTAGTGTTTGGTAGATCATTGTTTGTATGTTTTTCTGTGTAGTGTTTTGTAGATCATTGTTTGTATGTTTTTCTGTGTAGTGTTTGGTAGATCATTGTTTGTATGTTTGTCTGTGTAGTGTTTTGTAGATCATTGTTTGAATGTTTGTCTGTGTAGTGTTTGGTAGATCATTGTTTGTATGTTTTTCTGTGTAGTGTTTTGTAGATCATTGTTTGTATGTTTGTCTGTGTAGTGTTTTGTAGATCATTGTTTGTATGTTTTTCTGTGTAGTGTTTTGTAGATCATTGTTTGTATGTTTTTCTGTGTAGTGTTTGGTAGATCATTGTTTGTATGTTTTTCTGTGTAGTGTTTTGTAGATCATTGTTTGTATGTTTTTCTGTGTAGTGTTTGGTAGATCATTGTTTGTATGTTTGTCTGTGTAGTGTTTTGTTGATCATTGTTTGTATGTTTGTCTGTGTAGTGTTTTGCAGATCATTGTTTGTATGTTTGTCTGTGTAGTGTTTGGTAGATCATTTTTGTATGTTTTTCTGTGTAGTGTTTTGTAGATCATTGTTTGTATGTTTTTCTGTGTAGTGTTTGGTAGATCATTGTTTGTATGTTTTTCTGTGTAGTGTTTTGTAGATCATTGTTTGTATGTTTGTCTGTGTAGTGTTTTGTAGATCATTGTTTGAATGTTTGTCTGTGTAGTGTTTGGTAGATCATTGTTTGTATGTTTTTCTGTGTAGTGTTTTGTAGATCATTGTTTGAATGTTTTTCTGTGTAGTGATTGGTAGATCATTGTTTGTATGTTTTTCTGTGTAGTGTTTTGTAGATCATTGTTTGTATGTTTGTCTCTGTAGTGTTTTGTAGATCATTGTTTGTATGTTTTTCTGTGTAGTGTTTTGTAGATCATTGTTTGTATGTTTGTCTTTCTAGTGTTTTGTAGATCATTGTTTGTATGTTTTTCTGTGTAGTGTTTTGTCGATCATTGTTTGTATGTTTGTCTGTGTAGTGTTTTGTAGATCATTGTTTGTATGTTTGTCTGTGTAGTGTTTGGTAGATCATTGTTTGTATGTTTGTCTGTGTAGTGTTTTGTAGATCATTGTTTGTATGTTTTTCTGTGTAGTGTTTGGTAGATCATTGTTTGTATGTTTGTCTGGGTAGTGTTTTGTTGATCATTGTTTGTATGTTTGTCTGTGTAGTGTTTTGCAGATCATTGTTTGTATGTTTGTCTGTGTAGTGTTTGGTAGATCATTTTTGTATGTTTTTCTGTGTAGTGTTTTGTAGATCATTGTTTGTATGTTTTTCTGTGTAGTGTTTGGTAGATCATTGTTTGTATGTTTTTCTGTGTAGTGTTTTGTAGATCATTGTTTGTATGTTTGTCTGTGTAGTGTTTTGTAGATCATTGTTTGTATGTTTTTCTGTGTAGTGTTTGGTAGATCATTATTTGTATGTTTGTCTGTGTAGTGTTTTGTAGATCATTGTTTGAATGTTTGTCTGTGTAGTGTTTTGTAGATCATTGTTTGTATGTTTTTCTGTGTAGTGTTTTGTAGATCATTGTTTGTATGTTTTTCTGTGTAGTGTTTTGTAGATCATTGTTTGTATGTTTTTCTGTGTAGTGTTTGGTAGATCATTGTTTGTATGTTTTTCTGTGTAGTGTTTTGTAGATCATTGTTTGTATGTTTTTCTGTGTAGTGTTTTATAGATCATTGTTTGTATGTTTGTCTGTGTAGTGTTTTGTTGATCATTGTTTGTATGTTTGTCTGTGTAGTGTTTTGCAGATCATTGTTTGTATGTTTTTCTGTGTAGTGTTTGGTAGATCATTTTTGTATGTTTTTCTGTGTAGTGTTTTGTAGATCATTGTTTGTATGTTTTTCTGTGTAGTGTTTGGTAGATCATTGTTTGTATGTTTTTCTGTGTAGTGTTTTGTAGATCATTGTTTGTATGTTTGTCTGTGTAGTGTTTTGTAGATCATTGTTTGAATGTTTGTCTGTGTAGTGTTTGGTAGATCATTGTTTGTATGTTTTTCTGTGTAGTGTTTTGTAGATCATTGTTTGTATGTTTGTCTGTGTAGTGTTTTGTAGATCATTGTTTGTATGTTTTTCTGTGTAGTGTTTTGTAGATCATTGTTTGTATGTTTGTCTGTGTAGTGTTTTGTAGATCATTGTTTGTATGTTTTTCTGTGTAGTGTTTTGTAGATCATTGTTTGTATGTTTTTCTGTGTAGTGTTTTGTAGATCATTGTTTGTATGTTTTTCTGTGTAGTGTTTTGTAGATCATTGTTTGTATGTTTGTCTTTGTAGTGTTTTGTAGATTATTGTTTGTATGTTTTTCTGTGTAGTGTTTTGTAGATCATTGTTTGTATGTTTTTCTGTGTAGTGTTTTGTAGATCATTGTTTGTATGTTTGTCTGTGTAGTGTTTGGTAGATCATTGTTTGTATGTTTGTCTGTGTAGTGTTTGGTAGATCATTGTTTGTATGTTTGTCTGTGTAGTGTTTTGTAGATCATTGTTTGTATGTTTTTCTGTGTAGTGTTTGGTAGATCATTGTTTGTATGTTTGTCTGTGTAATGTATTGTAGATCATTGTTTGTATGTTTTTCTGTGTAGTGTTTGGTAGATCATTGTTTCTATGTTTGTCTGTGTAGTGTTTTGTAGATCATTGTTTGTATGTTTTTCTGTGTAGTGTTTTGTAGATCATTGTTTGTATGTTTTTCTGTGTAGTGTTTGGTAGATCATTGTTTGTATGTTTTTCTGTGTAGTGTTTTGTAGATCATTGTTTGTATGTTTTTCTGTGTAGTGTTTTGTAGATCATTGTTTGTATGTTTGTCTGTGTAGTGTTTTGTAGATCATTGTTTGTATGTTTTTCTGTGTAGTGTTTGGTAGATCATTGTTTGTATGTTTGTCTGTGTAGTGTTTTGTAGATCATTGTTTGAATGTTTGTCTGTGTAGTGTTTGGTAGATCATTGTTTGCATGTTTTTCTGTGTAGTGTTTTGTAGATCATTGTTTGTATGTTTGTCTGTGTAGTGTTTTGTAGATCATTGTTTGTATGTTTTTCTGTGTAGTGTTTTGTAGATCATTGTTTGTATGTTTTTCTGTGTAGTGTTTGGTAGATCATTGTTTGTATGTTTTTCTGTGTAGTGTTTTGTAGATCATTGTTTGTATGTTTTTCTGTGTAGTGTTTGGTAGATCATTGTTTGTATGTTTGTCTGTGTAGTGTTTTGTTGATCATTGTTTGTATGTTTGTCTGTGTAGTGTTTTGCAGATCATTGTTTGTATGTTTGTCTGTGTAGTGTTTGGTAGATCATTTTTGTATGTTTTTCTGTGTAGTGTTTTGTAGATCATTGTTTGTATGTTTTTCTGTGTAGTGTTTGGTAGATCATTGTTTGTATGTTTTTCTGTGTAGTGTTTTGTAGATCATTGTTTGTATGTTTTTCTGTGTAGTGTTTGGTAGATCATTGTTTGTATGTTTGTCTGTGTAGTGTTTTGTAGATCATTGTTTGAATGTTTGTCTGTGTAGTGTTTGGTAGATCATTGTTTGTATGTTTTTCTGTGTAGTGTTTTGTAGATCATTGTTTGTATGTTTGTCTGTGTAGTGTTTTGTAGATCATTGTTTGTATGTTTTTCTGTGTAGTGTTTTGTAGATCATTGTTTGTATGTTTTTCTGTGTAGTGTTTGGTAGATCATTGTTTGTATGTTTTTCTGTGTAGTGTTTTGTAGATCATTGTTTGTATGTTTTTCTGTGTAGTGTTTGGTAGATCATTGTTTGTATGTTTGTCTGTGTAGTGTTTTGTTGATCATTGTTTGTATGTTTGTCTGTGTAGTGTTTTGCAGATCATTGTTTGTATGTTTGTCTGTGTAGTGTTTGGTAGATCATTTTTGTATGTTTTTCTGTGTAGTGTTTTGTAGATCATTGTTTGTATGTTTTTCTGTGTAGTGTTTGGTAGATCATTGTTTGTATGTTTTTCTGTGTAGTGTTTTGTAGATCATTGTTTGTATGTTTGTCTGTGTAGTGTTTTGTAGATCATTGTTTGAATGTTTGTCTGTGTAGTGTTTGGTAGATCATTGTTTGTATGTTTTTCTGTGTAGTGTTTTGTAGATCATTGTTTGAATGTTTTTCTGTGTAGTGATTGGTAGATCATTGTTTGTATGTTTTTCTGTGTAGTGTTTTGTAGATCATTGTTTGTATGTTTGTCTCTGTAGTGTTTTGTAGATCATTGTTTGTATGTTTTTCTGTGTAGTGTTTTGTAGATCATTGTTTGTATGTTTGTCTTTCTAGTGTTTTGTAGATCATTGTTTGTATGTTTTTCTGTGTAGTGTTTTGTCGATCATTGTTTGTATGTTTGTCTGTGTAGTGTTTTGTAGATCATTGTTTGTATGTTTGTCTGTGTAGTGTTTGGTAGATCATTGTTTGTATGTTTGTCTGTGTAGTGTTTTGTAGATCATTGTTTGTATGTTTTTCTGTGTAGTGTTTGGTAGATCATTGTTTGTATGTTTGTCTGGGTAGTGTTTTGTTGATCATTGTTTGTATGTTTGTCTGTGTAGTGTTTTGCAGATCATTGTTTGTATGTTTGTCTGTGTAGTGTTTGGTAGATCATTTTTGTATGTTTTTCTGTGTAGTGTTTTGTAGATCATTGTTTGTATGTTTTTCTGTGTAGTGTTTGGTAGATCATTGTTTGTATGTTTTTCTGTGTAGTGTTTTGTAGATCATTGTTTGTATGTTTGTCTGTGTAGTGTTTTGTAGATCATTGTTTGTATGTTTTTCTGTGTAGTGTTTGGTAGATCATTATTTGTATGTTTGTCTGTGTAGTGTTTTGTAGATCATTGTTTGAATGTTTGTCTGTGTAGTGTTTGGTAGATCATTGTTTGTATGTTTTTCTGTGTAGTGTTTTGTAGATCATTGTTTGTATGTTTGTCTGTGTAGTGTTTTGTAGATCATTGTTTGTATGTTTTTCTGTGTAGTGTTTTGTAGATCATTGTTTGTATGTTTTTCTGTGTAGTGTTTGGTAGATCATTGTTTGTATGTTTTTCTGTGTAGTGTTTTGTAGATCATTGTTTGAATGTTTTTCTGTGTAGTGTTTGGTAGATCATTGTTTGTATGTTTGTCTGTGTAGTGTTTTGTTGATCATTGTTTGTATGTTTGTCTGTGTAGTGTTTTGCAGATCATTGTTTGTATGTTTGTCTGTGTAGTGTTTGGTAGATCATTTTTGTATGTTTTTCTGTGTAGTGTTTTGTAGATCATTGTTTGTATGTTTTTCTGTGTAGTGTTTGGTAGATCATTGTTTGTATGTTTTTCTGTGTAGTGTTTTGTAGATCATTGTTTGTATGTTTGTCTGTGTAGTGTTTTGTAGATCATTGTTTGAATGTTTGTCTGTGTAGTGTTTGGTAGATCATTGTTTGTATGTTTTTCTGTGTAGTGTTTTGTAGATCATTGTTTGTATGTTTGTCTGTGTAGTGTTTTGTAGATCATTGTTTGTATGTTTTTCTGTGTAGTGTTTTGTAGATCATTGTTTGTATGTTTGTCTGTGTAGTGTTTTGTAGATCATTGTTTGTATGTTTTTCTGTGTAGTGTTTTGTAGATCATTGTTTGTATGTTTTTCTGTGTAGTGTTTTGTAGATCATTGTTTGTATGTTTTTCTGTGTAGTGTTTTGTAGATCATTGTTTGTATGTTTGTCTGTGTAGTGTTTGGTAGATCATTGTTTGTATGTTTGTCTGTGTAGTGTTTGGTAGATCATTGTTTGTATGTTTGTCTGTGTAGTGTTTTGTAGATCATTGTTTGTATGTTTTTCTGTGTAGTGTTTGGTAGATCATTGTTTGTATGTTTTTCTGTGTAGTGTTTTGTAGATCATTGTTTGTATATTTTTCTGTGTAGTGTTTGGTAGATCATTGTTTGTATGTTTGTCTGTGTAGTGTTTTGTAGATCATTGTTTGTATGTTTTTCTGTGTAGTGTTTGGTAGATCATTATTTGTATGTTTGTCTGTGTAGTGTTTTGTAGATCATTGTTTGAATGTTTGTCTGTGTAGTGTTTGGTAGATCATTGTTTGTATGTTTTTCTGTGTAGTGTTTTGTAGATCATTGTTTGTATGTTTGTCTGTGTAGTGTTTTGTAGATCATTGTTTGTATGTTTTTCTGTGTAGTGTTTTGTAGATCATTGTTTGTATGTTTTTCTGTGTAGTGTTTGGTAGATCATTGTTTGTATGTTTTTCTGTGTAGTGTTTTGTAGATCATTGTTTGAATGTTTTTCTGTGTAGTGTTTGGTAGATCATTGTTTGTATGTTTGTCTGTGTAGTGTTTTGTTGATCATTGTTTGTATGTTTGTCTGTGTAGTGTTTTGCAGATCATTGTTTGTATGTTTGTCTGTGTAGTGTTTGGTAGATCATTTTTGTATGTTTTTCTGTGTAGTGTTTTGTAGATCATTGTTTGTATGTTTTTCTGTGTAGTGTTTGGTAGATCATTGTTTGTATGTTTTTCTGTGTAGTGTTTTGTAGATCATTGTTTGTATGTTTGTCTGTGTAGTGTTTTGTAGATCATTGTTTGAATGTTTGTCTGTGTAGTGTTTGGTAGATCATTGTTTGTATGTTTTTCTGTGTAGTGTTTTGTAGATCATTGTTTGTATGTTTGTCTGTGTAGTGTTTTGTAGATCATTGTTTGTATGTTTTTCTGTGTAGTGTTTTGTAGATCATTGTTTGTATGTTTGTCTGTGTAGTGTTTTGTAGATCATTGTTTGTATGTTTTTCTGTGTAGTGTTTTGTAGATCATTGTTTGTATGTTTTTCTGTGTAGTGTTTTGTAGATCATTGTTTGTATGTTTTTCTGTGTAGTGTTTTGTAGATCATTGTTTGTATGTTTGTCTGTGTAGTGTTTGGTAGATCATTGTTTGTATGTTTGTCTGTGTAGTGTTTGGTAGATCATTGTTTGTATGTTTGTCTGTGTAGTGTTTTGTAGATCATTGTTTGTATGTTTTTCTGTGTAGTGTTTTGTAGATCATTGTTTGTATATTTTTCTGTGTAGTGTTTGGTAGATCATTGTTTGTATGTTTGTCTGTGTAGTGTTTTGTAGATCATTGTTGGATATTTGTGTTTGTAGTGTTTTGTAGATCATTGTTTGTATGTTTGTCTGTGTAGTGTTTTGTAGATCATTGTTTGTATGTTTGTCTGTGTAATGTTTTGTAGATCATTTTTTGTATGTTTGTCTGTTTAGTGTTTGGTAGATCATTGTTTGTATGTTTGTCTGTGTAGTGTTTTGTAGATCATTGTTTGTATGTTTTTCTGTGTAGTGTTTTGTAGATCATTGTTTGTATGTTTTTCTTTGTAGTGTTTGGTAGATCATTGTTTGTATGTTTGTCTGTGTAGTGTTTTGTAGATCATTGTTTGTATGTTTTTCTGTGTAGTGTTTGGTAGATCATTGTTTGTATGTTTTTCTGTGTAGTGTTTTGTAGATTATTGTTTGTATGTTTGTCTGTGTAGTGTTTGGTAGATCATTGTTTGTATGTTTGTCTGTGTAGTGTTTGGTAGATCATTGTTTGTATGTTTGTCTGTGTAGTGTTTGGTAGATCATTGTTTGTATGTTTGTCTGTGTAGTGTTTTGTAGATCATTGTTTGTATGTTTGTCTGTGTAGTGTTTGGTAGATCATTGTTTGTATGTTTGTCTGTGTAGTGTATTGTATATCATTGTTTGTATGTTTGTCTGTGTAGTGTTTGGTAGATCATTGTTTGTATGTTTTTTCTGTTTAGTGTATTGTAGATCATTGTTTGTATGTTTGTCTGTGTAGTGTTTGGTAGATCATTGTTTGTATGTTTGTCTGTGTAGTGTATTGTAGATCATTGTTTGTATGTTTTTCTGTGTAGTGTTTTGTAGATCATTGTTTGTATGTTTTTCTGTGTAGTGTTTTGTAGATCATTGTTTGTATGTTTGTCTGTGTAATGTATTGTAGATCATTGTTTGTATGTTTTTCTGTGTAGTGTTTGGTAGATCATTGTTTGTATGTTTTTCTGTGTAGTGTTTTGTTGATCATTGTTTGTATGTTTGTCTGTGTAGTGTTTTGTAGATCATTGTTTGTATGTTTATCTGAGTAATGTATTGTAGATCATTGTTTGTATGTTTGTCTGTGTAGTGTTTGGTAGATCATTGTTTGTATGTTTGTCTGTGTAATGTATTGTAGATCATTGTTTGTATGTTTTTCTGTGTAGTGTTTGGTAGATCATTGTTTCTATGTTTGTCTGTGTAGTGTTTTGTAGATCATTGTTTGTATGTTTTTCTGTGTAGTGTTTTGTAGATCATTGTTTGTATGTTTTTCTGTGTAGTGTTTTGTAGATCATTGTTTGTATGTTTTTCTGTGTAGTGTTTTGTAGATCATTGTTTGTATGTTTTTCTGTGTAGTGTTTTGTAGATCATTGTTTGTATGGTTTTCTGTGTAGTGTTTTGTAGATCATTGTTTGTATGTTTGTCTCTCTAGTGTTTTGTAGATCATTGTTTGTATGTTTTTCTGTGTAGGGTTTTGTAGATCATTGTTTGTATGTTTGTCTGTGTAGTGTTTTGTAGATCATTGTTTGTATGTTTGTCTGTGTAGTGTTTGGTAGATCATTGTTTGTATGTTTGTCTGTGTAGTGTTTGGTAGATCATTTTTGTATGTTTTTCTGTGTAGTGTTTTGTAGATCATTGTTTGTATGTTTTTCTGTGTAGTGTTTGGTAGATCATTGTTTGTATGTTTTTCTGTGTAGTGTTTTGTAGATCATTGTTTGTATGTTTGTCTGTGTAGTGTTTTGTAGATCTTTGTTTGTATGTTTGTCGGTGTAGTGTTTTGCAGATCATTGTTTGTATGTTTGTCTTTGTAGTGTTTTGTAGATCATTGTTTGTATGTTTGTCTGTGTAGTGTTTTGTAGATCATTGTTTGTATGTTTGTCTGTGTAATGTTTTGTAGATCATTTTTTGTATGTTTGTCTGTTTAGTGTTTGGTAGATCATTGTTTGTATGTTTGTCTGTGTAGTGTTTTGTAGATCATTGTTTGTATGTTTTTCTGTGTAGTGTTTTGTAGATCATTGTTTGTATGTTTTTCTTTGTAGTGTTTGGTAGATCATTGTTTGTATGTTTGTCTGTGTAGTGTTTTGTAGATCATTGTTTGTATGTTTTTCTGTGTAGTGTTTGGTAGATCATTGTTTGTATGTTTTTCTGTGTAGTGTTTTGTAGATTATTGTTTGTATGTTTGTCTGTGTAGTGTTTGGTAGATCATTGTTTGTATGTTTGTCTGTGTAGTGTTTGGTAGATCATTGTTTGTATGTTTGTCTGTGTAGTGTTTGGTAGATCATTGTTTGTATGTTTGTCTGTGTAGTGTTTTGTAGATCATTGTTTGTATGTTTGTCTGTGTAGTGTTTGGTAGATCATTGTTTGTATGTTTGTCTGTGTAGTGTATTGTATATCATTGTTTGTATGTTTGTCTGTGTAGTGTTTGGTAGATCATTGTTTGTATGTTTTTTCTGTTTAGTGTATTGTAGATCATTGTTTGTATGTTTGTCTGTGTAGTGTTTGGTAGATCATTGTTTGTATGTTTGTCTGTGTAGTGTATTGTAGATCATTGTTTGTATGTTTTTCTGTGTAGTGTTTTGTAGATCATTGTTTGTATGTTTTTCTGTGTAGTGTTTGGTAGATCATTGTTTGTATGTTTGTCTGTGTAATGTATTGTAGATCATTGTTTGTATGTTTTTCTGTGTAGTGTTTGGTAGATCATTGTTTGTATGTTTTTCTGTGTAGTGTTTTGTTGATCATTGTTTGTATGTTTGTCTGTGTAGTGTTTTGTAGATCATTGTTTGTATGTTTATCTTAGTAATGTATTGTAGATCATTGTTTGTATGTTTGTCTGTGTAGTGTTTGGTAGATCATTGTTTGTATGTTTGTCTGTGTAATGTATTGTAGATCATTATTTGTATGTTTTTCTGTGTAGTGTTTGGTAGATCATTGTTTCTATGTTTGTCTGTGTAGTGTTTTGTAGATCATTGTTTGTATGTTTTTCTGTGTAGTGTTTTGTAGATCATTGTTTGTATGTTTTTCTGTGTAGTGTTTTGTAGATCATTGTTTGTATGTTTTTCTGTGTAGTGTTTTGTAGATCATTGTTTGTATGTTTTTCTGTGTAGTGTTTTGTAGATCATTGTTTGTATGGTTTTCTGTGTAGTGTTTTGTAGATCATTGTTTGTATGTTTGTCTGTGTAGTGTTTGGTAGATCATTGTTTGTATGTTTGTCTGTGTAGTGTTTTGTAGATCATTGTTGGATGTTTGTCTGTGTAGTGTTTTGTAGATCATTGTT
Source organism: Bathymodiolus brooksi (assembly GCA_963680875.1). Taxonomy (NCBI): domain Eukaryota; kingdom Metazoa; phylum Mollusca; class Bivalvia; order Mytilida; family Modiolidae; genus Bathymodiolus; species Bathymodiolus brooksi. The sequence continues at coordinate 103,209,998 of OY804586.1, forward strand.
TGTATGTTTTTCTGTGTAGTGTTTTGTTGATCATTATTTGTATGTTTGTCTGTGTAGTGTTTTGCAGATCATTGTTTGTATGTTTGTCTGTGTAGTGTTTGGTAGATCATTTTTGTATGTTTTTCTGTGTAGTGTTTTGTAGATCATTGTTTGTATGTTTTTCTGTGTAGTGTTTGGTAGATCATTGTTTGTATGTTTTTCTGTGTAGTGTTTTGTAGATCATTGTTTGTATGTTTGTCTGTGTAGTGTTTTGTAGATCATTGTTTGTATGTTTTTCTGTGTAGTGTTTGGTAGATCATTGTTTGTATGTTTGTCTGTGTAGTGTTTTGTAGATCATTGTTTGAATGTTTGTCTGTGTAGTGTTTGGTAGATCATTGTTTGTATGTTTTTCTGTGTAGTGTTTTGTAGATCATTGTTTGTATGTTTTTCTGTGTAGTGTTTGGTAGATCATTGTTTGTATGTTTTTCTGTGTAGTGTTTTGTAGATCATTGTTTGTATGTTTTTCTGTGTAGTGTTTGGTAGATCATTGTTTGTATGTTTGTCTGTGTAGTGTTTTGTTGATCATTGTTTGTATGTTTGTCTGTGTAGTGTTTTGCAGATCATTGTTTGTATGTTTGTCTGTGTAGTGTTTGGTAGATCATTTTTGTATGTTTTTCTGTGTAGTGTTTTGTAGATCATTGTTTGTATGTTTTTCTGTGTAGTGTTTGGTAGATCATTTTTTGTATGTTTTTCTGTGTAGTGTTTTGTAGATCATTGTTTGTATGTTTTTCTGTGTAGTGTTTTGTAGATCATTGTTTGTATGTTTTTCTGTGTAGTGTTTGGTAGATCATTGTTTGTATGTTTGTCTGTGTAGTGTTTTGTAGATCATTGTTTGAATGTTTGTCTGTGTAGTGTTTGGTAGATCATTGTTTGTATGTTTTTCTGTGTAGTGTTTTGTAGATCATTGTTTGTATGTTTGTCTGTGTAGTGTTTTGTAGATCATTGTTTGTATGTTTTTCTGTGTAGTGTTTTGTAGATCATTGTTTGTATGTTTGTCTGTGTAGTGTTTTGTAGATCATTGTTTGTATGTTTTTCTGTGTAGTGTTTTGTAGATCATTGTTTGTATGTTTTTCTGTGTAGTGTTTTGTAGATCATTGTTTGTATGTTTTTCTGTGTAGTGTTTTGTAGATCATTGTTTGTATGTTTTTCTGTGTAGTGTTTTGTAGATCATTGTTTGTATGTTTGTCTGTGTAGTGTTTGGTAGATCATTGTTTGTATGTTTGTCTGTGTAGTGTTTGGTAGATCATTGTTTGTATGTTTGTCTGTGTAGTGTTTTGTAGATCATTGTTTGTATGTTTTTCTGTGTAGTGTTTGGTAGATCATTGTTTGTATGATTTTCTGTGTAGTGTTTTGTAGATCATTGTTTGTATGTTTTTCTGTGTAGTGTTTGGTAGATCATTGTTTGTATGTTTGTCTGTGTAGTGTTTTGTAGATAATTGTTTGTATGTTTGTCTGTGTAGTGTTTTGCAGATCATTGTTTGTATGTTTGTCTGTGTAGTGTTTGGTTGATCATTGTTTGTATGTTTTTCTGTGTAGTGTTTGGTAGATCATTGTTTGTATGTTTTTCTATGTAGTGTTTTGTAGATCATTGTTTGTATGTTTTTCTGTGTAGTGTTTGGTAGATCATTGTTTGTATGTTTTTCTGTGTATTGTTTTGTAGATCATTGTTTGAATGTTTGTCTGTGTAGTGTTTGGTAGATCATTGTTTGTATGTTTTTCTGTGTAGTGTTTTGTAGATCATTGTTTGTATGTTTGTCTGTGTAGTGTTTTGTAGATCATTGTTTGTATGTTTTTCTGTGTAGTGTTTTGTAGATCATTGTTTGTATGTTTTTCTGTGTAGTGTTTGGTAGATCACTGTTTGTATGTTTTTCTGTGTAGTGTTTTGTAGATCATTGTTTGTATGTTTGTCTGTGTAGTGTTTTGTAGATCATTGTTTGTATGTTTGTCTGTGTAGTGTTTTGCAGATCATTGTTTGTATGTTTGTCTGTGTAGTGTTTGGTTGATCATTGTTTGTATGTTTGTCTGTGTAGTGTTTGGTAGATCATTGTTTGTATGTTTTTCTGTGTAGTGTTTTGTAGATCATTGTTTGTATGTTTTTCTGTGTAGTGTTTGGTAGATCATTGTTTGTATGTTTGTCTGTGTAGTGTTTTGTAGATCATTGTTTGTATGTTTGTCTGTGTAGTGTTTTGTAGATCATTGTTTGTATGTTTGTCTGTGTAGTTGTTGGTAGATCATTGTTTGTATGTTTTTCTGTGTAGTGTTTTGTAGATCATTGTTTGTATGTTTGTCTGTATAGTGTTTTGTAGATCATTGTTTGTATGTTTGTCTGTGTAGTGTTTGGTAGATCATTGTTTGTATGTTTGTCTGTGTAGTGTTTTGTAGATCATTGTTTGTATGTTTTTCTGTGTAGTGTTTTGTAGATCATTGTTTGTATGTTTTTCCTTTTTCACTTGGTCATTGTAGTGGATATCAATCTGTGAATGATGTTTTCAAATTACCTCCTTGGTATCTTCCAAGTTTTGTTGTCAATCTTTAGTTTTCAGTATAATGTTTTTTTGATCATTGTTTTTCGTATTGGCAAAGTCTCCACAAAGAGTGTGGAAGTAAATAATGATTGGGTAGGTATTTTAGTTTCAGCTGCCATACGATCGTGATCACGACATCTTATCAGAGTAATAAGTTTTCATGTTAACATGTAAACTAAGTGTTTCCTCCCTCAGACATGTATGACATTCACCGATTGTTGTTGTCCTGTTTATGAACTCTGGTTTTCAAATATTTCGACCTGAAACGTGTCGTGTGCACCAACTTGGATATCTAGGTTTTTATTACATCTGTTCTTTTATCATTTCAATCTATATTTATCTTCCTTGTATTGTAGACTGTTGGTGGTACTTACCAATCACTGAAGACAATACATAGGGAACAAGCTTATAGGTGGCATCAACTGAAAGTTACCATATCATCAACTTCGGATTTTACAGCCAACATCCGGGGATATAGAGGAGACGGTTACCATGGTGATATTGCCGTTGATGATATTAAAGTTGTGGACGGGGCATGCACATAAAATTAATCAATGACATACCATATTGTTTTTCTTTTTCATGGTGAAGCATGGAATAAAATGAAAAATGACAAAGCACCACCTTGTCGAAACAGTTTGAAAATCTAATCGAAATATGACAGAGAAGGCAACATCAATACCCCTAACACATAAATACAATTTCCTAGCATAATTCAAGCACTTCAATAAAAGTAAGTAGCGGGGTTAAACTGAAAACATTTATCGCACATTATGAGTATACTATTTACCCAAATTTTAGAATTCCTGTCATCTCCAATGAAATCCTCGACCATATTATTAACAAAGCAATACAAAGTTAGTTGATTGATTGATTGTTTGTTATATACTTAACGGCCAGTAGCAAATATTTCATGCATACATATTGAGGACCAGAAAAAGTTTAACAATATTACAAAAAAAAAATAAAGAAATGAGAAAGCACTTTTACAATCGAGAAAACGACTTTTTACAACCACTGGAACAGTATGGAATTTGTACAACCACTGGAACAGTATGGAAATTTTACAACCACTGGAAAAGTATGGAATTTTACAACCACTGGAACATTATGGAATTTTTACGGAGATGATAACAAATAGCCACTTGTAAAGGCTTCAATGAACCTACTTATTTTTCGAAATCTCCATACGAGGTCTGTAACGTATAAATAGTATCACACACTATGGTCAATGGTATCACTCCCCACACACTATGGTCAATGGTATCACTCCCCACACACTATGGTCAATGGTATCACTCCCCACACACTATGGTCAATGGTATCACTCCCCACACACTATGGTCAATGGTATCACTCCCCACACACTATGGTCAATGGTATCACTCCCCACACACTATGGTCAATGGTATCACTCCCCACACACCATGGTCAATGGTATCACTCCACACACACTATGGTCAATGGTATCACTCCCCACACACTATGGTCAATGGTATCACTCCCCACACACTATGGTCAATGGTATCACTCCCCACACACTATGGTCAATGGTATCACTCCCCACACACTATGGTCAATGGTATCACTCCCCACACACCATGGTCAATGGTATCACTCCCCACACACTATGGTCAATGGTATCACTCCCCACACACTATGGTCAATGGTATCACTCCCCACACACTATGGTCAATGGTATCACTCCCCACACACTATGGTCAATGATATCACTCCCCACACACTATGGTCAATGGTATCACTCCCCACACACTATGGTCAATGGTATCACTCCCCACACACTATGGTCAATGGTATCACTCCCCACACACTATGGTCAATGGTATCACTCCCCACACACTATGGTCAATGGTATCACTCCCCACACACCATGGTCAATGGTATCACTCCCCACACACTATGGTCAATGGTATCACTCCCCACACACTATGATCAATGGTATCACTCCCCACACACTATGGTCAATGGTATCACTCCCCACACACTATGGTCAATGGTATCACTCCCCACACACTATGGTCAATGGTATCACTCCCCACACACTATGGTCAATGGTATCACTCCCCACACACTATGGTCAATGGTATCACTCCCCACACACTATGGTCAATGGTATCACTCCCCACACACCATGGTCAATGGTATCACTCCACACACACTATGGTCAATGGTATCACTCCCCACACACTATGGTCAATGGTATCACTCCCCACACACTATGGTCAATGGTATCACTCCCCACACACTATGGTCAATGGTATCACTCCCCACACACTATGGTCAATGGTATCACTCCCCACACACTATGGTCAATGGTATCACTCCCCACACACTATGGTCAATGGTATCACTCCCCACACACTATGGTCAATGGTATCACTCCCCACACACTATGGTCAATGGTATCACTCCCCACACACTATGGTCAATGGTATCACTCCCCACACACTATGGTCAATGGTATCACTCCCCACACACTATGGTCAATGGTATCACTCCCCACACACTATGGTCAATGGTATCACTCCCCACACACTATGGTCAATGGTATCACTCCCCACACACTATGGTCAATGGTATCACTCCCCACACACTATGGTCAATGGTATCACTCCCCACACACTATGGTCAATGGTATCACTCCCCACACACTATGGTCAATGGTATCACTCCCCACACACTATGGTCAATGGTATCACTCCCCACACACTATGGTCAATGGTATCACTCCCCACACACCATGGTCAATGGTATCACTCCACACACACTATGGTCAATGGTATCACTCCCCACACACTATGGTCAATGGTATCACTCCCCACACACTATGGTCAATGGTATCACTCCCCACACACTATGGTCAATGGTATCACTCCCCACACACTATGGTCAATGGTATCACTCCCCACACACTATGGTCAATGGTATCACTCCCCACACACTATGGTCAATGGTATCACTCCCCACACACTATGGTCAATGGTATCACTCCCCACACACTATGGTCAATGGTATCACTCCCCACACACTATGGTCAATGGTATCACTCCCCACACACTATGGTCAATGGTATCACTCCCCACACACTATGGTCAATGGTATCACTCCCCACACACTATGGTCAATGGTATCACTCCCCACACACTATGGTCAATGGTATCACTCCCCACACACCATGGTCAATGGTATCACTCCACACACACTATGGTCAATGGTATCACTCCCCACACACTATGGTCAATGGTATCACTCCCCACACACTATGGTCAATGGTATCACTCCCCACACACTATGGTCAATGGTATCACTCCCCACACACTATGGTCAATGGTATCACTCCCCACACACTATGGTCAATGGTATCACTCCCCACACACTATGGTCAATGGTATCACTCCCCACACACTATGGTCAATGGTATCACTCCCCACACACTATGGTCAATGGTATCACTCCCCACACACTATGGTCAATGGTATCACTCCCCACACACTATGGTCAATGGTAATACTTTTAGTAGTATATCCTGACGGCCGCCAATCGATGCAATGAAATATGTATCGAGTTTGGATTGTATAACATCTTATACTGAAATGCAATGCAATTTCCATATGAGGTCAGGGTTAGGGTTACTTTCAACAATATTTCGGTTATATCGTGGCGGTCAGTTTTATTGGTGGAGGAAATCGGAGTACCCAGAGAAAACCACCGACCTGTCGCAAATCACTGACAAACTTTATCATATAATATTGTATGAAATACACCTCTCCTCAGCGGGACGATTTCCATATGAGCTGATGTTCGCGTCTTTTACTTTTTTTTAAATCATATTCAATATAACATAATTTTTATTATTTCTTTGGTCTGTTGCATAAGGGTAAATATATACGTTTAAAAACATGTCTTATGTGTATCCCTTGGTTCTCCTTACGAGACAAATTAACCCTTCGACTATTGAATCTATAAATTTCATATAATAGATGTGGTCGAGTGATCTATGGCAATTACCCCAAGCGATGAATGCTGAAGTTTATCAATGGAGCACCTGAGTTCACCTCCGGTTTTCAGTGGGGTTACTCGATCTTTAGCTTTATGTGTATGTTTTGTAGATCGTTGTTTGTCCTTTTGTCCTTTTTAATTTGGTCATTGTGTTGTCTGTCCTTCTTTGAATTACAGATTCTGATTTCCTCCCTTTGGTATCTTCAAACTCTTCAAATCCCGTCGAGAAAATATTTGTCCGTCTACATTTTTGTATTTCGAACACCGTTTGGTTAAATTTTCAGACTTATATAAATATTTAGAATTAACCTAGTAATTTAAGGAACTTTGAAATCCAGTGGGGGGATATATTGTATGGTTGTCACTTGCTTAAACGTTTGTATATTATACTTTATTTCCTGTCACTGTATAATGAATTCTTCGTCATCCTATACAATATATTAAAACTGCTGTCAAATTACAAAATAAATATATGTACCAGCTACACACGTCTTATATCTATCCCTAGAGTTGCCTCACGGTAGGAGACAAGGTAACACTTTGATTATTGAAACTATATCGGGCCTCACAGTCATAAAAAGGTTTTAGTATGAATTTTGTTCTGTATTCAGAAAACATGGTTGAGGGTATGGGTAAGCGCATGGTTGAGTGTTCTAAATGGACGAGTCGTTGAAGGTCCTCGGTGGACGAATAGTTGAGTGTTCTAAATGGACGAGTCGTTGAAGGTCCTCAGTGGACGAATGGTTGAGGTCTTTGACTTCTAACTTAACACAACTGACATTACTTCGTGTTCCTATACCAACTTTTAAGTTTTAATGTTTCTACAACTAATGCCTGATAGCAGGACATAGGTGAACAATTCTGAATATGACGATACTTATCAGTAACACAAACCGGATTTCTAATTGTATTATCACTCACCATCACCACCCCCACATACTATATATATTTGTACAACAACAGAAAGTATCAAACAAGTATTGCCGGGCCATCAACGGTCACTCCTAACAAAGAGCACCGGGCCATCAACGGTCACTCCTAACAAAGAGGCACTGTGGTAATTTGTCTTCTACGTGCAAGGAGCGATTTGTGCCTTTGATTCTCACATGTTCTCGATCAAACACACATAGTCAAATGGATCCATTTTGTTTGGAACCTTGTATAAACCTTGTATACATGTATCTGAAATATTGCTGAATGGATATATTTTGTTTGCAAACTTGTATATCTGACATGTTTCTCATTAGACTTTTAAAAAAGACAACTAATCATGATAATTTTTATATTATAAATACTACACATTACGATGACTATAAATAGCACAATCAACAAAATAGAAAGATCAATATATAGACCGTTATAATTACAGGTATTTTATTTACCTGTAAAATGAGTCTAGCATTAAGTAATGTCAGTTGTATGTGGTCAAAATGAAAAATGTCAAACGTAATTACACAAGAACCGAGCAGCCATATTGGACGACGAAGCCACTCCACAGATGGAAATATATCAATTAACATTCGGAACATGACAAACAGTCAGTTTGACTGTAAATTTGTCGCTGATTTGAAAGTCGATGCAAACAGAGACAAGTATATTCACGCTACCAGCAAAGGGAGGTAATTCATAAGAAAAACAGTTAATGTTATTATTAATTATGTTTTTTTCGCAATCGGAAATTAGATGTTTGTTGTATCTTTTATGTTGTATTACTTTGATTATTTTTATTATAACTATGATTTATTATTATTATTATGCGATACAAAGTGTATAGTACCACATATCTAATTTTAGCTTATAAGGTCACAAATTCCTGAGAAATTATAACGTCAGTTTTAATAACAATTATGTTATTTAGGAACTGTAAATTTCAATAATAAATGTATCTTATAAATCATGGCAGTCCGAAACACATACTACTGGACAGATGATACCCTCGGAGACTAATAGTCCACCAGCACAGGTATGGACCCAGTGATTGTAATAGAAACCTAGATATCTCATAAATCATATCAGTGCCGAAACACTGACTATTGGAGGATGACACCATCGGAGACTAATAGTCCACCAGCAGAGGTATGGACCCAGTGATTGTAATAGAAACCTAGATATCTAATAAATCATATCAGTGCCGAAACACTGACTATTGGAGGATGACACCATCGGAGACTAATAGTCCACCAGCAGAGGTATGGACCCAGTGATTGTAATAGAAACCTAGATATCTAATAAATCATATCAGTGCCGAAACACTGACTATTGGAGGATGACACCATCGGAGACTAATAGTCCATCAGTGGTATTGACCCAGTGATTGTAATAACAATGTAGATATCTAATAAATCATATCAGTGCCGAAACATTGGAGGATGACACCATCGGAGACTAATAGTCCATCAGCAGAGGTATCGACTCAGTGATAGTAATCAAAACGTAGATATGTAATAAACCATGCCAAAGCGGAAACATTAACTACTGGACAGATGGTACCCTCGGAAACATTGACTACTGGACAGATGGTACCCTCGAAACATTGACTACTGGACAGATGGTACCCTCGAAACATTGACTACTGGACAGATGGTACCCTCGAAACATTGACTACTGGACAGATGGTACCCTCGGAAACATTGACTACTGGACAGATAGTACCCTCGAAAACATTGACTACTGGACAGATGGTACCCTCGGAAACATTGACTACTGGACAGATGGTACCCTCGGAAACATTGACTACTGGACAGATAGTACCCTCGAAAACATTGACTACTGGACAGATGGTACCCTCGGAAACATTGACTACTGGACAGATGGTACCCTCGGAAACATTGACTACTGGACAGATGGTACCCTCGGAAGCATTGACTACTGGACAGATGGTACCCTCGGAAACATTGACTACTGGACAGATGGTACCCTCGGAAACATTGACTACTGGACAGATGGTACCCTCGGAAACATTGACTACTGGACAGATGGTACCCTCGGAAACATTGACTACTGGACAAATGGTACCCTCGGAAACATTGACTACTGGACAAATGGTACCCTCGGAAATATTGACTACTGGACAGATGGTACCCTCGGAAACATTGACTACTGGACAGATGGTACCCTCGGAAACATTGACTACTGGACAGATGGTACCCTCGGAAACATTGACTACTGGACAAATGATACCCTCGGAAACATTGACTACTGGACAAATGGTACCCTCGGAAACATTGACTACTGGACAAATGGTACCCTCGGAAACATTGACTACTGGACAGATGGTACCCTCGGAAACATTGACTACTGGACAGATGGTACCCTCGGAAACATTGACTACTGGACAGATGGTACCCTCGGAAACATTGACTACTGGACAGATGGTACCCTCGGAAACATTGACTACTGGACAGATGGTACCCTCGGAAACATTGACTACTGGACAGATGGTACCCTCGGAAACATTGACTACTGGACAGATGGTACCCTCGGAAACATTGACTACTGGACAGATGGTACCCTCGGAAACATTGACTACTGGACAAATGGTACCCTCGGAAACATTGACTACTGGACAAATGGTACCCTCGGAAACATTGACTACTGGACAGATGGTACCCTCGGAAACATTGACTACTGGACAGATGGTACCCTCGGAAACATTGACTACTGGACAAATGATACCCTCGGAAACATTGACTACTGGACAAATGGTAACCTCGGAAACATTGACTACTGGACAAATGGTACCCTCGGAAACATTGACTACTGGACAGATGGTACCCTCGGAAACATTGACTACTGGACAGATGGTACCCTCGGAAACATTGACTACTGGACAGATGGTACCCTCGGAAACATTGACTACTGGACAGATGGTACCCTCGGAAACATTGACTACTGGACAAATGGTACCCTCGGAAACATTGATTACTGGACAGATGGTACCCTCGGAAACATTGACTACTGGACAGATGGTACCCTCGGAAACATTGACTACTGGACAGATGGTACCCTCGGAAACATTGACTACTGGACAGATGGTACCCTCGGAAACATTGACTACTGGACAGATGGTACCCTCGGAAACATTGACTACTGGACAGATGGTACCCTCGGAAACATTGACTACTGGACAAATGGTACCCTCGGAAACATTGACTACTGGACAAATGGTACCCTCGGAAACATTGACTACTGGACAGATGGTACCCTCGGAAACATTGACTACTGGACAGATGGTACCCTCGGAAACATTGACTACTGGACAGATGGTACCCTCGGAAACATTGACTACTGGACAGATGGTACCCTCGGAAACATTGACTACTGGACAAATGGTACCCTCGGAAACATTGACTACTGGACAGATGGTACCCTCGGAAACATTGACTACTGGACAGATGGTACCCTCGGAAACATTGACTACTGGACAGATGGTACCCTCGGAAACATTGACTACTGGACAGATGGTACCCTCGGAAACATTGACTACTGGACAGATGGTACCCTCGGAAACATTGACTACTGGACAGATGGTACCCTCGGAAACATTGACTACTGGACAGATGGTACCCTCGGAAACATTGACTACTGGACAAATGGTACCCTCGGAAACATTGACTACTGGACAGATGGTACCCTCGGAAACATTGACTACTGGACAAATGGTACCCTCGGAAACATTGACTACTGGACAGATGGTACCTTCGGAAACTAATAGTCGACCTAGTAATTAAAAGGTAGTTATCTAATAGTAAACTTACTTGTTTAAAACACAGAAAGTTGATATAATAAGCATTGATATAAAAGAAATAAAAATAACAATTATTGTCAAGAAATTTTCAATAGAAGAAATAAAACCAACAGATTTTTTTATGTTTTCCAAAATTGTTATTTTAGCCTTGTAACAATAAAACGGCTGATGTCCAGGGACCATGCAGAGCAGGATGAATGGTTCTTCGAACGAAATTTAATTGCAGAATACAACAACGAACCAACAGGAATATTGTCGTTACGTTTTCCCGGGGATCCAGACCCACAGTAAGATTTATATACATGTATTTATACAATTATTTTTTAGAGGGAATTCATTGTATCTTCGCACAGTCAAACCTCTATTAAGTGGTCACCTTTGGAACTAAGAAAAAGTGGTTTTATAAAACAGGTGACCTCTTATAAGAGGTTAAATTCATATGTCTTTTTCTATTGCAAGACAAAGAAAATGTGACTGCATAAAGGTAGTTACAGCATGGTTAGATTTGACAGTATGTCATTTAGATTTATATCTACTTGTGCAATCAGTGCATATCACCACTAAAGTCTCTAAGGGGTCGTCGTGTTCGTGATCGTATGGTAGTTGGATTTACAACTACCTGTGCAATCAGTGCCTTTCAACACCAACGTTGCGAGTTCGAATCCAGTTCATGGTGAGGTTTACTCGATACATCAATATGTGATAAAGTTTGTCAATGATTTGCATCAGTCGGTGTTTTTCTACGGGTTTCCTCCACCAATAAAACTGACCGCCATGATATAACTGAAATATTGTTAATAGTGGCGTTAAACACCATAACCCTAACCTTAACCACTAAAGTTGTCAGTTTGATTTACAATCTACTCAAAACAACAATACGTTACAAATCCGTCACTGATTCGTGGCAGGTCGGAGAATTTCGCGGAGAATTTCGGTTTTCGCCACCATTAAAACTGACGACCATGAAATATTGATACCGTCACGACATTTATCTAATCTATATATGTAAATTATCACAGGTGCTCGTGGCACGGAATTACCATTCTCTTTTTTTTTTAAACTTTCCGTTTACATATTTATTTTCAATAAAAAAATCTTTATTATTTCATGTCCTTTTCCTTGATTTAGCTTGTTCATACAATCTTATGTTAACAGCAGCTTACCTATGTCGACCCTATATAACTCTAATTATCCACGAGAGATATATAGGGTCTACACTGTAAGTTGGTGTTAACCTAAGATTGTATGGACACGTACAAGTAAAATAAAGGGAAAAAATGAAATAATAAAGAAATTTCATTGAAAATAAATATGTAAACAGAATGTTAAACAAGAAATGTGTGCATCACAAAAGACGCCCGTCTATATAGATTATCGAACGGTATAATGGTAATGATCCCAAAATAAATAGGGTTCTTCCCCTTCCACAGGGGAATTATGTGGCCAAGTTTGGTAAAGATCCAATATACAGAACTAAAGTTATCGTGCGGAAACGATCATGTTGTCAAAAATTATATTTATAGGTACGGTGACATTGACCTTTGACCTAATGATCCCAAGATAAATAGGGTTCTTCCCCTTCCACAGGAGAATCATGTGGCCAAGTTTGTTAAAGATCCAATATACATAACTAAAGTTATCGTGCGGAAACGACCCTATTGTCAAAAATAATATTTATAGTAACAGTGACCTTGACCTTTGACCTAATGACCCCAAAATAAATTGGGTTCTTCCACATCCACAGCGGAATCATGTGGTCAGGTTTGGTAAAGATCCAATATACAGAACTAAAGTTATCATGCGGAAACGACCTTGTTGTCAAAAATTATATTTATAGTAACAGTGACCTTGATCTTTGACCTAATGACGCCAAAATACATGGGTTCTTCCCCTTCCAGAGGGCAATCATGTGGTCAAGTTTGGTAAAGATCCAATATACAGAACTAAAGTTACCGTGCGGAAACGACCCTGTTGTCAAAAAATATATTTATAGTAACGGTGACTTTGACCTTTGACCTAATGACCCCAAGATATATAGGGTTCTTCCCCTTCCACAGGGGAATGGTGTGGCCAAGTTTGGTAAAGATCCGATATACAGAACTAAAGTTATTGTGCAGAAACCTGTGTGGACGCCCGCCCGCGTATGAAAAGGGAGGTGGTAAATCCGTACCACGATCGCCTGTGTAAATTATAGTCAAACGGCGACGAACAAAAAAAATACAATAAAAATAACTAAACCATGAGAGCTACAGTACGGTCCCGCAGCTAAATATATAGCTTAGCAGTGGATTGTGAACTTCTGTCTCCTCCATAGGACAATAGTGTTAATTCGGAGAGATCGGAAATTATCTATTCATTTAACAACTATTAATTTTGACAGATGTTATCTAATCGTTTCTTGCAATGCAATATTAGAATAATCAGTCATGGTCTAGAATATGAGAGGAAACAATTCCACCAGAGGGTGTCCGTTTGGCCAGCCTAAAACAGGACTAAAAAATTAATTAAAAATCAACAGTTCAACTTATTGATTTTTTTCTTCCCACATTTATTTGTATATCATCTACCTACTGGGACAAATAATTTCAGAATTTGACACTATTTTCCAAAAAGTTGCCCATTAGGTCTCTATGTTAAATATTTGTACCAAATGTGGATATGTGCAGAGGGAGTTAGTATGCTTGTTGTTACCAACTTCCAGTGTAAACTATAACAACAACACCTGTGGTTTTATTTACATTTCACTGTCATGTGATTACCTTATTTGAATATGTTGCCAGAACCCAAGCATGCATGAGATGTTCATTTCACTTTCAAGTGACAATAGGTTATTCTATAAACAAACCCAAAGATTTTCACCCAAAGTCTAACTTTTTACATTTTATTGGAAATTATTTTAGAAATTTAAAAGTAAAAAGTATAAATGCAAGCCTTTGAATTTTAAATCTTTTTCTTTAAATTCTAAATAAAATCACTTTTGTTTTGGTGTTTTCTAAAGCCCAGTATTTGAACTCGAAGAACATGGTAATAAAGTAAGCCTGTCATGTGTATTGACCAGATATACCATGTATATAGCCCATGCTTTGCATGCTTTGTGTATACAGGTACTTTTAGAAAATGAAAAACAAATTTTATGTATGTTATTTAAGCATAATAAAAAAACAATTAATATATTTGTTTTAAATATAAAAGAAAAAATATAAAATAAAGGTATAAATTAATATTTACAAATTAATTATCTGCCTTTATTTAGAACTCTACCAATACTTATATAGAAAGGATAGTCATGCCCCTCAAAACTTCAGATGAAAAACAGGATTTAATACTAAAAGTGTTTGATTATTTTGAAGCCGAATCAAAACGTGGAAAACCTTTCTTTAAATGGACTAACGCACAAAAAAGAACAGAACATTGTTTAGGAATAAGTAATAGTTTATTGCGTTCCTTATTAAGATCCAGAAAACAGGGGCATACCAACGAAGAAAAATCAGTGAAAAGGGTGAAATTAGATAAACTCGACAATTTTGATAAGGAACTTATCAAAAAAACTGTATTTGATCTTTTTAACAAAAAACGAATGTGTTACCTTAAGAAAGGCTTTCTTGGCTAAAAATTGTGACTTAGAAATTTCAAAATATAAATTATGGAAACATTACATGAACTAGGATTTCGATACAAAAAAGTATCTGGGAACAGAAAGTGTTTAGTAGAAAGAACTGATATTGTAAATCAGAGAATTAACTATTTGAGAACAATAAAGAAAAAAAGAGAAGAAGGTTTTATTCCGTATATTTGGATGAGACTTGGGTAGACACACATCATACATCCTCTCATCAATGGACCTCTGACTCTATTTTTAAAAACAGAAAAATACCATTAAGTAAGGGACAAAGATTTGTAGTTTTGCATGCAGGCTGTGAAAATGGATTTTTACCGGGATGTGATTTAGTTTTTAAATCAATAAGTACAGATGGTAGGGATTACCACACGGAAATGAATTCTAAGATTTTTGAAAAATGGGTAAGGGAGCAATTAGAACCAGTTTTGCCCCCAAAAAGCCTTGTAGTTATGGACAACGCGTCCTATCATAGTGTCAGAGAGGAAGGCACAAAAGCACCAACTTCAAATTCATTAAAAGGAGATATGATAAACTGTCTAGAAAAAAACAATGTTCCTTTTGACAAAAAACGTAAAAAACCAGAGTTATATGAAATAATTAGGAGCAAAAAACAGCCCCCAATTTACAAAGTAGATGAGTTCCTGAAAATAAAAGGACATGAAACATTAAGATTGCCACCATATCATTGTGAGTTCAACCCAATTGAATTAATATGGGGAGATTTGAAAGGTTACATTGGAAGGGAAAATTCCACATTTAAATTAAATGATGTAAACAATTTAATTCAAGAAGGTTTTTCACAAATTGACAAATTGAAATGGCTTAATGCTTGCAATCATGTATAGAATAACATTGAGTTAAAGTGTTGGAAGGAAGATGGAATAAGAGGGGAAATTTCAAAAGTGGTCATAAATCTTGAATCTGATAATGAAAGTGACAGTGAAAGTAATGATGATGATAGTAGTGATGGTGATGAAACTGAGGATTATGAGTGGCCTTAAATATTTGTTAAATGTAAGTAAATTTAAAGAGATCTTTTTCAGTGTGTTTTGTTATGACTAGTTGGTTATATTTTCCCCATTTCGCCATGTCTTGCCCATCAAGGTGACTAAAAAATCAGTATTATTTTTTTTAAACAGAGTCTAGCTGAAATGTTTCAGATATAATAAGAATAAGTGTATTGTTATAAAGGGTTGCCTATGGTTGTCATGGACCATCACCTATCTTTTATAGAAAATGAATATCCATGGAAAATTAATATTCTCTAAATACAATTTTCAACATATATTTCATGTATGTCTTGATCCCAATTTATGAAATACAAGTTCTTAAATATAACGCACTCTACTTCAATTATACCTTCAATGGGTATGTGTATTGAAAACCTTATTGTCACTTGGTGAAAGTGAAATGAACATCTCATGCATGCTTGGGTTCTGGTGACATATTCAAATTAGGTAATCACATGACAGTGAAATGTAAATAAAACCACAGGTGTTGTTGTTATTGTTTACACTGGAAGTTGGTAACATCAAGCATACTAACTCCCTCTGCACATATCCACATTTGGTACAAATATTTAACATAGAGACCTAATGGGCAACTTTTTGGAAAATAGTGTAAAAATTCTGAAATTATTTGTCGGAGTAGGTAGATGATATACAAGGTAAATGTGTGAAGAAAAAAAATCAATAAGTTGAACTGTTGATTTTTAATTAATTTTTTAGTCCTGTTTTAGGCTGGCCAAACGGACTATACCATTACTGATTTATTTTTCACATTGCTGGTATTCGGCAAATTATCAGATATTTATGTTCAACTTGACAATGGCCGCCATTGAACAAATATTTCACTTCTAAACTGTGCTGTTGAATGAAAAATACATATGATATTCGATAAAAATCTAACTAAGCGTTTTGGTCTAGTACAAGGTGGACCTCATCATCATCTCATTGAATATTAACTTGTTCTCGCCCTGATATAACATAAAAAATGTTGGTCTAGTACAAGGTGGACCTCATCATCATTGAATATTAACTTGTTCTCGCCCTGATATAACATAAAAAATGTTGGTCTAGTACAAGGTGGACCTCATCATCATCTCATTGAATATTAACTTGTTCTCGCCCTGATATAACATAAAAAATGTTAGTCTAGTACAAGGTGGACCTCATCATCATCTCATTGAATATTAACTTGTTCTCTCCCTGATATATCATAAAAAATGTTGGTCTAGTACAAGGTGGACCTCATCATCATCTCATTGAATATTAACTTGTTCTCGCCCTGATATAACATAAAAAATGTTGGTCTAGTACAAGGTGGACCTCATCATCATCTCATTGAATATTAACTTGTTCTCGCCCTGATATAACATAAAAAAATGTTGGTCTAGTACAAGGTGGACCTCATCATCATCTCATTGACTATTAACTTGTTCTCGCCCTGATATAACATAAAAAATGTTGGTCTAGTACAAGGTGGACCTCATCATCATCTCATTGAATATTAACTTGTTCTCGCCCTGATATAACATAAAAAATGTTGGTCTAGTACAAGGTGGACCTCATCATCATCTCATTGAATATTAACTTGTTCTCGCCCTGATATAACATAAAAAATGTTGGTCTAGTACAAGGTGGACCTCATCATCATTGAATATTAACTTGTTCTCGCCCTGATATAACATAAAAAATGTTGGTCTAGTACAAGGTGGACCTTATCATCATCTCATTGAATATTAACTTGTTCTCGCCCTGATATAACATAAAAAATGTTGGTCTAGTACAAGGTGGACCTCATCATCATCTCATTGAATATTAACTTGTTCTCGCCCTGATATAACATAAAAAATGTTGGTCTAGTACAAGGTGGACCTCATCATCATCTCATTGAATATTAACTTGTTCTCGCCCTGATATAACATAAAAAATGTTGGTCTAGTACAAGGTGGACCTCATCATCATCTCATTGAATATTAACTTGTTCTCGCCCTGATATAACATAAAAAATGTTGGTCTAGTACAAGGTGGACCTCATCATCATCTCATTGAATATTAACTTGTTCTCGCCCTGATATAACATAAAAAATGTTGGTCTAGTACAAGGTGGACCTCATCATCATCTCATTGAATATTAACTTGTTCTCGCCCTGATATAACATAAAAAATGTTGGTCTAGTACAAGGTGGACCTCATCATCATCTCATTGAATATTAACTTGTTCTCGCCCTGATATAACATAAAAAATGTTGGTCTAGTACAAGGTGGACCTCATCATCATCTCATTGAATATTAACTTGTTCTCGCCCTGATATAACATAAAAATGTTGGTCTAGTACAAGGTGGACCTCATCATCATCTCATTGAATATTAACTTGTTCTCGCCCTGATATAACATAAAAAATGTTGGTCTAGTACAAGGTGGACCTTATCATCATCTCATTGAATATTAACTTGTTCTCGCCCTGATATAACATAAAAAATGTTGGTCTAGTACAAGGTGGACCTCATCATCATCTCATTGAATATTAACTTGTTCTCGCCCTGATATAACATAAAAAATGTTGGCCTAGTACAAGGTGGACCTCATCATCATCTCATTGAATATTAACTTGTTCTCGCCCTGATATAACATAAAAAATGTTGGTCTAGTACAAGGTGGACCTTATCATCATCTCATTGAATATTAACTTGTTCTCGCCCTGATATAACATAAAAAATGTTGGTCTAGTACAAGGTGGACCTCATCATCATCTCATTGAATATTAACTTGTTCTCGCCCTGATATAACATAAAAAATGTTGGTCTAGTACAAGGTGGACCTCATCATCATCTCATTGAATATTAACTTGTTCTCGCCCTGATATAACATAAAAAATGTTGGTCTAGTACAAGGTGGACCTCATCATCATCTCATTGAATATTAACTTGTTCTCGCCCTGATATAACATAAAAAATGTTGGTCTAGTACAAGGTGGACCTCATCATCATCTCATTGAATATTAACTTGTTCTCGCCCTGATATAACATAAAAAATGTTGGTCTAGTACAAGGTGGACCTCATCATCATCTCATTGAATATTAACTTGTTCTCGCCCTGATATAACATAAAAAATGTTGGTCTAGTACAAGGTGGACCTCATCATCATCTCATTGAATATTAACTTGTTCTCGCCCTGATATAACATAAAAAATGTTGGTCTAGTACAAGGTGGACCTCATCATCATCTCATTGAATATTAACTTGTTCTCGCCCTGATATAACATAAAAAATGTTGGTCTAGTACAAGGTGGACCTCATCATCATCTCATTGAATATTAACTTGTTCTCGCCCTGAATATTAACTTGTTCTCGCCATGAATATTAACTTGTTCTCGCCATGAATATTAACTTGTTCTCGCCATGAATATTAACTTGTTCTCGCCCTGATATAACATAAACAATGTTGAGTTGGCGTTAAATATCAATCACTCACTCATGTGATATTCGAAATTATCGTATGTGTAAATAATAGGGATGTCAAATCGATTAAAATCTTATAACCGGTTACTCGGTCAGGTTTTCGATCGAGTACCCGGTTACTCGGTAGAACATTTACTTTGTTCGGTTTAAAAAATGTACAGCTGGATTCAATGACACTTCTGTTTTCTTCCTTTCTTTTCATTATTTCAAAGTTTTATATTTCAACTATAATTGTAAAGATTCAGTTGAATGATAACAAATTTCAAAAATATAAATGTATTATTTACAACACAGTGCAAATTATTTACATACCAGGTTATGTCATTTCACATTCATGATTGTTATTCGGTCATTGTGGTACAGAGTTTTTGCCAAGGAAAATAATTTGGTCGATGCAAGACGATGACAGTCTGTTGCGAAGCTTCTTAACAATCAAACCTGCTGCCGAGAAGATTCTTTCCGACGGAACAGATGTTGACGGAACAGCTAAATACCGGCGCGCAAGAACCGAGAGTCTTGAATATTTATCGGAATTATCTTTTCACCACGCAAGAGAATCAGTTACTGGCATTTGACAGTTTTCGAGTCATTACATCGTTTGAAAAACTTCCAAACTTTAGATGTAGGAGGTGGCATTTGCACAGCCCTATCTCTCGAAATTCAATTCAAACACACTTTTATTAGTTCAATACTTTAAATTCGAATTGTGTTCATACCAGTTTAATCACTTTGTTTGGTTAACATATGGTTAAACCTACACGCTAGTGTTTTGCCGGGGGAATAAACAGATAAGAGATCAATTACCATTTAATTGACCAATAATTGTTATGTAAACATATGCCAAGCGCTGGTTTATGTGTACGATTTCTATTATATCTAACATTAATTATTTATTGTCCGGAAAATTTATCATTATTTTCATAAAAAAAAGTTTTCCGAGTAACCGAATACCGATTTTGGTATTCGATAATCGGATGTTCGAGCGAGTAACCGGGTACTCGTTGCCATCCCTAGTAAATAAGAAAATATACGTAAATAAGAAAATGAAAGACAATTAACTTTGAACTTAAATTTACCTACTTTCCATCAAACCAAAAACTATCAAATTGGTATTTATTGAAACATTTCTCGATCAGGTGGCGTTAAACAACAATCACTCACTCACATGTTGCGGTGTAATCTTTTATTACAGACAAAGTGACTTTGAACAAGAATTCGGATGCACAGACCAATGTGGGTAGGTAAAAACTAATCTTCATTATTGTTGGAAATATTGACCAATTCTTTTTGTAGAATTATAACATTGTTTGTAATATTATTACTAATTAATTAATATTAAATTATATTTTTAGATGAGTTCACTAAAAAAGAATTGAATATAGATTACGGCAAAATGCAATCAACCATTTTCGTTATTTCTCATATTTCATTTTATTTGCGCTCATGGCGAGGTGCACTCGATACAACATTATGTTATACAGTTTGTCAGTGACTGGCGTCAGGTCGATGGTTTTCTCCGGGTATTCCGGTTTCCTCCACAAATAAAAATGACAACCAGGGTATAACTGAAATATTGTTGAAAGTGGCGTTAAACACCATAACGCGAATACTAACTAATTTATTTGATAGGTTAAGTTGTCTGTCTCGAGGACTAGATGAAACAGTACCAGACAACACTATATACATAACTAACATATATGTATTGGACAAATTCAGAAACAGAGGAATCGGAGAGCAATTACTCCTTAAAGCTGAAAACGAGGCAAAAATGAGAGATATTTCGGTATGTAAATTTTACTTCTTAAAGCTGAAAACGAGGCCTTTGATGAAAATGACAATACGTTATATCGGTACTGCATAACAACCAATTCTACCTCTCGTTTTCATGAAGCTAAAATGTCATGTCACCCTTCATACGATCTTCTTGCCCGATAATGTATCTGTAAAGAGGTCCGCATACAGGGCGGGAAGTCATTGCGTTTGATCACCTGTCGGGTCAAGACAAAGACTATATATGAAATTAATATGTTCTGATTCTTCAATTTGTGCTCAGTAATTAGGAGCAAGAACAAAGACTGGTTGGCTCAAAATCATGATAATGTGTCCTGGCGACAACTTCAACTATGGACTGCTCTCTCGGTGAGCTCGTACTATAAAATTTCAACTCCTTGTGTTGCTCTAGTTAGAAAAAGACATTATTATATCATCAAAGTGAACATCGCTCACCATGACATAACAGATATAATTGCTAACTTGGCGTTCAACAACATTTTCTCACTATATGCCTTTTTTTGTCTGTAGGTGATATTTCTGTACGTAGCTTTCGGTAACAGAGCAAAACATTTATATATCAGACAGGGATACAGTGTGGTCAGTACCACGTGGTGTTGTGTTTGGTGTGCCATGGGAAGTTGTGTAAGATATTATTCTAATATTACATTATCCTAATGTCATTTGTACCTATACGTCAGTTATTCCTCTCGTCAGGTATATATACATGTAGTTCAAATACTGCTGACTTGACATTAAAAAGCAACCAATCAACATTTTATGTACATGACATATTACACTTTCAGATTCCACTTTAAATGTTTCTTAATAATTTTGTTAATATAATACAGGGATCGTCGTGGACGTGATCGTATGGCAGGTGGATTTATAACTACCTATGCAATCAGTGCCTATCACCACTCACGTCGTGAGTTCGAATCCAGCTCAGGCGAGGAATACTCCACGCAGCATTATGTGATAAAGTTTGTCAGTTTGGCAGGTCAGTGGTTTTTTCCGGGTTTTCTCCACTAACAAAACTGACCGCTACGATATAGCTGAAATATTGTTGAAAGTGGCGTTAAACACTCACAACTTCAGTAGTGTTGGTCTAGTACAAAACATATATTATCATCATCACCAAACAATCACTCGTTCTCTCCATGCTATAGCTGAGAAATTCATCACTTGGTGTTAAATAACTTTCACCCACTCCCTCCTAGAAAAAGATGGGGTTTCTTTAATCCGAAACCATTAAATTCTTATAAACACTACACAACCAAGATATATGTTTTTTCAGACTTTTGTAATTATTACGTTTTTCATCCATTATATAGGGTTTCTACAAAATGGAGAAGCCGTTGCTGTGACACAAGTGTTTCGTTGGCAAGAAGACGAAATAAGACCAGTCAGCTTAAAAACTTAAACAGAAGAGTTCCATGTTTTATAGTGCTGAGGATAAACACGTCATGTTTCTAACGTTGAATTTTGTCATGGCAATTACCAACGACATTTATTTCATGTGTGTTTCCATTCTAAAAACTCTTAATACTAGGAATATATAAAGTTAGAGAAAACCGAAGGGGCAATCAAGAATGGAAAATCCAGAGACACTTGCAACAAAATGTGAGGTTATAAACAATGACATTTTCCAAAATTGTGACAAACTGTTTTATTTACACAAAACATAAAAACCACAACAATG
This sequence comes from Bathymodiolus brooksi, assembly GCA_963680875.1. Lineage (NCBI taxonomy): Eukaryota > Metazoa > Mollusca > Bivalvia > Mytilida > Modiolidae > Bathymodiolus > Bathymodiolus brooksi. The sequence goes on from OY804586.1 coordinate 103,232,884, forward strand.
TATGATATCAATTGGTAAATATTGTCAATTATCCAGCTTTAATGACAACATGGATGGTACTACATGTATATCCCAAAGAGATGATTACAGTAGCACATGAAATGATGACGTATTAATACATACACACAAACATGTGTACTGAGATAAAATGGATAATTATTGTCTACATTGAAATAATCCAGGGAAGTTATATGAAATAGACATAATCATGATTTCGTCCTAGGTTGAACGGAACTAGTTTGGTTAATTAAAAGCTAATAAATATTTAAATCCATTGCAACTGATTTTATTTATAACATTTTGTCTTCTCTGTTCAGATGTTCTATACATTTATTGGTAAAATGTCTATTGTTGATACTACTGAATGAAGGAATGCTGTGGGTAGTGGTGTTTAACGCCACTTTCAACAATATTTCAGTTATATTGTGGCTGTCTTGTTTTATTGGTGGAGGAAAGAGGAGGACCCGGAGATAAGAAAACTACCGACCGACCTGCCGCAAGTCACTGACAAACTTTAACATATAATGTTTTATCGTGTACATCATGCCTGAGTGGGATTCGAACTCACAACGTTAGTAGGAATGCTGTGTAATAAATCATAGGATTTATATATCGGCTATATTAACATGGGTGTTTAAGCGGCTTCAACGACACATAGTTTCATCTCGTACAGAAGTACTTTGCTCTCACCATAACAGAGCTAACAAAATTGCTCACTTAGCGATAAAGAGCAATTATATATTTCACAGTTGACCCGACATTCCAGAGCTTGTGGTTCCTATCAAGATTCCTTTATAGAGAGTTGCTGCTAACAAGAAAGCTACAGAATCAAATGTTCCAAGTGATTAAGTTGAAGTAATCTCTTCGAAATTTTACGATCGACACCATGACTTGGTTATCCGTTATGGAATATTTGTGTCACAAATGACCACGGGTGTGTTCCACTTGTCGTAAGCAGTTCACAGTCCTTTCCTCTTTAATGACCTATCATCGTGTTAGTAACTGGAGCAACACGACGGATGTCACTAGTGGATCATGAACCTCTTACAGTCTTACCCTTCCGGAGCATATAATGTTGTATCGAGTACACCTTGCCTAAGCAGGATTCGAACTTACAACGTTAGTGGTGATATGCACTGATTGCACAGTTAGTTATAAATATAACTATCATCACGACCACGACGGTCTCTGATATTTATTCGATTCCCACCAGACGTTAAAAAGAAACAAACTGTGGCATATTCAATAATCGTTAGGAAAACCGAAAGGGGCAAAAATGGACAACCACAGACACCGGCAACACAGGGCACCCAAGACACAGAACACGGATAATAAAAGAAACACGGAAAAATAGAAAGATGAGCTACACGGACCCACCAAAATCATAATTAGTAAGCACAAATTAAACATATTGAATTATTATTTTATCTTAATAATAACAGTAGGAGGATTGATCATTAATGACTGAGGTATTGTCTTAATCCAGAGGAGCCCGTCGTGATCGTACAGTAGTTGGATTTATATGTAGATTATTACATGGCATTTTTCCATATCATACCCTTTAAGTAAGCCCTAGGTCATGATGTCAGCCCGAGAGCCGATAGGGCTAGAGGGATGATATATGAATGAAGGCTGATAAAGGTTATGATATGAAAAATGACATGTCATGATCTGTTTATCATATATTTCAACAGAAGAATTTTTGTAATATTTGTAATCTGTAATTTGTAAATTAGTAATTTTTGACTAGAATTAAATATATAGTTATAGAACAAGACATGTATTGTTTTAATATGCATATTCAATAAATGCACCTATATTTTTTTTTGCACTTTCGATATTAAAAGAGAGTAAATTGGCAGATAATAATTTTCTGTGCACATATTTAATGAAACAGTTTAATTAAAGGTTAACATATAGTGTCACTGATATAATTATAATTCGGTAAAATTAATTGTCACATTTCCCGTAATTACTACCCCTGCAACATCTGAATGGATCTTCCTTTATAGCTGTCAGTCATGATTTCAGGCATCTCTGTTTTGTGTGATGTTGACACTGGAGCTTGAACCTGTCCATGTTTGTAAAACATAGTTTTCCGGTGGTTTTCTCTGGGTACTCCGGTTTTCTCCACCAATGAAACTGACCGCCACGATATAACTGAAATATTGTTGAAAGTGACGTTAAACACCTTGACACATTCTTAATCCAAAGTTTTACTGAGAATGTGCATGCCCACATTTTAATAGTAGTTTTTATCATACAATAATTATTGGTTAGTTCGAATGTTTGTTTTGATTAAATCAAAGTTCTAGAGTATAAGATCAATCAAAGTTCTAGAGTATAAGATCAATCAAAGTTCTAGAGTATAAGATCAATCAAAGTTCTAGAGTATAAGATCAATCAAAGTTCTAGAGTATAAGATCAATCAAAGTTCTAGAGTATAAGATCAAACAAAGTTCTAGAGTATAAGATCAATCAAAGTTCTAGAGTATAAGATCAATCAAAGTTCTAGAGTATAAGATCAATCAAAGTTCTAGAGTATAAGATCAATCAAAGTTCTAGAGTATAAGATCAATCAAAGTTCTAGAGTATAAGATCAATCAAAGTTCTAGAGTATAAGATCAATCAAAGTTCTAGAGTATAAGATCAATCAAAGTTCTAGAGTATAAGATCAATCAAAGTTCTAGAGTATAAGATCAATCAAAGTTCTAGAGTATAAGATCAAACAAAGTTCTAGAGTATAAGATCAATCAAAGTTCTAGAGTATAAGATCAATCAAAGTTCTAGAGTATAAGATCAATCAAAGTTCTAGAGTATAAGATCAATCAAAGTTCTAGAGTATAAGATCAATCAAAGTTCTAGAGTATAAGATCAATCAAAGTTCTAGAGTATAAGATCAATCAAAGTTCTAGAGTATAAGATCAATCAAAGTTCTAGAGTATAAGATCAATCAAAGTTCTAGAGTATAAGATCAATCAAAGTTCTAGAGTATAAGATCAATCAAAGTTCTAGAGTATAAGATCAATCAAAGTTCTAGAGTATAAGATCAAACAAAGTTCTAGAGTATAAGATCAATCAAAGTTCTAGAGTATAAGATCAATCAAAGTTCTAGAGTATAAGATCAATCAAAGTTCTAGAGTATAAGATCAATCAAAGTTCTAGAGTATAAGATCAATCAAAGTTCTAGAGTATAAGATCAAACAAAGTTCTAGAGTATAAGATCAATCAAAGTTCTAGAGTATAAGATCAATCAAAGTTCTAGAGTATAAGATCAATCAAAGTTCTAGAGTATAAGATCAAACAAAGTTCTAGAGTATAAGATCAATCATCTGCTTGGTCTGGTTTAATTTATGGTATAGTTCCCTTTCAATATGTATTCATGTTTCACATTCCTTATCCAAAACGAGGCTAAGTGAGCAAGCATTTTCATCAACACATGTACTGTGTTTCCACCTGTTGATTGGAGTTAGTTTTTTTTTAGACTGGTTAATCTGTCACAAAAATAAAACAGACCTTTACATGTATATTGGTCTACTAGAGTATCGTATTACACCATTGTCAGATACTGGCTTTTCCCCATCTCAGTTACTTATGAGTAGAGGTCTAAGGTCGGTCCTTCCTTGCACTCCAGATAAGCTGGCACCCAATACCCCTAATTAATCAAAAGTTAAAGATAAAATGAACTTGAGTCGTACCGAACAAAAGAAGTACTAAAACATTGAGACCCTTACAAAATGATGACACAGTCAGAATACAAAGTCAAAACAAGTCATGGTAACCAGCAGTCATTGTTGATAAACATGATGAAAGGTCGTATACAGTACGTACTGGAGATGGTGCTCAATGCAGGCGTAATCGTCATCATTTGTTAAAAACGAACGACAGCTTGTGTCAGTATACAGTTATTTCATGCCTGTTCAGGGAACAGTCAAAACTATTGACCCGAGGTGCTGGAGATGACTTGAGAACTGTTGCCCGAGGCCTAAGTAGATTTTATCCCTCGCAATGGCCCGGGATAAAATACTAATATCCGCCAACCCATGTTAAAACTCAAAGCACATTCTGGCTTCCATGATTTATTTCTTAATTGAATTATGGATTAATAGTGTATAGCTGGAACAAGCTATCAAAGAGGTCAAAACAATATGACATCCACACCTACTATCACTTCCAAATTATCCTTCAAAATCAATAAAAGAAATAAGGACTGAGAAAAGAAATACAAATGAGTAAGTAGTCCCCCCCCCCCCCCCACACACACACACACACAATTGTAATCAATAAATAATAATAATAATAATTTTATTGTCAAATAAACATCTATACATGTTTGTGACCAGAAAAATAAACAAAAACAAGAACAAACAAAAAAAAACAATGAAAGCAAGATATCTCAATTTATCATGAACAAATTAAGAGACTTCTGTCCTCAGTTCTAATGACCTTATTATGTAGAAGCCTATAATTGTGACATGAGCTGTAGTTGTAGGATTAAGAAGATAAATTAGTTTTTGCTCACTGGAAGATTGCATAAAATTTGGGTTTTCATTTGCAAGAATTGTAAATAGATCAGTTCTCAATTTACTGTTTATAGTACATTCCAATATAAAGTGCTCTTCATCCTCAATCTTATTACAGGTTTTACAAAGTCTGAGTATTCTAGGTATTTTGCAATATCATCCTTTCTCTATTTCAAAATTATGGTCCCTAATTCTAATTTTTATAGTTTTTTATACAAGAACATTTTACTATTTTCATTAAAACTTTTGATTTTATTTTCGCACATTTGTTTATATTTGTTTTTTAATTCCCTTTTAATAAACGGTTTTAGTGACTTCACTTCCTTCAAATTTTTACAGTTAGAAGTTTTATCAAAAATGTTTTGGTCCGAAGTTATATTTTTGACAAATGTAAACCATGAATAAGTGCCCTGTGAATCAAGAGATTTTGATAATACTAAAGCTTCTTTTAACAAAGAATTTACAGTATCAGTGTGGAGCCGAGCTAGATATAATGAAATCATTATGAAATGCTCCATGGGTAACCTTCCCAGCTCTGCTCTTACTCCAATATTTGAGGATGTCTGTTTGGCTCCTAAAGTAAATTTACAGAAGTTCAAGTGAATCCTCTCGCAAGGTGTTTTATCAATAAAAGTAAAATTATCAATCTCTTTGTTACTTATTTCTGCTCTACGCTTGGCTCTATAATATGTCAAATAACTATCCATAAAATATATTTCAGCGTTATAAGTTAACACTGGTTGAACCAACTTATCAAAAAGATTATTTGAAACTTTGATTGGAATATTCCCTAATGAAGCTACTCTAGATTTAATAGAAAACAAAACTTTCTGAGCCTTTTTAGCAAGATCTTCAATTCCATTGCTTTTGATAAGTGAACCTAAAAATTTATATTCTGATACATTTTGGATGATATTTCCTTTGAAGTTAATGAATGATGTATTGCTATTAATGTTACGTTGTTGTAGGACCATAGTTTTTGTTTTTTTAACATTTACAGTTAGTTGCCAGTTGTCACAAAAATCACTAAGTTTGTTAATACTGTTTTGTAGGCCCTCTTTGCTCTCCGATATAACAAGAAGATCATCTGCAAATAATAATGACCCCATGTTAGAATTAACAAGTTTAGGAGGTTCTGACTCAACTGAGTTAAAATTAGCCTCCATTTCATTTATATAAATATTTAAAAGAGAGGGGTTTAGGGAATCCACTTGTCTTACCCCCCTATGAATTAGAAAACAAATTACTATGGGAATTTTCAAATTTAAAAGCTGTTTCTGTTTTTGAAAGTTGCTGTTTTACAAAATTGTATAACTGTTTACCAACACCTATTTTGACTAATTTGAATAGAAATCCATTTCTCCAAACAGAATCAAAAGCTTTCTGGAGATCTACAAAACATACAAATAATTTTCTTTATTTTTATGTACATATTTATTAATTAAGGTTTTTAATACAAACAGACTGTCTGATGTTCTATGGTTCTCTCTGAAACCAAATTGTGTTTTAGCATATTTATTAGTCATTAAAGTGAATAATCTCTGATTGAGGATGGCACTAAAAAATTTTGACAAGCAATTGACACGTGATATACCCCTGTAGTTAGAAGGGTCTGATTTACTTCCCGATTTATGTAATAGAATCATATATGATTTATTCCATTGCTTTGGATAGTGACCCGATTTAAAAATTAAATTAAATAATTTTGCGACTGATTTTAAAGTTATATTACAACTGTACTTAATTACTTCATTTATTATTCCATCTGGTCCACCAGCTTTACCGTTCTTCAATTTATTCAATACAAATTTTATTTCTTTTATTGTTATAGGGTCATCAGTTTCTGGATTAAAACATATGTATTTTTCAAGACTTTGAAGTTTTTCATCAATTTGATTTTTGAAAGTTTCATTATTATTTTTACATCGTCCTTGATCTGTCACATGTTTAACAATTTTTTCTATGTCATTAAACAATTCCTTAAGTTCACTGTTTTGGTCCATTTTTTTGTTATCAAGCGATTTCAAAATCTTCCAAAATTCTGCTGGTTTTTTTCCATACTGTCTGAGAGTTGATCGAATATATGTTGTTTATAAGCATATTTTTTTTGTTTAACAATTTTCCTAAAACATTTTAACTGATAAAAATATTTTTGTTTTAGCTGATTATTGTATGGATCTTTTCTTAACTGTTTTCCTAGAAAATTTAATGATTTCTTTTGTTCATATACTGATTTATCAGACCATTTTTGCCTAACTTTCCTTTTTTGCTTTTTTTCTTAACATGTATGAATTTACATGATTTATTTGCAATATCTTCAAAAACCAAATTTAATTCTTCCATAGCAGTGTCTATACCATATTGATCTTCAGCAAAGTTTTTAATTTCAAAATTTATGATTTTATTTTTCACATTTTCCTCTGATAATGCTTCTATGATCTTCAGTTTAGATTCACTAGTCCATCGGTAACCTTTATTTTCTCTCCTGTTTGTCATAAAATTACTATTATCTTGTGTTTTGTTACATTTTATTATCAGTTTAATTTGAGAATGATCCGAAAGAAAATTAAAATCTTGAGTGGTGAAAAATAGAACTGAAGAGAGAAGACTCTCACTAACAATAGAATAATCAACTACTACTACAGCCATTAGCTGTCAAACAAGTCAAATAACCTAGTGAGTCCCCCACATATCTACCATTCAAAATTCTAAGTTTTGCTGCTATGCACAAATGTTAAAGGTTTCTTTCCTTGTGCATTACAGATTTGATCTTGGTTAATTCTTTTAAATATTTGATCCACTGAATAATTTCTAGGAAGAATATAATTATCTGAAAAATTATTCAAATTTGTGGAATCATTCAATATATAATCAGGACTTTGGCCAATTTGAGAGTTAACCTTTCCTTGGTTTGCAAAAATACTTACTTCATTCTCTAGTAAAGCAAAATCATTATCATAGTGCACATCTATGACATGTGGAATATAAACAGCGCATACATATAAATCATGTTCAAAGTTAAAGAATGATTTATCTAGTTTCAACCCAAGTCTATTTTCAGATTTAGAACCATAATTTACATAAGTAACTCCCCTAGATATTGTCTTTTTATAATAAACAATAATACCACCGCTATGGCGCCTAGATTTCTTTTTTGTCTTGCGACACTTTGAAATAGTATTAAATTCAGGTAATATATATTTCTTGTTCTCACCTGTCCACGTTTCTAATAATATATTTATGTCACTGTTAAGCTTTTCTCTGAAAATATGATCTTCAATTTTATCACCTAATCCATGAATATTCCAGGCAGATATGGAGAGTTGACTCAGATTGGCATTTGTGTTATTTTTCAACATAATTTCAATTAAAAGTATACATAAAATGAAATAATGACTGAAATCATAATCAATTACACAATATTTATTACTTGAACTCTGACCAAAGGGAAATAACTCTAACATAATCTGTTTATACATATGTAGTTCCATACATGTATATACAATTCTTATTCAAGTATCTTTCTGCACAAATTGTAAGGAAATAAGAATGCATATTTAGTAAAATTTAGTATGTATTATGTAAATTGGACTTTACTGTATTTTTATTTATTTAAATCTATTATTGTATAATATAGTTAAATGCTACCTTCTGAAATATATTTATAAGCCACATTTGGTTTCATATCTATAAGATCATATTTCTATGTATTAAAAATGAAATATAATGACTAAATCTATGACAAATATCTCTGTGTGCCACAGCCATTAAATCATCAATATAGCATGTTTTGACACTTGCTCTTAGTTTGATAACAAATAAAGCAGCTGAATAATTGCATGTTAAATGTTAACAAATTAGCTATATTACAAAATTAAGCAATTAACATATGACAGGTGTCTAACAAAGGCACTAATGAATGTGTCGATTAGATTGACAAAGGTGTCTCCAACAGTGCCGACATGAAACGAAGACGAGGCTATTTCTAACATATTGTTAAATGAAATGTCATTCGAGTCTAAACCTATTGTATATACCTCTATGGAATCATTAAGCAAATTATATAGGTTATGGCTACCTAACCTGAACTTAAATTGAGAAATTACAAGTAAAACTTTCTTGGCTGACGGCCTTGCGCCAAATTCACTATCAAAAATTAATGTTTGTACATCTGATAATATTTCTGTAAAATTTGAAACCTCAAAGGTGGACTCTGAAAAGGAAGACATATCTATTTGCATTCGGAAACTTATTTCATTCGAGTATCTTTTTAATTTGAATCGAATGGAAATGTCCCTGTCGAACGTAACAAGGGAAAGTCTTGTGTCCGTTCTATTCATTCCAATTTTCGCCAGTAACTTGTTTGTGATAGACGGAACTCGTTTCAACATAACATATTTATCCATGTCACGTGATGTGTCCACCATTACTATCAAATCTGTTTTATCCGATGAGTGACAAACTGTGAATGAAAAGAAAAACAAGTAATTAGATCTTAATATATGCTTACATTGTAATGATATTTTTTTTATGACTTGCAAATTTTCTTTTACTCTTTTTCGACGTTTCATGCGAGTGAGTGATAATTTTTTAGCGCCAAATTAGCAAATTTTTAGCCATGTCATGGTGAGAATAAGTTACATTTGATGAAGTGATGACGATGCTCACTTTGCAGTAGTCCAGTACGTTGAGATGGACTTTTATAGTGCCAACTCACTGCAACAGACCACGACGTAGACACACGGACTCATTATTCTGATTCGAGTAACCAGCTTTTCATCTTTTCTTAGTGATGTGTGCCAATATTATAGTTTTTGGTTTGAGAGCATGCTGACCTTAACACCATCGATGCAGTTTTTTGTGCATTGAGCATTATTGTCTGTAGCAAGGATGTTTCCTGTTAAATATTTCATCCTTAATTTGAAAGTGCTTTGCATGGAATATATAACTAGAATATCATCATAATGATTGTAATATATAACTAGAATATCATCATAATGATTGTAATATATAACTAGAATATCATCATAATGATTGTAATATATGACTAGAATATCATCATCATGATTGTAATATATAACTAGAATATCATCATCATGATTGTAATATATAACTAGAATATCATCATAATGATTGTAATATATAACTAGAATATCATCATCATGATTGTAATATATAACTAGAATATCATCATAATGATTGTAATATATAGCTAGAATATCATCATCATGATTGTAATATATAACTAGAATATCATCATCATGATTGTAATATATAACTAGAATATCATCATAATGATTGTAATATATAACTAGAATATCATCATAATGATTGTAATATATGACTAGAATATCATCATCATGATTGTAATATATAACTAGAATATCATCATCATGATTGTAATATATAACTAGAATATCATCATAATGATTGTAATATATAACTAGAATATCATCATCATGATTGTAATATATAACTAGAATATCATCATCATGATTGTAATACATAACTAGAATATCATCATTATGATTGTAATATATAACTAGAATATCATCATCATGATTGTAATATATAACTAGAATATCATCATAATGATTGTAATATATAACTAGAATATCATCATAATGATTGTAATATATAACTAGAATATCATCATAATGATTGTAATATATGACTAGAATATCATCATCATGATTGTAATATATAACTAGAATATCATCATCATGATTGTAATATATAACTAGAATATCATCATAATGATTGTAATATATAACTAGAATATCATCATCATGATTGTAATATATAACTAGAATATCATCATAATGATTGTAATATATAGCTAGAATATCATCATCATGATTGTAATATATAACTAGAATATCATCATCATGATTGTAATATATAACTAGAATATCATCATAATGATTGTAATATATAACTAGAATATCATCATAATGATTGTAATATATAACTAGAATATCATCATAATGATTGTAATATATGACTAGAATATCATCATCATGATTGTAATATATAACTAGAATATCATCATCATGATTGTAATATATAACTAGAATATCATCATAATGATTGTAATATATAACTAGAATATCATCATAATGATTGTAATATATAACTAGAATATCATCATCATGATTGTAATACATAACTAGAATATCATCATCATGATTGTAATATATAACTAGAATATCATCATCATGATTGTAATATATAACTAGAATATCATCATCATCATTGTAATATATAACTAGAATATCATCATCATGATTGTAATATATAACTAGAATATCATCATCATGATTGTACTATATAACTAGAATATCATCATCATCATTGTAATATATAACTAGAATATCATCACAATGATTGTATTATATAACTAGAATATCATCATCATGATTGTAATATATAACTAGAATATCATCATCATGATTGTAATATATAACTAGAATATCATCATCATGATTGTAATATATAACTAGAATATCATCATCATGATTGTAATATATAACTAGAATATCATCATCATGATTGTAATATATAACTAGAATATCATCCTCATGATTGCAATATATAACTAGAATATCATCACAATGATTGTATTATATAACTAGAATATCATCATCATGATTGTAATATATAACTAGAATATCATCATCATGATTGTAATATATAACTAGAATATCATCATCATGATTGTAATATATAACTAGAATATCATCATCATGATTGTAATATATAACTAGAATATCATCATCATGATTGTAATATATAACTATAATATCATCATCATGATTGTAATATATAACTAGAATATCATCATCATGATTGTAATATATAACCAGAATATCATCATCATGATTGTAATATATAACCAGAATATCATCATAATGATTGTAATATATAACTAGAATATCATCATCATGATTGTAATATATAACTAGAATATCATCATAATGATTGTAATATATAACTAGAATATCATCATAATGATTGTAATATATAACTAGAATATCATCATCATGATTGTAATATATAACTAGAATATCATCATCATGATTGTAATATATAACTAGAATATCATCATCATGATTGTAATATATAACTAGAATATCATCATCATGATTGCAATATATAACTAGAATATCATCATAATGATTGTAATATATAACTAGAATATCATCATCATGATTGTAATATATAACTAGAATATCATCATCATGATTGTAATATATAACTAGAATATCATCATCATGATTGTAATATATAACTAGAATATCATCATCATGATTGTAATATATAACTAGAATATCATCATCATGATTCTAATATATAACTAGAATATCATCATCATGAATGTAATATATAACTAGAATATCATCATCATGTTTGTAATATATAACTAGAATATCATCATAATGATTGTAATATATAACTAGAATATCATCATAATGATTGTAATATATAACTAGAATATCATCATAATGATTGTAATATATAACTAGAATATCATCATCATGATTGTAATATATAACTAGAATATCATCATAATGATTGTAATATATAACTAGAATATCATCACAATGATTGTAATATATAACTATAATATCACCATCATGATTGTAATATATAACTAGAATATCATCATAATGATTGTAATATATAACTAGAATATCATCATAATGATTGTAATATATAACTAGAATATCATCATAATGATTGTAATATATAACTAGAATATCATCATAATGATTATAATATATAACTAGAATATCATCATCATGATTGTAATATATAACTAGAATATCATCATAATGATTGTAATATATAACTAGAATATCATCATCATGATTGTAATATATAACTAGAATATCATCATCATGATTGTAATATATAACTAGAATATCATCATCATGATTGTAATATATAGCTAGAATATCATCATAATGATTGTAATATATAACTAGAATATCATCATCATGATTGTAATATATAACTAGAATATCATCATAATGATTGTAATATATAACTAGAATATCATCATAATGATTGTAATATATAACTAGAATATCATCATCATGATTGTAATATATAACTAGAATATCATCATCATGATTGTAATATATAACTAGAATATCATCATCATGATTGTAATATATAACTAGAATATCATCATCATGATTGTAATATATAACTAGAATATCATCATAATGATTGTAATATATAACTAGAATATCATCATCATGATTGTAATATATAACCATAACTAGAATATCATCACAATGATTGTAATATATAACTAGAATATCATCATCATGATTGTAATATATAACTAGAATATCATCATCATGATTGTAATATATAACCAGAATATCATCATCATGATTGTAATATATAACCAGAATATCATCATAATGATTGTAATATATAACTAGAATATCATCAGAATGATTGTAATATATAACTAGAATATCATCATAATGATTGTAATATATAACTAGAATATCATCATCATGATTGTAATATATAACTAGAATATCATCATCATGATTGTAATATATAACTAGAATATCATCATAATGATTGTAATATATAATTAGAATATCATCATAATGATTGTAATATATAACTAGAATATCATCATCATGATTGTAATATAAAACTAGAATATCATCATCATGATTGTAATATATAACTAGAATATCATCATCATGATTGTAATATATAACTAGAATATCATCATCATGATTGTAATATATAACTAGAATATCATCATCATGATTGTAATATATAACTAGAATATCATCATCATGATTGTAATATATAACTAGAATATCATCATCATGATTGTAATATATAACTAGAATATCATCATCATCATTGTAATATATAACTAGAATATCATCACAATGATTGTAATATATAACTAGAATATCATCATCATGATTGTAATATATAACTAGAATATCATCACAAAGATTGTAATATATAACTAGAATATCATCATCATGATTGTAATATATAACTAGAATATCATCATAATGATTGTAATATATAACTAGAATATCATCATAATGATTGTAATATATAACTAGAATATCATCATAATGATTGTAATATATAATTAGAATATCATCACAATGATTGTAATATATAACTAGAATATCATCATCATGATTGTAATATATAACTAGAATATCATCATAATGATTGTAATATATAACTAGAATATCATCATCATGGTATGTAATATATAACTAGAAAATCATCATAATGATTGTAATATATAACTAGAATATCATCATCATGATTGTAATATATAACTAGAATATCATCATCATGATTGTAATATATAACTAGAATGTCATCATAATGATTGTAATATATAACTAGAATATCATCATCATGATTGTAATATATAACTAGAATATCATCATAATGATTGTAATATATAACTAGAATATCATCAGAATGATTGTAATATACAACTAGAATATCATCATCATGATTGTAATATATAACTAGAATATCATCATAATGATTGTAATATATAACTAGAATATCATCATCATGATTGTAATATATAACTAGAATATCATCATCATCATTGTAATATATAACTAGAATATCATCATAATGATTGTAATATATAATTAGAATATCATCATAATGATTGTAATATATAACTAGAATATCATCATCATGATTGTAATATATAACTAGAATATCATCATCATGATTGTAATATATAACTAGAATATCATCATCATGATTGTAATATATAACTAGAATATCATCATCATGATTGTAATATATAACTAGAATATCATCATCATGATTGTAATATATAACTAGAATATCATCATCATCATTGTAATATATAACTAGAATATCATCACAATGATTGTAATACATAACTAGAATATCATCATCATGATTGTAATATATAACTAGAATATCATCACAAAGATTGTAATATATAACTAGAATATCATCATCATGATTGTAATATATAACTAGAATATCATCATAATGATTGTAATATATAACTAGAATATCATCATAATGATTGTAATATATAACTAGAATATCATCATAATGATTGTAATATATAATTAGAATATCATCACAATGATTGTAATATATAACTAGAATATCAGCATCATGATTGTAATATATAACTAGAATATCATCATAATGATTGTAATATATAACTAGAATATCATCATCATGGTATGTAATATATAACTAGAATATCATCATAATGATTGTAATATATAACTAGAATATCATCATCATGATTGTAATATATAACTAGAATATCATCATCATGATTGTAATATATAACTAGAATATCATCATAATGATTGTAATATATAACTAGAATATCATCATCATGATTGTTATATATAACTAGAATATCATCATCATGATTGTAATATATAACTAGAATATCATCGTAATGATTGTAATATATAACTAGAATATCATCAGAATGATTGTAATATATAACTAGAATATCATCATCATGATTGTAATATATAACTAGAATATCATCATAATGATTGTAATATATAACTAGAATATCATCATCATGATTGTAATATATAACTAGAATATCATCATAATGATTGTAATATATAACTAGAATATCATCATCATGATTGTAATATATAACTAGAATATCATCATCATGATTGTAATATATAACTAGAATATCATCATCATGATTGTAATATATAACCAGAATATCATCATCATTATTGTAATATATAACTAGAATCTCATCATCATCATTGTAATATATAACTAGAATATCATCACAATGATTGTAATATATAACTAGAATATCATCATCATGATTGTAATATATAACTAGAATATCATCATCATGATTGTAATATATAACTAGAATATCATCATCATGATTGTAATATATAACTAGAATATCATCATCATGATTGTAATATATAACTAGAATATCATCATCATGATTGCAATATATAACTAGAATATCATCATCATGATTGCAATATATAACTAGAATATCATCATCATGATTGTAATATATAACTAGAATATCATCATCATGATTGTAATATATAACTAGAATATCATCATCATGATTGTAATATATAACTAGAATATCATCATCATGATTGTAATATATAACCAGAATATCATCATAATGATTGTAATATATAACTAGAATATCATCATCATGATTGTAATATATAATTAGAATATCATCATAATGATTGTAATATATAACTAGAATATCATCATCATGATTGTAATATATAACTAGAATATCATCATCATGATTGTAATATATAACTAGAATATCATCATCATGATTGTAATATATAACTAGAATATCATCATAATGATTGTAATATATAACTAGAATATCATCATCATGATTGTAATATATAACTAGAATATCATCATCATGATTGTAATATATAACTAGAATATCATCATAATGATTGTAATATATAACTAGAATATCATCATCATGATTGTAATATATAATTAGAATATCATCATCATCATTGTAATATATAACTAGAATATCATCATCATGATTGTAATATATAACTAGAATATCATCATCATCATTGTAATATATAACTAGAATATCATCATCATGATTGTAATATATAATTAGAATATCATCATAATGATTGTAATATATAACTAGAATATCATCATCATGATTGTAATATATAACTAGAATATCATCATCATGATTGTAATATATAACTAGAATATCATCATCATGATTGTAATATATAACTAGAATATCATCATAATGATTGTAATATATAACTAGAATATCATCATCATGATTGTAATATATAACTAGAATATCATCATCATGATTGTAATATATAACTAGAATATCATCATAATGATTGTAATATATAACTAGAATATCATCATCATGATTGTAATATATAACTAGAATATCATCATCATGATTGTAATATATAACTAGAATATCATCGTAATGATTGTAATATATAACTAGAATATCATCAGAATGATTGTAATATATAACTAGAATATCATCATCATGATTGTAATATATAACTAGAATATCATCATAATGATTGTAATATATAACTAGAATATCATCATCATGATTGTAATATATAACTAGAATATCATCATAATGATTGTAATATATAACTAGAATATCATCATCATGATTGCAATATATAACTAGAATATCATCATCATGATTGTAATATATAACTAGAATATCATCATCATGATTGTAATATATAACCAGAATATCATCATCATTATTGTAATATATAACTAGAATCTCATCATCATCATTGTAATATATAACTAGAATATCATCACAATGATTGTAATATATAACTAGAATATCATCATCATGATTGTAATATATAACTAGAATATCATCATCATGATTGTAATATATAACTAGAATATCATCATCATGATTGTAATATATAACTAGAATATCATCATCATGATTGTAATATATAACTAGAATATCATCATCATGATTGCAATATATAACTAGAATATCATCATCATGATTGTAATATATAACTAGAATATCATCATCATGATTGTAATATATAACTAGAATATCATCATCATGATTGTAATATATAACTAGAATATCATCATCATGATTGTAATATATAACCAGAATATCATCATAATGATTGTAATATATAACTAGAATATCATCATCATGATTGTAATATATAATTAGAATATCATCATAATGATTGTAATATATAACTAGAATATCATCATCATGATTGTAATATATAACTAGAATATCATCATCATGATTGTAATATATAACTAGAATATCATCATCATGATTGTAATATATAACTAGAATATCATCATAATGATTGTAATATATAACTAGAATATCATCATCATGATTGTAATATATAACTAGAATATCATCATCATGATTGTAATATATAACTAGAATATCATCATAATGATTGTAATATATAACTAGAATATCATCATCATGATTGTAATATATAATTAGAATATCATCATCATCATTGTAATATATAACTAGAATATCATCATCATGATTGTAATATATAACTAGAATATCATCATCATCATTGTAATATATAACTAGAATATCATCATCATGATTGTAATATATAACTAGAATATCATCATCATGATTGTAATATATAACTAGAATATCATCATCATCATTGTAATATATAACTAGAATATCATCACAATGATTGTAATATATAACTAGAATATCATCATCATGATTGTAATATATAACTAGAATATCATCACAAAGATTGTAATATATAACTAGAATATCATCATCATGATTGTAATATATAACTAGAATATCATCATCATCATTGTAATATATAACTAGAATATCATCATCATGATTGTAATATATAACTAGAATATCATCATCATGATTGTAATATATAATAGAATATCATCATCATGATTGTAATATATAACTAGAATATCATCATCATGATTGTAATATATAACCATAACTAGAATATCATCACAATGATTGTAATATATAACTAGAATATCATCATAATGATTGTAATATATAACTAGAATATCATCATCATGATTGTAATATATAACTAGAATATCATCATCATGATTGTAATATATAACTAGAATATCATCATCATGATTGTAATATATAACTAGAATATCATCATCATGATTGCAATATATAACTAGAATATCATCATAATGATTGTAATATATAACTAGAATATCATCATCATGATTGTAATATATAACTAGAATATCATCAGAATGATTGTAATATATAACTAGAATATCATCATCATGATTGTAATATATAACTAGAATATCTTCATCATGATTGTAATATATAACTAGAATATCATCATCATGATTGTAATATATAACTAGAATATCATCATCATGATTGTAATATATAACTAGAATATCATCATCATGATTGTAATATATAACTAGAATATCATCATCATGATTGTAATATATAACTAGAATATCATCATCATGATTGTAATATATAACTAGAATATCATCATCATGATTGTAATATATAACTAGAATATCATCATCATCATTGTAATATATAACTAGAATATCATCACAATGATTGTAATATATAACTAGAATATCATCATCATGATTGTAATATATAACTAGAATATCATCACAAAGATTGTAATATATAACTAGAATATCATCATCATGATTGTAATATATAACTAGAATATCATCATCATGATTGTAATATATAACTAGAAAATCATCATCATGATTGTAATATATAACTAGAATATCATCATCATGATTGTAATATATAACTAGAATATCATCATCATGATTGTAATATATAACTAGAATATCATCATCATGATTGCAATATATAACTAGAATATCATCATCATGATTGTAATATATAACTAGAATATCATCATCATGATTGTAATATATAACTAGAATATCATCATCATCATTGTAATATATAACTAGAATATCATCATCATGATTGTAATATATAACTAGAATATCATCATCATGATTGTAATATATAACTAGAATATCATCATCATGATTGTAATATATAACTAGAATATCATCATCATGATTGTAATATATAACCATAACTAGAATATCATCACAATGATTGTAATATATAACTAGAATATCATCATAATGATTGTAATATATAACTAGAATATCATCATCATGATTGTAATATATAACTAGAATATCATCATCATGATTGTAATATATAACTAGAATATCATCATCATGATTGTAATATATAACTAGAATATCATCATCATGATTGCAATATATAACTAGAATATCATCATAATGATTGTAATATATAACTAGAATATCATCATCATGATTGTAATATATAACTAGAATATCATCATAATGATTGTAATATATAACTAGAATATCATCAACATGATTGTAATATATAACTAGATTATCATCATCATGATTGTAATATATAACTAGAATATCATCATCATGATTGTAATATATAACTAGAATATCATCATCATGATTGTAATATATAACTAGAATATCATCATAATGATTGTAATATATAACTAGAATATCATCATAATGATTGTAATATATAACTAGAATATCATCATAATGATTGTAATATATAATTAGAATATCATCACAATGATTGTAATATATAACTAGAATATCATCATCATGATTGTAATATATAACTAGAATATCATCATAATGATTGTAATATATAACTAGAATATCATCATCATGGTATGTAATATATAACTAGAATATCATCATAATGATTGTAATATATAACTAGAATATCATCATCATGATTGTAATATATAACTAGAATATCATCATAATGATTATAATATATAACTAGAATATCATCATCATGATTGTAATATATAACTAGAATATCATCATAATGATTGTAATATATAACTAGAATATCATCATCATGATTGTAATATATAACTAGAATATCATCATCATGATTGTAATATATAACTAGAATATCATCATCATGATTGTAATATATAGCTAGAATATCATCATAATGATTGTAATATATAACTAGAATATCATCATCATGATTGTAATATATAACTAGAATATCATCATAATGATTGTAATATATAACTAGAATATCATCATAATGATTGTAATATATAACTAGAATATCATCATCATGATTGTAATATATAACTAGAATATCATCATCATGATTGTAATATATAACTAGAATATCATCATCATGATTGTAATATATAACTAGAATATCATCATCATGATTGTAATATATAACTAGAATATCATCATAATGATTGTAATATATAACTAGAATATCATCATCATGATTGTAATATATAACCATAACTAGAATATCATCACAATGATTGTAATATATAACTAGAATATCATCATCATGATTGTAATATATAACTAGAATATCATCATCATGATTGTAATATATAACCAGAATATCATCATCATGATTGTAATATATAACCAGAATATCATCATAATGATTGTAATATATAACTAGAATATCATCAGAATGATTGTAATATATAACTAGAATATCATCATAATGATTGTAATATATAACTAGAATATCATCATCATGATTGTAATATATAACTAGAATATCATCATCATGATTGTAATATATAACTAGAATATCATCATAATGATTGTAATATATAATTAGAATATCATCATAATGATTGTAATATATAACTAGAATATCATCATCATGATTGTAATATAAAACTAGAATATCATCATCATGATTGTAATATATAACTAGAATATCATCATCATGATTGTAATATATAACTAGAATATCATCATCATGATTGTAATATATAACTAGAATATCATCATCATGATTGTAATATATAACTAGAATATCATCATCATGATTGTAATATATAACTAGAATATCATCATCATGATTGTAATATATAACTAGAATATCATCATCATCATTGTAATATATAACTAGAATATCATCACAATGATTGTAATATATAACTAGAATATCATCATCATGATTGTAATATATAACTAGAATATCATCACAAAGATTGTAATATATAACTAGAATATCATCATCATGATTGTAATATATAACTAGAATATCATCATAATGATTGTAATATATAACTAGAATATCATCATAATGATTGTAATATATAACTAGAATATCATCATAATGATTGTAATATATAATTAGAATATCATCACAATGATTGTAATATATAACTAGAATATCATCATCATGATTGTAATATATAACTAGAATATCATCATAATGATTGTAATATATAACTAGAATATCATCATCATGGTATGTAATATATAACTAGAAAATCATCATAATGATTGTAATATATAACTAGAATATCATCATCATGATTGTAATATATAACTAGAATATCATCATCATGATTGTAATATATAACTAGAATGTCATCATAATGATTGTAATATATAACTAGAATATCATCATCATGATTGTAATATATAACTAGAATATCATCATAATGATTGTAATATATAACTAGAATATCATCAGAATGATTGTAATATACAACTAGAATATCATCATCATGATTGTAATATATAACTAGAATATCATCATAATGATTGTAATATATAACTAGAATATCATCATCATGATTGTAATATATAACTAGAATATCATCATCATCATTGTAATATATAACTAGAATATCATCATAATGATTGTAATATATAATTAGAATATCATCATAATGATTGTAATATATAACTAGAATATCATCATCATGATTGTAATATATAACTAGAATATCATCATCATGATTGTAATATATAACTAGAATATCATCATCATGATTGTAATATATAACTAGAATATCATCATCATGATTGTAATATATAACTAGAATATCATCATCATGATTGTAATATATAACTAGAATATCATCATCATCATTGTAATATATAACTAGAATATCATCACAATGATTGTAATACATAACTAGAATATCATCATCATGATTGTAATATATAACTAGAATATCATCACAAAGATTGTAATATATAACTAGAATATCATCATCATGATTGTAATATATAACTAGAATATCATCATAATGATTGTAATATATAACTAGAATATCATCATAATGATTGTAATATATAACTAGAATATCATCATAATGATTGTAATATATAATTAGAATATCATCACAATGATTGTAATATATAACTAGAATATCATCATCATGATTGTAATATATAACTAGAATATCATCATAATGATTGTAATATATAACTAGAATATCATCATCATGGTATGTAATATATAACTAGAATATCATCATAATGATTGTAATATATAACTAGAATATCATCATCATGATTGTAATATATAACTAGAATATCATCATCATGATTGTAATATATAACTAGAATATCATCATAATGATTGTAATATATAACTAGAATATCATCATCATGATTGTTATATATAACTAGAATATCATCATCATGATTGTAATATATAACTAGAATATCATCGTAATGATTGTAATATATAACTAGAATATCATCAGAATGATTGTAATATATAACTAGAATATCATCATCATGATTGTAATATATAACTAGAATATCATCATAATGATTGTAATATATAACTAGAATATCATCATCATGATTGTAATATATAACTAGAATATCATCATAATGATTGTAATATATAACTAGAATATCATCATCATGATTGTAATATATAACTAGAATATCATCATCATGATTGTAATATATAACTAGAATATCATCATCATGATTGTAATATATAACCAGAATATCATCATCATTATTGTAATATATAACTAGAATCTCATCATCATCATTGTAATATATAACTAGAATATCATCACAATGATTGTAATATATAACTAGAATATCATCATCATGATTGTAATATATAACTAGAATATCATCATCATGATTGTAATATATAACTAGAATATCATCATCATGATTGTAATATATAACTAGAATATCATCATCATGATTGTAATATATAACTAGAATATCATCATCATGATTGCAATATATAACTAGAATATCATCATCATGATTGCAATATATAACTAGAATATCATCATCATGATTGTAATATATAACTAGAATATCATCATCATGATTGTAATATATAACTAGAATATCATCATCATGATTGTAATATATAACTAGAATATCATCATCATGATTGTAATATATAACCAGAATATCATCATAATGATTGTAATATATAACTAGAATATCATCATCATGATTGTAATATATAATTAGAATATCATCATAATGATTGTAATATATAACTAGAATATCATCATCATGATTGTAATATATAACTAGAATATCATCATCATGATTGTAATATATAACTAGAATATCATCATCATGATTGTAATATATAACTAGAATATCATCATAATGATTGTAATATATAACTAGAATATCATCATCATGATTGTAATATATAACTAGAATATCATCATCATGATTGTAATATATAACTAGAATATCATCATAATGATTGTAATATATAACTAGAATATCATCATCATGATTGTAATATATAATTAGAATATCATCATCATCATTGTAATATATAACTAGAATATCATCATCATGATTGTAATATATAACTAGAATATCATCATCATCATTGTAATATATAACTAGAATATCATCATCATGATTGTAATATATAATTAGAATATCATCATAATGATTGTAATATATAACTAGAATATCATCATCATGATTGTAATATATAACTAGAATATCATCATCATGATTGTAATATATAACTAGAATATCATCATCATGATTGTAATATATAACTAGAATATCATCATAATGATTGTAATATATAACTAGAATATCATCATCATGATTGTAATATATAACTAGAATATCATCATCATGATTGTAATATATAACTAGAATATCATCATAATGATTGTAATATATAACTAGAATATCATCATCATGATTGTAATATATAACTAGAATATCATCATCATGATTGTAATATATAACTAGAATATCATCGTAATGATTGTAATATATAACTAGAATATCATCAGAATGATTGTAATATATAACTAGAATATCATCATCATGATTGTAATATATAACTAGAATATCATCATAATGATTGTAATATATAACTAGAATATCATCATCATGATTGTAATATATAACTAGAATATCATCATAATGATTGTAATATATAACTAGAATATCATCATCATGATTGTAATATATAACTAGAATATCATCATCATGATTGTAATATATAACTAGAATATCATCATCATGATTGTAATATATAACCAGAATATCATCATCATTATTGTAATATATAACTAGAATCTCATCATCATCATTGTAATATATAACTAGAATATCATCACAATGATTGTAATATATAACTAGAATATCATCATCATGATTGTAATATATAACTAGAATATCATCATCATGATTGTAATATATAACTAGAATATCATCATCATGATTGTAATATATAACTAGAATATCATCATCATGATTGTAATATATAACTAGAATATCATCATCATGATTGCAATATATAACTAGAATATCATCATCATGATTGTAATATATAACTAGAATATCATCATCATGATTGTAATATATAACTAGAATATCATCATCATGATTGTAATATATAACTAGAATATCATCATCATGATTGTAATATATAACCAGAATATCATCATAATGATTGTAATATATAACTAGAATATCATCATCATGATTGTAATATATAATTAGAATATCATCATAATGATTGTAATATATAACTAGAATATCATCATCATGATTGTAATATATAACTAGAATATCATCATCATGATTGTAATATATAACTAGAATATCATCATCATGATTGTAATATATAACTAGAATATCATCATAATGATTGTAATATATAACTAGAATATCATCATCATGATTGTAATATATAACTAGAATATCATCATCATGATTGTAATATATAACTAGAATATCATCATAATGATTGTAATATATAACTAGAATATCATCATCATGATTGTAATATATAATTAGAATATCATCATCATCATTGTAATATATAACTAGAATATCATCATCATGATTGTAATATATAACTAGAATATCATCATCATCATTGTAATATATAACTAGAATATCATCATCATGATTGTAATATATAACTAGAATATCATCATCATGATTGTAATATATAACTAGAATATCATCATCATCATTGTAATATATAACTAGAATATCATCACAATGATTGTAATATATAACTAGAATATCATCATCATGATTGTAATATATAACTAGAATATCATCACAAAGATTGTAATATATAACTAGAATATCATCATCATGATTGTAATATATAACTAGAATATCATCATCATCATTGTAATATATAACTAGAATATCATCATCATGATTGTAATATATAACTAGAATATCATCATCATGATTGTAATATATAATAGAATATCATCATCATGATTGTAATATATAACTAGAATATCATCATCATGATTGTAATATATAACCATAACTAGAATATCATCACAATGATTGTAATATATAACTAGAATATCATCATAATGATTGTAATATATAACTAGAATATCATCATCATGATTGTAATATATAACTAGAATATCATCATCATGATTGTAATATATAACTAGAATATCATCATCATGATTGTAATATATAACTAGAATATCATCATCATGATTGCAATATATAACTAGAATATCATCATAATGATTGTAATATATAACTAGAATATCATCATCATGATTGTAATATATAACTAGAATATCATCAGAATGATTGTAATATATAACTAGAATATCATCATCATGATTGTAATATATAACTAGAATATCTTCATCATGATTGTAATATATAACTAGAATATCATCATCATGATTGTAATATATAACTAGAATATCATCATCATGATTGTAATATATAACTAGAATATCATCATCATGATTGTAATATATAACTAGAATATCATCATCATGATTGTAATATATAACTAGAATATCATCATCATGATTGTAATATATAACTAGAATATCATCATCATGATTGTAATATATAACTAGAATATCATCATCATCATTGTAATATATAACTAGAATATCATCACAATGATTGTAATATATAACTAGAATATCATCATCATGATTGTAATATATAACTAGAATATCATCACAAAGATTGTAATATATAACTAGAATATCATCATCATGATTGTAATATATAACTAGAATATCATCATCATGATTGTAATATATAACTAGAAAATCATCATCATGATTGTAATATATAACTAGAATATCATCATCATGATTGTAATATATAACTAGAATATCATCATCATGATTGTAATATATAACTAGAATATCATCATCATGATTGCAATATATAACTAGAATATCATCATCATGATTGTAATATATAACTAGAATATCATCATCATGATTGTAATATATAACTAGAATATCATCATCATCGATTGTAATATATAACTAGAATATCATCATCATGATTGTAATATATAACTAGAATATCATCATCATGATTGTAATATATAACTAGAATATCATCATCATGATTGTAATATATAACTAGAATATCATCATCATGATTGTAATATATAACTAGAATATCATCACAATGATTGTAATATATAACTAGAATATCATCATAATGATTGTAATATATAACTAGAATATCATCATCATGATTGTAATATATAACTAGAATATCATCATCATGATTGTAATATATAACTAGAATATCATCATCATGATTGTAATATATAACTAGAATATCATCATCATGATTGTAATATATAACTAGAATATCATCATAATGATTGTAATATATAACTAGAATATCATCAACATGATTGTAATATATAACTAGATTATCATCATCATGATTGTAATATATAACTAGAATATCATCATCATGATGTAATATATAACTAGAATATCATCAATACTCGTCTGTAACTAGAATATCAATCTATCATGGATTGTAATAAAACTAATAAACCCATTTAATAACTTGAATATCATC